>CM062817.1:61865018-63226460 GCA_031772625.1 Pinus tabuliformis | reverse complement strand
GTGGTCCTAATCCCTTTGATTAAATGAAGCCAACTTCCACTGATCTCGATATCATTTTTTCCCTCTTGAGATTTTGTGGATGTTTTATAATTTCAAGAGCCTCCCTAATCTTCTGCCTTTGATATCGTTCTTCTCTTGCGATAATTGAGGTGCTCTCAAAAAACCTGGTGTTTCGTTTTTTAGGAATGCTCTGCAAGGGCCGACGTACGAGACCTTCCATTCTTAATATCTGCTCCATGTTCTTTTAATCTTTTCTGCAGAGAACGCCCTGTTTCACCAATGTAACTTTTGCCACAAGAACAATCAATTTTATAAACTCCCCTGAGATGATGTCCATCAATATCATCCTTAACAGACCCTATACCTTGTTTAATTGTTCCAGGTGCTGAGAATTGTGTGACTATGTCTTTCCTTTCCAAGATTTTGGCAATCTTATCTGTCACCCCTTGAATATATGGTAGGAAAACTCTACCACACTGAGGTAGGTCTTGGGCCTTAGGTTCCTGAGATAACACCCTCCTTTCCGCTCTTTCTATATCTTTCCTAATTTCTTTTTCTTTATATCCTATACCCTTAAATACCGAAGATAAATGCTTTTTCTCTTCCTCGAGATGCTCAGAGTCAGAAATTCAAAGGGCTCTAATGGCAAGAGTGTTAACGACACCAAGCTTCTAGGACGAGTGATGGTAGGATTCAACGTGGAGGTAGCTTTCTATGTGAGTTGACTTCCTAAAAACTTTATGTCCTAAAGAGCCATCCTCCTTCCTGACGATAAGAATGTCTAAGAATGGGATACTATTGTTTTCCTCCAGCTCCATAGTAAATTTTATTTTAGGAGAGATAGAGTTAAGGTGCATAAAGAACTTATCAAGCTCTGTCCTACCATGAGTCCATTTTAGGTTGGTATCATCGACAAATCATTTCCACCAAGCTAGCTTCAAAGGGTATGTTTCAAGGGTTTTCTTTTCAAAGTATTCCATGTATAAGTTGGCCACAATTGGTGAGAGGGGTGATCCCATTGCCACCCCAGATGTCTGCTCATAATAACCTCCTTGGAATGTGAAAACCGTTGACGACAAACAAATATCAGCGAGTTTTGCAGTTTCTGGGTCAGTAACCTCATTTATAACCTAAAAAATTCCATCCAAGGGGATCTTGGTGAATAACGATACCACATCAAAACTTATGAGGATGTCATCCTGGTCTACCCTTTCATTTATGATAAGCTTCACAAAATCATGGGAGTCCTTGATAAAAGAATCAATATTCCCAACGAGAGGCCTAAGGATCTTCGCAACATACTTAGCGAGCTCATAGGTTGGGGAACCAATGGTATTAACTATTGGTCTAAGAGGAATCCCTTCCTTGTGGATTTTGGGCAATTCATAAATTCTTGGGATGGTTTCACAAGAAGGAGTTAATCTCTTCTTTAATTTTTCATCAAGGTTGGAATCCGAGATTGCCTTCTTGACTTGTTTCATAATCTTAGGAATGGGGTTAGTTTTAAGATTCTTATAACTGCCACAACTGATGTGTTCCTTCATTTTATGAATGTAGTCTTCTTCATCCAGGATCACGGCTACCCCTCCCTTATCTACCTTAAGAACCACAATCTTGTCATTATTCTGAAGGGACCTAAAGGAAATTTGCTCCTCCCTACTTAAATTACTCTTGGGAGCTTTCTCCTTTCTCATTATGAGGTAAAATTCTTGCCTTAATGCCTCCTTGTCTTCCAAAGAGAGGTTAATCGTCCCATCCTCTATGCCACAAATGATACTCTCAATAGGGATTCTCCTAGGAGAAACTGAAAACCCTAAACCTTTGTTGAGAACACTAATAACTTTTGGGCCTAATTCCTAAGAAGACAAAATAACCACCTTTCTTTTGGGAATTATTCCAGAGGATAAGCTAGAACCTGGGTGATTGAATCCTGATGCGCTCACAGGATTTGGGGAGTTGCAGTCTTTACGTAAAGAACTGCTTCTAACGGATTCACAAGTGTTGCTTTGAACTATTTGACTGGGGCTTACGTCGTTTTCACTGGCCTTTCCTACAACTTGGTTCCTATTCGGTTTATTGTTATTTAGATCAATGTTAGTATCATCATCATTTTCTTTAAATTGAGTTTCAAACTTATTCACTCTCATCTCCACTATACGCGGTTCCCCACTTCTCCTATCGATCGAAACGCAGCTGTCTGAAGACAAAAGATTATTACCTGAATTTCTTAATTCCTCCGCGGTGCTGGGGATAGTCTTCTCAGTCCATTTATCAGGACTCAAGTCCTTGCTAGCATTAAAATCTTCATCAGCTTCTGTCTCCATTCTCATCTCACCAATACATAGTTCCCCAATTCTCCTAGCGATAGTAACACATTTGTTAGATGCTAGAAAATTAATATCTAAGGTTCTTAATTCTTCCACGGTGTTGGGGACAGTCTTCTCAGCCCATTCATCAGAACTGAAGTTCTTGTCCGAGATACTATCCGATAATATTAATTCTGAAACCTGACTCGAGCTCTTGATGTCATTGGCCCTTCATGATTTTTATTTTTCTTCTTTTCATCAATTACATAAAATCACAATTACACATGTCATTATGAAGACTGAACCTAGTTACACTTTTCAACACTCCCTCTTAACTAGGGAGGCATTCATAATGAATCATACTTGGTCATTCTGAATCTAAAGAATTTCTCATAAGAAGAGTCAGATTGGTAACCCATATGTGTAACATCATATCAATTAGCATTGTCACATAGTAAGGACTTGCCTAACAACTCTATCTCTCCACGATATTTGAGCACAATGTTGGCGAGATCAATGATGTATAGATACCCTCATCATTGTCTCTCTCAGAACATACCCCACCTGGGTTCTCAGGGTGTGTTCCCCCAGGACTATTCTTATCTTCGATTCCCAGTCCTCAAAGAATATCGGTCTTCTATGACTACTCTTATCTTGGATGCCTTAACTCATCATCAAAGAGCATCAAATGCCAAATATTTAACCAATAATCCATTTTGTCTTCCCAAGTGAAGATAATAATGTTGTGTCTATCTCTCCCTCTTAATTAGGGAGGACATATCTATTCCAATAAAGGAATGCACTCATTCCTATGGAAAGAATGTACCTAAGCTCCCTCTGGGCTTGGGAATTTCCAAGTTTCTTCCAAGTAACAAAATTGTTTCTAGGCTCCCTCTTAATTATGGAGCTACAAAAACTCCTCAGGTGGAGATGATGGGACAACCAGCTGCTTGAAGAACTCCCCTTCACGATGTCATGAACTTCTTTTCGTTATCTAGGAGTCTTCATGTTTGGGATTTCTACATAAAGAAATGACCATTAATCACTTTCATCCATGAGTCAACCATATCATCATCGGAAAGTGATCCATTAGTCCATATCTAGCCTTCCTTTACACCATGCTTCTTTCTTCATGCCATGTTTACTTAAGGATCTTTCATCCTACTACATGTGTATCGATGGTGGAAGACATCCATAGATCTTCCCTTGGCAGCCCTGCATAAACCCATCCAAATATTTTTTCAAAATTAAATGAATGAACATTAAAATCAACATTACCTTTGTGATGGTCTTTCATCATGACATCTTCTAGTTTGCATTAACATCCTACATACATATCTACACATCTCCCAAATATATATATTGTCAAGGGTCTCTTTCTTTTTCAGACTCCATCAAAGTCTTCATATCTTCCATGGAGATATCCTAGTCAAATATTCTTGGTCTTTCGGATGTTGATTTCCTTTACGATGGTTTCATATTCCATGATCTCTTCCTTCCTTTCTTCACACATTTTATTATCAGGAGCTTCCAATTAGAGTTCCTCAATTGTAGTCAACCACCTCATACTTCATATGAGGACATATTATGCTGATTTCATCTAGTGAATGTGTGACCCATGCGTTCCTGAGACATATTTTATTTTGATCATGCTCTTAAGATAGAGCATTGGTTCATGATACCTACAACCATATGACATGACTTCCACAATATCAAATGTAAGCATACATACCTCATTTTTCCTTTATATCATCCAGACTTCCTGCAACAACTTCCTTGATTGAAAGAGCTTCAATCCATTGATTTGCTTCACTTTTATGTCATCATACCTTCATCCCATGAATTCCACAAGTTTGGAATTCTTGATGAAACACTTGATTCTCCTAATTATTGGTGAACCTTTCAATGAAGATTCCATCAGAGAATCTTGAGGATCTAAAGTATCCCCATCAACAAATGTTTCCTTTTGATAGATGTATGATAAACCTTGTACTAGATGACCTTGCCACTTATGTTCCCAATGAGATTCCCAAGAGCTATATCCTTGACTTCCATATATTCTAACCATATTTCATGCTTCTCTATGATGATGTCTCGAGGTATTGCTTTCAATGTGTCTATGATGCCATGATGCATCCCATAATTTTTCTTAGTGAATAATTCTAGCCATATTTTACAATATAAGACTTAAGAACTTGAGAAGAACTTAGGTGAGGAAGACTATCTCAATCATAATAGAGATCTCTTACTTCTTCATTCTTGTATTTATTCTTTTAAACTTCCTCCACTTCTTCAGTGATATGAGCTTCTTATCTTCCTCTTTTGTTATTGTCCTTCTTGATCTTAGGACAATTTCTTTTGTAGTGCCCATATTCTTGACACCCATAGAATTGACTCTTAGACATGCCTCTTTTCTTTTTTCAAGAACCAAACTTTCCAAATTTTCCCTTTCTTTTGTCATTGTAGCATAAGCTTGACTTTTCTCACTTGTTCCCACATCAAATTTGGCCTTTAGTCTAAATTCTTCAATCTTTCACAATGACCATAGATCCTGGAATGGAGTAGCTTCTTTCTTCCCATAGATATTGAAGTAAAATTACCCCACTCCTCTGGTAATGCATTTAATACCACTGTAGTCATTTCTCTATCAGACATGACTTCTCCTAGATCTTATAGTTGATCCTGGATTTCAGATATATTCATAAAGTATGAGGCTACTCCATCTTTCCTTAACACCTTCAACTTGTATATTTCTTTCCTTAATGAGATGACTTCTCTAGTAGTTCTTACAGAATACAACTCTACTAGTTTGTCATAGATTTCTTTTGAAGTTTCGAGTTTAGATACATATGGGATGAGGGGATCCTTGCTGGATTCTATGAGAATCCTTTGAGCCCTAACTTCCCCTTTTTTGGCATTATGAAAAATGTGTTTTCCTTGATGGCAACCTACTCAATAATTATGCCAACATGATGGTAGTAGGATGAGTATTTAAGCCAATACAAATGTGACATAAATATTGATCAATTCAGAGACAAAGGAATGATAAAGATGAAGTTTGAAGAAGTATACGTGGGTTATGTGAAGAAAATTCGTGTACATACATAGGTATGATGAAGCAAAGTCGCGTAAATGTAGGTTTTGTGAAGAAAAACCACATACATACACAAGTATGGTGAAGCAAAGTCACGTACAGTTTCCGCACCATGGTACTCTCAATACCAGGGGCCTTTACCATGGTATTGGCCCATAGTAATGAGCGCGACAATGGATATTTGATCCCATCAAAGAATACAATCAACATAACTATGGAATTGGCCTAACGTATTGACTGAGGCCTAAACTATATAAGGAGACAGAGATCAAAGTGTTTTGGTGTGTGCATGATATGGGTTGCTAATTAATTGCTTTATCTAAAATAAGTGTGCACCCAGGTGTGTGATGATTGATCAGATATTATAGATCTGAAACGACTACACATTGAATAATCTTCTTATGGGTTGATAGATATGTGATGATGATGATGTGTGTATTTTACGGTGTATGTCGAGATTTGGGTTTGACTGATGTTCAATTGTGCAATGAAGGTATGATTCAGTAGTTAAAAATTTGTACGCTAGTTTTCTTCAGAAAAGTCATGTACATATGCGGACCTACTTTTGGGTAGTCACGTATCGATTTTTCAGTATGGACAGATCTATATGCAGGTATGCTTCTTGATTGGCACATACATACACGGAAGTATCTTACAAGGGTCACATACATAATCTAGGGTTTTGCTGTATATGATGTATAACCAACCCTATTGTGTTTGTTGTTGTCTGTTGATGAAGTCTTTCATGATGATTTGTGTTTGACAATGGTGGTTGAGGTTGAAATGATTATGTTATGAAATGTCGAATATTAATGATGCTGCTATGAGATTATCTGTATGTGGTTTAGAGATCTGTGACAAGGTCAGTATGTGTTTCAGTGATTGATTTCAATGGTGCAGTGATTCAATTTCAGTGTTCATTATTTTGAGATCTGTACGCGGGTTATCTGAAGAGAAAGCACGTATATACGTGAGTATGTCTCATAATAGTAGCATATATATTATGACATATGTTTATACAGGATTTGCAGTGACATGATCTAGTTTCTGTGATGAACAATACGTAATTTGACATTCTGATGAAGAGTATACAATGATTTGAGATGATCTAGCTTTTTTGGTTGTTTGAGATTTGGTAATTGGTTTATTCAATGATTTGATGATTAAGTTGGTTCAGTGATATTATACAGTGATTGGTTTCAATTTTTTATTTGATATTAGGCTTAAATGATGGTAGTGGGTGCAATATGAAAATTTGATGAAAGGTGGCCTACAGGTTGTGATTTTTTGATTCAGGTGGATCCAGTATGAAATATTATGAAACGTGATCCACGAAAGTGTTGAGGGTTGGAGCCTTCAATGAAGAAGTCAAAGCTTCCTTCCAGTGGTAGCTAGTAAATCTGATCAGGAGGTTGGAGCTCCCTTCCAGTGGGTGCCGGTAAACGAGATCAGGGGTTTGGAGCTCCCTTCCAGTGGGTGCTGGAGAATGAAAGAAGGTTGTAGCCATCTGTGGGTGGGTGTTTGCGTGCTGGTATGATTCTGCGCCAGTACAAGATTGTAAGAAATTTTTCATTATAATAAAATATGAAGATAAAGACGACAAAAACGATGGTTTTCTGCCACATTGGGTATCCACCTAAAAATCTTGGTGTTCATGTATGTTGATGTTTCCTATGTGATGGTTTGTTTTATTCTTACTGCACATGCTTATTGTTTAATGCCTAATGAAATACTGATACACTGGTTCAAGTTAAACAAATGAAAAATTAACTGAAATGTTAGTTAACTGGATATCATAACAATCGCGTACATATCCCGGTTTACTTCATTATAGTCACGTACAAAAATCTGAATAAGAAAAGAAAATATTAAGTGATTTTTTAAAACACTGATTCACCCCCCGCTCCTCTCTCAGTATTTTTACCAACAATTGGTATCAGAGCAAGTCCTTCAGAGGAAGCTTGATCACTTGAGGGAGATCCTTCAAGATGATGGGAAAGAAGAAGATAGCTCGAAGGAAGGATTCAGAAAATTGTGATAATGATATATTAGATGCAATAACAATTATAGATGTCAACAAATATTTGGGTTTGGGAGCACCCCGTTTTCTATTGATCAAGAATGAAGAATACGGTAACAAAGAATTATCAGGTATAGGCTTTTGTTCTTACTGTGGTCCATTTCCTTGTCTATGCAATAATGATAGTGATGATGACAGTGAAACAACTGAACTTGCACTCATGGGTAAAAGTGAAAGTAAGCACTCTAAAGAGAAAATATATTAAAAAATGTTGGCCCCAGAAGCAAAAGATAAAGGCAAGTCAAAAACAATGGGCAATGAAGGGGTACCTATGCTAAACAATGATAATTATCGCCAATGGAAAGAAAAAATTAAGTCTAATATAATGAACCGTGATGTTTGGTATCTAGTATGCAATGGCTACACCAACATTCTTCCATCAGATGAGGAAGTGCAAAAGAATAGTAAGGCATTAAGTGACATCATTAATATCATACCTGATTCAACATTAAATAAGGTTATGCATTATACAACTACAAAGCAAGTGTGGGATAGGCTACAAGCAATGCCTGAAGAAATCCCAAAGGAAGATTCCTCATCAGGGGAACTACCAGGTAATTCTATCCCTAACAATGTGTCTAAAAATGAACATGACAACAAAACAACCTTTGTTATGTCAAATGGAGTTATTGATTTAGAAGAAGACAAGTTAGAAGAAATTTTTGATCTTATAACAAAACTTTATCTTGCTTTGAAAAAGATTGTTAATCTTAAAGATAAGTTGCAAGTATATGACAACAAGGATCATATTAAATCAGTAGATGTTGTTGTGGAATATAAACAATATTGTGAAGGTCTTGAAGATGAGATCATCTCTCTAAGAGAAGATCTTGAAAAATCAGATAAGCGGAATGAAGAACTACTTCAAGGATTTGAAGAATAAGAAAATGGGCCGAAAGAAGAGATTCTCAAATTAAAGGAGCAAGTGGAAGAAGAAAGAAGGGTTGAAGAAGGTATGAAGAAGTAGTATTTAGAAAAGGAACAACAATATCAAAGAATGGAGGTTGAGGTAAACATTCTAAAAGGTAAATTAAAAGAAAAAGATAAGCATTTGAGATTTCAAGATAGTACTAAGATTTTAAATAATATTCTTAGTAGTTAAAGGTCTCCCGCCATCAAACCTGGTCTTGGCTTTCATGAAATTGTTGAAGGATAATATAGTTCATAAGCTAATGCAAGGAATTCAAAGGGTAAGTATGAAAAAACTGAAATTCTCAATAAGGGATAAGACGACAACTTGATCAACAACTAAGTGAATCTTCAAATAAAATCATTTACACCTAACTATAGAAATGTTAATCAATTCTCTCCATTGATCAATAATGTTGAATGTCTTAGATGTCATAATTATGGACACGTTGCAGCTAATTGTAGAAGTAGATTGTTTCAATCTCAAGCAAATAACCACTTCACATAGAGATCATCAACTTCCAGGTGTTCAGGCTTCTTTTAGGGATATTATTTTTCTTGCAATATATTTGGTCACAAAGCTATTGATTGCAATAGAAGGTGTTGTGTATTTTTCTAGCACTCGTAGCACAAGTGCTTTAGGAGACACATAAATCTTCCTAGATACAACTTCCGGGTTGATTGTAGACCAATGCCTAGGACATCTTAGATAGAGGAGTGCATGGAAGATTATCAACGAGGGCTTTCGGTGCACTCCAATTGTCACGTAGTTTGAAAAAGAGAATAAAGTGGGTTTGGTTCAATTAGCCTTCATGAAGGTAAACTCAAGCCAATACATGGGTCCAAACACTCAGGGCGTAAATCAGGCCAACCTCATAGAGAAATGTCTGGTTCTGGGGGATGACACACAACAAAATGAAGCTTAATATTGATGTTGCAGTAAAATGAAGAGGAAAGAGGGGAGGGAAATCAGTGCGTAGGGCTTATCACAATGCAGAATCCTAAGCCACAATGTTCCAGCATAAATATGGAAGAGGGAGGAGATGAAAGAGCGGAAGGAGTGGAGCACTAGTCAGGGTTTTAGGGAATATACTCGTGGGCACATTTGTCACCAAAATCTTGAGTATATCTGTGCACATTATAGGTACTTAAGAAAATCTGTAGCTAAAACATGTATTGTTGCTAATTAGTAACAAATATAAAATCATGAACAAGGATGAAAACTTAGCTTCATCACACTATTTCAGAGAAAGAAAAACATATATGGAATGAGATTTACAGAGGGGAAAACATATTGCACATTACCATGATTGGAATCACCAAGGAGTTTCATTTGTTGGAAATACTGAGAGGGGGGGTGAACCAGTGTTCCTCATAAATTAGCACTTCTAAATATTTTCAGAGAATTAGTTTATCTTCAATTATTATTAATGTTTATGCCGTAATAAAAGTAAATAAAATAACACAATAGACATAAGAATTTTAGGTGGAAAAACTCCTCCAGGTAAAAAACCACCGAACACTTTTCTAATAAATTATATAATCTTCAGTCCCAGCTAAAATGAAAGAAACAACTTCCTAGAATTCTAGAAAAGCATTCTTCTCCAGCTCCCACTGGAAGGATGCCCCAACACCCTGATTTCTTCAGTATCCAACTGAGTGGATGCCCCAACATCCTAGACCAACCTACCACCCTGAAGTGTTCACAAGCTCCAACCTGTAGGCGACTTCATGCACCAGCCTAGCACCTCCTTGACACCCTATAATGACTGAAATGAGACAAGAGTGTGGATTCCCGTACCAAGGACAATGATCCATGATACAATATGATTTACAATGATTTGACCATACACCCAATCACACTATAACCTGCAACCCAACCATGAAATCATCCCAAGAGAGACTCCTATACCTCCCAATAATGCCTTTTTGACACTAGGCAAATTGACTCTTTTACAACAATGACTCTTCCAATGATGACACTTTTACAAATGACTCTTTTACAACTTTACAATGATGAATCTTAGCCTTGAAACTTCTTTACAATATACGAATGGTTGTCATGTCTTCAAAGGATGTCCCGCTGCAATGCTTCATTTGATTTGATACTTCTGATCTTGAATTCTTGCTTGAAGTTGTACTTGAATCTTCTTCAACCTGCATGCAAAATTTTCCCAGCGAAACCAATCCCAAAACAAAACAAAATACCCTTCAACTTACCTTTGCCTGCAAAACACATGTAAGTTCATAATAATGAATAAATACAAATTAAATTTACAACGCGTACCTGAAGTGTGCTTCTCACTTTTGTTGTTGACTTGTTGCAGTAGTAGACAAAGACTCCCACTCTTGATATAGGCCTGGACTCTATGCAACACTATATCCAAAACTGACCTAAAGATATATACAATAGAAACTGATGACAGACCCTAGACTTGTGATGAACCAAGTTCTAAGTACAACAACATAGACCATTCTATCAATTATGACACGGAAAGTAACATGAAATTACAACATCATATAGATTTAGCAGACTTGGTGTAGCATAAAATGTGTAGTATCAAGAATATGACATCTGAAATGTTGTATCAAAACTAACTGTGACATTTAGAGACATAGAGATATAACCGAGACCCTGTATATACTTAAGTTGTCCTGCAAAAACAAATGTCAGAGATGATACTCAAAATTCAAATGTAAACACTTAATCATACATACCTTGTTGTAGGATACTTACCCTTGGTTGTTGATGTGTGGTCCTTACTGCAGTGATCCTTGAATGCATGCTTTTTCTTTCCTTCTAGGAGCTTGATATTGAATCTGTTGTATCTATTTCATTTCGGAACTCCAGGGTATGAATTTCCATCCTGTGGTCGCCCTCTGAGTCCTCTTTGCAACCCCACAGGTCTGATCAAGATTGGATTCTTCAAGAAGAGTTATGCTCAATCTCCCACGATGACCTGATTAGAGCCTGGTTCAATAGAGCGAACTTGTACGAAGTGCCACCTGTCACTGTTGCAAACTTCGGCCCTAAAAATGATACGCAACAAACTACAGTTCGTCCTCTTTCTATGACTATTTACGAATTTTGAATCCAATTCTCAGAGAGAGTTATGATGATTGTCCCAACGTCACATGTTTGACATGGAATTCGGGAGCTTACAAAAACCATAACTTCCTCGGATCATATCTCTAAAAATATAGTGAACCAAGATCTGAAATTTAGTCACGCGGTTCATCACGATTTCGAATCAAATGGGTTTTAATTTCAGATTCTGAATCTTGGCAGAAAAAACATTATAGCAAAAACTCCACGATGACATGTTTGAAGCCACAAAATCCCTACGAGAGGAGGATATGAGGATCATTATTTATATGAATGTCTTGAGTTGAGAGGGATTTTAGGAGAAAAAAAATATTATTAATTATTGACTATTCAAAGACCACAACCAATTATGAGTGCCATGCCACACCCCCATAGGTTTTTAGCCCACTAACTGGGGTTACTAACTTCAAACACAAATAACTATTGGAAATACTGAGAGGGGGGTGAATCAATATTTTCTTTCAATTGTTATTATTACCAGTTAGATTCTTCACAATTTAATCAGAGAAATGTATAAGTATAATTTTATTGAGTATGAAAGAATAAATACAATATAAATATGTTCCCAAGCTCCAACTTGGTTTTGATGAGGCTCCGACCTCTAGGGAATCAACCCTATCTATCCAAGGCACCAACCTTGAGTTTAGGAGTACCAACTCCAAGGACACCAATCCTGTTGTTGTTTAGTATAGAGAATAAAATTATACTTACTTGATTGTCAAGGGGCTCTTCACTTGTTTCAAGATCAACTGTACTTCATTTGTTTGCTTTTTCCATCACTGTTGTACGGGATGACACCTTGAGTTACTGGTTGTTACTTCCTACCTCTGTCCAAGTTATCACTGTATGCATTTTTTCATTGAAAGAATCTGCCTTCATTGTTTGTTCTCACTGCCTTCACATTGTGAATATTCAAAAAATACTTCACTACATAAAGGTTCTTTGCAAGGATGAGACTCTATCCCACTGCAGAGACCTGAGAAGCTCAACTATGGAGGTTTGAAATACTATTATAGAGACCAAACAACTGTGTCAACTGGGAATTGTCTTGCTACTGTGATAGAGATCGAAATTGTGCCAACCTTTATTCACCGTAGTTGTGACAGAGACTGAGATTGTGCCAAACTTTATTCACCATAGCTGTGACAGAGACTGAGGACCTACGGACCTATGCAAATGAAAAAAGATAAAAACGCGGAACCAAGGAAATGACGAAAGTAATTTTTTTTATTTTCGGCTGCTCGAGAAGGTGTAGTCTTTCTTTTTTATCTTCCAGTTGTTCACAAGATGTGAACAGGTTATGCTGTCCTTTTTTGAGTTATCCGCTGCCTGAGTTTCTTATTCCATTTTTTTTTTTTGTAATCTGTCCCGAGTTATTTTTTTCGTATATACTTCTAAAACAAATCATATCATATATATATATATATATATATATATATATATATATATATATATATATATATATATAATACAAATCGTGACTTTTTATGTAGACGACTAGTTGCTGGAAAGAAGCCGACATATGTTTTTTTGGTGAATTCGATATGTAATCCGTAATGGTGGATGATTACTGACAGCGTTGTGTGGGGACCATAACTGAGGTAGTATAACCCGTTGATAAATTGGACGCTAAGATGATGACCGTATGTAATGTGAGATTAAGTTTAATATATAGTTTTATTATATATATGTTTTGACAAACATATATATATATATATATATATATATATGCCAAAATATTATTATATTATATATATGATTGTCAACAACCAATTATCTTATATGCCAATATGGTTGTCAAATTAGGGTTTTGTTAAATGTCTAGGGTTTCATAAAGTTCGATAGCCATCAAGGGTTTCCCAGATAACACTCCTAGGGTTTGTAATTAGGTTAGGGAAACATCGTGTATAGCAAGAATATTTTCCATCTCAGCCAATGCCATATTGAAATCAATGACAACCTAGATTAACAATCTCCCCCTTTGTCATTGATGGCAATATTCTTGCTCTTCCAGCATTCTCTCCCCCTTTGACATCCATGGAAAATGGGGTGCCCAAGTTTTCCCTCTGTCAAGATGCTTCAAAAGTAGTTCTTCATAGGTATGTTACTCCCCCTGTCGAACTGCTCCCCCTGTCATGCGACTGTTGGCATTATGAGACAAGTGTTGTCCTTGATGGCAACTCACACAGATGGTAGATCATAGTGCAGCAGATCAGTAGCAAAGATTTGATGATCAGACTACAAAGAATGAAGAAAGAAGAGTATATACACAGGTTATACGCAGGTTCACTATGTACCAAGTCGCGTATATACGCAGGTTCGCTATATACCAAGTAGGGTATACACGCAGGTTATACACGCAGCTTCACTAATACAAAGGTGCGTATACACGCGGGATTGCCGATCAAAAGTCGCGTATGCGTATGCACGCACTTTCATGCACGGAAAAGCGCGTACATGTGGGAAAGCTTATTTTTGGGTCCGTGGTATTTAGACCTATGGTTTTGGTCCTTGGTATTGCGTCCGAAGTTGTTGAACCCAGGTATTGGGTCCCTAGTATTGTTTTGTTATGGTTTTGGACCATGGTATTGAGAAAGAGCTAAGACTATAAAAGGAGATGAAGATCATTAGGCATGGGGATCGAAAAAGTCTTGAATATCTGATGAAGGATGAGATCCAGTATGCAGGTTATGGGTTTATGATTCATTGCTTGATCTGAGCTAAGGAGGGATCTCACCGGTTGATGGAGAACAAGATCTAAGGATAGATCGGGATCAAATGGTTTGAAATGAACTATCTCTATATGATTGATTATGTTTATTCTAGATCTATATACTGACACATGTAATGATCTGAACTGGGTATAACTTAAGTTTGAAATCGTTGCAAGTCATGATTGAATATTTATAGATCTGTACGCGGGTTGGCTTTGGTGAAAGCGCGTATACATGCGGGTTTGGTTCATTGTAGTAGCGTATGCATTTTGAGCTATGATGTTTGAAGCTACAGGTGATTCTGGTTGTTGATAAGTTCTGATCACTGTTTACTGGTGTCAGTATTCTGCATATTCAGATTGGTTGATTATGTTTAGCTTCAGTATTGATGGATGAGATCTATAATGGATCAGGATCAGAATGAATTATATTTATGTGATCTGATGATCTAGATCTGATTGCTAACACAAGTATTACCTTTGTATATGTAATGATCTGGGTATGTCTGAAGACAGGAAGTGCAGCGAAGTTATGAATAAGTAATTAATGACATATATGCTGGTTAGCTTTGGTGAAGTTGCGTATACACGCCGTTTCAGCACTTCCAAGTAGCGTATGCACTCTGAAGCATGATTTTGATGATACAGTTGGTTCTTAATATTGTTGCAGAGTTCAGTGTTCTGCTCTGTGTTCTTGTGACTGTGTTGTTGACAGGGTTTCAGTGTTTCAGTGATTCAGAAATTGATGATGCTAGTATTGATTGTTTTGTGCTTCAATGATATTTATGGGTCCAGTATGAAAATTTGATGAAACGTGGCCTTCAGATTATAGTGTTGTGCTTCTGGAGTATCCAGTCTGAAAATGTATGAAATGTGGTCCCTGGAGGATGAAAGGAGATTGTATGCCGGCGCCTACGTACTAGTGCATCAGCTAGTACAAGAGCTAAGGGGGTTGTAGCTCCCATCCAGGAGAGTCTGGAGAACGAGAAAAGGTTGTAGCCTTCTGCAGGTAGAAGCCTATGTACTGGTATAAGACTGCACCAGTACAGAAATATTGTAAAATGAAGTTTCTTATTAAAAGAAGATAGAGATGACTTGCAGCAGGTGGTTTTCACCCACATTGGGTTTCCACCTTATATCATGGTGTTCATGTGTGCTTCTTGTGTGATGATCTGTTTTGTTTTACTGCACCTGCTTACTGTTCATATGGTTAATGAAGTTCTGATGCACTAACTAAAGATCAAAATTTAATGGATTAACTGAATCATAAGTATTTTGGATATATGCTAGTTGCATTAGACACAGTTGCGTATACACACGGGTTCCCTTGAATGAAGTAGCGTATATGTATCTAAGTATGAAAATGAAAAAGTTTTATTGATCTGATAATACTGATTCACCCCCCCCTCTCAGTATTATTTCCAACAATTGGTTTCAGAGCAGGTCCTTTGGTAGAAGCTTGATCGCTTGAAGGAGATCCGTGGAACAATGGGAAAGAAGCTTAAGAAGAAAGCACCTAAGCAGAAGAAGACATCTCAAAAGAACTATGACAGTGGGAGAATCGATTGGGGATTATGTGGAAGAAGCACTTTAGATTCAAAATCAGATTCAGAATCATTTCAGAATGAATATGAACTATCAGGTATGAATTTGTTATCCTCTGATGTTCCAGCTATCTATCCATTTGAAGGTGATGTAAGTGATAACGAAACTACTGAATGTGCTCTTATGGGTGAGCAAGAAGGATATCAAATAGAGGCAGAATTTAAAAGGTTGACAGACAAAATTAGAGATCAAGAAGATCTATTGAACATGAAGGATGGTGCCTTCAAAGAAGTAGCTACCAGACTAAAGGCTCAACAAGAGGAAGGAAGCAAGGTAAGGAAGTTATTCAAAGACAAATATCAAAAGTTGCAGGATGAAGTAACATCACTAAGAAATGAAGTCAATGAAAAGAGCACAACAATCAATAAACTCAGAGATAGATCCAGTTATTATGAAAGGCTTGAAGCTACGATCCTCTCACTAAAAGAAGATCTTGAAGAATCAAAGAAGAAAAATAAAGATCTACTCCAAGCTATTGAAAAACAGGAAAACAAAGTTATCAGCTTAAAATCTCAGCTGGAATGTGCCTTCAGAATTCATCAAATGCAGCAGGATCTGAATGAAGAACAAGAAAAGGAGATTCTCAAACTAAGGCAACAAATGGAAGAAGGAAGAAAGTCTGAAGAAATTTTGAAGAAGCAATGTCTGGAAAAGGAAGAACAACTTCAGATTGAGGTAAATATCTTAAAAGGTAAATTAGAAGAAAAGGATAAACTGTTACGATTTCAAGATAGTACTAAAGCCTTGGATGATATTCTTAGTAGTCAAAGGTCTCCTGCTATCAAGACTGGTCTTGGTTTCCATGAATCTGTTGAAGGTGAATCTAGTTCACAAGGTGAGGCAAGGAACTCTAAAGAAAAATCTAAAATGATCAACAAGGAGATGAGAGGTCAACCCCATCAACAATCAAGGAAAGAGATTTTTCAAAGAAAATCTTTTACTCCTAACTATGGTAGTAATAGTCGGCCATTTACTCAGATGAATTATATTGAATGTTATGAATGTCATAATCTTGGACATGTTGCAGCTAGATGCAGAAGAAGAATGGTTCAATATCATCACACAGAAAGATCATCACATTCCAGGTACTTTAATGGATATTGTTTTTCTTGCAATATGTTTGGTCACAAAGCTGCTGATTGCTACAGGAGGAATATGAAACATGTAAGATGTTATGCATGTAACAAGCTTGGACATATAGCAAAGGAATGCAGGAACAAAGTACGGACATCACACCAAAAGGAGAAAACATCATCACACTTGAAGATATGGAAGAAGAAGGAAGTACAGTCAGAAAGATGTGGCACAACACAATGTACTCAGACACAGCACAGCACAGACATAACAGACTCAGAGGGAGCTGAAAGTATAAAACTTCAGTGTCCTGAATCTCATACGCAAGTTTCATAAAGGGAAGTCACGTATATACGCGAGTTAGACACTGCAAAGTCGCGTATATGTCAGTCTGAGGAAAAGCAGTGGGGATAGGCTCAGAAAAAGGATCTGATATGATTCAGTCCATTATTTGCTCTATTGGTTAATAGTTACAGTCTGCTGAGGATGTGTGGAAATGTTTTGATACTTGTAAGATGTTTAGAAGTGTTTTGATCCTAACTTGATGATGATGATGTCTTGATGCTTATTGCTGATATATGCATGATCAGATCTAACAAATGGCACAGGTTGAGGGGGAGCATACGCCTTTAATAATGCATTGTTGGCATTATGGTTAATAGTCCTTGGGGATGATGTTTATATGGCTAAATGATATATCTTGCTATGATGTGGTTATGAGGTGTCCATGATAAAATCTCATATGATTCTTGGGGTTACATAGTAGATGTTCAGATCATATTTGTGGATTGATTCTTAGATGGTGCATATATGATGCTTACATGGTGATCTTCATAAGGATAAGGAGAAGTACAAAGCTTGAATACACAACTTCATTACCTAATGATGAGTCTCTCATATGCTGCTGCCGTCATATGCATACAGTTATGATGCAGGATTCCTATAGTTCTTGGTGCTCATGTGGATGAGGATTGTTGAAATTGATGATATAAAGAAGCCTTGACAAAAGATCTTGAGCTCAAGATACATAGCTCTGGATACATGAATGATTACTCAAAGTTTCATTGTTGGAGACATGATGATGATGAGTTCTTACCTATATGTTGACAGACATACCCTGTCATAGGACATTTACAGGTTGCTGATCTGGAAATGGTTGTACGCGAGTTTCATAAGGATTATCCGCGTATATACGCTTGTTTCTATGGAGACAGTCGCGTATATGTTAATCAATGGGCCAAACTCAGAATGAGAAGAGTCCGATATGGGCCTGACAAGAAACCATCTGGCACAGATGGAACAGGGACAGAGGGAGAACATGATTGCTGGTCTAGATGTTGTTGACAGATGCTTATGGAGCAGATCATACATTGTGTATGACTATCATGGTCTTATTTAGATGTTTGGTCTCATGTAAAGGTCATATCAAGACTCATGATGTAATAGTGTGTCTCTATCTATTGTAGTCATTTGATGAAATCTCTTCTGGTCACATGATGTAATTTGTAACCCCTCTATGCATAAGAAGGATGATGAAATATTTCAGTCATGTATTTCTTTTATCAAGGTCATGTAACGGCCTATGTTGGTTTCCCCACTATGCCTGGGATGAATGATGTTATACTCTTGTATTATCATGTGTAAACTTTTGGTATATCCCCACTTGGTTGGGAGATGGATGTATGTATGAGTCTTTGGTGCTAGAAAGGTCACTTATGATGTATAGAATCATGTTCTTTCTTGTAGAACATCTTTTTGCAGACCTTGCTTACAGTCAGGGGGAGCATGAATAGCACACTTCAGCTGAGCAGATACTTTAGCATGTACTCAGAGGGAGCATGGTCAGATTGGTACACCTTGGCATATATAAAGGGGGAGCTCATTCAGAGATCTCAGCAGGTACTCAGGGGGAGTATGGACAGCGGAATGTGTATCAAGGAAAGAGAATATCTTGGTCTGCCCTTTGCCCTTGATGTCAAAGGGGGAGAGTGATTTGGTGTTGTTGCCATCAAGTCCAAAGGGGGAGATTGTTGGCATTGTGATGCATGTGTTGTACTTGATGGCAACCCACTCATAGAAGATCAACTCACTTATATATATAACTAGATGAATCTACAGAAGAGATATCAGATGTGACAAAATACATGGGATGTAGGACGGCTCAAAGGAATCAGATGACAGTTCTCAGTATGACAAGTTAGCTTTGCCATCAAGTCCAAAGGGGGAGATTGTTGGCATTATGAGACAAGTGTTGTCCTTGATGGCAACTCACACAGATGGTAGATCATAGTGCAGCAGATCAGTAGCAAAGATTTGATGATCAGACTACAAAGAATGAAGAAAGAAGAGTATATATGCAGGTCAGAGTATATACGCAGGTTCACTATATACCAAGTAGGGTATACACACAGGTTATACGCAGGTTCACTATGTACCAAGTCGCGTATATACGCAGGTTCGCTATATACCAAGTAGGGTATACACGCAGGTTATACACACAGCTTCACTAATACAAAGGCGCGTATACACACGGGATTGCCGATCAAAAGTCGCGTATGCGTATGCACGCACTTTCATGCACGGAAAAGCGCGTACATGTGGGAAAGCTTATTTTTGGGTCCGTGGTATTTAGACCTATGGTTTTGGTCCTTGGTATTGCGTCCGAAGTTGTTGAACCCAGGTATTGGGTCCCTAGTATTGTTTTGTTATGGTTTTGGACCATGGTATTGAGAAAGGGCTAAGACTATAAAAGGAGATGAAGATCATTAGGCATGGGGATCGAAAAAGTCTTGAATATCTGATGAAGGATGAGATCAAGTATGCAGGTTATAGGTTTATGATGCATTGCTTGATCTGAGCTAAGAAGGGATCTCACCGGTTGATGGAGAACAAGATCTAAGGATAGATCAGGATCAAATGGTTTGAAATGAACTATCTCTATATGATTGATTATGTTTATTCTAGATCTATATACTGACACATGTAATGATCTGAACTGGGTATAACTTAAGTTTGAAATCGCTGCAAGTCATGATTGAATATTTATAGATCTGTACGCGGGTTGGCTTTGGTGAAAGCGCGTATGTACGCGGGTTTGGTTCATTGTAGTAGCGTATACATTTTGAGCTATGATGTTTGAAGTTACAGGTGATTCTGGTTGTTGATAAGTTCTGATGACTGTTTACTGGTGTCAGTATTCTGCATATTCAGATTGGTTGATTATGTTTAGCTTCAGTATTGATGGATGAGATCTATAATGGATCAGGATCAGAATGACTTATCTTTATGTGATCTGATGAACTAGATCTGATTGCTAACACACGTATTACCTTTGTATATGTAATGATCTGGGTATGTCTGAAGTCAGGAAGTGCAGCGAAGTTATGAATAAGTAATTAATGACATACACGCTGGTTAGCTTTGGTGAAGTTGCGTATACACGCTGTTTCAACACTTCCAAGTAGCGTATGCACTCTGATGCATGATTTTGATGATACAGTTGGTTCTGAATATTGTTGCAGAGTTCAGTGTTTTGCTCTGTGTTCTTGTGACTGTGTTGTTGACAGGGTTTCAGTGTTTCAGTGATTCAAAAATTGATGATGCTAGTATTGATTGTTTTGTGCTTCAATGATATTTATGGGTCCAGTATGAAAATTTGATGAAACGTGGCCTTCAGATTATAGTGTTGTGCTTCAGGAGTATCCAGTCTGAAAATGTATGAAATGTGGTCCCTGGAGGATGAAAGGAGATTGTAGGTCGGCGCCTACGTACTAGTACATCAGCTAGTACAAGAGCTAAGGGGGTTGTAGCTCCCATCCAGGAGAGTCTGGAGAACGAGAGAAGGTTGTAGACTTCTACAGGTAGAAGCCTGTGTACTGGTATAAGACTGCACCAGTACAGAAATATTGTAAAATGAAGTTTCTTATTAAAAGAAGATAGAGATGACTTGCAGCAGGTGGTTTTCACCCACATTGGGTTTCCACCTTATATCATGGTGTTCATGTGTGCTTCTTGTGTGATGATCTATTCTATTTTACTGCACCTGCTTACTGTTCATATGGTTAATGAAGTTCTGATGCACTAACTAAAGATCAACATTTAATGGATTAACTGAATCATAAGTATTTTGGATATACGCTAGTTGCATTAGACACAGTTACGTCTACACGCGGGTTCCCTTGAATGAAGTAGCGTATATGTATCTAAGTATGAAAATGAAAATTTTTTATTGATCTGATAATACTGATTCACCCCCCCCCCCCCCCCCCCCCCCTCTCAGTATTATTTCCAACAGCGACATCTTTAAGAATCAACTTAGTGTGATACTAAAGCAATAACCCCCATTTTTTGGCAAAGATGGTCAAATGCTTTTTGAGGAAGAGGTTTGGTGAAAATATCTGCAATTTGCTCATTAGTATTGATATACTCTAACTTGATGTTTTGTTCAGCCACCTTTTCATAGAGAAAATGATACTTGATTGGTATATGTTTGGTCTTTGAGTGCATCACAGGATTTTTGTTGAGACTGATAGCACTTGTGTTATCACAATAGATGGTGATTGGTTGAATGGTATCTATGTTGACATCCTTCAAAGCTTCCTTCATCCATAGTATTTGAGTACAACAATCCGCAACAGCTATATACTCAGCTTCAGCGATAGATAGTGATATGGATGTTTATTTTTTTCTAAGCCGAGATATTAGACAATCTCCCAGGAAGAATGCATTTCCACTAGTACTTCTTCGAGCATCGACACTTCCGGCCCAATCAGCATCAGTGTATGCAGTCATAGTAAGAGTTAAGCTCTTAGGGTACCAAAGTCCAAAATCAAAAGTTCCTTTCAAGTATCTGAGAATTCTTTTTACAGCGAACATATGGGATTGTTTAGGAGTTTATTGAAATCTCCCCACCATTCCTACTGCTTGCATAATGTCAGGTCTCATAGCAGTTAAGTATAGGAGGGCTCCAATTATTGACCTATAATGAATTGCATCTACTGGAGGAGAGTCATCATCTTTGCTTAATTTTCAATCTGTGGTCATAGGTGTGCTCATGGGTGCACAATCTTCCATTCCATATCTTTGAAGCATGTCTTTAAGATATATTTCTTGAGACATGAACATCCCTGCTGTGGTTTGAGATACTTGTAGTCCAAGGAAGTAAGATAATTCTCCTATCATCGACATTTCGAACTCTTTTGATATATTTTGAGAAAACGTATGGCTCATGTCATCATTATTGCCAGCAAAAATCAAATCATCAACATAGACAAGAGTGACTAGTAACTTATCCTCATCCATATTCATGTAGAGATTACTTCTTTTCGCCCCCTTCTTGAAGCCTTGTCATTGCAGATAGTGATCCAATCTTGCGTACCAAGCTCTAGGAGCTTGTTTCAACCCATATAATGGCTTTTTCAACTTACAAACAAAGTCTTTTCCTTCTGCTAGATTAAACCCTTCTGGTTGCTCCATGTAGACTTCTTCCTTGAGTTCCCCATTCAGAAATGTTGATTTTACGTCCATTTGATAGATTTTGAATCCTTTGGAGCAAGAAAATGCCAAGAACATCCTTATAGCTTCCATACGAGCTACTGGTGCAAAGGTTTCTTCAAAGTCAATTCCTTCAATTTGTGAATAACCTTTATAGACAAGCCTTGTCTTATTTATGATGATTTGTCCATCTTCATTCATTTTGTTTTTTAACACCCACATGGTTCCGATTATATTTTTATCTTTTGGTCGAGGTACCAACTCCCATGTCTCATTTTTCTCAATTTGAGACATTTCTTCTTCCATAGCTTTAACCCAATGAGGATCCTTACTTGGTTGAGTAAAAGTTTATGGTTCTATCATAGATAGGAGAGCAACATTATTTTTCTTTGGTGTACTTGTCATCCTTCATCAGGTTTGTATCCCCTCGTCTACATTAACAATAACATGCTCTTCAAGGTGATGTTTTTGAAGGAATTTTACCTTTGAAGGGGTTTGAGATGGTTCTTTTTCTTTTTGTTTTTCCTGATCTTTTTCCTCTTTTTCAGGTTCTTCTTCGTTTTCTTCAATGAGAGGGTCGACTTCATGATCTTCAATTTCCTTTTCTAGAAGATCTTCATCAATCTTCACATCAATACTTTCCACTATTTTCCATAGTCGATAATTGTAGCACTTGTAGGCTTTGCTCCTAGTAGAATATCCAAGGAATATTCCTTTGTCAACCCGATAATCAAATTTTCCTAGTGAATCATCATTGATTTTTATGAAGCATTTGCTTCCAAAAATCTTGAAGTATTTTACTAAAGAAGGTCTTCCTTTCCATAATTCATAAGGATTCTTTTCATTATTTTGTCTTAGTTGAGTTCGATTCAAGGTATAAATTGATGTTCCAACTGCTTCTCTCCAAAATTTTGGTTGCAAGTCAGCTGCTATTAACATTGTTCTTTCCATTTCTTGAACAATTCGGTTTCTTCTTTCAACTACCCCATTTTGCTTGGGTGTTCTAGCAGCAGAGAGTTCTCTTTCAATTCCATGCACTTTACAGAATTCATCGAATTCTTTTGATGTGAATTCTCCCCCTCTATCTGTTATAAGACATTTAATCTTAGAATCTTTTTCATTTTCTACAAGAGCTTTAAGATTCTTAAAACATTCAAATGCTTCAGATTTATATTTTATGAAATATACCCACATCATTCTAGTATAGTCATCAACAAATAAAGAAAAGTACCTTTCTCCTTGGAGTGCCGGAGTTCTAGTTGGTCCACATAAATCAGCATGAATGATATCCAAAGGTTTTGATGTAGAGAACTCCTTGGTCTTGTGGCTGGTTCTAGTTTGCTTTCCATGTTGACATGGACCACATACACCTTGATTTGGCTTGAATAACTTTGGGATGTCTCGCTCTGCATTGATCTTGCTGATATTGATCAAGTTATCAAAACTTGTATGTCCCAATCGTTTGTGCCACATCCAACTTTCATCTGTTTGACTTAGGTAACATTTATCTTCTTGAATTTTGTTCAAAATGTAGACATTATATGATGTTCTAACTCCTTTTGCCACAAGTTCTCCTGAGGAAGAGTTCCTTATTTCACAATATTTAGTGCTAAAGACAACTTTATGTCCTTGATCACATATTTGGCTAACACTTAAGAGATTGTATTTGAACCCATCTACCAACAAAGCATTTGAGCCTTCCTTTTTCCATTAATAAGGGTAGAAATTCATTTTCCAGCAATTTTAGCAGATCCACTTCCAAAGGATACATTACCTTCTTTTTTGTTCAATGAGACAAACTTCTGTTTGTCACCTGTCATATGTCTGGAGCACCCACTATCCACAAACTAATGATTTTTATCACTGTGAGCACATAGAGCTAGGCCACATATATCCGTATTGGGATTCTCATTTTTTTCTTCTCCTCTTTTGAGGGGGAAATTTTGTTCATTATGTCCATTATCGTTACATAAAGAGCAAATTTGATCGAATTTGGCCAAGGGATCAAAAGAGTTGTAGGTCTTGATTTGTCCTTTTTTTTGAGACCATATGGATTGTCTGTTTGATTCTTCAATTTTAGTGTTTCATTCTTACGAGCCATGCAATGTTTAGCTTGATGACCAAATTTTTTACAATAATAACAATGCCCAAGAAAGATAGTTTTGTACCTGTTGTAATAGCCATGATTTGAATCAGCATTCTTCCTTGGAGTTACTCTCTCTTCATTCTTTGGATTTGAGATGGGCCTTTGATGAAATGATTTTTCTTCTTTTGTGTTGCTGGAAAGTATGTCGGCATAACTTTTCGCATTCTCCTAGTACTTGACGATTCTCCATTAAAACCTATCCCAAATTTGTCATATTGAGGTTTTTGAGCATTTAGGATAATGTCAAGTGTTTTAGAGCTTTCCCAACTCTTTTTGACTTGCTCCAATTCCTTTCTCAGAGATACTATTTCAGTTTCATGATGTTCACATATTTCTTCCTTTTCTTTTAGCTTATTTTTCAAGAGATCTTCCCTTATTTTTGCTTTCTCCTTTTCTACCTTGAGAGAAATGATTTTATTTCGTAATTTCTCATTTTCTTCAATGGCACTTATTAACAATTCATCCGCATTTCCTTCTAGTCCTGAATCATCATCATTTGTGAATGCCATGAATAATACTTCTTGGCTTCCAGCATAGTCATCTTCATCATCTGATTCATCATTACCTCCTTTGCGATGAGGGAAATGATCAGTTGATTTTCTTTTGATGACTACAAATTCATCTTCATCAAACTCTTCTTGCTTGGAGAAGAAATTATTCTTATTGAACCCTTTCTTTTTGTATACCATCCTTTTAGAATCCTCCTCTTCATCACTATCATGCTTAAGAGGACATTTTGCAGCATAATGACCTATTCTTCCACATTTGAAACAAATAAGAGGGCACTTACCTTTTAGCTCGGATCCTTTCATTAGTCTTTGAACAAATTGTGCCAATTCAGATTTAACATCAGAGTCATCGCTGCTGGTATTCCATCCTTTCCCCTTTTTTGATTTTGAGGCCTTGAATGCTGCATCTTTGGAACTTGGGATTCCTTTTCTCATCTCATAAGCAATGAGGATTCCATGAAGTTCATCCATCTTGAGAGTATCTAGGTCCTTCATTTCTTCTATAGGACTTACTTTGGATTCAAATCTATCAGGGAGAGATCTTAAGACCTTTTGAACAACAGTGATTTTTTCAATATTTTTTCCCAATCCTTTAAGAGAGTTGACCACTTCAGCTACTCAGACAAAGTATGATGCAATATCTTCTTCATCATCCATTTTCAGACTTTCGAATTACCTTCTATGAGTTTGAAGCTTTTCCTTCTTAACTTTGGAGTCCCCGTCGTATAAGCTAACCATCTTATCCCATACTTCTTTGGTCAAGTCACAATTCATGACTTTTGTAAATTCAGAATCAGTGATTCCACTAGTGATGGAATTTAAGGCCTTTTCATTTGCAGTGTAAGCTTTCCTTTCCTCTTGATCAATTGGAAGAGTGGAAGGAGTTTTGTACCCATTTAAAACCAAATGCCAAACTTCAGGTCCAAGGGACATTAAGTAGTAGGACATTCTTTTTTTCCAAAAACCAAAATTTGTGCCATCAAATAGAGGAAGCCTTCCTGACACTTCTTGATTTTTCATTGTGACTAAGAATCCTTCTTCCAGCTGTTAGGCTGATTATGAAGAAGCTGGCTCTGATACCAATTGTTGGAAATACCAAGAGGGGGGTGAATCAATATTTTCTTTCAATTGTTATAATTACCAGTTAGATTCTTCACAATTTAATCAGAGAAATTTATAAGTATAATTTTATTGAGTATAAAAGAATAAATAAAATATAAATATGTTCCCAAACTCCAACTTGGTTTTGATGAGGCTCCGACCTCTAGGGCATCGACCCTATCTATCCAAGGCACCAACCTTAAGTTTAGGAGCACCAACTCCAAAGACACCAATCCTGTTGTTGTTTAGTATAGAGAATAAAATTATACTTACTTGATTGTCAAAAAGGCTCTTCACTTGTTTCAAGATCAGTTGTACTTCATTTGCTTGCTTTGTCCATCACTGTTGTACGGGATGACACCTTGAGTTACTGGTTGCTATTTTCTTCCTCTATCCAAGTTATCAATGTATGCATTTTTTCATTGAAAGAATCCGCCTTCACTGTTTGTTCTCACTGCCTTCACCTTGTGAATAATCAAAAAATACTTCACTGCATAAAGGTTCTTTGCAGGGTTGAGACTCTATCCCACTACAGAGACCTGAGAAGGTCAATTGTGGAGGTTTGAAATACTGTTATAGAGACCAAACAACTGTGTCAACTGGGAATTGTCTTGCTGCTGTGACAGAGATAGAAATTGTGCCAACCTTTATTCACCGTAGCTATGACAGAGACTGAGATTGTGCCAACCTTAATTCACCATAGCTATGACAGAGACCGAGGACCTGCGGACCTATGAAAATGAAAAAAGATAAAAACGCAGAACCAAGGAAATGACGAAAGTAATTTTTTTATTTTTGGCTGCCCGAGAAGGTGTAGTCTTTCGTTTTTATCTTCCAGCTATTCACGAGATGTGAACAGGTTACCCTGTCCTTTTTTTGAGTTATCCGCTGCCCGAGTTTCTTATTCTGTCTTTTTTTTTGTAATCTGTCCCAAGTTATTTTTTTCGTATATACTTCTAAAACAAATCTCACACACACACATATATATATAATACAAATCGTGATATTTTATGTAGCTGACTAGTTGTTGGAAAGAAGCCGACATATGTTTTTTTGGTGAATTCAATATGTAATCCGTAATGGTGGATGATTGCTCACAATGTTGTGTGGGGACCATAACTGAGGTAGTATAACCCGTTGTTAAATTGGACGCTAAGATGAAGACCGTATGTACTGTGAGATTAAGTTTAATATATAGTTTTATATATATATATATATATATATATATATATATGTTTTGACAAACATATATAAATGTATATATATTTATGCCAAAGTATTATTATATTATATATATGATTGTCAACGACCAATTATCTTATATGCCAATATGGTTGTCATATTTAGGGTTTTGTTAAATGTCTAGGGTTTTATAAAGTTCAATAGCCATCAAGGGTTTGCCAGATAACACTCCTAGGGTTTGTAATTAGGTTAGGGAAACATCGTGTATAGCAAGAATATTTTCCATATCAGCCAATGCCATATTGACATCAATGACAACCTAGATTAACAATAACTCTCAAACCGTGAAGAACTGGGAGGCGTACCATATGTCAACAGAAACATATCGACGAGTAGAATCCATCGAGAAGATATTTGACACAAAATAATATGATTTTTCAAGTCAAAATTCCCTTTCAAGATTGGGGTAGCTCCTAGTGCTACTTGGGTTGACATCAATGACAACCACTGATCAACAATATCCCCCTTTGGCATTGATGGAAACACAAGTACTCCCCCTGTGATCATGACACCTATTCCTCTTGCCTTCTCTCCCCCTTTGTCATCAATTGCAAAGGGTAACTCCCCCTGACAAACAACCATCCTGCGGACTTGTACACACCTCCACTCCCCATTTCTACTCGAGAAGAGAAGAGAAAGAGTCTATAAAGATTTCGGAAATTTGTTCGCTTGTGCCAACATATTCAAGCTTGATATTCCTTTCGACGACCTGCTCTCTAAAGAAATGATATTTAATCGAAATGTGCTTCGTTTTGGAATGCATCACAAGATTCTTGGAGACACTGATGGAACTGTTGTTATTGCAAAAGATGGGAATAAGCTCATAAAAATTGACTTGAAGATCTTAGAAAGTTTTCTTCATCCAGAGAACTTGTGTACAACAAGTTTCTGCCGCAACATAATCTGCTTCTGCTGTGGATAACGAGATTGAAGACTTCTTTTTACTTAACCATGAAACAAGACAACCACCTAGATAGAATGTTGCTCCACTTGTACTCTTACGATCATCAACACTTCATGCCCAATCTGCATCTGTATAAGCTTGGATAACTAGATCATTTCCTTTGGGATACCATGGACCATATTCCTTTGTGCCCTTAAGATATTGTAGAATTTTTTTGACGACAATAATATGAGATTATTTTGGTAGTGCTTGGAAACTTGCTACTTGTCCAACTGCCTAAATCACATCAGGCCAGGAGGCTGTCACATATAAGAGACTACCAATCATGGATCTATACAACCTTTGGTCCACATCCTTTGACGAATTTTCTAAGCTTAACTTGCAACATGTTACCATGGGGGTAAAGACTGTCTTGCAATCTTCCATCTAGAATTTCTTAGGCATTTTGTTGGGCATGGAATCCCCCCAAGGCATGTTTTGGGGCTTAAAGCCCAAGTTTTGACCGAATCTTTTTGTAAAAGCTCTGCGAATTGTGGGCACGGGGCGCGAAAGTATATTAGAGTCACAGGGTTGTCCACCCTAGTTTTTGTAATATAATGTCGGCTGGATAGACCTACCCATGGTCCGCGGACCATGGGATTGTATAAATAGAGCGAGGCTCTAAGTGTAAAAACTAACTAAGAAACAAATAGAAGGAAAGGAGAAGAAGTCTAAGTGATTGGGTCGAAGTGAAAAGTGTGTCTGTGGGTCGTAGAATAGGAGAAGGCTCTGCAGTTGAGTGCCCAGAGGCCTAGTAGTCCATAGCTGAGTGCGCAGACCCCTACAACTGAGTGCGCAGGGCAGGTCGAGTTTGTAACCGTTGAGAGAATCAATAAAGAGAAGTTTTGCTATAATTCTGTGTATATTTTCCTAGGTTAATGCATGATTGGATATAATTTGCAAGTATAGTGTTTATTTACTGCGTGATCGTGTATGAATGTTTTGTACTACTAATTATAACTTAAGACATTCATGTAGGCGAAGGTAATTAATTAACACTAGAAGATAAGTAAGATCTCGAGCAATAGCACAAAGTGCGGCACAGCCCCTGGTTAGGGATGTGCGAAGGCAATGTATCTGGCCACGAGGAACGGGAAGTGTGCGAAGCGACCTGCACACAAGAACAAACCAAGGACCATTCGTACCTCTCAGACATCTCAAGGGTGCGGAAACCTAGTTTTATCACCCTCCCATACTACTTCGGGTGAGACCTCAGTCCGCGCTCCGCGGACTGTTGCCGAAAGGGTCAGTAGTATAGGGATTTCTTTGGCTAATTAACTATGAACTTGGGTCGGGCCCCAACAGGGCAACAAATGGTTCCATTGCCGGGACCATGATCTGCATAGAGATGTCTAATGTCATATCACTGGAATCTGACATAGAAGGGAATTGAAAATTGATTGGACAGAAAGACTCACGAGTTCGCGGCGCAGGAAAACAGGAATCTGCGACTATCAAAGGAAGACTGGTTAGATTGCTACTTGTATACGGAGATCCACGAAATTTTCTTTGCATCCTTCCCCACTGAGTTGTACGAGTGGATCGCAAAGCTAGCAGATAGCCAAGGAAGGTGTAAACTCGACAAACCTATTGTGTGGACTCCAGAATTGGTGCGCAGACTGGAAGCATCGGAAGATAAGATCACGCGCGTTGTCGATCACTGGCTCGATCGAATCATAGGAGGATTCATCACCAAATTCGCGGTAGATACTTCAGTCAGCTATAGCGAGGCAGAACGACGCTTCCTCAAGGGACTACGAGGTAAGTACGTTAAATCTTTGAACACTTGGATTAAAATGCTACTGTGTGAAAAGCAGGTTATGCGAATAAATTGATGTTTGGGGCTACGCGAAGTGGGAGAATCTACAGAAATGAAGGTAGCACAGAACTAGAGACTAGCCCCTTGATTTCACCTCCGCGAGGAGGCGAAGAAGAGCTCGCGAAGGTCTCGCCAAGAAGTGCGATCAATCTAATAAGACAGAGGATTCCGCGCATACCACCTCCACCCACACCACCACCAGTTTCACCATCTTCAACCCCATCTTCACCCATACCACCTCTGCGACCATCGCGAAGCAGTATGGAAAGAGCGATAAATCTACCAGTGTTCAAGGGAGTAGGGAATGAAGATCCGAACCAATTTTGGTTCGTAATAAAAGCTGTATGGGAAGCATAGGGTGTCACGGATGACAATATAAAGAAGGCAACATTGGTCAGCACTCTGCAGGATCGCGCGCTGACCTGGTACATTAAGCATTCCAATGGCAATTCGAATGCAAGGATTGCGGATATCCAAGTTGCGCTAAACAAAGAATTTAGCAGGCCAAAGTCAGAAGCACAATCGATCATTGGATTCAAGGAAATCACAATGCTACTAGGCGATACCCCGTGGGAATTGGATCAAAGACTGAAGTGCACAATTTGCGTAGTGAACATGACATTAACAGATGGGCGACACTACGAATGGTTTGTGGCATCGTTAACGCCCATCTACGGAACGCATTTTTGCAACAAAGGCTAACCACTCAGGATGAGGCTTTAGAGGTCGCGATGAGATTGCACGAGACTCTGATACAAGATCCTAACCTGGGAGTTCAGCAGATTCACGCACAGCTAAAAAACTTGTGCCTGGAGATGTAGAGTTTGAAACAAGATAGGACAACCCGCCCAAAGATGCGCGATGAGGTATGGTGCGTAAAATGCAAGGGCCAGGGGCACGACAAGGACCACTACCCAATATTCGCGAATTACCTTGCGAGAGGAGGGCCAATGCCATTAAGACCGAAGGCACAAGCAGGACCAAGCGCAGTGCTTGCACTATGGTGCGCGATTTGTTAGATAGGAGGAAAGCATGCTATAGATAACTGCCATCTATTACAGAAGTATACGCAGAATTCACAGCAGTTGTTCTGTAATTTCTGCAGGTCAGTAGGACATGATGAGCGCACCTGTAGAAGTTATGAGCTGATGATGGATCGAACTCCTACCTATAGAGTTCAGGCCGAAACATGGCCCCTCGATCAAAATGCAGGAATGGTGTGCACCAGATTTCAGGGGTGCGGACGAGGCCGAGGTGGAGGGGGGCCAGGAAGAGGTCGCGGACAACTGATATGTTACAATTGCGGAGGGCTAGGGCATTATGCCCACGATTGTACAAATCCAACGCGACCATCATGCTTGTATTGTACGTTGTTTGACCATGAGACGGAGGATTGTCCCACACTGATAGCGAGGTTGCGCGATAAAGGAGCACTCCAACCTCCCCTGACTTAGAACCTGCAAATGATGAGGTTTGAGCCACGCGAGGAAGACCCTAATGTAAATATCGTGCTCCGGAGTGGTATTATGATAGGGGATGACAAAGGCAAGCAACCTGAAGAAAGTACTTAGTTTCGCAAGGCTCCAATGAAGGAACTAGAATTTGATTTGGAACGTGCTAAGGAGACCTTCATGGAAGCCAAGAGGAGCTTCGATGATGCCTCCACTTCAGGTAGTAAAGACAGACTGGAGTTGGAAATAGACCCATTGATGCTCACTACGTTCTTGGAGACATGCATGAAGCTGATGCGCGACAGCAAAGCTATAAAGGGGCTGCAAGAACTCATAAGTAGATGCTCTGGGACAGCTCCAGGAGAACCGTGCGTAGTCCGGAAGCTCGGGAAGCACACGATGCTAATAGGAAAGGAGATGAGATTGACTGTGCAAATCGGGGAATATGAGATGGACCAAGTGATTCTGGATCTAAGATTGGACGCGAACGTCCTACCAAAGCAGACATGGGAGCACATAGGCAGGCCTGCGTTGCAAAGGTCTCCTATCCAATTGCGAATGGAGAACCAACAAAAGATCCTACCTATGGGGAGATTGTAGGGAATCACAATAGACATCGAAGGAGCAAGAACGTTAGCAGATTTCGAAGTGATAGAGATTGTTGATGACAACAATCCCTACCCCGCGCTATTGGGAATAGATTGGGCCACTGACATGAATGGAGTGATAAATCTAAAGAAGCGCAAGATGATCTTTGAGAAAAAGTCACTGCGCGTAGTGGTACCCTTAGACCCTGTAGAGGGATCGTGCTACATGGAGCTAGTGCGCGACTACGACAGCGACGATGATCTGCACTGCATATACAAGATAACCACGCGTGAGCAAGATTGGGTAAATCCAACCGCGAATGGTCGAATCTCTTGGGAGCATGAAAGCTCCTGCAGATCAGATTCTGACGAGAGATAGAACGATGGCAGAACCTATTACATGAGGTAACCACGCTCAATTGTAACATGATGATGAAGTCACTGCACTGCGTAGCAACAGAGGTAAGAGATCTGCCTATGTATGACGGGTTAAGCGAGGTGGATGACTTCCTGAACATATTTGAATGGGAAGTGTCGGAACAACAGCGCTTCGACGCTTTGAAGTGGGTACTGTGTGCTACACCTGCGAGGTGGTGGGGTACGCACCAAAGAAGTTTTGAGGACTGGCACGAATGCAGAAGGATGATGCGCATGCAGTTTGGGAAGCCTTCGATGCGATTAATAGACAAAATTATCAAACGAACCGGCCCACGCACCCACCTATCCAAGTGGATACAAGCATATGGTGCGAAACCTATACGAATGCACATCGTCCTCATGGTAGGGGACACGATCAGTAAGCAAGTGCGAGTAAGGCAATGGCGCGAACGACCCCTCCGGTTGGGACCACGAAGTATGGAAAGACCAAGTGCATAGAAGAATATCCATGCAGAAGCTTTTAACAAAGTACGCAAAGCACTGAACAAGGTCCACAATGTGAAGCAGACTGACTGGGACCTGCGCGTACCAGCAGTTCTCTGGGCTTATAGGACCACGTGCAAAAACTTGACCACGCAGGCACTACCAAGGCTGGAGTATGAAGCAACCACAGGAAGCCCTATAGTACTTGGAGAGCTTAGACCATGCATGATAGCACCGATAGATATGACAGTTCACAAAACCTTGGAAGCAGAAATCTAACAGGGAAATGTTAGACTCCAAGAACTTGAAGAAGAAAGGGTCCGATTAAGGAAGAAAAGCGCTTTGGTGGACGCAGAAGTCAAGAAGCTGGAGGACGAGATAAAGGAAGATTTTCTTGGCAAAAAGACCAGGGTGATAAGGCAAGATGCGTATGATCACGATGATAGGTTTAAGGCCTATCGCCGTGAATTGATCAGTCTGATGCCTTGGCTTGAACTACACATTGCTAAGCGTATTGACCAGGGTAGCGCGTTGCAGATGGTAAAGTGCGCGATGCTGGCCGTAACAATAAAAGGTGGGTATTCTCCTGGAAACATGATGGATGACCATATGAAACTTCACACGGGTGGTGCGACCACCTGACTAGCCAAAGGAAGTATAGTCTTAGCGCTCTAGGCAGTGGTAAGGAATCGCGGGACTATAAACTATTCTGCCCGGGAGCTGCGCAATGTCGGAGTTGTGCGTAGAAGCAAAGAGTCACAAGGTCTGCAATCGCGCATGGGGGGTTGCGCTGCCGCACTGGTTTCCCAGAAAGTGACCATTGAAGTCACTATTCATGATGGGATGCTAGACTTGAGACCAAATGGAGCGGGTGGGAGGCATTTAAGACATGATTATGGGCAAGATTTGGGAAAATCTGCCACCAAGGGAGCATTAATGAACCGGATTTGGGGGGAATGGTCAAATTCAAGTTCAAAAAGCGCTATAAATTACTAAGGGCTACCCAGCAAACAACACTTGGTCATTTGCAAATTGAGCTATTGAGTAGAGCTTTAATTGTTGTGTTTCGAGCGTTGATTGAGCCCCTGAGTTCGTGAGTGCTAGATTTCGGGATGGACACGATGGCAACAGCTGAGGACGTTATGGAGATAACAGAACTAACTGCCGAAGAGGCCGCGCAGGCCCTGGCTGTAGGGGATGCTCCGGAAGGTGCCGAGATTGAGTTAGAAATCCCGAAATCACCGCGCACGCCAAGACCCAAGAAGGACAAACAAGCGAAGGTTCCCATATGTGTGTCCCCGCGGAACCCGCTACGCACCAAGTTGTCAATGGAGGAAAATGGGAAATCTGTCACCATAGAGACTGATGAAGAAGAGGAAGACCTAGAGGACCTAATCATCGCAAAAGACGAGGACGAAGGCATGGAGGAGGAAACTGAGCCTGCGCACCTCCCGACAAAGCTGCCCGCCTATGTCCCCCCGCGGAAAGGAAAGGCTAGAGTGCCCAAGGACCTTGACGAGACCAAGAGCTTGCTCCAAACCCCGCTCCTCCTAGACAATACTATTTTTGAGATCACGCACCTGGGACGGGTGCCGAGCCTAAAATTCGAAGATTTGGACCTCGCTGACCACGAGAAGTTCCCTCACCTAGAGACCTTGCACTCATCAAGCCCAAGAAGAACACTGTGGCGGGGGTTACAGAATTAGAGATGTGAAAATGGTTGCGCAGAGTGGAAAAGGCTGGGCTACTGAACCTGCTCTAGGTACCACATTTCCACTGTGCCCCAATAACCATTTTCGTCATCAGGTAGCTGCTCTGCCTGGTGCATGATGGGTGTTTGTGGCTGGAGGATCCCATCCCCATCACAGCAGACTTGATTCACCGCATTTCTCAACTTCCATGCAAAGGAGAGGACCCCACGGACATCTCGGAAGGGAAAAGCAGTGACTTGGCCATCGCGGAGGCCATGAAGAAAAAGTACAAGTTGGAAAAGAAGAAGAGGGGCTACGCCATATCCAGCATCAGTGACAAAGCAGTGAAAGTGGCAACCCAAATACTGGCCAGTAAGATTATGTGCAAGTGTCACGTAGACGAGGTACCCGCGCTGGTGGTAGCATTGGCTGAGCAGTGTATGGAGGGGGTCTAGTTTAACTAGTCTGAGTTCCTCTGCAAGGAGTTTTTAGAGAATTACCGTGAAGCTCAGGAACAGGGAAAAACGTTCCACCATGCATGGCTTCTGCTATCCATAGTGCTCGTGACAGGGGAATTACCAGAGGATAGTCAATTCCCCACGATTGACAGAGATCTGCCAGAGGCCATGAAGTATGCTTCGCTCTGGGCCACAAAGGATGCCAGTAAGATCCGCAACAATAAAATATTTTGGGTGCTCATGGAGATGAACCTCGGAATGGGGATCAACGCAACCCGCGGTTGTCACCCACTGTCTACAACAGCCTTCAGAGTTTTGCGGAATTTAAAGTGGACATCCATAGCATTTACATTAGAGCGCGCAAGGACCCGACCAAACAATGGAGGCAGCTACCCTTTGTAGCCACAGACGATGTCATCTTTAACGTCCTAGAGACATGACCGCCGGAGTGGCACGGTCCAGACATTGCGGAGATAGAGAAGTCGCCGACACAAAGGAAGAAAGACGAGGCCAAGCATGGCATCACACAGTTGGCAGAAAAGATAAGGAAGGAAGTAGCGGCAATAGAAGTGCGGGCGGCGCAGGACGCTACACAGACAGCAACTGAGCAGGAAAAGGCTGCACCAGCAGGCAGCAGCTCAGTACACTACCGACCTTGCAGCAGTTTGAGCAGAGTTGGAGGGACTCCATGCAAAGATCTCCACGCCGACAGAGTGACTCAAGGGCGAGTCACGATGTTTGTGTTAGGGGCCTGTTGGGCATGAAATCCCCCCAAGGCATGTTTTGGGGCTTAAAACCCAAGTTTTGACCAAATATTTTTGTAAAAGCTTTGCGAATTGCGGGCGCGGGGTGTGAAAGTATATTAGAGTCACAGGGTTGTCCACCTTAGTTTTTGTAATGTAATGTCGGCTGGATAGACCTACCCATGGTCCGCGGACCATGGGATTGTATAAATAGAGCGAAGCTCTAAGTGTAAAAGCTAACTAAGAAAGAAATAGAAGGAAAGGAGAAGAAGTCTAAGTGATTGGGTCGAAGTGAAAAGTGTGTATGTGGGTCGTAGAGTAGGAGATGGCTCTGCAGCTGAGTGCGCAGAGGCCTAGTAGTCCGCAGCTGAGTGTGCAGACCCCTGCAGCTGAGTGCGCAGGGCAAGTCAAGTCTATAACCGTTGAGAGAATCAATAAAGAGAAGTTTTGCTATAATTCTGTGTATATTTTCCTGGGTTAATGCATGATTGGATATAATTTGCAAGTATAATGTTTATTTACTGCGCGATCGTGTATGAATGTTTTGTACTGCTAATTATAACTTAAGACATTCAAGTAGGTGAAGGTAATTAATTAACACTGGAAGATAAGTAATATCTCGGGTAATAGCGCAGAGCGTGGCACAACCCTTGGTTAGAGCTGCGCAAAGGCAGTGTTTCTGGCTGCGAGGAACGGGAAGTACGCGAAGCGACCTGCGTGCAAGAACAAACCAAGGACCATTCGTACCTCTCAGATATCTCAAGGGTGCAGAAATCTGGTTCTATCACCCTCCCATACTACTTCTGGTGAGACCTCAGTCCGCGCTCCGTGGATTGTTGCCAAAAGGGCCAGTAGTACAAGGATTTGTTTGGCTAATTAACTCCAAACCTGGGTCAGGACCCAACAAGCCAACACATTTCTTTGATGTACTTGGTTTGATATATGAATATTCCTTTATCCTGTTGAGAAATCTGAAGCCCCAAAAAGTATGTTAGCTCACCAAGCATAGACATTTCAAACTCACTTTGAATTTTTGTGGCAAGGTCTTTACTTAATATGTCACCATTGCTTCCAAAGATTATATCATCCACATATACCTCGATAATCATTAGGTTATTTCAATCCACTTTCACATAGAGATTTCTTGTCAGCGCTTCCTTTTTTCAATTTGTAATACTTCAACTATTCTTCTCCCCCTAAACATATAGTGAAACTGCCATCTTATTCAAACTACCTGTCTATTAATCGTAGACTTGTGTCATATACTGTTGCATAGACTCCTCATCTTCAAATTTCTAGGAGTCGATAAGCTAAATTGTTCAGAATAGTGTGTCATTTAACGGACTGTCTTGACTCAAGTCATTAACCGAAGCAACTGTTGATTCCTCACAATCCATTATGAATCGTGAAAGCATAACTATTGGGACCTTATTGCCTTATTTCTTTTCTTTCTCATCTTGTACTTGTTCATCCTATACTTGTTTTCCTTTCCAAACCTTCTTATTCTCGTCGTCAAGCTTTTCATTCATGGTTGATTCCATCTTGTACCTACAGTTACAAGCTATGTGTCCATAGTTATGACATTTGTAATATTCGATGTTATTCATAGAAGATTCCGTTTGGTGTCTATCTCGTGATCCTGCAAATTTTCTTCTAGGGTTTTACCGATAATAGTTGCACCTATCTGGAACTTCACAATCCCTAGCCATATATCCAAAATTGTTACATTTGTAACATTCAACATCATCTCTCAAATGATCATATATGTTGATATTCTGCTGAGTTATGGATATCCATTTCTGAGAGATCTCCTGGAATTATATTCATTCCAAACATACATGCGACATTCTATAGCTCTATGTCCAAAACTTCCACATGAATAACAATGACCATAAAATATAGGTTGATACCTGGGAGGAAATCTTCTTTGAGGAATTGTCTTCCAAGGTTCTTCCTGTGAGTCTTGATCTCTCGATCTAGCTGGGAGATCTACCTGCCTGGTAGATTTTGCATATCCATCTTCTTTAGTTGTCATAGAAGGACTTGACTCATTTTCAAATTTTTCTTTGTAACCAAGGCCAATCTTGTCGCTACATGATTGTTGGTTGTTGATGAGTTCGTCCAAATTCTTTGAGTTGTTGGCATAGTTTTGAAGAGTTTTTCCATTTTTTACTTCCTTTCGTAAAGAAACGATTTTAGCTTCCAATGCTTCTCTTTCCTTGTTGCTTTCCTTTAATTCTTTCCTATGTGATTCTTCAATTCGTTTATATTCTTCAACCTTGATTTTAAGATTTAGAACTTGTTCCCTTTCTGTCTTTGATTCGTCCTCAAGAGAATTGACGTGCTTCTTCTCGGCCTTGAGCTCTTTGATAACCCTGATAACTTCGTTTTGAAATTCAACCTCGGTCATTTCTTCTTCTTCGTCTCCCTCTTCGTCATGTGCCTCTTGCCTACTGTGCTTAGCCATAAACAATACTCTTCTGTTGAATTTTTCTTCATTATCACTGTCTTCTTCAGATGAGGAGCTATCTTCTTCGGGGAAGAAAAAATTCTTAAACCATTTCTTCTTGCCTTTCTTGTTGAACTTCCTATGAATTTTCTTTCCTTTCATAACAACCTCATTTTTGTGGGGACATTTGGCTGCAAAATGCCCAACCTCACCACAATCAAAACATATTAATGGAAGTTTACGTTTGAATTTTCCCATACCTGTTCTCATTTTCCATGTGAAATAGGCAAACTCTTTATCTGAGAATTCTTCTTCATCTTCATCTTCTTCCTTTTCCTCATCCTTATAATTGCAAGTTTTTGCTTTCGGAGTCTGCTTGTCCTTACTATTCTTCTTGGATGCGGCAAATGTTGTTTCTAAGTGAGATGTGCCATCCTCTTCTTCAATCCTCATTTCATATGTTGTAAGAATTCCATGCAATTCATCTATGCTGAGATTGGTCAGATTCGATCTATCTTCCAAGACAGATACCTTAGGGTTAAATCTTGCTGGCAAGGTTCTAAGGATCTTTTGGACAACAATTTTCATTTCAACAGGTTCTCCCAAACCTTCCAATGTATTTTTTGTTTCATCAACACGCTGAAAGTATGCAGCAATATCTTCATCTTCCCTCATTTTGAGTTGCTCAAATTTTGCCCTAAAAAATTGAAGCTTTGCTTCTTTCACCTTTGAGTCACCTGCATATATATTTTCAAGCTTTCCCCATACCTCTTTAGCATTTTTGCAACTCAATACCTTAAGATAAACAGATTCAATAAGCCCACTGATAATAAGATCTTTAGCCTTTGCATCATATACCATATTTTTCTTACCTTGGTCATCCTGGGTTGGTGTGAAGCCTTTGTCAACGATTTCCCATACTTCGTATCCTTGCGCCAGCAAATAAACCTGCATTCTTCCACTCCAAAGTGCATAGTTATTTCCATTAAACAAAGGAAATCTAGTCTTAGTATACTCCATGATCTCCTTCCAGTTGTTAGACTGCTATTGAAGGAACCAAGCTCTGATTCCAATTGTTGGAAATACTGGGGGGCCGGGGGGGGGGGGGTGGTGCGGGTGAATGAATATTCCTTAGCAATTAGCACTTTCAAATCATTTCAGATCATTAGTCAATCTTCAATTATTATTAATGTTTATGTAGTAATAAGAGTAAATAAAAGAACACAATAGACACAAGAATTTTAGGTGGAAAACCCCCTTCGGGTCAAAAACCACCGAATGCTTTTCTAATAAATTCTTTAATCTTCAGCCCCAACTGAAATGAAAGCAACAACTTCCTAGAATTATAGAAAAACATTCTTCTCCAACTCCCACTGGAAGGACATCCCAACGCCCTGGTTTCTTCAGTAGTCAACTGAATGGATGCCCCAACATCCTAGACCAACCTACCACCCTGAAGTGCTCATAGGCTCCAACCTATAGGCGAATTCATGCACCAGCTTAGCACCTCCCTGCCACCCTATAATGACTGAAATGAGACAAGAGTGTGGATTCTAGTACAAGGGACAATGATCCATGATACAATATGATTTACAATGATTTTGACCGTACACCCAATCACACTATAACCTACAACCCAACCATGAAATCATCCCAACAAAGACTCCTATACGTCCTAATAATGCCTTTTCAACTCTAGGTAGATTTACTCTTTTACAATAATGACACTTCCAATGATGACTCTTTTACAACTTTACAATGATGACTCTTGGCCTTCACACTTCTTCACAATATATGAATGGTTGTCATGTCTTCAAAGCATGTCCCGCTGCAATGCTTCATTTGATTTGATACTTCTACTCTTGAATTCTTTCTTGAAGTTGTACTTGAATCTTCTTCTACCTGCATGCAAAATTTGCCCCGCGAAACCAATCCAAAAACAAAACAAAATACCCTTCAACTTACCTCTGCCTACAAAACACATGTAAGTTCATAATAATGAATAAATACAAATCAAATATACAATGCATACCTGAAGTGTGCTTGTCACTTTTGTTGTTGACTTGTTGCAGCAGTAGACAAAGACTCCCACTCTTGATATATGTCTGGTCTCTATGCAAGACTATATCCAAAACTGACCTAAAGATATATACAATAGAAACTGATGACAGACCCTAGACTTGTGATGAACCAAGTTCTAAGTACAACAATAGAGACCATTCTATCAACTATGACAAGGCAAGTAACATGAACTTACAACATCATATAGATTTAGGAGACTTGGTGTAGCATCAAATATGTAGTATCAAAAATAGGACATTCGAAATGTGGTATCAAAACTAACTGTGACATTTAGAGAAACAGAGATATAACCGAAACCCTGTATATACTTACGTTGTCCTGCAAAAACAAGTGTCAGAGATCATACTCAAAATTCAAATGTAAACACTTAATCATACATTCCTTATTGTAGGAGACTTACCCTTGACTGTTGATGTGTGGTCCTTACTGCAGTGATCCTTGAATGCATGCTTTTTCTTGCCTTCTAGGAGCTCAATATTGAATCTGTTGTATCTATGTCATTTCGGATCTCTAGGGTATGAATGTTTGTCCTGTGTTAGCCCTCTGAGTCCTGTTTTCAATCCAATAGGTCTGATCAACATTGGATTCTTCAAGAAATAGTTATTCCCAATCTCCCACGATGACCTGATTATAGCCTGGTTCAGTAGAGCGAACTTGTACGAAGTGCCACGTGTCACTGTAGTGACCTTCAGCCCTGAAAATGCTACTCAACAAACTACAGTCCATCCTTGTTCTGTGACTATTTACGAAATTTCAATCCAATGATCAGAGAGATATTTATGACAAATTTGCCAACGTCACCTGTTTGACATGGAATTCGGGAGCCAGCAACATCCCTAACTTCCTCAGATCATATCTCTGTAACTATGATCTGAATTTCTGTCCCAAGGTTCATCATGATGTTGGCTCAAATGGGTTTTAATTTCAGCTTCTGAATCTTCGTAGCAAATGAGTTATAGCAAAAATTCCACGATGACCGGTTTTAAGCCACAAAATCCCTACAAGAGGAGGATATGAGGGTTATTATTTATATGAATGTCTTGAGATGAGAGGGTCCTCAGCAAGTGAAAGCTGGAGGGATTTTAGGAGCAAAAAAATATTATTAATTATTGACTATTCAATGACCACAACCAATTATGAGTTTTATGCCACACCCCGATATGGTTTTAGCCCACTAACTGGGGTTGCTAACTTCAAACACAAATAACTCTCAAACCGTGAAGAACCGGGAGGCGTACCATATATCAACGGAAACATATCGATGAGCAGAATCCATCGAGAATATCTTTGACGCAAAATAATATGAGTTGTCAAGTCAAAATTCCCTTGCAAGATCGGGGTAGCCCTTAGTGCTGCTTGGGTTGACATCAATGACAACCACTGATCTTTCAAGGTATAGTAGCTCTAGGGTTTTTGATTGATTTTTTTGGTTTTGTTGCTAGATCAAATGGAGCCAGGCAGTTTTGGGTCCAAGAAATTAAGTCAGGATGCAGAGTGTTCTATGGGGTGAGGTAGGTAGGTGCTTTGGCACTTGAAATTGAGTGAGATGATAGGTCTAATACTGGTGAGGAGCCAAGGAGGGCATGAAAAGATCAGGTATCCTTCTCAAACAGTAGAAAACATAGAAAACTGAATGGCTTCCCAAGGCATAGCACTGTAAACGATGAATTATACCTATCTATCTTGATATCATTCAGCTAGAAGCAATGAATTATGATAATGCATTTGTATATAGCCTCCATTCCTAAGACCCCAGATCGGGTATGCCGAGAATAGCTGTTGTCTTCCATGATTGTTGAAAAATAGTTGAATTCGGCAGATCCACAATATGCGCTATTGTGACGATGCCTTTGTTGTTAAGAAATGAAATTAGATCCAGGGGGAGTTGGTACATATTGCCGCATCTAATCTATGGGTTGACCCTAATGCGGACCGCAAAACCATTACACATTTGCCAAGTCAAAATGAGTTCCATTCACCAATCCATTTACATTCAACAATCTACATCTCAAGTCCCTCATGAACAAGAATTTAGAACCAAAATGTAACCAAATAATTTGGACCACTGCAGGTGTAGAATTCCAGGACCTATATTAAGTGTTTCTTCCTCCCTTTTATAAGGAGAGGGAGAGCTTGAAAATTAACTAAAAAAATATCTCAGCCTGAGCATCCAGCTATCTAATCGACTAGTTGTCTCACTGTGCAATAGCTCTGTTTCCCAAAATGATTCTAAAGGATTTGATTTCTTTCTTGAAAATACATAAAAACTATAGAATAACATAAATGATAGAAAATAGAAACAAGGGAAACTGAAATATGATGGAGGAAAATGTCTTTCTGCTATTCCCGTGAAGCCCCTTCATCAGGCCATGTCTCTGCACGGATGTGCCTTTCCTACTGCTCGACTAGTTCCTGTCACTTTCTCCTTAACTATCTGGCTTCACCACTCTCTGGAGTTGGTAGCGATCAACTGTGTTTGCTTGTTGCAGAGCAAAAGCAGGGTTTGTCCGGGGAGTCCTTTACATTTACAACTGAGTGGAGCTCCATGTTGAGGCATTAAGTCTTCCTAAGTCCCCATACTGATTTACTGCTGCCCCATGCCTTCATTCAATGTCTTAGCTACCGACCCATCCGCCTTCAAAGCCTTGTACCATACTATCGGGGCATTGTTGTATCAGGACCTTTACGCTAAGAGGCATTATAGAATAGTGAGTCTTGATCTCCTTTGGTCACCTTTGGTTTAGCCCCTTTCTGCCTTTCTTCTCATATGACAGGGGGGTTGTGACCTGGAGCTTAGCCCTAAGGCGCTAGAGCCTTTAGATTCTTGTCCGGGGTGTTATCACTCAGGTTGTTCCCTGCCTCCTGGAGGGAATACGGCCGAGGTAACCACTAACCAATCTTTTAGTTGCAGGTCCTAGCCTACCTGCAACCAGAGAGGGCTCTCTCTTTGTGATTTAGCTTTATTTTGAAGTATTTTAGGCTAGTTATGATGTACAGAGTTTGTTTTAAGTTTGTTGGATGGTAATTTCAGGCAGAGCTGGGATGCAAGTCTAAGATAGTCTATTCCATTGGGCTATGGAGTCTATGATGGTGTACTACTGAAAGTGTTTATTGGGTGAATGGGAATGCTACAGAGCCAGATAGGCAATCTAGGAACAATTTTCAAATCTGGAAATTGGTGGTATGAGGTCAGGGAATGAAAGGCAATCAAGAATCTTTCATTATGCTGGCAGAGAGAAAGTGTATGAATGTTATTCAGGAGCAATTAAAAATTCCTAAACAATATTCAAAATGAAAGGAATTAGTGCAAACATGAGCAGTTAAGAATTCATATTTGTGACTAATCCTGAAGAAAACATAATTAATAGCAGAGATTGAGCACAGGGTGCATTTAAACAAATCCTGGGCTATTCTTCTTCTCTGTTACTAAGATTATGGAACATAGATGACATTTTACAAACACAGAAAACATAAAACAGAGTTTAGAATAACTTATTGTTCCATAGAGTGACACAGGAATCCTGTAGCATGTCCCAAACCATCATTTCCACTTTCAAACAGCGCAGAAACCATGAACTTCAACAACGATTTGTATTAGATAGTATCAGAAATTACAGCGTAGCTTAGAAAGAAAATCACCAACCCACAAAACATATGAGTTCGGTCTATATATAAGAGAGTTTGTTACAAAAATATCCCGTAGGAAAATATCTAGTCATAAATTTATCCATCTACTTTGCTGAAGAGCAATAACTGATGTGGAAGCCAGCGCAACCTGAGTGAGTAAATATGCGGTACTTGGCCACTTTAGGTGTCCTGCTTTGTTGACTTTTAGGCTGCTTTTTCGGCTGGTGGCTGTAGCTTTGGCTTGCGTTCCTGATGTGCTGTCTCTTGTCACTTGTGATTGCTTTCCTTTAATGAGCTGCTATCATATTTGACTTTCTTTTTCTACCACATTGACACTTTGGTAGTTGACCCCTATATGTGGAGCTGCTGACCTGTAGCTGATTTAAAAGAAACAAAATTATATCACCTTGGCAGAATTTCCAACATTGACTGCCACCAATCTTCTGTAGCCAATTGATGCCTTTGTATTTTTACCAATGTCTCATCTGCTTCAGTATATCTATAAAAATTGGGCTGAACCTCAAAGAGGTGATTTATTTCATGTTCAATATAAAACAGGTTCTCTAATTTTTCATACAGAGTCTGCCCAGAGGGAGGCCCTGTTTCCTCTGAGGTACTTGAGGATGTCGTAATCTGATTTGAAACATTATTATTTACCCTGGTGGCATACCATTCACATGTTAGCAGTCTTCCAGCGCTGGTTAATAAACTGGGTAACCCTCTGCTCTGCAATGCTGCAAGCTTTAGCTTGTAATCATCTATTTCTGCCTGCATTTCTTGTCACTTTCTTTCTAGAGTTTGCACAAAATTTCTTAGGGTCAGCACCTTCTTTGCTGTCAGAATAGTATTTGTCCTGCTGCTGATGTCTAATGCTGCCAACTCCTCTTTGGTATGAGTGTTCAAGAAGTGAATCATTTTACTGGCCTGCTCAGGCATATTTCCCAATGCTACTCTAGCCCTTTGAGTCTCAAATTGGGCTAGGCCTATCAATTCTATTTGTTCATGTATGGCCTGAATCGACCGCCATTGGTCAGTGATTGACTGGTTAATTTTGGCCCACAAAATCTTCTTTATTTCAGCTAGAGTTTTGTCTAAAGTAAGCTCCTTCTCTAAGGCTTTTATTTTGTCATTCAAGGCTTTTATTTCCCTTGTTTTTTCAGCTACTGTCATTTTGGACTTGTCGTAGATTACTTCCAGCTTGGCCAACTTTTCTTTGGCCTCTTTCACCTCTGTCACTTGAACTTCTAGCTCCTTGACTGCTTTCATCATTTCTTCCATGCTCATGCTAGATTCAGGTGTTGTTGTTGTTGCTGTTGTAGCATCTGTAGTTGTTGTAGTTGTTGTAGATGCTGAGATAATAGGAGGGATTGTTGCTGCTTGTGTGGGAGGAACAGTGACAACAGTTGGCGCTGTTTGAGGTGGCTGGGAGGTCGACTCTCCCTGCTTGCCTTGCAGTGCTCTCCCCAACACTTGTTCCATCTGAATTATTCTTTGGTTCATCCTCATTAGCAGATCCATGGTATCCTCTCCTTCCTTTTCTTGTATAAGTTCTGCAGTTTGAGGGTGCATAGTTGAAGGCAGCCTCAATTGTTTTTTAAGTGCAGCAATGTCATCCTCTTTTTTCCTTATGAGGGCCTGGATGGCTTTAGCATCCTTCTTAGGATCATGCCCCAGTTCCACTATGATCTCCTCCAATGTCTTTATTCTGTTATCTTTGGCCGAGGAAGACATTCTTTCCAAATCCAATTGAGTGTTAGTGTTTTTTAATGATTCCTTCAGTTGATGAGCCAGCATGGCCTTGTCTACCAGAGTGGCATAGACCATCTCACCTGTTTTCTTGTGCAGCTCTATTTGGTCCGTCGGGTGTATGTCTTTGGAGAGGACCTCTAAGCTTGTCTTTATATAGTCTGCAGCTGTCTGGGGCTGTGGTATCTTCGGCTTGAAATGACTTAGTATCATTTTCTCCTCTTTAAAGTCATAGGCTGCCATTAATCTTTGCTGTTTGGAGGGTGTTGCCTTGAGAAACTGATCATATAGCTGTACTCTTAACAGTTCATTCTGAGCTTTGATTTCCATGAAAGTTGCTTTGATGCCAGGCGGTTGCTTGCTTTGCTGTCTTGAGGAAGACACCTCCATACCATGCTGCCTCTGTTGCTCTTGCTGGAATGAGCTAGTAGGTGTTTGCTGGCTTGTTTCTCTTCCACTCCTCGGGCTCTCGATTACTTCTTCAGTAATTTCTTCCTCAACTTGAGGATCAACTCTTTGTCTTTTGGCTTCTGGTTGCTAGATTGACCCACTTGGAGGTGTGGTCTCTTCCCTATCCCTCTTTTTACCTCTTTCCTCATTAAGAGGAGTCTGTAAAGCTGGCACCTGTAGTGCCTCAGTTCGCTGTGGAGGGGCCTGCCCTTGACCCTGCTCCTTTGAGGTGGTAGGCTGTTCAATCACTGTTTCCAATTCTGCATCCATCACCTCCTTGCCTTTTGCTGTACCTATTGCCGGTGTAGATCTTTCTTGGGCAGCTTGTGAAGCTGCAGCAGTAGATGTGCCCTCTCCGACTTCTTGTGGCAGTTTGAATATTACCTGCTCAAAAGAATCCAAGTCAAGAGTTTTTTCTAAATCTTTGACATTTTGCTCCATAATTTCTTCTTGGGTAAATTCCTCAACTAGTGTCCCTGCCACCCACTCATCTTGGTTGGCATATTGTTCAATTTGTGGGATTTTACAATGCTCATAGGCTGTCAGCCTATATTTTATTTTTCTGGTACTAATAAAGCCATCTGGGTCATAAGGGACCCACCAGAAACTTCTCTTTAACTTGAGTTTCTCCCCCAATATTTGATCAGAATCTTGCCAACCTTCTTTCTTGTTCATGACAAAGGGGCCTAGTTGGTCTTTGAATTTCAGGCGAGCCTTCTTCTTGGCACTATGAAAATGAGTTAAGTCTGAATTGATGAGTTGCCTGTAATACTCCAAGGCAAAGAGTCTCATTGGCACATATCTTGGGAGCCTGTAGGGACAAAGTTCACAGCCATAGATCCTAATGACAGTGTGATTCTGGTAAAATTACCAGTCACCTATTTTGTAATTCTTTGAAAGCTACAATATTTTCTGCATGTCATAGGATAACCTAGCAGGAGGGGCTCTCTTCAGGAGACAAAAAACTGGATAGACAAATAGGTCAATAAATTCACAGTAAGAGTAGGGGGAGTTCTGGACTTCATGAAAGACTGAGGCCCAGAAAATCACAGACCTCTTTTCCCCTTTAGAGTCCAATATTTTGATGGGGCATTGGAAGCAGTCTAGCTGATAATACATGAACAAATGATAGATATAGGATGAATATTTGAAGACTCCCTCCCTATCCAGTTTCAGCAGTTGGTCATGTATCTTGTTGGAGATGAATTTAGCATAGTTATACTTGACAGCAGGGGGCTGTCCTGGGCTAAATGCAGACAGCATGACTAGTATGGTTTCATCAATGTGCTCACTTGTTTTGAAACCTAGTACATAGGATATCATATCAACCAGCAACTTGCCCACTTCATTGAAGCACACATAGAGAAAAGGAGGTGACCCTGTAGGCTGGCGGTCTGCTCTCTAGAATATTTTAGCAATTCGGGCTATCTCAGAGCTGGAAAGTTTAGGACCTTCATCAAGCAGGAATTTCATAGAGAGAGGCATCAGAAGCTGAGTTTGCTTGAAGTTAAGCACTTGGTTGATTGAATCAGGAGTTATTTGGAAAAGAATGCTCCCAGATGGAGACTTGACTGCTCTTTGAGATGGGTCATAGTTTTCACAGCAGAGGCGAATAATTTCAGGGAAAATATTGACAGAAGGGAGGAAGTAGATGGGCAAGTTTGATTCCCAAATGCCATAGATGTCACTGTTGTTCAAGTGACTGTTTCTCAGTTGACAGAAGGGCTGCAAGTGGTTTCTGTCTCCAACCAAATCTTGAATAAGGTGGTCCCTATCAGCTAGGGGTAATGCTTCAAGTTCCTTGTGAGGTGCATTGAGAGGAGAAATGTTCAAGGCTGCTGGGGTGGTCATCTTCAAATTTTTTTGTTTTTGTACTTGAAATTAGGATTTGTGCAACAACAACGTGGTGAAAAATTGCCTCTGAGGCTTTGCTGGGGAGCTGTAGAGTAAGCCTGGCTATAGCACTGGCCTTCACTGTGTATAATTTATGGTAAAACAGTAAATTTTGCAGAATTTGGACAGGTCTTTGAATGAATTCACTGGATTGATAGGCTCTGTGGGTAAACTGCAGAGGGAATGGGGTTGATTTCTAGCCAAAGGGGTGAAATTTTACAGAGGATTTTGACAAAGGGATTTCAATGCATGGGTAGTTTAGAGCATCTGCCGGCAGAAACAAACTTAAAATGCGTTTTAATGGCAGAATTCGCAGAGAGGGCAAATTTGTCGGGTTGCACTTGAACAGGGGGTCAACAAGTGAGTTAACTGGTGGAATTTTAGGTGCTCAAGTGCCTTTCTGGTTTGAATTTGCAGGTATTCAACCAACTTTAATGGCGAAATTTCTAAAAAACAGGGTTCATAGGTCAGCTGCGGGTAAATACCTGTTTTGTATGGTGCAGAGGGCAATTAGCAGGTTCAATGGCGAGCTGAGGGGCCGGATTTGTAGGCGGAACTCGCTTGGTTGAGCAATCTGGAGTGGTGGCGGCAATGTCGTCGTAAAATTGCATGCACGTTGTCCGCGGGTGCAATAATAAAAAACAAACAAAATGGTCGTTTTCGCGACTTTTTATTGAATTTGGGACATTTTGGCGCTTTTGGCACTTTTCGGGGATGACGTCAGCATGATGTATTTTTGGCGCGTAGTGGGTACGGAGATGACGTGGCAGTCGACGTGTATGATGACGTGGCAGATGACACGTTGGCGGGGTGGTGACGTGAGTGGGTGACGTGGCTGTACTGCAGAGGGCTGGGGGTGACGTGGACGCGCGGTCATGGGGTGACGTGGGCCTATCATCAGCGGAAGGAGGCAGGCGGTTTCCGGATTTCCCCGCACCACTTTTGGCCCGAGGCGGTTTTGCAGAGAGGGCCTCCGATCACGCCGGGTGATTGACGCGTGGTGCGGGTACGGCAGCAATACCACCCATCCCCCGGACGCTAATCTTCGGCAGATCGGAGCGCCCGATATGGCCGCCCACCATTAGATTTGAGGCCCTGGATCGGACGGCGGTCGAGACGTTAAATTTGCGGGGTTTTGGAATGACGGGGCCCGCGCATATTTAAACGTTTAACAATATATGCGAGGTATAAAACTTTAGATTATATGGGTTATGTGATCGGCGCCGGGGATGTATTTTATTTGTTTAATCAAAATATCAAACAAACCCCGAAATATATGAGCGCGGAGGGTAAATAAAGTATGGCTTATGTGTGAGGGGGGTGGGCAGCATGGTTATTAATTTAACTGGATGTTAAATTAATCCCAAGGTACATACGCGGAAGGGCTAATATAAGTTCCAAATGGACTTTAGTATTTCCCAAACTTAGGTTATATGGCTATAGTGCCAAGGGGTGGGGATATTTACACTTTTTGGGGTTTTTTATTATAGTTTTTTGTAATATAGGGATAAGGAAATGATTAAGGGAGCTATATAATAGGGTTATATGTTAATATGACTTTATGGAATGAAACTGTATGGGTGAATGCTAAGAATATGGAGTGAAAACTTAGACATAAGAAGATGAAAGGAGTATGGAGTAATGATTTTACACAAGAAATGTGGCTTCTTTTCACTAAGTGGAGTCAAGATTCAACTCAACATTTATCATGAAATGAAGTGAAACAGGACCCTTGGGCAGATCCCAAGCTCCTTGAGGGGATGTTAGTCAAATATTTATGGGGAATGAAGGGGAAATTAGTCATGCTTCCACTGTTATGCAAACAAACAACTGCCATGGTACCAATGTCATTGATGAGATGAGTCTTTTTGACAAGACAAAAGTGAGCACCCACCTGCTTCTGCAACCTCAAACTACCTACCCAGCCTAATACACCTAACATATTTTCCTCCTTTTGATTGGGTGCACTTGAACTGGCAAACCCTGATTGTCCTCTTTTCTTTTGACTGCCCTCCTATCTAAGTCTACCCTTATCTCTTCCAAGGGCCCAGATTAAGCAGTTGAGCTCCTTATTTTCTCTATCTATCTACTCATCTGCCAAGCTTAAACTGTTTGGACAGATATTCATTCTCTATTCTACAGCAGGAAATTCAAACATGGCATGGTCCAGATTGAACTGTTGGGCCATCCATCAAGTGTGATAAACAACAGTATTTGCACATTGTGAGCTTGCAAATAAGATAGCAGTGGCATTTTAACTGGCCACTTTCCTGGTCTTTCTTTAGGGTTCATTTCTATTACTTTTTTCTGACCAATTTACTCTTTTTGCCCTTTGATTTTTCTTTTAGGGCATACCCTCTTTACATTTTTTAATTTTCCCTATTTGTATACAAAATATGGAACCATTGCAGCATGCAAGGATGAACATATTTGGCTCTTCCATAGTCAATCATGAAATATGAAACCTATTAGTATAGGAACCTAACAGTGGCTCTACTTGAGGATGGCTTTTCCTAGTGAAAAGCCAAGAACAGCAGGTCAGATTGCCTTATTTTTCAACTTTTGTTGTAGTCTGAAACTTCCTTCTCTTGGAGACCAATGATCTGAACCTTTGTATCCTGTATGCAATCCTTATGAGCTGGTCTGTGCAAAATTACAGCTCTGTCTTTGCTGGTTTTTCTGAGTACTTATCATCATCTTTATACTTCCCAAGTCCCTTTCTTGATCCTTTGTTGTAAATTCATAATATACACCAAAAGTGGTGTAATTCCTTGACCTTTTCTTCAAAATCTGCTGCATCTTGTTCCTTATCTAATTGGTGTAAATAAAAACTGATGGAAATACAAATATTTATGTACAATATACAGCTGTGTTGTGTTGATTACAGGGAGTCAAAATAGTGCTTGAGCATTCTCCCATTGACTGGGCCTTCCTCAGTATCTTTGCCATCCAAACTCTTCAAAAAATAGGTGTTGTTACCTTGTACAACATGAATAATAAATGGTCATTTCCATAGGAAATCAAATTTGCCATGCTTCCCTTTATCTTCCCTCCTAGAGTCCCATCTCAGCACTTTGTTTCCTATGAAGAAATCTTCAGCTTTTGTTCTTTTGTCAAACATCTTTTTCAGCATCTCTTGTAATACCTGGGTTCTGTGATATACTTGTTCTCTAGTCTGCTGTAAGTGAATAGTTTGATTGATCCTTCTTTGAACATCATTAGGCTCTGCTTGTATTTCTTGCAGTAATTTGATTACCGGGATTCTCAAAGATGAAGGGAATCTTGCATCCATTCCATAAACCAATTCATATGGACTTGTACTAATAGATCTTTTGGTGGTCAGTCTGTCTACCCATAGTGCATTCACAAGTTTTTTATGCCAATTTCTCTTATTCTCCTCCAAGACCTTTTTAATGATGTTGATGAGGCTTTTGTTGGATGACTCAGCTAGGCCATTACCTTGAGGGTAATAGGCTATGGAGTGGCCCAAGGTAATGTGGTATTTATGGCAGAAGTTGATCATTCTTTTGGATTTGAATGCAGCAGCATTGTCTGTAATAATCTTTTCTGGACAGCCAAATCTAGACAAGATGTTGGTTTCTAAAAATTGCATAATGATTGAGTCATTGGCTTGCCTACAAGGGATGGCTTCTATCCATTTGGTAAAATAGTCTGTGGCAGTCAGAATCCACTTGTGTTGGCAAGAAGAGGAGGGGTGAATTCTACCAATGAAGTCTAAACCCCATTGTTGAAATGGTCTTTTAGTTGAAATAGGTTTGAGGGGCAAAGGGAGCAGCTTTTTCTTGCCTTCAAAGATCTGGCATTTGTGGCAGGACACCACAAATTTTTTCACATCAGCAAACAGAGAGGGCCAATAAAATCCAACCCTTAGGATTTTATCAGCTGTTGATTTCCAATATAAGTGTCCTCCACAGTCCCCTGTGTTAGCCTCCTGTTGCAACAGGTATTCATCTTTCATGATCGACATTTTTACATGCCAAATATGTCATTCTTTGCATGTTGCAATGTTCCATATTTCCAGAAGAGGCCAAAGAAGAGGCCATGAAAGTGTGCTAGTCTAAATGCCACTGCTGTGTTCCATTTTGATGTGTTAATCCATGTTTGATAAATTGTCAGTTAAGGGAAGGCCAAACAGCTTAATCTTGGCATTCCCTAGGTTTCAATTTCTTGTTGTAGAATATAGAGAATGAATATCTGTCCAAACAGCTTAATCTTGGCAGATTTGTAGATAGGTAGAGAAACAAGGGTGCTCAACAGCTTAATCTGAGCCCCTAGATGCAATAAGTGTAGATTTAGATAGGAGGACAGCAAGAAGAAAATAATGAAAAGCTGGGTATGCTAGTTCAAGTGCACCCAAACCAAAAAGAAGAGAAAATGCTAGGTGAGTAGGCCAGGTAGGTAGTTTTGTGGTTGCAGAATCATGGCTTGTGATCCATTTCATATTTTCAAGTGTCATATCTATTCATATCACAAGTTTGAGGCAGTTTTCCATTTGAAAGACTTCAAGCGAGGCATGTATAACTTCCCCTTCTTCCTCTTCCCCAAATCACTCACTAACTTCCCCTAAAGAGATCAAGATCTGCTTGATATCTCTTAGTCTCATCATTTTCATATCAGTTGCCTTGGTAAAGATCTGCTTTACTCAAGGAATGTCCATACTTCCTCTACAAGTCTCTTTTCCCCCTTAATAGCCTAAGATCTCATACTTAGCGCTTTTTCTTATCATTATCATGTTAACTACTAACTTTACTATGTAACTCCCTATCTATCTCCCCTCCCCCTACTAAAACTATGTTAATAACTCCCCTATATACTTATCCCCTTCCCCTGGTTGAAAAATAACCATAAGTGTGCTTAGGAATTGCTAAGTTTACCTGAAGCTTAGCAAGAGCCCTCATTTCCCCCCTCAAACCATCTTCTCATGCATTTCGGACTCCTTCGGATGCACAAAACCCTTCATCACTCCATAAAACCTCCCAAATGCTTTTTGACTCCTTCACAAAGAATAAAATTCCCTTCATATGTATAAAAAACCATATTTTTGCCTTGTTTTGCCTTTTCAAAGGCATAAACCCCTCTTTTTGGGCCTTAAAAAACCTACAAAACACCCAAAAATCATTTAAAAACCATGAAAAATCCCTCAAAAACATTCAAATCCTTCCTTTTTTCACTTCAGACCCCTTCCGAAGCCTCAAGAATCCCTTCAAAATAGCAATAAAAGCTCCTCCAATTGCATAAGGCTTTGCCTTTTTATAAAAATTTTGGTCCGATTGAAAAGTGTTCTTTTTTGAGCCCCTCCAATGCGATATCGGAGTCGGGAAGGGGCACTTGCATGTTGAAAAGCAATATATAAAGCCTCCGAGTGGTTGGACCGCTGATCGCCGATTGCGATATCGCATCGGCAGTCAGCAGTCGAATGGTTGTTTGAAATACATATATATATGTTTCCGCCGACAGTTCATTGCCGATCGCGACTTCGCGTCTGTGTGTCGCAATTTTCCAAAGCCATATTATATATCCGCCCAAACGCCGATTGCGATATTATGTGTATCGCATATATTATTAATATTGCAATCGCGCATTGTACATAGTCTATCGCATCGCTTATATTCATAGTGGCCGCACCCTCGGTCCCGCCGACTGCCGATATGCTGACTGATCCAAGGCCATTGGATCGGGCCCCAGATCTAACGGCCCAGATCTCGTCGCGCGCCCCCCATTTCGCTCCATATATATATATCAAATGTTTGCCCGATGGGCGATCACCGATGTGATATCGGCGATCGGCCCGTCGGTGGTTCCGAATGTGTGTTAAGTGCCGCCCCCGATGGATCGCCGATGCCGATATAGCGATATGATCTGGGCCGGGCCAGGATTTAATGTTTGCTACAGTTTCCGCTAAAGCGCCCAAATTTCATGAATTTGCACAGTTTTGAAAGCATTTGTGTATTATAATAAAAACGGCCATTTTTAAGGTTTGTGTGTAGCGCTCCCGCCCGCCACAACTGCAAAGGAACGATGCTTTCCTTGGCTATTTTGAAATCGCTTCAGGCCCATAATACATCCAAATGCATAGTTTCTCCTCGGCGGTCGGTTGGCACCCCTTTTTAGCATTTTTTGCAGCAATTTTATCAGTTTGAAGTTAGTTTTGGAATCGGCAAGGGCCGATAGGTTCCCAAAGGCGGCAGAAGACCCCTCAGCAATTCTTTGGCCGAACAACGGCTAGAAAGGGGCGATTTTGAAGCAGCAAAGTGTATCAGTGGGAGAAGGCGGCCCAGGGTCAATGACAAAGAGTATCAGGGAAGCAGCAGAGTGTATCAGTGTAGATCTTCCAAAGCAGATGAAATCAAAAGGCCCCAGCAAAATTAGCAAAGCATCATTTGAGCCATAAAGGCTCGCCAACTCACAGTTTTGGCCACTTAAGGCAGCAGGACCACTTGAAGGCGCAGATAAAGGTTTTGAAAGCTCAGTTATTGTCAGAACATTGTATCTGGCCTCTCATTTGGGGCGACGCTGTTGAGCCCATGCGCAGTTATGGCCATAAGGCCAGCACATGGCTCAAGGAACACTTTACATCCATTTTGAGGCTGCGGGCCCAATGCGCAGCCTTGGAGAATCATTTTGTGAGGTTGTTGCCTCATACACCGCCTTGGTCACATGCTTTGAGTGCCAGCTGCCCCAGCGCAGCTCTTATTGATCTTTCATGCATTTATTTTTCAGCACATATTAGGACTAGAAGCACTTATTACCTCAAATCTGTTTTAGATCTGTTTTCATAGATATGTTGGGATGTTTTTCTCCCTTGAGATCGGCTCAAGGGCCAGTCTGTACATATTTTTTATATAAACCACCCTATGCACTGTTTTAAAGGGTTGGTTGGTTGATTCGCTCCACTAGAGACTCGCTTTGTATGTTTGTTGATTTCTTTAATAAAAGACTGCTGAAAAGCTTGGAGGATGGACTATTTGCTGTTTGTTTAATGGTTGAAGAGTGAATGTGGAATTCTTGTGCTGCAATATGACTCAATAAGTGCTTCTTACCTTTGTTTTCCATTGATATATGCTCATATCACCCATGTATCACCATCTAAATAGCAGATAGAAAGATTAGCTTAGAACTTGCTTGGCTGCACTCTATGCTCAATTTCTGCTGTTTCTTTATGTTTTCATCTGAATTGGTAATGAATATGAATTCCCTTTGGCTCATATTTCCCCTAATTCACCCATGTTTGACAGTTATCTAGGGATTCTTTACTGCTCCTAGATAGAGTTCATTCACCTTCCCTCTGTTAAGCTGAATGAGAGATTCTTAATTGCCTCTCATTCCTTAGCATTCAATCCATCTCCATTTAGCTTGAATGTTGTTTCATGTGTAGCTATCTTGCTCCATATTCCTCTTGTGACCAAGAAAATGCACCAGCAGTCCTACTCTTTGCCCAATGGTTCGAAACTTTCATACTATACCTACCTCTCTACTTGAAAGTATCATCCTTCCCACCAAAACTTAAACAAAACCCCTTGAACTCAATAACTAGCCTAAAATCATCATCAACAAAGCTAAATCATTAAGAGAGAGCCCTCTCTGATTGCAAGTGGGCTAGCACCTGCAGTCCAAAGATTGGTTTGTGGTTACTTCGGCCGTATCCCTTAAGGAGCTTAGGGACAACCTGAGTGTTAACACCCTGCATGAAATTCCTTAAGTACTTTGTCACTTTCATCCAATGTTAGGCAATTAAGCAAAATACCTTCATGATTTTTCCAAAACAAAACATTGTCTACAATACAAAACTTTGATGCTTTCATTTTCAAGAATCTCTTTGTAGTCCTGGACAACCCTGGAGAAGCTTGCAAGTTTAACAATACAAAACATATGTCAGCATACCAAGGTGATTGTAAAAAGGCTTGATTGATCTGTGGAGTCGCCATCTCCTGTTCGTTGTCCAATTGATTGATATCAAGGGCTAGCAAATTGGTTTCAATCATCAGTTTGGCTAATCCTTGTCCTTTTATGAGTTTTGTAGGCTTGATTTCAATGCCATATTCTAAGATATTGGCTATCCATTTGCCCCTTTTGCCTTCAATTCCTTCTTGAGTTAAAATGTCCTTTACCACAACATTTGGAACATAGGCTATCACATGAGAGTATAAGATATAAACTCTGAAGTCCTTGATAGCTTTCACAAGGGCATAAGCTTGTTTTTCCATGATTTGATATTTTAAGGGAGCATCTCTAAGGGCTTTGCTGAAGAAAGCAATGGGATTTTCACACCCTTGGTCATCTTTTTGTAATAGGACAGCAGCAATAGTATGCTCAGATGCAAAAGAAAAAATGATGAAATCTCTATCAAACCTGGGACTTGTGAGGACTAGTGTTTTTGTCAAAGCTCTTTTGATGTCTTCAAAGGCTTGTTTAGCTTCCATTGTCCATTTGACTTTAGAATCTTTCTTGAGCATATTATTCAATAGTCTAATTAGCTCAGCTAAATTGGGAATGAACCTTCTTAGGAAATTGATCTTTCCTAAAAAAGCTTGCAGTTCTTTGATGTTTCTTGGATGAGGCACTTGAAGGATAGCTTGAATTCTGTCCGGGTCAATCCTAATGCCATCTTTTGAGATTATGTGACCTAGGAGTTTGCCTTCTTCTAGGCCAAACAATGATTTCTTTGGATTCAATGATATGCCATATTTTCTGCAAATTATGAACACTTGTCTGAGATGTTATAAATATTCTTGGCCTGATTTTGAAAAAGCAGTGAGATCATCAAGGTATATGACTAAGAAATCATGGATCTCCTTGGCAAAGGCTATGTCCATTGCTCTCTGAAATGTGGCCCCTGCATTTTTGAGTCCAAAAAGCATTTTGACATATTTGAAGGTTCCCCACGGTGTTGTAAAGGCAGTTTTGTCTTGATCATCTGGGTGTACTAAAATCTGATTGAATCCTGAGAATCCATCTAACAATGAGATCCGAGAGGCTCCTACTACCCTTTGTAAGATATGATCCATTTTTGGTAAGGGGTAGTGGTCTTTGAGGGAGACTTTATTCAAATTTCTCAAGTCAACACATAGTCTTATCTCCCCGGTTTTCTTCCTAGTAGGCACTAGATTTGAAATCCATTCTGAGAACCTGATAGGTGCTATGATTCTAGCTTCATACATGCATTTAACTTCTTTTTCAATCAAGAGAAGGAGGACAGGATTCACCGTCCTAAGCTTCTGTTTAAAAGGTTTTTTATTTTCTTTCAAAGGTATAGTGTGTTGGATGACCGAAGTGTCATAGGACTTGAGGTCCTCATAACTCCAGGCAAAGACATCTTGGAATTCTTTAAACAAGTCAATGTATTTCAACTTCTAATCAGCAGGTAATGCCTTGGATAGTTTTACCATTTTGGGATTTTCTGTGGTTCCAATGTTGCAGTCCTCAATTTCTGCATTGAGGGGTTGCATTTTTGGCTTCCTTGAAATATCATTTGAATCGAACAAATCCTCCAAAGGAGTTAAGCCCGTGGGCAGAAAATTATCTTTCAGTTCAATTACTTCAGCTTCTGCCTCAGCTATTTCATCAAAATCTGTTTGCTTAAGCTCTTGTACATTTTTGTCATCAAAAGTTGTTGGGTGCAAAATCAGATTTGTTGTTTCAGCTGATATACCTTGCTCAATTTTGTCTACTTGCTGTTGATCATCTATGGTGCTTGTATCAATGTTTATGCTGGAGAATTCCTCATTCAAAGTCAGGAAGTTATTTATCTGTGTATCATTTTCAAAGACCTGCCAGTTTTTGACATTGTCTGGGACAGCGGGCCTATGTTTGATTTCAGCAGTGAAGTGGTGATTGGGCTTAAAAGGAAGCTTGCAAGTGCTAGCAAAGGTTGCCAAGCTATGTGCATGTAAATTATGCTTTTTAGGAATTTTGGTTAGCTGAGACTCTGAGAAGGTGTCAAGTATTTCAATGACTGCCCCTCTGTAAGCTCTTAACCTGAGATCATTTGTGACAAAATTTCCCTTCATTTGCTGTATAATCAAATCTGAGTCCCCTAAAATTGAGACCTTAGTTGCCCCTTGACCTTTGATGAGTTTGAGTCCTAACAACAGGGCTTCATACTTGGCCATATTGTTTGTGCATCTGAAATTTAACCTATATGCATGACCTTCAGCATGGTCATTTTTCATGTTGTGTGTCCAAACCCCTGCCCCTGCTCCTAACTTGTTTACTGACCCATCAAACTCTAAATACCATAAAATTTCTTAACTATGCCTAGCCTTAAGAGTTTTCGGAGGCTGTTCAATGGGTAGATTTGGCTCTTGTATGTCAAATGATATATCATTCCCCTTTGTTACATCAATCATATCAACAGTTTTCTGATCTTGAGCAGCAGATTGTTCATTCATACTTTCTGTTTGTGCTGCTTCTAGTAATTTGACCTCAATTCTGTGACACATGTCAGCATTGTATAAAATGAATGAATCCATATCAGAATGGATGGAATAGATGGGGAAGTTTTGGGGTTTTTCTTGACTACTAACCACATATTTCATTAATGTTTCCCAGTATAATCTCTTTGGCTATCCAAAGTCTGAAATAGTAGCATAGGACATGTCTAGTTGCAAAGATCCTTGGAGCTTAGCACCCCAAGATCTGGACAAAAGCATACCATACTTAGGTGGAATGTCAGCTACCACCACATCCATCAAGATTGCCTTAGCTGGATATTGAACTAAAGACACACAAAGGTCTTTGATTAGGCCTAGACACCTAACCTGGCTGGAATCAAATGAGAATAAGTCTTTGTAGGGCCTAGTGATGTCTAGATCTAGTCTTTCCATGACTGACTTAGGCATTAGGTTATGGGAAGCTCCTGAATCAAACATAGCATTATGCAGCACTTTGTCATGAATATTTAAGCTCACATAGAATGGAGGAACTCCTCCATCTACTGTTTTACCATTGACTTCAGGACTGAAAATTAACTTTGGTTGATCATCAAGAACATTGACTGCATCCCTATTCTCTGGTATATGTAGTGACCGATTGATTTGCTGTCTGTACACTTCATGTTTGGCCAATTCAGACAGAGGGATAACTATTTTCAGCTTTACCTATTTCTGTTTCCAAGTTAAAAGGCTTTTCTGTCTGAATTTTTGTATTATGGACAACAAACTTTTCCTTTTCAGCTAAATTTTCAGTGATCTCCTCTTGATTATGAGTGTTGTTTTTAGGTACATCTTATTTGAAATTATTTTCAGGAAAACAATTTAGTTTTTCTTTTAAAGAGTGGGTAGTGGATGGCTGATTCTTTGAGGGCTGTAAGTCTGATATATCTTCCACAGTGACTTCCTTTGGGTCTGGGTTTGCTTTAGTAGAGGGTTCTATCAGGACAGCTTTATCTTTTGTTTACTTTGGCTGCTTGGTATCCCTTGGCTTAGTAGGTTCAAGCACATCTATGGTTCTGCTTCTTAGTTTGTACTGTTTACGAACCTCATAGACTACAGCATCATAACCTTTCCTAAAATCAAATGATTCTCCAGACTTGGTTTGAAATTGATTGATATTGTGGGCTTCTTGGTCATCTTGGGTCAAGAATATTTGTTGCTCATATTTAACCCCATTAGGTTGATTTGGGTGTCCTCTGTTGGTTCACTAGGGGTTGAGGCTTCGACATAGTTCTCTTGAAATGGAGGTCTGATGTTTTGGTCAGGGCCAGCCCTTCCAACATTTGGAGTTTGATTTTTTCTAAAGTTCGGGCTTCTTGCAGTGTTACTTGGTTGACCTTCCCATGATGATTTCCTTTCAATAGTTTCCACCCTATCCCCAAGTCTATCCATACCTTTGATGATTGCATCAAGTTTTTGTTCAAATGTTGAAGGTTCCTCTTTGAAAGTTGTTCTTCTTTCAGCTCTTGCCCGGTTTCGTTTAGCAATTAAGTTTGCCTCCACACTAACAGCTATATTCTGCATGTCTGCTAAGCTTGGAGGGGCTCTTTCCCTCAGCTGATATGCCATATCAGGGTCAAATCCATCAGGAAATTTGATCAAAGCTAAATCAGGTGGAGGTCTAAGGTTTTGAGGAATAGCATTATACACATTGTTGACCCTAGCACAATAGTCTTGGACGGCTTCTTGTGGGCCTCTTTTTAGATTATCATATTCTGTTAAAATGTGCAAAGGGTCTTTCTTCTTTTCCCATCTATTTAGAAAGGATTGGTAGAGGGCATCTGGATTAGCTATAGAATTTGGAGCAAGTGATCTAAACCAAGTCCTTACATCACCCGTTAAGCTTTGGACAAAGATCTTCATTCTCACATCATCATCATCTATTTCATAATTCTCAAAATATTCTTGCATTTTCTTAGTGTGTTGCTAGGCTGTATAGGAGCCAGTACCATCAAAATATGTGATTTTACTTTGATAATCCTGAGGCATAGCCCCTGGATTTCTAGGTAACTGCAAAGGAGCATAATGGTTCGCCATATTTACATAGATAAATGGGGCAACAGGAAGAAATGGGACAGTTGGAACAATTGGGAAAGTGGTAGAAATAGGTGCAGTGGATGGAGGTATGGAGAAGGTGCTTTGAGAGGTGGATGAAGAACTGGGAGAAGCAGCAGTAATGTGAAGACAGATTGAGGGTTTAGCAGGAGTTGGGATATAGCTCTGCTGAACTGTTTCAAGATCTGAATCAGCAAATTTTTCTTGAGCTTCTTGTTTCCTAAGGGTCTTAGGGATCAAGTTGGGATTTTCAAAAACAGCTGAAGGATCTGGGTCAGGGTTTGACCTGGTGTAACGAGTTTTCTTCTTTGGAGCCAGCTTCTAAATCTGTTTTTTGGTATTTTTAGGTGATGTCTTAAGATCACAATTTTTTCACAATATTCTACAAGAGTTTCTTTGAAATATGGGAGGCTTTGGGCTTTCCTTTAAACATGTTGAAACAGAGGAAACTGATCAAATGTTTGAAACAGCTGTTTAAAGCCTAAAACTATACTGGAGATTGACTGAAGCAGCTTTTATTTACTCCTGTAAATGCAGAGCAGAGACAGTTTCAAAGGCTACCTGGCTAACTTCAGGCTCCATCTGTAGCTTTAGAAAATAGATGGCAGTTGCAAATAACCATTCAGATTCCCCAGCGGAGTCGCCAATGATGTTATCACTCAGGTCGTTCCCTGCCTCCTGGAGGGAATACGGCTGAGGTAACCACTAACCAATCTTTTAGTTGCAGGTCCTAGCCTACCTGCAACCAGAGAGGGCTCTCTCTTTGTGATTTAGCTTTATTTTGAAGTATTTTAGGCTAGTTATGATGTACAGAGTTTGTTTTAAGTTTGTTGGATGGTAATTTCAGGCAGAGCTGGGATGCAAGTCTAAGATAGTCTATTCCATTGGGCTATGGAGTCTATGATGGTGTACTGCTGAAAGTGTTTCTTGGGTGAATGTGAATGCTACAGAGCCAAATAGGCAATCTAGGAACAATTTTCAAATCTAGAAATTGGTGGTATGAAGTCAGGGAATGAAAGGCAATCAAAAATCTTTCATTATGCTGGCAGAGGGAAAGCGTATGAATGTTATTCAGAAGCAACTAAGAATTCCTAAACAATATTCAAAATGAAAGGAATTAGTGCAAACATGAGAAATTAAGAATTCATATTTGTAACTAATCCTGAAGAAAACATAATTAATAGCAGAGATTGGGCACATGGTGCATTTAAACAAATCTTGGGCTATTCTTCTTCTCTGTTACTAAGATTATGGAACATAGATGGCATTTTACAAACACAGAAAACATAATACAGAGTTTAGAATAACTTATTGTTCCATAGATTGACACAGGAATCCTGTAGCATGTCCCAGACCATCATTTCCACTTTCAAACATCGTAGAAACCATGAACTTCAACAGCCATTTGTATTAGATAGTCTCTGAAATTACAACGTAGCTTAGAAAGAAAATCACCAACCCACAAAACATATGAGTTCGGTCTATATATAAGAGAGTTTGTTACAAAAATATCCCGTAGGAAAATATCTAGTCATAAATTTATCCATCTACTTTGCTGAAGAGCAATAACTGATGTGGAAGCCAGCGCAACCTGAGTGAGTAAATATGCGGTACTTGGCCGCTTTAGGTGTCCTGCTTTGTTGACTTTTAGGCTGCTTTTTCGGCTGGTGGCTGTAGCTTTGGCTTGCGTTCCTAATGTGCTGTCTCTTGTCACTTGTGATTGCTTTGCTTTAATGAGCTGCTATCATATTTGACTTTCTTTTTCTACCACCTTGACACTTTGGTAGCTGACCCCTATATGTGGAGCTGCTGACCTGTAGCTGATTTAAAAGAAACAAAATTATATCACCTTGGCAGAATTTCCAACATTGACTGCCACCAATCTTCTGTAGCCAATTGATGCCTTTGTATCTTTACCAATGTCTCATCTGCTTCAGTATATCTATAAAAATTGGGCTGAACCTCAAAGAGGTGATTTATTTCATGTTCAATATAAAACAGGTTCTCTAATTTGTCATACAGAGTCTGCCCAGAGGGAGGCCCTGTTTCCTCTGAGGTACTTGAGGATGCCGTAATCTGATTTGAAACATAATTATTTACCCTGGTGGCATACTGTTCACGTGTTAGCAGTCTTCCAGCACTGGTTAATAAACTGGGTAACCCTCTGCTCTGCAATGCTGCAAGCTTTAGCTTGTAATCATCTATTTCTGTCTGCATTTCCTGGCACTTTCTTTCTAGAGTTTGCACAAAATTTCTTAGGGTCAGCACCTTCTTTGCTGTCAGAATAGTATCTGTCCTGCTGCTAATGTCTAATGCTGCCAACTCCTCTTTGGTATGAGTGTTCAGGAAGTGAATCATTTTACTGGCCTACTCAGGCATATTTCCCAATGCTACTATAGCCCTTTGAGTCTCAAATTGGGCTAGGCCTATCAATTCTATTTGTTCATGTATGGCCTGAATCGACCGCCATTGGTCAGTGATTGACTGGTTAATTTTGGCCCACAAAATCTTCTTTATTTCAGCTAGAGTTTTGTCTAAAGTAAGCTCCTTATCTAAGGGTTTTATTTTGTCATTCAAGGCTTTTATTTCCCTTGTTTTTTCAGCTACTGTCATTTTGGACTTGTCGTAGCTTACTTCCAGCTTGGCCAACTTTTCTTTGGCCTCTTTCACCTTTGTCACCTGAACTTCTAGCTCCTTGACTGCTTTCATCATTTCTTCCATGCTCATGCTAGATTCAGGTGCTGTTGTTGTTGCTACTGTAGCATCTGTAGTTGTTGTAGTTGTTGTAGATGCTGAGATAATAGGAGGGATTGCTGCTGCTTATGTGGGAGGAACAGTGACAACAGTTGGAGCTGTTTGAGGTGGCTGGGAGGTCGACTCTCCCTGCTTGCCTTGCAGTGCTCTCTCCAACTCTTGTTCCATCTGAATTATTCTTTGGTTCATCCTCATTAGCAAATCCATGGTATCTTCTCCTTCCTTTTCTTGTATAAGTTTTGCAGTTTGAGGGTGCATAGTTGAAGGCAGCCTCAATTGTTTTTTAAGTGCAGCAATGACATCCTCTTTTTTCCTTATGAGGGCCTGGATGGCTTTAGCATCCTTCTTAGGATCATGCCCCAGTTCCACTATGATCTCCTCTAATGTCTTTATTCTGTTATCTTTGGCCGAGGAAGACATTCTTTCCAAATCCAATTGAGTGTTAGTGTTTTTTAATGATTCCTTCAGTTGATGAGCCGGCATGGCCTTGTCTGCCAGAGTGGCATAGACCATCTCACCTATTTGCTTGTGCAGCTCTATTTGGTCCATCAGGTGTATGTCTTTGGAGAGGACCTCTAAGCTTGTCTTTATATAGTCTGTAGCTGTCTGGGGCTGTGGTATCTTCGGCTTGAAATGACTTAGTATCATTTTCTCCTCTTTAAAGTCATAGGCTGCCATTAACCTTTGCTGTTTGGAGAGTGTTGCCTTGAGAAACTGATCATATAGCTGTACTCTTAATAGTTCATTCTGAGCTTTGATTTCCATAAAAGTTGCTTTGATGCCAGGCGGTTGCTTGCTTTGCTGTCTTGAGGAAGACACCTCCATACCATGCTACCTCTCTTGATCTTGATGGAATGAGCTAGTAGGTGTTTGCTGGCTTGTTTCTCTTCCACTCCTCGGGATCTCTATTACTTCTTCAGTAATTTCTTCCTCAACTTGAGGATCAACTCTTTGTCTTTTGGCTTCTGGTTGCTGGATTGACCCACTTGGAGGTGTGGTCTCTTCCCTATCCCTATTTTTACCTCTTTTCTCATTAAGAGGAGTCTGTAAAGCTGGCACCTGTAGTGCCTCAGTTTGCTGTGGAGGGGCTTGCCCTTGACCCTGCTCCTTTGAGGTGGTAGGCTATTCAATCACTGTTTCCTGTTCTGCATCCATCACCTCCTTGCCTTTTGCTGTACCTGTTGCCGGTGTAGATCTTTCTTGGGCAGCTTGTGAAGCTGCAGCTGTAGATGTGCCCTCTCCGACTTGTTGTGGCAGTTTGAATATTACCTGCTCAAAAGAATCCAAGTCAAGAGTTTTTTCTAAATCTTTGACATTTTGCTCCATAATTTCTTCTTGGGTAAATTCCTCAACTAGTGTCCCTGCCACCCACTCATCTTGGTTGGCATATTGTTCAATTTGTGGGATTTTACAATGCTCATAGGCTGTCAGCCTATATTTTATTTTTCTGGTACTAATAAAGCCATCTGGGGCATAAGGGACCCACCAGAAACTTCTCTTTAACTTGAGTTTCTCCCCCAATATTTGATCAGAATCTTGCCAACCTTCTTTCTTGTTCATGACAAAGGGGCCTAGTTGGTCTTTGAATTTCAGGCGAGCCTTCTTCTTGGCACTATGAAAATGAGTTAAGTCTGAATTGATGAGTTGCCTGTAATACTCCAAGGCAAAGAGTCTCATTGGCACATATCTTGGGAGCCTGTAGGGACAGAGTTCACAGCCATAGATCCTAATGACAGTGTGATTCTGGTAAAAGTACCAGTCACCTATTTTGTAATTCTTTGAAAGCTGCAATATTTTCTGCATGTCATAGGATAACCTAGCAGGAGGGGCTCTCTTCAGGAGACAAAAAACTGGATAGACAAATAGGTCAATAAATTCACAGTAAGAGTAGGGGGAGTTCTGGACTTCATGAAAGACTGAGGTCCAGAAAATCACAGACCTCTTTTCCCCTTTAGAGTCCAATATTTTGATGGGGCATTGGAAGCAGTCTAGTTGATAATACATGAACAAATGATAGATATAGGATGAATATTTGAAGACTCCCTCCCTATCCAGTTTCAGCAGTTGGTCATGTATCTTGTTGGAGATGAATTTAGCATAATTATACTTGACAGCAGGGGGCTGTCCTGGGCTAAATGTAGACAGCATGACTAGTATGGTTTCATCAATGTGCTCACTTGTTTTGAAACCTAGTACATAGGATATCATATCAACCAGCAACTTACCCACTTCATTGAAGCACACATAGAGAAAAGGAGGTGGCCCTGTAGGCTGGCGGTCTGCTCTCCAGAATATTTTAACAATTCGGGCTATCTCAGAGCTGGAAAGTTTAGGACCTTCATCAAGTAGGAATTTCATAGAGAGAGGCATCAGAAGCTGAGTTTTCTTGAAGTTAAGCATTTGGTTGATTGAATCAGGAGTTATTTGGAAAAGAATGCTCCTAGATGGAGACTTGACTGCTCTTTGAGATGGGTCATAGTTTTCATAGCAGAGGCGAATAATTTCAGGGAAAATATTGACAGAAGGGAGGAAGTAGATGGGCAAGTTTGACTCCCAAATGCCATAGATGTCACTGCTGTTCAAGTGACTGTTTCTCAGTTGACAGAAGGTCTGCAAGTGGTTTCTGTCTCCAACCAAATCTTGAATAAGGTGGTCCCTATCAGCTAGGGGTAATGCTTCAAGTTCCTTGTGAGGTGCATTGAGAGTAGCAATGTTCAAGGCTGTTGGGGTGGTCATCTTCAAATTTTTTTGTTTGTGTACTTGAAATTAGGATTTGTGCAACAACAGCGTGGTGAAAAATTGCCTTTGAGGCTTTGCTGGGGAGCTGTAGAGTAAGCCTAGCTATAGCACTGGCCTTCACTGTGTATAATTTATGGTAAAACAGTAAATTTTGTAGAATTTGGACAGGTCTTTGAATGAATTCACTGGATTGATAGGCTCTGTGGGTAAACTGCAGAGGGAATGGGGTTGACTTCTAGCCAAAGGGGTGAAATTTTACAGAGGATTTTAGCAAAGGGATTTCAATGCATGGGTAGTTTAGAGCATCTACCGACATAAACAAACTTAAAATGCGTTTTAATGGCAGAATTCGCAGAGAGGGAAAATTTGTCGGGTTTCACTTGAACAAGGGGTCAATAAGTGAGTTAACTGGTGGAATTTTAGGTGCTCAAGTGCCTTTCTGGTTTGAATTTGCAGGTATTCAACCAACTTTAATGGCGAAATTTCTAAAAAACAGGGTTCATAGGTCAGCTGCGGGTAAATACCTGTTTTGTATGGTGCAGAGGGCATTAGCAGGTTCAATGGCGAGCTGAGGGGCCGGATTTGTAGGCAGAACTCGCTTGGTTGAGCAATTTGGAGTGGTGGCAGCAATGTCGTCGTAAAATTGCATGCACGTTGTCCGCGGGTGCAATAATAAAAAACAAACAAAATGGTCGTTTTCACGACTTTTTATTGAATTTGGGACATTTTGGCGCTTTTCGGGGATGACGTCAGCATGACGTATTTTTGGCGCGTAGTGGGTACGGAGATGACGTGGCAGCCGACGTGTATGATGACATGGTGGGGTGGTGACGTGAGCGGGTGACGTGGCTGTACTGCAGAGGGCTGGGGGTGACGTGGATGCGCGGTCATGGGGTGACGTGGGCCTATCGTCAGCGGAAGGAGGCGGGCGGTTTCCGGATTTCCCCGCACCACTTTTGGCCCGAGGCGGTTTTGCAGAGAGGGCCTCCGATCACGCCGGGTGATTGACGCGTGGTGGGGGTACGGCAGCAATACTGCCCATCCCCTGGACGCTAATCTTCGGCGGATCGGAGCGCCCAATATGGCCGCCCACCGTTAGATTTGAGGCCCTGGATCAGACAGCGGTTGGGACGTTAAAGTTGCGGGGTTTTGGAATGACGGGGCCCGCGCATATTTAAACGTTTAACAATATATGCGGGGTATAAAACTTTAGATTATATGGGTTATGTGATCGGCGTCGGGGATGTAGTTTATTTGTTTAATCAAAATATTAAACAAACCCCGAAATATATGAGCGCGGAGGGTAAATAAAGTATGGCTTATGTGTGAGGGGGGTGGGCAGCATGGTTATTAATTTAACCGGATGTTAAATTAATCCCAAGATACATACGCGGAAGGGCTAATATAAGTCCCAAATGGACTTTAGTATTTCCCAAACTTAGGTTATATGGCTATAGTGCCAAGGGGTGGGGATATTTACACTTTTTGGGGTTTTTTATTATAGTTTTTTGTAATATAGGGATAGTGAAATGATTAAGGGAGCTATATAATAGGGTTATATGTTAATATGACTTTATGGAATGAAACTGTATGGGTGAATGCTAAGAATATGGAGTGAAAACTTAGACATAAGAAGATGAAAGGAGTATGGAGTAATGATTTTACACAAGAAATGTGGCTTCTTTTCACTAAGTAGAGTCAAGATTCAACTCAGCATTTATCATGAAATGAAGTGAAACAGGACCCTTGGGCAGATCCCAGGCTCCTTGAGGGGATGTTAGTCAAAGATTTATGGGGAACGAAGGGGAAATTAGTGATGCTTTCACTGTTATGCAAACAAACAACTGCCATGTTGGGCCATCCATCAAGTGTGTTAAACAACAGTATTTGCACATTGTGAGTTTGCAAATAAGATAGCAGTGGCATTTTGACTGGCCACTTTCCTGGTCTTTCTTTGGGGTTCATTTCTATTATTTTTTTCTGATCAATTTACTCTTTTTGCCCTTTGATTTTTCTTTTAGGGCATACCCTCTTTACATTTTTTAATTTTCCCTGTTTGTATACAAAATATGGAACCATTGCAGCATGCAAGGATGAACATATTTGGCTCTTCCATAGTCAATCATGAAATATGAAACCTATTAGTATAGGAACCTAACACGGGGGGCTTTTTCCCTTTATAATTGCTTTGCACTTTCCCTAAGTCTTCACAACCGTGCGCCTTTTATCAGAGCTCCTTTCTCGATGGATCGCAATCGGGGTTTCCAATCGAGACTTTTACATTGGAGCTACAACATGTTTGCAACCTACAATTGTGATAACCCTTTAACGCTCGGCCCTTGGTTCCTCGACCCTTTATGTGATTGTGGGCCAGCCCCCGTATCGTAATCCCCCAATCCGAGGTTCGCAATCAGCGATTTCTTTTTGATGCACACAACAACCGTCGATCACCAATCACTGATCACCGATCTCCGATCACCCTCCATGCTTAGCCCCTGGTTCTTTTAGCTCTTTATATGACTGTGGGCCATCCCCTGTATCGAAGCCCCTTCATCGGCGGATCGCAATCAGAGTTTTAACCTTTATTTAATAACATGCCTCAACCTGCAAATGCTGATTTGCGATCTCCGATGTGACATCATCGCTGCCACGTGGCACTTCCTAAGTGGTGATATGTGTCACTCGGATATTCCCTCTTTGGATCCTTGAAAATGCCAGATCTGCATGCCACGTGTCATCCGTACTACCACGTTATGATGACGTCAACACCACTGTCTTTACTGGATCCAATCAAACTCTGCCACGTGGCCCCCTGGAGGAGAGAGAAAAAGGTCCGTCTGCCCTTGGCTTTGCGTTGGTTTCCTTTTTTAAATGTTTTAGGTCCTCCCAGTGCTTTAACACTAATATATCGCAACTCGCGATATCACAATATTTTTAGAGTTATCACCCCCCGATCGCTGATATGTTGATATCACTCCAGACCTCCGATGTGTGGGACCTCCAATATGCTAGGGTTGCCTAACCCGCCGATTCACCCCGCCGATGTAGGACCTCCGATATATCGGACCTCTAACCTGCGATGCACCGATATGCGCTTAGTGCCACTGATGAGAAATCACCGAACGCCGATTTGCGATATCGGCAATCACTGATCATTGATTTCACCCCACACTTGTTGTTGCTTTCAAAAAAACCCAATTGTGATTTGTGGCATGTTCCTGGACCTCCGATATGCTCTTCTCCACTTATTTCAACAGTGACAAAGCCCTCAACTTTAACAGGCCATATCTTTTGATTCGGGGGTCCACTTGAGGAGTTATATATACCTTTGGAAAGCTTATTCTGAGCACTATCCAATGGAGAGGGTTTGATTTAGCTTTGAGAGCTTCTATGATTTTGGAGATGGCTGCAATGTTTCAGCTCTTTTGCACCCTTTTGACAGTGGAAAATAATTTTGCAGTGAGTGACAACATTGGCTCCAACTAGGGACAGTGCCTTGCGGGAAAGGTGCTGAAAACTTGCAGACCAGTAGCCTTTACTATTGGGCATGGATTTAAAAATATAATGAACTTGTACAACCATCAAATCTCCATGAAACTTTGTTTGCAGGGATTTCTTTCCTCATCAAACTGAAATGCAGAAAAATAAATTCTACTAACTGGAAAGTAAATGCTCAGCTAGTGAGCTTATTTATATACAACTCCTACCTATGTATAGGGCTCAATTCACCTAAGTGAGTTCAACCCTCCAATGGATCTAGGCCAACATTTGGGTGCTGGACCTAATGCCTCCCTGTTGTTGAAATTTAAAAATTAAACTAAGCATGCACCATGAAAAATCTTCAAACAAAAAACTTGATGCATACTCCAAAAACAACCTTTGATGTTGACCAAAGAATGTCCTCATGTAATAAGCTACAAGGTCATAGGACTAACAAGAATAATTTGTAGCTGCCTTATTTCCATGAAAATTTTGTTGACGAATATCTTCTTGATCAAGGAAGCTGCAAATACGATAAAGCTCCTCAGCCTTAGATTTTTCAAGAACATCTTGTTGCTGATCTTTTGCTACCCATTTGTCAACGGGCCAACCCTTTTGGAAATCTGTAGTAAAATCTTTAGTTTCTGAACTGTAAGAGTCATAAACTAGAGGGCCTACTAAGAATTCCAGGCAGGGACCTTTCTGCAATAAGTAATCACAAACATTGCTTGGTCCTTCAACTTCGGGCTCTTCTTGAAAATTTGTTGTTGGGAGCCTTCTCCCCACTTGCTAGTAAACAACTCCCTTTGAAACTCCGCGACTGCCTCATCCTCCTCTGAATAATATGAATCATAAGTTGGAGGAGGCTCTTGAACTTGTTCTCCAGGTGAAGATTGGGAATCGTGGCCTGGGGCATCTTCTTTCTGTGCATCTTCCCATGACTTGGACTGTTGTAGTTCAATGTCGCTCGACTTCCCATCAGATTAATACTGATCATAAGAAGGAGAATCATCAAATTCGACTGAATAAGATTTCTGAGGATTTATTTGCAACTCGGTGATGTTTCCTTATTTGCTTTCTTGATCACTGGGAAATGCTTCCTGATGTGAGTAGATATCTTCTTGGAATGGAGTCTCACAAACATCTTCAGTAGGATCATTACCCTCAGGGATATTTTCAACATTAAAATGTGCGCAACAATCTTCAAACAGAGCATTCGGTGGATATAATCTTTTGCAATAATGATGGAATGCTATATGAAAACATTTTAAGGAGGATATGTTGCCACGAGGTATTGTTCTGTACCAAACTCTAAAATCCTCTTCTAAAGAGTACATGAACAATTTCATTTGTGCATCTTCAAAAATAATACCTAGTTTCTCCATGCATTCATGAAAATCTTTGAGGTGTTGGTCAAGCCTTCTATCTGTGTTTCAATGAATATAGGAAAATGGGTATTCCATTCATGAAATGTAGGGACATGATTGGGATAACCAACAATAGAAGAAAAATCTAGTGGGGCAAATTGGTTGGCCCGGAATGCAGGAATGGCCATTTTGAAAACCCCCTAGGTGAGTGATTTCAGGTTTGAAGGTAGGGAAATTTTTCGGTTTCTTTAGCATCAGAGTGATTATGAGGCTGCTTGAAAGCCATAATGATCAAATAGAGATGTGGACAGTGGAGTCGCCAGGATGTTTACCATAAAATTGAAACAGTGGAGTTGCCAAGGTGAGAGATCTTCAACCCACACTTCCCTTGTTCACCCAAGGAGAAATATTCTAATGCATTCCCCGGCAATGGCGCCAAAAAGATGTTTTCGCTTTTTCTAGCACCTTTAGCACAAGTGCTTCAGGAGACACAAAAAAAAATCCTAGAGACAACCTCTGAGTTGATTGTAGACCAATGCCTAAGACATCTTAGATAGAGGAGTGCATGGAAGATTATCAACAGTGGCTTTCGGTGCACTCCCATTGTCACATAGTTTGAAAAAGAGAATAAAGGGGGCTTGGTTCAATCAAACTTCATGAAGTTAAAATCAAGCCAATACATGGGTCCAAATGCTCAGGGGTAAATCGGGCCAATCTCAAAGAGAAATGTATGGTTCTGGTGGCTGCCACACAACAACAGGCAGCTTAATATTGACATTGCAGTAAAGTGAAGAGGAGGAAAGAGGGGAGAGAAATCAATGCATAGGGATGATCGCAATGCAGAATCCTAAGCCACAATGTTCCAATAGAAATATGGAAGAAGGAGGAGATGAAAGAGCAGAAGGAGTGGAGCGCTAGTCAGGGTTTCAGGCCATACACTCATGGGCACATTTGTCACCAAAATCTTGAGTAAATATGTGCACATTACAGGTACTTAAGTAAATCTGTAAATAACAAAGGTATTGTTGCTACTTAGTAACAAATATACAATCATGAACAAGGATGAAACCTATAGTTTCATGACACTATTTCAGAGAAATAAAAACATATATGGAATGAGATTTACAGAGGGGAAAACATATTGTGCATTGCCATGATTGGAATCACCAAGGAGTTTCATTAATCTGCAAAATGAGTCCCATTCACCAGTCCATTTACATTCAACAACTTACAACTCAAGTCCCTCATGAAAAAGCATTTAGAACCAAAATGGAACCAAAGAATTTGGACCACTGCGGGTGCAGAATTCTGGAACCTGTATTAAGTGTTTCTTCCTCCCTTTTATAAGGAGAGGGAGAGCTTGAAAATTAATTACAAAAATATCTCAGCCTGAGCATCCAGTTGTCTGATCGACTAGCTGTCTCGGCGTGCGATAGCTCTGATGCCCAAAATGATTCTAAAGGATTCGATTCCTTTCTTGAAAATACATAAAAACTATAGAATAATAGAAATGACAGAAAAGAGAAACAAGGGAAACTGAATGATGATGGAGGAAAATGTATTTTTGTTTTTCTCAATAAGCCCCTTGATCAGGCCACATCTTTGCGCTGATGTGCCTTTCCTATTGCTCGGTTGGTTCCTGTCGCTTTCGCCTTAACTGTCTAGCTTCAACACTCTTTGGAGTTGGTAGCGATCGACTGTGTTTGCTTTTCGTAGAGCAGAAGCAGGGTTTATCTGGCCAGTCCTTTACATTTACGACTGAGTGGAATTCCACGCTGAGGGATTAAGTCTTCCTGAGTCCCCATACTGATTTACCACTTCCCCATGCCTTCATTCAATGTCTTAGCTGCCGACCCATCTGCCTTCAAAGCTTTGTACCATACTATCTGGGCATCGTTGTATTGGGACCTTTAAGCTAAGAGGCATTACAGAATAGTGAGTCCCGATCTCCTTTGGCCCCCTTTTGTTTAGCCCCTTTCTGCCTTTCTTCTCATATGACCGGGGGGCTGTGACCTGGAGCTTAGCCCTAAGGAGCTAGAGCCTTTAGATTCCTGTCCAAGGGCCTTTTCCCTTTATAAGTGCTTTGCACCAGGTTTCCCTAAGTCTTCACGACTGTGCGCCTTTTATTGGAGCTTGTTTATCGGCGGATCACAATCGGGGTTTCCAGTCGGGACTTTTAGATTAGAGCCACACACATGTTTGCGATCTCCAATTGTGATAGCCCTTAAGTGCTCGGCCCTTGGTTCCTCAGCCCTTTAAGTGATCACAGGCCAGCCCCCTTATTGGAGTCCCCCAATTGGAGGTTCGCAATCGACGATTTCTTTTTGATGCACATCACAACTGCCAATCGTCGATCACCCTTCGTGCTTAGCCCCTGGTTCTTTTAGCTCTTTATGTGATTGTGGGCCAGCCCCTGTATCAGAGCCCCTTTATCAGCGGACCGCAATTGGGGTTTTAACCTTGATGTAATAACATGCCTCAACCTGCAAACGCGGATTTGCGATCTCCGATGTGACGTCATTACTACCACATGGCACTTCCTGAGTGATGACACGTGTCACCCTGATATGCCCTCTTTGGAACCTTGAAAATGCCAGATCTGCATGCCACATGTCCTTCGTACTACCACATTATGCTGACGTCACCACCATTGTGTCTTTACCGAATCCAATAAAACTCTGCCACGTGGCCTCCTTAGAGGAGAGAGAAAAAGGCTCACCTGCCCTTGGTTTTGTGTTGGTTTCCTTTATTAAATGTTTTCGGTCCTCCCGATGCTTTAACACTAATATATCGCAACTCACGATATCGTGATATTTTTAGGGTTGTCTCCCCCCAATCGCCGATACACTGATGTCGCTCCAGACCTCCGATGTGAGTGACCTTCGATATGCCAGGGCTGCCTGACCCACCGATATAGGACCTCCAATATATCAGACCTCTGACCTGCGATGCGCCAATATGTGCTTAGTGCCACTGACGAGAAATCGCCGATTGCTGATTTGCGATATCAGCGATCGTTGATCGTTGATTTCACCCCACACCTGCTACTGCTTTCATAAAACCCCGATTGCGATTTGTGACATGCTCCCAGACCTCCGATATTCTCTTCTCCGCTTATTTCAACGGTGACAAAACCCTCAAATTTAACATGCCATATCTTCTAATTCTGAGGTCCATTTGAGGAGTTCCATTTACCATTGAAAAGCTTATTCCGAGCACTATCCAATGGAGAGGGTCTGATTTAGCTTTGAGCACCATCTTCTTTTACTCTGAGTCTGAATCCTCCTCATATCTGCGAGAATTTACTTCTTTAAACATATATAATTTGTCTAGGTTTCTATATCCTCTTGCTATGACCTTTCCATATTCTTCATTTATAGCTTTGCATTTGGTTGATGTAAACACAATTATATTTTCTTTATCTGCTATTTGACCTACACTTAGAATATTCTGCTTTAGCCCATGAACTAATAATATATCAATTGATCCTCTATGTTTATTAATTTTGGCTCTACCTTTTCGCAGAACTTTTGCTGGAGCATTATTTCCAAGAATAACCTTACCATATTGTTTTTTCTTGAGAGACTCCATCTTACTCTTATCTCTAGTCATGTGATGAGAGCACCCACTACCTATGTACCATTCATCTTCTCCTTCAAATGAGCATAGAGAAAGACCACACCTTATTTGTTCTTCTTATTTATGCTTATTATGAGAAATGTTGGTGGATCCATCTTTTTCAGGTATTCTGACATCAATATTCTTATATAATTGCTTGCCATGTTGTCTGAGGTGATCCATAGATTTGTTCCTACATTCTTTTGCTACATGCCGAAACTTGTTACAAGAATAACATCTTATATGAGCAGAGGAATCATAATATTTCTTTTTCATATTCCTTCTGTTGTCACTCACTGCAAAATTGTTTTCAGCTGTCAAAAGGGTGAAAAGAGTAGAAAATTTGAAGCCATCTCCAAAACCACATAAGTTCTCAAAGCTAAATCAGACCCTCTCCATTGGATAACTGCACCATATGCAACTTATGCATCTGTGAAGGCATAATAACAACAACATAAAAGTAATGAGTGTCAGTCATCATCATCAAATAATGAGTTTGTATAATCAAGCTCTGTTTATCTCCTTGAATTTATGAAGATCAACATGTAAGAAACATAACATATGTACCATATGCATCATCAAAAGAATCCCAACTACTGCAAGTAACTCTCATTTTGACCATACCATGCCTTGGGTGCCTACTTGAGCCCATATAGGGATTTCTTCAATCTACATACATGAGTGCGTCTCTCATGAGTTTCGAAGCCTTCAGGTTGCTCTATGTACACCTCTTCTTCTATCACCCCATTCAAGAACGTTGTCTTGACGTCCATCTGGTGAATTTCCCATCCCATCTGAGCTGCTAGGGATATGACGGATCTAATAGAGGTATATCTGGAAACAGGGGCGAAGGTCTCCTCATAGTCTATTCCTTTTTTTTGTGCATACCCCTTTGCCATGAATCCAGCCTTGTACTTCTCTACACTGCCATCTGCAGCGTACTTGATCTTGTAGATCCATCCAGAACCCATAACAGATCTATCTTCAGGTCTAGCATCTACCCACACCTGATGTTGTGCGGCTTCCTGAGATATGGAGGGTTCTGCAACCTAAGCTACCAAGGCCTCGTATCTGTCTAACTGCCTGCGCTACCTCTTGTCGGTTCTAGGAGCTTTGACAAACTCTTCTGCGTCCTTTAAGGTTTGACGCACTTCCCTACTAGTCCTACTACTAGTAGTGGGAGGTTCAATTTGTGCCTCTGCCTGTTTCTGCAACTCTATCTGCTGAGAACTTCTTGGATCTCTTGCTATTGAGGAGATGCTAGTACTAGTCACTATACTTGAATCCTGTGATTGTCCCCTTGCTTGTTCTCCCTGTGGTCCCCGCTGTTGTTGGACTAATGGAACATTTGATGACTGATCTCTTGCAGGCATTTCTTGAGATCTTCTAAAAGCTCTGTCTTCCATGAACTTTACATCTCGCCTTACTACAATCTTCTTGTTGCCAAGAATGTAGATTCTGTATGCCTTTCAGTTGTCGCTATACCCTATGAGATACCCCTTTTCTGCAGTATGATCCAACTTACTGCGCTTTTCATCTAGAATTTGACAATAGGCTACACTCCCAAATATCCTCAAATGACTTACCTCAGTTTTCTTCCCAGTGAAGTCTCCCTCTGGTGTTTTCTTCCCCAAAGCTCTGTGAGGTTTCTTGCTTTCAATGTACACTGTTGTGTTGAATGCTTTTGCCCACAGAAATCTAGGCAGATCTTGATCATACAACATGGCCTTTGTTGCCTCGACTATAGTTTTGTTCTTCCGTTCCACTACTCCATTTTCTTATGGATTGTAGGGAGCTATCCACTCTCTTTTGATTCCTTCATTTGCGTAGAATTTTGTGAAGTCTCTATCTGTGTATTCTCCATCGTTATCTGAATGCATTACCTTGATCTTCTTCCCTGTCATGTTTTCTACAAGAGCCTTGAACTCTCGAAATCGATCAAAGACCTCATCTTTGGTCTTTAAGAAGTAGATCCAAGTTTTTCCGGAATGGTCATCAATAAAAGTGACAAAATATTCGCCAATGCTAAGAGCTTTGGTGGACTTAGCGCCGCATATATCTGAGTGTATCAATCCCAACACGCCTTTGGCTCTGCTGTCACTTCTGGGAAACATTGCTTTTGCGTACTTCCCAAGTACACATCCTCGGCATAGATTATCGTGCTCATTGCTGAGAGCTAGAACTCATGTTACAGTCTCTCTGAGCACCCTAAGTGCTCCATGGTGTGCCCCATCCTCCTATGCCATAGTTCATTTAGCTCCTTCCTACTGTTGTCATCACTGCTTATCAGTGCCATTGGAGAATTGATCTGCAACCTATATAGTCTGTTGCTTCGAGCTCCAATCTGTCTCACCTTCTTCTAGGTGGGATGCTTGACATACACTTTCTTTCCCACAAAGTACACATTATATCCCTTGTCCTGCAACTGGGACACTGAGATTAGGTTCATACCCAATCCTGACACATGAAACACATTTGTGGTGCCAGTGCTGGTTCCTACTTCTATCTGAAAATCTATGGTCCCTTTCCCTACTGGAGTACGCTTAGTTCTTTTGCCCATAGTGATATGGAATTCCATTGGCTCCTCTTGATAGCTCGAAAAATATTCCCTTATGTTGAAGAAAGTGTAACTAGGTTCGGTCTTCATAATATTGTATTTATGATTTTTTGTAAACAAGAAAATGAATTTATTATTATTCCTTGTTGCATGGGTTTCATGAGCAAGAGGTATATTTATTTAGTGGCTCCCATTGAGAGCCAGGATGTCAAAGAGTTAAGGTCATACTCTTCTTGAGCCTATGTGTAATGTATACAATTCAACCCAGTGTCTAGATCAGCCCTCCAAGACAAGCACAATCCTCTTGAATATGGCAACAAGAAAAACGATATAAAACATAGCCATGTCGACCTGCATATGAATTAAATAACTAAAGAACAGTCATGTCGGCTCAATAAAGAGACACATCGGTTCACATTGACACGTCGACTAAATATGGGAGACAAACCACTATAAATAGGCGTTAAGGTTCAGAATTACAGAAAAGAATTTCGGACATACCTCTGAAACTTCGGATGGCACAATGGGTACAGAATCTCAGGCAAGCATAGGAGTACAGACACTTTGGATTCCTTTGTAACTTCGGAGGTACAGTCTCGGTAATGATTATAGTGTCTCGATGCAGGAAATTACATTGAGAAATATCACTATATATCGACCTCCTCATGATCACGTTTTGGCATACTCAATACAGTCATAACGCATAACAAACACAGTCACAGTCAAGGCGTAAGTGTGATGATAAGGATCTTGGTGATCCCACAGGGACACACTCTGTCTCATATTCTGGACGTAATCATCATCTCGGCACAATTTTTGATGAAGACATAATTACAGTATATAGAGTTCATTGGTATAGTGATGATCTCAGTAAATGTACTGTGACTATCTCAGTGAATGCACAATAATGATCTTAATGATGGTGCAGCGATGATGATATCAATGATGTGCTCATTGGTGCAACAATGATGATGATCTCAATAGTGACAAAGAAGAGGATTGGTGTCTTGGTCTTGGAGTGGCCTAGTAGGTCAAGGGTCATGGTCTTGGTATTCGTCAATTGGAATCTCTATAAGAAGAATTTTGTGCAGGTTTTCCTCTCCAAAAGGGAGAGGTTTTGGCCCTGGAAAAAAGCCAACATCGTCTGTTCTTGTCTATTTGTTTTGCTAGCTATTTGATGAAGTAATAAATACACACACCAATGATATCAAGAAAAGATTGTGCCAATAAGCTAAAGATAAAATACCTCACAAATAGTTATCATGCTAAGAAGAATCTCATTATCTACATGTGCCCTAGATTCTTCAACACCTTACTCCACTCATATGAGCTAAAGCTCTGCTATCAATATACCAAACACCAGCTGAAGCTGATCCTGACAAACATGCAAACTCATCTTCCAACCTAGAAGATAATTCTGAGGCTTCTTGAGTATCCATAACTTCCTGTGCTATTCTCCTTTCTTCTGACATTGGTTTGCTAGCAACTACTACAAAACAACTACGTCCCAGCTGAAGGTCTGCTCTGCAAGGAAACTGCGCTGCTCCCTTCTGCCTGTGGAAAGATTTGATCTGGAGAATCAAATTTCTCTGTCGACTCACTCAGAGAAATCGATCTCACTCAAAACTTCGACCTCCTTGGCTCAAGGACTATGCTGCCTTTCGGATTTCGAACTGCTGTCAAGGTAGGATTTCGAACCCCCTTCTTCCTTTCTGCTCTGAGCTCTCCTTCTCATGATTTGTCCTCTGATACCATGTGAAAATTCGATGATCCCAAATCCTACTACAGTAACCGATAATATTTCTTCTATTTGTTAAATTACTTAAACAAATTATTTGCAGTTTTCTACGACAAACATCAAAATACATATACTACAGTCTTCACAAATAAAAAGCTGCAGAAAGTAAATACAAGGAAAATACTAGCACATATATAACCATAGTGACAATTATTTTTGGAAAATTGTCCCCGGAAAAACCCAATGTGGGAAAACCGGTGCAGCAGATGAGGGTTTCTTTTATTAATATTCAACAATAATTTATGTACAAGACAAAATAGAGGAAGAATCACAGAGAGAATTTTACTCGAGATTTTATCACAAACCACATCGTTTTCTTACTCCGAAGAGGACCTCCTGCCTCTTTTGCTAGCCTTTCTGCGTCACCCTCTGCGTAGTGACAACGTAGGCCCTGCATCAACCCTTCTACGTCCCAGCTCTACGTCTCTCCTCTGCGCTGCCTCCTCCAGATTTGTCCTGCACTCTCTGACTATGTTGATGCCCTCTCTCTCCCACCTGCAACTCACTCTCTGATTCCATTTTCTCTTGCCGAACATCAGCCAGTGAAAAAATCGATCTGCTATCTGCTCTGGTGTGTTCTCCATCTACCCATCGACTCCTTCTTATAATCTTCTGTTGGAGCACCAATGACCAAGGTTAAAACATAATCTATGGCTAAGATAAACTAGAAATCGATCCATGTCTTCTTCTAGAAGATTCTCACTTGATTTAATTAATAACCTTTAATTAACCATATTTCCTAAGTTTAGACTTAGGGAACCATTTAAAAAAGTTAATTATTTTAATTACATCATCTCTAGGTGGAATTTTCCCAAATGATTTTTGGGTATTGGAGGATGCATGTGTCTTAGCCTCTCTGCAAAATCTCAAGGCAAGGGCACATCTAATGCCACAAAAATCAACAATAGGGACAATTCCTTTTATAGTTCCCATATTCATTAAACTCATAACATTGTATTTTTGACATATCGATCTTCTTCTTTTTCTGAGGACCAAACTTTCCTTTTCTCCTAGCCATGGAAGTAAATGCTTGAACTTGTTCATTTGATCCAACATCGCTTTTTGCTTCAACCTAGTTTCTTCAATCTTACATGATGACCAAAGTTCACTAAATGGAGTGGCTTCCTTCTTTCCATAGATACTTGATACAAAGTTGCCCCAATCATCAGGTAGTGCATTGAGCACAATGGTGGTCATTTTTTTATTGGAAATTATTTCCCCTAACTCTTGTACTTGCTCTCTTATTTGTGACACCCTCATAAGGTATGAGGTTATTCCTTCTTCCTTTGATACCTTCATCTTGTATAGTTCGGTTCTCAAAGATATAACTTCTTCTGCAGTGCTTACGGAAAATAGTTCTACCAACTTTTCATAGATTTCTTTTGATATCTCCATCTTTTCTACATAAGGGATGAGTGAATCCTTGATTGATTCTATAAGGATTCTTTGAGCCCTTATTTCCCCTTTCATATACTTTGATAATGCTTGAGCTTTCTCTTGAGATGGTTTCAAGATGGAGCCTTTTACAAATTCAACAACTTCATTCTCTATGAGGATCAAATCTATCCTCTTCTTCCGTGGAAGGAAATTTGATGACCCAACTAGTTTGTTGATTTCCTTGCAGAATGATGTCATTTTGATAGTAGATTCAAACATAGATATAAAGATACTTACTTGTCAAGTGAAGATGCTCCTTGATAATGATATCTTCAACTTGATGCCTTCTTGTTGATGTTGCTTCCTTGATGATCTTCTTCAATGATAATTGAGATGTGATATTTGCTTCAATGTGAGGGAGATCACTTTGACATCTTAGATGATGATTTCAATGCTTCTTCTTACTTCCTTGGATGATAATGTAGAATGTGGAGGCTTCCCAAGGTGCTTCAAATGTAGAGTCCTTCTTTTAATGGAGGTAGGGTTTTTGAGGTCTTTTTCTTCTTCCAAGAGTTGTGATGATGTGATCCTTGTGATGTGATGGATGGTCCTTCTTGATGCTCCTTAGACTACTTAGCCCTTATGTATCCTTCTTCAATTGGATGATCTTCTTCAAGTTGCCTTTCCTAGTTGTAGTCACCTTAGCTCTGATACCATGTTGAGAAATCCATGGGCAGCTAGACTAGGCGATTTCTCTTTCTTTCATAACTGCTTGTGATATATTTTTACTTAACTTGATTAGCTTCTTCTTTCACTTAATTATAATTAGTGTTCTTATAATCAAACAACTACCAAACAATAAAGAACAATGAAACAAGAGGACACAAGATATAGGTTATCAGCGAGGGCCAAAACTTCTCCCGTTGAGAGGAAAACCCACCAAAATTCTTCTCTTCTTATAGAATGTTCAGATGGCGAATTCCAAGACCTAAGACCCCTCCAAGACCAAGTCAAAACTTCTTAAATGAACCTTTCTTTCAACTATTTTGACCCAACAACTTCCAACAACTTCGACCCCCAACAACTTGCCAACAACTTTGACTTGCCCAAGAACTTCCCAACAAATTTACAGTACTTCGACTTTCCCAACAATTTCCTCTTGCCCAACAACTTTCCAACACTTCAACTTACCCAACAACTTTCCAACACTTCAACTTGCCCAACAAATTTCAAGCAACTCGACTTGCCCAACAACTTTAGGAACCCTAACACAAAAGAGAGAGAGAGGCCCAAAAACTTTGATCTTGCTTTTCTTCTTCTTATCCTTGATTTTCATTCTTTTCCAGCTTCTTTCTTGAGGAGATCGAACTTGCTTGTTGTGTGTCCAAATGAGGTCAAGTTCCTTCTTATATATAGGCTTTCCAGGGGTATGAATTGCTTCCATGAGGCCGACTTGATCTTTCATTTAGGTTGACTTGTTTGACAAGGTCTTGGAGGGTCTTTATGACATTTTTGACTCTACAAAATTTTTCTTTACAAGATACAACATGTGCAAACGGGTCTCACATGTATGACAATGACTCTTTTGACTTCATAATTCTATGACAAACCTAGAAGCACCCAATGGATGCTTGACCTACAAATAAATTTACCTTGAGCATGAAACCCATGCATCAAGAATGACAATAATAAATTTCTTTTTCTTTATTCATCAAATACATAAAATCGTGATTACAATAGATATTATGAAGACTGGACCTCATTACATATTTCAACAATATTGATATGATTTAGCTTTATTCTAGGGTTTGCAACAAACCCTAGTAGAGTCTGACATGAAATTCTAAAAAGCATATTGTTAAAACCTTAGATGTATAGTACTATGATTGGATTGTTATTTGATTGAATTGCTGATATTTAAGGCTTTGTGTCTCAAAGATGGAGTCTAAGGTTTATGACAAAACCCTAGCAACAAGTTTAAGTCTAGCATGTAAAAAAGAGTGACCCTTGCTGATTATGAACCTAACTAAGTTTAGGTATTTGATGTCTAAAGCTCGAGTGACATGATTTTGATATCGTTAACTTCATTTTTTTTTGTATTTGGTTGTACTTTCTATTAAAGATTTGCAGGTACATAATCTTCAAGATATCGAAGACATCTGTAATTAATGATAATGAGCATGATGAAAGGAAGCTATAAGAATGATGATGATAAAAGTTTACTTTGATGCCATGATAAATAAATGAAGCCTTGTAAGAATTAAGTTTCTCCGATATTATAGAAAAACGGCAGTTATTGATCTCCCTAAGTTGAGAGGGAGCTTGGATAGAACAAAAGGTATATCTCCCCAATTGAGAGGGAGGACATAATATGACAATCATAGTAAATACCTTGAAGAAATAATGAAACCGAAGAATGAATGAAAGTACTACAAATGGATTTGCAAATAAAATACTTGTGAAGTGCTAAGGTTGTATATCGTGCTACTGAAGAAGTGAAAGAAGAAGAAAGCTTTCTATAGAGTTGTATTTGGATGACTTGATGATGATATGAGTAGCCTCAGAATGATTGAGGATCCCAAAGGTTTGTGCTTACTTGTGTATATACTTAAAAGTTTTATTATTGATTGGGGTTGTGATTGTGCAGGATCTCTCTCTAAAGAGGTTGAACGTGAGTGGTGGATAATCGTATATATATATATATATATATATATATATATATATATATATATATATATATATATCCACCACTCACGTTCAACCTTTTTAGAGAGAGATCCTGCACAATCACAACCCCGAATATATATATATATATATATATATATATATATATATATGATTTAGTTGATAAGGAGAGATGAAGCATCTTGTGGCAACAAGATGCTTGGGAGGGCATCTGATCGACCTATGTGTCGATGTCCTAGATCTCGAGGTAGGGAGGGTGGCGTTGGTCATGGAGCTCCAACCTTAGATATGCACCTAGATCCCTGGGTTAGTGATAGAGCTTAAAATCCTGATGGTACCTAGAGTGGCTAAAGCTTGAGTTCACCTTAGTCCCACCTGATTAGAGTATTCTAGTCAGGTATCTAATCTATAGCATTGTGTGTGCTAGAACTCTTCGTAGTTCATATCATTTTGAGATCTCCCATGTACCTTTATACGTATGTAATTATGAATACCTCCCTAGTTAAGAGGGAGTGTTAAATAATTTAACTAGTGTCGGTCTTTATAATTGTACTTGTCAAATTTATTATTAAAGAAAATGACTTATTAAATCATGGGTTTCATGCTTGGGTCAATGTTTTCTAGGTCAAAACCTCCATTGAAGGCTTCTAGGTTTTGTCTTGAGTCAATAGAGTCATTGTCATTTTTATTAGACCCTTCTTGGGCTTTTGTATCATGTAAAAGGAATTATTTTTGTGTCAAAAGGATCATTGTCACCTCTACACCAAGTCGGCCCTATCCTCAACAAGTCGGCCTAGATTACGGATATTCGACCCAGCTGGAAGGCTATAAATAATAGGAAATTCGACCTATTTGGAGCACTCACTCAAGAAGTTCGATCTACAAGAGAAGAATAAAAAGAGAGAGAAATTGTTGGATAATAAGAAGATTAGTTGGGAAGACCTAAATCGAGCTTTTGGGCATTCTATCTCTCACACGTGCAAAGTTACTGGGTTGTTTTTGGGGCCGAAATTCTAAATTTAATGCAGGTCTGAAGTTCTGAAGCTGGGGGCCGAAAATTTGTAGCTGGGGGGCCGAAAATTTGGATTGAAGTTATAACTGTGAAGTTGGTACTTGGAGACTTTGAAGGATTAACTACAGGAAGGACATGTTGACTTGGAGGTTGGAGGAGGCATTTGTCTAGGTTTAAGAAGTCTTGGATTGTCTCATCTTGATTTGAATCTACTAGTGGAGGAGTTGACTGGGTTTTCCCCTATAGACGGGTTTTAGCCCTGGCTGAGCGCCTATATTTGGTGTCCCTAATCTTCATGTTTTGATTTGATGATTTCTTTATGAAAAGAAGATAAAAGAACATAAACAAAGATAATAACAACACAAGAATATCACAAGTAATTATCAATATAAGAAAATCTTTTTTCCTTTCTTATTTTCTAACATTTTCCTCATTCACTATTGCAGATCGAACTTGTGTGAGATGTGTGTCCCAAATCAGGTTGAGCTCCTTGTATATATAGCCTTCATGAGGGGTCGAATAACCTTCCCTTAGGCCGACTTATCCTTAACTAGGGCTGACTTGGTCTTGGAGGCATAAATGGCATTTTCCTGACAAAATAAACATTTTTCTTTATTACAATGAGTCTAAATGGGAATATAACACATGACATAAATTCTTCTTTTTCCTAGAAAGACCTAGAACCACGAATAACATGCTTTCGACCTAGGATTGAGCATGAAACCCATGCTTTACATAAAATAAAATAATTTTTCTTTTCTTTCTTTCTCTTTCTTTATACAAAGTATACAATGTCATGATTCCAAATAGGTCATTATGAAGACCAAACCTAGTTACAATTTCCAACAAGAATAAGGCAAAAACTAGGCCTCCATCATAGACCTTGTTCAAGCTACTAAAGAAGGAATTTACAAAGGAGACCTTGAAGCAATTATGGAACAACCTTAAAGTTTTTGAAGTAGTCCTTCAAGAATCATTGGAGCAAACCTTAGAGACAATATGAAGCACCCTCTTAAGACCAACTCGAAGCACATGTTGAAGACCTTTCAAAAGTAGTGGATGGAGATCTTGGAGTAGTCTTTTGCAAGTACTTGTTGAAGCAGATTTGAAGATCTGTAGAGCAGGCCATTTGGAGAAATTTTGAAGAAGTCCAAGATTCATTATTTGGAGCAGACATTGTAACCCTTAAAGCAAACCTTGAAGAGCAGGTTGGAGCCTGGATTGAGGATTGGAGTCCTCATAAGAGGTTGGAGTCTCGTTGAGACTAGGTTGGAGCCTAGGTTGATTTTTGAGGATTGGGGTCCTCATTCAAGGTTGGATCCTTGAAGGAGCTAGAATTCGGTAGTACTGGTTGGAGACTAAATTATTGTAGATGATTGGAGTCCTCATTGTTTATTTTAATAAAATTATTTTTATTCTACATCTTGTAATTTGGTAGAATTTGTGATAAAATCTTAATTGACATAATTTAACAATTGAAAGAAATATTGATTCATGTTGAAATTATGATGTTCTATGCTGTAACAATCACTTATTCCAAAACTTATTTCTGTTGCAATATTAGTTAGACAATTGTAGATAGAACATAAACCAAATGCACAATTGAAGACAACCAAGAACAAAATGAGACAGAGAATTTAGGTGCAATGACCAGGGCAAAACCCACAATGGGAAAGCCCAACCAGATTCTTCTTATATCGAAGACAGAGATACAAAGTACAATGAGAGATCAAGAGAATGAGTAAGTTCACCCAAATCTGAACAAGTTGTAGCATGAAGATCACTTGTGGCAGCGACAGATGTAAACACTGAATCAACATTCCCTTCAACTGATCAACATTGAAACACTGAATCAATCCTTGGCTCACCAAATTTTGCTCTTACTGTCCAAGCCTCTCTCTCTCACAATATTCTTCAACTCTCTCTCAAGATCGAATTCTTCTTTCGCAATACACAAGTAGTAAGAATATGAGATGATATGAGATACATATATAGGAGAAGCAACAAATTCTTGTCATAAACGAGGAGAAATACGCATGCCTTGAGGAAGAGTAACATATGCCATTTAGAGGAGTGTAACTCATGCCCTTAAGGAGAGAAACACATGCTTTAGTAACTTATGCCATTAAGGAGAGGTACACATGACTTAGTAGCTTATGCCATTAAGGAGATGTATGCATGTCTTAGTTAAGGAAAGTGTAACATATGCATTAAAGAGAGTGTAAGAGGAACCTTTTATGACATGCCTTTAATGAGTGTAAGAGGAATATGTCATGTCTTTAATGAGAGAATAAGAGACAGTGTAACGTATCATGAAGAGAGAGAGAGAGAGTTATGTAGTGCTATGTGAAACATCAAGAGGAGAGGTGTGAAGTGATTGAGGTGATGAAGGTAAGGTGACTTGTAATTCCTTTTAATAATAATAATAATAATTAAGTCGATATTGAACAATTAAGATTGATTAATGATAAGTTAAGTGATTTTCCATCAACTATACTTGATTACCAATTGATGCAAGGTGATTTACTATTTTTGGGAAGTCATACTTGAGATGCTAGACATGACTTTCTAATTTTAGAAAGTCACTCCAGAATTGTTAGAAACAATGTTTTAAGATTCGGCCAGCTCGGAACCGACTCGGTTGAGTTGGTCCGAGTCAAGGCCTCACTGGGTCGACTCGGCCTATGAACCAATTTGGCTAACTGGGTTATTACCGAGCTGGCCAAGTTGTCTAACAACTCAGCCGGGTTGGAAACAGAAGTTTAAAAGTGATATTTATGTTTATGACAATATGGATTGACAGCGATATAAAAGTGATGCATGGTTATGATGTATGGTCAGTGATCCATGGAAGTGATGCTTGGGCAGTGATTGTAATGCAAAGGTTGAGGTATGACAGTCATGTTTTTCTTTTGAAGTATGATACAAATTGATATGGAATTGACCTTGTTGACATAGCAATAACCTTGACACATGATTGAGTGTCCTTGAAACTTAGTAGTAGGTCAGTCATCCATGACTTGGCTTGGCAATGATACATAGGGCAGTAATCTTGTATGTACTATGTAACAAAATTTTTGTGATATAGCAGCAACCTTGTGATATGACAGTAATCTTGGCAGTAATTTGTATGATATGTAATGACAAGTATGACAGTATTGTGTGATTAGACTTGAAAATGAAATGTAATGGCAGTCACCTTGATATATGACAGTGCCCTTGATATTTGACAGTTCTCTTGATATGACAGTGCCCTAGACATATACCAATGACCTAGTATATGACAGTCATCTCTATGTAATCTTGAAATGATATGACAACAATGAATGGCTTGTCCCTTTGACTTGATAGTGATAACAGTAACCCCATATATGATGGTCACCTTGTTATATGACAGTCACCTTGGTGTATCTAATTAGACGGTTGAAATTTTTTGACTATAGTAACTTGGTAGCTGATTGCACACCTAGGGATACATCAACAATGGTTGGATACTTAGATTGCCTTGAAGTTTGCATTGAAGGATATGATAGTGAAGGTGTATTATGCTACAACTAGGGTTTGAGTAGGGTTTGTTCTATAGGTTGAGATGATGAGGCAAAACAACAAAATTGTTGATAGCAGTATTTGAGCATTGATAACAAGATGCTAGGGTTTACATGTTGAGCAAAGCTAATGCTATGTGTTTGGAAACATGAATGAAAATATTTAAAATTATGTTTTTTTATATAAAAAATAAATATTTAATGTATTTTTTACAACGACCGATTCATTGAAATCGAGTCGGCCGAGTCAATACCGAGTTGGAGTCGGAGTTGACCCTCAGCCGAGTCAGAGTCGGAGTCGGAGTTTTAAAACATTTGTTAGAAATGAGATTTTATTTAAGGAAATTCATCTTTGAGCTTCCAATTTTCAACAATTCACCCCTTCCCCTCTTAGTGTTTCCAACAATTGGTATCATTACTAGTACCTTCAATCACAACCTAACAGCTGGAAGGTCGATCCTATGAACACAAATGGTAGATTCAAGAAGGAAAGGCTCCAAACGCTTTGAAGATATCTCCTCTGTCATGAAATCAGAAGTCAATCAAGTTGGCAAAGCTCCCTTGTTTGATGAAACGAACTATGTATTATGGAGCTCCATAATGTAAGTTGGCAAAGCTCCCTTGTTTGATGAAACAAACTATGTATTATGGAGCTCCATAATGTAGTTCTTTTCAATGGCTTTTTGTGAAGTATGGGAATCAATTGTTACTGGGGACACAACTACAAATGAGTGAAAGAATATAATAAAAAAGCGATGGAAGCAATCTTGAGTGGTCTATCAGATTTTGTAAAAGGCAAGTCGGGTCAATGCTTAAGCTAAAAGACTTTGGGAAAAACTATAAAAGCTCTATGATGAATCTGGCCTTGTACTTGCTAAATCAGAAATAGAACATATGGAACAAAAGCACAAGGATGATCGTGAATCAAACAAAGTAGATGAAGGCACCAAGAGAATAAAAGACAAGGAAGATGAAAAGGACATTGAAGAAAAGGCTGAAGTAAACCTTGAAGCAGAACTAATGGCTACTCTAGAAGAAATAAATATATTGAGGAAAGAAAAGAAAGAGCTTGAAAAAAACAATCAATACTTTAATCGTACAAAGGAAGAAGTTGTTCTCCTAAGGCTCTAAGAAGAAGAAAGATCTAAGGACTTTAGCAAGCTTGAAGCAAAATTGCATCAACAAGAAAGGAGACATGAAAAAGAAGTCAACTCCCTAAAAGTTCAGGTAGAAGAAGCAAAAAGTGCGAAAGAAGTAATGAAGATACAAATGATGAAAGAAAAAGAAGAATGTGAGAAACTTGAAGAAGAGATTTTCTCGTTGAGAGATGAAGTTGACAAGCTACACAAGAATCTGAAGAGCACACAAGTATTAGATGGCATCCTCGGTTTCCAAAGGTCACCATTTGACAAATCAGGTCTTGGCTACACAGGTGAGACTTCATGCAAAGATGAAGAAAACCCTAAATTACATGAAAGAAAAACTAAGGTAAATCTTGAAAGCCATATCCTTCAAAGCTCTAGTCCCAGTGAGAGCAAGAAAGGATATCAAAATGAGTTTGGAAGAACCACTTCACCAAAAAGTTATGCAGATAATTTCAAGGGATTCATGCACAATGCAAGAAACAATAAGGATTGACAAAGGTCTGAGGCTCCTCCAAGGCTGAACGACTTCAAAAGATCAAGAGAATGCTACTCATCTAGGTACATAAGAATTTTCTCTAGTTATTGATATTCATGCACTAATTTTGACCATAAAGCTAAAGATTGTAGAGCATATTACATGAATGACTATAAAGGTTATCACCAAAACCCTAGAAGTAAGCTTTCAGGCAGACATGACAAAATCCCTAATGGGTATAGAAATTATAGCTCAATTGCTCTATTATTCAAGATAGAATGCCATCAATGTCATTATTTTGGACATATAACACGAGATTGTAGAAGTAGATTAAGATGTGCTCCTAAACAAGTCAAAGAAGAAAATCTACCTATTAAGCACAACGAATATTCTACCAAAGTTTGGAGAAGGAACCGAGAGGAGACAAAAATAGAAGAACATGATTTTGTCCTAAACTGTTGAAGCATCTTCAAGGTTGAGTGCTCCAAGTTTCAACAATCTCCGCTTTAAGCTCTCGATCATGCTGCTATGATTCTCAAGTCTGGCTACAAGAGAAGAGCATCAAGATGTTCATGGCTTCAAAAACATGAAGGAAGCAAAGGAGAATTTTGATGGATTCTATATGTGTTAATTTTAGGTATGTTCTATGCTAGAGCAATTTATTTCAATTTCTTTTCCACATTAGCAATCACATCAACATAAAGTAAACTGCAGATAGAACATAAATATAAATCGCAGAAGACAAGCCAAGACAAGAGGACACAAGATGTGGCGCTAGCCAGGGACAAACCCCAATGTAGGGAAACCCTTGACCAATTCTTCTTTTATGTTCTTCAAAGTTTAGCAGAGAAAGTGAGAGAGATAGTACATTTACAATAGAAGTCAATCACTTTGACTTTTGATATCGGCATGAGATCAGTTGAAGACATATCGCTTCAACTGATTCTCTAAGGTGACTCGTTCACCTATCATATTGTTGCATCTTGTCTATTTGTTGCACATTACCATGTGACACCTTGTTGTACTGTCACATGTGTTGAACCTTGATGACTGAGTTGCTCTCATATTCATGCTGCTCATCATGCTGCATCTTCCATGGTCTTATTCATCATCAAGCTACCCATGCTCATGATCTCATTCATCATTATGCTGCCCATGCTCATATCATCATGCATCATTATGCTGCCCATGACCTCATACATCATGTTGCCTTCCTTCGGAGACAGATGCTCTGGCTGTTTCGACAGTTCCCGATAGTTCCGGCTTTTCCGGCAGTTCCGAAAGTTCCGGCATTTCCGGCTTTTTCAGCTTTTCCGGCTTTTCTGGCTTGTCTAGTATTTCCAGCTTTTCCAGCGTTTCTGGCTTTTCCGGCAGTTCTGGCTTTTCCTTAGGATCTCCCCTCCTACTAAAACCCAAAGACAAGTAGAGAGAGGAAGAGATCCAAATGTGTGTAGAAATGACTTTAAGTCCTCTTCTATTTATACTAAAACGTAGAGGTTGAATATACATCACTGTTGGGCTTCTGAGCCTACATAAGTTGCTGGCCGACTTAACAATTTGTCCATAACATAAATAAATTCATAACTTCATAAATACTTATCGGAATCGGATGATCTTTAGATCAATCCTACACCTCTCAATGAGCGGGATCCAATAAAAATATCAGCTACCATAAATAATATGACCCACATGGAGTTTGGCCCTAGTTGCCAATTTTAACACTCCCTCTCAACTAGGGAGAACACCATCTGCTGATCCATATGTCCAGTTGTACTATCTTTGCCATCAGTGCCCCGCACTGCTCTGCTCAGCACTGCTCAGCTCTGTTGGCTTTGCTCAGCTCTACTGGCTCTGCTAGCTCTGCTCTGCTCTGCTGGCTTTGTTGGCTCTGCTCTGCTCTGCTCAGCTCTGCTGGCTCTGCTCAGCTCTGCTGGCTCTGCGTAGCTCTGCTCTCTGCTCTGCTCAACTTAGCTCTGCTGAACCATGAAGAAGAAGAATTGATCGAGAATGTGTCATACCATTCTCCACTGACCCGAAGTCAGTCTCAGAGTGTGTACCACTAGTCTCAGACCAGTCCTCAACTGACCCGAAGTTAGTGTCATAGTAGGTACAACTCCTACCATTAGTCCCAGACCAGTATTGTACTAACTCGAAGTCAGTCTCAGAGTATGTACCACTGGTCCCAGACCAGTCCTCAACCGACCCAAAGTCAGTGTCATAGTGGGTACAACTCCTACCACTGGTCCTAGACCAGTACTATACTGACTCGAAGTCAGTCTCAGAGTATGTACCACTGATCCCAGACCAGTCCTCAACCGACCCAAAGTTAGTGTCATAGTGGGTACAACTCCTACCACTGGTCCCAGACCAGTATCATTGATCCCAGATCAATGAAGGTCATCCTATCATAGGGAGTAAGGTAGATACAATGATGTGTCCATCGGTACTACTATGGTCCCTAACCTCATTTCCCTGCTCATTGATCAGATGAGAGGTACTTCCCATGAGTCCCAGACTGCATGGGTAGGATGCCTCGATAGGAGAACTTAATCAATATTGTCCTCACAGGAGAACTAATCATCCTGCTACACAATCTCCATGGAGAACACATCATCCAAGCCTCACAGGAGAACTAATCATCCTGCTACACAATCATCATGGAGAACACATCATCCAGACCTCACAGGAGAACTAATCATCCTGCTACACAATCGTCATGGAGAACACATCATCCAGACCTCACAGGAGAATTAATCATCCTGCTACACAATCGTCATGGAGAACACATCATCCAGACCTCACTGGAGAATTAATCATCCTGCTACATAAGAGAGTGAATCATCCTATCCCACAAGAGAGCGAATCATCCTGTCCCACAAGAGAGCGAATCATCTTGTTCACAGGAGAGCGAATCATCATGTCCACAGGAGAGTGAATCATCATGTCCCACAAGAGATCGAATCATCATGTCCCACAAGAGAACAAATCATCTTGTCCATAGGAGAGCGAATCATCCTGTCCACAGGAGAGTGAATCATCCTGTCCCACAAGAGAGCGAATCATCTTGTCCCACAAGAGAGTGAATCATCTTGTCCACAGGAGAGTGAATCATCTTGTCCACAGGAGAGCGAATCATCATGTCCCAGTGCGCACCACCAGGGGAGGGTGAGTCACCCTGTGGTCATATGTTGCTCCAGTAAGAACCGCAAGCCCCCAGAGCTCCCAGAGCTCAATGTATGCAACATGCAGGACCCTTTTACAAGGGTCTCTCGACGACTCCAAGTCGTTCGGGAAAATCACAAATTTGATATTTCCCCGGGGCTCTGACAAAGTGTAGCGACCTGTACATCATCTCAGTGCGATGGAGCCTCCTTGCTCATCGACTTACCAAATCCCAAATAAGGTAGTATCTGATGTCTATCTGCTGGAGAAATTTTCGAATACGGGATTCCTCAATAATCGAATCCCACCTCTGGTTGTCACAGAGAATCACAGTGGTACAAACAGCTCACTTGAAGAGCTTCCCAACCAGACAGCTTCATACGAGATCATACTCGTAGATATGTGTCTAGTCTCAGTAGTGCTTATAACAACCAACTTCTGCTTCCTACTCATCCATGATATCGAAGCAGAATCCAAAGAGAAACAAAACTAAGAAGTGCTCTAGTGATCCTCCACACTGCCTGCCCAATCAACATTCGAATAATCATGCAGTTTCATATTTCCGGCAGTGTATCTCTATCCATGAGAGATTGTGCCCCGAAGACATCTCAAAAGATTCTTGGCACCAATCCAATGGGGTTCAACCAAATATGAGCTCACCATGCTAACTGCAAAACATATGTCTGGACGGAAGTTCACCAAGAACATCAATGCGAATGAGTTTATGAGATTCAGGCATTTCCCAAATCTGGTCCGACATCACTACCATATAACTTCTGGAAGTTAAGATCCTCGAGGTAGTCACAGGCTTGCAGTTCACCATTCCACATCTCGAATCCAACTCCCTCTTACTTCTGCAAATGAGAGGATCTGCACCTATTAGAAGTAGGTCGTCCTCATAAGGTGTTGGTATGAGAGGTCTATCATCCACAACCTTCAGATGGTTTGGATCCGTTTCACTCCTAGTGAATCTCAACTTTATCAGATAGTTATCAATCCTCTCATACTATGCCCGGGGTGTTTTGCTTCAAGCCATAGAGGGCTTTCTTCCACCTGCATATGCGAGATTCCTGATTATCAATCTCAGACCCCTTGGGTTGTTCCAGACCTGTGGACCTACTACATGAGGGGAATGGTCCCCTTGTAAGATTTTCCTTCGGTACATCTCAGACATGTACTTTCATGCTCCTTTTGAATTCAGGCATCCCTATCACCATCTAACTCACAGACCTTCGGTGCTACGTGACAATGGACATGGTCCCCAGTGGACTTCCTGCAATTTGATACAACCCTGAACTCAAAAACATCTTTGAAAATTCTATTTCCAAACACGTACCTTTCCATCGATGAGTGCCACCCTGAAACCTTTGACTTCCATTTCCGAGATGGACACCAGGTTCTTCTTGTGATTAGGTACATAAAAGTGATTCGGGGTTCCTTGCTTTCTTTGAAGAGTCGACCATTTCCTTGATGACCTGCATTACCTTCGGACACTCCTTCGCATAATGGCCGAACTTATTGCAACCAAGGCATCCGCCTTTCCTTCCACCCTTAGATCTGAACTTCCCAATGAAGTGATCTTTAGATGGGCCATCGGAAAGTTCTGCTACGCCATTCTAATAATATGTTCTGCTTCAACATCACCCTTTGTGAACTTAGAAGAGAGATGTGGAACCCATTGATCCTTTTGTCTTGTCTCTATTGTCTTTAGTGATTGCTCTTTCACTCTTGCTTGGGCATTGTCTTCACCTTAGCTCTGATACCATGTTAATTTTAGGTATGTTCTATGCTAGAACAATTTATTTCAATTTCTTTTCCACATTAGCAATCACATCAGCATAAAGTAAACTGCAGATAGAACATAAATATAAATCGCAGAAAACAAGAGGACACAAGATGTGGCGCTAGTTAGGGACAAACCCCAATGTGGGGAAACCCTTGATCAATTCTTCTTTTATGTTTTTCAAAGTTCAACAGAGAAAGTGAGAGAGATAGTACATTTACAATAGAAGTCAATCACTTTGACTTTTAATATCGGCATGAGATCAGTTGAAGACATATTGCTTCAACTGATTCTCTAAGGTGACTCGTTCACCTATCATAGTGTTGCATCTCATCTATTTGCTGCACATTACCATGTGATACCTTGTTGTACTGTCACATGTGTTGAACCTTGATGACTGAGCTGCTCTCATCTTCATGCTGCTCATCATGCTGCATCTTCCATGGTCTTATTCATCACCAAGCTGCCCATGCTCATGATCTCATTCCTCATTATGTTGCCCATGCTCATATCATCATGCATCATTATGTTGCCCATGACCCCATACATCATGATGCCTTCCTTCGGAGATAGATGCTCTGGCTGTTTCGGCAGTTCCCGATAGTTCCGGCTTTTCCGGCAGTTCCGACAGTTCTGGCTTTTCCGGCTTTTCCTGCTTTTCCGGCTTTTCTGTCTTTTCCAGTATTTTCAGCTTTTCCGGCGTTTCCGACTTTTCCAATAGTTTCGGCTTTTCCTTAGGATCTCTCCTCCTACTAAAACCCAAAGACAAGTAGAGAGAGGAAGAGATCCAAGTGTGTGTAGAAATGACTTGAAGTCCTCTTCTATTTATACTAAAATGTAGAGGTTGAATATACATGACTATTGGGCTTCTGAGCCTACATAAGTTGTTGGCCGACTTAACAATTTGTCCATAACATAAATAAATTCATAACTTCATAAATACTTATCGGAATCGGATGATCTTTAAATCAATCCTACACCTCTCAGTGAGAGGGATCCAATAAAAATATCATCTGCCATAAATAATATGACCCACATGGAGTTTGGCCCTAGTTGCCAATTTTAACAATATGTGCTTCACTTGTTATATTGCCAAAGCTCCTTATTACTAATAGTTTTACTATTAAAACTATTAAGGATTTCTTGTACTTGGGAATTTGTTCAAAGTACAACCCCTTACTTGTGTGGCTCCTTTCAGCGATGTATTTTTCCTTTCTTTATGGATGTCATCCATACGCTTATTACTAGTTGAAGACTTGATTGGAAGTGACATGGTTGGCAGTCATTGCCTTCCATCTACCTGGAGTATCTTCCTTATCCAGGACGATATTTGATAAAGGAGTGTCTTCCTCCAAACTCCTTGGCATGGTCCGCCCCTTTGTAGGGCAGCTTCGTGATTCGGTAAATTAACATGTCCGTGATTGGGATGGGCTCCCCAAGCCATAGACACCCATCATGCACTAGCGCAAGGAGCTTGCGCACACATACTTTGTTAATAGTCAATCTATGATAATGCGGCACACAGAGCATGTACAGCAGTCCCGCCTGCTCAACACGTCTGACCCACTTCATGGGCTCTAGCCACGTAACCCCCGTCTCTTCATAGTATATCTTCGTCGTATACTTGCTGGTCGCAAAATGTGGGAACCTCTCATGGTCTGCGAGGTCCCAATCCTCCATTTTTAGTAGTGGAATCTGCGCTAATGTAGGACCTTCAAATTCCACCTATTCAGGCAACAGGGGTGTCAAAATGGTGAATTCGCTAGAGTTTGGATCCTTGGTAACTTTGGTTCGTCCCTTCCGCGGAGGGATATACTCGGGAAGCCGTGAGATAGGCACGACCTACTCGGCATCCAATTCTTCTATACCTCGGTACTCCTCTTCTTCTAAATCAACTACTCATAACTATTGGGAATCAATCAACTCTTCAAACAAAACATTTCAGGTTGTTGGGCAATAGAGACATGGATGAAAAAAAAGCACATCCTATATGAGAAAACTAAGGTAACCGATTGTGAACTTGTCCATGATGAACGAATGGAAAAATGGATGTTATGAAGACTATCTTAATAAGGTAACATACCTGGCATGAACTTAGATTTGTTTGGATCCCATGCTTAAGCTTCTTATGCTGCTCTTGTCGAAATAATCATGATTTTACAGCCATATGTTACTCTATGCTTATCAGTTCAATGAGTACTGTGATTTGCGTAAATACAACATTTGCTTACTATGGATTTATTTGAGTCCAAGGTTGATAAGGATTTTGAACCTACTTTGAAGAGTCAGCAAAAATATTTTTTACTTATGATGGTTGACATTGCTATTATAAACTTTGTGGATTACCATCAACCTTCTCCATTTACAATTTTGGTTTTGAAAAATTGTTGCCTTGGGGATGCTCTGTAGATGCTTATGACAATGATGGCGGAGATGTCTGGCTTTAGCCATAAGATTCGTAAAAACAATGATGCTCTTGACACACACAGGGAACACATGGAACACAATTGCTGCAATTGGAAAGGTTTTTGCTGCATTACTTCATGCATTTGCAAGAGTTGATGTCCTTACACCCTATTGACCACTACGTGTCAACTACCCATAGCAGTACACCCCCTTTTTTTTGAAAAAGGGATAGCACCTGATCAACGTGTCCGTGCCATTCGACTATCATCAATAGCCCGATCATGTTATGTTGTAAACCCAGTCTGCATGTGTAAATTGTAAACAATCTTAGCAGATCTGTATCATGTATGTAATTGCCTAGGTAAACCTATTTTTCTAGTAATGATCTACATTCCGGAAGGTTTTTTGTCTCACCGATCCATGATCGGCAGAGTTTTCCTTTAGCCTAACCCCAAAGCCGAAATGGATTTTGTCATTAGAATCTTAGGGGAGTCCTAGTGTGCTAAATCGAGTCTATGTAAAAGTGATTTAGGAATAATCCTAACTATTTGGTTAGGTTATTACAAATCGCTTGATCTGCTAGATTATATTTGTGTCGCAGAACTAGGTGGTCTATGAGGGTCTATGTCAAATGGGTTTTCCCCCCTTGAGATGTAAAAATGTAAAAATCATGATGTAAAGAGTCTTGAGGGTTAGAAAATGTTTTATTCCCTCATAAGTCCTAGCTCCTAGGTGATTTTTCCAAAGGCTAAGTTCAAGGGTCCCTTTAAATAAAAAAATATAAAATATAAAAAATATATGAAAATAATAATAATAATAATAGTAATAAAAAGAAATAAAATAATAAAATAATAATAAGTCAAAGTTTTGAGGAAATAAATGCAAAATTTTAAATTTTTATATTAAAATGTGAAATTTCCTCAACATCTAAAATTTTCGATGGATGAGATTAAAAAAGATTTTGATCCTCATCGATGGTCGAGATCACTTTGACATGGATCACTCGAACTAGCCGTTGGGAATTTTTTCTTTAAATAGGGTGTTAGGGGTCATTTGAGATGATTCGATCTATGAGTCTTGTGCTAAAGAAAGCTCTCTTGTAGTCATTTTTCATGGGCAATAAAGAAAGACTTTGGGGTTGAAATCTTGTTGGTGTTACTCTTCTGGAAATGCTGTAAGATGTTTTATTTTTGTGCATAATTTTAATTTCAGCCATTGATGATAGCATGATGAAGAGTGATTTTAAACACAGGTATCTTGTTTAGTCACTAGGGTTTGAATGGTAGTTAAATTTTGAGTATGATGGCAGGTATCTCCATTAGATATGGATTCTAGTATCATTTTCTCCCTCTTTGTTAATGGTTGAAGTAAGTTGTGCAAGAAAATCTTGATTTCGAGATCATCGGGCGTTTGGGGAAGTTCTCGGCTGAACCAGCTAACTCCCGAAAAGGGCATTTTCTGAAGAGCCCAGCTAGTGTTGATCCCGGGCTTATCATTTAAATTTTTCTTGTGAATGCATGAAGGGTTTTCTCAAGCACCTCATACTAAATTTAAAATTCTAAAAATATTTCTGTGGCACACTGACAAATCTGGCTATTTAGAGATTTCAAACTGTGAATACTGTAATTATTTAGCTTCTTTTTTTTTCGGTTTTTCGTTTAATCCTTACATATATTATTTTTGGGTGTTCTGTTTTTGTTATTGTAGGTTGCAGATTGGAAGAATGCATTTTGTCTGAAGCCAGATCTAGGCCTTGGAGGGTAAGATCTAGCCTCATACTCAGTTCTGGCAGGAATATTTACTTCAGATCTAGAAAATTTTGTGGGGTCTTCATCAGGAAATCCGAATCAGAAAGATTTAAGATTTTAATTAAGTTTTTTGAAAATCATTTGTTCAAGGGTTTCTGGGTCACCAGTTTCAGTTTCGCTGCTGCCCAAGGTCAATTTTTTTTTCCTTTTGATAGAAAATCTCAGAATTTTTATGATGTCTGGCTCCAAGCTTTACACACTGCCTAAGTTCCTATGTGCTATCCCGCTGCTATACCTGCATTTTTTGAAACCCCTCAAGATTTGCATCCTTCAAGCTGCAGCTCTGCCATCAAAATCAACCAGCGTCCATTATTTCACCATTCAGAACCTGCGTTCATCTCCTAAGCATTCTCCACGCAGCACTCTGCCACCATCTTTCCTTCAATTTCATTCGCTTCTACTGCATAGCCCTCAGCTCATTTCACGCACTGCCCATCCGCGTATCAATACTTCATCCTCAAAACATTCTACACTGCCTCTAATCCTTTCTTCTCTCGCAGTCTTCATAACCTACAAGCAAAACATCAAATGCTCACTCCAAACCCTCTCCACGCACTCCCTCACGCAGCTCCAACGCTGCCATAACCAGCGCGCTGTCCTGCAAATCCTTATTCCTCCACGCTGTGTAATCGCCTCCCCCTCACTCTTCCATCCCTTCAACACATCCCTCTTCTCAATCGCTGCCCAAGCTCCTGGCCTGTCGTTTTCCTCATCCTTCTCCACGGTCTTCTTTTCAGCTGCTTTCTTCTATTCAAAACTCCTTCCATCCCTCAACCCCTGCAGCTTCCCTCATTTACCCCTCGTGCAATGCCCATCTCCTCCATAGCTCTACGTTCCATAGTCTTCGAGCTCATTTTCCCCACCGTCGAAGCTCTTCACGCTGCTGCTAATCCTGCAAACAACAATGCGCAACAAAAAAGGCTTTCGATTTTATGTGTTATGTGTTAAGTTAGGACTTAGGGTTAGTTTAATTTTCATTATTATGACTTTTATTTTTATTTTTTGTATTACATATTTGTTAGTAGGGTTAGCATAGGTATTTTTGGTCTTGTTCATTTCTTCTGTTCACGTTAGTTCATTTAGATAGATTTTAGTTTAGATTATTACTTTGGTTTTAGGCTAGGTTAGATTTTTATTTGATTTAAATTTAGAGTTTTATTTAGTTAGGATTTTGATTTTATAAAGTTTCATTTTTTTTTGTTATACATATAGATTAGGTGTTAGTTTCTATTTTGATTTCTTTTAGCTTAGCTTTTAATCTTTAGTTTTAGTTTAGTTTTGTTTTATTCTTTTATTTTAAAATAAATCAAAAATCTCATAAAAAAATAAAAAAATAAATATATGTCCAGCTGTCAATGAAAGATTTCAAGACAATTCTTCATATCAGAATGTGTCATCCACCTGTACCGTTGCAGATCAAATCCATGATAGTGGAAAAGCAGGGACAAATTGTAAAATCAGTGTCGACAATAAAAGGGAAAATCAGAAGCAAATTATAGAAGAACTAATGCGGCTGGTAAAAAATATGGAAATCAATCAAGAAAAAATTGTAACTGATTACGCCAATGATATGAGAACTTTATGCACCCACCTGGAAAAGCATGATAAGGAGATGGAAATCATGAAAATTAAACACTCTGATCACGTAACCGACATGCAAAGTTAGCATGCTAAGGAAATTGAGACCATGAAAGCTAATCATGACAAGGAAATTAATTTTATGCAAAGCAAGTTATCAGGCTTAGAGGAAAAGATGACAATCATGGAATTCAATCATTCAAATCAAGTGACTGCCATGGAAGCTAGTTATCAAGAAGAAATAAATTCGATTCAGAACAAATTGTCAACCATGGATGAAGAAATGACCATCATGAGATTCGATTATAATAATCAGCAGGGAAATCATAAGAAAGAGATAAACAATATGCAAAACTATTTCATGGGCATGAAAGCAAAAAATTATAAAATTATAAAGGACATGGAAGTTGGTCAAATATCTCTTCAGAGTAAATTATTGGCCATAGAAGAAAAGCAGGTACCACGTGTCATAAATACAGATGGAATACATATCATCGAGAACAGATTAAACATAATGGAAGTTAATTATTCTAATTAGATGTCCATTATTCAGAATCAAATAAAGGCTATGCAAGCTAATCATGTCACTCTGCAAGAATGATTCGTGAAAACTGAGCTCAATCAAGCGAAGTTAATAGTAAGACATGCCAGAGAAATGGGTTTATTACATAAAAGGTTGGAAGAGAGGAAATCACAGGTCTTGTCTTGTTGTGAATATCCCGAGAAAGAGGTTAACTCCATTAACGAAGATTTAACTAAGAATGACATGATCGAAAAAGAAATAAAAAAGGGGATCGAAGAAGAAATAAAAAAGGGCCAAGTTATAACTCATGACACCTGTGAGACTGATCCATCATCCTTGACAGAGTAGATGCAGAATGAAGAAAGACATGTCATGCATATCTTACATACTTCATCTGAGAGTTTTGAAGCAAAATGTTCCACATCATCAGTGATACAGTCTGCCACGAAGAAAAAGCGCAAGAGAAAGAGAATGAGAAAAAGATTTGATGCATCAGATGGTCGCGAGCAACTTGATTTTGGAAGTCCTACCGTATGCAGGATTGGACATGGCACATCTGAGAAGCAACCAACAGATTTTCCTGAAAGCAGGAAAATGCTCAGTATACACTATATTGAACACATCTGATGCCATGGGGCATCCTCTGTATTTCTAACCCTACTCCTTGTCTTTTCAACATTTCATTTCTGTTTTAGGATTATATCTACCTTTTCATGTTACTAGATACTTAATAAATGAAGAGCTTATATCTTTCATGTGCTTAATGTTATATAATGATTTTTGGATGGATGCTACTTATGTTTTGTTGTGTGTTGCGTGGATGCAGATTCTGGATTCTCACATTCCTATAGTGCAACAATGTGTCCCCAAGTAGAGCCAGATGTTGACCACTACGTGTCAACTACCCATAGCAGTACACCCCCTTTTTTTTGAAAAAGGGATAGCACCTGATCAACGTGTCAGTGCCATTCGACTATCATCATCAACCAGATCATGTTATGTTGTAAACCCAGTCTGCATGTGTAAATTGTAAATAATCTTAGCAGATTTGTATCATGTATGTAATTGCTTAGGTAAACCTAATTTTCTAGTGATGATCTACATTCCGGAAGGTTTTTTGTCTCAGCAATCCATGATCAACAGAATTTTCCTTCAGCCTAACCCCAAAGCTGGAATGGATTTTGTCATTAGAATCTTAGGGAGTCCTAGTGTGCTAAATCGAGTCTATGTAAAAGTGATCTAGGAATAATCCTAACTATTTGGTTAAGTTATTACAAATCGCTTGATCTGCTAGATTATATTTGTGTCACAGAACTGGGTGGTCTATGACGGTCTATGTCAAATGGGTTTTCCCCCCCTTGAGATGTAAAAATGTAAAAATCATGATGTAAAGTGTCTTGAGGGTTAGAAAATGTTTTATTCCCTCATAAGTCCTAGGTCCCTAGGTGATTTTTCCAAGGAGATGTCTTTAGTGCGACTTTTTGGAGATTCCAGTGTCGGAATCCGGCGGAAAAATTTGAGGTGAAATCTTGTTTTGTGTTATTCAAACTAGTTTTTTAACTGCATATTTGGATTCAGCACCCTCAAAAACCCCAGGACACTTTGATTGTGAAGGGATTACCCATCAAGCTTGTGATTTCAATAAATTGTTGCCGGATTTTAGAGAAATTTGACCAGAAAAACCCACCGGAAAAGCTTCCAAAAAGTCGCACTAAAGACAACTCCTTTTTCCAAAGGCTAAGTTAGAGGGTCCCTTTAAATAAAAAAAAATAAAAAATATAAAAATAATAAAAAATAATAATAATAATAGTCCGCATGGGGTAGCTCAAGTGGCAATGGCCGTGGAAATGAAGTCTCACCGAACCGGAGATCTTGGGTTCGATTCCTGTGCTACTCTCCCCAGAAATGGGGTGAATAACGGACATGTAAAAAGTCGAAAATGAGAGGGTCCTACCAAGCTTACAAAAAAAAAATAATAATAATAATAAAATGAAATAAAATAATAATAAGTCAAAGTTTTGAGGAAATAAATGCAAAATTTTAAATTTTTATATTAAAATGTGAAATTTCCTCAACATTTAAAATTTTCGACGGATGAGATTAAAAGAGATTTTGATCCTCATCGACGGTCGAGATCACTTTGACATGGATCACTCGAACTAGCCGTTGGGAAATTTTTCTTTAAATAGGGTGTCAGGGGTCATTTGAGATGATTCAATCTGTGAGTCTTGTGCTAAAGAAAGCTCTCTTGTAGTCATTTTTCATGTGCAATAAAGAAAGACTTTGGGGTTGAAATCTTGCTGGTGTTACTCTTCTGGAAATGTTGCAAGATGTTTTATTTCTGTGGATAAATTTAATTTCAGCCATTGATGATAGTTTGATGAAGAGTGATTTTAAACATAGGTATCTTGTTTAGTCACTAGGGTTTGAATGGTAGTTAAATTTCTGAATATGATGGCAGGTATCTCCATTAGATCTGGATTTTAGTATCATTTTCTCCCTCTTTGTTAATGGTTGAAGTAAGTTGTGCAGGAAAATCTTGATTTCGAGATCATCGGGCATTTGGGGAAGTTCTCGACTGAACCAACCAACTCCCGAAAAGACATTTTATGAAGAGCTCAGCTAGTGAAGATCTCGGGCTTATCATTTAATTTTTTCTTGTGAATGCATGAAGGGTTTTCTGAAGCACCTCATACTAAATTTAAAATTCTAAAAATATTTTTGTGGCATATTGACAAATTTGGCTATTTAGAGCTTTCAAACTGTGAATACTGTAATTATTTAGCTTTTTTTTTGTTTTTTTGTTTAATCCTTGAATATATTATTTCTGGGTGTTCTATTTTTGTTATTGCAGGTTGCAGATCGGAAGAAAGCATTTTGTCCGAAGCCAGATCTAGGCCCTCGAGGGTAAGATCTGGCCTCAGGCTCAGTTCTAGCAGGAATATTTACTTCAGATCTGGAAAATTTTGTGGGGTTTTCATCAGGCAATCCGACGCAGAAAGATTTAAGATTTTAATTAAGTTTTCTGAAAATCATTTGTTCAAGGGTTTCTGGGTCACCAGTTTCAGTTTCATTGCTGCCCAAGGTCAATTTTTTTTTTTTTTTGATAGAACTTCTCAAAAATTTTATGTTGTCTGGCTCCAAGATTTACACGCTGCCTAAGTTCCTATGTTCTATCCCGCTGCTGTACCTGCGTTTTTTGAAACCCCTCCAGATCTGCGTCCTTCAAGCTGCAGCTCTGCCATCAAAATCAAGAAGTGTCCATTATTTCACCATTCAGAACCTGCGTTCATCTCCTAAGCATTCTCTACGCATCACTCTGCCGCTGTCTGCCCTTCAATTTCATTCACTACTACTGCATAGCCCTCAGCTCATTTCACGCACTGCCCATCCACGCATCAATACTTCATCCTCAAAACATTCTACGCTGCCTCTAATCCTTTCATCTCCCGCAGTCTTCATAACCTGCAAGAAAAACATCAAATGCTCACTCCAAACCCTCTCCACGCACTCCCTCACGTAGCTCCAATGTTGCCATAACCAACGTGCTATCCCGCAAATCCTTATTCCTCCACGCTGCTTGATCATCTCCCCCTCACGCTTCCATCCCTTCAGCTCATCCCTCTTCTCAATCGCTGCCCAAGCTCCTGGCCCGTCGTTTTCCTCACCCTTCTCCATGGTCTTCTTTTCAGCTGCTTTCTTCTATTCAAAACTCCTTCCATCCCTCAACCCCTGCGGCTTCCCTCATTTACCCCTCGCGCAGTGCCCATCTCCTCCATAGCTCTCCATTCCGCAGTCTTCGAGCTCATTTTCCCCGCTGCCAAAGCTCTTCACGCTGCTGCTAATCCTGCAAACAACAACGCGCAACAAAAAAGGCTTTCGATTTTATGTGTTATGTGTTAAGTTAGGACTTAGGGTTAGTTTAACTTTCATTATTATGACTTTTATTTTTATTTTTTGTGTTACATATTTGTTAGTAGGGTTAGCATAGGTATTTTTGGTCTTGTTCATTTTTTCTGTTCACGTTAGTTCATTTAGATAGATTTTAGTTTAGATTATTATTTTGGTTTTAGGCTAGGTTAGATTTTTATTTGATTTAGATTTAGAGTTTTATTTAGTTAGGATTTTGATTTTATAAATTTTGATTTTTTTTTTTGTTATACATATAGATTAGGTGTTAGTTTCTATTTTGATTTCTTTTAGCTTAGCTTTTAGTCTTTAGTTTTAGTTTAGTTTTGTTTTATTTTTTGATTTTAAAATAAATCAAAAAACTCAACCAAAAAAAAAAAAAAATTGATATATTTTGTCACATTTAGTCTTGGCATATTCACTTAAGGATTTGTCACATTTACAATTTTGGTGTATCTTATCCTCTAAGGCTAAAAATTTTTAATGTGGGATTAATATTTGTCATTTTTATATAGTTAAATGCACTTAAATTTTATCTGAAGATTAGCTATCTGAAAGTGGTGAATCATTTTATGAACTGGTTAGCATTTTGTGGTCATTCAAAGTATTCTATCTTTTGAAAATTTAATTGTTGGAGCTTTGCTAAGTTATCAAAAATGATCGTGGTTGCTTGATTGTTTTAATGCTCATCATATGCTAGACATTTCAGTGAATATCTTCAAGAAATTGCTAAAAGGTTTGTTTATATTTATATTTCCTAAGCATCAAATCAATTATTTGATTTCCACTTCATCTAGCAAAGGCACTGGTACTAAACATTTAAGGATCTAATCAAGTTCTAAAATCAATCAAGTGCTTGTTTCCCTTGCTGTGTCTCTCAAGCCAGTTGATTACCAGTTGGTCTTCTTTTATCCCATAGGGTCTACCCTCCTTAGCCTAGGGAGACAGCTTAAACGGAGAGATCGGGGATCAGGGTGACAGCCCCCGGTCTGAGCGTTGTCGCGGTGCCTAGACACTCTGTGCGACAACACACCCAAAGCTTTCATTGGTTTAATTGTTGGGGTCATGTTGCCTTAAACTGATTTTCAGCTATGACAATAAAAATGTAAAAAGTACGACACTGAAAATGGTTGAAGAAGTCCACACACAGTTTAAACCTAAGTCACATGGTTCGTCTATACACATTTTCTATATATATATACACAATGTTGCACGAAGCGGGGACAAAGCAGGGATGTTTTTTGGAACCGGATACGTAGAAACGTCATTTCCCAAAAATCTAGGAAGCAAAGCGTCTCGAAAGCGTCTAGGATATATATATATATATATAAAAACATCCAAAATACCAAATTAGTTGTAGAAGATATGAAAAATGCATATTTGTACATAAATCGAGATAGATATGGCATCCATTGTACATCAATGATTAATTATTTGAGCATCAACCATCTAGAATCTAGATTCTTCTCTTCTTGTCTCGCCTTTGCCTCTACCTCAATTGTCTAGGGATATTAGTCAACATCGTCCAATTTTGATCAAACTACCTAGTCCAAGCCTTAAAATATGGTGGAAAAAGATTAACATGCTTGATCAATGATTTTGACATGATTGAAAGGTAATTTTTTTCTAAGACCATGACAAAGGAGTTCAACAATTAACACCACCAACACTAGGGTATATGAGCACATATAGGGCTTGGTGCTCTTGATTAAATGCCAATCTTTGGCTCTATGCAAGAAGGCAAAAAATACTCTGTTAGAAAGACTGAAATTTGTGATATACATCTGTGGAGAAGCCTGAATCCTTGTGGAGAGAAAGCCTGCCATCAAGTCAGAATTGCTTGTGGGTTGAAGCAGTGTACAAGCTTGAGTTTGCTGAGGTATGACTATGGAAGAAGAAGGCAAAAACTAGGCCTCCATCACAGACCTTGTTCAAGTTACTAAAGAAGGATTTTATGAAGGAGAGCTTGAAGCAATTATGGAACAGCCCTGAAGTTTTTGAAGTAGTCCTTGGACCAATCTTTTGAGTAGTCCTTGAAGAATCATTGAAGCAGACCTTAGACACATTATGAAGCACACTCTTGAGACCAACTCAGAGCACATGTTGAAGACCTTTTTGTTGGAAATACTGAGAGGGGGGGTGAGTCAATATTCCTTTTTTTGTTGTTCTTGTTGTTACCAAAAGCACATATATATATATATATATATATATATATATATATATATATATGAAACACAAAAATAGATAGCTGGAATTAATTCTTTTATTAACACAAAACAATGCAATGAAATAAATACAATATAAGTATATATCTGGTTGAGATTAGTTGCCAAGCTCCAACTTGGACTTCAGTGAGGCTCCAACCTCCAGAGCACCAACTCTGTTTTGCAATGGTTCTGCACTTAGGAGCACCAACCCCCAAGGATTTCAATCCTGTTCAGTTCTGAGGCTCCAACCCTCCAACCCAACCCTCGTATAAACTGTTATGCTGCTGATCTCTGTGCTGCTGAGGTTCTCCTTCACTCCTATTCTCCTGCTTCTCCTACCTCTACTGCCTCTGCTGCTTCTGCTGCCTCTCACTCTAGTTATTCACCACAACAACACACACTGTTCTTTGTTTCTTATGTTTTATTCATTCCCCATGCCTCTATCAATTCGTTTCCGCTTACACCGCCTCTTTGGCTTCCTCCTCAGTCATTGTGGCTTCCTCTCTGTTGTGCAAGTTCACCGACTCTTCTGGGGACACGTAGATTCATTAGAGAGATCCAAATAATCCACGGACAACACATCTTCCCGGTTAACTGTAACAATGCTCCTTTTGACAATGATTGCAGGCATACACAGAGTTTTTCAGTTTAACGGAGGTGTTATGCCCCAATCGCAATCTCCATCGCCATGATGCACCCCATTTAACTGACGTTCAGCCTCCTGAATCATCGGAGCAGTTATCATAGGCCTTTCGGCCTAAAAACCCCACGCAGGCCAAAAAACTCGATTACACAGGAAACATGGGCGAAACAGTCGAAAAGACTAAAGGGCGGACTTCAGGATATATTACACCCGCATCTATTTCTATATCGGGTCCACGCTTAAATCGCAATCGGCGATTCGTGACTCCCGGAGGTCCTTTATATGTCGAGACCATGGCATTGCCGATGGCCGACGGCCGATCCTCCATAGTTTCATCGCAATCGGCCCCAAAACCTTTTCCACATGATCCATATATCCGCCTATTTTCCTTTTAAATAGAAATACTTTGAAAAATACCCCAAAACACTAGTTTTTACCTTTTCCTATCGACGGGCTTACCGTACGCCGAAGTCAACGCGCCAAGCATTTGTGACCATTGATCTGGAGCGATAAGATCTCACGGTCCAGATCAAATCGCCTTATCAACGATCAGAGGTCCTAATGGACTGCACTATCGACGCTATTCCTTTGGTCTAATGCGATATCACTGATCGCTATCGGCGATTTACAATGGCGCTTAACACTTAATACACTCCCGCTCCAATATGCCGATGCGATGTAAGTCCCAGACCCGATTGGATCCCAAAACTCCCGTGCATATATTTTCAAGTCCGTTTTTCTGGATCCGCTAAGTGTATTTGCCCTAGAGCCAAGTTTTCCGCCTCCGATAGTATAAAGGCATTTATACGTGAGTTTTTGGCCTCCGATAGTGTATTTGCCATGTATTTTGCCAGAAGTCTGCACCGATAGTGTATTTGCCATATTGCATAGTTTTGCCCGCCGATAGTGTTAAAGCATGCATACATGGGTTTCACGGGCCCGATAACATATATATATATATATATATATATGAGTTCGGCTTCCGATAACTCTGTCTGTTGTTAAATGCATGCATATAAGCTCTCCGATGGCTCTGTTTGCTCTGTGTGCTCCTCTTCTTTGGCATATATATATGACATATACATACGATGGCTTTGTTTGCTCTGTGTGCTCCATATACATATGTGGCTCCTCTTGGCTCCGATATGCCTCCTTGCTCTGGTTGCTTCCTCCTATGGCTCTGACTGCTCTGTGCTCTGTTAGCTCCTATGGTGACTCTATCTGCTCCTCTTGGCTCCTACGATAGCTCTGTGTGCTCCTCGAATATTGCCATAATGACAATCTGTGTCCAACAATCTCCCCCTTTGTTATTGATGGCAATATTCCTCAGCTCTCCCCCTTTGACATCAATGGCAAAGGAATGCATACAGACTCCCCCTGTCAAACTACTCCCCCTGTCCTGCCACACCTTTATGAATGAAGTGATGATAAAGAGATAACCCCCATATTTTGACGCAGATGTTCGAATGCTTCTCGAGGAAGAGGTTTTGTGAAAATATCAGCTATCTTCTCCTTAGTACCGATATATTCCAGGACGATGTTTTGTTCAGCTACTTGCTCACGGAGGAAATGATACTTGATTGGTATGTGTTTGGTCCTTGAGTGCATCATTGGATTTTTGATGAGACTGATAGCACTTGTGTTGTCATAATAGATGGTAATCAGTTGATCTGTACATATGTTGACATCTTTTAGAGCTTCCTCCATCCATAGTATTTGAGTACAACAGTCTGATGCAGCAATATACTCTACTTCGACTGTGGATAATGATATGGATGATTGTTTTTTGCTGATCCAAGATACTAAACAGTCTCCTAGGAAGAACACATTTCCACTAGTACTTTTCCGATCATCTATACTTCCAGCCCAATCAGCATCGGTGTATGCAATTACAGCCAGTGTTGAGCTCTTTGGGTACCGAAGACCGAAATCAGGAGTTCCTTTCAGATATCTGAGAATTCTTTTTACAGCTAATAAATGGGATTGTTTGGGAGCAAATTGAAATATTCCCACCATTCATACTGCCTGCATTATGTCTGGTCTTGTAGCTGTTAAGTATAGAAGGGCTCCAATTATTGATCTATAATGAGTTGCATCTACTGGAGGGGAGTCATCATCTTTGCTCAATTTGCAGTTTGTGGTCATAGGTGTGCTCATGGGTGCACAGTCCTCCATTCCATATCTTTCGAGCATGTCTTTTAGATATTTGGTTTGAGATATACATAGTCCTGCTCTGGTTTGAGATACTTGAAGTCCAAGGAAGTGAGACAACTCTCCTATCATTGACATCTCAAACTCTTTTGACATGTTTTGAGAAAATTCATGGCTCATTTCATCATTATTGCTAGCAAAAATCAGATCATCGACATAAACAAGAGTAACTAATAACTTACCTTCATCTGTCTTTATGTATAGATTACTTCCAGCCACTCCCTTTTTGAACCCTTGTTGTTGTAGATAGTGATCCAATCTTGCATACCAAGCTCTTGGAGCTTGTTTCAACCCATACAAAGCCTTTTTCAACTCACAAACTAAGTCCTTTCCTTCTGTTAGAGCAAACCCTTCTCGCTGCTCCATGTAGACTTCTTCCTTGAGTTCCCCATTTAGAAATGCTGATTTCACGTCCATTTGATAGATTTTGAATCCTTTTGAGCAAGCAAATGCCAAGAACATCCCGATAGCTTCCATACAGGCTACTGGCGCAAATGTCTCTTCAAAGTCAATTCCTTCAATTTGTGAATAGCCTTTGCAGACAAGCCTTGCCTTGTTTCTGATAACCTGTCCTTCTTCATTCATTTTATTTTTGAACACCCATTTGGTTCCTATTATGTTTTTGTCCTTTGGACGAGGTACCAGCTCCCATGTCTTGTTCTTCTCAATTTGGGACATTTCTTCTTCCATGGCTTTTACCCAATGAGGATCCTTACTTGCTTCTGCAAATGTTTCTGGTTCTATCATAGATAGAAGAGCAATGACATTTCTCTTTGTTGTAATGGTCATCCTTCTTCGGGTTTGCATCCCTTCATTTCTATTGCCGATAATCTGCTCTTCTAGATGATATTTCTTGATAAACTTCATCCTTGAACGGGTATGAGGTGATTCTTTCTCCTCTTCTTCTTCTTCCTCATCTATTTCTTCTTCTTTAGGTTCTTCTTCTTCAATGAGAAGATCATCTTCATGTCCTTCAATTTCTTTTTCTGGAAGGTCTTCATCAACCTTTACATCAATGCTTTCCACTATTTTCTTCAATCGAAAATTGTAGCACTTGTAAGCCTTGCTCCGTGTAGAGTATCCAAGAAATATCCCTTCATCAACCTGAGAATCAAACTTTCCTGGTGAGCCATCATTGATTTTTATGAAGCACTTGCTTCCGAAGATCTTGAAGTACTTTACTGAAGCTGCTCTTCCTTTCCATAACTCATAAGGAGTTTTTTCACAGTTTGGTCTTAATTGAGTTCGATTTAATGTATAGACAGTCGTCCCTACTGCTTCTCTCCATAATTTTCGCTGCAAGTCTGCTGCTAATAACATTGTTCTTGCCATTTCTTGGACTGTTCGGTTTCTTCGTTCAACTACCCCATTTTGCTGAGGTGTTCTAGCAGCAAAGAATTCCCTTTTAATTCCATGAATATTATAGAACTCACTAAACTCGTTTGATGTGAATTCTCCCCCTCTGTCTATTCTGAGGCACTTAATTTTTTAATCTTTTTCATTTTCTACAAGGGCTTTTAGATTCTTAAAACACTCAAAAGTTTCAGATTTATACTTTATAAAATATATCCACATCATTCTAGTATAGTCATCAACAAATAACACAAAGTACCTTTCTCCTTGGAGTGCCTAATTTCTAGTTGGTCCACACAAATTAGCATGGATGATCTCCAAGGGCTTTGATGTAGAGAGCTCCTTTGTCTTGTGGCTGGTTCTGGTTTGCTTTCCATGTTGACATGGACCACATACTCCTTGATTTGGTTTGAACAGCCTTGGGATGTCTCGTACAGCTCTAATCTTGCTGATATTGATCAGATTTTCGAAGCTTGTATGTCCAAGTCGCTTGTGCCACAACCAACTTTCATCTGTCTGACTCAGGTAGCATTTATTTTCTTGAATCTTGTTCAAAATGTAAATGTTGTCTGGTGTTCTAACCCCTTTCGCCACAAGTTCCCCTGAGGAAGAGTTCCTTATTTCACAGTCTTTGGTGCTGAAGACAACCTTATGTCCTTGATCACAGATTTGGTTGACACTCAGGAGATTGTGTTTGAGCCCGTCTACTAGCAGAGCATCTTGAGCTTTTCCTTTTCCATTGATCAGAGTAACAGTTCCTTTTCCTGCAATTCTACCAGATCCACTTCCAAAGGACACATTCCCTTCCTTTTTTCTCAATGAGACAAACTTCCTTTTGTCTCCTGTCATGTGTCTGGAGCACCCACTATCCACAAACCAATGATTTCCATTATTTTGAGCATATAGAGCCAGGCCGCATTTATCCATGCTGGAATTCTTACTACTCGTCTTTCTTCCTTTGAGTGGGCAGTCTTGTTCATAGTGTCCATTATTGTAGCAGAATGAGCAAATCAGATCAAATTTGGTCAAGGGATCAAATGAATTGAAGGTTTTGATTTGTCCCTACCTTTTGGGGGCATATGAATTGATTATTCGATCCTTTAGCTTTGGCATTTCACTTCTGCGAGCCATGCAATGTCTGGCTTGATGAACGAAGTTTTTACAGTGAAAACAGTGTCCAAGAAAGATGGTTTTGTACCTGTTGAAGCAGCCATGGTTTGAGTTGATTTCCTTCTTGGGAATTACTCCTCCCTCATTCTTTGGATTTGAGATGGGCCCTTGGTGGAGTACAGGTTTGTATTTGTTGTAGTGTCCATGATTCGACTCCACATTCTTCTTTGGAGTAATTCTCTCTTCATTCTTTGGATCTGGGATGCGCTTTTGATAACATACTTTTTCTTCTTTTGGATTGCAGGAAAGTGCATCGGCATAGCTTTTCGCACTATTCTTAGTGCTTGAGGATTCTCCTTTGAAACCTATTAAAGACTTGTCATGTTGAGATTTTTGACTTTTTAGAATAGTCTCAAGTATTTGAGAGCTTTTACAGCCCTTTTTAATTTTCTCCAACTCCTTTCTCAGAGACACTATTTCGGCCTCACGTTCTTCACAAGTCTCTTCTTTTTCTTTTAGCTTTGCTTCCAAGAGATCTTCTCTCCTTCTTGTTTCTTTGTTTTCCACTTTGAGAGAAATGATTTTATTCCATAGTTTCTCATTTTCTTCAATGGCACTTATTAACAGTTCATCCACATTTCCTTCTAGCCCTAAGTCATCATCATTTGCGAATGCCATGAATAATGTTTCTTGGCTTTCATCATGGTCAATTTCTTCATCTGATTTCTTTTTGATGACCATAAACTCATCCTCATCAAACTCATCTTGCTTAGAGAAGAAGTTCTTCTTGTTGAACCCTTTCTTTTTGTGTGCCATTCTTTTAGAATTTCCTTCATCATCACTATCATGTTTATGAGGACATTTTGCTGCATAATGACCTATTTTTCCACACTTAAAACAAATAAGAGGGTACTTGCCTTTAAGCTTAGATCCTTTCTTCAGCTTTCATACAAATTGAGCCAATTTGGATTCCACATCGGACTCATCACTACAGTCATTCCTTTCTTTCCCCTTCTTTGACTTTGAAGCCTTGAATGCTGCATCTTTGGAGCTTGGGCCACCTTTCCTCATCTCATAGGCAATGAGGATTCCATGGAGTTCATCCATCTTGAGGGTATCTAAATCCTTTGCTTCTTCTATGGCACTTATTTTGGAGTCAAATTTGTATGGAAGAGATCTTAATACCTTTTGAACAATGGTACTTTCTTCAATTTTTTCGTCCAAACCTTTAAGGGAGTTGACCACTTCAGCTACTCGGAAGAGGTATGCTGCAATATCTTCTTCATCTTCCATCCTCAGACTTTCAAATTGTCTTTTGTGAGTTTGAAGCTTTGCCTTCTTGACTTTTGAGTCTCCATCGTATAAGCCAACTAGCTTCTCCCACATTTCTTTGGCACAGGTACAATGCACGACTTTTGTAAACTCAGGATTAGTGATTCCACTAGTGATGGAATTCAAGGCCTTTGCATTTGTAATGTAGGCTTTCCTCTCGTCTTGATCTGTTGGAAGAGTGGTAGGCATATGGTACTCATTTTGAACAAAATGCCAAACTTCAGGTCCAAGGGACATTAAGTAGTAGGTCATTCTTTTTTTTCCAGTAACCAAAGTTAGTGCGATCGAACAGAGGAGGTCATCCTGATGCTTCGTGATTTCTCATCATGGCTGTGGATCCTTCTTTAAGCTGTTAGGCTAGTATGAAGAAGCTTGCTCTGATACCAATTGTTGGAAATACTGAAGGGGGGGGGGTGAATCAGTATTCCTTTTTTTGTTGTTCTTGTTGTTACCAAAAACACATATATATATATATGAAACATAGAAATAGATAGTTGGAATTAATGCTTTTATTAACACAAAACAATGCAATGAAATAAATACAATATAAGTATATATCTAGTTGTGATTAATTGCCAAGCTCCAACTTGGACTTCAATGAGGCTCCAACCTCCAGAGCACCAACTCTGTTTTGCAATGGTTCTGCACTTAGGAGCACCAACCCCCAAGGATTTCAATCTTGTTCAGTTCTGAGGCTCCAACCTCTTGGGCTCCAACCCAACCCTCGTATAAACTGTTATGCTGCTGATCTTTGTGCTGCTGAGGTTCTCCTTCACTCCTATTCCCCTGCTTCTCCTACCTCTACTGCCTTTGCTGCTTCTTCTGCCTCTGTTGCCTCTCACTCTAGTTATTCACCACAACAACACATGTTGTTCTTTGTTTCTTATGTTTTATTCATTCCCCATGCCTCTGTCAATTCGTTTCCACTTACACCGCCTCTTTGGCTTCCTCCTCGGTCATTGTAACTTCCTCTCTGCTGTGCAAGTTCACTGACTCTTCTGGGGACGCGTAGATTCATTAGAGAGATCCAAATAATCCACGGACAACACATCTTCCCATTTAACTGTAACAACGCTCCTTTTGACAATGATTGAAGGCATACACAGAGTTTTTCAGTTTAACGGAGGTGTTATGCCCCAATTGCAATCTCCATCGCCATGATGCACCCCATTTAACTGACGTTTAGCCTCCTGAACCATCGGAGTAGTTATCATAGGCCTTTCGGCCTAAAAACCCCACGCAGGCCAAAAAACTCGATTACACAGGAAACATGGGCGAAACAATCGAAAAGACTAAAGGGCGGACTTCAAGATATATTACACCCGCATCTATTTCTGTATCGGGTCCGCGCTTAAATCGCAATCGGCGATTCGTGACTCCCGGAGGTCCTTTATATGTCGAGACCATGGCATCGCCGATGGCCGACGGCCGATCCTCCATAGTTTTATCGCAATCGGCCCCAAAACCTTTTCCACATGATCCATATATCTGCCTATTTTCCTTTTAAATAGAAATACTTTGAAAAATACCCCAAAACACTGGATTTTACCTTTTCCTATCGGCGTGCTTACCGTACGCCGAAGTCAACGCGCCAAGCATTTGTGACCATTGATCTGGAGCGATGAGATTTGACGGTCCAGATCAAATCGCCTTATCGGCGATCGGAGGTCCCAATGGACTGCACTATCGGCGCTATTCCTTTGGTCCGATGCGATATCACTGATCGCTATCGGCGATTTACAATGGCGCTTAACACTTAATACACTCCCGCTCTGATATGCCGATGCGATGTAAGTCCCGGACCCAATTGGATCCCAAAACTCTCGTGCATATATTTTCAAGTCCGTTTTTCTAGATCTGCCAAGTGTATTTGACCTAGAGCCAAGTTTTCCGCCTCCGATAGTATAAAGGCATTTATACGTGAGATTTTGGCCTCTGATAGTGTTAAAACATGCATACATGGGTTTCACGGGCCCGATAACGTAAATATATATATATATATATATATATATATATATATATATATATATATATATATGAGTTCGGCTTCCGATAACTCTATCTGTTGTTAAATGCATGCATATAAGCTCTCTGATGGCTCTGTTTTCTCTGTGTGCTCCTCTTCTTTGGCATATATATATGACATATACATATGTGGCTCCTCTTGGCTCCGATATGCCTCCTTGCTCTGATTGCTTCCTCCTATGGCTCTGACTGCTCTGTGCTCTGTTAGCTCCTGTGGTGGCTCTGTCTGCTCCTCTTGGCTCCTCCGATAGCTCTGTGTGCTCCTCAAATATTGCCATAATGACAATCTGTGTCCAACACTTTTAAAAGAAGCTGTTGGAGATCTTGGAGGAGTCTTTTGCAGGTACTTGTTGAAGCAGATTTGAAGACCTTGGAGCAGACCATTTGGAGAAATTTTGAAGAAGTCCAGGAGTCATTATTTGGAGCAGACATTGTAACCCTTGAAGCAGACATTGAAGAACAGGTTGGAATCTGGATTGAGGACTGGAGTCCTCATAAGATATTGGAGCCTCATTGAGACCAGGTTTGAGCCTGGGTTGATTTTTGAGGATTGAAGTCCTCAGAAGAGGTTGGAGCCTTGTTGAGACCAGGTTGGAGCCTGGGTTGACTATTGAGGATTGGAGTCCTCATAAGAGGTTGGAGCCTCGTTGAGACCAGGTTGGAGCTTGGGTTGATATTTGAAGATTGGGGTCCTCATTCAAGGTTGGAGCCTTGAAGGAGCTAGAATTCTGTAGTACTGGTTGAAGCCTGAATTATTGTAGAGGATTGGAGTCCTCACTGTTTATATTAATAAAATTATTTTTATTCTACATTTTGTGTTCTGGTGTAATTTGTGATAAGATCTTAACTGACATAATCTAACAATTGAAAGAAATACTGATTCACCCCTGCCTCTCAGTATTTCGAACATGCTACACTTACAAATGTAAGTTATTTGGGTTTGACATACACTACAAGTAGAACTCAAACTCACAATGTGTTACAGTAGAATGGAAATGGCAAAGTACCCAAGTCAACTGTTGCAAAACGATGCCCACATGGTGAAAAATGGATGTCACAGCAAGAGAAGCATTGCCCCATGTAAAATGCCTGTTCACAGTAATGAAGACAACACCTACAGCAATATATCGCAGCACACAGGCAGAAATCGATGTCTGCAGGTGCAATTAGGATTCACATCTCCAAATCTATTTGCACAAAGTGTTTCCCAGCTCCCACCTGCATTTTCTCATGTCCAAAATGACCAACAAAGTCTGCTGCTGCAGTTTTCACCTCCTCTATGAATATAAATATTTGCTAGGCTTTGTTTTTGTTTTCAAACTGCCATGAGAATCAACCACATCAACAGGGGAGCTTATTTTACAATCTTTTATTCCTTTGATTACTGCATTTGCCAATGGTTTTCCAGGGGATGTCCCCATTTTAGGGGCTGTGGCATATTTTAAGGGGAATGTTCCAGTGCTGGTACCCATACACCTAGGCACTAGGACATCCCAGTTTCATGCCCTTTTTGGGATGAAGACGTGTGTCCATGCAACATAGATTTCTGCACAATTTTAAGAGCTCCAACCTACACTTAGATGACAATCAGAGGAAGTAGGCAAGCTCCAATGTAGTTAAATAATTAAGCTATTTCCCTGTCATTTTTGGATCACCATGTATGCATTGCCACAATTAAGACAATTAGTAGAGTTGAATCATATCTTAACAAAGTAAACATTCCTCGAGATCCAAACAAAAGTTAAGTTCTAATGGATATAATATCATTATATCCCATGCATAGAATCATTAAGCCTACTACCAGATTATAGCCAATGTTACATTGTAGCCTCCTTCACAATTAAAATAACAACCTCCACCAAAAGAAAACATTCAACTGGTTTAGGAGGGCAGGTAAATTTGTAATACACTATTTTCATTTTGACATTATTTATAGCCATGTTTGACAGATATATGTTGTAGTCACTGCTTTGTATTGGAACATCAATTTCTCCGGTTGATAGATTTAACCTCTAAATACTAAAAACCATGAACTGCTCTGTATACAATACAGTTACATTATTTATAGCCATGCTTGACAGATATATGTTGTAGTCCCCGCTTTGTATTGGGACATCGATTTCTCCAGTTGTTGAAGATTTAAGCTCTAAATACTAAATACCATGAATTGCTCTGTATACAATACAGTTATAACTTATAAGTAAGCTGAAAGATGACAGTGGGTCTTGTGTTCTGTATAACCTACTCAGAATGCCACTATAAAGAATTATTGATGAAGGCCTGGTCTTGTTCAGCATACAGATCAATGCAAGAAACTTGTAGTCGAGATGTAGCACTGGTATCTCGCACTGATAAAAACCTGAACCTGTTCATGTGAAAATTATTTTAGCAATCTGTATCTTGTGTTACGATGTTGATTAACACTGGTTCTAAATTCTAGCCATGCATATTCCCTTCAAGAAAGCTTGTAGAAAATATACCTGAAAGCATTGCACATCTGCTTTTCTCGAGTAACTATAAAAGTTTTACGCATAAACCGCATCTCAAAGAACTGCGACTTTTGACTATCAAGAACGTACCAAGTTTGACCCCCATCACTGCTTCCTTCTAACACCCTGCAGAAGGATATTATTAGAAATATTGCATGCACAAATTACGGAAAGTCTTTTCGCAGATTCAGACACAACTCATTTACTGAAAACTATATTTATATCGGCTCTTAGCAGAAACCAAATATGTTCAGTAAATTCGCTTGCATTTAAGTGGGTCAGCTTCCATTGCCCACTATGTGGAAAATTTTAAGACCAATTAAGCTCTATATGAGCCCTAACCGAACTAATTTGTATTTGTAGATATGAACATAATCTTTCTCGGCAGACTTTATAAACAAAATCCCAGCGTGACTTAAAAGCCATAGAATACTCCAAGTTCTGATCTCCGGCTTTGGCCAAATGAAATATATTAAAGTTTATCAACAATTGTCTGCAATTAAAAAGGAAGGAAAGGGGAAGAAACATTGCAGAAGGAAAAATAAAATGTAAAGGAGACACAGGAAAAGTGCAAAGTTAGTTGTCAAGTCTCAGGAGACAGGAGACATTTCTACAGCTCTGCTGCTGGAAGCAAAAATTTGGTTTGATCCAACCTTTGCTAGACAGACTGAGATATATAAATAGGTGGCCTGATGTCAACTATAGATCTTGGACAGTAGGTTTTGCAGAAAGACACCAACCAATTTACTATTTTGCCTAACATAATATATCCATCCGAACTGCAGATCTATTCAGCACCAAGAGAGATCAAATGAAATTGTTATGTAGATATGTTAGTGTTTAAAATATCCTAAATAAAAGTGAATCTACATTGCTGTCGTGTGTTATTCTCTTAAAAAAAATAAAAAATCTACATTACAGATTTTACATTATTTTTATATTTTAATTTAAAAGCTTGGACTTTACACAGCTCATCCACACTGGGCTGTTATCCTTTTTAACTTTTTTACATATATATTCATATTCAGCCACCTTAATGCCATGTATCACATCAGCATTAGTGCTGAGTTATTTACTTCATAGTTGTTATTTAGACTGTAGACTGAGAAATATTAAGTAAAATCACTCATTGACTTAGTCTAACTTATTCTTTAGTGTTGTAATAATAACTTAAAGTAAGGTACTTTAGGGTTTATGCACCTAGCGCTTGTGTACTTGGGGTTTATGTCATTTCTTTACCAAAAAACGACATGCTTTCTCCATTTCATGGTACAAGTATTTATCTCTTCCAAGTTCCCTTGTGTTATTGGTTTATTTGTTTCAATTTTTTTTAATATGCCATCAGAGCCACGGTGAGGTGAAGTCAAAGGAGGAGCAGGTGAAGGCCTTGGAACTACGCAGATCAATGACCCGGTGAATCTGCTTTTCAACACTCACTGGGAAACTTAAAGGTAGTTCAAGCAAAGGAAGATAGGTTTTGATTTTTTGGTTGAAACCCATTTCTTATTTTCTACTTTAAAATTGAACCCAGTTTGTGTTTTTTGTTTTTTTTTAATTATTAATTTTAGAGTCAAGTTTTACAAAATAGAGGCAATATTTTGACTGATACAATACTTTTTAGCAGTAATTTGGTAGATCTGATGCAGATCTGACTATTTTTAGCAAATTCATCTTTTTATGGGCAAAATTTTTACAGATCCGACACTACTTCAGTGTTTTCTGTTGATTTTTCGTGACATTTTAATCTGATTATTACTTATTATGATTTCTTAAATTAATATTTCTTGTGTTCACATTCATCATAAAGCTATTACATAGAAGATCTCAACATTAGAAACAATAAATAACAGTAGGGTCATAAAGAGAGCCAAACACATGAAACACAGAATTTTACCTTGGGAAAACCCACTTGGGGAAAAACCCAACAACCTTTTCCTTAGAGAAATTCTTCAATTCAACAAGAGATACAACTGACCTTTTCTAGTCAAAATAAAGTCAAACAGACGAGCAAGAGATCCCTGGTCAAAATGTCTTCTGATCAAGTCAATATGCTTCCCAAAAGTCTCAGCCTGATTTGCTTTGCTCCTCTTGAACCCAGAAAAACTCAGACCTGCTGCTTGATATGCCCAGAAATTCGTCATACGTGCAAAGTCAACTGAGAGAAAGGTCACATGTGCGAAGTCAAAAGAGAGAAATGCTGGATTAGTCTTCGTCCTTCTTGTCCTTTCTCCTCCTTCACATAGATCAGAAGATGTATTGTATGTGTGGTGGAACAGTGCCAAGAGGAGGAGGTCGAATGATATATATATATATATATGTAAGTCACCAGACATGGGGACACGAGACATAGTATGCGCAAATTTGAGTGTCTGACACGGGGCACATAGACCACCCAAAACATGACACGTTATCTATATATATATATATATATATATATATATATGTTACACAAATTCTCATGATAATACAAATTCAGATATACATTTAGATTCTACATTGTAAATTTGTAACATTATGCATACAAATACAATCGTGACAGATTCATCAATGATCCAATACGAGAAAGACAAGAATTAATAATAAACTGCAGTTTTCTCATTAAATCATCAAAATCAAAATGTGTTATATAGGTACCGAGTCCTAAAGACTCTTGACTAGGAATGCCAATGGCAAATAAAAATAGCAAATACAAAACAACTACAAGGTAGTAGGTAGCTCATCAATCATTATCATCATCATCGAAATCAACATCACTATCATGGTCACCACTGCTCTCCTCTACGTCCTCCTCCTTTGTATCCAATGTAATCTCTGCATCTGCTGGTGTGGAGGATGACCCCTCAAGAGTATCACCATCATCAAAAGTGACAGGCTCTAGCACTAGTTCATTAAGATCCAAGTTGGCCAATGCCAACTCAACATTGTTGTCCAAACCCATATCATCAGGAAACACATCCCACATCTTTGTCTTTCCCTTCAACCACTCCTCCCTTTGCTTGTAAATAAGACGAAGGTTGGTGTGCACATACACCATTGTCTCTGCCCTGGACTGCTCAAGTCTGCTCTTCTTCAAACTATACAAATTCCCATATGTGCTCCAATTCCTCTCGCAACAAGAGGATGAAGTAACCTGAGAGAGGAGCCTCATGGATAACTGCTGTAGAGGAGGGCATGTTGCCCCATGAGTTGCCCACCAAGAATAAGGCTTCTTAGCCCCCTTGGCTCTAATCACATTAGAACCTACAAATCGCCCAGTGCCAGTGGAAAACTTTGCAAAGGCATCCTCCACCTCATCAAGGGATGCTCTATCGTGAAATATATGTCTTAATGCATCTTTCTTCCCTTATGAAATTTCATCATCCATGTGAGGAGGGAATCTGCGGGAAGGTATGTCATTCAGCCACTCATGGCTGTAGTATTTTGGGTTCAATGAGTGAGCCAAACAATGCAAAGGTGTGCAATTCTTTCCCACTAGCTGACAAGAATACCTTGTATGCTGGTGAAGGACTCTGATGATGTCTCATACTCAGGGCACTAACTCAGTAAAATAATGGTCCTCACAGACTCAATCATGGAATCTCATCCCTCATAAACCTCTTATAGGATGGGTTGCTCTGTATCCGCAAATCATAGCAAAGCAATGAAAGCAATGATAGGGTCCATGATCTTAATAGTGAGATCTACCCTCTCCCACTAAGCATCATCTAACACTGTGTCCTTGACTCTTTTTGAGGCTACATGATTTGTCTTTCTCCAAAAAGTCCAAAACTCTAAAATAAACATGGCTCCAAGAGCGGTTTTGACCTCCTTCAACCTGTTCAACATGATGAATGCAAAGGTAAATTGTGTATCTGCAATCTTCAACAATGATAGATGTGTGTACTCTTTGTAGATTGTGACGGCATTGGTATGATTTTGTACAAAATTGTGGATATGTTGTGCATCCTCAATAAGACTTCCAATCCAAGGCACATCTATGAAAATTCCTAGGATCTAATAATCTCAAGAATCCTACTGCAACTAGTTGAATCTACTCCTCATAGATTGTAAATAACATTACAAACTTATTTCAGATTTCTTCATGAAATATCGAAGCAAATTACTGACGCAACCTACACCAATTAAATATGATTCTGAAACATAGAAACTGAGCAAGGAAAATAGAAACACATAGAACACAATTATTTTTGGACAAAAAGTCCCCAGAAAAACCCAATGCAGGAAAATTGGTGCAACAACTCTGAGGGTTTATTATTATTAAGTAGTAGCAAAATCTGGATACGTCACTAAATACCTCACAGGGTTATTTAGTTACAAAGAGAAAAACTGGCAGAAGCTTTGTGAGTTTTACTTCACACAATCACTGAGAAACACTGGTTGAACTGGCTACTGGATGAAGTGCCCCTAGCAAGCACTGCGCTGCCTCTACGCTGTCCAAGCGTCAACCCTTCCAGGCACTGTGTCACCCAACTGAGGATTCAATTAGTAGCCTAGAGTCATTGCTCTCAGCATCCCAGTCTCACACCCCGCCTTCCGGCTGCTGAAACTGACCCTCTGCGCTGATTTGCGGCGTTCTCTCTCTGCCTCTACATCACTTCTATGTAGCCCTTCTGGCCCTGTGTCAAGGCTTCTGGATCACTTACTGCCTCTCTCTGCTGGTGTATCTCTAGTTGAGAATCTCCCTCTTCCGAAGCTGCTATCCCTACCCCTCAATTGCAAGAGTTTTCCTCAATCGATTTTTCCTCCTGAGAACTTCTCACTTTAGAAAATCAATTTTCTATCTCTCCGTGTATTTTCCAAATAACCCTCAAGCCCCTTCTTATATCTTCTTGTTAGACAACCAATGACCTAGATTAAAACATAATCAAAAGATCATATCGTTTTGGCTTGATCCGTGGCTTTTTCTAGAAGTTTCACCCCTAATCAGATTAATACCCATTATTATTTTAATTTTCCTAAGTTTAGACTTAGAAACCCCATTAAAAATATTAATAATTTTAATAAAATCAATTTTGGGTAAAATTTCCCAAAACGCTTTCTGGGTTCTTTGGAATACCTATGCCCAAGCCTCCCTGCAAAATTTGAGGCTTAGAGCACATCCGATGCTACCCCAAATCAACACTCCCTCTTAGCAAGGAATGTGCTCTAGCAATACACTACTATTGCATACTGCTCGGACTCTGAAGCATTGTCCTCTGCGCTGCTGATGTCTGACCTACTGTCCACCAATTACTGCATTGTTGATGCTACTAAACTGTTGCCTTTGACACTGCCACTACCAATGCTACATCTGTATCGCAGCGCCCTCTCAAACACTGCATCTGCTATGTTGCTAACACTGCCACTGCTAACATTGCATTCGTACTGCAACTCAGTTGTTGAGATAAGCAACTGAAAACACCCAAAACTAGACAAGTATCCAATGCATACTCCTCGATGTTGAAATCCTGACTGTCGCTAGTCCCACGCTGCCTCTGAAGCCACCGCGCTGCTGAAGCTCTGCACTGTGCCTCCTTGCATTGCTGCCTCTCTGCTCTGCGCTGCTCACATTCTGGCTCTACTAACCACTGCATCTGTTGAATCAACACTCCATGGCACCAACTGAAACTCCACCATCCCGCTACTACTGATCATGGGCTCCCGTAGCAAGGTGACGATCTAAGAAGTGGGCTCCTCAAGGATCCTGCCCATTTGTGGTTTTATCAAACTACAGTTCTATATCAACCCACCTCCCTCCTGGAGGTATCTTAGCTGTCATGGCGAACTCCTCCTGTTCAATCTTTGCAGACGCAACCTTAGGATCATGCTTCTCATCCCTGTCCTTTTTCTTCAAAGGACACTCGGATGCATAGTGGCCCATCTCACCACATTTGAAGCACTTCACCTTGGAGATGTCCTTATTTCGTCTATGTCGCCCCTGTTGTCCCTTCGATGCAAGGGTTGCATTATCATCTTCCTCCACTTTGGGCTTCGACCCACTGCTGCTGCTGCTCCCGTCAAGTTTGACCTTGAGTAGGTCTCTCCTCAGTGCTTGTTTCATAGTTGCCCACATCTCGTTCCAATTTGGCAATGTTGCTCTGCCCAGGATACTCTAGACAAAGATTTGCCAATCATTCGAGATGGAATTTAGAGTCAGTCTCACTAACCCCAAATCCTGAGGTGTATGTCCCACAGCTGACAATGATCACGGGTCTCCTTCAGTTCTGTGAGGAACGGATCCACACGTTCTTCCTTTTGCAGAGCAGATCTCAGCTTTTGCTCTAAGTACATCTTTCGCTGCTCGGAAGATCCCTGACACAATGTGGCCAAGGCATCCCACATCTCCTTAGCGGTCCCTTTGCTTCCAACGTGGCACACCACGTGATCCTTGACTCCATCCGAGATCATCCTCTTCGCCTTAGCCATCTCAACTTTCTACTTCTTCAGTGCATCTGCATCCGTCGGGACAGCTGTTAGTTTTTGGTAGCATTGGATGTGCTCTAGCCATGAAAATTGGTGGAGAGGCTAAGGCACATGAGTTCTAAAGAACCCAGAAACCGTTTGGTGAAATTCCACCCAGATTGTATTTTATTAAAATAATTAATTTTAATGGGGTTTCTAAGTCTAAACTTAGGAAAATTAAAATATTGATGGGTATTAATCAAAATATAGGTGAGAATGATCTAGAACGCGGATCAAGTCAAGTTTTAATCTTAGCCATTGATTAGAGACTTAATCTCGGCCATTGAAGTCTCAACGAGAAAAGTATAAGAAGGAAGCTTGGGGTTCATTTAGAAAGACACACGGAGAGAACGAATTGATCTGGAGTTCGATTTATGGGGCTAGGACGCTGAGAAATTCGAACTAGGTGATCAGTTGCAGCAGAGGGGTAGGGATAGTTCGAGAGTACTGACAGAGAGGTGGAGAGAAGCTAGTGGAGGCAGCGCAGCAGCTAAGAGGATTGATGCTGGGCCAATCTGGGAACACGCAGGCCTGACACAGAGCCAGAAGGGCGAGTGTAGAAGCAGAAGTTGCCCTCACGCAGAAAGCCGGCACTACCGGAACAACCAGAAAGGTTGACGCAATAGGTAGAAGAGATAGCGCAGAGTTGACGCAGAACCTGTAAGGCTAACGTAGGGCCTACACAGGGCCAACGCAAAAGTAACTGGGGTTAGCCAGTTTTGTTGCCAGATCAGTCGGAATCTGCCGGGTGAAGTGAGGTAAAACTTGCTCAGCTTTCCACCATTGTATTTTCTCTGTCACTGGATTGTCAGGAGGGTATCCAACATTATATTCAGAATTACTGCTTAATAATAGAAAACCCTCAGAGTAGTTGCACCGGTTTTCCCGCATTGGGTTTTTTCGGGGACTATTTTGTCCAAAATAACTGTCATATGTATCTTGTTCTTTGCTCAGTTTTCTGTTTCATGTAATCAAATTTATAACTAGTGTAGGTTGCAGAAGTAATTTACTTCAGTATTCAAAAAATAACTTGATAATGTATATTAAAATCAAGTAGGAGAAGTAAATTTAGTTTTGCTGCAGTAGGGGTTCCTTGGACTAGGAATTTTCACATGGTTTCAAAGCATTGATTTTGAAACAGGAAGAGCAGATCCAGCACTGAGCAGAGAGGCCAAAAGCTGCACTTGGCAGCAATTTGAATCCCCTTGAAGGGATTGTGCAGTCCTTGCCGAGAAGCAGAGATTCCAAGGAAATCTCTCTCTGAGAGAGTCGACAGAGAGGCACAATTTCCAATTCGTGAGTTTGCAAAGGCAGAGGGAGTGACGTAGAGCCTCAGCGTAGTGCTTGAAGGACATAGTTTCTGCTAGGGCAGAAATCTGTTGGAAAAGAGCGAAGACACATAGAAGGGGAATTTTCTCCTCAGAGAACTTTTCTCGCCAAAAGTTCGAATTTCTCACTTGTCAAGCAACAGTGCTGAGCAGTGACTAGAGGAGTCAGTTTGATAGTTTGGATGAGATAGCATAGCATGTGCTCAGAGATCAAGACAGGTTGGAAGGAGCTTCAACTGTCATATGGAAGACCAGAATCTTAGTTGTTCTGGAGGAGTATGATCTCGAAGCCTACATCAAGAGTGTTGTGGTTGTTTCTGCGGACAATGATCAAAAGAAAAAGTACAAGGCCGAGTAGGGGAAGGCGAAGAGGTTCATACTCGATGGAGTTCGAGATCATGTGGCCTCACACTTGTAGGGCAAATATACAACCCGAGAGATGTGGGAAGCTTTGTCTTCACTTTATGAAGGGTCTTTCGAACAATGAAAGATGTACCTAGAACAAAAGTTGTAGCGGACATTGATGCAGAAGGTAGAAGGGGTTAACTCCTATCTTCAACATCTTCAGGACACCAGAGACCAACTTGCTGCAGTGGGGTCTACTCCTCAGTCTACCGCGATGGTAAGGACGACCCTAAATGGAGTCTCGGATGAATGGCAAGTCTTTGTCCAAAGTATATTGGGCAGGGAAAGACGACCTCCATGGGAGGAGATGTGGGCAGCCCTTCAACAGGAGGAATTAAGGAGGGACCTAGTTAAGGTCAACCTCAATGGCAACAGTAGTGGCATGAAGAACAAGTTGGAGGAGGAGAACGCAGCTCTAGCATCAAAGGGACAGTAGAAGCAGAAGCAGAAGGACATTTCGAAGGTGAAATGTTTCAGATGTGGCGAGATGGGCCACTTTGCATCCGATTGTCCTTTGAAGCAAAAGGATAAGGATGAGAAACATGATCCTAAGGCTGCTCCAGCAAAGATTGACGAAGATGAGTTTGCCATGAGTGCCCATGCATCTCCAAGAGGGAAATGAGGCAATATTGAGTTGTATTCGGGAGGACTGTGGGCAAGATCCTTGAGGAGTCCACCTCTTGGTTCAGTTCCTTGCTACGAGAGCCCGAGATTCAGTAGTAGCGAGATGGACTTAGTGTCAGATGAAGCAATGGATTGTTTGGAGAGACAGATGCAGCAGCCTGAGACCAGAGACTGATCAGCACAGGCAAGGTTGGCAGCAGTGCAAATGGCACAGTGCAGAAGTCAGCAGCAACGCAGAAGATTCAGAGGGTCAGAGACTAGTAGCAGTCAGATTCCAACATTCATGGTATTATGCTGAACACAGTTAAGTTAAGTAATTTTGGATGTTTTTCAGTTGCTTCTCTCAGCAACTGAGTTACAGTACGAATGCAATGTTAGCAGTGGCAATGCTAGCAGCGTCGCAGATGCAACATTTGAGAGGGAGCTATAGTACAGATGCAGCAGCGACAGTGGCAGTGTCATGGGCAGCAGTACAGTAGCAACAGCAACATAGTGTTGGTGGCAACAACAATGCGGAAAGGAGATGCTTCAGAGGCAGAGCAGCGTGCAGTTGGACATTGTTGCTAGAGCACTTTCCTCACTAAGAGGGAGTGTTAGTTTTTGGTAGCATCGGAGGAGCACTAGCCATGAAAATTGGTGGAGAGGCTAAGGCACATGAGTTCTAAAGAACCCAGAAACTGTTTGGTGAAATTCCACCCGGATTGTATTTTATTAAAATAATTAATATTTTTAATGGGGTTCCTAAGTCTAAACTTAAGAATATTAAAATATTAATGGGTATTAATCAAAATATGGGTGAGAATGATCTGGAAGGCAGATCAGGTCAAGTTTTAATCTTAGCCGTTGATTAGAGACTTAATCTCGGTTGTTGAAATCTCAATGAGAAACTTATAAGAAGGAGGCTCAGGGTTCATTTAGAAAGACACACGGAGAGAATGAATTGATCTGGAGTTCGATTTTTGGGGCTAGGAAGATGAGAAATTCGAACTAGGTGATCAGTTGCAGCAGAGGGGCAGGGATAGTTCGGGAGTACTGACAGAGAGGTGGAGAGAATCTAGTGGAGGTAGTGCAGCAGCTAAGAGGACTGACGCTCGACCAATCTGAGCCCACGCAGGCCTGACACAAAGCTAGAAGGGCCAACACAGAGGCAGAAGTTGCCCTCACACAGAAAGCCGGAACTGCTGGGGAACTGCCGGAACAGCTGAGAAGGTTGACGCAGTAGGCAAAAGAGACACACAGAGCTGACACGGGGCCAACATAGAAGTAGCTGGGGTTAGCCAGTTTTGCTACCGGATCAGCGGAAATCTGCCAAGTGAAGTGAGGTAAAACTCACTCAGTTTTCCGCCATTGTATTTTCTCTATCACTGGATTGTCGGGAGGGCATCCAACATTGTATTCATAATTACTGCTTGATAATAGAAAACCCTCAGAGTTGCTGCACTGGTTTTCCCGCATTGGGTTTTTCCGGAGACTATTTTGTCCAAAAATAACTATCCTATGTATCTTGTTCTTTGCTCAATTTTCTGTTTCATGTAATCAAATTTATAAGTAGTATACGCTGCAGAAGTAATTTACTTCAGTATTCAGAAAATAACTTGATATTGTATATTAAACTCAAGTAGGAGAAGTAAATTCAGTGTTGCTGCAATAGGGGTTCCTTGGATTAGGAATTTTCACAACAGCTACAACATTATCAACATACGTCCTGAAGGCATGCTTATCTAGAAAGAAAGGCATTCTAGCCTTCCAGATGACATAGTTGGAAACGCCGTCCAACCTGTTCTGATCCCTCAAGCCACTAGTTTCCATCTCCTCCAAAAGTTGTCGAACAACTCCCTCTTTCTCCCTATTGCATAGCTCCTAGGCTGCATTACGCACTCCCTGATGGAGCTGGTAAGTTGTTGCTCCTTTGCTGCTTAGCAAATGAGAAATACTGATTTCCTTGGCAAGAAATCACTAAGGAAGTATTCCCTCACTATGCGATATGCTTCTTCCTTCTAACGGCATTCAGGTCGCAGAAACTGTGTCCCTCTAGCTCTGCGTGGCTCTGTGTAGCTCCCTCTGCCTTGGCAAGATTTCGATCTGGCAGTCTTACCTCTCTGTCGGCTCACTCAGAGAGACACCCATGAAAATATAGCCCTCCTGGCTAGAACTGCTCTATCCCTCAGGGATTTGAATTGTTGCTTGCTACATCAAGTTGGCCCTTGCTTCAGTGCTAGATCTGCTCTTCCTATTTCACATCAATAGCTCTGATGCCATGAGAAAATTCCTAGGATCTAACAACCTTAGGAATCCTATTGCAACCAGCTGAATCTACCTAGATTGTAAATAACATTACCAACTTATTTCATATTTCTTCATGAAATATCGAAGCAAATTACTGAAGCAACCTACACCAATTAAATATGATTCTGAAACATAGAAACTGAGCAAAGAAAATAGAAACACATAGGACACAATTATTTTTGGACAAAAAGTTCCCAGAAAAACCCAATGCAGGAAAACCGGTGCAACAGCTTTGAGGGTTTATTATTATTAAGCAATAGCAAAATCTGAATACATCACTGAATACCTCACAGGGTTATTCAGTTACAGAGAGAAATACTGGCATAAGCTTTGTGAGTTTTACTTCACACAATCACTGAGAAATCTTGATTGATCTGACTGCTGGATGAAGTGCCCCTTGCAGGCACTGCGCTGCCTCTACATTGTCCCAGTGTCAACCCTTCCAGGCACTGCGTCACCCAGCAGGGGATTTGATCAGCAGCCTTGTGATAAAGGAAAGTGTTCCCTCTGTGGATAGAGGCAACCCCTCTAGCCCTAGAGTGGGTCTAGTCATAGCAAAGACAAAACAACAATCGATTCCCTTAAATAGTCATCGTTGGAGGCCTACCTCAAACTGGTGGTTGATGAAGTTTCTGTTGCGCTGCTCTAGCTTCCGTTTCTTTCTCCTCAATGAGCAATCAACCTGAAACACCACAAGAAAACGACAGAGCACATAACCGAGACCAATAATGATCTATTTATTTGTAAACTCAAGGAGTCACAAGTTATCAAGTAGATTATACACAAGATATAGGAAATCGTCACTGCTTGTATTAAAAATGAAACAAGAGCAAACTTACAACCATGCCTTGACGTCGCAAGTCTTCTCGGAGGATCCAGTCAGTATGTTCCTTCAAGCATTCACTCTTAAGAATAGGTCTCCCAATAGGACAATAGCTATCTCTCTCTATCAAGCCCTCATGCAAAGCTAAGATACTCCACAACCTCTTATCAACTATTAGTAATCCCACACTTGCCACACTCACACCAAAGCTATCTACTTAATTTCAAACCAAACTCAAAAGAACCAGCAAGCACTAATTCCAGCACTAAAGAACTAGCAGATCATAGCAATGGTGAGTAATTTTATAGGAGAAGGAGTCTCCATGAAATAAGGGAGAGGGAGCTAATCCTCAGGGGAGGTTGCACAAGAGGTGGAACTACCATCCCAGAGGAGGAAAGGCGACCCAAACTGACCCAACAACCAGCTCTAGAAACACCCAGAACACTGACTGTTTGAACAAATTCGCCAAATCTAGGTCGTCGCATGTCATGAGCTAAGGCTTAGTGATGACATCACAAGGAGGCAATGCATTCAGATGAATCGTCGCAATAAATAGTTGGGAGCCTCGCGCCGAGCCCTAAAATTGATTGCCGCCGGAAACACGTGTACAACTGCGATGGTGTCGCGACGAGACTGTTCATGACAAGGGATCGTCGCACATTTTAATGGCTTATTAGCGATGATGCAGAAACTTAGGAAAAAAGGGTCAGTCTTCAGCATCAGAGAGCACTATTTAATCTTTTTGCATAAGTGGGAAGATATGGACATGTGTATTTGATACATGACACAGCAGAGGGACTGAGATGAGGACAGTGACAAATTACTGTGTAACAGATGCCCCCTAAAGCATGAAGCCCGAGAGAGTGGGAGGGGTGAAATGCTTTACGAGACCATGACCGAGCTGGAACACTACCTTGAAGAACCTGTAGGCATAAGTACAACTGATATCTTTGATAGTGAAATACATGTAGTCTAGGCATGGGCACAGCCATCCAAAAGACATATGAAACTTGGTCTGTGGTATGGACGCAGCCACCCAGTTGATAAGACCATATATAATGATAAAGGTATGGTCGCAGCCATCCATGAAGACTCAGGTATGGTCGCAGCCATCCAATCAAAGAGTCATGTATGTAATCACGAACCAATCCACACAGCCCGAACATATGTAATCTTAGTCCGGGGTCTTGAAACCCTAATCGAACATAGTACAAATTCTAGCATGCGAACAGATGTGCTGAAGTCGAGCATGATAGAAAGTTGCTTGATTACCGGTCAATAATGAAAACCGTTAACAAGCACGAGAGAAACCACCAATAATGCCAATGGCTCTCAAGGTACCACTAGTACAATCCACTAAATGTGAAAAATGGGCTGAAGTCGAACCCTCGTGGAATCACCCAATCGAAGACCAATGATGAAAGTTTGTCGTTAGGCGCGAAGAACTTGACATTGAGGCATGCAAGCTCCAAGGTACTGAAAGGGATCTCTAGATCAACCTCCTGGATAATGAGCTGATGTCGACAGGAGATGATCGTCGTAGGAGGGCCATAATGTTTCCCCCATCAACGACACGAGACAAGGAACAAGTGGTAGATGGTGAAACAGAGAATCAGAGGAGGAGGTAAGGGTGTAAACTGCAGAAGGATTATACTCTTGAACATATCGGCGACACGACTCCGGAATGCGGCAGCATTTTGGTACCAAGGGATCGGAGGTCTGACGAAGACAACATGGATCAGATGGAATGAGGCAAAAATGGCAACCCAAAACCTCGGAAGGCCAAATGACGAAGTGGATATCCCAACCCGACGAGAAGCAAAAGTGTCGATGTTCAAGAGTGACTAGCTGCCGTAGGTAACCAATGACGACTTCCAAATTTTCCCCCACCATTGCTGGCGAGTACCCCAATTATTTTTGAAAAACAAGCTTGAAGGGGATAGCATATGCTTGTGATATAAGTTCGACCTTCGGACGAATCCAACCTAGTAATAGTTTAACGAGCCCTAGGGAGGAGAAGCTCGAGTCTCGTCATGGTGACGAGTCCAATGTCGTCAAGGTTTAACGAGTCCGAGGCAGGTAAAACTCAGAGTCTTTTTCATGTTTAGAGAGTTTGAAAAAGACACAAAAAAGAAAACCCTGAGGGGGTCCTTTTTCGTAAATTTGTGTCCCTCGGGCCCGAAAAAGTAGAAAACAATACCCGAGAGAACCGCTTGACCATTATGACCAAGGAGTACTTTTCGTAATTAGTGGTCCTGATCCGAAAAAATAAAAAAGCGATCGAAGACACGTTTCATAACCAATATCGAACTCGAAACGACAAAAGTCCGACGATTTTTTCATGTTTATACGGTCAGAAAAGAGCTAAAAGTGGACCGCCTTTTATTCCATTTAACGAGTTAAAAGGGAAAACTCGGCAATCTTTTCGTCTTTTGTAAGTCGGAAAAGGGCTTAAAGAAGACTTGTAGAAAATTTCATAATATGGACCAAGCATATATCAATCATTAAACGCATCGTCGTCCCTGTGTCTACACAGAAAAACCAAAGTATAAGATCCATTCGACAAAAATGCACTATATATTTGAAAATTAGGTTAAGAAAAAACCTAAAACCATAGGCAAAACCCCAAAATATATCACAAAACCCTAAGCCCCATAGTTTAAAACCCTAAAATTTGGAAAAAATAGCTATATAAGGGCTCATGGTAATTCATTTTCACATTGCATTTTGAGTTTTTTACCCTTGGTAATTTTTTAAGTGCATACCTGTGCGACCTTTGGAGCTCGATCTTGGTACCTGTGGTTGATCATTTCGCCCGAAACTTCCACCAAGTAAGTACACTATGCCTTGTGCTGCATTTTGATTGTTTTCAAGTTCAATTTCATGTTCTGTAGGTAGATTGTGGAAAAAAAATTGTTTTGAATTCGCTCCTCAGCCGTCGCGGAAATCCCTCACGGGTTAGCGACGATCGAGGATTTTTACACGCACCACCATCGGGATCGTCGCTAGAGACAGGTGTTCTGTTGCGACGATCAGAGGAAAATGAACTATGACAATTGAGCCGTCGCTGCTGTTTGAAAAACAGTCGCGACGGCGCTGTAAAATTTCAAATTTCACATATTGCATGTTTTTAGCCCATGAAAACAATTCTAATTATATTTTTCCTTAATGCAGAGAGCAACAATGGCATTTGTATGGCAAGAGAGAACCCACGACGTTGATGACGAATGAGCAATGAATGATCCTCAATGTAGAAGAGCCTTGCGAGACTGTGGGTTACTGAAATTCTTCCTTACACCGCACCTTCGGGCACAACCAGACTTGCTCGAGTTGCTGATCCGTTCTTGGAGCCCGGCAGAAGGCAAGTTCGTCATTCGGGGTCAGGATATTGAGTTTGACGCGACCGACATATATTTCTTGACAGGTTTGTCTCGTCGCGGTGAGAGACCACTCATGGAGGGTGTACGGGCTACCGGCGAGACTCTTGACATGTTGATAGCGCGGGTGTGCCCAGGGGCACACAAATCAGCCACTTGCGAGGACATGACCCTTCGCATAGTACTGTTTATGATCACGAGAGTAGTAGGCTCTCAAGCACAGCATGAGGCAACGAAGACCCAACTGCGATTGGCTCTAGACTGTCTTACTCCGACCATGTACAACTGGGCCGACGCAGTGTCTGTGAACATGAAGAGACAACTGACTAAATGCCGACGGGGAGAGACCAAACAGTTTGGATATGGATCCATCCTGATACCGCTCATGCTGGAGCGGGTACCATTACTTCAGTTGCAGGACATGGACCTGTATGTGCCAGGACCGCGAGAGACTCGCATTACCAGATGGGCACACGTGATGCCACGAGGAGGTGGCGGTCGGCCAGTGTCATGGGGAGTACTATTCCGGGAGTGGCTGGATCAACAGAAGGTTATCGTCAAGGATTGGCCCTACGCGGGCACAGACTTCTGAGGAGATCCTGACATGCTGCTCCCACCTGGCGAGCAGTGGGACGAGGGAGGTAAAACACTTGGTCAAACACCACACTATTTATGTGTTTTGTTTTTTATAATGTTTTTGGATTTTCACATGCATATGTCTTAATCGTTATGTCCATGTTATTTGTAGATGTGGGACCTGAGAGACCTGTGGGTCTCGCTCCTACAGCACGGAGGGAGGACAATAGAGAGCTGGCTCTGCCTCGCCCAGGCGGTGATGCGGAGGAGGAGATCGCCCAGAACCTCGAGGGCCTAACTGATGGGATCCCGGATTACAGGGGGGTCGAGGAGGTCCCGCAGGAATACCAGAGATATACCGTTGGCGTGACACCTAGGATGCACAGACTCCTGAGACGAGTAGCATGGGTGGTGGTCTGCTATAGGGAGCAGAACCCACCATAGTAGACACCTAGGCTTACCTTTTCTACTATTTTTGAAAGAGGTGTCTTGGATGTATTGTGAACACAGACTCTATTTTTTGACATACACACTTATTTTTGAATGCCTCGGTGCACCACACGATATTTATATATGTTTATGTTATATGGTTCTTGTTTGTTATGTATGAATATTTTTCCATGATTTATATTTTGTGTAAATGCCCACTTAATACATAATTAACTAATGTATCAACGAATATCCATAACACTTGCATCAAAGACAAAGAACACAATAAACAAGAAAACACCTAACGCACCAAACCATAAGAGGTATAATGGCACACAGGTTCATTTTTACACAAGCTTGAACCACTATAGAGAACTATGCTTGAAAAAGATAAACATGCCCCCGACAGAATAGCCCAATCGAGGTACATGCCCCCCAAGCTTCATTGCATTCAACGAAGTAGATGTAATGAAGGTTTAAAAGACGAGACCTAAGAAAGACTCGATTGACAAGAGGGAAATGTTTCATTTTTTAAAGCGAGGTTGACACCATGAAAGAACTATCCTCGAAACACCTTGATTCATTGTTTAACGAGCTTACACAAGAGTGGGACCTGTGCTCATGATGCTCAGTTTCATTTGTTAGCGAGGTTGAGACGGGAACAAACTATCCTCGGGCCCTTGCTTCATTTTTTAACGAGGTCAACACAAGATCAGAACTATCCTCGGCTTTGATTCATTTTTTAACGAGGTCGACACAAGATCAAAACTATCCTCGACCTTGATTCATTTTTTAACGAGGTCAACACAAGATCAAAACTATCCTCGAGACCCTTTTATTCATGGGTCATACGAAAACATGACTCCCAAGAGGTCTTCACTGGATGGAAGAACTACGCTCTAGGAGGAACACATGTCATTAGACACCAATGACAGATCAGGTTCCAATGCCCCCAGTACATGATGTATGAGACCATCTGCATGATCATCAGCAGAGGCGGAGACAGAACGGGTAGCCACATAATTGACCTATGGCAAGGAAGGGGCTGCTTGCGGACAAGAGTCAATAGGGGATGATGGTGGTACAGGAGGCACCGGGGAACTAAAGAACGACAATTGATCTATAGTCACCATTCTTCCATCGTGCGGAAAACAAACCACAAGGAAAAGCAAAGAAACAAGAGCCCCCATGGCATAAATATAATCACGGCCAAGGAGAAGACTGAAATCTAAAGACCCTCGGACAACCATCACGTCTATATAGACAATTTTGCCTCCCAAAGTAACAGGGAACTTCGGAAGGATCCCTAAACACTAACTAGTTCCTCCGTCAAATGCTAACAAATTCTGTGTGACCGGCACAAGTTGTGGGGAGCCCAAAGCTTGCCAAGTAGTGAAAGGCATGAGGCTAACTGATGCACCTTCATCCAAGACAGTGCCAGGTACTGCCTTATCATAGGCATGTACTGTAATCTGGAAAGGCACGTAGGATGGAAGGCGAAATGCAGTCAAATGACTCCAGTCGAAGGAAACGACTGAACTACTTGGTGGGGGTATCATATGATTGCCCCCATGCTCAACAGGAACTGAAGAAGGACCCTCTGAATCAGCTAGGATAGGAGGGTCGTTCTTGGACTCGGGAGAATCTGACGAGATGAGAAGAACATGAGCAGCATGCTTTTCCGAAACAAAGTGATCAACGGGTGGTGGACCCAAGTCGACACTCTCTCCGACCAGTGGTTGGTCTGGAACAGGCTTAGCACAGCCAGGCTCGGAAAGCGGAGGACGGACAAGAGAAGAATCTAAGTCAATCTCTTTGTCAACGGGGAGAGGGTCTGAAGAGAACCTCTGATAACCAACGGGAAGTTGGGGTGAAAAAGCTGTAAGACTTTCCAAAACAACGGAAGCTTTATCCATGAGAAAACAAAGGTGAAGGGGATGGTTGCCTTCACATAGCCCACAGGGGAATCGAATCTTCCCTTTCTTCTTACCGCTACCAGTTGATAGGGTAGCATCGTCATGAGCTTTAGAGGACGATGAGGGACGAGCCAGATCGTGAGACCACACTTCCAAGACCCTAGGAATGCCAGGACAATCACGAAGAAGATGGTCACCCTTGCACAATTTACAAGGAAACTTAACCTTCTGCAGAGGAGCAGAAGGTGGTCCGACCTGAGATGTACTCGGAGCAATAGTTGCACAGGTGGCCTCGCGTTTATCGGACTTCTTCTTCTTCTTCTTAGTCTCCTGGTTACTAGATGTGGAACTTTCACCAGGCGAAGGAGGAGATAAAGGTGAAGAAATAGGGGACAAAGGCGCAGGCTCAACCTTGGAATCATCGTGTCGTGATGCAGACGAAGGAGATGGTGGAACAGGAGTCATGACACTCGGGACCACTGAGGTTGAAAACAACCAAACGGGCAGACCGATGGTTAACCTAGGCAAAGACAATGTTGCCATGTATGGAGCACTGGCATTTCCAAAAGAAGGAAACGGACCAGGGTTCCCATCTGGGGGAAGACCTTGGCCGATAGACTCAAGGAATGTCACCAGTGGGAACGAGCCTAAAAAACACTCGTATTGTAACCAAGAACTCAAACTATTACTAGGAATATTTCGTGGGCATTAAATTTTATGACACAGGAACAAAACTTGACCTTTTCATGTTTCAAGAGTCAAGAAAAGGACGAAAAGGTGACTCTATCTCTTTCGAGGTTTAATGAGCCTGAAAGGACAAGTGCTCAGATGATCCTTTTCTTTTAAGGAGTCGAAAAGGAACGAAAGTGACTACTCTGGAGAACTAGGCAAAAGGTTAACCAGACAAACCGTAAAACTGCATATACACCTTGGTGATCAAATGAAAGAGAAATGACCAAGGACTTTCTGTACGCAGTCAATCTTCCCGAATGCTGTGTTTGGTGCGTTACGGTTCGTAAGGCAGCAGACACGGCTTCCTATGGATGTAGGATGATAACCTAGTGGGGTCTCCCGATATATACTCGACGGTACTGGGAGCACAAGTCTGCACTAGCAGCTATTGAGTCACAAAAGGAGGAATCACCCAACCTTAAGCAAAAACAATAGTGACTAGGTTTAACGACGCCAGAGCACATCTCTAGCCTAGACCTCTAAATAATGTGCGTTAAGTCCCAATGCATTGTTAAGTTCATTCAGTTGATTTTAGAGTTGATCTTGAATTAGGTTTCGGTTTTCAGGCCCTATCGTATGTATTTCAACAATTCCTAGGATGCGGCTACAATGAGTGAAGCACCATTCGTTCTGATGAACGACTACCTAAAGGAGGGTAGTGAGTTCATTTCCAAGCGAACGCAAGCCAAGACAAGCAAATGCAAGCACTAAGAAACACAATGCATCAATACACTAATCTCACGATGCATCGATACTACTAATGAAAGATTAAAGTTCGCTTTCCAATTTCTCAAACATGAAAATTTGAAATGCACATGTACTTTCACTTTTGTATACTAAATGAATGCAATCTCTTGATTTTTTTTGTGTTTGAATTTAAAGAGACAAACAAGCGAGTGTAAACTGATCAATCCAAACAATTGTAATCTATGCTTGGTAGTGAAGAAACCGAATCAATCATAAGAAATTGTTTCAAGAATCGACACCAAAAATCAACCAGCAAAACAAGTGGCAAAAAACTTCAAGCAAATCAATAAGATGGTTGCGGATGAACCTTGGATAGACAAGCAACCCAGACAAATGGTTCGAAAAACTAAAAAGAGCTAGGTCACAGGGCTAAAGAGACAAGATTCACTCAAATGAAGCCAACAAGCAATAAGCCTCAGCCAAAGCAACTAAAACAAGCTGATGGGAGAGAGAAAACAGCAGGGGATAAGCAAGACTGATGGTTTCAGGAGGCAAAGTTGTAAAAACAACTTGCACAGGAATCGTCGCGGGTCTCTAACCAGCAACTTGTGACGATAAGCCAATCGTCACAAGGGTAAAGGCAGCAACAGAGCGACGTCGTCGCAGGAGTACACCTATCTTCCGCGACGGGCCAATTTCAGGAATAGTCGCGACTGTACGACAGGGGATCAGCGACGCACAGGTTTACAAAACGAGGACAGGGCGACGTCGTCGCAGCTGTCAAACTTTTTCCAGCGACGAGTTTAAAAACAAGGAAAAACAAGTGAAAACTCCCAAACAAACACCAGGCTACTCTTCCAGACAGTAAGAGGAATTCCCAGATAGACCCAGGCAATCCAAAAACTGAAGGTGCAAACCCCCAAAATCCAAGAGACACTAAAACAAAAAACAAATCAAGGGTAAACAAGAAGAAAACATACAAAGGACTCCCCAGTGGAGTCGCCAACTTGTGATAAAGGAAAGTGTTCCCTCTGCGGACAGAGGCAACCCCTCTAGCCCTAGAGTGGGTCTAGTCACAGCAAAGACAAAACAACAATCGATTCCCTTAAATAGTCATTGTTGGAGGCCTACCTCAAACCGGTGGTTGATGAAGTTTCTGTTGTGCTGCTCCAGCTTCCGTTTCTTTCTCCTCAATGAGAAATCAACCTGAAACACCACAAGAAAACAACAGAGCACATAACCGAGAACAATAATGATCTATTTACTTGTAAAGTCAAGGAGTCACAAGCTATCAAGTAGATTATACACAAGATATAGGAAATCGTCACTGCTTGTATTAAAAATGAAACAAGAGCAAACTTACAACCATGCCTTGACATCGCAAGTCTTCTCAGAGGGTCCAGTCAGTATGTTCCTTCAAGCATTCACTCTTAAGAATGGGTCTCCCAATAGGACAATAGCTCTCTCTCTCTATCAAGCCCTCATGCAAAGCTAAGATACTCCACAACCTCTTATCAAACTATTAGCAATCCCACACTTGCCACACTCACACCAAAGCTATCTACTTAGTTTCAAACCAAACTCAAAAGAACCAGCAAGCACTAATTCCAGCACTAAAGAACTAGCAGATCATAGCAATGGTGAGTGATTTTATAGGAGAAGGAGTCTCCATGAAATGAGGGAGAGGGAGCTTATCCTCAGGGGAGGTTGCACAAGAGGTGGAACCACCATCCCAGAGGAGGAAAGGCGACCCAAACTGACCCAACAACCAGCTCTAGAAACACCCAGAAGGCCGACTATTTGAACAAATTTGCCAAATCTGGGTCGTCGCAAGTCATGAACTAAGGCTTGACGATGACATCACAAGGAGGCAATGCATTCAGATGAATCGTCGCAATAAATAGCTGGGAGCCTCGCGCCGAGCCCTAAAATCGACCGTCGTCGGAAACACGTGTACACCTGCGACGGTGTCGCGACGAGACTGTTCATGACAAGGGATCGTCGCACATTTTAATGGCTTATTAGCGACGATGCAGAAACTTAGGAAAAAGGGTCAGTCTTCAGCATCAGAGAGCATTGTTTAATCTTTTTGCATAAGTGGGAAGATATGGACATGTGTATTTGATACATGACACAGCAGAGGGACTGAGATGAGGACAGTGACAAATTACTGTGTAACAAGCCCAGAGTCACTGCTCTCAGCCTCCCAGTCTCCCACCCCGCCTTCCGGCCGCTGAAACTGACCCTCTTCTCTGATTTTCGACTTTCTCTCTCTACCTCTGCGTCACTTCTGCATGGCCCTTCTGGCCTTGCGCCAAGGCTTCTGGATCACTTACTGCCTCTCTCTGCCAATGTATCTCCAATTGAGAATCTCTCTCTCCAGACGCTGCTATCCCTGCCCCTCAACTGTAAGAGATTTCCTCAATAGATTTTCCCTCCTGAGAATTTCTCACTTCAGAAAATCAATTTTCTCTCTCTCTGTGTATTTTCCAAATGACCCTCAAACTCCTTATATCTTCCTGTTGGACAACCAACGGCCTAGATTAAAACATAATCAAAGGCTCAGATCATTTTGGCTTGATCTGTGGCTTTTTCTAGAAGTTTCACTCGTGATCAGATTAATACCCATCAATATTTGAATTTTTCCAAGTTTAGACTTAGGAACCCCATTAAAAATATTAATTATTTTAATAGAATCACTTCTGGGTGAAATTTACCAAAACGCTTTCTGGGTTCTTTGGAATACCTGTGCCCAAGCCTCCCTACAAAATTTGAGGCTTACAGCACATCCGATGCTATCCCAAATCAACAACATCAAAAACAATAGTTTTAAGCGCTAAATTCAAGGAATGGACAATGCAAGCTATCCAAAATACTTGTGGATATTTACCTTCCATAATCGGGCCAGCAACCTTGCGAACAACTGCATTGTCTGTAATGATTTGCACACAAGAATAAACACCTACATCTTCAATAACTTTAATGAACAACTCATCCATATATTGTGCATCCTTGTATTTTCCAAGTGCATCCACCGATTTCAAGAAAACTGATCCATTCAAGGAAGACACCATGAAGTTCATTAGTGGGTGGCGTGCTAAATCTGTCCATCCATCAAAAACAATACTAACCCCAAATGTTGGCCACGCTGATTTAATAGGCTCAAGCATTTTATCCACCTCTTTCTTTGCCTTGGTCAACAATGTGGTTTTAAGCCTCTCTGACCCAGGAGGCACATACCCTGATGGAGCCCCTTGAGTTAGAGCTCGACACATCTCAATAAATAAAGGTGATCGTGCAACATTAAATGATATGAAGTTCGGATACAAAAATAAGGCAATGGTGATATCAAGCTCTTTCAATCTATCTTACTGAAATATCTTGTCGATTGCACCAAGTGCCACTGCCTTTCTTTTTGTTGCTGGACATACACCCCCACTAGAACTCTCAAATGAAAATTTGTTGCTGTTTTTCCTCAATAATGGAAGGGGATCCTCATTCTTGTTTTTTTAGATGATGCAGCCATGTTAATTTTTGGTATGTTATACACTTAAGAGCAATTTACTTCAAATTTCTTATTAGCCCAATACCAATTTCCAGATTAGCAATCACATCAGCATGATAGTAAAATGCAGATAGAACATAAACATAAACAGTAGAAGACAAGCCAAGACAAGAGGACACAAGATGTGGCACCAACCAGGGACAAACCCCAATGTGGGGAAACCCTTGATCAATTCTTCTTATATTCTTCAATAATTCAGCAGAGAGAGACATAGTACAAATATACAATTCTTTAATTTTATGACAACAAAACCCTAACCAACAAAGTCAAAGCTGGTCAACCATGTCAGATTTGACCTCTAATCAATCTCGGTCAATGCTCAGTCAACTCGGCCTCCAACAACAAGAAATGTCAACCCAAAGCAGTCCGAAAATCCAGTCAAACTTCAGCCAACGCTGGTCAAACCTGCAGTCAGCTCTTTAACAATCAACGTTGGTCAACGCAGGGTCAAAGTGTGGTCAAAGTAGCTGCCCAGAACTGCGGCCTGCCAAGGAGAGGCAGCCTAACCCAATCTGCAAACAAGAAGAGTCAACGCTTGATCAACGTTGTCCAAAAGTCACCCTGTAGCTTCAGTCAAACTAGGTCAACACAACCCTAAACAGAAATCAAACTTCCTCCTTTTGCACATATGAGAGATGCTACTCCTTTACGTGTACCCAATCAAGTGAGGAGAGAGAAACATGTGAAGATGAGATGGTGAAATGATGCCACAAGGTCTCCTCCTTTTATATGCAACGTTGAGGTTAAGTTGGGGGCGAAAATCACTATTTTGCTTGCTGGCCAACCTTGACAACTTGTCAACAATATAAATAAATTCATATCTCCATGAATGCATGTCGGAATCGGATGATCTTTAGATCAATCCTACACCTCTCGGAGAGAGGAATCCAAGAAAAATATCAGTTGTCATAAATAAGGTGACCCAAATGGAGTTTGGCCCTAGTTGCCAATTTTAACACTCCCTCTCAACTAAGGAGAACTCCATCTGCTAATCCATCTGTCAGTCGGTACTATCTCTGCCATGAATGCACTGCTCTGTTGAACTATGAAGAAGAAAAAGTGATCGAAAATGTATCATACCATTCTCTATTGACCCGAAGTCAGTCCCAGATAAAAGAGAGTGTCTCATACCACTCTTACTGACCCGAAGTCAGTTCCAATTGATTGCAGATCAATATCATCCTAGCATAGGAAGTACGGTAGTACATGATGCGTCCATCGGTAGTACTATGGTCCCTATCCTCATTTCCCTACTCATTGGCTAGATGAGAGGTACTTCCCATGAGTCCCAGACTGCATGGGTAGGATGTCTCAGTAGGAGAAGGATGAACCACTCATCCTGCCTACATGTCGCCATGGGGTATCACAGGGGAAGGTTGAACCACTCACGCTGTACATAGCAAACCACTAGGGGAAGGCTAAATCACTCACCCTATGGTTGCCCATCGCTCCAAGAAGTACCCCAAGCCCCCCGGAGCTCCCAGAGCTCAATGTCCATATCACACAGGACCCTCATAAGAGGGTCTCTCCACGACTCCTTGTTGACCACTACTGGTCAACTTCCCATGCAGTACACCCTCTTTTCTTGGCAGAAAGGGGTAGCACCTGAACGACGTGTCCGTGCCATCCAGCAGTCATCAGCAGCTTGATCATTTCAATTGTAAACCCAGTCTGCATGTATGAATTGTAAATAATCTAAGCAGATCAGAGTCATGTATGTAAAATTGCCTAGGTGGACCTAACTTTCTATGATAATCTATGTCCCGGAAGGTTTTTCGTCTCACCGATCCATGGATCGGCAGAGTTTTCCTTCAAACCTGACCCCAAAGCCGGGATGGATTTTGTCATTAGAACTTTAGGAGAATCCTAGTGTGTTAATCTGCTAGATTATAGTTGTGTCGCAGAACTGGGTGATTGATGAGGGTCTGTATTAAGTGGGTTTGTGCCCTTGAGATGTAAATTGTAAAAAATCATCATGAAATGTGTCTTGAGGGTTGAAAATGTTTTAAATCCCCTCGTGAGTCCTAAGTCCTAGGTCCTAGGTGATGTTTCCAAAGGCTTAGTTCGATGATCCATTTAAAAAATGAAATAAAATAATAAAATAAATAAAAATAAAGAAATTTAAAAATTAAAAAATAAAAATAAAAAAAATTAATAAATAATAAAAAAAAAAATTAAAAAATAATAAAAAAATTTAAAAATTTAAAAATTTAAAAAAAATAATAATATTTTAAGTGAATAAATCGACGGATGAGATCAAGAGATGTCTTGATCCTCATCAACGGTCGAGATCATTTCTACATGGATCATTCGAACTAGCCGTTGGGATCATTTCCTTTATATAGGGTCTTAGGTGGTCATTTCAGAACAATCTGATCTGTGAGTATGGACTGAAAAAGCTCTCTTGTAATCTGATTTTCTGGTTAATAAAAAGACTTTGGGGTCCAAATCGTGTTGGTGTTACTCTCTGGAATTGCTGTGAGATCTTTAATTTTCTGCATATTTCAGTTTTCAGCCATTAATATTAGCTTCTTATAGAGTATTGTGAGCACAGGTATCTTGTTCACTTGCTGGGGTTTGGGTGCTGTTAGGGTTTCTGAAGTAATGGCAGGTATCTCCATTACTGTTTGAGATCTAGCAGCATCTTTGCCCTCTTTGTTGACGGTTGTTTTGAGCTGTGCAGAAAACATTTATTGAAGGAAATTTTGTGGGCGTTCGGGGAAGTTCTCGGCTGAACCAGCCAACTCCCGCAAGCATTTTTTGCTGAGCCCAGTTGGATTTGATCCTGGGTCTATCATTCGGTTTATTTATTTGATTTGCATGAGAAATTTTCTGAAGTTCTTCACAGTGACGTATCTGAAATTTTCGTTTCGTTAAAATATTTCCGTTCTTATTGCATGAATCTAGCTGTTAAGGGGCCAAATCTGTAAATTTATTAGCTGTCTTAGGGTTTCAAATTTTTCTGTTCTAGGGTTTCAAATTTATTTTTTTCAGTTTTCATTAGGGTTTTTTTTCTGAATTTTTGATTAAGGTTTTCAGTGAGCTTGTTCTTTTCAGGTTGCCAAAAGATAATGACATGAACCTGTGAAAGCCTGCAGCACAGTGCAAAGGCCAGCCAACCGTCATACCACGGGTCAGGCTCAGTTCAGCGCATCATCTGCATCAAAATTTTTTGTGGCTCCGCACCTGTTCAAGCAAAAAATCGTTCCAAAGACGAGGCTGTATAGAAAAAGTCCCGCCTCAAATTTCAACCATTCTCTGCTTTTACCACACATACGTCTCTAGCCAGCGTTCATGCATCTCTTCACTGACGGGTCCTCACTGTATCCATAATAGATTTCGATTCCTTTCCTTCTACGTATTTTGCTGCCGGCTTCCCACGCGGATCACACAGAGAGATTTGTAATCGGATGCAAGCGTTTTTGGCATAGCTTTAATCAAAGGAACGCATACATTTTCCATGCGTGTGGTGATTTAGCAAATTTGGGCCTCCCATTCCGCAAATCCTTGCCGTATGAATGCATAAAATCACTGAAGTCGTTATTCCTCATCAAAATCGACTGTGAAATTGCTCGTGACTGTCACTGCGTCCAGCGTGAAAGGCTTCAGGTGAAATAGCGGATTGTATCTTGCGTGGAAGCTTCAGGTTACGTGAAAACCAGGTAACAACTGCAATCATATGGCTGTCCACCATTTTCATTTACGGACCAGGTAATTTCTGCGTAAGTACGTGTAATTTTTCAGCGTAAATGGTAAGTCGGGTTTCGATTTGAGTTTGGTTTCATTTTGAAGGGTAGCGTAGGTTTTAGTTTATTTTTAGTTTACTTTAAGGTTTTGTATAGTTAGGTTAAATTTTTTTTATTTAGTTTTGATTTTTTAAAGTTACGCTTTAGATTTTTACACTTTATTGATAATAAAAAGAAAAAATCGAATTTCGTTTGTTAGGAGTTAGGGTAATTTAGTTAGATTTTAATTTATTTTTTTTAGTTTAGCTTAAAACTTTTTATTTTTATTTTAGTTTATATAGTTAGTTTTCATAAAAATAATAAAAAATGCAACTTTGCCCTTTTAGACTTAGGCTTTAGTTCGATTTTAAAATTTTAGATCTTAAATTTTCATAGTTTAAATTATTTAGTTTTTTTTTTAAAAAAAAAAAAAAAAAAAAAAAAAAAAACACACATAAAAAATATTTTTTAATGAGTTTTTTAGGGTTTTAGGTTTTTTTAATTGAAAAATTAAAAAAAAAAAATTTTAAAAAGATATAAAAAAATTTCGAAAAAAATATAAAAATTTTGTGGAAGATTCTCTTCGTCAGATCCAGTCATTTTCAGGAATTGTCGTATCTTTCATGCTGAGATCTAAATTTTCAAGTCGAGATGCGAAATTGATATCTGGTTATGATTCTCGTGGTGGTTTTAAGCATTCATCTTTTCGAAGTTTTCAATTGCTGGATATCGTTTTGGTCATGTGATGATAGATGGTTGCTGTTCATGGTCCATGTTTCTATATCATTTAACAAGTAATCGTTTCTACATCAATCTCTTAAGGCACTGGTTTGCTCAATTAATCAAATCCATCGAGTGCTTTTTATAGCGTATCTCGTGTCTCCCAACCAACTGGTCGACAGTTGGTCTCATCATCTCTCAGGGACTACCCCCCTTAGCCGCGGGAGACAGGCCTAAACGGAGGGATCGGGGATTAGAGTGACAGCCCCCGGTCTGAGCGTTGTCGTGCCAATCCGCGCGACAACATTTTTTGGCGCCGTTGCCGGGGACATTGTGTTCTCGGCGTTTCAACGACTTTTCATTCATCTTCTCATCTTTCTCATCTCTCAGTTGAGCTGGCAGATTCAACCTTTAAAGCTATCATTTGGATCTTTTATTGCCTTATTTTTCGCCATATCAGCAGCATCTCTTGGGTTTGTTTCTTGTTTGGGTGGCGACTCCATTTTCTTTTTTTTTTTTCCAGACAAGAATCATCTCGTATATCTGTTTGTTGATTGCTTTTTGGATCCTAGAATCAGATTTATTGTTCAAGTGGCGACTCCACTTCTTTCATCTTTTGATTTTCTTGAGCATAGATCTAGTTCTATCATCCATCTCATCCCTTATTTTTCATCATGGATTATTCATGTAAACCGTGTCGTTTTACTCACCGTCTCCATGATTTTCCGGAGGAGGCCCTTCCTGAATTACCTATTTTTTCAGATGGTGATCCAATCGCTGCTAAAAGGCATATTGACTTGTTTATTCGCATCATGATCATATATTGCAGACCCCCTCAGTTTAATCATGACGATATCAAAATGCGTCTATTTGTCCTTTCTTTAGAAGATGATGCTTTGAATTGGTTTAACAGTTTTCCTAAGGAATCTTTCACTTCTTTGAAAGACATTATCACTGCTTTTGGGGATAGATATGGTTATTCGGACAGCTTGCCTTCTGCCTCTAAAATTGTGCAACAGAATGAAAGTAATTTGATAGGAGGTCCAGCTGAAAGATCCCAAGACGATTCATCATGTCAGAATGTGTCATCCACTGGAAATATTGCAGATCAAGTTCATGATAGTGAAAAATCAGGGACAAATGACAATGAAAGGGAAGAGCAAAAGCAAATTTTACGAGATCTAATGATGCTGGTGAGAAATATGGAAATCAATCAAACTAATCATGTCAATGATGTGAAAACTTTATGCACCCATCTGGAAAAACGTAACAGGGAGATTGAGGTCACGCAAAGTCACCATGCTAAAGAAATTGAGGCCATAAAAACTAATTATGAAACAGAAATTAGAATCATGCAAAGCAGGTGGTCAGTCTTAGAGGAAAATATGGTGACCATGAAAGCTGATCATGATAGGGAAATTGACTCTATGCAAAATAAGTTATTCACTATGGATGAGGAAATGACTATCATGACATTCAATCATAACAATCAGTTGGCTGACATGCAAGAGAATCATGAAGAAGAAATAAATTTCATGCAACATTGCTTGATGGACATAAAAGAAAAGAATGATAAAGTAATAAAACACATGCAAGAGCATCATGCCATACAAATCAGTGCTATAAGGGATGAATGCTCTAGTCAGATGGATGCCATTAGAATACAAGTTCAAAAGATCCAACAATGGTCAGATGATAAGAGAAACCAAGAGCCTTCTCATTTGCTGCAACAAGATTCATCTTATTATTGGGAGGTTGTTGATTCGATTGAAAGATGGTTGATTGAGGGTGATCCAGACAGACTTAAGAATGATAAAGATCAGATGCAAGATGAAGAAAGACATAGCACGCATATCTTACATACTTCATCTGATAGCTTTGAAACAGAAAGTACCAGGTCATCAGTAATTCAACCATCCAGAAAGAAAAAGCGCAAGAGAAAGAAGATAAGACGAAGATTTGATACATCAGACGGCCGTGAGCAGCTTGATTTTCGGATAGGAAAGAGTCCTACCATATTCAAAATTGGACATGGTACATCCGACAAGCAGCCGACAGATTTGCCTGAAAGCAGGCAAATGCTCAGTATACACTATATTGAATACATCTGATGCCATGGGGCATCCTTTGTATCGTATTTCTAACCCTACTCCTTGTCTTTTCAGCATTTCATTTCTGTTTTTAGGATTAGATTTACTTTTCATGTTATTAGTTAGTTAATAAATGAAGAGCTTTTATCTTTCCTGTGCTTAATGTATATGATGATTTTGGACGGACGCTACTTATATTTTGTTGTGTGTTGCATGGATGCAGATTCTGGATTCTCACATTCCTACAAAGCAGCAACGTGTCCCCAAGTAGAGCCAGATGTTGACCACTACTGGTCAACTTCCCATGCAGTACACCCTCTTTTCTTGGCAGAAAGGGGTAGCACCTGAACGACGTGTCCGTGCCATCCAGCAGTCATCAGCAGCTTGATCATTTCAATTGTAAACCCAGTCTGCATGTATGAATTGTAAATAATCTAAGCAGATCAGAGTCATGTATGTAAAATTGCCTAGGTGGACCTAACTTTCTATGATAATCTATGTCCCGGAAGGTTTTTCGTCTCACCGATCCATGGATCGGCAGAGTTTTCCTTCAAACCTGACCCCAAAGCCGGGATGGATTTTGTCATTAGAACTTTAGGAGAATCCTAGTGTGTTAATCTGCTAGATTATAGTTGTGTCGCAGAACTGGGTGATTGATGAGGGTCTGTATTAAGTGGGTTTGTGCCCTTGAGATGTAAATTGTAAAAAGTCATCATGAAATGTGTCTTGAGGGTTGAAAATGTTTTAAATCCCCTCGTGAGTCCTAAGTCCTAGGTCCTATGTGATGTTTCCAAAGGCTTAGTTCGATGATCCATTTAAAAGATGAAATAAAATAATAAAATAAATAAAAATTAAGAAATTTAAAAATTAAAAAAAAAAAAAAAAAAAAATTAATAAATAATAAAAAAAAATTTAAAAAAATAATAAAAAAATTTAAAAATTTAAAAATTTAAAAAAAATAATAATATTTTAAGTGAATAAATCGACGGATGAGATCAAGAGATGTCTTGATCCTCATCAACGGTCGAGATCATTTCTACATGGATCATTCGAACTAGCCGTTGGGATCATTTCCTTTATATAGGGTCTTAGGTGGTCATTTCAGAGCAATCTGATCTGTGAGTCTGGACTGAAAAAGCTCTCTTGTAATCTGATTTTCTGGTTAATAAAAAGACTTTGGGGTCCAAATCGTGTTGGTGTTACTCTCTGGAATTGCTGTGAGATCTTTAATTTTCTGCATATTTCAGTTTTCAGCCATTAATATTAGCTTCTTATAGAGTATTGTGAGCACAGGTATCTTGTTCACTTGCTGGGGTTTGGGTGCTGTTAGGGTTTCTGAAGTAATGGCAGGTATCTCCATTACTGTTTGAGATCTAGCAACATCTTTGCCTTCTTTGTTGACGGTTGTTTTGAGCTGTGCAGAAAACATTTATTGAAGGAAATTTTGTGGGCGTTCGGGGAAGTTCTCGGCTGAACCAGCCAACTCCCGCAAGCATTTTTTGCTGAGCCCAGTTGGATTTGTTCCTGGGTCTATCATTCGATTTATTTATTTGATTTGCATGAGAAATTTTCTGAAGTTCTTCACAGTGACAAATCTGAAATTTTCGTTTCGTTAAAATATTTCCGTTCTTATTGCATGAATCTGGCTGTTAAGGGGCCAAATCTGTAAATTTATTAGCTGTCTTAGGGTTTCAAATTTTTCTGTTCTAGGTTTTCAAATTTATTTTTTGCAGTTTTCATTAGGGTTTTTTTTCTGAATTTTTGATTAAGGTTTTCAGTGAGCTTGTTCTTTTCAGGTTGCCAAAAGATAATGACATGAACCTGTGAAAGCCTGCAGCACAGTGCAAAGGCCAGCCAACCGTCATACCACGGGTCAGGCTCAGTTCAGTGCATCATCTGCATCAAAATTTTTTTGTGGCTCCGCACCTGTTCAAGCAAAAAATCGTTCCAAAGACGAGGCTGTATAGAAAAAGTCCCGCCTCAAATTTCAACCATTCTCTGCTTTTACCACACATACGTCTCTAGCCAGCGTTCATGCATCTCTTCACTGACGGGTCCTCACTGTAGCCATAATAGATTTCGATTCCTTTCCTTCTGCGTATTTTGCTGCCGGCTTCCCACGCGGATCACACAGAGAGATTTGTAATCGACTGCAAGCATTTTTGGTGTAGCTTTAATCAAAGGAACGCATACATTCATTTTCCATGCGTGTGGTGGTTTAACAAATTTGGGCCTCCCATTCCGCAAATCCTTGCCGTATGAATGCATAAAATCACTGAAGCCGTTATTCCTCATCAAAATCGACTGTGAAATTGCTCGTGACTGTCACTGCGTCCAGCGTGAAAGGCTTCAGGTGAAATAGCGGATTGTATCTTGCGTGGAAGCTTCAGGTTACGTGAAAACCAGGTAACAACTGCAATCATATGGCTGTCCACCATTTTCATTTACGGACCAGGTAATTTCTGCGTAAGTACGTGTAATTTTTCAGCGTAAATGGTAAGTCGGGTTTCGATTTGAGTTTGGTTTCATTTTGAAGGGTAGCGTAGGTTTTAGTTTATTTTTAGTTTACTTTAAGGTTTTGTATAGTTAGGTTAAATTTTTTTTATTTAGTTTTGATTTTTTAAAGTTACGCTTTAGATTTTTACACTTTATTGATAATAAAAAGAGAAAAATCGAATTTCGTTTGTTAGGAGTTAGGGTAATTTAGTTAGATTTTAATTTATTTTTTTTAGTTTAGCTTAAAACTTTTTATTTTTATTTTAGTTTATATAGTTAGTTTTCATAAAAATAATAAAAAATGCAACTTTGCCCTTTTAGACTTAGGCTTTAGTTCGATTTTAAAATTTTAGATCTTAAATTTTCATAGTTTAAATTTTTTAGTTTTTAAAAAGAAAAAAAAAAAAAAAACACAAAAAAATAATTTTTAATGAGTTTTTTAGGGTTTTAGGTTTTTTTAGTTGAAAATTAAAAAAAGATATAAAAAAATTTCGAAAAAAATATAAAAATTTTGTGGAAGATTCTCTTCGTCAGATCCAGTCATTTTCAGGAATTGTCGTATCTTTCATGCTGAGATCTAAATTTTCAAGTCGAGATGCGAAATTGATATCTGGTTATGATTCTCGTGGTGGTTTTAAGCATTCATCTTTTCGAAGTTTTCAATTGCTGGATATCGTTTTGGTCATGTGATGATAGATGGTTGCTGTTCATGGTCCATGTTTCTATATCATTTAACAAGTAATCGTTTCTACATCAATCTCTTAAGGCACTGGTCTGCTCAATTAATCAAATCCATCGAGTGCTTTTTATAGCGTATCTCGTGTCTCCCAACCAACTGGTCGACAGTTGGTCTCATCATCTCTCAGGGACTACCCCCCTTAGCCGCGGGAGACAGGCCTAAACGGAGGGATCGGGGATTAGAGTGACAGCCCCCGGTCTGAGCGTTGTCGTGCCAATCCGCGCGACAACATTTTTTGGCGCCGTTGCCGGGGACATTGTGTTCTCGGCGTTTCAACGACTTTTCATTCATCTTCTCATCTTTCTCATCTCTCAGTTGAGCTGGCAGATTCAACCTTTAAAGCTATCATTTGGATCTTTTATTGCCTTATTTTTCGCCATATCAGCAGCATCTCTTGGGTTTGTTTCTTGTTTGGGTGGCGACTCCATTTTCTTTTCTTTTTTTCCAGACAAGAATCATCTCGTATATCTGTTTGTTGATTGCTTTTTGGATCCTAGAATCAGATTTATTGTTCAAGTGGCGACTCCACTTCTTTCATCTTTTGATTTTCTTGAGCATAGATCTAGTTCTATCATCCATCTCATCCCTTATTTTTCATCATGGATTATTCATGTAAACCGTGTCGTTTTACTCACCGTCTCCATGATTTTCCGGAGGAGGCCCTTCCTGAATTACCTATTTTTTCAGATGGTGATCCAATCGCTGCTAAAAGGCATATTGACTTGTTTATTCGCATCATGATCATATATTGCAGACCCCCTCAGTTTAATCATGACGATATCAAAATGCGTCTATTTGTCCTTTCTTTAGAAGATGATGCTTTGAATTGGTTTAACAGTTTTCCTAAGGAATCTTTCACTTCTTTGAAAGACATTATCACTGCTTTTGGGGATAGATATGGTTATTCGGACAGCGTGCCTTCTGCCTCTAAAATTGTGCAACAGAATGAAAGTAATTTGATAGGAGGTCCAGCTGAAAGATCCCAAGACGATTCATCATGTCAGAATGTGTCATCCACCGGAAATATTGCAGATCAAGTTCATGATAGTGAAAAATCAGGGACAAATGACAATGAAAGGGAAGAGCAAAAGCAAATTTTACGAGATCTAATGATGCTGGTGAGAAATATGGAAATCAATCAAACTAATTATGTCAATGATGTGAAAACTTTATGCACCCATCTGGAAAAACGTAACAGGGAGATTGAGGTCACGCAAAGTCACCATGCTAAAGAAATTGAGGCCATAAAAACTAATTATGAAACAGAAATTAGAATCATGCAAAGCAGGTGGTCAGTCTTAGAGGAAAATATGGTGACCATGAAAGCTGATCATGATAGGGAAATTGACTCTATGCAAAATAAGTTATTCACTATGGATGAGGAAATGACTATCATGACATTCAATCATAACAATCAGTTGGCTGACATGCAAGCGAATCATGAAGAAGAAATAAATTTCATGCAACATTGCTTGATGGACATAAAAGAAAAGAATGATAAAGTAATAAAACACATGCAAGAGCATCATGCCATACAAATCAGTGCTATAAGGGATGAATGCTCTAGTCAGATGGATGCCATTAGAATACAAGTTCAAAAGATCCAACAATGGTCAGATGATAAGAGAAACCAAGAGCCTTCTCATTTGCTGCAACAAGATTCATCTTATTATTGGGAGGTTGTTGATTCGATTGAAAGATGGTTGATTGAGGGTGATCCAGACAGACTTAAGAATGATAAAGATCAGATTCAAGATGAAGAAAGACATAGCACGCATATCTTACATACTTCATCTGATAGCTTTGAAACAGAAAGTACCAGGTCATCAGTAATTCAACCATCCAGAAAGAAAAAGCGCAAGAGAAAGAAGATAAGACGAAGATTTGATACATCAGACGGTCGTGAGCAGCTTGATTTTCGGATAGGAAAGAGTCCTACCATATGCAAAATTGGACATGGTACATCCGACAAGCAGCCGACAGATTTGCCTGAAAGCAGGCAAATGCTCAGTATACACTATATTGAATACATCTGATGCCATGGGGCATCCTTTGTATCGTATTTCTAACCCTACTCCTTGTCTTTTCAGCATTTCATTTCTGTTTTTAGGATTAGATTTACTTTTCATGTTATTAGTTAGTTAATAAATGAAGAGCTTTTATCTTTCCTGTGCTTAATGTATATGATGATTTTGGACGGACGCTACTTATATTTTGTTGTGTGTTGCATGGATGCAGATTCTGGATTCTCACATTCCTACAGAGCAGCAACGTGTCCCCAAGTAGAGCCAGATGTTGACCACTACTGGTCAACTTCCCATGCAGTACACCCTCTTTTCTTGGCAGAAAGGGGTAGCACCTGAACGACGTGTCCGTGCCATCCAGCAGTCATCAGCAGCTTGATCATTTCAATTGTAAACCCAGTCTGCATGTATGAATTGTAAATAATCTAAGCAGATCAGAGTCATGTATGTAAAATTGCCTAGGTGGACCTAACTTTCTATGATAATCTATGTCCCGGAAGGTTTTTCGTCTCACCGATCCATGGATCGGCAGAGTTTTCCTTCAAACCTGACCCCAAAGCCGGGATGGATTTTGTCATTAGAACTTTAGGAGAATCCTAGTGTGTTAATCTGCTAGATTATAGTTGTGTCGCAGAACTGGGTGATTGATGAGGGTCTGTATTAAGTGGGTTTGTGCCCTTGAGATGTAAATTGTAAAAAGTCATCATGAAATGTGTCTTGAGGGTTGAAAATGTTTTAAATCCCCTCGTGAGTCCTAAGTCCTAGGTCCTAGGTGATGTTTCCAAAGGCTTAGTTCGATGATCCATTTAAAAAATGAAATAAAATAATAAAATAAATAAAAATTAAGAAATTTAAAAATTTAAAAAAAAAAAATAATAAATAATAAAATAAAATTTAAAAAAATAATAAAAAAATTTAAAAATTTAAAAATTTAAAAAAAATAATAATATTTTAAGTGAATAAATCGACGGATGAGATCAAGAGATGTCTTGATCCTCATCAACGGTCGAGATCATTTCTACATGGATCATTCGAACTAGCCGTTGGGATCATTTCCTTTATATAGGGTCTTAGGTGGTCATTTCAGAGCAATCTGATCTGTGAGTCTGGACTGAAAAAGCTCTCTTGTAATCTGATTTTCTGGTTAATAAAAAGACTTTGGGGTCCAAATCGTGTTGGTGTTACTCTCTGGAATTGCTGTGAGATCTTTAATTTTCTGCATATTTCAGTTTTCAGCCATTAATATTAGCTTCTTATAGAGTATTGTGAGCACAGGTATCTTGTTCACTTGCTGGGGTTTGGGTGCTGTTAGGGTTTCTGAAGTAATGGCAGGTATCTCCATTACTGTTTGAGATCTAGCAGCATCTTTGCCTTCTTTGTTGACGGTTGTTTTGAGCTGTGCAGAAAACATTTATTGAAGGAAATTTTGTGGGCGTTCGGGGAAGTTCTCGGCTGAACCAGCCAACTCCCGCAAGCATTTTTTGCTGAGCCCAGTTGGATTTGATCCTGGGTCTATCATTCGATTTATTTATTTGATTTGCATGAAAAATTTTCTGAAGTTCTTCACAGTGACAAATCTGAAATTTTCGTTTCGTTAAAATATTTCCGTTCTTATTGCATGAATCTGGCTGTTAAGGGGCCAAATCTGTAAATTTATTAGCTGTCTTAGGGTTTCAAATTTTTCTGTTCTAGGGTTTCAAATTTATTTTTTACAGTTTTCATTAGGGTTTTTTTTCTGAATTTTTGATTAAGGTTTTCAGTGAGCTTGTTCTTTTCAGGTTGCCAAAATATAATGACATGAACCTGTGAAAGTCTGCAGCACAGTGCAAAGGCCAGCCAACCGTCATACCACGGGTCAGGCTCAGTTCAGTGCATCATCTGCATCAAAATTTTTTTGTGGCTCCGCACCTGTTCAAGCAAAAAATCGTTCCAAAGACGAGCCTGTATAGAAAAAGTCCCGCCTCAAATTTCAACCATTCTTTGCTTTTACCACACATACGTCTCTAGCCAGCGTTCATGCATCTCTTCACTGACGGGTCCTCACTGTAGCCATAATAGATTTTGATTCCTTTCCTTCTGCGTATTTTGCTGCCGGCTTCCCACGCGGATCACACAGAGAGATTTGTAATCGGATGCAAGCGTTTTTGGCATAGCTTTAATCAAAGGAACGCATACATTCATTTTCCATGCGTGTGGTGGTTTAACAAATTCGGGCATCCATTTCCGCAAATCCTTGCCGTATAAATGCATAAAATCACTGAAGCCGTTATTCCTCATCAAAATCGACTGTGAAATTGCTCGTGACTGTCACTGCGTCCAGCATGAAAGGCTTCAGGTGAAATAGCGGATTGTATCTTGCGTGGAAGCTTCAGGTTACGTGAAAACCAGGTAACAACTGCAATCATATGGCTGTCCACCATTTTCATTTACGGACCAGGTAATTTCTGCGTAAGTACGTGTAATTTTTCAGCGTAAATGGTAAGTCGGGTTTCGATTTGAGTTTGGTTTCATTTTGAAGGGTAGCGTAGGTTTTAGTTTATTTTTAGTTTACTTTAAGGTTTTGTATAGTTAGGTTAAATTTTTTTTATTTAGTTTTGATTTTTTAAAGTTACGCTTTAGATTTTTACACTTTATTGATAATAAAAAGAGAAAAATCGAATTTCGTTTGTTAGGAGTTAGGGTAATTTAGTTAGATTTTAATTTATTTTTTTTAGTTTAGCTTAAAACTTTTTATTTTTATTTTAGTTTATATAGTTAGTTTTCATAAAAATAATAAAAAATGCAACTTTGCCCTTTTAGACTTAGGCTTTAGTTCGATTTTAAAATTTTAGATCTTAAATTTTCATAGTTTAAATTTTTTAGTTTTTAAAAAGAAAAAATAAAAAAAACACATAAAAAATAATTTTTAATGAGTTTTTTAGGGTTTTAGGTTTTCTTAGTTGAAAATTAAAAAAAGATATAAAAAAATTTCGAAAAAAATATAAAAATTTTGTGGAAGATTCTCTTCGTCAGATCCAGTCATTTTCAGGAATTGTCGTATCTTTCATGCTGAGATCTAAATTTTCAAGTCGAGATGCGAAATTGATATCTGGTTATGATTCTCGTGGTGGTTTTAAGCATTCATCTTTTCGAAGTTTTCAATTGCTGGATATCGTTTTGGTCATGTGATGATAGATGGTTGCTGTTCATGGTCCATGTTTCTATATCATTTAACAAGTAATCGTTTCTACATCAATCTCTTAAGGCACTGGTCTGCTCAATTAATCAAATCCATCGAGTGCTTTTTATAGCGTATCTCGTGTCTCCCAACCAACTGGTCGACAGTTGGTCTCATCATCTCTCAGGGACTACCCCCCTTAGCCGCGGGAGACAGGCCTAAACGGAGGGATCGGGGATTAGAGTGACAGCCCCGGTCTGAGCGTTGTCGTGCCAATCCGCGCGACAACATTTTTTGGCGCCGTTGCCGGGGACATTGTGTTCTCGGCGTTTCAACGACTTTTCATTCATCTTCTCATCTTTCTCATCTCTCAGTTGAGCTGGCAGATTCAACCTTTAAAGCTATCATTTGGATCTTTTATTGCCTTATTTTTCGCCATATCAGCAGCATCTCTTGGGTTTGTTTCTTGTTTGGGTGGCGACTCCATTTTCTTTTTTTTTTTTCCAGACAAGAATCATCTCGTATATCTGTTTGTTGATTGCTTTTTGGATCCTAGAATCAGATTTATTGTTCAAGTGGCGACTCCACTTCTTTCATCTTTTGATTTTCTTGAGCATAGATCTAGTTCTATCATCCATCTCATCCCTTATTTTTCATCATGGATTATTCATGTAAACCGTGTCGTTTTACTCACCGTCTCCATGATTTTCCGGAGGAGGCCCTTCCTGAATTACCTATTTTTTCTGATGGTGATCCAATCGCTGCTAAAAGGCATATTGACTTGTTTATTCGCATCATGATCATATATTGCAGACCCCCTCAGTTTAATCATGACGATATCAAAATGCGTCTATTTGTCCTTTCTTTAGAAGATGATGCTTTGAATTGGTTTAACAGTTTTCCTAAGGAATCTTTCACTTCTTTGAAAGACATTATCACTGCTTTTGGGGATAGATATGGTTATTCGGACAACTTGCCTTCTGCCTCTAAAATTGTGCAACAGAATGAAAGTAATTTGATAGGAGGTCCAGCTGAAAGATCCCAAGATGATTCATCATGTCAGAATGTGTCATCCACCGGAAATATTGCAGATCAAGTTCATGATAGTGAAAAATCAGGGACAAATGACAATGAAAGGGAAGAGCAAAAGCAAATTTTACGAGATCTAATGATGCTGGTGAGAAATATGGAAATCAATCAAACTAATCATGTCAATGATGTGAAAACTTTATGCACCCATCTGGAAAAACGTAACAGGGAGATTGAGGTCACGCAAAGTCACCATGCTAAAGAAATTGAGGCCATAAAAACTAATTATGAAACAGAAATTAGAATCATGCAAAGCAGGTGGTCAGTCTTAGAGGAAAATATGGTGACCATGAAAGCTGATCATGATAGGGAAATTGACTCTATGCAAAATAAGTTATTCACTATGGATGAGGAAATGACTATCATGACATTCAATCATAACAATCAGTTGGCTGACATGCAAGCGAATCATGAAGAAGAAATAAATTTCATGCAACATTGCTTGATGGACATAAAAGAAAAGAATGATAAAGTAATAAAACACATGCAAGAGCATCATGCCATACAAATCAGTGCTATAAGGGATGAATGCTCTAGTCAAATGGATGCCATTAGAATACAAGTTCAAAAGATCCAACAATGGTCAGATGATAAGAGAAACCAAGAGCCTTCTCATTTGCTGCAACAAGATTCATCTTATTATTGGGAGGTTGTTGATTCGATTGAAAGATGGTTGATTGAGGGTGATCCAGACAGACTTAACAATGATAAAGATCAGATGCAAGATGAAGAAAGACATAGCACGCATATCTTACATACTTCATCTGATAGCTTTGAAACAGAAAGTACCAGGTCATCAGTAATTCAACCATCCAGAAAGAAAAAGCGCAAGAGAAAGAAGATAAGACAAAGATTTGATACATCAGACGGCCGTGAGCAGCTTGATTTTCGGATAGGAAAGAGTCCTACCATATGCAAAATTGGACATGGTACATCCGACAAGCAGCCGACAGATTTGCCTGAAAGCAGGCAAATGCTCAGTATACACTATATTGAATACATCTGATGCCATGGGGCATCCTTTGTATCGTATTTCTAACCCTACTCCTTGTCTTTTCAGCATTTCATTTCTATTTTTAGGATTAGATTTACTTTTCATGTTATTAGTTAGTTAATAAATGAAGAGCTTTTATCTTTCCTGTGCTTAATGTATATGATGATTTTGGACGGACGCTACTTATATTTTGTTGTGTGTTGCATGGATGCAGATTCTGGATTCTCACATTCCTACAGAGCAGCAACGTGTCCCCAAGTAGAGCCAGATGTTGACCACTACTGGTCAACTTCCCATGCAGTACACCCTCTTTTCTTGGCAGAAAGGGGTAGCACCTGAACGACGTGTCCGTGCCATCCAGCAGTCATCAGCAGCTTGATCATTTCAATTGTAAACCCAGTCTGCATGTATGAATTGTAAATAATCTAAGCAGATCAGAGTCATGTATGTAAAATTGCCTAGGTGGACCTAACTTTCTATGATAATCTATGTCCCGGAAGGTTTTTCGTCTCACCGATCCATGGATCGGCAGAGTTTTCCTTCAAACCTGACCCCAAAGCCGGGATGGATTTTGTCATTAGAACTTTAGGAGAATCCTAGTGTGTTAATCTGCTAGATTATAGTTGTGTCGCAGAACTGGGTGATTGATGAGGGTCTGTATTAAGTGGGTTTGTGCACTTGAGATGTTAATTGTAAAAAGTCATCATGAAATGTGTCTTGAGGGTTGAAAATGTTTTAAATCCCCTCGTGAGTCGTAAGTCCTAGGTCCTAGGTGATGTTTCCAAAGGCTTAGTTCGATGATCCATTTAAAAAATGAAATAAAATAATAAAATAAATAAAAATTAAGAAATTTAAAAATTAAAAAAAAATAAAAATAAATAATAAATAATAAAAAAAAATTTAAAAAAATAATAAAAAAATTTAAAAATTTAAAAATTTAAAAAAAATAATAATATTTTAAGTGAATAAATCGACGGATGAGATCAAGAGATGTCTTGATCCTCATCAACGGTCGAGATCATTTCTACATGGATCATTCGAACTAGCCGTTGGGATCATTTCCTTTATATAGGGTCTTAGGTGGTCATTTCAGAGCAATCTGATCTGTGAGTCTGGACTGAAAAAGCTCTCTTGTAATCTGATTTTCTGGTTAATAAAAAGACTTTGGGGTCCAAATCGTGTTGGTGTTACTCTCTGGAATTGCTGTGAGATCTTTAATTTTCTGCATATTTCAGTTTTCAGCCATTAATATTAGCTTCTTATAGAGTATTGTGAGCACAGGTATCTTGTTCACTTGCTGGGGTTTGGGTGCTGTTAGGGTTTCTGAAGTAATGGCAGGTATCTCCATTACTGTTTGAGATCTAGCAGCATCTTTGCCCTCTTTGTTGACGGTTATTTTGAGCTGTGCAGAAAACATTTATTGAAGGAAATTTTGTGGGCGTTCGGGGAAGTTCTCGGCTGAACCAGCCAACTCCCGCAAGCATTTTTTGCTGAGCCCAGTTGGATTTGATCCTGGGTCTATCATTCGGTTTATTTATTTGATTTGCATGAGAAATTTTCTAAAGTTCTTCACAGTGACAAATCTGAAATTTTCGTTTCGTTAAAATATTTCCGTTCTTATTGCATGAATCTCGCTGTTAAGGGGCCAAATCTGTAAATTTATTAGCTGTCTTAGGGTTTCAAATTTTTCTGTTCTAGGGTTTCAAATTTATTTTTTGCAGTTTTCATTAGGGTTTTTTTTCTGAATTTTTGATTAAGGTTTTCAGTGAGCTTGTTCTTTTCAAGTTGCCAAAAGATAATGACATGAACCTGTGAAAGCCTGCAGCACAGTGCAAAGGCCAGCCAACCGTCATACCACGGGTCAGGCTCAGTTCAGTGCATCATCTGCATCAAAAAATTTTTGTGGCTCCGCACCTGTTCAAGCAAAAAATCGTTCCAAAGACGAGGCTGTATAGAAAAAGTCCCGCCTCAAATTTCAACCATTCTCTGCTTTTACCACACATACGTCTCTAGCCAGCGTTCATGCATCTCTTCACTGACGGGTCCTCACTGTAGCCATAATAGATTTCGATTCCTTTCCTTCTGCGTATTTTGCTGCCGGCTTCCCACGCGGATCACACAGAGAGATTTGTAATCGGATGCAAGCGTTTTTGGCATAGCTTTAATCAAAGGAACGCATACATTCATTTTCCATGCGTGTGGTGATTTAGCAAATTTGGGCCTCCCATTCCGCAAATCCTTGCCGTATGAATGCATAAAATCACTGAAGCCGTTATTCCTCATCAAAATCGACTGTGAAATTGCTCGTGACTGTCACTGCATCCAGCGTGAAAGGCTTCAGGTGAAATAGCGGATTGTATCTTGCGTGGAAGCTTCAGGTTACGTGAAAACCAGGTAACAACTGCAATCATATGGCTGTCCACCATTTTCATTTACGGACCAGGTAATTTCTGCGTAAGTACGTGTAATTTTTCAGCGTAAATGGTAAGTCGGGTTTCGATTTGAGTTTGGTTTCATTTTGAAGGGTAGCATAGGTTTTAGTTTATTTTTAGTTTACTTTAAGGTTTTGTAAAGTTAGGTTAAATTTTTTTTATTTAGTTTTGATTTTTTAAAGTTACGCTTTAGATTTTTACACTTTACTGATAATAAAAAGAAAAAAATCGAATTTCGTTTGTTAGGAGTTAGGGTAATTTAGTTAGATTTTAATTTATTTTTTTTAGTTTAGCTTAAAACTTTTTATTTTTATTTTAGTTTATATAGTTAGTTTTCATAAAAATAATAAAAAATGCAACTTTGCCCTTTTAGACTTAGGCTTTAGTTCGATTTTAAAATTTTAGATCTTAAATTTTCATAGTTTAAATTTTTTAGTTTTTTTAAAAAAAAAAAAAAAAAAACAAACAAACAAATAAAAAATAAAAAATAATTTTTAATGAGTTTTTTAGGGTTTTAGGTTTTTTTAGTTGAAAATTAAAAAAAGATATAAAAAAATTTCGAAAAAAATATAAAAATTTTGTGGAAGATTCTCTTCGTCAGATCCAGTCATTTTCAGGAATTGTCGTATCTTTCATTCTGAGATCTAAATTTTCAAGTCGAGATGCGAAATTGATATCTGGTTATGATTCTCGTGGTGGTTTTAAGCATTCATCTTTTCGAAGTTTTCAATTGCTAGATATCGTTTTGGTCATGTGATGATAGATGGTTGCTGTTCATGGTCCATGTTTCTATATCATTTAACAAGTAATCGTTTCTACATCAATCTCTTAAGGCACTGGTCTGCTCAATTAATCAAATCCATCGAGTGCTTTTTATAGCGTATCTCGTTTCTCCCAACCAACTGGTCGACAGTTGGTCTCATCATCTCTCAGGGACTACCCCCTTAGCCGCGGGAGACAGGCCTAAACGGAGGGATCGGGGATTAGAGTGACAGCCCCCGGTCTGAGCGTTGTCGTGCCAATCCGCGCGACAACACTCCTAATTGTTCTTGGAAAGTCAAGAATTTGACCTTTCCTAGGGGCTTCGTCAGAATGTCGAAGACCTGCTCATCAGTTGCAATGTGATGGAGCCTTATTGCTCCTTTTTGTACCATATCCCAGATAAAGTGGTACATGATATCGATGTGCTTGGAGCGATCATGAAATACAAGATTCTCTAATAATCGGATGCCACTTTGGTTGTCGCAGAGGATCACGGTGGTATCCAGCACATGTCCAAACAGCTCACTGAAGAGCTTCCTCAACTAGATAGCGTCACATGAGGCCATACTCGCAGCTATGTATTCGGCCTCAACGGTGCTCATGTTGGAAATACTAAGAGGGGGGCTGAATCGGTATTTCTTTTTCAATTATTAATTTTATCAGTTAAAAACATTTATATTTGGAACACAGGAATAGATGCTTTTATTAATGTGATCTTTGCAATAAATCAAGTACAATATATATATATATGATTTCAATCAGTTGCCAAGCACCAACATGGACTCTTTGTGAGGCTCCAACCTCCAGAGCACCAACTCTGTCTTGTCAAGGCACCAACCTTGAATTTAGGAGCACCAACTCCCAGGACACCAATCCTTTCAGTTATGAGGCACCAACCTCAAGGGCTCCAACCCTCTGCTGTAAATTGTCTAGATCTGTTTTGTTGTAATTCTCTGTTCCCAACCCTGTTGGGCCTATGACTTACTTCTATCCTCCTATTCCTTCCATTTCTGCCAGAGCTTCGGCTTCCTTTATTTTCTTACAGTTTGCCAGTTACCCTAAACTTTCCTTGTTCTCTGTTTTATATTCCTGATACCCCTGACCTTTGGCTTCCTTTCTCTGCTAGCTCTTCGGCTTCCTCAACGCTCGCTTGATCGTTCAGCTTCCTCTGCGCTCACTCTTCGGCTTCCTCTATCTCTTCAAATCCATCAATACACATAGGACACGTTAATGTGGAGGAGAGGCCAAATTACAATAGTGTTGCATATTAAAAAATATCAGAGAGGCCCTTTTTAATATTCATACATAAACATTAATTTTTCACGGAAACCATATAAGAGAGACTATAGCCATATAGAGGTCCCACATGCCACGTCATCCTTTTATCGAAATCGCCGCTTCCGGAGGTTTGCACATAACATAGCCGATTCCCAACTGCCGACGGAGCGGATGCGATATGGTATTAAACAGTTATTAATAAGCTTGTCGGATCCATATCCTTATCACAATCCGTGGATTGACATTCCTTTGTACATTGCGATTACCGCGGATGCGACATTTGATTAAGCCATGCTATAATGGTGTAGTCGGGTTCGCAATTATATCGCAATCAGCGGATTTCAACGTGGCAAAAACTTTAACAAGGCTTGCGATATTGCGACGGACACGATATTACAATAGGGCATGTTATAACGTTGCAGCAGGTCCACATATCTATCGCAATCGGCATTTTAATGTGGCAAGGCTTTAAAGAGGCTTGCGATATGGCGGATGCGATGTAACTTTAAAGTGTATTACAATGGAATCCTCGGGCCCGTGTATTGTATCGCATCTATATAATATATATATACTCCTCCGTTCTTAACTTTGGTTAATGCGGACTTAACCCATAACCCTTTATCCCCTTTAATTCTATTATAACCCTCGTATAATGGGAATATACACAAACACACGGGAACTTGCATTTTCCGTCTTTCCATAGCCTTGGCGCGTTTATCGATGCTTACCTTTATCAGGCTCATTCTCCACCGTAGATTAACTCGCGCTAGATCCAACGGCTATCAGAGATTTCGGGTGGACAAATAGCACAGAGAATACCCGCCCGATAAAGCGGTTTTCTCTCTCCACCCTCGTGCTACGTGTCACTCGGTTAATGGAATCGGGCGCTCTCCTCTAAATACCACTTACCGCCTAGCGTCCACCCGAAAACCACTGCCACTATTACAAACCCGCCTTTTGGAATATAACCACATGCATTCACTCTTCATCTGTCTTCTTGATTTCTGCCGATATTATATACTCCTCTGCTCTTTTGGCTCCTCTGTTAACTTCTTTGGCATATATTACATGCGATACTCCCGATATGGCTCCTCCTCAATCTCTCGCTCTTACACTTACTTGGCTTTTCTGTGGCTTTCGATACTTGGCTTTCCTGTGGTTTTCTCTGCTCTGATAGCTCCTATGACTTCCGATATTCTCTCCAATGGCTTGACTGCTTGGCTTTCCTCTGGTTTCTCCTCATGGCTTCTTGCTCCTGTTTCTTCACGAATCTGCTCTACTTCTCCTTGGCCTCACATCATTATTTACTCATCCAGAATATTGCCATATTGACATCAATGACAATCTAGGTCAACAATCTCCCCCTTTGTTATTGATGGCAATATTCTTCTTCTCTCCCCCTTTGACATCAATGGCAAAGGAGTGCTCAGGGACTCCCCCTATCGAACTGCTCCCCTTGTCCTGCAACATCTTTATGAATCAACTTAAATGATGCTAAAGAGATAACTCCCATCTTTTGACGAAGATGTTCAAATGCTTCTCGAGGAAGAGGTTTTGTGAAAATATCAGCTATCTGCTCCTTAGTATTGATATATTCCAAGATGATGTTTTGTTCAGCTACTTGTTCACGAAGGAAATGATACTTGATTGGTATATGTTTGGTCTTTGAGTGCATCACTGGATTTTTGCTGAGGCTGATCGCACTTGTGTTATCACAATAGATGGTAGTTGGTTGATTTGTACCTATGTTGACATGTTTTAGAGCTTCCTTCATCCATAGTATTTGAGTACAACAATCTGCGACAGCTATATACTCGGCTTCAGCTGTAGATAGTGATATGGATGTCTGTTTTTTGTTGAGCCAAGATACTAAACAGTGTCCCAGGAAGAATGCATTTCCACTAGTACTTTTCCGATCATCGACACTTCCGGCCCAATCAACATTGGTGTATGTAGTCAAAGTAAGAGTTGAGCTCTTAGGGTACCAGAGATCGAAATCAGGAGTTCCTTTCAGGTATCTAAGAATTCTTTTCACAGCCAACAAATGGGATTGTTTAGGAGCTGATTGAAATCTTCCCACCATTCCTACTGCTTGCATAATGTCGGGTCTCGTAGCAGTTAAGTACAAAAGGGCTCCAATTATTGACCTGTAATGAGTTGCATCTACTGGAGGGGAGTCATCATTTTTGCTCAATTTGCAACTTGTTGTCATAGGTGTGCTCATGGGTGCACAGTCTTCCATTCCATATCTTTTAAGCATGTCTTTAAGAAATTTGGCTTGAGATATAAACATGACTGTCGTGGTTTGAGATACTTGTAGTCCAAGGAAGTGAGATAACTTTCCTATCATTGACATCTCAAACTCTTTTGACATATTTTGAGAAAACTCATGGCTCATCTCATCATTATTACTAGCAAAATTCAGATCATCAACATAAACAAGTGTGACTAGTAACTTATCCTCGTCTGTCTTTATGTAGAGATTACTTCTTGCCACCCCCTTCTTGAAGCCTTGTTGTTGTAGATAGTGATCCAATCTTGCGTACCAAGCTCTAGGAGCTTGTTTCAACCCATATAATACCTTTTTCAACTTACAAACAAAGTCTTTTCCTTCTGTTAGATTAAACCCTTCTAGTTGCTCCATGTAGACTTCTTCCTCGAGTTCCCCATTCAGAAATGCTGATTTTACGTCCATTTGATAGATTTTGAATCCTTTTGAGCAAGCAAATGCCAAGAACATCCTGATAGCTTCCACACGAGCTACTCGTGCAAATGTTTCTTGAAAGTCAATTCCTTCAATTTGTGAATAGCCTTTACAAACAAGCCTTGCCTTGTTTATGATGATTTATCCATCTTAATTCATTTTGTTCTTAAACACCCACTTGGTTCCTATTATGTTTTTGTCCTTTGGACGAGGTACCAATTCCCATGTCTCATTCTTCTCAATTTGAGACATTTCTTCTTCCATGGCTTTTACCCAATGAGGATCCTTGCTTGAGTAAATGTTTCTGGTTCTATCATGGATAGAAGAGCAATATCATTTTTCTTTGGTGTATTTGTCATCCTTCTTCGGGTTTGCATCCCTTCATCTATATTGCCAATAATCTGCTCTTCCGGGTGATATTTTTGGAGAAGTTTCATCTTTGAAGGAGTTTGAGATGGTTCTTTTTCCTTGGGTATTTCTTGATTTTTTCCTTCTTCTTTAGGTTCTTCTTCAATGAGAGGATCAACTTCATGTTCTTCAATTTCTTTCTCTGGAAGGTCTTCATCAATCTTCACATCAATGCTTTCCACTATTTTCCGTAGTTAGTTATTGTAGCACTTGTAGGCTTTGCTCCGTGTAGAATATCCAAGGAAGATCCCTTCGTCAACCCAAGAATCAAACTTTCCTGGTGAGCCATCATTGATTTTTATGAAGCACTTGCTTCCAAAAATCTTAAAATATTTTACTGAAGTAGGTCTTCCTTTCCATAATTCATAAGGAGTCTTTTCATTATTTGGTCTTAATTGAGTTCGATTCAGGGTATAGATAGCTGTCCCGACTACTTCTCTCCAAAATTTTGGCTGTAAGTCAGTTGCTATTAACATTGTTCTAGCCATTTCTTGAACTGTTCGGTTTCTTCTTTCAACTACCCCATTTTTCTTGGGTGTTCTGGCAGCAGAGAGTTCTCTTTTAATTCCATGTATTTTACAGAATTCATTAAATTCTTTTGATGTGAATTCTCCCCCTCTATCTGTTCTAAGGCACTTAATCTTTGAATCCTTTTCATTTTCTACAAGAGCTTTAAGATTCTTAAAACACTCAAATGCTTCGGATTTATATTTTATAAAATATATCCACATCATTCTAGTATAGTCATCAACAAATAAAGCAAAGTACCTTTCTCTTTGGAGTGTCGGAGTTCTAGTTGGTCCACATAAATCAGCATGGATGATCTCCAAAGGCTTTGATGTAGAAAACTCCTTGGTCTTGTGGCCGGTTCTGGTTTGCTTTCCATGTTGACATGGACCACATATTCCTTGATTCGGTTTGAATAACTTTGGAATGTCTCGTACTGCTTTAATCTTGTTGATATTGATCAAGTTATTGAAGCTTGTATGTCCAAGTCGCTTGTGCCACAGCCAACTTTCATCTGTTTGACTTAAGTAGCATTTGTCTTCTTGAATCTTGTTCAGAATGTAGATGTTGTCTGGTGTTCTAACCCCTTTTTCCACAAGTTCCCCTGAGGAAGAGTTCCTTATTTCACAGTCTTTGGTGCTAAAGACAACATTATGTCTTTGATCACAGATTTGGCTAACACTCAGGAGGTTGTGTTTAAGCCCATTTACTAGCAAAGCATTTTGAGCTTTTCCTTTTCCATTAATAAGAGTAACAGTTCCTTTTCCAGCAATTTTGGCAGATCCACTTCCAAAGGATACATTTCCTTCCTTTCTGTTCAATGAGACAAACTTCCTTTTGTCCCCTGTCATGTGTCTGGAGCACCCACTCTCAACAAACCAATGATTTTCATCATTTTGAGCACATAGAGCTAGGCCACATTTATCCGTGTTGGGATTCTCACTTCTTGCTTTTCCTCTTTTGAATGGGCAATTTTGTTCATTGTGTCCATTATTGTTACATAATGAGCAAATCAGATCAAATTTGGCCAAGGGATCAAAAGAATTGTAGGTTTTGATTTGTCCTTGCCCTTTGGGGCCATATGGTAGGTTTATTTGATCCTTCAGTTTTGATGTGTCATTCTTGCGAGCCATGCAATTTCTAGCTTGATGACCAAAAATTTTACAATGAAAGCAATGCCCAAAAAAGATAGTTTTGTACCTATTGTAATAGCCATGATTTGAGTCAACATTCTTCCTTGGAGTTACTCCTGCTTTATTCTTTGGATTTGAGATGGGCCTTTAATGAAATACTGTTTTGTATCTGTTGTAACATCCATGATTCGAATCAACATTCTTCCTTGGAGTTACTCTCTCTTCATTCTTTGGATCTGGGATGAGCCTTTGATGAAATAATCTTTCTTCTTTTGGGTTGCTGGAAAGTACGTCGGCATAGCTTTTCGCATTATTCTTAGCACTTGATGATTCTCCTTTAAAACCTATTCCAGATTTGTCATGTTGAGGTTTTTGATTATTTAGGATAGTGTCAAGTATTTGAGAGCTTTTCCAACCCTTTTTAACTTGCTCCAATTCCTTCCTCAGAGATACTATTTCGGCTTCACGTTCTTCACAAGCTTCTTCTTTTTCTTTTAGCTTATGTTTCAAGAAATCTTCCCTTCTTTTTATTTCCTCGTTTTCTACCTTGAGAGAATTGATTTTATTCCGTAATTTCTCATTTTCTTCAATGGCACTTATTAACAATTCATCTACATTTCCATCTAGCCCTGAGTCATCATCATTTGTGAATGCCATGAATAATACTTCTTGGCTTCCAGCATGATCATTTTCTTCATCTGATTCTTCATTACCCCTTTGCGGTGAGGGAACTAGTTAGTTGATTTCTTTTTGATGACTACAAATTCATCTTCATAAGACTCATCTTGCTTAGAGAGGAAATTCTTCTTATTGAACCCTTTCTTTTTGTATACCATCCTTTTAGAATTTTCTTCATCACCACTATCATGCTTATGAGGACATTTTGCAGCATAATGACCTATTTTTCCACATTTGAAACAAATAAGAGGGTATTTACCTTTTAGCTTAGATCCTTTCTTCAGTCTTCGTACAAATTGCGCCAATTCGGATTCAATGTCGGAGTCATCATTGCTGACATTCCTTTCTTTCCCCTTTTTTGATTTTGAGGCCTTGAATGCTGCATCTTTGGAACTTGGGCAACCTTTTCTCATCTCGTAGGCAATGAGGATTCCATGGAGTTCATCCATCTTAAGAGTATCTAGATCCTTCACTTCTTCTATGGCACTTACTTTGGAGTCAAATCTGTCTGGGAGAGATCTTAAGACCTTTTGAACAATGGTGCTTTCTTCAATGTTTTCATCCAATCCTTTAAGAGAGTTGACCACTGCAGCGACTCGGAGAAAGTATGATGCAATATCTTCTTCATCATCCATTTTCAGACTTTCAAATTTCCTTCTATGAGTTTGAAGCTTTGCCTTCTTGAATTTGGAGTCCCCGTCGTATAAGCTAATTAGCTTATCCCATACTTCTTTGGCAGAGTTACAATTCATGACTTTTGTAAATTCAGAATCAGTGATTCCACTAGTGATGGAGTTTAAGGCTTTTGCATTTGCAATGTAGACTTTCCTCTCGTCTTGATCTGTTGGAAGAGTGGAAGGAGCTATGTACTCATTTAAGACCGAATGCCAAACTTTAGGTCCAAGGGACATTAAGTAGTAGGACATTCTCTTTTTCCAGAAACCAAAATTTGTGCCATCGAACAGAGGAGGTCTTCCTGACACTTCTTGATTTCTCATCATGACTAAGAATCCTTCTTCAAGCTGTTAGGTTGATATGAAGAAGCCTGCTTTGATACCAATTGTTGGAAATACTGAGAGGGGGGGTGAATCAGTATTTCTTTTTCAATTATTAATTTTATCAGTTGAAAACATTTATATTTGGAACACAGAAATAGATAACAGGAATAGATGCTTTTATTAATGTGATCTTTGCAATAAATCAAGTACAATATATATATATATATATATATATATATATATATATATGATTTCAATCAGTTGCCAAGCACCAACTTGGACTCTTTGTGAGGCTCCAACCTCCAGAGCACCAACTCTGTCTTGTCAAGGCACCAACCTTGAATTTAGGAGCACCAACTCCCAGGACACCAATCCTTTCAGTTCTAAGGCACCAACCTCAAGGGCTCCAACCCTTTGCTGTAAACTGTCTGGATCTGTTTGGTTGTAATTCTCTGCTCCCAACCCTGTTGGGCCTATGACTTACTTCTGTCCTCCTGTTCCTTCCATTTCTGCCAGAGCTTCAGCTTCCTTTATTTTCTTACAGTTTGCCAGTTACCCTAAACTTTCCTTGTTCTCTGTTTTATATTCCTGATACCCTTGACCTTTGGCTTCCTTTCTCCGCTGGCTCTTTGGCTTCCTCAATGCTTGCTTGATCTTTCAGCTTCCTCTGCGCTCACTCTTCGACTTCCTCTGTCTCTTCAAATCCATCAATACACACAGGACACGTTAATGTGGAAGAGAGGCCGAATTACAATAGTGTTGCATATTAAAAAATATCAGAGAGGCCCTTTTTAATATTCATACAATATACATTAATTGTTCATGGAAACCATATAAGAGAGACTATAGCCATATAGAGGTCCCACATGCCACGTCATCCTTTTATCACAATCGCCGCTTCCGGAGGTTCGCACATAACATAGCCGATTCCCAACTGCCGACGGAGCGGATGCGATATGGTATTAAATAGTTATTAATAAGTCCGTCGGGTCCATACCCTTATCACAATCCCTGGATTGACATTCCTTTGTACATTGCGATTACCGCAGATGCGACATTTGATTAAGCCATGCTATAATGGTGTAGTCGGGTCCGCAATTATATCGCAATCGGCGGATTTCAATGTGGCAAAAACTTTAACAAGGCTTGCAATATTGCGACGGACACGATATTACAATAGGGCATGTTATAACATTGCAACGGGTCCGCATACGTATCACAATCGGCATTTTAATGTGGCAAGGCTTTAAAGAGGCTTGTGATATGGCAGATGCGATGTAACTTTAAAGTGTATTACAATGGAATCCTCGGGCCCGTGTATTGTATCGCATATATATAATATATATATACTCCTCCAATCTTAACTTTGGTTAATGCGGACTTAACCCATAACCCTTTATCCCCTTTAATTCTATTATAACCCTCGTATAATGGGAATATACACAAACACACAGGAACTTGCATTTTCCGCTTTTCCATCGCCTTGGCGCGTTTATCGATGCTTACCTTTATCAGGCTCATTCTCCACCGTAGATTAACTCGCGCTAGATCCAACGGCTATCAAAGATTTCGGGTGGACAAATAGCACAAAGAATACCCGCCTGATAAAGCGGTTTTCTCTCTCCACCCTCGTGCTACGTGTCGCTCGATTAATGGAATCAGGTGCTCTCCTCTAAATACCACTTACTACCTAGCATCCACCCGAAAACCACTACCGCTATTACAAACCCGCCTTTTGGAATATAACCACATGCATTCACTCTTCATCCATCTTCTCGATTTCTGTCGATATTATATACTCCTCCGCTCTTTTGGCTCCTCTGTTAACTTCTTTGGCATATATTACATGCAATACTCCCGATATGGCTCCTCCTCAATCTCTCGCTCTTACACTTACTTGGCTTTCATGTGGTTTCCGATACTTAGCTTTCCTGTGGCTTTCTCTGCTTTGATAGCTCTGCTCTGATAGCTCCTATGACTTCCGATATTCTCTCCAATGGCTTGACTGTCTTGGCTTTCCTCTAGTTTCTCCTCATGGCTTCTTGCTCTTGTTTCTTCACGGATCTGCTCTACTTCTCCTTGGCCTCACATCATTATTTACTCATCTAGAATATTGCCATATTGACAACAATGACAATCTAGGTCAAAAACTCAAAGCAATTGACTTATGCTTCCTGCTCATCTAGGATATCGAAGCAGAACCCAAAGAGAAATAGCACCTAGAAGTGCTCTTGCGATCCACCACATTGCCTTCCCAATCAACATCAGAATAACCATGCAACCTCACATCTCCAACATCGTATCTCAGTCCATGAGTGATTGTGCCCCAAAGATATCTCAGAAGATTCTTGGCACCAATCCAATGTGAGTGATGAGGCTCAACCATATATTGGCTCAACGTGTTGACTGCAAAACATATATCCGGACGGGAGTTCACCAAGAACATCAGTGCTCCTATGAGTTGACGATACTCAAAAGCATTTCCCAATTCAGGTCCGGCAACACTACTGCATAACTTCTTGAAGTTAAGCTCCATCAGGATAGTCACGGGCTTGCAGTCCACCATCCCAAATCTTTCCAATATTTTCACCACATATTTTCCTTGAGATATGAAAACTTCTCCTGGCTTTTGCCAGACCTCCAACCCTAGGAAGTAGTGCATCAGTCCTAGGTCCTTCATCTTTTCTATTTGGATACTCCCTCACATAGTGGCCAAATTTATTGCAAACAAAGCAACTCCCTTTCCTTCCACCCTTAGATCTGAGATTACCTTTGAAATGACCTTTTGACCCAGAATTATTTCTCCTTTTGACATGAGAGGAGAAAGCAGTGGGGTTGCTTCTATTTGAAGGCATTTCTTGCTCAACCATTCTTGTCTCTTCTCAAATGCATCTCAACATCAATTCTTCAAACCCCAGAATTCGATCATTATTGAGAAGAGTGGTCCTAAATATATACCACTCGGATGGGAGCCCTCTAAGGGTAGTGATAGTTAGTTCCATGTCAGGAATGACTTCTCCAATCGATAGAAGATCATTCTTGACCTCAGTGATCCTTAAGAAGTGGGATTGAATATTCTCGTCCTTTCCCTTCTTAATATCCTTCAACTTATTTTTGAGGAACAAAACCTGATTTGCATCACTAACCTTAAACATGCTTACCAATCTGTCGTAGATCTCCTTGGAGGTGTTCAAATCGGAGATGTGGGCCACTAGACGCTTGTCAATGGAATCTCTGATAATCTTCTTCGCTTTGACTTCACCCTTAGTGCACTTGTTCTTTGTAGCAGCCGGTGCATTTGATGGAGATTCTAGGATTTTACCCTTCACATAGTCCAACACTTCTTGTTCTTCCAATGTCAGATCAAGAGACATCTTCCATCCATGATAGTCAGACTTCTCACGGAGGTTCTCTTCGATAGAAGATCATTCTTCACCTCAGTGATCCTTAAGAAGTGGGATTGAATATCCTCGTCCTTTCCCTTCTTAACATCCTTCAACTTATTTTTTGAGGAACAAAACTTGATTTGCATCAGTAACCTTAAACATGCTTACCAATCTGTCGTAGATCTCCTTGGAGGTGTTCAAATCGGAGATGTAGGCCACCAGACGCTTGTCAATGGAATCTCTGATAATCTTCTTCGCTTTGACTTCACCCTTAATGTACTTGTTCTTTGTAGCAGCCAATGCATTTGATGGAGGCTCTGGGATTTTACCCTTTACATAGCCCAACACTTCTTGTTCTTCCAATGTCAGATCAAGAGACATCTTCCATCCGCGAGAGTCAGACTTTTCGCGGAGCTTGTCTTCGGCCGGGAAGTGGGATGAGGAACCCATTGAGCCTTTTGTCCTTTCCAACTGTCTTCGGTGATTTCTCTTTCACTCTTGCTTGGGCTTTGTCTTCACCTCAGCTCCGATACCATGTTAATTTTTGGTATGTTCTATGTTTAAGAACAGTTTACTTCAAATTTCTTATTAGCCCAATATCAATTTCCGGATTAGCAATCAGATCAGCATGATAGTAAAATGCAAATAGAACATAAATATAAACAGTAGAAGACAATCCAAGACAAGAGGACACAAGATGTGGCACCAGCCAGGGACAAACCCCAATGTGGGGAAACCCTTGATCAATTCTTCTTATATTCTTCAATAATTCAGCACAGAGAGAGAGAGTACAAATATACAATTCTGTAATTTTATGACAACAAAACCCTAACCAACAAAGTCAAAGCTGGTCAAACAAGTCAGATTTGACCACTAATCAATCCCGGTCAATGCTTAGTCAACTCAGCCTCCAACAACAAGAAATGTGAACCCAAAACAGTCCAAAAATCCAGTCAAAATTCATTCAACGCTGGTCAAACCTGCGGTCAGCTCTTTCACAGTTAGCGCTGGTCAACACAGGGTCAAAGTGTGGTTAAAGTAGCTGACCAGAACTGTGGCCTGCCAAGGAGAGGCAACCTAACCCAATCTGCAAACAAGAAGAGTCAACTCTTGGTCAACGTTGTCCAAAAGTCACCCCACAGCTTTGGTCAAACTAGGTCAACGGAGCCCTAGACAAAAATCAAACTTCCTCCTTTTGCATGTGTGAGAGATGCTTCTCCTTTATGCGTACCCAATCAAGTGAGGAGAGAGAAGGATGTGAGGATGAGATGGTGAAATGATGTCACAAGGTTTCCTCCTTTTATATGCAACGTTGAGGTTAAGTTGGGGGTGAAAATCACTCTTTTTCTTGCTGGCCGACCTTGACAAATTGTCAAGAATACAAATAAATTCATATCTCCATGAATGCATGTCGGAATCGGATGATCTTTAGATCAATCCTACACCTCTCGGAGAGAGGAATCCAAGAAAAATATCAGCTGTCATAAATAAGGTGACCCACATGTTGTTTGGCCCTAGTTCCTACACCTCTCGGAGAGAGGAATCCAAGAAAAATATCAGCTGTCATAAATAAGGTGACCCACATTTTGTTTGGCCCTAGTTGCCAATTTTAACAAGCCACCTTTGCCGCACCAACATTGGCCACTCTTTCCATTTCTTTCCTCTTAGCCACAAAGACATTTACACATGCTCCAATTCCACAACCCGGTAAGCCCAACAGGTAAGTGCATTTTCTCTCTATTTTTTTGCATTTTTATTACAACAGTTTTCATGTGTATTTGTTTTACAAATTTGTGCATTTTTTCTTTATTTTTTTATAGCATTCATGGCTCAATCAAGGGCAGTAGGGAAGGGGCAAAGGAAGCGGATACAGATTAGGAGGATGTAGCAGATGCAAAGATGACATTGGATATAGAGGAGGAGGATGCAACATAGGAGAGCAGTGGTGACCATGATGATGAGTACAGTGATGTTGATTTTGATGATGAGAATTGATGACTTATGAACTACCTATTGCCTTGAGGCTTGTAGTTGTTTTGTATTTGCTAATTCTATTTGCCATTGGCATTACTACTACCTATGTAACTGTTAAAATTGGCAACTAGGGCCAAACTCCATGTGGGTCACCTCATTTATGGCAGCTGATATTTTTCCTAGATTCCTCTTGTCGAGAGGTGTAGGATCTAAAATCATTCGATTCCGAAAAGTATTTATGGAGATATGAATTTATTTGTATTTACTTGACAAATTGTCAAGGTCGGCGAACAGTTAAATGTGTGGCACACATGCCCAGTGAATCATATAAATACATGAGGTTGATTCATTTTCTCATCATCTCATCTCACTCATTCTTCTCTCTCTCTCCTTAGCTTTGGGTTATACAAGAAGCAGCTCACACGTGGGAAGGAGGACGCATTAGGGCAAGGAGGACACTGAAAGGAGGACGCAGATGTTGCTAAAGGTCTCTTTGACCTGCGTTGACCAAGAGTTGACTCATCAAGGGTGCGGTTTTGGTGTGGATGCCTCTCCTAGGTAGGCCGCAAATTCTGGCACAAAAATTGAGGCAACCTGTCCACAGGTTTGACTAGCGTTGACTGCCCTAGTTTTGGGTAGCAGGTTGACTTCAGTCAACAGCAATTTGACTATTTTGGGGTTGTTCAAGGGTTGTTTCTTCAAGCTTTTCGAGGGCTAGTTGACCGAAAATTGACCAAGCATATTGGAGGTCAATTTCAACTCGTTTGACCAAGTTTGACTTTGCTGATCTAGGGTTTGTTGTTGCTGATATAAAATTACAGAATTCTAATTTTGTACTATTTCTCTCTGCTGAACTATTGAAGATAAAAGAAGATTTGATCAAAGGGTTTCCCCGCATTGGGGTTTGTCCCTGGCTAGCCGCCACATCTTGTGTCTCTTGTCTTGGCTTGTTTTCTGTTGATCGTTTAATGTTCTATCTGCACTTTACTTAATGTATATGTGATTGCTAATCTATGGCTAATAAGAAGAAAAGAAGTAAACTACTCTAAGCATAGAATATACCATAATTTAACATGGCATCAAAGCTGAGGTGAAGACAAAGCCGAAGCAAGAGCAAGAGTAAGAGAAATCACCAAAGAGAAGGTTGGCAAGGCTATCCTAAAAACTTTATGGAGTCCTCAACATTCTTCCCCGCCGAAGACAAGCTCCATGAGAAGTCTAACTATCACGGATGAAAGATATCTCTCGATCTGACTTTAGAAGATCAGGAAGTGTTGGACCATGTGAGAAACAATATTGTTGCGCCTCCATCAAATGCATCCGCTACTGCCAAAAACAAGTGGTCCAAGGGAGAAGTCAAAGCAAGGAAGATCATCCAGGACTCTATCGACAAGCACCTGGTGGCCTATGTTTCTGAGCTGACAACCTCCAAGGAAATCTACGATAGACTGGTGAGTTTATTTAAAGTTAATGATGCAAATCAAGTTCTATTCCTTAGAAATAAGCTGAAGGAAATTAAGAAGGGCAAAGATGTATGCAAGCATATTTCTTAAGGATCATCAAGATCAAGAATGATCTCCTATCTATTGGGCAAGTAGTTTCTAACAGGGAAATGACTATCACAACTCTTGGAGGACTGCCACCTGAATGGTATATATTCAGGACTACTCTTCTCAACAATAATGTCATCCCAGGATTTGAGGAATTGATGGCTAGATGTATTCAAGAAGAGACAAGGATGGAGAGCAAGAAATGCCCACACTTAAAGGCCATCCCTCTGCCTTTTCTTCTCATGCTAAAAAAAGAAACAATTATGGGGCTAAATCCAAAGGAAAGGCTGGACCAAAGGGTGGAAGAAAAGGTTGATGTTACAATTGCAACAAAATGGGCCACTATGCAATGGAGTGCCTTGATAAAAGGGAATCACGCCATGACAATGACCAAAATCACTCTCAAGGCAATCAAAGGAATGGCAGGTCCAATGGCAGAGGTAAAAGAAATGTTGAAAATCAAGGAAGAGGACAACTCTTCAAGAAGGCAAGAAACTCCAGGTATGAACCTAATGTTGTCAACAATAAGCAAGATGAATATTGTCTACCAGTGGCCCTCTCTACTACTGCTCCCCCGAACTCGTTGGGGAATTGGCTTATTGATAGTGGTGCCTCAAGGCACTTCACCGGCTATAAAGAAGCTCTCTTCAATCTAATAGAAAAGGAGACCAACCTGGAAATTGTTCTTGGGGACAACGCAAAATATCCCATGAAAGGCGTAGGGAATGTCACTCTTCAATTCAATCAGGGTAATACAATTCATTTGCAAGAAGTCCTATATGTACCTGATCTCAAAAAGAACTTGGTGTCCGTTTCGGCAATGCAGGACAAAGGCTACAAGGTAACCTTCATTGATGGCAAGGTACGTGTATGGAAAAAAAAAAATTTAAGGAAGCTTTCACTCTTGGGTTTCGAGTCGATTCATTATATCAAGTCGGAGGAAGTCCGTTGGGTGTCATGTCTTGTGACACATCACTTCAGTCCGAACTATGGCATCGGAGGTTTGCGCACCTTCATTATAAAGCTCTACCCAATGCAAGACAAATGGTGACAAGGATGCCCGAGTTCCGAGTAGAGCAAGAAGGTGTATGTCATGGATGTGCCAAAGGAAAGCTCAAAAGAGGACCATTCCCCTCAAGCCAAAGCAAGACCTCCGATATATTGCAGTTGGTTCACTTAGACATATCTAGTATGATGCCTGTGAACTCTTTGGGAGGATATTTATATTACCTCACTTTTACAGATGATTATTCTCGCAATACTTGGATATACTTCTTGAAAAAGAAGGATGAAGTGTTCACTTGGTTTCGTCACTTCAAAGCCTTGATCGAGAATCAAACCGAAAAGAAGATCAAGATCTTAAGGACTGATAATGGGACTGAGTATAAATCGAATGAGTCCCATGACTTTTGCAAAGAGGCTAGCATTAAGAGGGAGACTACAACACCATATACTCCTGAGCAGAATGGTGTGGCGAAAAGGAAGAATCGTACGATTGTGGAAGTTGTCTATGCTATGCTTCACGATCAAAGACTTCCGAAGTTTCTATGGGCCGAAGCTGCAAATACCGCCATATATGTGCAAAACTGATGCCCTCATCAAGCATTGGGTTCCAAGACTCTCGAAGAGATGTTCACTGCTAAGAAACCTGACGTATCTCATTTTAGAATTTTTGGAAGTCCGGTATATTTTCATGTGCCGAAGGAGAAGAGGAACAAATTGGGTGCATCTGGAAAGAAAGGAATCTTCATGGGCTATAGCGAAAACACTAAGGGCTATAGAATCTATGTGGTTGGTCAAAGGGAAATCGAGATTAGCCATGATGTCACCTTTGACGAAGATATGGCTCTTAGCAAAGTTGACAATCTTCCTACTCAAAGGGGATCTAAAGAAGCTGACACCAGGGAACCCAAGGAAAAGGAAGATGAGATGATGTCTGATGTGGAAGAACCTAGGGATCCTATTGATCCCCCTCCGCAAGAGACTTCCTCTTCTAGGAAGAGGCCTTCATGGCTTAGGGGGGCACTTGATGATGCTGAAGGGCACGTTGCACCCAGGGAAACCTTCCGGGAAAGTAAGAAGCTGACCAGGTATCAAGGATACTTGACCATCATGAGCACGATCATCCAAAATGAGCCATCGTCATTCACAGAAGCTGTCAAGCATCAAGTATGGAAGGATGCTATGACTGAGGAATATGAGTCCATCATGAAAAACAATGTTTAGGATGTGGTCCCCAGACCCCAAGAAAAAGCAGTTGTCACTTCGAAATGGCTTTACAAGATAAAGCATGCAGTTGATGGAAGTGTGGAAAAGTATAAGGCTCGTTTTGTCGCTTGTGGCTTCTCTCAGGAGGAAGGTATAGACTATGATGAGATATTTGCACCTGTTGCCCAATATACCACCATCCGCTCGATCATAGCCCTTGGTGCTTCGCAAGGATGGAACCTACATCAGATGGATGTTAAGACCGCGTTCTTGCATGGTTCGATCAAAGAGAAGGTCTATGTGGAGCAACCCGAAGGATTTGAGATTCATGATCGAGAATCTCATGTGTGAAAGTTGAAGAAGGCCCTCTATGGGCTGGAGCAAGCACCCCGAGCGTGGTATGAGAGGATCGATAGCTACTTGATGAAGCTGGGATTCACTAGGAGTGAAGCTGACCCTAACCTTTACTTTAAGGTTGAAGATGACAATCCTTTCATACTAGTGTTGTACATTGACGACCTCTTTCTAACAGTTGCAGACCCTCTCATTCACAAATGTAAGAGGGAGTTGGCTTCTGAATTTGAGATGAAGGACCTAGGACTGATGCACTATTTCCTAGGACTAGAAGTCTGGCAGAAGCCAGGGGAGATTTTCCTATCTCAAGGAAAATATGTGGTGAAGATATTGGAGATATTCAGTATGGTGGCCTGCAAGCCCGTGACTACCCCGATGGAGCTTGACTTCAAGAAGTTATGAGGTAGTGCTGCCGGACCCGTTTTACGAAATGCTACTGAGTAAACTCATCGGAGCATTGATGTTCTTGGTGAAATCTCGTCCGGATATATGTTTTGCAGTCAACACGTTGAGTCAAAATATGGTTGAGCCTCACCACTCACATTGGATTGGTGCCAAGAATCTGTTGAGATATCTTCGTGGCACAATCACTCATGGGTTGAGATACACTGCCGGAGATGTGAGACTACATGGATATACCGATGCTGATTGGGCAGGCAGTGTGGTGGACCGAAAGAGCACTTCCAGGTGTTGTTTCTCTTTGGGATTTGCCTCGATATCCTGGATGAGCAGGAAGCAGAAGTCGGTGGCTTTGAGCACCGCCAAGGCAGAGTATATTGCTGCTAGTATGGCCTCTTGTGAGGCGGTTTGGTTGCGAAAGCTCTTCAGTGAGCTGTTTGGATTTACATTGGATACCACCGTGATCCTGTGTGACAACCAGAGCGGGATTCATTTATCAAAGAATCTCGTATTTCATGATCGCTCCAAGCATATCGATATCAGGTACCACTATATTCGGGATATGGTGCAGCGGGGAGCAATAAGGCTCCAACATATCAGTACAGATGAACAGGTCGTCGACATTTTGACGAAGCCCTTGGGAAAGGTCAAATTCTTGACTTTCCGAGAACAACTTGGTGTCGTTCAAAGACCCTCTTATGAGGGTCGAGTATGATGTATTGAGCTCTGGGAGCTCCAGGGGGGCGCGGGGTAATTCTTGGAGTGACATGCGACCACAGGGCGACTCACCATCCCTTGGTGGTACACTATGTACAGGGTGAAAGGTTCAACCTTCCCCTGTTACACCCAGTGGCGACTGTAGGACAGGATGATTAGTTCTCCTGTGGGCTAGGATGATTAGTTCTCCATGGCGACTGTAGGACAAGATGACTAGTTCTCCTGTGGGCCAGGATGATTAGTTCTTTGTGGCGACTGTGGAACAGGATGATTAGTTCTCCTTTGGGCCAAGATGATTAGTTCTCCTGTGGCGACTGTTGGACAGGATGATTCGTTCTCCTGTGGACAGGATGATTAGTTCTCCGGTCAAGGCATCCTACCCATGCAGTCTGGGACTCATGGGAAGTACCTCTCATATGATCAATGAGTAGGGAAATGGGGTTAGGGACCATTGGTAGTACTATTGATGGACGCATCGTTGTATCTACCGTACTCCCTATGCTAGGATGACCTCCATTGATCTGGGATAAATGATACTGATCTGGGATCAGTGAGAGTGGTATGACACACTCTGAGACTGACTTCAGATCAGTGGAGGATGGTATGATACATCCTCGATCATTTCTTCTTCTTCATAGTTCGAGCAAAGCAGAGCAGGGTGAAGCAATGTAGGGTAGTTCATTTGATGGCTGGGATAGTAGCGACGGTCAGACGGATTGCAGATGGAGTTCTCCCTAGTTGAGAGGGACTGTTAAAATTGGCAACTAGGGCCAAACTCCATGGGGGTCACCTCATTTATGGCAGCTGATATTTTGCCTAGATTCCTCTTGTCGAGAGGTGTAGGATTGATCGAACGATCATCCGATTCCGACAAGTATTTATGGAGATATGAATTTATTTGTATTTACTTGACAAATTGTCAAGGTCGGCCAGCAGTGAAATGTGTGGCACACATGCCCAGTGAATCATATAAATACAAGAGAGGTTGATTCACTTTCTCATCATCTCATCTCACTCATTTTTCTCTCTCTCTCCTTAGCTTTGGGTTATACAAGGAGCAGCTCACACGTGGGAAGGAGGACGCATTAGGGCAAGGAGGACGTTGAAGTTGTTGAAGGTCTCTTTGACCTGCGTTGACCAAGCATTGACTCATCAAGGGTGCGGTTTTGGTGTAGCTGCCTCTCCTAGGCAGGCTGCAAATTTTGGCACAAAAATCGAGGCAACCCGTCCACAGGTTTGACTAGATTTGACTGCCCTAGTTTTGGGCGGCAGGTTGACTTCAGTCAACAGCAATTTGACTGTGTTTTTGGGGCTGTTCAAGGGTTGTTTCTTCAGGCTGTTCGAGGGCTAGTTGACCGGAAATTGACCAAGCATATTGGAGGTCAATTTCAACTCATTTGACCAAGTTTGACTTTGTTGATCTAGGGTTTGCTGCTGCTGATATAAAATTACAGAATTCTGATTTTGTACTATTTCTCTCTGCTGAACTATTGAAGATAAAAGAAGATTTGATCAAAGGGTTTCCCCGCATTGGGGTTTGTCCCTGGTTAGCCGCCACATCTTGTGTCTCTTGTCTTGGCTTGTTTTCTATTGATCGTTTAATGTTCTATCTGCACTTTACTTAATGTATATGTGATTACTAATCTGTGGCTAATAAGAAGAAAAGAAGTAAACTGCTCTAAGCATAGAACATACCATAATTTAACAGTAACACATTTTGATTTTGATGAATTAATGAGAAAACTACAATAGCTTGTCTTTCTCCTATTGGATCATTAATGAATATTGAATATGTATTATGTCACAATTGTATTTGTATGCATAATGTTACTTTGTAAAACTTACATCTTATGAAAATCTATGTTTAAATCAATGAATTTTTATCATGAATGAGAATTTGTACAAGAAATATCTAATTTTTAATATATATATATATATATATAGTGTATCTGAATGTGTCCGTGTCCGACACTCGAATCCCCATGTCCCCTATTAGGTGACGTAGGTTGGAGCATTCTACGGGCATATTTGGGATCCTGGTATTGATATGCAAGGTCTGAATTGCTTGAGGGAAAGCAATCTCGAGAAGGAAGGACTATAATGTCCCTTTCCAAATTATCACTTCTGGAGGACGACTCAATAGCCTATTTGATTCTCGTAGGCTATAGTTAGTGAAAAGGGGATCAATTAATTTAATTGTTTAAATGTCATTTGGGTGAAAAAGCAACATGTAAAAGTGACATTGAATAATTAAATTAAAAAGGTGTTATTAAGTGACTATGGAGAAAAAACAAGGAAAACTTTATAAAGTCACTTTATATTATTTAATTGAGCGGGAAAAGGTAAAAAGGTAAAAAAAAAGGGTCAAAAGGAAAAAAGGTTATAAAAAGAAGAGCCACGGTATTTATGATGACCCCTGGTATTTTGATGACAAAAGGGAGATGGGAGCTCACTTTTGGGGCATGCTTGATTATCTTATTGTTCTTTGGAAAGTTGTTGGCTTCAAACCCTTGGACGAAACCCTAAGGGCATTCTGGTTTCGATTGTGAAAGATTCAACCCTAGCCAGTAAGTTGGAGAGATCATTCTAGTTTCTCACATTGGGCATACAATAGATTCGATTTGGGTTGGTTTTCGTGGAGAAACAAATCCACCCTAGCTGATCAGGAGGAAAGATCACTCACATCTTTCATAGGTAATTATTGCTGAAAATCCATCTCATTGCCAAACCATGGAATTATTTGAGGAGGGCATAGCAGTTATACTCATCCATTCGAGGATTTATTCACTTGTTTTGGCCAAGCTGTGGCTACAACGCGAGCTTGTGGAGTGTGAAGGCCACATTGTCATTGACAGGTTGCATTATCAGCATTTAAAGGGGCTGTTTAAGTTCAGTTCTTGCTGCTCATTCCCAGCATATTTCTCTCATCAAAGCGAGGCACCTTTTGCTGGTTCATGGCATAAAAAGCAGGATTGATCTACTATAACCAGTCTATCCATCATGATCTCTTTCAGCAGTTAGGAGAGGTGATATTCCAACACTGTTATCATTCTCTTTCTCCTATCAAATTGTGCCACAGTCAAAGCTGTTCATGTGATTCCCAGCATTGATTCTTGTTCCTAAAAAGGCTGCCCTAGTGTGATAAAAGGCCAGATTAATAAAACAGATTAGGATACATTTGCTGTGGTAATCTTGCTTGTGGTACATTTGCTGTGTGATCATTGTGTTAGAAATATTTCCTATTTGATTACATGCAAAATGTTTGTCAAAATGTCTACAAGATAGAGGCTTTTTATTTGATTACATGCAAAGTGTTTGAAGAAAGGTTTACATGCAAAGTGTTTGACAAAATGTCTGAAAGATAAAAATCAAAGGTTTTACAAGTTTGGTCAGGATAATTTAATAGGGGATATTACACTATAAGTGGAGTACAGACTAAGCTATTTTGGCATCAAACAGAGTCCTCCCTTGTATGCCAAAGACACGCCATTAAATGAAAGACTCCTATAGGTGAGGAAAGCAGAGCCCTGTATTTAATGAATCACCAATCATCTGCCACCTTATCAAGCTTGAGAGAAGGTCAAGTTTTCACCTTTTCTTCTTTGTAGTTGTGTTTGAAATAACAACAGATCACATGTCCTAACGTTTGAATGGGCTCTGATTTCCCAAAGAAAGATACATGATAGGAACATAGCTCTAGAACTATAGTTTCTGTGAAAGGATGCAATCAAACATATCAATGGAAAGATTATAAAGAGGAAATCAGGGAATATCTTCTAGAATCATTAATAAACAAAAAATTCGCTGCATGCTCTTCCACAAAAAACTTTTCCCTTTGTTTCTGCTCAATGTTTCTAAGAATAAAAGAACATGATTGTTCATCTTACCTTCCATGGCCATTCAATCAATTTATGAGAATGTTAATGCCTCCATATATAATTGAAAGAAGAATAAAAGACAAAAAAAATATATCCTGGCAAAACTAAGCACAATGAACAAGTATATTCTTGAATTCTACTGACTTTGAATGAGCTTTTATGATCCATCTAAATTTCCTGCTTGCATCCCCTAACAGAGTTGTCTCGTGTTGCTGCAAAGTGTGTCATTGCTACTGCACAGCTTGAATATTTAATAAGAACAAATAAAGACATCCTTCTACTTATACAACAAGTCAGGAAAAAGACAACAAAGGGGAATCATCAAAAGAGGTTTACAAAGGAAAAACAAAATGAACTTGGAGATGTACAATTGGAGGATATTTTTAAATATATTTTCAGCCAATATACTACCAATGTGGTCTAAAATATAGAAAACCTGCCTAAATTAGGATTTAGCGCAGTAGATGAGAATTGTAATTTTGCTTTTGTTGATGAAATTATGATTTTTTCCTGAGGAAAAAGAAAAGGAAGCACAAAATTAGATGTGACACCCTACCAGTCTTTTGGATCACGCTCTGGGGCATCATTAGCTGATGTCAATTGATACGCAGCCAGCTTTTGCATTGAACCATCTGGTAGTTTATATACTATCCAAGATCCTGCAGAGAAGAAGGTAACATATAGGGAAGAACTCGTAAAAATATGGTATTTACAAGACCCAACTAGAACTTACAAGAAATTGTAACGGGACACTGACAGAATTCACAAGGAAAAATTAATGCTCTTAATAGAAACTGGTATAGCTTAACAATCCATAATCAATAATTTGAAAGACAATGAAAAAGAAAAAAGCTCATAAATCAATACATCCATGTAATAAATGGACATTTGTCCAATGGTAAGAAAGTCATTTCTATATCTCCCTACGATGATGAACATACTAGAAAAATGCACTTTGCATGCAAAAAGCAGAAGCGCTTGCACTTAAAACATATGGTAGAGTGCAGTTTAGTGTTTTTTCATTTGGACAAATAGAAATTTTTTGACAGAATTTATACCAAGCAAATTACAGAATCCCTGTTGTAGAATTCTCCAATAATTTCTACAAATAAAATAAGCATTCATAATTTTATATACAAAATTCCTTCACTAAGCACACAACATACTGGTCTGAACTTTTAGTAGCATGTCACAGAGCAATTGAGGTGCAATATACTGGGTTCGTTGCTTTCTCATGTTTGTTTGCCCAAGCTGATAACTCAATTGTTTATTGGTTGTTTGTGCATTGAGACTTGTGTTTGCCTAGTCGGTTTGGGGCTAATGGTTGCTTAGCCTTGAGGGACTTTGGCTTCATGTTGCTAATTTTCTAGTTACATTATATCTTGCAACCTATGTCATCTGACATAGTGACGCGGGACACAGAGGACATGGACATATATATATATATATATATATATATATATATATATATAGATATAACAAATTAGTATATTACACATAAATATAAACATAAAGATTCAAATTTTGTTGGAATATAGAAATTAGAACATTTGCATAATGATGATACAAACTCAATCATACAACTTTACAGCCAGTTACTATTTAGTACTTACTAGTACTAAAACAACAATGATCAAATGACAAACTGTGATATTCCTAATTAGAAATTAACAGCAAATACCAAATCAATGTACAAGGAACAGCAAAATAAATAAAAATCACGGCCACGAAATCAGTACCCAAAAAGATACCAGAAAAACATTCTGAGCCATTTTATTAAATAACTGGGATTGGGTACATAGAATGAGCTGAAATGATAGAACCTGGGCTTGCCAAGCAAGCTGAGCAAAACCCAGAAGGAAGCCTTTGACCCAATTGAGAAATGGCCTAGAAGAGTGAAATGCGCTTTGCCCAGTGAAAACTGCTACTAGTTGCCAACTGAAATGGCGAGTTCTACTCTGAATACTGCCCAAAATGCTCTGAAAATTTAGCCCTGGACTCCTCTCCCAATACCACAAAAAAGCAGAAATGGTTTGGGCTGAATCCAAGTGATGAGGATGTTGAAGAATCTAGGGCAAATAAAATTAAAGAGATTCTTCTTATCATGATAACAATTTGTGAAATGTTTTTACAATTTGTCTTAGCTTGATCTTCTTTTCATTATTAGTGTGTGTTAGCTTTATCAAACTGCTATCAAAACAAAAGAGACAAGAACACAAATGATTTGGCTTTCTGCCAGGGCCAAAACCTCTCCCTCTTGGAGAGGAAAACCCACACAAAATTCTTTTTATAGAGATTCCAATTGAAGAATACCAAGATCATGACCCTTGACACATTCTGCCACTCCAAGACCAAGACATCAATCCTCTTGCTCAAACACTGCTGAGATCATTATGATTGCTGCACCATTGAAGCCATCACTGCTGCATCACTGAGATCTCCATTACTGCCTCTTCATCATGTCACTGAGATCTCTTGCTACCATACTACTGTCATCACACTACTGCAGCATCTTCACTGGCTGTTCCTTTCGTGTGGGATCATCATTGATGTACATTCACATCAGTACCATCGAAACAATGAGGTCACTGAGATATCAAAGTCACGATCCCATAATTATCCATGCTAGGAACAGGACTGTGTATATCACAGAGGTCCTTCCTTATCAATGATACAGTGATCACCGAGTATACTACTGAGATATCATCATGTGTTGTGTCTATCTTGAATGACAATGTCATTACTCAGGGTATGCCGAGAAGGTATATCATCATGATCTTAAAACTGTGATCATAATAGTTAAGCCGAGAGTGTAGATCTATTTCCTGTAACCCTAACCACTGTTGTTCATTATGTAGAGGCTGCTACAGGGATACCACCCGAGATATACATATCTATATGCCAAGACTGCTTCTTGTAATGCGAGATCCTCTCTCTGCATTTCAATCCATCAAAAATCTTCTTCATACCCATCTGAGATCCTCATAGACTAGTCTACCTGCACCTTATACCCATCCGAGGTGCAGTTAGACCCTTAGATACTTGCCCTAATGCAATGCTGATATGCTCCTTTAATTCATGTGAATTCTGTCCCTGCTTTGATGCGGATCTCTGCTCCCATAATCACCTGAATCTTTAGAGATAAATTGCGAGTTCTTCTTGTGTGATTTGCGCTGACTCTAAGTGGGTATTTATAGTAGTTTGTGCTCCTATTTGAGCCGACGTGTACTTGTGAACCGACATGTCTTTCATTTGAGCCGACATGTCATTTAAACATATTTAATTCAATATTTGAAGCCGATAATGATGATCTCTGTTTCTTTTTGCTTGCAGACTTCTTGAGCATGCCAATGGAGGATTGTTCTTGGTCTTGGAGGGCTGCTTTGACTTGAATATATTTTACATAGGCTCTTAAAGAGCTTCTTTACACATGACATGACTCTTTGACATATAAATAAAATCCTAAAGACATCAAGAAGAAGTCTTTGACCTAATGATACTTCTTGTTCATGAAACCCATGTAGCAAGATGTACAAAAATAATTTATCCTCTTTATTACATCATTTACAAAGACCATGCCATTATGAAGACCGAACCTAGTTACACTTTCTTCAACACTCCCTCTTAACTAGGGAGGTATTCATAATGGTACTTGGTCATTCTCAATCTGAAGAATTTCTCGTAAGAAGAATCGGATTTGCAATCCATCTGTTATAGCATCATTTGAACCAACATTGTTTCATATAGCAAGGCCTTGACTAGCAGCTCTATCTCTCACTTAGATCAGAGGACACAATGTTGGCGAGACCAATGACTGATAGACACGCATCATCATTGTCTCCCTTAGGGTCATACCCAGCCGGGTGTTCTCCGAGTATGCCCTACTAGGACTATTCTCATCTTGGGTTCCTAGCCCTCAAGAATATCGATCCTCTTGCCCACTCTTGTCTTGGATGCCCTACCACATCCTCAAAGAGTGTCGAATGCCAGATGATTACACAATCCTCCATTATTTCTTCCAAATTGAAGACAAGAATGTTGTGTCTAACTCTCCCTCTCAACCAGGGATGAGTTCCAAGTTTCTCTTCACTCAGAAACTTACTCGAGTTCCTTTACTCATAGGAACCTCCCAGAGCTCCCTCTTACCTAGGGACTCTATCATCAGTACTTTATAGGGTCTTCTAGTTGACTGATGATCCAAGACCTTGATGTCATCAATTTCTTCATATGTAGGGTTCAACCATCCATCACTTTCCTTCATGTCATTCCTTCTTTTTCGAAAAGTATTCTCCTTGGCTTTATATCTGAGGCTTCCTTCATAGGGCCATCTATCTTCACTTTTCCTTCAATAGTGATTGCTCTAGATCATAAGGTACATAGTTGTGACATCCTTCACAACTCCCCTTACCTTAGCCCTGCACACATACCTAGACTTTCTCCAAGAGGTCAAAAACCAAAAACAAATCACATATTACCTTTTTGGTGATGGCCTTTTCCAGTGACATCTTCTTGAGGTATCAACACCCTACACACATGTTGATACATCTCCCAAAGATATCTGTTGTCAAGGGTCTTCATCTTTTCAGACTTTCATCAAAGTCTTCACATCTTTCGAGGAGATTTCCTAGTCAAATCTTCCTGATCCTTTGGATGTTGATTGCCTTCATCATGGTTGCATACTTCACAATCTCTTCCATCCTCACACCTTCCATTCCTAGGATGTTTCAATCAGATTTCTTCAATTGTAGTCAACTACCTCATACTTCATATGAGGACATATTATGTTGATTTCATCTAGTGTGACTTATGCCTTTCTGCATCCTTTCAGAGGAGGAGATCCTTTTCCTTTTGATCATGCTTGATCCATGTTACCTGCAACCATATGACATGACATTACAATATTAAATACAAATACAAGCATACATACCTCATTTTACCTTTGCTTCTTCCAGCAACTTCCTTGATTGAAAAGATCTTCAATCCCTTGATCTGTTTCATTTCTCATGTCATCTCATGAATTCCATAAGTTGGATTTCCTGATGAAACACTTGCTGCCTTCCTAGACTAGGGGATCCTCCGCTGAGGTTTCTATCAGAGAATCTACAGGATCTTGCATATCCCCATCTGGAAAATGTTTCCTTTGACCTGGATGACTTCTTCCTTTCCTTTAATGTCCAATGAGATTTCCAAGAGCTATGTCCTTCATGTTTCTCATGGTGATATCACGAGCTCTTGTTTCTAATGCTTCCATGATGCCACAATGCATCTTATTATCATGGTCATATCTGCAAAGGATTTTGGAGTCTATGATAGGATCCTTTTGTGAGGGACACCATCTCACTCATTGGAGAGTTCTGTTCCACCCTCTTTCCTTGGTCCTTTTCTTCAACTTCCTCCATCCTTCAGGCGATATGAGCTCTTTTCCATAATCTTTCCATAGTACTATTCTGTCTTGTCAAACTTCCCTTTCCTTTCTGCACATATTTGAGTCTTTTCAACTTGTCTTTCTCTATCTGGCATAGAGACCACAAATTGTTGATTGAGGTAACCTTCTTATTCATGGACATTTGTTACCTTGCTTATCAATATGAATATTAATGATGATTATCTTCTCATTATTTTTCCCAGATCTCGCAATTGAGATCTCATGAAGATATTCTTGTATTTCAAAGAGTACCTCTTCTAGCATTTCATATATTTCTTATCTGTCTCCTTTCTTGCTACATAGAGATGAGAGGACTTTTAAGAGTTCCTTCTCATGAATTCAAAGGAGACCTGTTCACTGACTTCTCTTCTTCATAAGGGTTCTGTCAACCCTTCTTATTCAATGCAAGGACCTCTGATGACCTATCAATCTATAGATCTCCTTGCATTCATAAAGTCATTTCAAAGAAAAATGATTAATGAAAATACTTACTTGAGATGTGAAGATGAAATCTTCACCTTGACCATGTTGGCAGTAGATGGAGCAAATTTATTGATGCTTCCTTCGACTGAGATCTTTGATAGTCAGATTGCCTTCTTTGCCTTCGAGCTATCTTGATATACAAGTTGTTGACATAGTTGTACTTATGGAACCTTGTAATATGCAACATAGTATTGAGGTTGTTTGTCCATCAGATAGTATAGCTTTTATATCGAGTACTGACCATTCAATTTCCTATGACTGCCCTCAATTAAGTTCTGAGAATTTGAGACTTCAGGACTGAGATAGTGGTATTCAATGAGACTGTGGGAGGCATCAAGGTTGTTGGTATCCTGAGATCTGAATGCTTCATCTTTTTGACAGTTGTCTTTCAAACCCCTCACTGTTGTAGACTTGTTGATGTAGGTTGCCTCTTAGATCTAGTGTAGATCCTGATTCCTTCAGCTAGCTTTGATGCCTTGTCGAAAACTTGACTTCAGAATGTCCCTTTTCTGCCCTCTCTTTGACTTCTGAACAAATCCCTCTGATACCATGTTGAAGAATCCAAGGAAAATAAAATTAAAGAGATTCTTCTTATCATGATAACAATTTGTGAAGTGTTTTTACAATTTGTCTTAGCTTGATCTTCTTTTCATTATTACTGTGTGCGTGTTAGCTTCATTAAACTGCTATCAAAACAAAAGAGACAAGAGAACAAAGGATTTGGCATTCTGCCAGGGCCAAAACCTCTCCCTCTTGGAGAGGAAAACCCACACAAAATTCTCCTTATAGAGATTCCAATTGACGAATACCAAGGCCATGACCCTTGACACATTCTGCCACTCCAAGACCAAGACATCAATCCTCTTGCTCGAACACTGCTGAGATCATTATGATTGTTGCACCATTGAAGCCATCACTGCTGCATCACTGAGATCTCCATTATTGCCTCTTCATCAGGTCATTAAGATCTCTTGCTACCATACTACTGTCATCACACTACTGCAACATCTTCACTGGCTGTTCCTTTCGTGTGGGATCATCATTGATGTACATTCACATCAGTACCATTGAAACAATGAGGTCACTGAGATATCAAAGTCACGATCCCATAATTATCCATGCTAGGAACAGGACTGTGTATATCACATAGGTCCTTCCTTATCAACGATACAGTGATCACCGAGTATACTACTGAGATATCATCATGTGTTGTGTCTATCTTGAATGACAATGTCATTACTCAGGTTACGCCGAGAAGGTATATCATCATGATCTTAAAACTGTGATCATAATAGTTAAGCCAAGAGTGTAGATCTATTTCTTGTAACCCTAACCACTGTTGTTCATTATGTCGAGGCTGCTATAGGGATACCACCCGAGATATACATATCTATATGCCAAGACTGCTCCTTGTAATGTAAGATCCTCTCTCTGCATTTCAATCCATCATAAATCTTCTTCATACCCATTCGAGATCCTCATAGACTAGTCTACCTACACCTTATACCCATCCGAGGTGCAATCAGACCCTTAGATACTTGCCCTAATGCAATGCAGATCTGCTCCTTTACTTCATGCGAAATCTCAGAGAGAAATGTGAATTTTGTCCCTCCTTTGATGCGGATCTCTGCTCCCATAATCACCCGAAATTTCAGAGATAAATTGCGAGTTCTTCTTGTGTGATTTGCGTTGACCCTAAGCGGGTATTTATAGTAGTTTGTGCTCCTATTTGAGCCAACATGTACTTGTGAACCGACATGTCTTTCATTTGAGCCGACATGTCATTTAAACATATTTAATTCAATATTTGAAGCCGATAATGATGATCTCTATTTCGTTTTGCTTGCAGACTTCTTGAGCATGCCAATGGAGGTTTGTTCTTGGTCTTGGAGGGCTGCTTTGACTTGAATATATTTTACATAGGCTCTTAAAGAGCTTCTTTACACATGACATGACTCTTTGACATATAAATAAAATCCTAAAGACATCAAGAAGAAGTCTTTGACCTAATGACACTTCTTGCTCATGAAACCCATGTAGCAAGATGTAAAAAAATAATTTATTCTCTTTATTACATCATTTACGAAGATCATGTCATTATGAAGACCGAACCTAGTTATACTTTCTTCAACAGAGGAAGCCCTCCAAATGGTGCGAATGGCTCTCTAGCTAGTTGCATGCACTGCTGGAAACACTGTTGCTTGAGCACCCACAAATCCACCACTGATGAGTTCTCCAAGCCACCTGTGAAATTATCTTTGAAAACCCCAAATCTCTAGCTCTCCTAGCTCCCCAACTTGCACTGCATAATCCCTGCGCAGTCTGTCCTCAATAATGCTTGCACACTGCTTGAGAATGATGAATTTGACCCTCTGAATCAGCTCCAAATCTCCCCAGCAAAAAACACCTAAGTCCTCGCTTCTCCAGCAATGGAATTTCCCTTCAAAACTGACCCACGAATTCCCTCTACAAATGCACACAAGTGTGTTGCCCCTCTTCTGCGCCCCTGGAATGCGCATTGCTCGATTTGGTCCAACAACTGAAAGATCAGCTCTGTGTAAGTATTGTGATAGACTCCTCAATCTACCAGCTAGGGAGACACATGAAGTTCTCTAAAATCGGCATGGAATCTTGCTTGAGACTCCTTGTGCTAAACAACTCCAAGAGATCTCGAATTTTGAAATTCAATTGACAAAAAGACCCCAAAGGAAGGCCTCCATTTAGCTGGCCCAAGCGCTCTCCTTGGTGGCCCCCACTTTCCACTAATTCACACTCCCTCCCTCAAGGGGTGGGTATTGCCTCCTTTTCTTGAGTGTGGGACCCGTTCACCCACTTTTCCTAAGTCCAAAACGCCAAAATTGCCTCCAACGCCAAAAATTACAAATTTTGCTACACTTAGAAAATTTATGGAATAGGGGATATCACACAAACACACAGGAAATTAGAACCATAAACTGCAGTTTTCTCATCAAATCATCAAAATCAATCTACTACATAAACACTAAGTCACTGCTACTATAGGTGGCAATGCTAATGGTAAATACAAAAGAGGGTAGATACTAGAACCATATATTGGAAGAATCTCATAGCTTGTCACTGTCAGCATTCCTCTTCCATGTTAGGATCATTAAAATCAGCATCACTACCATTGCTCTCTCCTCCATCCTCCTCTTATATATCCAATCCAATTGGTTCATTTGCTAGTGTGGAGCATGACCCCTCAAAAGTGACTGACTCCAACACTTTTGCTATTGAGACAATTGTCTTGCTACAACAATGTTTTTTTAGTATTTGAAGTTGCACTTGCAGCACCACTTGCAGACTTAGCCGCTGTGATAAAATTCCCTATCCGCAGTCCTAAGTGCCCTAACAACAGGCCTGATCTACTGCTCTTGAAAAGCCCTCATCCGCAGTCCAACTAGGAGTAATCTGGCCGCAGAGAATGGAGGATCAAGTTGTGCCCTTGCCGCAGAGAAAAAGAGGAGCTAGCGCTGCCCTAGTCACAGTCCTAAAGGAGGTCACCTTGGCCACAATTGGAGAGGCCCTAATCAGCAGCAAATGAAGGAGGAAAGCCATAGATAAAGGAGGCCTATGTTGCACGAAACGTGGTACAGAGGTCTGTTTCCGTACGGAAACTGGTACGAAACGCGGAAACGCGTTTGGTACGGCCGTGAAACGTGTTTCCGACCGTACTACCATGTTTCCCAAAACGGAAACGTGGCCAGTACGGCCGGAAACGCGTTTCACGGCCGTACGACCCACGTTTCCTCATTAACTTGTGTTTTTTTTTTTTTTTTAATTTGTTTTTTAATTTATTTTTAGGGTATGTTAGTGACTTCTAGTTGCTTCTAGATGCATGTCTAAAGTTATAAAAGTGAATTTTTGCCCTAGTGTTGATATGCAGTTCATCAGGGAGTTTGAGGCATATGCAGTTCATGGTAATGTTAAATATTCTTAAAGTAAAAGTGATATTCTCCTTTATTTTTCATTTTCAAATTTCATCCTTTTACTTAAATTTTTAACATTACCATGAAATGACTCAGGATGTTTGAGAGTGGTTTCGCCCTCATTGGATTTCATATGGAAAAAGTAGAATTTTAGATCTCACTCAAAATCCAGCAGACTTATTTGTTTTTCAGGATTTCAGGATTGGGGGGATTGCAATGTTTCCATTGGATTTTATCATGTACTAGGGTATGGAACTTGTATTTAATCAAGAGAACCAAGCCCTCTATGCAGGGGAAACTCCCAATAATCAAGATCATGTAGGGTACTAGGGTATGAAACTTGTATTTAATCAAGAGCACTAAGGTCATTCGACTATGTAGGAGGAGACTCCCAATACAACAGTGGTCCTTCTAAAGAATGGGATGTGGATGCAGAAAATCCTGATTTGGATCTCTCTTTTGCAGCCTTATAGTCTTTATTGTACTTGCAGCCTCATATATTAATATAAATAAAGGCTGATTTTGAGATTTGGATATATAATAAAGGTTGCTTTGGGATATTTCGATATTTTTATTTTCATTATGTGATCATTCATGAGTAAATGTGATGTAAATTAAATCTTAATGTTTAAGTGTAATAAATTATGATGTATCATTAATGCTTTATGATTGCACATATATATATATATATATATATTTAAATATTTTCAATATATATATATATATATATGTATATATTCGCATTTCCCCGTTTCCAAAATTTGGGGAGGTCGCGTTTCGTATCGCTTCCCGTTTTGGAAACTCGTACCCGTTTCTTTGTTTCGTGCAACCTAGAAGGAGGCCCTTACATGTAGTTTCACAGCTAGAGTTCTAACAGTTGGTTGCTATCCAGAAGGAGACCTTACACAATCACCTAGCCACTGGGATAATGCCACATTGTTGTAGGTGACAGCATGGCCATTTCCGTATTGTTTGGGTATGATATGCTGGGCAAAAAGAATCCAATAAGGAGCTATGGGGCTGCTGCATAAAGGCTGATTTGGTCACTGTGTGAAGGGACAAGGTTCAGACCCTATAAGGCAGGGTATCATTGGAGCAAATGTGTGCAGGCAAGCTGCAGTCAATAGGTGGACTGTGGGGTTTGTTTAGAGTGTTGTAGCTCACAGCGTTTGTTCTCTATCTAGTGTCCAGGTCTACTATGAAATGCATCAATCCTTACTGCATATGAAAGGCGCCAGATCAGCAACCTTGACATGATCAATAAAGCAACATAGGAGGAAGAGCTTTATAGAAGGAAAGCTTCAGTATTCTGGGAATTTGGTTGCGCTGCTCTAGGCCTATCATCTGCTTCTTTGTGTCATCTTCATGGTGAAGATCTCTGATGTCTGATTTCCTATTTTGGCAAGTCAAAGTGTTGACTTCAAATGTATTTGTACTATCTCTCTCTCTGCTGAACTATTGAAGAATATAAGAAGAATTGATCAAGGGTTTCCCCACATTGGGGTTTGTCCCTGGCTGGTGCCACATCTTGTGTCCTCTTGTCTTAGCTTGTCTTCTGATGTTTATGTTCTATTGCACTTTACTATCATGCTGATGTGATTGCTAATCTGAATATTGTCATTGGGCTAAAATGAAAAATTGAAGTAAATTGCTCTCAGCATAACATACCTAAAATTAATAGATAACAAAAGGGCATGGGATAGCAAAATTAAATATGCATTGTGGGCTGATAGGATTACAAAGAAGAGTTCAACAGGAAAGAGTCTCTTTGAGTTAGTTTATGGCTTGGATGTCACCCTTGTCATGCACTTGATGTTGAAGGAAATGTAACTAGGCTCGGTCTTCATAAATGTACTTTTAATATTTGTACTTATTCACGAAAAGAAATATTATTTTTATAATATAGGTCAATGAGTTTTTTGCTCATTGAAATAGGTCTAGCACTAACTAAATTGCTATAGGTGAGTCAAATAGTCAAAAGGAAATGTTGAAGGCCTTATGGGCATGTTACACCTGGTATGTGTATGTATTATGGTCAAGAGAAGACCTCCAAGCAAAGTCACAAGCATCCTCCAAGCAATGACATCCTAAAAAGAAGAAATCTGAAGCATAAAAGTCAAGTCGGCCTCAAGTTATCTAGTCGGCCTAAAAGAAGGAGCAAACACCTATATATATTAGGGTCATTACACCACTCAAATAGAACACATTCATAGGTCTGAAATTAGCGCAGAAAATGAGGAAGAAAAAGGGTGATCAAGTGACAAGAAAGGGAGCCTCTAGTGCAGCGTATAAGGAGGAGTCTAGGCCGAAGTTGAGAGGACTGTTTTCTAAGGTAGAAAATAGTCACAAGTGCAAGAAACAAAGCCTCTTCCTGCAGTCATTGCAGCACTATCATCACAGTCACATAACATCATTGGTTGGGCAATCTAAGCAGGCCTATAAGGCCCCTCACTCAAGTGTAGAAGGAGCCCTCTCAAGCGAAGAAGGAAGAGGTCTAAATCACAAAGAAAATAGTCACACGTGCGAAGATAAAGAGGTTGTCCCCGCTGTTATAACAACCCTTCCATTACAGTCATACAAGTTCATTGATAGGTGAAAACAAGAAAGGAATCATCATAGGAAAAGGGTCTCATCAAAGGTATCTCCTCTAGAGCAAGTGCAACACGGTTTACTAACAAGTTGAAAGAAGAATGAAGTGCCGGAAGGAGGAGGACAAAGTGCCGGGGAACAAAGTGCCGGAAGAAGGAAGCCTATGTGTCGGGAAACAAAGTGCAGAAAGGAGAAAGGGCTTGACTTGTGCTTGGAGGATATTCTAGTCAATGGTCTAGGGTTTGGCATTGATCAATAGAAGCTTCAATAAGAGAAATTCACTAAAGGGTTTTCCTCTCAAGAGAAGAGAGGTTTTGGCCCTGGCAGAGAGCCAACATCTTGTGTTCTTGTTTTTATGTTTTGGTAGCAGTTTGATGAAGTACACACATATGCACTAATAAGAAGAAGAAGAAGAATAAGCTAATAAGGAAAAGTAAAAATACTCCACAAATTGTTATCAAGTAACGAAGAATCACACTACACTACTTTGCCCTAGATTCTTCAACATGGTATTAGAGGTAAGGTGACACATCAAGGAAAGGGCATCTCAAGAACACTCATCAAGGGAGAAGCATCTACAGTTGAAGCATCAAGCCTAGAAGTCTCAATCACTTCAAGGATAAGACGGGTATACAATCCATCATTCATCAAGGAGGTCTACATAGCAAGAAGAAGAGCCTTACATAAAGGCACCTACAAAGAAGAGAAGATTGAAGCAGGACCTACATCAAGCTCCGAGTCATCAAGCAAATCTCATCATCAAGCAAGTCCACTTGAAGAAGGCAACTTGAAGAACATCAAGATCCTAGGAAGTCAAGCCATCAAGTCTTCAAGGAGGAAGCAAATTCATTACATCTCAAAATCTATCAAGTACATGTCCCCTTCTGAATATACCTCAATTTCTTTTTGCAAGGAAAGCAATGAATTGGTAGGTACCAATAACTTTCTTGCGTGGAAGAAGAGGACTAATCTACTTCTCAAGGAGAATGAACTCCTAGAACATGTCAAAGGGAATATCACTATCCCTGCTAAGGAACAAACTCAAGCCTTAGCCAAGTACAATAAGGATGAGAGAAGAGCTCAAAGGATTCTAATAGAATCAATCAAAGACTCTCTCATTCCTTATGTCTCCAAATTTGAGACATCAAAAGAAATTTATGATAAGCTAGTACAGCTATTCTCAGTATCCACAATCGGAGAAGTAATATCTCTGAGGAATGAATTGTACAAGATGAAGATAACAAAGGAAGGAATAGCTCCCTACTTCATGAAAATCTCTGAAATGAAAGATCAACTTCAAGAGCTTGGGGAAGTCATGACTGACAGAGAAATTACAATTGTAGCACTCAATGCTCTACCTGAGGATTGGGGCAACTTCACATCAATCATATATGCCAAGAAGGAAGCAACCACTCTCAGTGAAATGTGGTCTCCTCCATGCAGAACAGAGGAAACCAGACTTAAAGCAAAGGAAGATGTGGGATAAAAGGAGCAAGCATTTGCTACCATGGCCTTGAGAAAGGGTAAATTTGGCAAATTTGGTCCACGAAGAACAAACAACAAAGACATGTCCAAAATCCAATGTTTTGGATGCCAAGAATATGGACACTACAAAAGCAATTGTCCTAAGCTTAAGCAGGACAACAACAACAAAAGAAAGAGGGAAGCAGCTCACATGACTCAAGAGGTGAAAGAAGAAGAAAAGAAGCAAAAGAAGGAAGATCCTCCGGATCTCTACTATGACTAAGTCAAACTCTTTACTTCAAGTCTTCTTTCAAGGTTTTGAGTAGGATAGGAGCATGTAGGAATAAAATAAAATTGCATGACTAGAAACATCTTCTAGAATCTAGAAGCATGAAGTACATAGAGTTCTAGATACTCATGAAGATGTAGCATTTATAATGAGAATAAAAATGCATGGGTAGAAATATCTTCTAGAATATAGGAGCATGGTAGATATAGCTCAAGATATTCATATAGAAGGAGCATACCTAGTATAGGACCTCATCCATGATAAAGGAAGATTGATCATGATTAAGAATCTTAGAAGATCTCCATCATCGAAAGAAAAGAAACATTTGCAAGGCAAGGGTCTTTAAGATCCTATAATGGAACCTTCAAAAGAAGGTTCATGAACCAAAGCAGATGTCTCATCGGGAATCCCATTCATGGGATTTAAGAAAAGGGTGATATGCAAGCAAACTAAGATGAAGCAAGAAGGGCCACACTAAGGACAACCAAATGAAATGAAGATGACCAAAGGAGAATCAAGATGAGGTATGTATGCATCAAAGTTTAGTCATGTTATAATTTGTATATTATTAAGTCATGGGAATAGTTTTATAACATGATCAAGTATGAAAGAATCTCTTTCACCAAGGACATGCTCGAAGGAATGTACTACAATGAAATGAAGGTCAACAAAAGAATATGCTCACATAAGGAGTATAAGATTGCTGACTAAGAAGCAAGAAGAAATGTTGACTAGTCCAGGAAGCAAGCAATGAAGAAATGCTCTCACAAGAAGCATAAGATGGTTGACCCATCTATCTAAGAAGAAGCAAATGAAGAAAGAGATCAAGCATGTGAAGAACACCATGATCACTGAGAATCACTATCTGACAAAAATACTTTGAAGATATCTCCCAAAAGAAAGCAGGACAAATTTGACAAAGGAAGGAAGGACCCTTGACACCGATGAAGGCCTTGGAGATATAAAAATACAGATAATTGATTCTACTCTACGAAGATGTCGTGATGAAGAAGTCATCCAACAAAAGAAAAAGCAATGTTGAAGCAATATCAGGATGAAGTCATGATGGGCTACTAGGTCGAAGCATGTAAACAAGCAAGTACAACGAAGCATGTACAAGATGACAAAAGAGTAGCCAGATGACAAGAAAACCTGATGTATGACATGAAAGCCACTTTCCACGAAGGAAGAAATGACATGACAAACCAGGAAGGAAAGTGATCGATGGATGGTGCCCTACCTAGAAGAAGTTCGAACAAAGACTTCATGACATCAAGAAAGGAAGGAGATCAAGCAGTTGAAGGACCCACGAAGAAGAAGTTCCTGATGAATGAAGGAGTCCCTAGTTAAGAGGCAGCTCTGACAAATCCCTAATCAAGAGGGAGTTTTTGAATCACCCCTGATTATAAGGAATGACATTTGTGTTTTTCCATCTCATGGGTCATGCACTAGATCAGGACTAACAACTGTAAGTCTAGATGAAGGCCATGAATGGAAATGTAGACACAAGATAGACACAATATTCTTGTCTTCACTTGGGAAGAAAGAATGGGAGGATTGGGTAATCATCTGGCATTCGATACTCTTTGAGGATGTGTAGGGCATCCAAGACAAGAGTAGGAAAGAGGACTGATACTCAGTGACCACCCGGGTGGGAATGTACCTTGAGAGACAATGATGAAGGTGTCTATAAATCATTAGTCTCCATAGCATTGTAGCTCATGGCCTCGTAGACAGATGAAGTTGTTAGTCAAGGCCTTGCACTATGACAATGTTGATGGATATGATGCTATAACAGATGGATTGCAAATCTGGTTTCTCTTATGTGAATTCTTCAAAGATTGATAATAGCCAAACACCTTGTAATGTTGTATGAATACCTCCCTAGTTAAGAGGGAGTGTTGAAGGAAATGTAACTAGGTTCGGTCTTCATAAATGTACTTTTGATATTTGTACTTATTCAAGAAAAGAAATATTATTTTTATAATATATGTCAATGAGTTTCTTGCTCATTGAAATAGGTCTAGCACTAGTTAAAGTGCTATAGGTGAGTCAAATAGTCAAAAGGAAATGTTGAAGGCCTTAAGGGCATGTTACACCTTGTATGTGTATGTATTATGGTCAAGAGAATACCTCCAAGCAAATTCACAAGCATCCTCCAAGAAACAACATCCTAAAAAGAAGAAATCTGAAGCATAAAAGTCAAGTAGGCCTCAAGTTATCTGGTCGGCCTAAAAGAAGGAGCAGACACCTATATATTAGGGTCATTACACCACTCAAATAGAACACATTCATAGCTTTGAAATTAGCGCATAAAACGAGGAAGAAAAAGGGTGATCAAGTGACAAGAAAGGGAGCCTTTAGTGTAGCGTACAAGGAGTCTAGGCCGAAGTTGAGAGGACTGTTTTCTAGGGTAGAAAATAGTCACACGTGCGAGAAACAGAGCCTCTTCTTGCGGTCATTGCAGCACTATCATCACAGTCACATAACATCATTGGTTGGGCAATCTAAGCAGGCCTATAAGGCCCCTCACTCAAGCGTAGAAGGAGACCTCTCAAGCGAAGAAGGATCAGTTCTAAATCACAAAGAAAACAGTCACACGTGCGAAGGTAAAGAGGCTGTCCCTGCTGTCATAACAACCCTTCCATTACAGTCATACAAGTTCATTGATTGGTGAAGACAAGAAAGGAATCATCATAGGAAAAGGGTCTCATCAAAGGTATCTCCTCTAGAGCAAGTGCAATGTAATATTCCTAACCCAGAATATTCCTCAAACCCCAGCAAAAACTCCAACCAAGTATGTGCAAATGATATAATAACCCAGAAGTGATAAAATAACAGTGGAACAACATATAATAATGTAAACCGCAAATATAAGCAGATACACAAGAAATGCAGCGAGAAATGCTAAGCCATTTTATTATACTGAGCAATAGAATGAGTACAAGAGGTGATTAGACAGATGGCACCTCGAATTGCACAAGGCAAGTGGAGAAATACTCTCAGAATGACAAGAATGGCCTCTCTGCATGGATGCTGCTGCTGCTGCTAGAAAACAAATGATGATTGTTGAAATTTGGTACCGGAGGACAGGTGGTTCCCTAAGGCTTTGATCTTTGGCCTAGGGAAAAGTGTCCAAAAGAATTTAATTTTTCTCCTAAAGTAACTTTATAATTTTTATAAAGTTAAATCTAATTTGAAAGTGACTTTAAGTGATAAAGTTACTAAGTCTAATTTTAAAGTGACTTTATAAAGTCAATGAAAAATTAGAAAGGAAAAGTGACTTTGGAAATAAATGACTAAGTGGGTCTTTATTAAAGTGGGGTGAATTAAAAAATAGAAAGTGAGATTTAAATGAGCATTTAATCTCAGCCATTGATCTAAATCTATTTCAGCCATTGGATTTAGGGATCACCCAAAAGTCATTTAGGGTTGGGTTAAGGGAGGAAAAGGAGAAAAAGATCATTCATTCTTTCATGAGCAGATTGGGAGAAGGAGAGCAAGAGAGCAAGGGAGATTTCTGGACAAGGAGGAGAAAGAGGCAGCAGTTTGGCACACACACCAAGGCAGCATTTCAGCAAATCCGAACAGCATAAAGAACAAGCAGAAAAAGGCAGATTTAGTGAGCAAAACAGTGAAAAAATTATTTTTCAGCACGAATATCGAGGAGGCGATTTTCTGCACTTTTCCCGAGGGCTGTCCGTACAAGTCCGTACGGCCGTCCGTACAGTCCGTACGGTCCGTACATCCGTACGTCCGTACAGTCCGTACATCCGTACGGTCCGTACAGCTCTTCCAGCAGTTTTCAGATTGTCGTTTGGGCTGAAAACAGATAAGTTTTGCTTGCTGGAAAAATTTCTGTTTTGCTGATTTTTTTGCTGAAATATTTTCTCTGTAAAAGGCATTTTCCAGAAATAAAGAAGAGCTCTCAAACTGGTTTTCCCCAAGAGTTGTAGGGGGTTTTTCCAGGGTCAAGTTGACCAAAAATCACTGAGTTTAAATGTGTTTTTATGGCTGTTTTAATTGCTGATTTTTTATTTCTGCAATTTCCAGCACTCTGAAAAATTTCCAGAATTTGTGTTTTCAGCAATATTTATTTTTTCAGTCTGTTAAATGTATGGCTATGGGAATGGGCATTTAACTATATGGGAGAAATAAGGTGAAACTGAAAACCGGGGTGGGAAACAGAAAATTTTACATGGTATCAGAGCTTGAGTGCTGAAGGGCAGTTTGGGACAGCAAAAGAGAAAAAATACAGCTGCTGATTTTTTCACTCAGAAAATTCCAGCAAGCTGATTTTTCATAAACAGCAGGTTTATCTTTACAACAGCAGTGCTATTTTTCAGTTTTAGGACAGCAAGATGTCATTGGGATTGAGGGTGGAGGATAGGTTGGATGGGCATACAAATTACAGCGTTTGGAAGGAGAGAATGCAGAGTATCTTTGAGGAGGCAGAAGTCTGGGATATCATGGTGCATACAGCACAGCACCCTGTTGTTGTGCCTACTGATGCTACTCAGTTGGCAGCTTATAATAGAAAGAACAACAAGGGTAAAAGGCTGATTCTAGACGGAATCAAAGACCATTGCATTCCTCATGTGAGAGGAAAGAGCAATGCCCATGAGATGTGGACAGCATTGTCCAATCTCTACCAGAGTACCAATGAGAACCGGAAGATGGTCCTGAAGGAGAAGCTGAAGAACATTAAGATGGGGAATGATAGTGCAGCTGGATATCTCACAAAGATTACCAATGTGAGAGATGAGTTGGCAGCGATTGGAGAGGCCATTCCATCCACTGAGTTGGTGCGTATTGCAGTGAATGGCCTCCCCCGTTCATGGTTGAACTTTGCTGATGGGGTTTGTGCACGTGAGACCCTTCCCACATGGGAGAGGTTTTGGGATGATTGTATACAGACAGAGATCAGGAAAGGACAGCTTGGGGCAGCCAAGCCAGTTGAGCAGGATGAGGACGTAGCACTGGTGGCAGGAGGCAAGAAAGGCAAAGGGAAGAAGCAGGCTTCCACAAGCGGTGGTGGAGGCAAAGGCAAAGGTAAAGGTAAACAGGGTAACTCACAAAAGGACTATTCCAAAGTGAAGTGTTGGAATTGTCAGAAGATGGGACACTATGCAGTTGTGTGTCCGGAGAAGAAGAAGAAGAAGGGGAAGACCCAGGATGTGGCAGCGTCAGCTGAGATTGAGGACTTTGCAGGTCGTTTTGACCGGGAGTTTGCGTTCACTACATGTGAGTCCTCTAGTGCAGGATCACCTGCCACACAGGTTCAGAGGGAGCATGCTTTTCCCTCGATTAGCGGAGCATCTACAGGTATCTGGTATGTGGACAGTGGGGCTTCACGTCACATGACAGGAGTCCGGGAGTACTTCTCAGAGCTTTCAGAGAGTGGCACTGATATTGAGGTAGTACTCGGTGATGACAGAGTTGTTAGAGCAGTCGGGGTGGGGACAGTGACATTTCAGAGGGAGTCCAAACCTCCCTTGAAGGTGTCAGAGGTTCTTTATGTGCCAGGGATGAGGAAGAACCTCATATCCGTCTCAGCTTTGGAGGACAGAGGATATGAGGTACTGTTCAGGGAAGGACAGGTGTTGATGTATCCCAGGGGCTCTCCAGCTGATTCAGCTAGAGTGATAGGTGTACGCCATGCAAAGGTGTACAAGTTTGCATTCCAGCCCCCTTTGGCATTGAGCTGTAGTACCGACAGCAGAGCTAGCAGTTCTGAGCTATGTGAGATTTGGCACCGCAGGATGGGGCACATGTCTCATGGAGCCTTGAGGACATTGCGGGAGATCACTACAGGTGTGCCAGATTTCAGTACTGATCACCATGATACTTGGAGAGGTTGTGCGATGGGCAAGTTTGCCAAATCCCCTTTTCCCAGCAGTGACAGCAAAGCGACGGGGATACTTGATTTGATTCATTCCGATGTGAGCGGTCGGATGTCTCATGTTTCCTTGAGTGGATATGAGTACTATGTCTTATTCATTGATGATCACTCTAGGAGGACCTGGATTTATTTCTTGAAGACCAAGAGTGAGGTCTTCAAGCGGTTTCAGGAGTTCAGAGCTCTTGTGGAGACTCAGACAGGTCGAAAGATCAAGTCCCTGAGGTCGGACAATGGAGGAGAGTACACCCTTGGAGAGTTTGTTGACTATTGTGCAGAGGCAGGCATTAGGAGGGAGTTCACTGTTCCTTACAACCCCCAGCAGAACGGGGTTGCGGAGAGGAAGAACAGATCCATCATAGGGGCTGCCAAAGCCATGTTATATGATCAGGGGTTGCCATTGTTCTTGTGGGCAGAGGCCTGCAACACAGCTGTTTACTTGCAGAACAGGAGTCCGCATCGTGCCTTGGGGCACATGACTCCGGAGGAGGCTTTCTTTGGGAAGAAGCCTGATCTTGGTCATCTTCATATCCTTGGATGCATTACATACTCCTATATACCTAAGGAGGAGAGGACCAAACTAGAGCCCACCGCAGAGAAGGGTATCTTTGTGGGCTACAGTGAGACCTCAAAGGCCTTTCGGATTTACATTCCTGCACTGAGGAAAGTTGTTGTCAGACGGGATGTGAAGTTCGAGGAGGACAGGGCCTTTAGGAGGTCACGGGAGTTAGAGTATCTGGATCAGCCAGACCCTCAGCAGCAGTTGAGTCAGTCGCAGGGATCCAGTGGGCAGGGATCAGGAGGATCCGGAGGTACATCTATGAGGATGTCAGGGCCATCAGTGAGCAGTGGCTCGCCGAGCCAGAGGGGTGGTGCTTCGGGCAGCATGCAGAGCAGTTCACAGAGCAGTTCACTAGGGAGTCCACTGATGGACAGTTCACACGGTACCTCAGCTTCTACAGGTTCAGGTGCAGGCAGGAGGACAGCAGACAGACAGTCAGGAGTTCAGGCTACTGATGGGGATGAGGAGGAGGAGTTTCATTCTCCTATGGGAGAAGCATGCTCAGGGAAGAGGAAGCCCAAGTGGCTTCAGGACACCTTGAGAGATGCCACATCTGTTGCTGAGCCGAAGAGGCCGGTCAGAGAGAGTAGACCACCTGAGAGATTTTGTAGCTATATGGCGATGGTTACCAGCATCCTTGACTCTGAGCCTTCTAGCTATGAGGAGGCAGCTAGCCAGCAGGTCTGGAGAGAGGCCATGCAGGAGGAGTATTCTTCTATCATGAAGAATGATGTTTGGGAGGTGGTGCCGAGGCCTGAGGGCAAATCCGTGGTTACTTCCAGATGGCTTTACAAGGTAAAGCATGCTGCAGATGGCAGCATTGAGAAATTCAAAGCAAGGTTTGTGGCTAGAGGGTTCTCACAGGTAGAGGGAGTTGATTATGAGGAGACCTTCGCTCCCGTGGCTCGATATACTTCGATCCGCTCCATTATATCGATAGCAGCAGAGATGGGTTGGAAGATCCACCAGATGGATGTGAAGACCGCATTTCTCAATGGCTTCATACAGGAGGAGGTGTACATTGAGCAGCCACAGGGCTTTGAGGTGCATGGGAAGGAGTCCCATGTGTGCAGATTGAAGAAGGCCCTTTATGGCCTGAAGCAAGCTCCCAGAGCTTGGTACTCCAGGATAGATGCATACTTGCAGGGGATGGGTTTCACAAAGAGTGAGGCAGATCCGAACCTTTACTTTATTGTGATTGGTGAGGAGCCTCTCATTCTGGTGCTGTATGTGGATGACTTGATCATTACAGGTGCAGAGAGACTCATAGAGCACTGCAAGAGAGATCTTGCAGCGGAGTTTGAGATGAAGGACATTGGCTTGATGCATTACTTTTTGGGTTTGGAGGTGTGGCAGGAGGAGGGGCATTTCTTCCTGGGGCAAGGGAAGTATATTGTGGACATCCTTAGCAGATTCCACATGGAGGATTGTAGACCCATGTCGACACCGATGATCACCAACTGAAAGAAGCTTCATGCTTCGGATTCCGAGTTGGTGGATCCCACATTGTACAGGCAGCTGATTGGTTCCTTGATGTATTTGGTCAACACCAGACCAGATATCTGTTTTGCAGTCAACACGATGAGTCAGTTTATGTGTGAGCCTAGGAAGGTTCACTGGGTGGCTGCAAAACACATTTTGCGGTACTTGCAGGGGACAGTGGATTATGGTCTGGACTACAGGCAGGGAGATGGAGTGAGATTGGCAGGATACACTGATTCTGATTGGGCAGGTTGTGCTTCTGATAGGAAGAGCACTTCAGGGTGTTGTTTTGGGTTGGGTTCAGCAGTAGTGTCATGGTTCAGCCGGAAGCAGCAGTCAGTAGCACTGAGTTCAGCGGAAGCAGAGTATATGGCAGCCAGTCTAGCTAGTTGTGAGGCCATCTGGCTTCGCAAGATGTTGTTTGGCTTATTTGGTCAGCCGTTGAGACCTTCAGTGATTTACTGTGATAATCAGAGTTGCATTAAACTCACGGAGAATCCAGTATTTCATGACAGGTCAAAGCATATCGGGATCAGATATCATTTCATCAGAGACCATGTTCAGAAGGGAGCTGTAAAGCTTGAGTATATTTCCACTGATGAGCAGGTTGCAGATATTCTTACCAAAGCCTTACCACGGGGCAAGCATGTCTACTTCAGAGACAAGATGGGTGTGGTGAGGAACACCTTCCTCGGTAAGAGGGAGTGTTGAAATTTGGTACCGGAGGACAGGTGGTTCCCTAAGGCTTTGATCTTTGGCCTAGGGAAAAGTGTCCAAAAGAATTTAATTTTTCTCCTAAAGTAACTTTATAATTTTTATAAAGTTAAATCTAATTTGAAAGTGACTTTAAGTGATAAAGTTACTAAGTCTAATTTTAAAGTGACTTTATAAAGTCAATGAAAAATTAGAAAGGAAAAGTGACTTTGGAAATAAATGACTAAGTGGGTCTTTATTAAAGTGGGGTGAATTAAAAAATAGAAAGTGAGATTTAAATGAGCATTTAATCTCAGCCATTGATCTAAATCTATTTCAGCCATTGGATTTAGGGATCACCCAAAAGTCATTTAGGGTTGGGTTAAGGGAGGAAAAGGAGAAAAAGATCATTCATTCTTTCATGAGCAGATTGGGAGAAGGAGAGTAAGAGAGCAAGGGAGATTTCTGGACAAGGAGGAGAAAGAGGCAGCAGTTTGGCACACACACCAAGGCAGCATTTCAGCAAATCTAAACAGCATAAAGAACAAGCAGAAAAAGGCAGATTTAGTGAGCAAAACAGTGAAAAAATTATTTTTCAGCACGAATATCGAGGAGGCGATTTTCTGCACTTTTCCCGAGGGCTGTCCGTACAAGTCCGTACGGCCGTCCGTACAGTCCGTACGGTCCGTACGGTCCGTACATCCGTACGTCCGTACAGTCCGTACATCCGTACGGTCCGTACAGCTCTTCCAGCAGTTTTCAGATTGTCGTTTGGGCTGAAAACAGATAAGTTTTGCTTGCTGGAAAAATTTCTGTTTTGCTGATTTTTTTGCTGAAATATTTTCTCTGTAAAAGGCATTTTCCAGAAATAAAGAAGAGCTCTCAAACTGGTTTTCCCCAAGAGTTGTAGGGGGTTTTTCCAGGGTCAAGTTGACCAAAAATCACTGAGTTTAAATGTGTTTTTATGGCTGTTTTAATTGCTGATTTTTTATTTCTGCAATTTCCAGCACTCTGAAAAATTTCCAGAATTTGTGTTTTCAGCAATATTTATTTTTTCAGTCTGTTAAATGTATGGCTATGGGAATGGGCATTTAACTATATGGGAGAAATAAGGTGAAACTGAAAACCGGGGTGGGAAACAGAAAATTTTACAATGATTTGGGGTTGCTCCCCTCCTCGGAAAAAGCTGAAACTCTAGATTCGGGCTCTACTCAAGAAACCCAGAAAAAACCCAGAAAGCTTTCCTGGAATGGCCGACCCTCGAAAAACACCCTCTTGGGGTTCTGCGCAATTCCTCAATGCCCTGCGCTGCCACTGAAGGAACCCCTCTAAACTCTGCCTAAAACACTACCTGAAACCCTGCCAAAAATCCTCCAATGAGACAAGAGCTGGACCCTTGCTCAATCTCCCAACATAAATCCACTTGCAAAACCCCAATCCAGCACTACAACAAAAAAGAACTGCGTCCCTCTCTAAGTGCTGCGCAGTCCTCCAAAATGCTGATGAAACTGCTGCTGAAATGCTGATAAAACTACTGCTGAACTACCAATGGAAATACCTTGCCCGAGTAGGCACTCGAAGTCCCCCGGGGCTAAGGGTGAGATCTCCGAAGGAGACACTCGATGCACTAAACAGTGTTGCAGACCAGCTAAACAACCAGCATGCTCAGAAGTCAAAACGACTAGCTCAAAATGCACATAACTCAATGATCTCCAAAATGAGGGGGCTCCTCTCTATTTTATAGCCTCTGCCTCTCACAATCCCTAGGCTCACCTTCTCCTGCGTGATTCCCCTCTTGCCATGTGTTCTTCCCTCCTGCGCAGTCCCTCCATGTGTCTGTGTGGGCCCCATTTCTGCGTCCCCCTTTGGCCCCCTTGGCCCCTTCTTAAGTCACAACATTGTGCTACTAGGAAGTGACTTTTTATTCTTAAAGTGAGTTATGTCCCCCGTCCTCACTTTTTTTATTTATAAATAACTATAGAAGGCAAAAATTGGGCAAAATCGAATATTCCAATTAGCCATGGCTAATTAGGAATATTACAGTCTCCCCCGGCAAAATGTTGCTTGTCCTCAAGCAACTGAAGTGATGGATGCTGCAAGATCTTCTCACTCTCCCAAGTGGCATCCTCATCCAGCAAATTCTTCCACCTCACCAAGAATTCCCGGACCGTCCTACTCCGCAGCTGCCTCTCCCTGGTATCAATGATAGCCTCCGGCTGTAATACCAAATGCCCCTCGTCATCCATGGGTGGTAGCTCATCTGTCACTGTCACCTGCTGCCCCAATGCCTTTTTCAGGCATGATACATGGAAAACGTTATGAATCTTGCTGCCTTGGGGCAGCTCCAACTCATATGCAACCTGTCCAACCCTGCATATCACCCTGTACGGCCCATAAAAGCGGGGCTTAAGCTTCTCAGCCCCCTTCTGCTTTAGTGACGACTGTCGGTATGGCTGTAACCGTAGGTAGACCATGTCCCCTACCTCGAACTGTCTCTCCACCCGACCCCTGTCGGCATACAACTTCTGCTAGTTCTGTGCTGTAGCCATGTTATCCTTGAGAGCTCGGAGAATATCCTAACTCTCTTGGATCCATATCTTGGCTCTGGGAGCCTTGCTATCACCAAACATCACGTCAGCAAAAGATAAAGGATGATACCCATATAAAGCATAGAATGGTGACATACCAATGGACATGTGATGTGAAGTATTGTAGCAGTACTCCCCTAGATGCAGCCACCTCAACCATGCTCGTTGCTGCCCACTGACATAGTTACGCAAGTAGCCCTCTAGCCACTTGTTAACTATCTCTGTCTGCCCATCCGTTTCTGGGTGATAACTGGTACTCGATGTCAACTCTGTCCCCACCAACCAGAAAAGCTCCTGCCAAAACCCGCCCATGAAACGGCTGTCCCTATCACTGACGATGGTCTTAGGAAGACCATGTAGCCTGAAGATCTCTCTAAAGAACAGCTCGGCCACCTGTGCTGCTGTATAGTGTGCGGATATGGCAAAAAAGTGTGTGTACTTTGTCAGTCGGTCAACGACGACAAAGATGCAATCCTTGCCCTGTACCATGGGCAACCTTGTGATGAAGTCCATCGAAATACTCTCCCATTTCCCCTCCGGAATGGGAAGAGGCTGCAATAATCCCGCGAGATGGCTCATCTCTCCCTTGTTCCTCTGGCAAACATCGCACTCCCGGATGTGCCAGAGTATGTCCTCCTTGAGGCCCTTCCATGAGAACATCTCCCTAATGGCCCTGTAGGTTTTGGTAAACCCCTGATGTCCTACCAACGATGAATCATGTGATGCCTGGAGTATCTTCTTCTTGAGCTGAGACCCCTCAGTCAAGAAGATCCAGTCCCTGTAATAGATGATCTCATCGACCACCCTGTACCTGTCATCTGCCACCTGCCCATCCAGAACCTCACATGCAAACCTGTCCTTGGAGTACTCTACTAAGATTCGAGCCCTCAAGTCTGTATCTAAGCTCATAAGAGACAACGTGGCTGGTCTACGTGAAAGGGCATCTGCTACCACGTTGTTCTTACCCTTGACATACTCAATGTCAAAGTCATATGCTTGGATCTTGCTGATCCACTTCTGCTGCCTCTCCTGCAACTACTTCTGCTCCAGAAAGAACTTGAGGTTGTTGTGATCAATCCTCACCCTGAACCTGTTACCCACCAGATACTGCCGGTACTTAGCTAATGCATGCATGATGGCCAGCATCTCCTTGTCGTATATAGAATACAACCTCTCGTGCGGAAGGAGCTTCCGGCTCTCATAGGCTATAGGGTGACCTCCCTGCATCAATACTGCGCCGATCCCCTCTCCTGACGCATCACACTCCAAAACAAATGGCTGCGTGAAATCTGGCAATGCAAGCACTGGGCAGCTGCTCATAACCTCCTTGAGCCTGTCAAAGGCTCGCTGCGTTGTATCCGACCAGCTGAATGCCCCCTTCCTCGTCAAATCTGTCAGGGGTGCAGCAAGCTGTGAGAAACTCTTGACGAACTTCCAGTAGTAAGTACAAATGCCAATGAATCCCCGAAGTTCCGTCACGTTCCTCGGCTCCAGCCAATCTCTGATGGCCCTAATCTTCTCCTCGTGGACCCTCACTCTGTCCACCCCTATGATGTGTCCCAAGTACAACATCTCCGTCAACCCAAACTCGCACTTGGAGAGCTTGGCGTAGAACAACTGCTCCTGCAAGATGCACAACACTGTCTCAATGTGTTGGAGATGCTCCTCCCAAGTCCTGCTGTAAATGAGGATATCGTCAAAGAATACCAACACAAACTTCCCCAAGTGACTGCGGAAGTTGTGATTCATGCAGGACTGAAATGTAGTGGGGGCGTTGGTTAGCCCAAAGGGCATCACCAAAAACTCAAAGTGCCCACAGTGACACCTGAAGGCGGTCTTGGGAATGTCCTGCTCCCTCACGCGAATCTGATGGTACCCAGATCTCAAATCAATCTTTGAGAAGAATCGTGCTCCCCTCAACTCGTCCATCAACTCATCGATCCTGGGTATGGGGTACCTATTCTTCAGGGTCTTCTTATTCAGGGCCCTGTAGTCAATGCACATCCTTAATGTACCGTCCTTCTTCTTCACCAACACCACAGAAGAAGCAAAAGGACTCGTGCTCGGTCGAATGTGCCCAAGAGCCAGCAACTCCTGGATAGCCCGCTCAATCTCGTCCCGATAGGCCTTGGGGTGCCTATAGGGGGTGGTGATCACTGCCTAGATGCCCTGCTCAAGCTCGATAGTGTGCTCAAACACCCAATCCGGTGGCTGTCCTGGTGGAATCTCTCCGAACACTATGGCATACCGATCAAGGATGGACTAGATCTCTGGATGTACCGTCTGCTCTGTAGTCCCTGCCTCTGATGCACGCAGCTCCACTGCCCACTCTCCCTTCCGGAAGACTGCCTCCATCCGATGAGCCGACACAGTCTGAGGCGGATATGTGTGCTGTCTCCGTATCTTCTCATGCCTCCCTGTCTTCTCATCATCCCACTCCATCTCTAGGGTCTTCCAATCCGTCGTGACCTTCCCTAGAGTAATAAGCCACTGAACACCCAGTATCATGTTGGTGTCCGGAATATCGACCACGAAAAAGTGGTCAGTCAATGTGTAGGTGCCCATCGTCACTGAAAGCTCTGGAACATAATGAGCACACGTCATGGTCTGATCTCCTGGGACCAATACTGAAAACCCATCGAAGCTCTCTGTCTGAATACCTCTCCGCTCAACCATCTATCCATCGATGAAGTTGTGGGTTGCCCCACTGTCAACCAAAATTGATACGCGTTGGCCATGTACTATCCCTCGTACGCGTAGCGTCAGATACTTGGGAACTCCTCGCAACGCTGCAAAGGCCCCTCCGGTGGGTGCAAAAGATGCACCACCTGCTGCTGCTGGTGGAGGTGGCAAAGATCCCTGTATGGCATGGCTATCTCCTGCCTCCACATCCTCCTCGTCATCCTCTTCTCCACTGCTCTCGGAGAAGACCTCGATAAAATGTGCTTTGCCAGCAGCACATCTATGTCCTGGTGCCCATGGCTCCTGATAGGTGAAGCACAACCGCTTCTTCTCCTGGCATCGTCGTCGAGTTGTACTCGTCTTGGATTCCCCTTTGGAGGAGGAATCCTCACATCCTTCCCCTTAGACTGAAAAGTCTGTCTCTGGGGGTAAGGTGTCCGGGTCCTGGGTAAGACATCTTGTAAGTCCCGGGTCCTGCTGATAGCGTCCTGGAGTGTGGCTGGTTTAGTGGATCGGACTAAACCCCGAAGTGGCTCTGCTAACCCCTCAACATACATATAGACCCTCCGTGTCGTGGATAGGTCTGGCACCATCACGGAGACCCTCAAGAAATCTGCAATGTAGGTCTCTGGGCTCCCTGTCTGTTTGAGCCTCGTCAGCTCAACGAAATGCTGCTCTGGATCCCTCCGATCAAATTGCTCCATCAGTCTCCTGGTAAACTTGGCATATGTCGTCACTGTGGAGTGCCCCAGTGTAACCATCCCATGAAACCACCAATCCTGGGCCTCGCCATCCAAATGCAATGTTGCCACCTTGATGGCCTCTACCTCCGACATCAGGTTAAGCTGGAAATAAATATCCAGCTTCTCCACCCAAGACTTTGCCGAACTGTTTGATGAGCCATCAAACGTAGGCAAGTGGAATCTACTCGCTGCACGGTGGGTGTCGCCATCATGGTAATGTCGGTACCCTCTGTGATGGTCGCGGGGTCTGCTATCCCGCTGGAGCTGAACAAAATCTCTGAATGAGAGGGCTTCCCTGAACTCCTGCCCATAGGCCTGGTACTCTGCAAAATAATTGCCCATATGTCCGGGCTCTGCCTCCTGCTGGGCTACGGCCCCCGTGTCTACTCCTAAGAAAGTGGGCATGGTAGAGCGTGTAGGGGCATGTGAGGCCACCTGCTGCGCAATATCACGCTGCTCTGGCAAGTGATGGGATGCACCTGATCCCTCACCAATCTGAAAAACTCGTGGGCTCTCACGCTGTCTGGCCTTTACTGTCGTGAATCTCTGCCCCATCACCTCAATCTGCCTCAACAGATCCTGCATTGATTTGAGGAGCATATCCGCAAATCTCTTCCCGTCCTCGTCGACCATCTGTTTTGCGTCCACTACTGGCTTTCTCTGTTCTGCGTCTACCACAGGCTCCTCCAGTTCTGCGTCCACCACAGGAACAGTAGGTATTCTCCAACCTACGTCCAGTGTCTCTGTACCTCCTACCTCTGTAACAAATGTAGGGTTTTTCCCCTGGTGTCATAGATTGCTAGCTCCACAGGCTGAGCCAGATCTATGCTCTAATACCACTGTAATATTCCTAACCTAGAATATTCCTCAAACCCCAGCAAAAACTCCAACCAAGTATGTGCAAATGATATAATAACCCAGAAGTGATAAAATAACAGTGGAACAGCATATAATAATGTAAACTACAAATATAAGCAGATACACAAGAAATGCAGCGAGAAATGTTAAGCCATTTTATTATACTGAACAATAGAATGAGTACAAGAGGTGACTCGACAGATGGCACCTCGACTTGCACAAGGCAACTGTGGAAATACTCTCAGAATGACAAGAATGGCCTCTCTGCGTGGATGTTGTTGTTGTGTTGTTGCTGCTGCTAGAAAACAAATGATGATTTGGGGCTGCTCCCGTCCTCAGAAAAAGCTGAAACTCTGGATTCGGGCTCTACTCAAGAAACCTAGAAAAACCTAGAAAGCTTTCCTGGAATGGCTGACCCCCGAAAAACACCCTCTTGGGGTTCTGCGCAGTTCCTCAATGCCCTGCGCTGCCACTGAAGGAACCCCTCTAAACTCTGCCTAAAACGCTACCTGAAACCCTGCCAAAAATCCTCCAATGAGACAAGAGTTGGACCCCTGCTCAATCTCCCAACATAAATCCACCTGCAAAACCACAATCCAGCACTACAACCAAAAAGAACTGCGTCCCTCTCCAAGTGCTGCGCAGTCCTCCGAAATGCTGATGAAACTACTGTTGAAATGCTGATAAAACTATTGTTGAACTACCAATGGAAATACTTTGCCCGAGCAGGCACTCGAAGTCCCCCGGGGCTAAGGGTGAGATCTCCGAACGGAGACACTCAATGCACTAAACAGCGTTGCAGACCAGCTAAACAGCCAGTGTGCTCAGAAGTCGAAACGACTAGCTCAAAATGCACATAACTCAATGATCCCCAAAATGAGGGGGCTCCTCTCTATTTTATAGCCTCTGCCTCTCACAATCCCTAGGCTCACCTTCTCCTGCGTGATTCCCCTCTTGCCATGTGTTCTTCCCTCCTGCGCAGTCCCTCCATGTGTCTGCGTGGGCCCCATTTCTGCGTCCCCCTTTGGCCCCCTTGGCTCCTCCTTAAGTCACAACATTGTGCTACTAGGAAGTGACTTTTTATTCTTAAAGTGAGTTATGTCCCCCGTCCTCACTTTTTTTATTTATAAATAACTATAGAAGGCAAAAATTGGGCAAAATCGAATATTCCAATTAGCCATGGCTAATTAGGAATATTACATTCAACAAGGTTTACTAACAAGTTGAAAGAAGAATGAAGTGTCGAAAGGAGGAGGACGAAGTGTCGGGGAACAAAGTGCCAGAAGAAGGAAGCCTATGTGCCGGGAAACAAAGTGCAGAAAGGAGAAAGGGCTTGACTTGTGCTTGGAGGATATTCTAGTCAAGGGTCTAGGGTTTGGCATTAATCAATAGAAGCTTCAATAAGAGAAATTAACTAAAGGGTTTTCCTCTCAAAAGAAGAGAGGTTTTGGCCCTGGCAGAGAGCCAACATCTTGTGTTCTTGTTTTTATATTTTGGTAGCAATTTGATGAAGTACACACATATGCACTGATAAGAAGAAGAAGAAGAATAAGCTAATAAGGAATAGTAAAAATACTCCACAAATTGTTATCAAGAAACGAAGAATCACACTGCACTACTTCGCCCTAGATTCTTCAACACTTTATGTGAAAATTCTATCGCTGCAGTAACTGATTTACTTTTCCTACTTATTCCACAATAAGTTATTCATGAAATCACTTCAATAAACATTAAAATAAATATTGCTGCAGATATCACACCGTAATACAGAAACAAACATATGCACAAGAATCAACACATTGACACAGATATTTTGGACTAATGTCCCCAAAAAAACCCAAAGTGGGAAAACCAGTGTAGCAAGGGAGGATTTTATTATTCAGCAATTTTCTAGTACAACAGGGTGCCAAACTGGCTTACCCACATATAAACAAATTCTTCAGCGCTTCTTCTGAACCCAACATCAGCCCTGCTGACCTCTGCGTGGCCTAAAACCCTTTGCGTCAACCTGTTGAGACTCAGCGCAGCCTCTCTGGCCTTCTGCATCACTCCTGCAGCCTCTGCATGGATGACGCAGGCCCTGCTGGGTCTGTGCAGTCTCTGCTGCCTCTGCATGGCTCCTTCTGGCCCTGTGTCTGCCTTTTTTGCCTCTGCATTGATCTCCCGTCTCTCTGTTCTGTACTTGCTGCCTCTTGACTGCTCACCAGACCATTGGTTCAATTTCTCAGCTAACCCCGCTCCAGAAATTGAACTGACTGGTCACCCTCAGTGTGTTCTCCAAGTGACCCTCAAGCCTCCTCTTATAATTTTCTTGTTGACAAATCAATGGCAGAGATTAAGTCCCTAATCAACGGCTAAGATTAGATCTAGCTTGATCCATGACTTTTGGACCATTCTAACACAGTTTCATATTAATTCGCATTAATATTTTATTTTCCCTAAGTTTAGACTTAGGGATTACAAAAAATATTAATTATTTTAATATCTCCTAAACTGTTTAGAATCTACCCAAACCCTTTCTAGGTATTGGAGATCTCATGTGCCTTAGCCTCTCCACCAAGTTTCGTGGCTAGAGCACATCCGATGCTACCCCAAATCAACACTCCCTCTTAGCGAGGACTATGCTCTGGCAATACTCCTCACTGAGCATCACCCTGATCATCCGGCATCGGTTCCTGTGTTGATGCTAAGCCTTCCTACCCAACATCCTCTACACTATTGTATCCTGTATTGCTGCCCATGGCTCTGCCACTATTGCATCTGTACGACAACTCCCTCTGCATTTGTGTTGTTATTGGTCCTTTCTCCCAACACTGCATTTGCACTGCAACTCCCTCTTCATTCGTGCTACTAACACACTCAATTCTACTTCTGAAAGGGGTTCTTTACCATCCCCATCTTTTCCCTGAAGTAGTCAAATTTTGACTTTCCAAGGGCCTTGGTGAGAATATCTGCCACCTGTTCTCCTGTAGGAGTGTAGCTCAACTGTACAACTCCTCGTTGGACACAGTCTCTGACAAAGTGACACCGGATATCAATATGCTTTGACCTGTCATGAAATATTGGATTCTCAGAGAGTTTGATGCAACTCTGATTATCGCACATGATCCTGGTCACCTCCATATTTCTTCTAAATAGGTTCACCAACAGTTTTCTAAGCCATATGGCCTCACACGAAGCTGTGCTTGCTACCATATATTCTGCCTCAGATGAGCTCAGAGCCACGGACTTCTGTTTCCTACTGCACCAGGAGGTCATTCCTGATCCAATGTTGAAACAGTACCTAGAGGTACTTTTCTGATCCACTGAACTTCCTACCCAATCTGCATCAGTAAATCCACTCAACTTGATATCCTTCCCCTTGGTGTATAAGAGCCCATAATCAACTGTTCCCTGTAAATACCTGAGAACGTGTTTGGCTGCTGCCCAGTGTGCCCTCTTTGGTTCCACCATGAACTGACTGAGGGTGTTGACAACGTAGCAAATATCTGGCCTGGTATTGACCAGATACATCAGGGACCCTATGAGTTGCCGATATAGGGTGGGATCGACATCCTTGTCTTTTGATGCATCAATCTTCTTCCAATTGGTGATCATTGGCGTAGCCATAGGTCTACAGTCTCCCATCCCGAATCTTTTCAGGATTTTTGTAGCATACCTCCCTTGCCCAAGGAAGATTTCTCCTTTCTACTGCCAAACTTCCAACCCTATCGAACTCCTTCATATCGAACTCTGTGGCTAGATTCTTCTTGCATTCGTCAATGAGTCTGGATGATCCTGTCAGAGAGAGATCATCCACATATAATACTAAGATAAGCGGCTCGTTCTCTACGACCAGATAGTAGAGATTCGGATCCGCATCACTCTTGACAAACCCCATCTTCTGCAAAAGCCATCTATTCGACCATACCATGCTCTCGGAGTTTGCTTTAGCCCATACAAGGCTTTCTTCAGTCTGCATACATGAGACTTCTTCTCATGAGTTTCAAAGCCCTCTGGTTGTTCAATGTATACCTCTTCTTCTATTACCCCGTTCAAAAATGTCGTCTTGACATCCATCTGATGGATCTCACATCCCATCTGGGCTGCGAGAGATATCACAGTCCTAATAGATGTATACCTGGCTACCGGGGCGAAGGTTTCCTCATAGTCAATCCCTTCCTTTTGAGCATACCCCTTAACCACAAACCTGGCCTTGTATTTCTCAACATTGTCGTCCACAACATATTTGATCTTGTAGATCCATCTCGAACCTACCACAGATATGTCTTGAGGTCTTGACACTGCCTCCCAGACATCATTCACCATTATGGAGTTATACTCCTCTACCATTGCATCTAGCTAGACCTGATGCTGAGCTGCCTCCTTGAAGCTGGCAGGCTCTCCATCCTGAGCTACAAACGCCTGATATTTGTCTTGCTGTTTTCGCTCCCTCTTACTATTCCTTGGCTCACCGATGAAGTTCTCTGCATCACGCAGAATGTGGCGAAGTTCCCTGCTAGTTATTTCTCTGCTAGCAGGTGCTTCTATTCGCTCCTCCTCCTCATCCTGAGAATCTTCCTGACCTGAAGAAGAATTCTTCACTTCTATTGGTTGAAGAGGCATGACCAACAGATCCTCTTTCCACTGCTCCTCGGAAGGCATTTCGCGAGATCTTCTAAAAGCTCTGTCCTCCATGAACTTTACATCTCACCATACTACTACCTTCCTGCTCCCTGGAAGATAGATTCTGTATGCCTTAGCATTCTCGCTATATCCCACCAGATATCCCTTTTCTGCAGTCTGATCCAGCTTCTTCCCCTTTTCTTCGAGTATGCAGCAATATGCCAAACTCCCAAATATCCTGAAATGACTGACTTCAAGTGTCTTCCCAGTGAAGAATTTCTCTGGAGTAATCTTGCCCAATGCCCGATGAGGAGTCTTGTTCTGAACATAGACAGTTGTGTTGCATGCTTCCGCCCACAGGAATTTTGGCATATCCTGATTGTATAGCATGGCCCTAGCTGCTTCTACAATAGTCTTGTTCTTTCTTTCTGCTACCCCATTCTGCTCCGGATTGGAGGGAGTTGTCCACTCTCTTTTGATGCTCTCCTTACCGCAATAATCAGTGAAGTCCTTATCGACATACTCTCCACCATTATCTGAGCGCAAAACTTTTATTTTCTTCCCAGTCATATTCTCCACCAGAGCCTTGAACTCCTTGAATCGACAGAAAACCTCATCCTTGGTTTTCAGAAAATAAATCCAAGTTTTCCTCGAGTGGTCATCAATGAAGGTAAGGAAATACTCAGCACCACTGAGAGCTTTGATGGACATAGGTCCGCAGATATTTGAGTGTATCAATCCTAGTACACTCTTGGCCCTGTGTTTGCTCCTAGGAAATGCCGCCTTGGCATACTTTCCTAGAGCGCATCCCCTGCATACATCATCTCGTTCTGTACTCAAATCCGAAACTCCTGTTACAGTGCTCCTGAGAATTCTCAGAGCTCCATGGTGCAAGTGACCCATCCTTATATGCCATAGTTCGTTCAAGTCCTTGTCCCCATGACTACCTATTAGTGCCATTGGTGATTCTAGTTGTAATCTATACAACCGATTACTTTTGATCCCGATCTGCACTTTCTTTTTCCAGCTCGGGTGTTTGATGTATACCTTTTCCTTGATGAAGTAGACGTCATAGCCCTTGCCTTGTAGTTGTGACACAGAAAGTAAGTTCATCCCCAATCCTGGTACATGCAACACATTTGTGGCACGGAACCGCTCTCCCGATTCTGTCTGAAAAACTATGGTACCCTTCCCTACTGGAGTACACTTTGCCTTGTTCCCCATGGTGATCTGAAAGTTCATCTTCTCTTCTCGATATTCTGAGAAACACTCCCTGATTCCCGTCATATGCCACGAGGCTCCACTGTCTATATACCATACTTCTAATGATGAAGCACTAGTCATGCACGCCACTTCTTCTTCCAGCCTCGAAGCCAACATAGAGAAATTGAAATCCCTTTCTCTTGTGCAATCTTCTAAAAATCTGCGTGAGTCCCTTGAGGTGGATGCCTCTGTATCGTGGTCTCGACCCATAATTGATTTTCCATTTCTGTCTCTGATTACTTGCTCTAATACCATGTGAAAATTCTATCACTGTAGTAATTGATTTACTTTTCCTGCTTATTCCACCATAAGTTATTCATGAAATCACTTCAATAAACATTAAAATAAAAACCACTGCAGATATCACACCGTAACACAGAAACAAACATATGCACAAGAATCAACACATTGACACAGATATTTTGGACTAATGTCCCCGGAAAAACCCAATGTGGGAAAACCGGTGCAGCAAGGGAGGATTTTATTATTCAGCAATTTTCTAGTACAATAGGGTGCCAAACTGGCTTACCCACAGATAGACAAATTCTTTGGCACTTCTTTTGAACTTAGCGTTAACCTTGTTGACCTCTGCGTGGCCTAAAACCCTCTGCGTCAGCGTGTTGAGACTCTGCATAGCCTCTCTGGCCTTCTGCGTCACCTCTTGCAGCCTCTGCGTGGATGATGCAGGCCCTGTTGGCTCTGCGTAGTCTCTGCTACCTCTACGTGGCTCCTTCTGGCCCTGTGTTTGCCTTTTTTGCTTCTGCACTGATCTCCCGTCTCTCTGTTCCATACTTGCTGCCTCCTGACTGCTCACCGGACCACTGGTTCAATTTCTCAGCTAACCCTGCTCCAGAAGTTGAACTAACTAATCACCCTCAGTGTGTTCTCCAAGTGATCCTCAAGCTTCCTCTTATACTTTTCTTGTTGACAAATCAACGGTCGAGATTAAGTCCCTAATCAACGGCTAAGATTAGATCTGGCTTGGTCCATGACTTTTGGACCATTCTAACACAGTTTCATATTAATTCACATTAATATTTTATTTTCCCTAAGTTTAAACCTAGTGATTACAAAAAATATTAATTATTTTAATATCTCCCAAACTGTTTAGAATCTGCCCAAGCCCTTTCTGGGTATTGGAGATCTCATGTGCCTTAGCCTCTCGACCAAGTTTCGTGGCTAGAGCACATCCGATGCTACCTCAAATCAACACTTTAGGCTACCAGCTTACCAACTTCTACAAAGCTTTACATCTGAGAAAGATGTTGTGCAAAATAGAATTGACCAAATTGTAGAATTGGATGAAACTAGGAGAAGAGCCTTTGAAAATTGTTGTAAAAATCAATCGAAGGTTAAAAGAAATTTTGACAAATCATCTAAGAATAGAAATTTTTCCAACAATGATATGGTTTTGTTATGGGATTGCAGGAATTAAAAGCCAAGCAACCATGGTAAGTTTGATAGTTTGTGGCTTGGACCATACATTATCAAAGACGCAGTTGGACCTAAGTTGCCGGAAATGGCTATTTGCAACCCCTGAAACGTCGGATCCCGTTTCTGATCCGGATCCTTGTATGAAACAGGGAAAAAAAGTGCAAAAAACGTATGCCATCCGTTTTGAATTTCGGAAATGGCGGGGTTGGGTCTACGCCGTTTTTGAAAAGTCTTTTGAGAAAAACCTCCCAGATCCGGTTTAGGGTAAAATGTTTTCCATTTTTCCTGATCTGTATAATCATAAAGTAATACGTATCCCGAGCTAAGTCGATCTCTACCCGCCAGGAACGGTATTTTGGTTTTTTTTCTTGGTTTTTTTTCATTGTTCGTGAACCTAATCTATTATCGTTTGAGTCTTGGAGTTTAACTTTTTGTTTGAGTTTGAGCCTTCATTTTTTTTCCGCCAACTGGAATTTATACTTTTTGCTACCGGTTGGAGTCTTCGACTAGAGACTAGAGACTACCGTCGACTGGGGTGAGTCGTCGTGCCGACTGTGCAGAGACCATTGAGCTTCTTGTCTGACCTCTCTAACTCAACTCCAACTCCTCTATATAGATGCTCAAGCCCTATAGCTCAAATTTGCCCAGTTGCTTGTTGAAAAAGGAAAGAAAAAATCTATGTCCTTGAGAAACTCTGCATGCTTGCTAGCTGAGTTGCCTTGTTGTTTTGGATGACTTTCATTCTGCTTTAGCAATAAAAAGTGAAATAGGCTCCTTTCTTTAACGCCTTGGTGCATTAAAACAATACTCGTATTCATTAAATTCATCTAAGATAGCAAAATCTCTCATTCTTGTGAGCCAATGAGTGTCGTTCTAATACTTCAATTGTATTTCAATCGCGTTCATATGACCATTTATCGAAATTTTATTATCTTTAATTAGACTCTAAAATTTAGAGGGATTTTCTTGCTCTTTATTCACTGTCTCAAATAACTACCCTTCCTCCCAAATTAAATCCTCTTTTTATCAAGTTGTCTCCAAAAATAATCCTAAACTCTGGACTTTCAGGCATATTATTAAATTGATATCTGGGCTCGCTGTAGCATGCAGCTTGATGATAAAAATGCTTTTCCCAATGGTTAAAGTTCAATACCAGAGGAGAGTAGGGTATTTGCATTTTTATAAACTGAATAGTTAATAAGGTAGGTACATTTTTATAAACTAAACAGTTAATAAGTACATACATGTCAACAGCAAGGAGGACACACAATGGTCAGCCAAAGTCTTGATGCTTTGTGGATTTTCAAATGGCTTCTGCCTCTTTTCCAAGTCGTTTTTGTTTCATTAATGGACCACAAGCAGTTTCTTAAGAGAAAACACCTAGTTCCAATTTATTTTTGTGTTCTACAGCCATTGGAATTGTAATCGTGATTACTGATCCTTCATATTTATAAATTAATTGCATTTGAACCCCATAAAATGCTTATTTGATTGAGCCTTGTTCAGGATTCAAAAAATTGATACCCTCTTTTATGTTCTGTACTCTTATCCTTGTCTACCTTTAACTTTTCAGACTCGATCTATAAAGATCATTCGCTACTTTGAAATCAACCATAAAAGAAGATAAAATCAACAACAGAAACAATAGAGAACACTTCCAAACTTAATAGGGTATGTACATTCTATAAACTCAACAGTTAATAGGGTATTTATATTTTTTTATAAACTAAACAGATAATAGCCTAAATGATAAATATGAAAAGTTAAAACTCTAAACATTCTGTATGCAAAACCATGAGATTGAAACCAGAAATTTTCATCTCGCTGCTTTCTCATGTGAATAAATGACACAACTACGAAAACAGTTGTGTGAAAATGCTTACAAACTAGGCTTCTGCTTGGCAACGGTCTGTATAGTCAGTCACTAATAATAGTCTATAGGTTAGAGCAAAGTTTTTATTTACTATTTTCATTATTTCTTATTTTATTTTGCAGTTTCATTTACAATTTTACATCATCATCAATCATGGCAACTTCAAGTTCAACCATTCGTGAGGCAGAGGAAGTGGAACATGAAATTGAATCTGCCCCTAAAGTTGATCCAAAGTCACCACTTTGGAAATATGTAACTACTGTTGGGAAGATCCAAGGAGGGGGATCATTGGCATGGGTTTGCAGTGAGTGTAAAAAGGAGTATAAGGGATCATACACACGGGTTAAAGCACATTTGCTTGGGTTAAAAGGCAATGGGGTTCGAATATGCAATGGCCCACCTAAAGAGAATGGAACAGATGGAAATGGTTTAAGAAAGGCAAAACTTGCAAAATATCAAAAAGAACAAGGCGAGGAAGATGCTAAGGCAAATCTTGCCTCCCATTTAAAACACCCAACTAGGTTGGGAGCATCTTCATCAAAGCCTCCACTTCATTCTCATGGAATTGTTTGTACAAAGCGGTCTAATTTGGGACCGCTTGAAAAGAGTTTTAATAATTACGCTCGAGAGATAGAAAATGCAGCTATATGCCAATGCATTTATGCAAATGGTCCTCCCTTTAACCTTGTGCGATCTCCTTACTGGGCAAAGATGATGAAAGCAGTGAATGAAGAGGGTTCAAGAGCCCTGGATATGAGAAGGTACACACCACAATGTTGAGTGCTGAAAAGTTAGATTTGGAGGCTAAATTAAGCCCCATTCGTAATTCATGGCGCATTTCAGGGGTGTCCATCATTTCTGATGGATGGAAAGATCAAAGAAATAGGCCTTTGATCAATGTGATTGCTCAGAGCCCATAGGGAGCAATGTTTTTGAAGGCAATGGATTGTGAGGGGCAGATGAAAGATTCTCAATTCATTGCTGACATCTTGATTGAAGCAATTGAATTGGTGGGGCTTGAAAATGTTGTCCATTTAATAATTGACAATGCAACGGTGTGTAGAGCGGCAGGCCTAATTATTGAAGGCAAATATCAACAAATCTTTTGGACCCCTTGTGTTGTAGATTCATTAAACCTCATGTTGAGCAAGATGTGGAAGCAAATTGAGTGGATTCGAGTTATTTTTGAAGAGGCAAAAGAAATTCAAGCCATTATCACAAACCACATGTCCCAAGGCAACTACAGGGAATTTGCTAAGTTAGAGCTCCTTAAGGTACCTATACTTTAAAGTTTATTTCATAAATTTTAATTTCTGACTCTAAATTCAAATATCTAAATGGATTCTCAAATGTCATGATTCGTGAATCATAATAGTTATTCAATCAAATTATGATTTTTAATTTGTTGAAATTTGAAACAATGGCAATTTGGCACTTGCAGGTTGTCGAGATTCGATTTGCTTCTCACATCATAGACTTAACAAGGCTTATGTAGGTGAAAGATGCATTAAAATCAATGGTATGCAGTTCTCTTTGGAATCAATGGAGGCAATCCCAATCTGATAGAGCACAAGCACTGAAACGGTTGGTTGTTGATGATGAATGGTGGGATAGGGTGGAGTACCTCTTCGCATTTACTAAGCCAATTGCAGATTTGCTCTGTATATTTGATACAGATATTCCTAATTTTCGAGAGGTGTATGAGGGCATTGATTCCATGATAGAGAAGATAAGGTTGGTTATAAATGCCAAGGAGAATGAGCCAGATGAATTCTTTTACAGAGAAGTATAAGATATATTGACCAAAAGGTGGAACAAGATGACCACCCCATTGCACCTTTTGGCCTATGCAGTGAATCCAAAATATTATGTTGCAGAGTTGCTAAGTGATCCAGAAAGAACCACACCAAACAAAGACCCAAAAGTCGCAGAAGGATTTAAAAATGCTTTTAGAAAGCCTTTTGTAGATCCCGAAACTGGGCTTCAAATTCGTGCACCATTTTCTGATTTTGTGGGATCAGAGGGTTGGGGTTGTGATATTGATTGTATGCGGGACAAGACCAGATTAAGTCCAATTGAGTGGTGGAACTTCTATGGTGGGGCACTTCCACATATCCAAAAATTGGCCAAAATGATCTTGTCACAGGTTGTTAGTTCCTCTTCAGCATAAAGGAACTGGAGTACATAGAGCTTCATCCATTCAGTGAAGCAAAACAGATTTGGCTCTAAGAAGTCTGAGGAACTAGTGTATGTTCATTCAAACCTTCGCCTTCTGTCACACGAGAGAGATGAATACAAATTTGGGCCCACCAAATTATGGGACGTGGAACCAAATTTGCCTGACTTGGATATGACATTGAATGCCATGTCTCATATGACTTTGTTTGATGTGGAGTCACCAATAGGTGGATCTTCAAGTGGACATGGCAGCACTGTTCCTAGTCCCACTTCTAGAGAGGATGTGGAACTTTTTAGTGGCATGAATGAAGACATATTTGATGATATGTAAATGTAATTTATGATGGTGTTTTAACTTTTAATCTTTTCAACAACCATATGAATTATGAATAATGATGGTAGACTGGCAGTCATAGTTCATTTTGTACTTTGTACTATGTAGTATACATTATTAATTTTGGTAATGATGGTGTAACTTGTCATGTTGATAACTTGATGATTCAAATTTGAAACAAAAACTTGATGATATGTTGAATCATGAATGTTATAATAATCATTAATGATGAAGACAATGTTTATGTTGAATTGATGATGATGAATCATGATAGATCATAGATGATAATTGATTATGTATTTTTAGTCTTTAGATCTAATCTAGATTCTAAAATATGAATGGTAATATGAAATTTTTATTTTATATGTGTGTGTGTGTGTGTGTGTCATTTCCTGTCGTATCATATCCAGATTTTTTGAAAATTTGTTGTATCTGTTTCAAACCCCGTATCCGTATTTGTTTCAGTGCAACTTAGAGCTGGACAAAATTCCTACCAATTGAGCACCTTGGACAGAGAATCACTTGAACTACCCGTCAATGGGCAACTACTCAAATTGTTCTACAAAGATAATATTTGATGCCATGGGGCACATCTCTATATTGTATTTCTAACTCTATTCCTTGTCATTTTGGTTAAGCAGTGTCATTTCTTGAATAAATTGACATTCATGCTATTAGAATAAATTTCCATTTATGTACTTCTTCATTTTTGTATTTGATTTAATATGATGATATTTTGAACAGATTCTACTGATATATGTCTTTTGTTGGTGGATGCAGAGTCCAGGTTCTTGCTTACTATCGCTTCCTATCTAGCATGCATCCCCATGTGGGGTCAAATGTTGACCACTGAAGTGTACCCAAAAAGTTTTGAAGACTCCATTCCCGAGGATGTATCAAAGGCTTCATGTACCATCAGAGTTCACTATATCATCAGAGTTTTTCAACTTTATTTCTTCTTCTCATCTTCTTTTGTTGTACTCAGATTCCACAAGCCCTATGGGGATGATGTAAAGTGATGCTAGTATGATGAGTTGAATCATGTAACAAACCTAGGTAACTTGGGACCTTGTCATCAAGTGAGTTTACTCTGGGAGGTTTTTTTCACTTGGTTAATTATTAAATGCTTACGAGGACTTAATAATTAATTGAGTTTTTTCCTCCAAGCATAACCCCAAAGTTGGAGTGTGGCTTGATGGTGAGACCTTGGGTGAGTCGTAGTGCCTAGAGTCATTGTATATTACATACTAGTTCAGTCGTAAAATTTCATGGAATTTAATTAGGTCCAGGGATCATTTTGTTATTTTTTTTTGTTTCCGCGGGGCAAAAATTTGAATAAAATTTGAATGTAAAATGTAATAAATGATGTCTAGAAAAGTTGTATGGGGTATGTGTGCTCAAAATTACACCTCTCACCCTCACCTTTCTACTTTGAAACACTTTGAGGGGTAAAAAACAAATTTTAGACCCCCAAAACCCACTTTTCCTAAGTTTAGTGGGAAGTCTAGCAATAAATTAAACCAGAAATAAATTAAAAGGAGAAAAATATATAGCTCAATCTAACAAAATGACATGGAAATTACTTGGAAATTATCTCAAGTCAAAGGAATAAGTCAAAGGACAAGTGGAGGATGATTTGGCACCTTGCATCATAAATACATGACCCACACAAGGAAATTGAATTTCTGGCATTAATGAAGGAACAATTGACATGGAAAACTGAAATTCTTGGAATAAATGCACGTGTGGGGATATCTCATGGAATAATTGATAGAGATTTTTATGGAGACATGTCTCCACTCCAACTTCACTCATTGTATACACTTGGCACTCACACTCAAGAGGAGGATCAACACAATTCCCAAGGAGGCACACACAATTGCTAGAAGAGGATCAACGCATTTCATGAAGATGAGGTGTCATCACATGGCTTGATCATGGAGATTGGCATGAGTTAACTCTTTGATTGGTTCACACTTGGATTGGCTTGTATGCACACTTCAATAATTTGATTTGCTTAAGGATATTGTTTGGGTCACATAAAGAATTCGATTTAGATGAAGGTTCACATGTGTCATGGCTCCATCCCCACTTGGACTTGGACTTCCTTCCTTGGGACCTTCTCCACTTCCATTTGTCGCTTGGTTGCTACATTGGGATTTTCTCCCACTTTTAGAGCTTTGTGCTCTCATTTTGTATCATTGAAAATGAGCTATTGTGCTTGGGGAAGCTCTGCTCTTGTGTACACTCATTCTCAACTGCAATAAAAGACTTTGGGGGTTTCATTCATGAGTTGTTCTTCCTTTGGAATGTGATGAATGGTGGTTATTGGTATAATTTCTTTTACTCATTAATGTTACCGCTCAAACTAGTAGGGGATCCATAAAGGGCAAATGCTAGACCAAAGGCAACAAATGGAGACTTAGCCCACTATCACCTCAGCTAAGGCTCCCTTCTATTTACGGACTTTCACTGATGGAAGGAGATCCAGTATATTATGGAATCATCGATGAAGGATAAATAAATGAATGGATGTGGAGTGACCCAAATAATCCCTTTCCAGAAGAGTTTGAAAGATAGAGCTTGCTTTCTTTCTAAGCAAGGTACAATGTCTTCTAGGAGAAGGAAGGGAGGATTTGAGGGTTAGGTTTATGGGATATTACTTGTGGAGGAGTTTCCCAATCCCTAAGATCCTTGTTGAAATTGGTATCCCAGATGGTTCTTGAAGAATTGTCTTTTCAAAGGAACGGGACCACACGGGACCAAGTGCACCCAATCTAGGGTAGGAGGAGAGAGTATGGAAACCAATGATGTTCTTACCCTAGACAAGGTTGGGGAAAGGATCAAAGAAATAATTTTCACTTAAAGGTGTTGAATTGATCCTACGAGGCACTAGCCTTGGGGATGCTAGGGCAAAGTTTGATCTCGGAGCTAAGGCTTGGCTTTTCTCACAACTCCACCGTAGGGTATATAGTTAGGTGACCACCTCTTAGTAGATCAATGCCTTAGTTTTCGGAGAATGGAGTCTATGATGAATATGAACGAGGACCTTTGGTTCTTCTCAAGAAGGCCTCAAGACTACTTCGCTAGCCTTCTAGGTCAAAGAGAAGCAATCTTGTAGCTTTTATACTTCGATGTGAAAAAGGTGATGGCTTATCAAGGTCAATTCTTTAATGGAATTACCCCTAGGAGATTCCATTCACATTACATGGCCAATACATTGAGAGAGGCTATAATAGAGACAAAATTCCACAATTTAAAGCAGTAAATGCATGCAGCAATTAGCCCTAAAATAGCAAAAATCCTAGTCCAACGTATATGACAAAGTAAAACAAGAATAACATTAAAAGCATGTACTTACATGTAATAGAATATATCCAACCATCCACAATTGACAAGAGACAAGCTCCAAGATAAGATAGACCAATATCCACACATCAAAATTCATCCATAAAGCTCTAATTCATCCTCTAGAAAAAGTGCGAAATTCTCAACAGAGAGAAAGGATCCAATGCAAAGTGATGATGAGATAATGAACTCATCTCACTTGTATTTATACACTAATTGTTGATTTATGGTAGCATCAGATGTGCTCTAAGCCTCAAAATTTGCAGGGAGGCTAGGACACATCTATTCAAAAATACCTAGAAATTGTTTTGGGAAATTCCACCCGGGGACAGTTTTATTAAAATAATTAATTATTTTTAATGGGTGCCTAAGTCTAAACTTAGGAAATTAAAATAATTAAAGGGTATTAATTAAACTGGGGGTGAAACTTCTAGAAGAAAAAAAGGATCAAGCCAAAATGATCTGAGCCATTGATTAGAATCTAATCTGGGCCATTGATTGATCAACGAGAGGATTATAAGAAGAGGCTTGATGGGCATTTGGAAAATACATCAAGTGAGATATCAGAGATTGATTTTCTCAAGAGAGCAGCACAGCAGTTGCCGGAGAAGTGATCGAGGTGATTTCTTGCAGTGAGCGGCATGGATAGTTTATGGAGGAATTTTTCCTAATCCGAAGAGTACAAGGCAGAGAGGGCAGCAAGACGTCCAAAGAGGTTGACGCAAGGCCACGCAGAGCTACGTTGTGGCAACACAGAGCTTTAGAGGGAGTCTAAAATTCTATTGAGGAATAGTCGGGATCTAGCGCCGGAGCTGGGGTGTGAGACCGAGAGGCCATAGGGCCAAAATTTCCAGCTAGCAGAGGATTGAGAGGAGGTGCAACGCAGTCCCAGCAGCAGTGACGCAGTAACTACATGGGTGTGACAGTACTGCGCAGAGACTCATCTCTTGCGCAGATTAGTGCCAGATCTTCCAGTGACAGGGTGAGATCATCTCACTACCTTTTTGCCCAGTTAGATCTCTGTATGGGATTGCCAGTTTGGGCATCTGAAGAATTGTATTCAAAAAAATACTACTTAATAATACAAATCCTCAACTACTGCACCAAGGGAAAACTTCCTCCGGTAACTATCCCTGCCCCTCACTGCAAGAAATCACCTTGATCACTTCGACAACTGTTGCGCTACTCTCTTGAGAAAATCGATCTCTGATCTCTCACTCGATGTATTTTCCAAATGCCCAGCAAGCACCAAGGGCACCGGTTTGACCATGAATGAATGAATGAATGATTTTAATGACGTCCACGAGGCTCAGTAGCCTAAGGGACCCGAAGAATAACAACCTTAACTCATCTTGATATTCCTTTCGATGTCGGATCTTCTACTATGAGTCTTGACTAGAAAGCTAGCAATCTGGTTGATCTTATCTTTGTCAAATAGATGGTGCATGTTGTCAACCTTTAGATTGTTTTTGTATTGAATGCGGATATCCTTATATGTTGCGCACTCCATGACAAGGTGTCATTCCGTCTCCACCACAACCTTATCACAGAAAATGCAAGTTCTCTCTTCCCAAACTTCCTTGGGGATCTTCCACCTACCAGTCTCACATCTAAGGTGATGTGACCCTGTCCTCAATTGTGCCACTAGCACCCTTGTTTTTCCTTTAATAGCTACTCCTAAATATGTTTTCTCACCATGGTCACAAGTTGGATTGAAATCTTTGATGTAGTATGATTTTTTACGCCCATTGTGATTGGTCCACATGGCAATCCTAAATTTTTCCATCACAATTTTTTTTATTTCTTTGTTGGTGCTAGGGCATTCATGCAGCTTGATATTCCACTTACTCAACCACTTTTTGTTTTGCTTCATCCAAGTTTTCTTCCTACGATCTAATCCCTCTTCCATAGCTATCTTGGGCCAACGCTGGTTATCCATGTTTCTAGCCTTATTTAAATAGCTTATTAACCTAATTATCGTTGTTGCCTCCAATGGAAAAGTACCTGCTTCAGCCAAAAGGATTGCGTACAAGACTGAGGCTTTAACTTTGAGATTGCTAGTAATTAGTTGTTTCTGTATTATTTCTAACTACCTCTAGTTGCAAGTTGACATGCTACTTCCCCATACTTCACAACCGTAGAGAACAACCGGCGTAACCAACAAACCAAAAAGGATATTCTTGGTTTTCCAATCCCAAAGTTCAACTTTTCTGCACCTATTTTGGAGTAAGTATGAGGCTCTCCATCCTCCCTGAGTTATTTTCGTCCTACAAGTTGTTGATTTTGGGTAGCATCAAATGTGCTCTAGCCATGAAATTTGGTGGAGAGGCTAAGGCACATGAGATCTCCAAGACCCAGAAATCGTTTGAAGAAATTCCACCCGGATGAGGAGTTATTAAAATAATTAATATTTTTAATGGGTTCCTAAGTCTAAACTTAGGAAAATAAAAATATTAATGTGTATTAATAAAATATGGGTGAGAAAGTTCTAAGTGATGAGGATCAAGCCAGTTCTAATCTTAGCCGTTGATTAGGGACTTAATCTCGGTCGTTGATTCATCAACAGGAAAAGTATAAGAGGAGGCTTGAGAGTTAGTTGGAGATACACCAAGTGATCAAAGAATTCGATTTTTTGGGGCGAGGTTTGCTGAGGAAATCGAGTTAGTGATCAGAGTTGCAGTGAGGGGCAGTTCAGCAAGGGATTTTCATCCGAGGCTGAAGAATACATAGCAGAGAGGCAGTGTAGTGCCAGGAGAGACAGCGCAGGCCCTAAAAGGGTTGACGCAGAGGCCGTAAAGCTGATGCAGAGGACGCAGAGGGCTGACGCAGTGAGATGCAGAAGCCACAGAGGTTGACATTGGGCCTAAGAGGCAATGCTGGGGAGATTCTGTGTGGCAGACTGAGAGAAGATTAATAGATTCTGGGCCGGGAGAGTGTGACGCAACTCCTGGAGGATTGACGCAGTTCCAGAGCAGTGCTTGGAGTAGCTTTCGTTGTCCAGCATAGGGAACAGCCGGAGTCGTTGTGGGGTTTGATCATCTGTTTGCTGATTTGCCGGAATATCTATCTCCGGATAGAGGTACTACTGTCAAGGATATTCTCTGTTGGGTGAGCCATTTCTGGCACCCTAGTTGTATTCACGAAATCTGCTTAATAATACAAACCCTCTATATGCTGCACTGGTTTTCCCGAATTGGGTTTTTCCGGGGACGATTGTCCAAAAATAACGGTGTCCCTTGTGTTATTGTCTCTGTTTATTTTAGTGCATGATCGGTATATTTGTGAACGCTGCAATAGTGTTTGCTTCGATGTTTATGCAATTAAATAACTTGTTAATGTAAAGAACAGGTAGGAGATTGTAAACCAATAATTGCAGTAGGGGTTTCTGATGTGTTAGATTCAGGAATTTTCACACAAGTCTCCCAACTGAGCTTCTGTTGGAATTCAATCCCAAGATATTTGTATTCTTTCACTCTCTCCAAAGGACTACCTTCGAAAGGAAAAGTTTTTGGTTTGTTTTTTCTACTTGAAAAAATCATGTTTTTGGTCTTGTTAATGTTCACTTGCATCCCAACCTCTTGACAACAGTATTCTAAGGCCTTTCAGTGTTCTCTTAATCCATGCAATGTTTTTGAGATTAGGATAAGATCATCTGCATATAGCAGCAACTTTACCACATAGCTTGCTAGATGAACCCCTTCTCCATCCGCTTTGCTTAACCAAGCTTCTAGCTTGTCGATATATAAACCAAACAAAGTGGGGAATAGAGGACATCCCTATTTAACACCAATATCGCTTTCAAAACATTCAGACATTCCTTCACTTGTTTTGATTTTAGCTCTAATCTTCTCATAAAGTCTATGAATTGCTGCTCTATATTCATTTGGGATACCCAACTCTTCCATCCTGTTCCATAGTTTGTCTCTAGGCATTGTGTCAAAGGCTTTCTTGAAGTCCACAAAACAACAATAGGTTGTTTCACCTTCCTTGTCCCAAACTTTCTCTATCAAATGTCTAAGGGTGACACAGTGGTCAATGGTCGAGTGTCTAGGTCTGAAGCCTACTTGCCCTTTTGCCCTTTTCACCTTATTTTCTGCCCAACAGCTGATTCTTTGCTCTATCATGCTCCCAAAAAGCTTGCCCATGAGGGGGTTGACCATAATAGTGCGGTAGTTAGAGGGGTTATTGATATCTCCACTCTTAAAGAGAGGAATGACCACACTAGTAGTCCACTCTCCCGGAAAGTCGTCCTGGATGATCCCATTGAAAATTCCTTTTAAATGAGGAGCAAGGAGCTCAACTCCCCATTTTAGGAATTCAGCTTTAAGCCATCTATGTCCTCTACTTTACTGCTTGCTAAATTCTTTATTCCTTGCTTGATATCATCCTTTGTGAATAGTTCCACTGAAGTGTTCACTATGGGGGGAGTATCTTTCTCTTGCACCCACTCATAGAGAAGCCTTGCTTACTCTAACCATTGGCCACATATGATATTGTTTTCAGTCTGTTTTCTCCTTTGTTGTAGCTCTTTCCAAAATCCCTTGGGGTTGTGCTTTCCAAGAGAGATTAACTGTAGGAATTTACAGGGTAAGTTCCTCAGAAAGAATACCAAAAGGACACCGCTCACAACCAGATCTCAAATCAATACACCAGTATTTTTGACGTGGTTAAAACCCTCAGAGTGCAAGGAGGGAAACAGTCCACGGCCTGTCCCAACGTGGGTACAGACAATTTATTAATCAAAGAATGAAAATTTACATAAGCTTCTCTCATGCACAGATTACCCGAACAATGACCCTCCATGCGCTTTAAATAGAACTCATGGACCAATCGGGTGTCAAGCCACGGATCAAGTGTCGATAATACCGAGGTGAGAGTGAACCGTCGGATCACTACATATCGTGACCGTCGGATTGTAAGTTACAATATGTACAACGGTAAAGAAAGACACTTTACCTGACTCTATACCTAACTCTAAACTAGACCAAGTTGATCTTAACTATATCCTATGTGTCGGAATATCCTAACATCCCCCCTTAAGAACAACTTGGGATAGGATTGAAGGATTTACAAATATGACACAATAGGAGAAGGAAGGAGGCACTAGAGCCTATCCCCCCTTAGTGACAACTTCCTGAACTCTAAGCATATATCGAAGTTTAGTGAACTTCGCCTCTGTGAGAGCCTTTGTGAAGATGTCTGCAATCTGATCATCTGTTGGACAATATTGTACTTCAAGAGCATGGTCATGAATGAGTTTTCTGATGAAGTGCATGTGTAGTTCGATGTGTTTGCTGCGCTGATGCTGGACTGGATCTTTGCATAGCTGAATGGCACTTTGATTATCACACCAAAGGGAGGTTGGATGCTGCTGCTCAAAGCCAAACTCTGATAGGATCTGACGAAGCCACAAGGCTTCCTTACTAGCTTCCACGGCACCACGATACTCTGCTTCTGCTGACGAAAGAGAAATGGCAGCCTGTTTCTTACAAGCCCATGTAATAGGTCCTGAACCAAGAGTGAAGACATAACCGGCAGTAGACTTCCGATCATCAGGGTCACCAGCCCAATCAGAATCAGTGAAACCAACTAACAGAGGAGCTGCTTTGGCACTGTAATGAATCCCAAACTGTACTGTACCTCGAACATAACGAAGTATTCTTTTGGCTGCTTTCCAGTGACTTTCACGGGGGTTTTGCATAAAACGAGCAACAAGGCCAACAGCAAAGGAAAGATCAGGACGAGTATGGGTTAAGTACAAGAGTTTTCCTACAAGTTGACGGTATAAGGTAGCATCAACTTCAGGAGAAGAACAAGAGACTGAAAGTTTGACTCCAGACTGAAAGGGAGAAGGGGCTGGCTTACAGTCTTCCATGTGAAAATGACGAAGAATATCACAAGCATACTTGGACTGGGAAAGGGAAATACCCTCCTTGGATTGCAAGACTTGAAGACCGAGAAAATAGTGTAAGTGTCCTAAGTCTGTCATTTCAAATTTCTTTTTAAGGATAGACTTCACATGGTTTATAAGGTTGGGATCACTACCAGTAAGGATAAGATCATCAACATAAAGAACAAGGATGATAAGAGAGTCACCCACTTTCTTGGTGTAGACAGTATTGTCAGAATGACACCTAGAAAAGCCAGATTCTAAAAGAAAGCTATCCATTTTGGCATACCAAGCCCGAGGAGCCTGCTTGAGACCATAAAGGGATTTCTTAAGTCGACACACAAGGCTTGAGTCTGTTTGTATGAAGCCAATGGGTTGTTCCATATAGATTTCTTCCTGCAAGTCCCCATGCAAGAAGGCAGATTTAACATCCATTTGATGGACTTCCCATTTTAAAGAGGCAGCAAGGGAAAGAACAAGGCGGATAGAGTTCATTTTGGCAACAGGGGCGAAGGTTTCAGTGTAGTCAATTCCTTCAACCTGTGAAAAGCCCTTAGCAACAAGACGAGCTTTATGTTTATCAATTTTGCCATCTGGTCCATACTTGGTTCTGTAAACCCATTTACATCTTACAAGTTTTCGTCCCGTTGGTAGAGGAACAAGATCCCATGTATCATTTGTCATCAATGACTGATATTCTTCATTCATAGCTGCTTCCCAATGTGGATGGCCTGAAGCTTCTGCAAAAGTGTCAGGATCATGATTTACTGGAGCTTGAGCCAGTAAAGAAGAGGCTCTTTCAAACTGAGAACGTGTACGTCGCTGATCTGTAGGATCACCGGCAAGATCACCTGCTGCATCTCGAGTAGCACGGACCCATCTTGGAAGTTGAGGATCCTGAGAAGGTGGGGGAGGATTGTCATCCTCACTTTCATCATCTGAAGAAGAAATGTTTTCAAAAGTAGAAGAGATAGGAAGAGGTGGCACATCCGCCGGACTAGGCTCGCAGGCCGATTTATTTTCATCAAATTTTACATCTCTTCTAATGATAACATTTTTGGACTTAAATGGAATAAGTCTGTAACCTTTTACATCTTCAGAATATCCAACAAAAGTGCATTTCTCACTCTTAGGTTCTAAAGCTTTATGCTTTTCATCTGGAATATGGGCCCATGCTTCACTTCCAAACACACGAAAGTGACTTACATCTGGTTTAATGGAACTCCAAGCTTCTTCTGGAGTGATATTCTCTAGAACCTTAGTAGGAGTGCGATTGATTATATAATTTGCACAATTAATTGCTTCGGCCCAAAAACTAAGACTGAGTCCTTTAGATTGCAGCATACAATTAGCCATTTCCTTTAAGGTGCGATTTTTCCTTTCAGCTACACCATTTTGTTGTGGAGTGTATGGAACAGTATGTTGCATTTGAATTCCATTTTCAGTGCAAAAGTTGATGAATGTGTTTTTAACATATTCTCCACCATTATCAGTTCGTAGCTTAAGAATTTGATGTCCAGATTGTTTTTCAACAAAGGCTTTGAAGGCCAAAAAAGTGTTAAATACTTCGCTCTTGAGTTTTAAGAAGTATACCCAAGTGCGTCTGGAGAAATCATCAATGAAGGTTAAGAAGTACTTGCAACCAGAGAATGAAGCAACAGGAAGAGGACCACATAAATCACTGTGCACAAGCTGTAAAGGGGCTGAGGCGTGCCAAGAGGCACGTTTGTCAAAACTGTCCCGATGATGTTTTCCGAGTACACATCCGGAACAAACACCATCTCTGCAAGATATCATAGGAAGACCTGTCACCATATTTTCTTTACATAGATGCTGAAGGGAGCGATAGTTTAAGTGACCAAATCGCTCATGCCAAAGTTTGCTCACTTCATCATTATGAGCAACAAATGCTGAGGGAAGATTTGATGACCCAAAGTTGTGAAACTTATACAACCTTGTGGAATCATCAGCAAGACCAGTAGCTAGAATCTGTTTAGGATCTTGTAGATCCTTGATTACAACATCATGAGGTGAAAATTCAACAATTTTGCCTTCACCTGAATGAGTTATCTGATAGACAGATAGAAGGTTGGAGGATAAGGTTGGAACACATAATACATCATTAAACTGACCATTGTCTAGATGAACAGTTCCAGTCCCTACAACACTAAGAGATCTATCATCACCAACATATATATTTTTGGTGTTACAATCTTTTAAAGAAGAAAACATGGCTTGGTTTTTGGCCATGTGATAAGAGGCTCCAGAATCAATGAGCCACTCATGAGAATGAGAAGAAGAAGAAGATACATTTAAAGCATAACCAGACTGAGATGATTGACAACGACATGCAGAAAGTGCCATTCCGGAAGTTGAAGTTGAAGTAGGCTCCACATGGATGTTATGTTTCTTCATTGCGGCTTCCAAGGCTTCCATCTTCTTAAAGCATTTAGATTCTAAGTGGCCATCTCGATTACAAAAGTTACAATGTCTGTCAGTCCTCTTCCATTTGTTTTTATTGGTCTTGTCATTTTGCTGAAATGATCTTTCATCTTGAGGCTGAGTTGGTTTAGGACCATTCCTTTGAGGATAAGACTTCTTAGGATTCTTTGAATTTGGTTGCTGCTGGGCGGCTAACGCTTTCGAGGAAGAGTTTCCAAGATTAAGAAGACCAAGGTGTAAGAGTTTTTCTTGTTCTCTTATTAAGGAATCACAAAAGGAGTCAAAGGAAGGGGGTTTGTAGTCTTTGCCTTGACAAATGAAAGCTTCCCTTGTAGAATGGAAAGTGGAAACAAATACAGAGTAGGCTGGTCCCAACTTAGTAAGGATGGAATAAATAAGGTTACCATCTTCTTTCTTAACTTTAACACCTTCCAAGAGATATCTAAGGGTCTTGAATTTGGACAAGAAATCTTCAATGCAAGAAAAATTATTAGGATCCAAAGTAAGCAACTCATTCTCAAGTTGATGGGCTCTAATTTCATTTTTAATCCCAAAAACTTTAGCAAGTTTTTCTAATGCTTCATGAGGAGTTTCAATTTCTGCAATGTGGAATCTAAGATCAGGAGAAACAGACATTCCTATCAAACCACGTGCTTGATCTTGTCTATTTTCCCATTTTTCGGCCTTGTCTTCATCTTTGGGTTTCTTCTCTTGGTCTGTGGCTATTCTGAAGAGACCTTTACTTCTAAGTAAATCTCCCATGTAGGCTACCCATTGGAAGTAGTTAGTGCTGTCAAGAATGACTTGGCATGGACTTTCCATTTTTTGAAAAAAAAACTGAAGCTGAAGATGCTGAAAGTAAGTGGTCCAATGGATAGATCTCGAAAAAATAGGCGGTTTTAAAAAAAACGGCTCTGAAAAAGGCTTCCGGATGAAGAAGTTATGGCTTTTTGAAAAAAAAATTGTTGACGTTGCCGGCAAAGTGCGCGAATGTGCGGGAATGAAAAAATCCACCCCCACAAAATGGAGACTTGAACCCAAGACCTCTACTCTCTTAAAAAGTCTTTGAACCAATTGATCTATACAAAATATTTGAGAGAGAGAGAGAGAGAGAGAGAGAGGGGGGGGGGGGGGCCTCGATTTGCGTGCTTGCCTTGGGAAGGCTCTTTTCCCCTACAAAACACAAAACACAAAACCCAACACGAATATGCAAAGAAAAACGAACCTTACGGCTCAAAGTTAGCTTTAGCCAAAAAACTAGAATTTAAAAAAAAAATCTCAAAGTTAGCTTTTAACCGAAAAACTAAATATTTTTCTCAATGTTTCTGATTTTCCAAGATCACACTAAGGTGCAGGGAAAAGAGCATACGCATGAGAAAAATCCTTTCTTTCTGTTTCTGATTTGCCCAGATCGCACAGAGTCGCAGGGCAAAGAGCATACGCAGAAATGAAAGGTATAGATCCGGGAAAAAAAAGGCTAAATAAACCGAAACCGAAATAAGCAGAGAGAAAATGACAGTAAACTGCAAAAAAAAACTGTATACCTCCCGATCTGAAAAATGACGCAGCTAGGGCTACCGGAAACCTTTTCGCGTGAAACGAAAGGGGTTCCTCACTGAAACAGATGCTCCGAACGCAACAGAGCAGTCCTCTCGGCCCGAAAGCAGTCAGAAACAGCAGATCTAGGAAACGACAGCCGCATGCAGTTCTACCGGCTTCAGATTTGGATCACCAACGGACGCGGCCCTCAAATAGCTCCGATACCATGTAGGAATTTACAGGGTAAGTTCCTCAGAAAGAATACCAAAAGGACACCGCTCACAACCAAATCTCAAATCAATACACCAGTATTTTTGACGTGGTTAAAACCCTCAGAGTGCAAGGAGGGAAACAGTCCACGGCCTGTCCCAACGTGGGTACAGACAATTTATTAATCAAAGAATGAAAATTTACATAAGCTTCTCTCATGCACAGATTACCCGAACAATGACCCTCCATGCGCTTTAAATAGAACTCATGGACCAATCGGGTGTCAAGCCACGGATCAAGTGTCGATAATACCGAGGTGAGAGTGAACCGTCGGATCACTACATATCGTGACCGTCGGATTGTAAGTTACAATATGTACAACGGTAAAGAAAGACACTTTACCTGACTCTATACCTAACTCTAAACTAGACCAAGTTGATCTTAACTATATCCTATGTGTCGGAATATCCTAACATTAACTCCTTTCTTCTTCCATTTACATATTCTTATTTTTTTTATTTTACTAATTTTTCATATTTCTTCTTGTTTTCTTTGCTCCACTTTCTCTCTTTTAGAGATCTCCCGGATGCCTTGCATTCTTCATCATACCATGGATTTGCCGGAAAGGTACGTGCAGTTCCCTTCTTGGGGCGGGACCTTTTGCATGTATTTAAGGCCCTATGAATTGTTGGGACCAGCAAACTGCAATGAACATGACAACCCACCTCATTGGTGTTGATTTGGGGTAGCATCGGATGTGCTCTAGCCATGAAAATTGGTGGAGAGGCTAAAGCACATGAGATCTCCAAGACCCAGAAATGGTTTGGGGGAATTCCACCCGATTAGGGAGATATTAAAATAATTAACATTTTAATGGATTCCTAAGTCTAAACTTAGGAAAATAAAAATATTAATGGGTATTGATATAAAACTGGGTGAGAATGTTCTAAAAGACATGGATCAAGCCAAATCCAATCTTAGCCGTTGATTAGAGATTTAATCTCGGCCATTGAAGACTCAACAGAAAAAGTATAAGAGGAGGCTTGAGGGCCAGTTGGAGACACAGCAAGATTGATCAGTCAGTTCGATTTTCTGGAGCCGGGTTTACTGAGAGAAATTGAACAAGTGATCAGAGTTACAGCGAGGGGCAATGAGTGCATAGCAAGGAGGCAGAGATAGTGCCGAAAGACCAACGCAGAGGCAGAGAAGGCTACGCAGAGCTAGCAGGAGCCACGCAAAGGGCCAGAGGGATTGCGCAGAGGCTACCAGGGCCTGCGTGAGTGACGCAGAGGGCCAGAGAGCCTGCGCAGAGCATCAGAAGGCTGACATAGAGGGTTCCAGGCTGATGCAGAGGCCAGGAGGGCTGACGCAGAGCCTCAAAGAGGCGTTGGAGAGATTTTCGTGGAGCAGACTTGCCGAATATCTACTTCCGAAGAGAGGTATTACTACCAGATTGATTTCTCTGTCAGGTGAGCCAATTTGGCACCCAGTTGTACTCAAGAAAGTTGCTTAATAATAAAACCCTCAGAACTGTTGCATCGATTTTCCCAAGTTGGGTTTTTCTGGGGACAATTTTCCAAAAAGAACAGTGTCCCTTGTGTGTTTGTCTATTCTTTTAGTTGATGATCTGTAGATGGTTGAGACTGCATTTGTGTTTATTTTCAGTGTTTATATGGTTCAATAACTTGTTAAGAAATTAAACAAGTACGTGAAATAAACCAGATAGTGCAGGAAGAATTTCTAATGGGTTAGACTTAGAAATTTCAACAATTGGTTGTCTTATCTGTCACGCCATGCTCTATAGTCTGAAATTGTTGCTTAAGAGCGGCATTGAACCGTTCCATGTTTTCCCAATTTATGAGGATTTTTCCTTTGTAGAGAGATTTCTTTTGTATTTCAAGATTTTTCCTATTGTGTGGACTACTATGGGCAAAGTCCAACTTAACAAATAGAGGGGCATTATCAGATTTCATTTCTATAGGACAGTCCCCAATATCGAACTTCAGTAGTTAAGAGGTGAAACTTTGAGAGCAGATTACATAATCTACCACACTTTGACCATTGTAAGTTTTGTATGCGATACCAAGTTGGCCACCTTCTCATTCCATTGCAAATAACCATGCCAAATAAACTACAAAGCCTCGATAATTCTCCCCCAAAGTGCGTCACACCCCCATTTTCATCTTGCAAATCCCTTTCCCAAGGTTGACCACCCCCCTCTTCCAACCATAGGGGGTTGTTTTCTCCTCTTTCTTTATCGCTCAACTGGAGGCATTGGTTGTTCGTTGTCCTTGCGTTAAAGTCACCTATTAACAATATTTCCCCAAGAGGGTTGAATAAAGATATATCTCTCTTCAATGAGGCATACGGGTCTTCGTTCTCTAAATTTCTTCTTTTATAGATTTTTGAGTTTTTTGGGGCAAAGTAACAAGCCGCCAACTTGAAAGTAACTTCCTTCTCTGTTACTTGCAGCCAAATGTATTGTTTATTCGAATCCTCTTTTTCTACTTTTACAATTCCACCCCATTTTTCACTTATTAGCACTGTGACTCCCCCGTGTCCTTTACCTATCTCATTTCCTTTGCTCCAAATTAAAATATTCTTGTAACCCTCGAAATTTGGAACCTTGCAGCCATCATGCTCATTTGTTTCTACAAGAATGATAATATCCTTCCCCTCTACGATGGGCCCCAACCCCAGACCTCTTCTCCATGGGTATCCTCTACAATTCCAACTAGGTAGATGTGTGTGCCGCTAAGCAATCCTCTATTTTTAAGAATCATATTCTTATCCTCTATAATCCTCAAGTTAACTCTTACATCTCTATCTCTTCCTCCCTCTACCTTCTTTCTGATCCTACTTGCTTGATGAATACACCTTGTCTACTTCAATTGATCTTTAAGGAAATCCCCTACTAAGATGTCGGTCCTTTCATTTTCCCCATAATCCCTCAACCCTTTGATAATGATATTTGTAGCCTTGCGTTGCTTGTCTTGTTCTTCTTTTATTTGAATTTTGATTTGCTTCTCAATGATTCCTTTTTTATTGTTTGATGACCCACTTACAACTTGTGACCATGATTTAGCCTCTTCTATCCAATCTTTTAGTTGATTTTCTTTAGTTGCCAGTTCAGCCAATGCTAATTGAATCTCCTTTATTTGTGTTGTGTCCTCTTTTACCAATTCTGACTTCTCAAGGTTTGTTACCCTTATCTGATCCAATTCTTGTTTCAAGGCAACCACTTCTTGCTGCCCTTTTTCAATTTTACCGTGCATGCCTGCTATTTGTTGCTTAAGAGCTTTATTTTCTCTCTCTAATCTGTCCTTGAACTTCACAATTTTATTTATTTTATTACCTTCATACCAACTTTTCGCTTCTAAAATTTCGAGTCCCCTTTTCATGTTCATGAGCTCTTCTACATATAGTCCCGATGGCCACAACAATGGTGTTGATGTGGGACTATATAGGCATTTGTTGTTATGCTTATCTTCTTTCTTATCTTCTTTGTTTGCTACAAAACCCTTTGTTATGTTCAGACTTTATTTGAGACCCTTAATAGCTTTTCTTTGCCCTACACTAGTTTGAAAGGCCTTGCTAGATATATTGTTTACTTTTGGCATGATCATTGCGAATTTTTTCTTAGGTGTGTTGACACCTAATCCTTGTGATTGGGTGAATTATTGTAAATAAATAAATGAGAAATGCGAACAGTCATCGGGAGATGAACTGAACAGTCTCTCCCTCATGTGTATAACAGACCTACCTGATTGAATGAATAATACGAATCAGTTTTCTGCCTAATGGAGTTACTGCCTGGCCTGGCATGGTATCAGAGCCAGCTCCTTGTTTTAGCTCTTATGCTCCTGTAACTCCTCTGTTTGCCATATCCCCTCTGGCCTGACATGGTACAGTCCTGAGTTACCTACGCTCTCTGCTCTGTCCATAACGCGCTACCTCTGCCATATTCCTTTCCAGCGCTGCCTCTGTCCATAACGCATCTGTCCATATTCAAAAAAAAAAAAAGCAATGCCAGGCGCTGCAAACTCACTATCGACCACCCATTCTTTTATACACCTCATTATTGAACGCTGGTGACATTATTGTACGCTATTCTGACATTATTGAACGCTGTTTTGACATTATTGACAACGCTGTGTGTTCATTCCATATCAAACGTAAACGTTGTGCTGATCTTTTCATTCCATTGAAACACTGTATACCCTTACGCCCCCGCCTGTCCGTCAGTCGCACCATTTGCAAATCACGCCATTAGGTTGGGAGCTGGAAGACTCGGCATCATTGACAACGCTGTCTATTGAACGCTTTCTATTCATTCAGATTTATGCTTTGATACCTTAAGCTCGTCTCTTGAACGCTTAAGCTTTCTATTGAACGCTTTCTATTCATTCAGATTTATGCTTTGATACCTTAAGCTCGTCTCTTGAACACTTAAGCTTGTCTATTGAACGCTTTCTATTCATTCAGATTTATGCTTTGATACCTTAAGCTCGTCTCTTGAACGCTTAAGCTCGTCTATTGAACGCTGTCTATTTGAGCGCGTCCCATTCATGAACTGGAGAATGTAAGTTTATGGTGGAGGCTCTTTTCCTCTCGTTGTTTTGCGGTGGACGATTTTGGTACCTGTGCTTGCTCTTTCACGGTATTCGAAGCGACGAGCCAGTGTTGCACTGACATCTTTGAGGTGTGTCCCTGCTTGACAGAGCAGCTTGTGAGCCACGGGTGTGGGGCCTTCCTGACCATGAGTTTTGTGGTCTTCTCTTTGTTCGGTGCGGACTGTCGATGAAAACAATGTGAATGTGCTTAGCGATTCTCCATATGTGACCATTTCATTGTCTCTGGGCTATATTTATCTCTTATTGAAAGTTAATGGGGATCTGATTTTTTACTTCACATGGATAAAGGCCACATGGACTTTGGTGAATTTTAAACTCGTGTGAAAGGATTGGGCATCCCATGCTGTATACTGCGCATGCATTGAATGATTTTTATTGGTAGCTGTGTACATTTTTGAAAGTCATTTTCTGTCTATGTATTGAAGTTGTGATGACAGTGATTCAATGGGTACATGAAAACCTTCTGTTAGAAGTTTTAGTGGACGATAATGCCCTTTGAGAATGCCCTTTTGAATGCATTTTTTACTGTATATTGGCAGAAATATTTTTTCTATCAGCAGAAATAATTTTTGTTACAGTATGCATTCAAGAGAAAGAGGAAGATATTTCAGAGGCAGGGGGGGCAGACACCCTCAAGAAGAAAAGGCAGATTTGCATTGCATTCGTTGCAAAAGAAATGGATCACATGATGCCTCTACATGCAAGCTACCATGGGACAAAATTGAGCAGAAAAGAAACCAACAGAAAGGTAAAACTGATGATACAGACAAAGGTAAAGCACCTGAATCTGCTCACTATGTTGAGGCACAATGTAACATTGGAGTAAATGAAGATTTGTTTAATGCTTCACTTGCTTCATGGAAAAATGATTGGTTGCTTGATTCAGGAGCAACCTGTTATATGATTCATAGAAAAGATTTTTTTGAAGATTTCACTGACAATGTTGATGGAGCAGTATACTTTGCAGATCAATCAAAAATCAAGCCATCAGGGCTTGGCACAATCAGGCTTAAACTGCCTGGTCTTCCAGACTTTCTTCTGGATCATGTTCTATATCTCCCACAACTCAAGAGAAACTTGCTGTCCTTGGTCCACATCCGCCAGCAAGGTCACTCCATTCATATGTTTGATGGCAAGCTTGAGGTAAGAAAAGCATCTGACCACTCACTTGTCATGAGGGGAATAGAAGAAGAAAGGCTTCTCAAACTGCAAGGAACCTCTGCTCATGCACAACATTTCTCATACAATGCTCATCATGAAGAAGGTACACTTCCATCAAGTTTATTATGGCATGCTAGATTTGGACATTTAAACTATGACAGTCTCCGCTTGTTGAAGAAAAATGGTGTTGCTGGTTTGCCTACAATTCTAGAAAACTTAAGCAATGTGATGCTTGCATTCTAGGAAAGCATAGCAAACAGTCTTTTCATGATTCACATTCAAGAGCACATAGGAGACTTGAACTCATTCATTCATATTTATGTGGTCCAATGCATGTTCCTTCTGCAAATGGAAATAAATATATCATGACATTTATTGATGACTACACCAGAATGTGCTGGGTTTATTTATTGAAGAACAAATCTGATGCTTTTCAAACATTCAAGAATTTTCATAAATGGATTGAAAATGATGCACAATCTCATATTGGGTCTATTCGCACTGATAATGGAAAAGAATACACATCAAATGAATTTGAAAACTATCTTCGCCAACATGGGATCAAACATCAAACAACTGTGCCTTATAATCCCTAACAGAATGGTGTAGCTGAAGGAATGAATAGAACAATCTTGAATATGGTAGGATCCATGCTTTTCTTCAAAAATGTAAAGATAATGTTTTGGGTTGATGCCGTTCTATGTGCTGCATATATAAAGAATAGATGTCCATCTAATGCTATAAGAAACAAGACTCCTTATGAATTGTGGTATGGACATGTTCCTTCGGTAAAACATCTCAGGGTCTTTGGTTCCACCTGTTATGCTTTGATACCAAAGGTACATAGAAACAAACTTGGTGCTAGAAGTCGTAAGTGTATCTTCTTGGGGTATTCAAACACCTCCAAAGCATACCGACTCTATGATGAAGTAAATAAAAAGTTTGTTGTATCTAGAGATGTAATTTTTCTTAAATCATCCAAAACTGACAATGTTGTTGAGCGGCAACTTGATCGCTTGGATAGATTCGCAAAAACAAAATCATTTCAAGAATTTGATAATCAGATTCCACATCTTGAAGGGGGGATTCCTATACTAGATCAACATGTGGAATCTTCTTCTGAAGAACACTCTCCCCCACATGAAAATCCAACAACGGATGATGCTTTAAGTGATGTAATTGATAGAATTGGGAGACTCAATCTTGATTCAGTCCCAACTCAATCAACAGAGCAGCCTGGACCATCTCAGAAAGGTCCCCCAAAGTGGCTGACGAAGATACTTGAAAGTGTTCATCCTGATGAAATTGGAAAAACAGGAACCAGAAATTCAAACCGACAAAATGGAGGTGCTGTAGATGACTCTAATCCACCTGTTGATATGGATGTTTCTTATGATTGTGAATTGAACTTGTCTACAGATTTTGAACCAACTTCCTTCAAAGAAGCTGCTTCTCATGATGAATGGAAAGAAGCGATGCAAAAGGAGTATGATGCCCTCATAAAGAACGGCACTTGGAAGCTGGTTGATCCTCCATTTGAAACCAAACCAATTGGCTGCAAGTGGGTCTACAAGAACAAGTACAAAGCTGATGGCTCACTTGACAAGCACAAAGCTAGGCTTGTGGCAAAAGGTTTTGCACAAAAGGAAGGGGTTGATTATGAGGAAACTTTTGCCCCCACAGCAAAATGGGCCACCATTCGGACACTCATTGCACTAGCAGCTCAGAACGGTTGGAAAGTCCATCAAATGGATGTAAAAACTGCTTTCTTGAATGGAGATCTAAAAGAAAATGTTTTTATGTCCCAGCCTGAAGGATTTGCTGTGAAAGGACATGAACATAAAGTATGCAAACTTGTGAAGTCCTTGTATGGCCTCAAACAAGCACCGCGAGCCTGGTATGAAAAACTAACTGAGCATCTTCTGAAACTCAATTTCAATCATTTTGATCTTGATGATGCAACTTTATTTGTCAAAAAAGTTGGCAAAATAGTTGTATATCTTGTGGTATATGTAGATGATCTTTTAATGACAGGGAACAATGAAAGTTACATTGCATCCATAAAGAAGGAATTGGGGAAAAGTTTTGAAATGACTGATTTGGGCTATGTTCATTACTATCTTGGCATTGAAGTAACCCAACATACAAAGTCCATATTTCTTTCTCAAAAGAAATACATTGGAGATTTGTTGAACAAGTTTGGCATGACAGAGTGCAATCCTCTTACTACTCCAATGGAACAAAACTTGAAGCTCACATCTATTGAAGGAAAGGAATTTGAGGATGAAACAAAGTATAGACAGCTTGTAGGAAGTCTCAACTACCTAACTACTACCAGACCAGACATTTCATTTGTTGTTGGAATCCTCTCCAGGTTTATGCAAAAGCCTTGTGAGGGACATTGGTCTGCTGCAAAAAGAGTTCTAAAGTACTTGAACGGAACTCAAGACTTTGGAATCAAGTACACACAGGTGGATGACTTCAGCTTGATCGGATACTCTGATTCAGACTTCGATGGAGACAAAGAAACTGGGGTATCTACTTCAGGATATGCTATGAGTCTTGGATCAGGAGCTGTCTCCTGGAGATCACGCAAACAATCAGTTCCAGCAGATTCCACAACAGAAGTAGAATATGTGGCAGCAGCTAAAGCAACAAAAGAAATTGTGTGGCTTAGGAAAATTCTTGAAGATTTGCAGGTAAAACAAGTACAATCAACTCCACTCATGGTTGACAATACCTCTGCAATAAAGTTGGCCAAGAACCCAAAGTTCCATGATCGAACGAAGCACATCAATACTAAATATCATCTAATTCGACATCATGTTGAGGCCAAAACAATCCATCTTCGTCATTGTTCCACAAATGAGCAAATTGCAGACATCTTCACCAAAGCACTTGGAAGGGAAAAGCTTGAACGATTCAGAATGATGCTTGGACTCACCAACATCCCTTCAGATTAAGGGGGGGAATGTTGACACCTAATCCTTGTGATTGGGTGAATTATTGTAAATAAATAAATGAGAAATGTGAACAGTCATCGGGAGATGAACTGAACAGTCTCTCCCTCATGTATATAACAGACCTACCTGATTGAATGAATAATACGAATCAGTTTTCTGCCTAATGGAGTTACTGCCTGGCCTGACAAGGTGTTTGCTTTAGTTTTCGGATCTGCCTATGCCTTAAAATCCCCTTATATTGTTTTGCATTTATATAAACCAATCTCTCGTCTGTGTTGTAAGTGCCCTTCTGAAGAAAATCTGCCATATAAGAACCCAATGATCCTACTGAATCCTCCATTGTTATGGCTATTGATTTTCGGTAGCATCGGATGTTCTCTAGCTTGAAAATTGGTGGAGAGGCTAAGGCACATGAGATCTCCAAGACCCGGAAATGGTTTGGAGAAATTCCACCTGGATGAGGAGTTATTAAAATAATTAATATTTTTAATGGGTTCCTAAGTCTAAACTTAGGAAAATAAAAATATTAATGTGTATTAATAAAATAAGGGTGAGAAAGTTCTAAGTGACGAGGATCAAGCCAGTTCTAATCTTAGCCGTTGATTAGGGACTTAATCTCGACTATTGATTCGTCAATAGGAAAAGTATAAGAGGAGGCTTGAGGGTCAGTTGGAGATGCACCAAGTGATCAAAAGCTTTGATTTTCTAGGGCGAGGTTTGCTGAGGAAATCGAGTTAGCGATCAGAGTTGCAGTGAGGGGCAGTTCAACAAGGGATTCTCATTCGAGGCTGAAGAATACATAGCAGAGAGGCAGCGCAATGCCGGGAGAGACAACGCAAGCCCTCGAAGGGCTGATGCAGAGGTCGTAAAGCCGACACAAAGGACGCAGAGGGCTGACGCAATGAGAAGCAGAAGCCGCAGAGGCTGACGCTGAGCCTTAGAGGCAATGCTGGGGAGATTCTGTGAGGCAGACTGGGAGAAAATCAGCAAATTCTGAACCGGGAGAGAGTGACGCAGCTCCTGGAGGAGTGACGCAGTTCCATAGCAACGCTTGGAACAGCTTTCACTGTCCAGCATAGGGAACAACCAGAGTCGTTGTGGGGTTTGATCATCTGGTTGTTGATTTGCCGGAATATCTGTCTCTGTATATTTGATTTTCAGTGCATGATCTGTATATTTGTGAATGTTGCAATAGTGTTTACTTCGATGTTTATGCAATTAAATAACTTGTTAATGTAAAGAACAAGTAGGAGATTGTAAACCAGTAATTGCAGTAGGGGTTTCTGATGTGTTAGATTAAGGAATTTAGTCGCAGATCATATGTGACTAAAGACACCAGTCAAGAAAATCTGAGAATTTGCAACAGAGAAGCAACTGTCCCGAGAGACAGTGTTGTTCCAGAGCTGAAAAGGCATGAGCAGTGACGCAGTGCAGAAAGAGTGGCGCAGAGGCTCACGCAATGCCTGCGTCAGCACTCTGAGCCAGAAGAAGGGCTAGCACAGAGGCAAAGGAGGGCAGAGTAGGCTCACGTAGAGCCACATCATCTTTCTGAGCCAGGAAGGATTGACGCAATCGGACAGGAGGAGCAAATTTAGTCCGCGCAGTGATTGTGCAGAGCCTAAAGGGCTCAAATTCTTCGAGTTGTCGGGGAAAAGGGAGCTGTGCAGATTTTGATTTGACGAGCTGGTGGGATGTTGTTTCTATTGGTGCAGAACAGTGTCTAAGGAGACTGAACCAAGGTAGAGGGAAGCACTACCTTGAAAGATTTCTAGCCAAGAAATCTAGATTCGGGTTGCAGCAGCAAAGGAGGATTGGAGAGGAGTGTTTCGACTGTTTGTCGAAGGATTTCAGAGAGGGAAATCAGGACTTAGAGGGAGTGTAGAGAAGAGGAGCAGAGATGGAAATGAATGGATTGAGGGATCAGGACAAATTGGGCGGAGCATCCAATTTTGTCATCTGGAAGGCCAAGATCCTGGAAATCCTAGACAAACATCGCATCAAGGACTATGCCTTGAAGGTTGTTACTGAACGGGTTGACGCTGATCCATTAAAGAAATACGAGGAGGCCCAAGCTAAGGCCAAGTGCATGATCCTAGATGGGGTCAAAGATCATGTAGTACCACACATTGCTGAGAAGGACACAGCAAGGGAGATGTGGGAGACCCTGACAACCTTGTATCAGGGCTCTTATGATGCTATTAGAAAATCAATTGAGACAGTATCAGATGCAGAAAGGAGAGGAGATAGATCCCTTCCTTCTCAGGTTGCAAGGGATTCGCGACCAGCTTACTTCTGTGGGGTCTACACCAGATCCAGAGTTCATGGTCAGGACTGCCCTGAATGCAGTCTCCAAGGAGTGGGAGATGTTGAAATTTCTAAGTCTATCCGTTACAAATTTAATCTATATTCTTCTGGTTTATTTGTCCTACTTCTTAATTACGAACAAGTTATTTAAAACATATAAATAGCGAAATAAACACAATACAGACTCAACATCTACAGATCAACAGCTGAAAGAAAATAAACACACAAGTGACACCTTTATTTTTGGACAACTCATCCCCGGAAAAACCTAATGCGAGAAAACTGGTGCAGCAATTCTAAGGGTTTATTATTATGCAGTATTTCCTTGAGTACATCTGTGTGCCAAACTGGCTCACCCGATAGAGAAAAACAACCAGCAGTAATACGTCTCTATTTGGAAACAGGTATTCAGAAAACTTGTCCCACGAAACCCTCTCTAACAACTCTGAAGCACTGCGTCAACCTTCCGTTGCTCTGCGTCAGCCTCAGAACCCTCTGTGTCAGCCCTCTGAGGCACTGCACAGCCTCTCGGACCTTCTGCGTCACTCCTGTTGCCTTCTGCATGGATGACGCAAGCCCTATGGCCTCTGCGTTGTCTCTGTTGGGCTCTGCGTGGCCTGCTCTAGCTTCAACGTCTGCCTCTCTGCCTCTGCGTTGGTCTCTCAGCACTATCTCTGCCTCTCTATCCAGTACTCACTGCCCCTCTTTGCTGATCACTGATTCAACTTTACTTAGCAAACCCTACTCTAGTAAATCCAATGACTCATCACTCTGGTGTGTCCTCCAACTGACCCTCAAGCCTCTTCTTATACTTTTCTTGTTGGTCCTTCAACGACCAAGATTACATCTCTAATCAACGACTAGGATTAGATTTGGTTTGATCCATGTCTTTTGGAACCTTCTAACCCAGTTTTTTAATAATACCCATTAATATTTTATTTTTCCTAAGTTTAGACTTAGGAACTCCAATAAAAATATTAATTATTTTAATATCTCCCAAACCGGTTAGAATCTACCCAAACCATTTCTGGGTCTTGGAGATCTCATGTGCTTTAGCCTCTCCACCAATTTTCATGGCTAGAGCACATCCGATACTACCCCAAATCAACACTCCCTCTTAGCAAGGATTGTGCTCTAGTAATACTCCACACTGAGTATCACTCTGATTATATGGCACCGGTACCTGTGTTGATGCTAGGCATCCCCGCCCAACATCCTCTGCATTGTTGCATCCTGTACTGCTGCCCATGGGCTTGCCACTGCCACTACTGCATCCATACGGCAACTCCCTCTGCATCCATGTTGTTGTTGGTCCTTTCTCCCAACACTGCATCTGCACTGCAACCCCTTCTCATCATGTTGCATTGTGCCACTGCCAACTGCTACTGCACTGCAACTCAGTTACTGAGAAGTAAGTAACTAATCTACCCAACTACTTACATCCCTGTCAGGCTAGAAACACTCCCAATGCTGAAGCTCTCTCTGTCGCTATCAAGTGCTCCCTCTACTGCCTTTGCATTGCTGCAACAACTCCCTGCATCTCACACCGCTGCAAACCTCTCTCTGCCATCCTGCATTGTTGCAACACTCTCTGTGCCTCTCGCACTGTTGCAGCCTACTAGCCTCGCGCTTCCCGGGGACTCCTGCACTGTAGCACTCTTCGCCGCTTCATCCGCATCCGTCTCTACCGACATCCGCCAGTTCTGCTACTCTCTCTTCGGGGCTCTCGTAGCAAGGTATAATCCAAGAGGTTGGATACCTCAAGGATCCTACCCCTCATCGCCTGTAGTTTTCCCGACTACAGCTCGATGTCTCCCCACCTCTTCTCTAGAGGTACATGAGCACTCATGGCACAATCGTCATCCTCCTCTACCTCCTCCTCTGCCTTCGTTGGTGTTGCCTTAGAGTCGGACGCCTCTCCCTTGTTCTTCTTCCTCGGACACTGATTCGCATAATGACCCAATTCCCCACAATTGAAGCATTTGATCGTGGAGAGGTCCTTTTTCTTCCTCTTCTCCTACTTTCCCACAGATGCCAGAGTTGCATCCTCTTCCTCTTCCTTCTTGATCTGGACTCCTTTGCTGCTACTTCCCGTCTTGCTCAGCCTTCTGATCTCCTCTTGGCAAAAAGCCGCCCATAATTCTTCCCAATCTGGAAGATCCGCCCAGCCCAGTATGCTCTGGACAAATGTCTCCCACTCTTCAGAGACTATGTTTAGTGCAGTCCTCACCAACATCTCCTCATCCGTCATGGCCCCTATGGAAGTCAGTTGGTCCCGGATCTCCTTCAATCTCCCGAGGAAGTAATCTATCTGCTCCCCCTTCTGCATCTGGTATGAGCGCAGCTGATTCTCAAGCAACATCTTCCTCTGCACAAAAGTATGTTGGTACAACTTCTTCAAGGTGTCCCACATTTCCTTTGTTGTCTCCTTCTCGACAATATGTTGGACCACATGATCCTTGACCCCATCAAGGATGATGCATTTCGCCTTGGCCATTACCTCCTCATACTTCTCATTATCAACCGAGTCAACTGGGATCGCCACTGTTCTCAACGTGAAGGCCTTGATGCAATGTCTATCTAGAATGGACAGGATCCTGGCCTTCCAGACCACAAAGTTGGACGCCCCGTCTAACATGTCCTGATCCCTCAGCCCATTCATAGCCATCTCTCTGTTCTTCTTGTTGACTCCTCTGAGTCTCTCTACTTCCCTCTGGAAGTTCTCTCTTTGACTCCTGCTAAGTCTCTCTACTTCCTGCCTGGAAGTTCTCTGCTAGACTCCCTCTGAGTCTCGATTTCCCTTCTGGAAATCCTCCTCCCTATCGTCAAGTTGCACCTCTCTGATCTTCTGTGCACCTGCAACACTAATCCGAATTCCTTGGCTAGAAATCCGCCTTGGTAGCAACTCCCTCTACCTTGGTTTTGCCCTGTTAGGTACTGTTCTACCCACAGTGCCCGACCAGCTTCGCTCCCGCAAACTGCCCATAGCTTCCTATGCCCCAGCAACTGAAGGACTGAGCTTCTAGGCTCTGCGCAATCCCGGCACTGGCAAAACTACTCCCTCAGCCAACTGCGTCAACCCTCCTGGTCTATGTGTGGCTCTGCGTGAGCTTTTTTCTGCCTTCCTCAACCTCTGCACTAGCCTTTCTCTGGCCTAGACTGATGATGCAGTCCCTCTGCGTCAACCCTTCTTCTATCGCTTCCTACAAGGATCAGCTTTTGTCACTCGGGACAGTTGATTCTGCTGCAAATGTTCTACTTCAGATCTCCTGTGATCTGCAACCACGCTCTAATACCATGTTGAAATTTCTAAGTCTATCCGTTAGAAATTTAATCTATATTCTTCTGGTTTATTTCTTCTATTTGTAATTACGAACAAGTTATTTAAAAAATATAAATAACGAAATAAACACAATACAGTCTCAACATCTACAGATCAAAAGTGGAAAGAAAACAAACACACAAGTGACACCGTTATTTTTGGACAACCCGTCCCCAGAAAAACCCAACGTGGGAAAACCGGTGCACCAATTCTGAGGGTTTATTATTATGTAGTATTTCCATGAGTACAACTAGGTGCCAAACTGGCTCACCCAACAGAGAAAAATAACCGACAGTAGTACCTCTCTATTCGAAAACAGGTATTCAGAAAACCTATCCTACCAAACCCTCTCCAGCAACTCTGAAGCACTGCATCAGCCTTCTGCTGCTCTGCGTCAGCCTCAGAACCCTCTACGTCAACCCTCTGAGGCACTGCGCAGCCTTTGGGACCCTCTGTGTCACTCCTGTTGCCTTCTGCGTGGATCACGCAGTCCCTCTGGCCTCTGCCTTGTCTCTGCTGGGCTCTGCGTGGCCTGCTCTAGCTTCTATGTACCTCTGCCTCTGCGCTGGTCTCTCGGCACTGTCCAGTACTCACTGCCCCTCGCTGTTGATCACTGATTCGACTTTACTTAGCAAACCCCGCTCTAGTAAATCGAATGACTCATCACTCTGGTGTATCCTCCAACTAACCCTCAAGCCTCTTCTTATACTTTTCCTGTTGGTCCTTCAACGGCTAAGATTACATCTCTAATCAACGACTAAGATTAGATTTAGCTTGATCCATGTCTTTTCGAACCTTCTAACACAGTTTTATACTAATACCCATTAATATTTTATTTTTCCTAAGTTTAGACTTAGGAACTCCATTAAAAATATTAATTATTTTAATATCTCCCAAAATGGTTAGAATCTGCCCAAACCATTTCTAGGTCTTGGAGATCTCATGTGCTTTAGCCTCTCCACCAATTTTCATGGCTAGAGCACATCCGATGCTACCCCAAATCAACAGGAGACGTTTGTCCAAAGCATTTTGGGCAAAGCAACTCTTCCCAGTTGGGAGGAGATGTGGGCAGCTCTTCGACAGGAAGAGCTCAGGAGATTGACCAAGGCGGGGAGTAGTGGTAGGCGGGGAGTAGTGGTAATGGAGTTCGAATCAAGGAGGAGGAGGATGCAGCTCTCGCATCAGTGGGATAGTAGGGACTACAGAAGAGGAAGAAGAAATACATCTCCAAGGTCAAGTGCTTCAACTGTGGGGAGTTGGGACATTATGCCTCTCAGTGCCCCAAGAAGGAAGGCAAGGGAGAAGTTTCTGACTCAAAGGCTGCTCCAGCAAAGGCGGAGAAGGATGTCGAGACTGATGACGATTGTGCCATGAGTGCTCATGCGCCTCTAAAGAAGAGGTGGGGGGACTTGGAGCTGTAGTCGAGAAGACTAAAGAAGGCGGGGAAGGATCCTTGAGGTGCCCAAACTCTTGGATCACATCCGGCTACGGGAGCCCTTAATGACAGTAGCATGATGACAGGTGTTGGGTGGAGCAAGGCGTGATGGAGCAACAGTAGCAGAGCTAGAGTGCCGAAATCTGAGGCAGCGCAGTGGAGGTTGCAGCAGTGCTAGAGGCACAGAGGTGTTTGCAGTAGCGCTGTGGCAACAGAGGGAGCTTAGGATAGCAGTTGAGGTAGCTTCAACATCACGAGGCTTTTGGACTGACTAGGCTATCAGTAATTGGGTAAAGTCAGTTACTTACTTCTCGGTAACTGAGTTGCAGTGCAACAGTTAGCAGAAGTAGTGCTATGGACAACATGATGCAGCATGTTGAGAGGGAGCTGCAGTACAGAGGTAGCAATGGCAATGGCAGTGTCATGGGCAGCAGTACAGGAAGCAGTAATGCAATGGATGTTAAGCAGCAGGCCAAGCATCAGCACAGAGGACTGATGCAGAGGATCAGTGTGATGCTTCTATGGTGAAGCACTATTAGAGCACATTCCTCGCTAAGAGGGAGTGTTGATTTTGGGTAGCATCGGATGTGCTCTAGCCTTGAAAATTAATGGAGAGGCTAAGGCACATGAGATCTCGAAGACCCAGAAATTGTTTGGAAAAATTCCACCCGAATGAGAAGTTATTAAAATAATTATTTTTAATGGGTTCTAAGTCTAAACTTAGGAAAATAAAAATATTAATGTGTATTAATAAAATATGGGTGAGAAAGTTCTAATTTCTAAGCGACGAGGATCAAGCCAGTTCTAATCTTAGTCGTTGATTAGGGACTTAATCTCGGTCGTTGATCCGTCAACAGAAAAAGTATAAGAGGAGGCTTGAGGGTTAGTTGGAGATACACCAAGTGATCAAAGAATTGGATTTTCTGGGGCGAGGTTTGCTGAGGAAATCGAGTTAGTGATCAGAGTTGCAGTGAGGGGTAGTTCAACAAGGGATTCTCATCTAAGGCTGAAGAATACATAGCAGAGAGGCACCGCAGTGCCAGGAGAGGCAGCGCGGGCCCTAGAAGGGCTGACACAGAGGCCGTAAAGCTGACAAAGAGGATGCAGAGGCCTAACGCAGTGAGATGTAGAAGCCGCAGAGGCTGATGTTGGGCCTCAGAGGCAGCGTTGGGGAGATTCTGTGGGGCAGACTGGGAGCAGATCAGCAGATCCTGAGCAAGGAGAGGGTGATGTAGCTCCTGGAGGAGTGACGCGGTTCCAGAGCAGTGCTTGGAACAGCTTTCGCTGTCCAACATAGGGAACAGTCGGAGTCGCTGTCGGGTTTGATCATCCGGTTGCTGATTTGCCGGAATATCTGTCTTCGGATAGAGGTACTATTGCCAAGGATATTCTCTGTTGGGTGAGCCATTTTTAGTACCCTAGTTGTATTCACGAATCTGCTTAATAATACAAACCCTCTATATGCTACGCCGATTTTCTTGAATTGGGTTTTTCCAGGTACGATTGTCCAAAAATAACGGTGTCCCTTGTGTTATTGTCTTTGTTTATTTCAGTGCATGATTTATATATTTTTGAATGCTGCAATAGTGTTTACTTCGATGTTTATGCAATTAAATAACTTGTTAATGTAAAGAACGAGTAGGAGATTGTAAACCAGTAATTGCAGTAGGGGTTTCTAATGTGTTAGATTTAGGAAATTTCACAATGACAGGGTGAGGAAATGAAGTTCCATTAACGAGATGAAGGTTTTGTTTTCGATAATAGCTCCCCCCTACTTGATGCACAAGGTTTAGCAATGACAACGAACCCTTCACTTGAGATTGCAAACCACTGTTGTACTCTACCCCCTCCACAGTAATCGAATAGTTTGCAAACTTGTTTCCTGCTGTGTTAAGGTGGAGAGTGAGGTGGGATCCACTCCCCACTCACATTTTCTTGAACTTTAGACTTTAATATATTACCCAAATTAAATTGAGTTTAAGTCTTCAGCAATTTGTGGAGCTTGGGACTTCAACGTGGTGCTTCCTTGCCTTGTTTTATTTGGAAATGAGCTAGGCCCCATTTGGTGGGCTCTATGTGGCTTGACACATCACCTTTGGCCTCCATATGATTTCCATGTCATTTGTTTGACCCTTTTTGACCTTCGGGAAAAATAATAAATTTTCTCATTTATTATTTTTTTTTTAATTTTTCCTCATTTTTGCCATTGTCTTTAGAAAAAATAGGTTTTGAGGGGCTTTAAGTCGTTTTCTGACCCTCAAAGTGGTTATTAGAATAATGCTAGGGTTCTGAGGATGAATTTTGAGTAGTCACATGAACCATACATTTCCTAGGACCACTTATTTACATCTTTACATAGATATTAATTAAAAAGTCTCATTTTGAGGGAAATTTTTAATTTTTAAAAAAATCCTATCTAGACTTAGTCAAATTCCGCGAAATGTTAGATATGAACTAGCATGGTAATATACATTGACTATAAACACTAAGATGGACTAGGGGCTCAATATTCAAGCCATCACTCCGGCTTTGGGGGTATGCATGAGTGAGAAAACTCAGTTAATTATTCACGGTTAAAAAATGAGAATAACCAAGTGGAAAGAAAAAAAACACTCTAGAGTGTACTCACTTGATGATCAATTCCCAAGTCTCCTAGGCCTATTACATAGCTTTATTCATCATGCTAGCGACATTTTTACAATATCCCTGCAGAGTTGCAGAATCTAAGGACTGAGAGAAGAAAGAAGAGAGAGAAAGGGATTGGAATGCCCTACTGACTTTTGAACTTCTAAAGATTTTGATATACACTCTGAATCATGGGCTATGAAGTCTCTATATCTACTAAGTGCAACTTAGCAGTCAACAAGAGGAAAGGATAAGAAGAAAGAATATTGGGGATTTTATAATCATTTTCCAAAACTTGGGGCAACATCTTGGCTGATGCACAATTGTCTCAGTTAACACTTTGGGGCATCAAATAATTTCCTATCACTACTAATGTGGCATCAAATTTTCAAATCATCTAAACATGAGGCTCCTTACATAAATGTCACCTCTTTTATTTCTATGAGAAAGGCTCATTAATTAAATATAATACCACATTAGTTATTTGTCTATCTACAATTTACTCTCTATGCACAATGAATTCTGTTGGTTACAGTTGGTTGAAGCACCTTTAATGTACAAGTATACCAGCATTTTATTGTCATAGTGTTCAATTCTAATAGTGACAGCAATCTAAGACTAGATGTTAACAATGGGCTAATTGATAAAGAGAAAACTGGAGAAATTTATACTGATAATCACAAACTCCATTCTTATTATTAAAGGATATCTCATCATAAGTCAGAGGATGTTGTTCTATTGTTTTATGTACTTTCTTGCATCCACCAAAGGAGCTTGTGAAAAAGACAGGTTTTTAAGGATAAAACTTGTTGATCACTATGTGTCAATGACCCATAGTAGTACAATCCCTTTTTTCACAAAAGGGATAACGCCTGATCGATGTGTCCGTGCCGTCCAACTATCATCATCAACCTGACTTCCAAGATGTTATGTAAACCCATTATGCATGTGTATAATGTACATAATCTCAGCAGACTCGTGTCATGTATGTAATGACCTGGGTAAACCTACCTTTCTAATGATGATCCCCATTCTAGGAGGTTTTTCGTCTCATCGATTCATTTTCGAATAATCAGCAAAGTTTTTCCCTCCAGTCTTACCCCAAAGCTGGAATGGATTTTGTCACTAGAATCTTAGGCGAGTCCTATTGTTCTAGATCGAGTCTATGTAAAAGTAATTTGGGAATAATCCTAAATATTTGGTTAGATTATTTTACAAATTGTTTGGTTTGTTAGATTACACTTGTGTCGCAGAAATGGGTAGACTGTGAGGGTTTGTAATAAATGGGTTTCCCCCTTTATCATGTAAAAATATGTAAATCACGATGTAAAATGTCTAAAACATGGTCTCTCATAATTAAAAAACCACGGCTAAACATTTGAGGGTTGGAAAAATAATTTATCCCCTCATAGGTTAATTAATTAAATTTTCTGGCCCAAAATTAATTAAAATCCTAAGCCAAAAATTTAATTAATTCTAAGTCCTAAGTAAATTTAAATTCTCCAAAGGCAAAATTCGTCGGCCCTAAAAAATTAAATTTTAGGAGGTCCCGGGACTAAGGTAAATTAATTATTTTGATAAATTTTAAACCTTTGATCCTTGGGGGTTAAGTAAATTAACTCAAAAATTCTATTTTTGAGTTAATTAAAATGCATTTAAATGAAAAATTCAATTTTCCTCAAAAATAAAATATTTCGACAGATGAAATTAAAAGAAATTTTGATCTTCATCAACAGTCGAGATTATTTTGACAAGGATCACTCGAACTACCCGTTGGAGGATTTATCTTTAAATAGGAGGTCATTTGTCAGTTGATCCATCCGATCTTTTGATCGTGTACTAGCTCTTGAAGCTCTTGTAAACTTTTATGTAATAAATGCAAAAGTCTTTGGGGTTTCAACTTGCAGTGGTGTTCCTCTTTATGAATTTATCGTAACATTGTTTTAATTTCTGCTTAATATTATGTGAAAACTATCAATCTGAATACAGGTACTTTATTCAGTTTGTTGAATCTAGAGTAACATTTTTAATTTTGATTGAAGTAGCCGGTATCTCTATTTCTTCAGAATTTTGTTGTTGTTCTATTTCTCTACTTGGTTTGATGGTTGATCTAGTGTTTGCAGAAGATCTCTCAGGTTCTCATTAAGCGTTTGCGGATAGTCTTCGGTTGAATCAACCAACTCTCAGTACATATTTTATGAAGAGCCTACTTCATATAAGCCTCGGGATTTATCTAATGATTAATCTTTTTTCTGCAAGGTGTTTTGGGGCTAGTACCTCTCTAAAATTTCAAAATCTTTTAAATATTTTGTGGAAAAATAGCTAGATCTGGCTAGAAAGAGCCTCAGATTATCGGATTTGAGAGTGGAGTTGGACTCATACTCCTCAGATCTAATAGATCTGTAAATTATTTGTATAGATCTATAAATTACTTGTATAAATATGTTATTTACTTGTGTAGATCTGAAATTTTATAACATAATTTTGAATTTTAACATTTAGGTTTTTGGGATTTTCTCTATTTTTGTACATATTGGGTATTGAGTTTTTCTTTTTTCACTCGTGCAGGAATAGATCTGAGAAATCAACCAAGGAAATCTTCAGATCTGAGCTAGATCTAGATCTTAGAGGGCAAGATTTGGGCTCAAATATTGTTTGCAGGAATAGATTTGAGAAATCAGCTAAGGAAATCTTCAGATCTGAGATTTTTTCAAGGAGATCTGGGGGTTTTGAGACAGATCTAGGCCCTAGAGGGCAAGATCTTGTCCCAAATATTTTTGCAGAGCCAGCCATTAAAGATTTTGTAACAAATTTGAAGATCTTAAGCAAAATAATGTTTTTAAAAAAAGAGTTTCAAGTTTTCTCCTAGCCCAGATCTGTCTTCTCCTAGCCCAACTCTAGCCCTATTAGGCCTAGTGCTAGCCCTCATTGGCCCTAGATTCCCCTTGCTCCATTTCTGATCTGAATATTTAATTTTCTGAAGCTGATCATTGGTGATTTTTTGCAGAAAAATTGGTAAAAATTTGTGTTTCAGGTATTGAAATTTTTTTTGGCAAGTGATCTTCAAGGCTTAGGGCCTAACGGTTTGATCTCTAAACCCTTTTTTTCCTCACTATTTGCTACAGCGATCATATACCTTTCTAATGGTGGAAAAATTTCATGTGAGTTAGCCTAAAATCAGTTCCTAAGTTGTCTAATACATTAAGGAATTAATTTCTTGAGTTGGGAATCCATCATTAAGCCTATTTCATATTTTAATTGCTGACTGTAATAAGTATATCAGATCTGATATAATTTTGGAAATCACATCATAACAGGCTGAAATTTTTTGATAATTCATGTGGGCAAGTTTGGAAAATTTTTGGTAAATTTTTGGTATAAAGATAGCATTGATAGCTTACTGTTTTCATTGTCATATTGTTGTTGTCATAACATTTGTTTGTTGCTGTCCTAAACAATTCACTGTTGTCCTAAAAAACAATTCTCTGAAAGTTAGGAGTTTTAATATCGTTGTGGAAGTAACTGTCATAAGAATCTAGAAGGGTGATCTTCTTGATTGCAGCAAGCATTTCCCTGTTGTCATAAAGTCTTTTTTGCTGCTCTTTTTTATCACTAAAACATATTGGCTGCCATGGATTAAATTCTGAAATTTCAAATGATTTGAGTTCATAACACAATTCAGAATTTGTTTGACATGTTTGGCTTACTTTGGCATTTTAAATTTATTGTTGCCATTAGAGAATTTGTTGTTGTCCTAAATCTAATCTTCGAAAATAAGTGCTTTTGGATGACTGTTTGCATAAGTTCAGGTCAACAAATTTTTGGTACAATTATTGGCAACAAAATCCCAAGTTTACACCTATTATTTTCTGAGTTTATGAATCACATACACACAAGCTCATTGCCTAAAGGAAATTCATTTCACACACTTGGAGCATATAAGTCTAATATTTTAAATTGCAAAAAGGTTTTCTTGTTTGGTGAATGGTAAATATTGTGAAATCTATTGAGCTAAGTATCACTGAAAAGGCTTGCATTCGATTTGGATCTAATTGAAAACATGGGCTATTTGAATATCTCTTAAGTAGTTTTGGAATTTTCAAGTAATTGTCATTGAAGCATAAATTGGATAAATGCTCTAGTTCTCGTTCCTTGACATTAATATTATTAATGGCTTGTGGTTATTATAATTTTTAACATATTAGTGATCTTTCTTTAAGAGCATATATCTTGTGGTCATCTTGGTTATCTTGTGTATCTTATTGGCACTTGAGATATTTGGCACTTTGTCTTGTATAAGATCATCTCTTCATTTCATTAAGTACTTACTCTTGTCATAAAGTTAATCAATACTAACTACTTGAGTCTTAAACGATCTTACCTCAAGACTACTCACTCATCCCTTTGCTAATCGCATCTTGCATCTCTTTTCATCATAATAACATTTTCCTTAGCAGCAGTTGTCCATCATGTACTTGGTCCTAAATTTTTTAGCAATATAGTTGACTCTACAAGGCACTGGTATCAATTGTATAAATCGAATCATTTAAGTCTTGCTAGATCTAAACAAGTATTTGGTCGCTCAACTGTCTCCTGGCCTAGTTGGTTCCCAACTAGTCCTCCTTCATTCCATTTCCGTATGGTCCACCCCCCTTAGTCTGTTGTAGGGAGACAACTTAAACGGAGAGATTGGGTATCAAGGTGACAGCCCCCGATCTGAGACATTGTCACGGTGCCTAGACATTGTGCGACAACAAGACTGTCGTCTGTTTTGTGACAAAGTTTGTGAATTTCAATGGTCATTGCACTGTCAGTCACACATGATGGAATATGTTATTAACCTAACCAACTAAATAAAACTAACTCCCAAATTTTCCAGCATGACTCATGTGGCAGCTTGCATAAAGCACAGGCAAATTCATTTATAAGTTAATGCCAAACCGTTGGGAAATAGTAAAAATTAAAGCGAGAAAGTTAACCGACAAAAGATGATGAATCTCATAGAAAGCTAACTTTGCAACAGTAATAAACTCTCGAAGAGTAAGGTACATTACCTTTTCCTCCATCTGGTTCTTCCCATTTAGTTGACTTAAGGCCATCAAAAGCTGCTGTAGCCTGCAAATTTTGAATTCTCAAGATAGTATTTGGAAATACAGGAAACTCAAATCCCAAGCATTGAACTACACTGTTTTTCCTGTTTTCTTAGAAACAATTTCTTTAGTAAAAGTGACAAAACTTACAATTCCCAAAGGCAATTGCTCTCCACTTGCTTGAACTGAACCAAAACAAACTCTAGTGCAATTGGCAAACACTTTTACTGCTGGATCATCAGTAAGGTATTTGTCAGAGCCTGCATTGTTGACCATCTCTTGTAGAATATCCACAGCTACTGGCAAGGCAAGTGAGGTCATGACAGGTTCCCCACCCAAGCAAACAAATCCTTTTCCATTTTCATCTAAGCAGCTCTTAAGACTAAGAGACTGAAATAAGCTTTCATATGCATTACTTTTTAGGACTTCAGATAAAGCCAACATATTTGATTTCGAATCAATTGTTATTTTCCGAGTTCTGAAAGGTGTAGCACTCAGCTCAACCAGAAAATTCTGTAAACACTTCAGTTCATCCATAACTCTAGTAATGGATTTCACATGATCAATGCATTGGTATAAAATTAATCCAAAGGATTTATAAATCTTCCCAATGTGGTCATCTATACATATACGGTAGGGGCACGAATAATGCTGGGAGGGCATATTAATATTACTATTAGCACCAAGCTCAGCTCTAGAAATCCGCCATTCTTTTGATCCGCTTTGCCGTCCAGGTAACGAACATAAAAATTCTTCAGGATAATTTGATCTTCCTATTTCATCCAACTCTCTCTTATCACGGTTTTCAAGTGCAGCCAGCTCAACTGGAGAGAAATGTCTGCGAGCTTCCTTCGTCAAACTACTAATTACTTCTTGCACATTAGCTTCTGAAGTGACAAGACGCCGATGTAGAATCTACATAAGGATTCATATTTATGAGTTAAACAATAGGACAAACATTCTATAAAAGGAAAATTTCCACAGGAAGATTTGTTACTACTGAATTGGATGGAACAAACCTCATGCCATTTCCTTGTGTAGCGTTTTGTCACATCATATACTCCATCTTTTGCGAGTGCAATTGTATAATTCAACTTTTTATTCCAGCTTTATATAGTAGAACACATAGTTAGCCAAACACTGCTTGCAAAATGAAGGCATTTCACCTAAACCTTCATTCTAAATATAATAAATATATTGTTTGTGTCATCAGAAAGGGACCAGTGAAAGCAAATTTGAACAGAAAAGTAACGGTTATGCTTACAAGCAGAAAATATTGGACTCTTTACTAAAGCGAGGTACAGATAAAAACAAATAAAGTAATCCGCAATTCCTGCCTTTGTAAATGAACTGTTGGATGCAAATATGCATCTACAAAATAAAGAACTCTCTATTCAAAAAATATACGTAGTTCAGATTCTTTTGGATCCAAACATCTCAACTAAAGTCTAAAAGAACCTGCATAAATCCATAAATCCAAGGATGACAGATAATGTGAAGTATATAAATCCTTACCCTTGTTCATATAATAATGGCTGGTCAAATGCACCTTCACAAGGGTCTAAATGCATCCATCTGCATTATTTAATACATATAGCGAGATGAGAAGAAGAATTATACTACATGTGGTGTAACAAAGATTGCCAATAATCTTGCAAAGCCATACCAGTTTGAATGAATATAACATGAATTATAACATAAACTTTCACATAAAAGATGAATAATCATAGGAACAATACCGGCCAAGATGATCAGAGAAACACTCTGTCCACACATGATCTGTGAAAGCCAAAACCTGCAAAAGTGCCAATTACGATCAAAACTACAGCTACAGAATAATGGCATGAACCTACAAGGCTACAATGCTACATGTAAGGATTATGAAAAACATAAAATCCTGATACATCCTTAACAAAAAATGTCAGTGTATGAAACAAGTTCTCTTTCTTTCCCGCTTCTTAGAGAACTTTTTTCTCAGCAGTATTTCTAAAAATGCAATTTGAAATGAAGCATAGCATGGCTAAGTTAAAAGGAGATACTAAGGGAACTAACCACTGCAACAAATGACAATACATTACAGGAAATGCAATTTGAAATGAAGCATAGCATGGCTAAGTTAAAAGGAGATACTAAGGGAACTATCCACTGCAACAAATGACAATACATTACAGGGCCAGTGAAGTACTAAATGGCTGCTAGTTTCAGCTTATATTATTGAGACAACAAATCCAAATAATAAATTCTGCCTTTTCTAACAGATATTTTCTGCTCAATATTTTATACATAGAAAATACTAAGTTTCTTTATATACAACAGAAAGAACGAAATAAAGAAACTATATTGGTATCTAAAATCTAGATAACTAAAAGTGCTCAACGGGACTCAAATACATCATGTACAAACCAATGTCACACGGTTCAAGTTCGAGTTCAAGTTCGACAATGATTAAGTTCGATTCGAATTCGAATGTTGGGCAAGAAGGCCTAGCATCAGCACAGGTACCAATGCCGGATGATCAGAGTAATACTTAGTGAGGAGTATTGCTAGAGCACAGTCCTCGCTAAGAGGGAATGTTGATTTGGGGTAGCATCGGATGTGCTCTAACCACGAAATTTGGTGGAGAGGTTGGGGCACATGAGATCAACCATACCTAGAAATGGTTTGGGCAGATTCTAAACAGTTCAGGAGATATTAAAATAATTAATATTTTTAATGGAGTCCCTAAGTCTAAACTCAGGAAAAATAAAATATTAATGTGTATTAATATGAAACTGTGTTAGAATGGTCCAAAAGACATGGATCAAGCCAGATCTAATCTTAGCCGTTGATTAGGGACTTAATCTCGGTCATTGATATATCAACAGAAAAGTATAAGAGGAGGCTTGAGGGTCACTTGGAGAATACACCAAAGCGATCAGTCATTCTATTCTCTAGAGCGGGGTTTGCTAAGAGAGATAGAATTAGTGATCGAGAGTTGCAGTTGAGGGGCATTGTGAGAGACAAAGAGGCAAAGATAGTGCTGGGAGAGCAGCGCAGTAGCCGGGGAGAGTGACGCAAAGCCAGCCAGGGCTCACGCAGGGCCACGCAGAGGCAGCCGGGAGCTACGCAGAGCCTCAGAGAGGCCAGCGTTGCTGACGCAAAGGGCCAGAGGGTTGATGCAAGGCCTCCTAAGGCTGACGCAAACCCATCCGGGGTGACGCAGGGCCAGCGTGAGGGAGAAAGGGGCAGACGCAGTCCAGAGAGAGGCTAATGCTGGAGTTTCTGGGGCAGATTTGTGCTGAGTAGCTACCGAAAGGATTATCTGGGGTTTCAGCCAGAAGATTTGTCAAAAACTGAGAGGTATTACTGCCAAGTAAATTCTCTGTTGGGTAGGCCAGTTTCGGCACCCAGATTGTACTCTGATATTGCTTAATAAAAAAACCCTTAGATAGCTGCACCGGTTTTCCCACATTGGGTTTTTTCGGGGACATTAGTCCAAAAATAATGGTGTCATATGGTGTGTTTGTTTCTGTTTCTTTCAGTTGCTAATCTGTAATATGTTGAGCATACACTAGTGTTTATTTTCAGTATTTACATTGTAAATAACTTGTTAAGGAAAATAACAAGTAGGTAGGAATAAATCAGATAAAGTGCATGGAGGGTTTCTAACTAAGTAAACTTAGAAACTTCAACAATCTAGATGGAACCTTTCCCTTAACTGTTTTGAGAAACAGTGTTCAGAGTAGATTGTGAGATGGAAGCCAAAGGCTTGATTAGCTATACCTCCCCTAGTGTTCCAATCACCCAGTGCCTTCGACGCTACAAAGATTATGGCTCTAACGACTGCAAGATCACTGTGTTAACCACTAAGAAGGGTTGAATCCCTCAAGCTAAATAAAAAGTGGTTGTCCTAATAGTCTATCAACCAAGCTTATGCTTAGAGGTAAATTATTAATGCAACTACACTTAGGATGAAATGCAAGGTTATGAGCGAGTCTTAGTTTAAGATTTGTTTATGTGATTCAAGTACTTGAAGTTGATTATCTTATAACAAAAGTACTTTAACAATTTATTGGAATAACAATCTTAAACAAGACCCAGTGCTCAATGATACAAGTGCCAACAATAGACGAGAGATCCTTTATTCAATAATTAGCCAATGAGATGCCAATAACCATCACTTGAAATAAGATAGATGCCAATGATAATGCTCTTAGACAATGACAACAATTAAGGATCTTGAAGTACTTATCCACTTGTTAATTAATCAATGATATACAATGCCCATCACAATTCCTCAAGATGCACGAATTATGATCTTATGTTAATATCACAATGCCAATTAAATTTCAAATGCCCAAAGATACTCAATATCAATGGAAGTTATGATTAGAGTGCTTTAGTGAGTGAGCTTATTAGATGTGAAGTCTGAACTTTATAGCATATAAACTCACAAGGAAAACACAATGTTAACCACTTCCACAATATCAATACTAGCAATAAGAACGTAAAACCATGAAAGCACTAATGCAATTTATGTTCCAATGACCCTTTAATGAGCAATAAATGACTGATATGACAGCAGTTAATAATTTATGATGGCAGTAAGCAAGCTTGTCTTAGACACTAATTTCAAGATGCATATGCTTGCCCAATGTAAGAAAGAGAAATCCAACTTATCAAACCAACTTTTACAACTGAATATTTTAGGTGTATTCAGCCTTCTTATGACGATAATACCACAGTTATATCAGATCTGAAATGCTTATTACAGCAGTAGGAACACGAGACACAGAGGACATTCATTGGTTTATATTATTCATTGTTATGGTTATTTGCAACAAGCTGAAAAAAAGAGACACACCTACAACAGTTCATCCATAAACTGTTTGACAAAGACCTGCATTGGAAACTAAGTCATATTTGGAAAGCTCGGGTAGTTTGGGTCAATTTTCCATTAGGAATCTGAATATTACATATTCTGAAGTGGTAAACTAAAGGCATCTCCTTGAAGTGATATCACTGTTTTGTAACTTTTGCATTCTCAATTTTATAGCCCCTGTGTCTTTTTTACATTTTCATTGTTGACCTGCACTAAGAGCTAAATCAAGTCAGGTAATCAAGCTTATGTTTACTCTTAAACATTACAGAAAAGGGATTATCCAAAGTTTCTTACCTACAAGGTTTGGATTAAGGTCCCAAAAAATGTATATTCAAGGAAGTCGATATAATAATACAAGGAGGCTCTATAGGCTCGATATAACGCCATTTTGCACCGTGAGAACTTAGAAGCGAGATGAGGTTTTTAGAAGGAATTTTCGGTTTATATAACTGCACTAAAGGAACTATAACAAAGATCCCTCATCCCTCAGCAAAGTTGCAACGTATATGACTTACCTAAACCTCAGACCTGGTAGCATTGCTGCACCACGCAAATGGCAATGCCAAACTTTCTAGCGGCAATGCCCAAACTTTCCATCGACCAAACGTAGTGACTCGGCTCCACAGAGATTATACAGCGACGACAATGGAGGAAAATAACAAAAGAACCCCGAAAAATCAATGATGTGGCCTTTAAAGCTAATTTTTTCATGGGACATGTATTCAACTCGGGAAATACGTTAGGGCAACGTTTTTTAGTCCTCGAAAACATGTTTTCCCTTCAGAGGACATGATGAAAACGATGGAATACGTTTTATGTTTTCAAGGACACGTTAAAAACTGTTTTCGACATGTTTTAGGGCATTTTTCGTGTCCGGCACGTGAAATACAGCACATGAGACCCTAGAGGACATGTCCTATGACTTAGGTGAGCTATCTATGCTACAACAAGTGCCAAAATATGCCCAAAACTTAGAGACATCTTGCCAAACTGAAAATTTTGATTTTTAGGTCCCTTTAGATATGCTATTCAGAAAATATCAGATTTGATTAAGTGATTAAGCAGAAAATTTCTAGCAAGAAAAAATATAGATCTAGGCTAGATCTTAAATGCCCAAGTGACTAAAAAATTAGGAAATGAAGATGAATTTACAGTTGTAACAAAACAGAGATAAAATGAGGGTTTAAAGAACAAACCCTGGGCCCTAGGCCTTGTAGATCACTTGTTAAATTTGCCCAAAAATTCTTCAATGAATATGCCCCCTGAAAACATCAGTCTAGGGCCAATATCACCTGCAAAACAAACCAATTTTTAGTTCATAAAATTTAGAGATGGATTTAGGGCAAATTAGCGCTAAGAGGAGCTAGGAAGAGGGCCAAAGAAGGTTGGAAAAGGCCTTAGAGGCCTAGTGGCTCAAGGGAAAGGCCTAAGAAGGTCTACGACAAGCCCTAGATGGTTGTTGCTTGGCTTAAGGGAGGGCCGAGAGGCCCCTAGGGGCTGCAACCTAGGGATTTCAGCCCCAAGACCTGCGACACCCTAAAGGGAGCCTCCAAGATGTTGTTGCAAGCCCTTTAGGGTTGTGCCCTAGGGAACTTAAGGGGAGGAAGGGGGGATGAAGGCCCTAGGCCTCACGGCTAAGGCTAAAAATCCCCTAAAACCAAGATTCAAGAGGGAGAAGGGGAGGTCGAGGCCTCTAGGCCTCACAGCCAGCCTTAGAGAGGCTCAAAACTCAGACGTAGAGGGTTGTAGTGCTGACACAGGCTAGACAGGAGGACGCTGGCCTTGGAGGGGCTAGATTCGGCCTCGGGAAAGATGAAACTTGAAACCCCAGCTTCAGAAAATTTATTTGCTTCAGATCTGAATTTTATTGCAATTTCTTCAATGGTTGGCCATGCAAAAAGATTTTAGAGACTAGATCTTACCCTCAAGGGCCTAGATCTAGCTTTATTTCAGCTTTCTCCCCTTGATCTCACCTGCACAAATAGATTTACAAATACCCAAAACCCTAATATATACAAAAAAATCTTAAAACCCCAATTAGAAAAAATAATTTACAAAATAATTTTACAAAGCTATTTACAAAATTTACAAATATACAAGGGTTTTAAAATAAATTTTGAGAAATACCAAAGAGATTTAGAACAGTCGGTGAAGGAGCGCGTTGTTAAGGCGCTCCGTAAGCAAAGGTCACCGGTTCTAGTCTCGCCAATACCAAAAAATCCAACATGATTTCGGCTGGTGCGGCTCAGGCCGGCTGCGATCCCCGGGTGACTTTGACGGCTTAGACGCCCCTGAGTCGTGGCCTCTCAGCCACAAGGTAAGAGTGATTTTCAAGATTCACCCACTTATCAACCAAAAAAAAAAAATTTGAAAAATATTTTTTCTGGAATTTTCTTTAATAAATGGCTAATAATACATTGGAAAATTAATGCACACTATAGCCTTAGTGAAGTTAAATCAACCACATAAATATCTGGAGTCCAAAAAAGGTCAGTCGATGCCCATAGTTTGTGAACTTGGGGACCAAGGACTAGGGAACTTGCAAACACTATATATTTTTCTCAAGAAAATTATTTAGACATATGGTGAATCAAATCATCTAAGATTAATGCAGAATCTATCAATAAAATGATTTTATCCCCATCTAATGAAAAACAAATTTTAAAATTAATAAGAGCAATATAGAAAAGTCCATACCTAGCACATACCACAAATCAATGAACACTGAACACCATGAACTACACCCCAAAGTCTTTAATATGATTCAAATAAACGTTCCTAGCGGGACTATAGTGTTACATCAATTCTTCTGCAGCAATTTCTTAGTCAAACATCAGATGGCTTTTGACACAAATGACTCTAATTTATAGATAAATACTCGAAGTAAAAAAATAATGGCTAGTTGACTTGATCCTCGTCAAAATAATCTTGGTCGTTGATAAATCCTTAATGATTTTTGGATCTTAGCCGTTGAAAATATTTATTTTGAGGAATTTTCGAATTTCTCATTAAATCCCTTTTTTATTAGCTCAAAATTAATTATTTTGAGCTAATTTCCTCAAAAATTTGACTTTGACTTAACCACCAAGGTCCAAGTGCCCAATTTTTCTTGAAATTTCCAATATTCCCTTGGTGAGGGACCTCCAAAAATTAATTCCTTTGAAACCCATGACTTTTTCCACTTGGAGAATTTAATTTTTCTAGACATTTTAATTTGGACTCTAATTAATTAAATTTCTGGCTTAGGATTTTAATTTAATTTTGCCAGAAAATTTAATTAATTGACGCTTGAGGAAATTAAATATTTTTTCCACCCTCTAATATTTTAGCCATGGTGTCTAAATATGAGGGACCATGCACTAAAATACTTTTTACATAAGATTTTTACAAATTCAACCCTTAAAGGGAGAATACCCATTCGACTTAAATCCTCAAATTACATACCCAATTATGCGACACAATATGATCTAGCAGACCAATTGATTTGTAACGAAATAATTTAGCCAATTAGCATAAATTATTCCCAAATCACTTTTATATAAGACTCGACTAGAACACTAGGACTCACCTAAGACTTTAACGACAAATTCCACCCTAGCTTTAGGGTGAGGTTGGAGGGAAAAACTCTGCCGACCATTTGTGTTTAGAAACACAGATGAGTCAGTGAGACGAAAAACCTCATAGGATGAAATTATCGCCAAAATAATAGGGTTACCTAGGTTGTTACATACATTCATGGTCTTACTAACATCATTTACATTAAAAATTTGTAGAATGGGTTTACAATAACATAGTGCTAATGGTTGATGATCTCAATCCTTTGAAGAAAAATATGGTACATCTGCTTCCTCGGAACTTTGACAAAATGAGTGCAAAAATTCCTAAATCCTATTCACAAGAGAGGCTCAAAAAATTGGCTTGCTTGCTTTGAAAGCAAGGTGATTAGCTCTCTAAGAAGGGCTATGAGGATATCTAGACCTAGGGTTGGGGAATATCCTTTCACAAGAAGTATCCTAGACCTAAGAATCCTAAAGGAGAAATGGCTTCTATGTGACCCTTATGGAATGTGAGTTAGAAAGTTGTGGGACCACAAAGAACCCAAGTGGGCCCAAACCAGTGTTGCGGGGGAGCGCCCCCCCCCCCCCGCTCCCGCTCCCAATCCGCGCTCCGGGCGGGAGCGACTCGGGAGCGGGTCAGGAGCGCGCTCCCTAAAAAAAATTTCGCTCCCTGGGTTTTCGGGAGCGTTTTGCCTTTTTTGCATTTTTTTTTTTTGTAGTAATGTTCGAAATGCATTTTTTTTTTAAAGAAACAAATAGTTTTTGAGTGGGGCAGCTTAATGATCAAGTCTAGGCCCTAGTATTGATATGCTATTCATTACCGGGAGCGATTTCGGGAGCGCGCTCCCTAAAAAAAATTTCGCTTCCTGCCTTTTCGGGAGCGTTTTGCCTTTTTTGCATTTTTTTTTTGTAGTAATGTTCGAAATGCAATTTTTTTTTAAAGAAACAAATAGTTTTTGAGTGGGGCAGCTTAATCATCAAGTCTAGGCCCTAGTATTGATATGCTATTCATGGTAATGTTAAATTCTTAAAGTAAAAGTGACATTTTCTTTAATTTTCATTTTCATCCTTTTACTTAAATTTTTAACATTACCATGAAATGACTCAGGATGTTTGAGAGTGGTTTCGTCCTCATTGGATTTCATATGGAGAAAGTAGAATTTTAGATTTCATTCAAAATCTAGCAGACTTATCAGTTTTTCAGGATTTCAGGATTGGGGGATTGCAATGTTTCCATTGAATTTTGTCATGTATTAGGGTATGGAACTCGTATTTAATCAAGAGTACCAATCCTTCTATGTACCTTGATGTTAGTGACACTGGTTGTCGAACTCCTCTATCATGACCCTTCTAAAAATGTACGCATCACTCAAACAAAATCTTGACTTGACATGCTATGCTTTTTCTATCTTATGTTAATGCTTAGAGGGTGATATTAATGACAAAGATCCCTATACAGATACAAAGGTAATGACAAAGATACCTCTGGATATTAATGCTTGGAGGGTGATATTAATGACAAAGATCCTGATTTTGCAACAAGACTAAAAAATTAAACATTTCTCGTGGTGGCAAGAGGCCCAAGCATAAGAAATAGATAATAGATTTACTTCTCTTTTCTAGTTTCTAGTAGCTTTTATAACTATTGACTCTTTCATATTTATTATGATATTTTTTTAAACAATATATGACAATTTAAGTTTGAAGTTGGCAATTATAACTCATTAGTAATGAATTATGAATATGATGCTTCATGAAAGTTGAAAGTTGTTTCATTTCATTTCATTTTATAACATTTCATTTCATGTTAGATATTATTTGTTGTAATGGTTACACTTAGCTTACAAGTACAACTTTGGTGATCAATGATGATAAATGTTATATATTGAATTTTGAAAGCTTGAAACTTTAAGATTGATGAATCATGAGACTCAATATGTTGTATGTTACTATGTTACTAACTTGCGGACGTGCTTGATGAAGATTATAACTTCTAGATGATTGTTGTTATATGGTTCAATCTATGCTTTTTTATGTTTTTTTATCTAATTCATCATTCTACATGTTTTTGTTGACATATATGTATCAAAAATTAAAAAATATAAAATATATATATATTTTTAAAAAATCGCTCCGGGATTCGCTCCCAAACCGGGAGCTTCTGAAAATGGTCGCTCCCGCTCCCCGCTCCCGCTTCCGCTCCCAAGTAACATGGGCCCAAACTAGGTCAAGGTTGTGGAGTTTGTCAACACTAGAGAGGCTTGACCAAATTAGGGAGGAGAATAGGATCAAAGGACAAATTCTCTTTTGAATTTTAAATGTGATGATCCAAGTGAGGACACTAACCCAAATCAGCCTAGGGAAAGAGATGGTCTTATGGCTAGGGCTTGCTATTCTCGGGATTCCACGATCGAATTTGCTTCAAACTTGGAGGACCTCTTGAGAAAACCCCAGCGCAGTAGTGGACCAAAATTCATTCAAGGGTTTTGAATGGATACAAAGGATTTCTCTTGATGCCCTAGGTGACATACTAGGGTTAGGTCTAGAAAAGAAAGGAGGTGAAAATAATTTTCTTTTTTTGTGATCACCTTTGGACTAGACCAATACCTAGCGAATTGGGAGAATGGAGTCAAATGAAATCAACATTTAGGTAGGCTTAATTCCAACCAAGGAATTCCCCAGCAACTTCATATGGCCTAAGCAACAACTAGGTTACAAAGGGAGATTTATACGTCTTTATATTGCAAACGATGACTTATCAAGGCAATTCATGAACATTCATGTACCTCTAGGACAATAATTCATCATACCTCAAATGATGATATGAAAAATCTCTCACAAAGACAAGCCCAACAACTTCGCATAAGATAAAGAGCAACTACACCAACTTCATGAACGAAAATATTCCATAGACAATTTATGAGACAAAATTACAAATAAGCACGAAAAGGTATTCACGAGTATAGCAAAATTATTCCAATCATCAAGATGCAAAGAAATTGATGCTCCAAGACAAGAAATTAAGCTTTTCCAAACATCGAAATGCATTGGATCTCCAATTCATCCATCAAAGAGGCTAGCCGAAATTCTTAAGAAGAGATAGTCTAATCCCAAAATGTGATGAGAGAAATAAATGAGCCTCTCATCAATTTATACAATCCATAAGGGGGTTCGAATAGACTAATTAGAGTAAGAATGCCCCAAAGAATAAAATAATATACAATAATGACATGACTTGGTGACAAGCCCACCAAGATAGCTCAATAATACAAATGTAAGTCTCTCAAGAGGGAAAAATAGTAAACATAATGAGTTGTTGGGCCATTGAGAAGGCCTAGTTGAGTCCAAAGTGTTCCAAGATGAGTGAATAAACTCCAAACATAGTGACTAAGGGGTTGGCCCTTTGATATCCAAGCAAGTCACATGTGGTGTGTTAGTTTTTGTAGCATCACATGTGTTCTAGCCACGAAATTTGGTGGAGAGGCTAAAATACATGTATTCTCCAAAACCCAGAAATGGTTTCTATAAATTTAACCTAGCGACGACTTAATTAAAATAATTAATCGTTTTTTAATGTTTCATAAGTCTAAACTTAGGAAATATGATTAATTAAAGGGTAGTAATTAAGTCATGTGAGAATCATTTAGAAGAAGACATAGATCGAGTTCTAGTTAATCTTAGACATCGATTATGTTTTAATCTTGGTCGTTGATGTCTCAACGAGAGATTATAAGAAGAAATTCGGTGGGGGTTGGAGAATACACTTGAGACACCAAGGCAGTTACTTAGTTGCCCAGGCAGATCGATTTTCTCAGTGGCTGAAGTTCAGCAGAGGAGAATGAGCCAATGGGTGAGTTGTAGGGGAGAGAGAGAGGGCATCAGCAGTTGTCTGGGAAGTGCAAGAAAAATTCAAGGGGAGACAATGTGAGGAGAGAGGGAGAGATGCAGTCCACTAGAGCACTACGCAATCACTGCGCAAAGGGTGACGCAAAGACACCTACGTATGGGCAGAGGGTCCATCTCGGGGTCAAGGAGTCACTGTGGAGTGAACAAATTTGTTTCTAAATTTCTCTCAATATTTTCCTCTATTTTGTTGTCTGAATTCTTGTACTTGAATTACTACTGAAGAATTAATAAAGAAACCCTCATCTGTTGCACCGGTTTTCCCGCATTGGGTTTTTCCGGGGACAATTGTCCAAAAATAACTGTATCAATATCTTTATGTGTGTGCTAGAAGTTCTCTAATTTTCCAGCATTTATTTTCTTCCATGGTATTTGTTTTGTGAAGGCTGCAATGTATATGTTTCGATATTTGCTGTAGGAAATTGCAAATAATTTGCTTAATTATTTAACAAATAGAAAAAATATAATTACTTGTTGTAATAGGATTCCGAGTTTCGGAATTTTCACATGGTATCGAAGCACAACTTGGAAGTCGGAGAGCTCAGTTGCAGAAGGGAAGAGGAATTTTGAAACTCTGTGTAGGCAGCAGTTCGAAACCCTCAAAGGCAGCGCAGTTCCTTTGGCCAAGAAGGTCGTTTTTTTTAAGGAAAATTTTATTTCTCTAAGAGAGGTGACAAAGAATAAATTTTCCAGATCAAAGATTACCAGAGGCAGAGGGAGCAGCAGTATTTTCCTTGTAGAGAAGATCTTCAGCTGGGACATAGTTATTTTGCAGCAGTTTGCTAGTAAAGAATAACGTCAGGAAGGAAAGGAGAAATAGCACAAAAAATCATGGACAGAATCAATTGTCAGGAAGCCTCAGAATTATCTTCCAGGTTGGAGGATGAGTTTGCATGTTTGTCAGGTTCAACATCATTTGGTGTGTGGTATATTGATAGTGGAGCTTCAACTCATATGACAGGAGTTAGAGAATATTTCTCTAGCTATCAAGAGGAGCAGATGGACTTCCAGATCACTATGGGTAACAGAACTAAATGTACTCCGGTAGGGAAAGGCACCATAAAATTTCAAACAGAAACAGGAACCAGCACCAGCGCTACTAATGTACTACATGTGCCAGGATTGGGTATGAACCTAATTTCAGTGTCCCAAATGCAGGACAAGGGATACGATGTACACTTCATGGGGAAGAAAGTGTATGTCAAACACTATAGCTGGAAGAAGGTGAGACAGATTGGAGCTCAGAGCCACAGGTTATACAAGATGTAGCTTGATTCTCCAATGGCACTGACAGGCAGTGAGAATAGCAGTGCAAAGGAGCTGAACAAACTATGGCACAGGAGGATGGGACATTTACACATGGAGTGTTGATTTTGGGTAGCACTGGATGTGTTCTAGCAATGAAATTTGGTGGAGAGGCTAAGGCACATGAGATCTCCAAGACCCAGAAATCGGTTGGAGAAATTCCACCCGAATGAAGAGATGTTAAAATAATTAATACTTTTAATGGGTTCCTAAGTCTAAACTTAGGAAAATAAAAATATTAGTGTGTATTAATATAAAATGGGCGAGAAAGTTCTAAGTGACAAGGATCAATCTAGTTCTAATCTTAGCCGTTGATTAGGGACTTAATCTCGATTGTTGAATCGTACACAGGAAAAGTATAAGAGGAGGCTTGAGGGTTAGTTGGAGATACGCCAAGAGAGATCAGTTAGTTCGATTTTCTGGGGCGAGGTTTGCTGAAGAATACATAGCAGAGAGGCAATGAAATGCCAGGAGAGACAGCAAAGGCACTAGAAGGGTTGATGCAAAGGTCGTAGGAGCTGACGCAGAGGACACAGAGGGTCGTAGAGGCTGACGCAGAAGCCGTAGAGGCTAACGCAGAAGTCGTAGAGGGATTCAGAGATAGCGTTGGGAGATTTTGTGGGGCAGACTGGGTGCAGATCAGCAGATGTTGAGCTGGGATAGGGTGACGCAGCTCCTAGAGGAGTGACGCAGTTCCTAAGCAGTGTTTGGACCAGCGTTCGCTGTCTAGCATGGGGAACAACCAGAGTCACTATAGAGTTTAATCATCCGATTGTTGATTTGCCAGAATATCTGTCTCCAGATAGAGGTAACACTGTCGAGGATATTATCTATTGGGTGAGCCATTTTTGGCACCCTAGTTGTATTCACGAAATTTGCTTAATTATAAAAACCCTCTATATGCGGCACCGATTTTCCCGAATTGGGTTTTTTCCAGGGACGATTGTCCAAAAATAACGGTGTCCCTTGTGTGATTGTCTCAGTTTATTTCAGTGCATGATCTATATATTTCTGAAGGCTGCAATAGTGTTTACTTCGATGTTTATGGAATTAAATAATTTGTTAATGTAAAGAACAAGTAGGAGATTGTAAACCAGTGATTGCAGTAGGGATTTCTAATGTGTTAGATTCGGGAATTTTCACATGGTATCGAAGCGATTGCAAATCATAGGCGACTAAAGGCACCAACCAAGAAATCGGGAGAATTTGCAGCAAAAAAGCAGTTGTCCCGAGTGACAGCGTTGTTCCAAAGCCAGAGACGCAAAAGGGGAGTGATGCAGTGCAGAGAAGGTGATGCAGAGGCTCACACAGTGCCTGTGTCAGCACTCTGAGCCAGGTGAAGGTGACGCAGTAGCTGGGAGGAGCCGACGCAGTATCTGCATCAGACTTACGCAGTGCCAAGTCATCTTTCTGAGCCAGGAAGGATTGACGTAGTGGCCAGGAGGAGCTAATCCAGCTCTCACTGTGATTGCGCAGAGCCAGAAGGGCTCAGATTCTTCAATTGTCAGGGCTAAGGGAGCTGAGCATATTTTGATTTGAGGAGCTGGTGGGATGTTGTTTTTGGCAAAACAGTGTCTAAGGAGACTGAACCAAGGTAGAGGGAAGCACTACCTCGACAGATTTCTAGCCAAGAAATCTAGATCCGAGTTGCAACTGCTAAGGAGAATTGGAGAGGAGTGATTCAACAGTTCGCAAGAGGATTTTCGAGAGGGAAATCAAGACTCAAAGGGAGTCTAGAGAAGAGGAGCAGAGATGGCAGTGAACGGATTGAGGGATCAGGACAGATTGGACGGGGCTTCCAATTTTGTCATCTGGAAGGCCAGGATCCTGGCAATCTTGGATAAACATCGCATCAAGGACTATGCCTTGAAAATAGTAGCTGTCCCAGTTGACCCTGATGCAAATGAGAAGTATGAGGAGGCCATGGTGAAGGCGAAATGCATGATCCTAGATAGGGTCAAGGATCATGTAATACCACATATTGCTGAGAAGACAACAGCAAGGGAGATGTGGGAGGCCCTGACCACCTTATACCAGGGCTCTTCCGTGCAGTGGAAGATGTTATTGGAGAAACAGCTGAGGTCATATCAGATGCAGAAAAGAGAGGAGATAGATCCATTCCTTCTCAGGTTGCAAGGAATTCGCGACCAGCTTACTTCCGTGGGGTCTACACCAGATTCAAAGTTCATGGTCAGGACTGTCCTGATGCAGTCTCTGAGGATTTGGAGACATTTGTCCAAAGCATTTTTGGCAAGAGCGACTCTCCCCAGTTGGGAGGAGATGTGGGCGGCTCTTAGATAGGAAGAGCTCAGGAGATTGACCAAGGCCGGGAGTAGCAGCAAGGTAGTTTGAATCAAGAAAGAGGAGAAGGAGGATGCAGCTCTCGCATTAGCGGGATAGCATGGAGTACAGAAGAGGAAGAAGAAATACATCTCCAAGGTCAAGTGCTTCAATTGTGGGGAGTTGGGACATTATGCCTCTCAGTGCCCCAGGAAGAAAGGCAAGGGAGAAACTTCCGACTCAAAGGCTGCTCCAGCAAAGGCGCAGAAGGATGTCGAGACTGATAACAATTGTGCCATGAGTGCCCATGCACCTCTAGAGAAGAGGTGGGGAGACATAGAGCTGTAATCAAGGGGACTATAGAACTGGGGGCAGGATCCTTGAGGTGCCCAAACTCTTGGATCACGTACAGCTACAGGAGCCCTTAATGACAGTAGCATAATGACAAGTGTCGGGTGGAGCAAGGTGTGATGGAACGATAAGGCAGTGCTAGAGTGCATAAGTTTGTAGCAACGCAGTGGAGGTTGCAGTGGTGGGAGAGGCATAGAAGAGGTTGCAGCAGCGCAGTGGCAACAAAGGGAGCACAGGATAGCAACAGAGGTAGCTTCAGCATCACGAGGCTTCCAAACTGACCAGGATGTCAGTGTTTGGGTGAAGTCAGTTACTTACTTCTCAGTAATTGAGTTGCATTGCAGCAGTTAGCAGTGGCAGTGCTATGGGCAGCATGAGGGAGCATTTTGAGAGGGAGCTGCAGTATAGATGTAGCAATGGCAGTGGCAGTGTCATGGGCAGCAGTATAAGAAGCAACAGTGCAGTGGATGTGGAGCAGTAGACCAAGCATCAGCACAGAGGACCGATGTGGAAGATCAGTGTGATACTTCTATGGTGAAGCATTACTAGAGCACATTCCTTGCTAAGAGGGAGTGTTGATTTTGGGTAGCATCGGATGTGTTCTAGCCATGAAATTTGGTGGAGAGGCTAAGGCACATGAGATCTCCAAGACCCAGAAATCGTTTGGAGAAATTTCACCCGGATGAAGAGATATTAAAATAATTAATATTTTTAATGGGTTCCTAAGTCTAAACTTAGGAAAAAAAAAATAATAATGTGTATTAATATAAAATGGGTGAGAAAGTTCTAAGTGACGAGAATCAAGCTAGTTCTAATCTTAGTCGTTGATTAGGGACTTAATCTCGGCCGTTAAATCGTATACATGAAAAGTATAAGAGGAGGCTTGAGGGTCAGTTGGTGATACACCAAGAGAGATCAGTCAGTTCAATTTTCTGGGGCGAGGTTTGCTGAAGAAATCGAGCAAGTGATCAGTTGCAGTGAGGGGCAGTTCAACAAGGGATTTCCATCCAAGGCTGAAGAATACATAGTAGAGAGGCAATGAAATGTCGGGACAGACAGCTCAAGCGCTAGAAGGGATGACACAGAGGCCGTAGGAGCTGACGCAGAGGAAGCAGAGGGTCGTAGAGGCTGACGCAGAAGCCGTAGAAGCTGACGCAAAAGTCGTAGAGGGCTTCAGAGGCAGTGCTCGAAGATTTTGTGGGCAAACTGGGAGCAGATCAGCAGATTCTGAGCCAGGATAGGGTGATGCAGCTCCTGGAGGAGTGACGTAGTTCTTGAGCAGTGCTTGGAGTAGCTTTCGCTGTCCAGCATGGGGAACAACCGGAGTCACTATAGGGTTTGATCATCCGATTATTGATTTTCCGGAATATATGTCTCCGAATAGAGGTGCTACTGTCGAGGATATTCTCTATTGGGTGAGTCATTTCTAGCACCCTAGTTGTATTCACGAAATCTGCTTAATAATACAAACCCTATATATGATGCACCGGTTTTCCTGAATTAGGTTTTTCCGGGAACGATTGTCCAAAAATAACGGTGTCCCTTGTGTGATTGTCTCAGTTTATTTCAGTGCAAGATCTGTATATTTGTGGAGGCTGCAATAGTGTTTACTAAGATTTTTATGCAATTAAATAACTTGTTAATGTAAAGAAAAAGTAGGAGATTGTAAACCAGTAATTGCAGTAGGGATTTCTGATGTGTTAGATTCAGGAATTTTCACATGGAGCACTTAGGATGCTCAGAGAAATTGTAACAGGAGTTCCAGTTCTCAGCACAGAGCACGATGATGTGTAGAGGATGCGCACTTGGGAAGTACACAAAGGCAGCATTTCCTAGAAGTGACAACAGAGCAAATGGTGCATTGGGATTGATACACTTAAATATTTGTGGTCCTATGTCCACTAGAGCTCTTAGCGGTGGTGAATATTTCGTCACCTTTATTGATGATCATTCCACGAAGACCTGGATCTATTTCTTAAAGACCAAAGGTGCGGTCTTTGATCGGTTCAGAGAGTTCAAGGCTCTTGTAGAGAACACGACAGGGAAAAAGATCAAGGTGTTACATTCAGATAATGTTGGAGAACACACAGATAAAGACTTCACGGACTTCTGCGCAAAGGAAGGCATCAAAAGAAAATGGACAACTCCATATAATCCTCAACAGAATGGAGTAGAAGAGCAAAAGAACAGAACAATAGTTGGGGCTGCAAAGGCTATGATGTATGACCAGGATTTGCCTAGATTTTTATGGGCAGAGGCATGCAACACAGCGGTGTACATTCAAAACAGAACACCTCATAGAGCATTGGGGAAGAAAATGCCAGAGGGGGTCTTCACAAGAAAGAAGCCTAAAGTAAGTCATTTGAGGATATTTGGGAGTGTGGCTTACTGTCACATACTAGATGAAAAGCGCAGTAAATTGGATCAGATTGCAGAAAAGGGGTTCCTCGTAGGGTATAGCAAGACCTCAAAGGCATACAGGATCTACATTCCTAGCAGCAAGAAGAATGTAGTTAGGCGAGATGTAAATTTCATGGAAGATAGAGCTTTCAAAAGATCTCGAGAAATGCTTGTAGGTGATCAGTCAAGAGAAGTTTCGTTAGTCCAGCAACAGGGACAACAAGTGGGACAAGCAGGAGTACGGTGACCAGTACTAGTATCTCCTCAAGGGTAGGAGATCCAGGGAATTCTCAGCAAGTGGAGCAGCAAGAACTGTTGGAGGAGCTAATTGGACCTCCCACCACCAGTGGTAGAGCCAATAGGGAAGTGCGTCAAACCTTGAGGGACGCAGAGGAGTTTGTCGGAGCTCCTAGGACAGACAAGAGACAGCGCAAGCAACCTGACAGATATCAAGCTTTGGTAGCTCAGGTTACGAAACCCTCTAGCTTTCAGGAAGTTGCACAGCATCACGTGTGGGTGGATGCCATGGTAGAAGAATACAGTTCTATCATGACAAATGATGTTTGGGAGGTAGTGCCTCGACCAAAAGGTAGATTAGTTGTAGGTTCCAGATGGATCTACAAGATCAACTACGATGTACATGACAGTGTAGAGAAGTATAAGGCTAGATTCACGGCAAAGGGGTATGCACAGAAGGAAGGGATAGACTATGAGGAGACCTTCGCCCTAGTTGCCAGATATACCTCTATCAGATCCGTTATATCCCTACCAGTGCAGTTAGGATGGGAGATTCACCAGATGGACGTCAAGACAACATTCTTGAATGGGGTGATAGAAGAAGAGGTCTATATAGAGCAGCCTGAAGGCTTCGAAACACATGATAAGCACACTCATGTATGCAGGTTGAAGAAAGCCCTATATGGGCTCAAATAGGCACCCAGGGCGTGGTATGGTCAAATTGACAGTTATTTGTAGCAGTTGGGATTCATCAAGAGTGATGCAGAATCCCAATCTCTACTATTTAATGGTGGAGAATGAGCCTCTCATTCTGGTTTTGTAGGTAGATGCCCTGTTTCTAACAGGGTCATCAAGGCTTATAAAGGACTGCAAAAGGAACCTTGAAGCAGAATTCGACATGGAGGATATGGGGTGAATGCACTATTTTCTAGGACTGGAAGTATGGCAGAAGAATGGGGAGTGTTGACCACTACGTGTCAACTTTCCAGCAATACACCCCCTTTTCTTCGCAAAAAAGGGATAGCGCTTGATCGACATGTCTGTGCCATTCGACAGTCATCGACAGCTTGATCAATTTATGTTTTAAACCCAGTCTGCATATTTAATTGTAAATAATCTTAGCAAAGTTGAGTCATGTATGTAAATTGCCTAGGTGGACCTAATTTTCTAGTGATAATCTATGTTCCGGAAGGTTTTTTGTCTCACCGATCTATGATCGGCAGAGTTTTCCTTCAGCCTAACCCCAAAGCCGGAATGGATTTTGTCATTAGAATCTTAGGAGAATCCTAGTGTGTTAATCTGCTAGATTATAGTTGTGTCGCAGAACTGGGTGGTTTATGAGGGTCTATGTCAACTGGGTTCTCCCCCTTGAGATGTAAAGTTGTAAAAGTCATGATGTAAAGTGTCTGGAGGGTTAGAAAATGTTTTAATCCCCTCATAAGTCCTAAGTCCTAGGTCCTAGGTGATTTTTCCAAAGGCTAAGTTCGAGGATCCATTTAAAAATAAATTAAAAAATTAAAAGACTAAAAAAATTAAAAAAATAACTGAAAAATAAAAATTTTAAAAAATAAAAAATAATAAAATTTATAAAATAAATTAAAAAAATAAATAAAAATAATAAAATAAAGTAAAAACCTAAAAATAATAAAATAATAATATTTTTGAGTAAATAAATGCAGAATTTCAATTTTTAATGCATTAAAAAATTCGACGGATGAGATTAAGAGATGTCTTGATCCTCATCAACGGTCGAGATCATTTTGACATGGATCACTCGAACTAGCCGTTGGGAATTTTTCCTTTAAATAGGGTGCTAGGGGTCATTTGAGATGAGATTAGATCTGAGAGTCTGGTGCTAAAGAAAGCTCTCTTGTAGTCATTTTTGTGCAATAAAGAAAACTTTGGGGTTAAAAATCTTGCTGGTATTACTCTTCTGAAAACGCTATAAGATTGTTTTATTTTTCTGCATAATTTTATTTTCAGCCATTGATGATAGCTTAATGAAGATTGATCTAGGCACATGTATCTTGTCTGATCTTTGGGGTTTGAATGATAGTTTAGATTCTGAAATATAGTGGCAGGTATCTCCATTTGATCGGGGTTTTACTATTGTTTTCTCCCTCTATGTTAATGGTTGATTTTAAGCTGTGCAGGAAATCCCTTTTTCAGATTACCGGGCGTTAGGGGAAGTTCTCGGCTGAACCAGCTAACTCCCGGGTTGTGTTTTCTGAAAGAGCCCAGCCAATTTTGATCCCAGGCTTACCATCTGAAATTTTTTATGAATGCATGCAGGGTTTTTCTGAAGCATCTCTCGTTAAATTAAAGTTCTGAAAATATTTATGTGGCATAACGAGAAATCTCGCTGTTTTAGAGCCTGCAGTTTGTGAATGTTGTAATTATTTAGTTAGGGTTTTTAGTTTCATTTCTTGCACATTATTTTTGGGTTTTCTGTTCTTTGTCATTGCAGGTTGCAGGTACAGGTTTTGAGAAATATTTCAGGGTTTCATCAGAAAATCTGAAGCAGCTTGCAACCCGTGGCTTTCATTGTAGATTTGACGGAGCAAGGATTTCCAGCCTTCATAGCTAGGGTTTGAGTTCACACTGATCGTATTTTCTGAGGGCTGCAAAGCTGGTCTGGGCCATTTTTCTCCATAAACTCTTGAGGAAGAATTCGTCATTGGTTACCTCTGGTTCATTTCCAAAAAAAAAAAAAACAGCATTTCAACCTGCTCCGTTCCTCATTGTGCAATCGTATATCCCTCAACACTGCTCATTTATTCGCTGCTTAATTTCTGCCTTCATCCATCGACCTGCAGCCTTCATTCTGCCCTTTCTCTCTGCGTTTTTTTTTTCCTTCTGGTGCCATCACGCAACTCTTCCCAAAACGCAGTCCCTATCGTTGGCAATCTTCACTGCTGCTCTCCAACCTGCACACACACGACTGCAGCAGTCCATACTTCGATCCTCCGCAGCCATTTCTGATAAACCGCGCAGCCATCTTTTGCTCACGCCGCTGCCCCGTCCAACTCCATCCGTCCAAACTGCAAAATACAATATTGCGTTTTCTTTTTTTTAATTGCCAAACGTTTGATACGTTTTGGGATTTTAAGGATTAATGTTTCAAAAAAAAAAAAAAAATGTATATGATTCACTCACGTTAGTTCTTAAGTGGTGTTAGTTAAGATTTAGCGTAGGTTCTTTTTTTTATTTAGTTGGGATATATTTAAGTTTTGTATTTGCTTTCCTTTTGTTAGACTTTAGTTTTAATATTTAGAAATTTTAAGTTTAGTTTAGTTTTAGGTTTTGGATTTGAGGTTTTTTTTTTTTTTTTTTTAGATTTGTTTAAATTTAGTTTTGTTTAAAGAAATATAAAAAAAAATCATAAATGTTTTAAAAAAAAATAAAAAAGGTTCTTTTTCATTTTTTTTTGAGGATCTTAGTTTAGGTTAGAGTTTAGTTTATTTTTGGTTTAGCCGTTAGTTTTAGATCTATTAAATTTTTGTTTTAATTTTAGATTTAAATTTCGTTAAAATTAGATTTAATTTTGTTTAAATTTTGATTTTATAATAAATAAAAAATATATATAAAAATAAAAAGAAATCGATTTTCATTTTAGATGAGTTGTTTCAAGTTTTATTTTATTTTTTAGTTTTTTTTAATAAATTCAAAAAAAAAAAATCTCATATAAAAATTATAAATGATTTAAAAAATATAAAAAGATTCTTTTTCATTTCTTGTTTAGAATAGATTTTAGTTTGTTCTATTTTTTTATTTTAGAATTTTAAAAAAAATAAAAAATATATATATCAAAAGTTAATAAAGGGTTAGTTTTTCTTTTAGGATTTATTTGGATTCAAATTTTGATTTAATTTTTTAAAGTTTTGATTTAATTTTTAAAGTTAGATAAAAAATAAAAAAATAAAAAAAATAAAAAAATTCCCTTTTTTTAGACTTTAGTTAGGATTTTAGTTTTGTTTAATTTTTAGATTTAAAATTTTATATCAAAAATTATTTTATGGTTTTAGATCAGATTTTAATTTAGGATTTTGTTCTATTTTGATTTCTTTTAAGCTTAGAATCATAAAAAATATATAAAAATTGAAAAATTCATTTTTGGTGTCTCTATGTTCCATTTCTCTATAGTTAAAAGCACTTAATGTTTATCTTGAAGTTAGCTATGTGAAAGTGGTAACTGATCAGCATCTAAATTTTATGATCATTTAAAGCATTTAATTTTTCTTTAAGTTTAATTGCTGGATCACCATTAAGGCGTTGTGCATTTGTTGAAAATCTTACATCGCTTGGGTTATTTGATGATAAATGATTGTTCTACATGGTTTGTATTTCTGCAATATTCAATAAATAATCATTTAATCATCAGCTCCTTAAGGCATTGGTCTATTAACTTAATAAAATCAATTAAGTGCTTGTTTCCCTTCGTGTCTCCCAGCCCAACTGGCTCTCAGTTGGTCATCCATTTTCCCATAGGGTCTACCCCCCTTAGCCGCAAGAGACAGGCTTAAACGGAGAGATCGGGGATCAGGGTGACAGCCCCCGGTCTGAGCGTTGTCATGACAATCTGTGAGACAACAGGGAGATTTTCCTTAGGAAAGGGAGATATGCTATAAATATTTTGCAGATGTTCAGAATGCAGGGTTGTCGGCCTGTGACGACGCCCATGATCACCAATTAGATGAAGATAGATGCATTAGGGGACAAGGAAGTCGACACCACCTTGTACAGACAGCTCATTGGGTCGCTCATGTATCTGGTTAACACTAGGCTAGACATTTGTTTCGCTGCCAACACCCTTAGTCAGCACATGGTAGAACCGAAAAGGGTACATTAGGCATTTGCTAGGCACATTCTTAGATATGTGCGTGGAACAGTCGGATATGGGTTGAAATACACTCGAGGAGATGACATCAGATTACACGAATTCACAGATGCAATTGGGCAGGTAGTTCAGTGGACAGGAAAAGTACCTCCAGGTACTGCTTCAGTGTTGGATCAAGGATGGTCTCTTGGTGCAATACGAAGCAGAAGTCAGTAACACTGAGCTTAATAGAATCTCAATATATGGCAACCAGCACAGTTACGTGTGAAGCTATATGGCTTAGGAAGTTGCTCGTAAGTTTGTTCAGGAAGAAGATGGGAGCGACCAGTGTTTACTGTGATAATCAGAGTTGCATAAAACTCTGAGAATCCGCTATTTCATGATAGGTCAAAACACATTGATATCAGATGTCATTTCATCAAAGACTGTGTTCAGCGTGGCAATCCAGCGACAATATGTTCCCACGGGAGATTAGGTAGCAGACATACTCATGAAATCTCTAGGGAGAGCTAAGTTCATCGAGTTCAGGGAACATATGGGTACGGTGGAGAACCCGTATTAGTAGCAAAAACAGATGGATTCTCAGTTGCAGCAGCAGCAAAAGAGAGGGAGTTGTAGTGTAGATGCAGTAGTTGACAACAATTCAACAGGGTCAGCAGCAACACAGATGCAACTCATATTAGAGTTGTGCAATAGTGATGGGCAGAGCAGCCAGACATCAGCAGCACGACAAGATGTGGTGCAGAGGCAGGGTGTTGCTTCAGTGGGTTGCAGCGCTAGAACACATTCCTCGCTAAGAGTGATAGTTTTTGTAGCATCAGATGTGTTCTAGCCACAAAATTTGGTTGAGAGGCTAGAATACATGTATTCTCCAAAACCCAGAAATCGTTTCTGGAAATTCCAACTAGAGACGATTTAATTAAAATAATTAATCGTTTTTTAATGTTTCCCAAGTCTAAACTTAGGAAATATTATTAATTAAAGGGTATTAATTAAGTCATGGTGAGAATCTTCTAGATGAAGGTGGGAAGCAGCGGCAAGGGGGTCAGAATCAAGAAGGAGGAAGAGGAGGATGCTATCGTAGCATCTGCGGGAAAGCAGGAGAAACGAAAGAAGAAGGACCTCTCCAAGGTCAAATGCTTCCACTGTGGGGAACTGGGTCACTATGCGAGCCAGTGTCCAAGGAAGAAGAGCAAGGGAGAGGCTTCCGAGACCAAGGCTGCGCCAGCAAAGGCGAAGAAGGAAGTGGAGACAAATGATGATTGTGCCATGAGTGCTCACAAGCCACTTGAGAGGAAATGGGGAGACATCAAGCTGTAGTCAAATGGACTACAGGCGATGAGGGGCAGGATCTTCGAGGTACCCAGCCTCTTAGATTATACCTTGCTACGGGAGCCCTGAAGAGGAGTAGCAATACTAACGGATGTCAATAGAGACGGATGCGGATGGAGCGACAGAGGGAGCTACATTGCAGGATTCCCAGGACAACGTGAGGCAATAGTGCGAGATGCATGGAGTTGTTGCAGCAACGTAGAGGTCAGAGAAAGGGCACTTGTCAGCGATAGAGGGAGTTTCAGCGTCGAGGGTGTCTCTAGCCTGACAGAGATGTCAGAGTTGGGAGATCAGTTACTTACTTCTCAGTAACTGAGTTGCAATGCAACAATTAGCAGTGGCAGTCAATGTTTTAAAACTCCGACTCCGACTCCGACTCGGCCGAGGGTCGACTCCGACTCCGACTCCGACTCGGTATCAACTCGGCCAGCTCGATTTCAATGACTCGGTCATTGTAAAAAATACATTAAATATTTATTTTTTATAAAAACACATAATTTTAAAGATTTTCATTCATGTTTCCAAACACACAGCATTAGAATATAGATAGAAGACAACATATGATCAAAGTAGGCTCATGAATATATCCATTATATCAAAATGGCACCCAATGCATTGTCCAATACATACACGATGATGATATAGAGATCAAAACAAAAACACATAACCAAGGAGGCTATAAATGGCCTCTACAACAAAAGTCTGTGACCAGTACTACTGGCTACTGCTAGAGTAGCCAACATCATCTGGCTCAGTGTTACTTGGAAGTTGGGAGCAGGAGCGAAAGTGGGGAGCGAGAGCGAAAACGAGAGCGGGAGCGAAATTTTCAGAAGCTCCTGGTTTGGGAGCGAATCCCAGAGGAGTTCGACAACCAATGTCACTAACATCAAGGTACATAGAGGGATTGGTGCTCTTGATTAAATACGAGTTCCATACCCTAATACATGACAAAATTCAATGGAAACATTGCAATCCTCCAATCCTGAAATCCTGAAAAACTGATAAGTCTGCTGGATTTTGAATGAAATCTAAAATTCTACTTTCTCCATATGAAATCCAATGAGGCCGAAACCACTCTCAAACATCCTGAGTCATTTCATGGTAATGTTAAAAATTTAAGTAAAAGGATGAAAATGAAGATTAAGGAGAATGTCACTTTTACTTTAAGAATTTAACATTACCATGAAATTTGAATAGCATATCAATAGTAGAGAGCATTTGAGTGTGTTAAATAGGGTTTGGGAGGGGGAAATGGACCCCAAATAACATTTAACTAATTCATAAAACACATTGGAGTTCAAACCAATCAGCAAACACTTCAAAATTTCATTAAAAAAATGTCAAATCGCTGTTTTGATACAGGCCACTGGTTATGACTCGGCCGAGTCAATACAGGTCCGAGTTACAGAAACGGCCGAGTTGGCCGAGTCAGCCATGACTCGACCGAGTCATTGACTCGGCCGAGTTGGCCGAGTCATGGCTGACTCGGCCAGTCGAACCGTTCCAAGGGCCGGGTCACAGCAGAGGGTAATGGCTCGGATCAACCCGGTCGTTTCGGTATCGAAACGGCCGTTTCTTAAAACAATGGTGGCAGTGCTATGGGCAGCATGATGCAGCATGATGAGAGGGGTTGCCGTACGGATGCAGCAGTGGCAGTGGAAGGGCCATGGGTAGCAGTACATGATGCAGTAGTACAGAGGATGTTGGGCAACATGCCTAGCATCAGCACCAGGACTGATGCCGGATGATCAAGGTGATGCTCAGTGAAGAGTATTACTAGAGCACAGTCCTCGCTAAGAGGGAGTGTTGATTTGGGGTAGCATTGGATGTGCTCTAGCTAAGAAAATTGGTGGAGAGGCTAAAGCACATGAGATCTCCAATACCCCGAAATGGTTTGGGTAGATTCTAAACAGTTTGGGAGATATTAAAATGATTAATATTTTTAATGGAGTCCCTAAGTCTAAACTTAGGGAAAATAAAATATTAATGTGAATTAATATAAAACTGTGTTAGAAGGGTACAAAAGTCATGGATCAAGCTAGAGTTAATCTTAGCCGTTGATTAGGGACTTAATCTCAGCCGTGAATTGTCAACGAGAAAAGTATAAGAGGAGGTTTGAGGGTCACTTGGAGAACGCACCGAGTTGATCAAGACTTCGATTTTCTGGGGTAGGGCTTGCTGAGGAAATCAAAGGAGTGATCAGAGTTGCAGTTGAGGGGCAGTGAATACAGAGCAGAGAGGCAAAGAAGGTACCAGGAGCATCAACACAGAAGCTGAGAGAGAGAGGGATGCAGAGCCAGCTAGAGGCCACGCAGAGCCAGTCAGGGCCCACGCAGAGGCAGCCAGGAGCTGCGCAATGCTAGAGAGCCGATGTGGGTGACGCAGAGGCTCTATAGGCTGACACAATGCCTCCAGAGGCTGACGCAGGGTGAGTGTGGGTGACGTTGGGCTGACGCTGGGCCAGAGAGGCTGACGCAGTCCTTAGAGGCAGACGTTGGAGATTTCGTGGGGCAAATTAGAGCTAAGAGCTGTAGGATTGTTCATCCGAGGTTTTAGCCAGAATATCTGTCTCCGACTGAGAGGTACTATTGCCGAGATCATTCTTTGTTGGGTGAGCTGGTTTGGAACCTAGATTGTATTCTGAAACTGCTTAATAATAAAACCCTCAGATAGCTGCACCAGTTTTCCCGCATTGGGTTTTTCTAGGGACATTAGTCCAAAAATAACAGTTTCACTTGTGTTCTTGTTTTTCCTTCAGTTGATGATCTGTAATGTGTTGAGCATGTACTTGTATTTATTTTTAGTATTTACATGGTAAATAACTTGTTAATTAAACAGAACAAGTAGGCAAGAATAAATCAGAAAGTACATGAAGGATTTCTAACAGTTAGACTTAGAAATTCCAACAAGAATGGATGAGAGGCATCTGAGGCTGGCTATCTACGGATCATGGTAGGGTTGCTGGCTGGCCAGCTGCATCGTAGGAGAAAAATTTTATCCTAGGGTTCCCATGTATATGGATGGATAACAATCTACTATGCCTCAAAATTATCAATGTCGACGCCTCTGTATGTCATCATTTGTTATTGTTGCCATAATGGTCTTTTAAATCCCTTTAAAACATTTCTTCATATTGATTTAAGAGTTTGTTCACCTTTGATAAACCTTTTGTTGTTTTAAATTCAACTATTAATAAAGACTGCCTTGCTTGTGCCTAACAATTTGCCTCTTTCATGTGATTTGAAATCAAGAACCCCCTAACAAAATATCTTGTCCACATCCTAGTTCTCTGATATTGGATCACACGCACCAACTATTATCACTCTGATAGCATTAATAGTCATGGCATACTTAGACATAAAAGAGAAGAAATCGGACAAATGAACAGTGCTGAAAAAATCAGCAAGGGTCCAGAAAACACCTTTTCGGCAAAATCGGCAAAAAATTCGACAAAAATCAGCAAACCGCGGCACATATTAAAAAATACAAAATATGCTCATTTTTCCAAAATCGGGAAAAATCGCCAAAGGAAAAAATCGCGATTTTTACCCGGTGATTTTTCGACAGCTGGAAAAATCGCAATGTTGCCGATTTTTCGTGAATTTTGACCAATGTTTGCAACACTGCACATGAATAATGCTACTTGATTGTTTTGAACATGAATGGTTATTGAATAGACACATGAGTCAAAAGTTATGACCAATTATTGTCTCATATATAACTATTACGTGATTAATTGCAATCCATAAATACATAACAAAACAGTTTATCAAGAGCAACATAGCACAAACATTATTGCTAAAATAAGTGCTAACAGATCGCACTTCAACCAAATATGTTGCTAACACTATGCTGTGTACTCTAAGATTATGGCAACCGTAACTATTCCATATTTACATAAAGTGACTTAAAACTTGCAGAAATCTTTGTCTACATCCTACTCTGAAGATTCACATATAGCTATGTTTTGGCCTATTGTTTATGCAAGCCAAACTCATTCTCCTATAGGGAATTAAGACTCCTTATTCTAAGTGTATAATAATCATTTTGAACTTCCAGTTGGAATGAATCAGGCCACCTCAAATATCCTTTAAAAAATTCCACATTTGGCATTCTCAAAGGCAAATACACTTACCAGGCGAGCTTGATAACCAAATGATCTACAATACAATGTAAAGCAATTTGCCCACTCTCCACAGCGTCCTCTCCTGGTCTCCACAAGCTGCAATCAAGGATTCAGACAAATCATGGATCTCAGAGACTTGATAATGTCATTAAGAAGCCCACTTAAAATGAGGCCACCTAAAATGAGACTGACAAGTAAGTACAAGAACAACAGAAAATGAAACAACATAACCTGGGCATACAAAAGGGTTACCCCAAGGGGAAGAACCCTATAAACATTGCGACAAGACAGTTGTTAAAAGTGCTAGGATTACAAAAACCTTCAGTGGATCATTGTAGCGAGGAAAGCGAGTAGTCGCTGAACACTTGTTGCACCTGTAGTTTACAAACCATTCATGAGTTTAAGAATTCACAATAGTGACTAAAACTTAGTTAAAAATTATGGCAACTTTGTCTATAAGAGAACTTGAAACACCGTACATCAGAAATAACAGAACTAGTGATAGAATATAATTACAAGTCTATGAAGCTAATTAGAGAGATAATTTATCTCATTATATTCTAAATTCACTGGAATGTGGGTGCTTATCATTTCAAAAATATAGCAGAATATTGTGATTCCCAAAAAATGTAATATCTGCATGATGGGGCTAAAATAAGAAGAATTATGCCTTATGAATTGAATTATCAAAACAAATATAAAATAAGCCCTTAAAGTAGCAAATTTCATTTTAGAAGAAATGGCTTTTTATTTTCCATGCTCAAGAAAAACTGCAGTGAATTCTCCATGCTACAACAGATTTAATTTACAATTAGGTAGCATAAGGCTCAATGGATATCCACTGGGGGAAAATGTGTTCTTTATCTTTCCTTTCCAATTTTCAAATGGTGATAATTCAGCTGAAATGATACCCTTTTTTCAGTACTCACATTAGGAAATATCACTCTGCCGTTGATGGTTTTGATATGATTATCATGTGCATTGCATCTCCAAGAACTGTTAGTCATCCGTATTACAGTGGACTTGACCCTTAATTGGATAGTGTTTAAATTGGCAACTAGGGCCAAACTCCATGTGGGTCATATTATTTATGGCAGCTGATATTTTTATTGGATCCCTCTCATTGAGAGATGTAGGATTGATCTAAATATCATACGATTCCGATAAGTATTTATGAAGTTACGAATTTATTTATGTTATGGACAAATTGTTAAGTCGGCCAGCAACATTTGTAGGCTCAGAAGCCCAACAGTCATGTCTATTCAACCTCTACGTTTTAGTATCAATAGAAGAGGACTTCAAGTCATTTCTATACACACTTGGATCTCTTCCTCTCTCTACTTGTCTTTGGGTTTTAGTAGGAGGAGAGATCCTAAGGAAAAGACGGAAAAGCCGGAAAAGACGGAAAAGCCGGAAAAGCCGGAAAAGCCGGAAAAGCCGGAAAAGCTGGAACTGCAGGAAAAGCCAGAAAAGAAGGAACTGCCGGAAAAGCCAGAAAAGCTGGAACTGCTGGAAAAGTCGGAACTACCGAAAAATCCAGAAACGCCGGAAATACCGGAAAAGCTATAAAAGCCGGAAAAGCCAGAACTGCAGGAAAAGCCGGAAAAGCCGGAAATACCGAAAAAGCTAGAAAAGCCAGAAAAGCCGGAATTGCCGAAACTGCCGGAAAAGCCGGAACTACCTGGAACTGCCGAAACAGCCGGAGCATCTGTCTCCGAAGGAAGGAAACATGATGTATGAGATCATGGGAAGCATAATAAGCAGCATGATGATATGAGCATGGGCAGCATAATGATGCATGATGATATGAGCATGGGCAGCATAATGATGAATGAGATCATGAGCATGGGCAGCTTGATGATGAATAAGACCATGGAAGATGCAGCATGATGAGCAGCATGAAGATGAGAGCAGCTCAGTCATCAAGGTTCAACACATGTGACAGTACAACAAGGTGTCACACGGTAATGTGCAGCAAATAGACGAGATGCAGCACTATGATAGGTGAACGAGTCACCTTAGAGAATCAGTTGAAGCAATATGTCTTCAACTGATCTCATGTCGATATCAAAAGTCAAAGTGATTGACTTCTATTGTAAATGTACTATCTCTCTCACTTTCTCTGCTGAACTTTGAAGAACATAAAAGAGGAATTGATCAAGGGTTTCCCCACATCGGGGTTTGTCCCTGGCTAGCGCCACATCTTGTGTCCTCTTGTCTTGGCTTGTCTTCTGCGATTTATATTTATGTTCTATCTGTAGTTTATCTTATGTTGATGTGATTGCTAATGTGGAAAAGAAATTGAAATAAATTGCTTTCGCATAGAACATACCTAAAATTAACATGGTATCAGAGCTGAGGTGAAGACAATGCCCAAGCAAGAGTGAAAGAGCAATCACCAAAGACAATAGGTACAAGACAAAAGGATCAATGGGTTCCACATCTCTCTTCTAAGTTCACAAAGGGTGAAGTCGAAGCAGAACATATTATCAGAATGGCGTAGCGGAAGTTTCTAATGGCCCATCTAAAGATCACTTCATTGGGAAGTTCGGATCTAAGGGTGGAAGGAAAGGCGGATGGCTTGGTTGCAATAAGTTCGGCCATTATGTGAAGGAGTGTCCGAAGGTAATGCAGGTCATCAAGGAAATGGTCAACTCTTCAAAGAAAGCAAGGAACCTCGAATCACTTTTATGTACCTAATCGCAAGAAGAACCTGGTGTCCATCTCGGAAATGGAAGTCAAAGGTTTCAGGGTGGCACTCATCAATGGAAAGGTACGTGTTTGGAAATAGAATTTTCAAAGATGTTTTTGAGTTCAGGGTTGTATCAAATTGCAGGAAGTCCACTGGGGACCATGTCCATTGTCACGTAGCACCGAAGGTCTGTGAGTCAGATGGTGATAGGGATGCCTGAATTCAAAAGGAGCATGAAAGTACATGTCTGAGATGTACCGAAGGAAAATCTTACAAGGGGACCATTCCCCTCATGTAGCAAGTCCACAGGTCTGGAACAACCCAAGGGGTCTAAGATTGATAATCAGGAATCTCGCATATGCAAGTGGAAGAAAGCCCTCTATGGCTTGAAGCAAAACACCCCGGGCATAATATGAGAGGATCGATAGCTGTCTGATAACGCTGAGATTCACTAGGAGTGAAATGGATCCAAACCATCCGAAGGTTGTAGATGATAGACCTCTCATACCAGCACCTTATGAGGACGACCTACTTCTAATAGGTGCAGACCCTCTCATTTGCAGAAGTAAGAGGGAGTTGGATTCCAGATGTGGAATGGTGAACTGCAAGCCTATGACTACCTCGAGGATCTTAACTTTCAGAAGTTATATGGTAGTGATGTCGGACCAGATTTGGGAAATGCCTCTGAATCTCATAAACTCATTCGCGTTGATGTTCTTGGTGAACTTCCGTCCGGACATATGTTTTGCAGTTAGCATGGTGAGCTCATATTTGGTTGAACCTCACTGGATTGGTGCCAAGAATCTTCTGAGATGTCTTCGGGGCACAATCTCTCATGGATTGAGATACACTGCCGAAAATATGAAACTGCATGATTATTCGAATGTTGATTGGGCAAGCAGTGTGGAGGATCACTAGAGCACTTCTTAGTGTTGTTTCTCTTTGGATTCTGCTTCGATATCATGGATGAGCAGGAAGCAGAAGTCGGTTGTTATAAGCACCGCTGAGACCAGATACATATCTACGAGTATGATCTCGTATGAAGCTGCCTGGTTGGGGAAGCTCTTCAAGTGAGCTGTTTGTACCACTGTGATTCTCTGTGACAACCAGAGGTGTGATTCGATTATTAAGGAATCCCATATTCGACGATTGCTCCAGCAGATAGACATCAGATACTATCTTATCTGGGATATGGTAAGTCTATGAGCAAGGAAGCTCCATCGCTATGAGATGATGTACAAGTCGCTACACTTTGTCTAAGCCCCGGGGGAAAAATCAAATTTGTGATTTTCTCGAACGACTTGGAGTCGTCAAGAGACCCTTGTACAAGGGTCCTGCATGTTGTGTACATTGAGCTCTGGGAGCTCTGGGGGCTTGTGGTTCTTACTAGAGCAACATACGACCACAAGGTGACTCACCCTCCCCTGGTGGTGCGCACTGGGACAAGATGATTCGCTCTCTTGTGGGACAGGATGATTCGCTCTCCTATGGACAAGATGATTCGCTCTCCTGTGAACAAGATGATTTGCTCTCTTGTGGGACAAGATGATTCGCTCTCTTGTGGGACAGGATGATTCGGTCTCCTGTGTAGCAGGATGATTAGTTCTCCTGTGAGGTTTGGATGATGTGTTCTCCATGACGACTATGTAGCAGGATGATTAGTTCTCCAGTGAGGTCTGGATGATGTGTTCTCCATGACGATTATGTAGCAGGATGATCAGCTCTCCTGTGAGGCCGGATGATGTGTTCGCCATGGCGATTATGTAGCAGGATGATTAGTTCTCCTGTGAGGATAGGAATGATTAAGTTCTCCTGTCGAGGCATCCTACCCATGCAGTCTGGGACTCATGGGAAGTACCTCTCATCTGATCAATGAGTAGGGAAATGAGGATAGGGACCATAGTAGTGCTGATGGACGCATTGTTGTATCTACCGTACTCCCTATGCTAGGATGACCTTCATTGATCTGGGATCAATGAGTACTGGTCTGGGACCAGTGGTAGGAGTTGTACCTACTATGACACTGACTTCGGGTCGGTTGAGGACTGGTCTGGGACCAGTGGTACACACTCTGAGACTGACTTTGGGTCAGTGGAGAATGGTATGACACATTCTCGATCAATTCTTCTTCTTCATGGTTCAGCAGAGCTAAGTTGAGCAGAGCAGATCCAGCAGAGCTGAGCAGAGCAAAGCCGAGCCAACAGAGCCAATAGAGCAGAGCAGAGCCAACAGAGCAGAGCAGAGCCAGCAGAGCAGAACAGAGCTAAGCAGAGCAGTGCAGGGCACTGATAGCAGAGATAGTACAGTTGGACATATGGATTAGCGGATAGAGTTCTCCCTAGTTGAGAGGGAGTGTTAAAATTGGCAACTAGGGCCAAACTCCATGTGGGTCATATTATTTATGGCAGCTGATATTTTTATTGGATCCCTCTCATTGAGAGGTGTAGGATTGATCTAAAGATCATCCAATTCCGATAAGTATTTATGAAGCTATGAATTTATTTATGTTATGGACAAATTGTTAAGTCGGCCAGCAACGTATGTAGGCTCAAAAGCCCAACAGTCATGTCTATTCAACCTCTACGTTTTAGTATAAATAGAAGAGGACTTCAAGTCATTTCTACACACACTTGGATCTCTTCCTCTCTCTACTTGTCTTTGGGTTTTAGTAGGAGGAGAGATCCTAAGGAAAAGCCGGAAAAACTAGAACTGCAGGAAAAGTCAGAAAAGTCGAAACTGCCGGAAAAGCCGGAAAAGTTGGAAAAGCTGGAAAAGCCGGAACTGCCAGAAAAGACGGAAAATCTGGAACTGCCAGAAAAGCCAGAAAAGCCGAAACTACCGGAAAAGCTGGAACTACCGGAAAAGCCGGAAATGCCGGAAAAGCTGGAAATACCCGAAAAGCCAGAAAAGACGGAAAGCCGGAAAAGCCGGAACTGCTGGAAAAGCCGGAACTGCTGGAAAAGCCGAAAACGCCCGAAAAGCTGGAAAAGCCAAAAAAGCCGGAAAAGCCAGAAATGTCGGAACTGTCGGAAAAGCCGGAACTGCCGAAAAAGCCGGAACTACCGAGAACTGCCGAAACAGCCGAAGCATCTGTCTCCGAAGGAAGGTAGCATGATGTATGAGATCATGGGCAGCATAATAAGCAGCATGATGATATGAGCATGGGCAGCATAATGATGCATGATGATATGAGCATGGGCAGCATAATGATGAATGAGATCATGAGCATGGGCAGCTTGATGATGAATAAGACCATGGAAGATGCAACATGATGAGCAGCATGAAGATGAGAGCAGCTCAGTCATCAAGGTTCAACACATGTGACAGTACAGCAAGGTGTCACACGGTAATGTGCAGCAAGTAGACGAGATGCAGCACTATGATAGGTGAACGAGTCACCTTAGAGAATCAATTGAAGCAATATGTCTTCAACTGATCTCATGTCGATATCAAAAGTCAAAGTGATTGACTTCTATTGTAAATGTACTCTCTCACTTTCTCTGCTGAACTTTGAAGAACATAAAAGAAGAATTGATCAAGGGTTTCCCCACATTGGGGTTTGTCCCTAGCTAGCGCCACATCTTGTGTCCTCTTGTCTTGGCTTGTCTTCTGTGATTTATATTTATGTTCTATCTGCAATTTACTTTATGCTGATGTGATTGCTAATGTGGAAAAGAAATTGAAATAAATTGCTCTAGCATAGAACATACCTAAAATTAACAGATAGAGAGTTATAGTGTATAGAGGTGGAAATGAAACCTGCTAAACCCATTGTAACGAAAAACTTACCTCATTTGCCTTGGGCTCAAATGTATACGTACATGCCTAGTGTGGAACAATGGAAGTATTTGTTTACAGCTGAAGGTTCTGATTCATAAAGCAAGTATTCAATTACAACGATATATTTTCTTTAAATGCAAGGTTGATTAACTATAGTTTTGTTGTACTTAAAACTAATATAAATGAGGCACAAGGAACCATTGATAGACAATGGCCTTGATATTGTTACAGCCCAAGTCAATATGCCAAGAAACTAATGCAGTATTTAGATTAACCAATTAAAGCTTAGATACAGATAGAAAAGGTCACATTAATCTAAAAAAGCATCCCTTACTTGGAATTTGGCCTCCACATTGATCAAACCCTTCGAGGAGATTAACTAAGGTAGCTTTATGCTGGTAGAGTCGACTAGGGTATTAACTAAGATGGTTGCACTAAGAATTAGGGTGCTTACCTTCATATAAACGATGGTGGAGAGAAACTAAATCATTGACATTATTATTAATGTCCCAACGATATATCTCTTAGACAACATATCATGTTTCACTTCACATATATGTGAAAATTTCTGAATCTAACAAACCAGAAATCCAACTGTAGTAAACTGATTTGCATTATCTACTTGTGTTCTTCATTTTAATAAGTTATTTTCATAAATATTCAGAAAATATTAGTGCAAATACACTGCAGCCTACACCAATATACAGATCAAGTATTGAAAATAAATAAGACAATTACACAAAGGACACACTTAGTTTTGGACTAAACATCCCCAGAAAAACCTAGTGTGGGAAAACCAGTGCAGCAGATATGAGGGTTATATTATTAAGCAGATTTCCGAATACAACTAGGGTGCCAAATCCGTCTCACCCAATAGAGAATAAACCCGGCAAAAGTACCTCTATCCAGAGGCAGATATTTTGGCGAATCCAACAACTGGATGAACAAACCCCACAGGTGACTGTGTTGTCCCTAGTGTTGTGCAGCGATGGTTGCTCCCAACTTTGCACTAGAACCGCGTCACCTCCTTTAGAAGCTGCGTCACCCTCCCAGTGAGCCTTCCTGGCTCATAAATTGGTCTGCTAAACTGATGCCCTATCTGTCTCACAAAAACCTGAGCGCTGCCTCTAAGTGACTGCGTCAGCCCTCCACCCTCTGTGTCACCCTTTCTGGAGCTGCGTTGTCTCTCCCCTGTGTTGCTCTGCCTCTCTGCTATGTATTGTCGGCCTTGGACGGAAGTCCCTCTACCAAACTGCCCCTCTATGCACGATAAGTTCACTCTGAAATTCTTAGCAAACCCTCCCCCAGAATTTCGAATTAGCTCAAGTGTTGCTCTCCCTATGAGTGTTCTCCAACTGACCCCAAGCCTTCCTTTATACTTTTCCTGTTGAGAAATTAACGTTCGTGATCTAATCTCTAATCAACGGCTAAGATTAAATTAGACTTGATCCTCATCTCTTAGAAGCTTCTCACCCATATTTTCATTAATACCCATTTATACTTTAATTTTCCTAAGTTTAGACTTAGGAACCCCATTAAAAATATTAATTATTTTAATAAAATACAATCCGGGTGGAATTCCACCAAACGATTTTCGGGTCTTGGAGATCTAATGTGTTCTAGCCCCTCCACAAAATTTCGGAGCTAGAGCACATCCGATGCTACCCAAAAATCAACACTCCCTCTTAGCAAGGAACGTGCTCTAGCAATACTTCCCGGTTTAAGTATCACACTGATCCATGGCATCGGTCCTCTGAGCCGCTGATGCTCGGCCTGTCACCCTTCATCCACTGCGATGTTGTAATTTGTACTGCTACCCATGACACTGTCACTGTCACTGTTGCATCTGTACTGCAGCTCCCTCTCAATATGTTGCCCATAGCACTACCACTACTAACTGCTGCACTGCAACTCAATTGCTGAGAAGTAAGCAACTGAAAAGCCACACAAAAGTTGACATGCTGGTCAGTCTGGATGCCCCTTGACGTTGAAGCTACCTTTGCTGCTAATCTGTGTTGACCCTCTGATGCTACTGCACTGTTGTTGTATCTACTCTGTGCCTTCTACACTGCTGCAACACTCTCCTGGGCTGCTTCAAACTTTGGCACTCTAGCTCTGCCACTGTTGCTCCATCATCCCTCACACCAACTGACTCCCGTCATTCTGCTACTGTCATTAAGGGCTCCTGTAGCCATATGTGATCCAAGAGTTTGGGCACTCTGAAAATTCCTACACTCTGAAAGAACCCCTATTGTAGCAAATCTGAATCTACTTCACCTACTTGATTTTTAAATTACATTCATCAAGTTTTTCTTGTGAATACTAAAGAAAATTACTTCTGCAGCCTACACTAATTAAATATTTGATCTCATGAAACAGAAAACAGAGCAACTAACAAGATACATAGGACACTTATTTTTTGACACAATAGTCCCCAGAAAAACCCAATGTGGGAAAACCGGTGCAGCAGTTCTGAGGGTTTATTATTATGCAGGAGAAATATCTGAATACAACTCTAGGATGCTCATCTAGCAATCCTTTACAAAGAAAATACTGGCAGAAAATCTGAGTGAGTTTTACCTCACTTCACCCGACAGAATTATGGTTGATCCAACACAAAACTGGCTAACCCCGGTTATTTCTGTGTTGGCTCTGCGTCAACCCTACGTCACTTTCTCTGCCCTCTGCATCAGCTCTCTCGGTTGTTCTGGCAGTTCTGGATTCTGTGTGATAAACAACTTTTCTGCGTCAGCTCTCCCGGCTATTGCGTTGCCTCTACGTCAGCTCTCCCGGCTACTGCGTTGCCTCTGCGTCAGCTCTCCCGGCTGTTCTGGCAGTTCCTGATAGTTCTAGCAATTCTGGCAGTTCACGACAGTTCTGGTAGTTCTGGTAGTTTTGGTTGTTCCAACAGTTATGGATACTGCGTGACATGCAGCTTTTCTGCATCAGTTCTCCCGGCTACTGCGCTGTCTCTCTACAAGCTCTCTCCGCCTCTCTGTTCAGTATTTTCCGGAAAGTCCTCCCAGATTCTCTCTGCCCCTCAGCTCTAAGATATCCCCAATCGATTTTCCTCCTGAGAACTTCTCACCTCAGAAAATCGATTTCCTCAATCTCTCTGTGTGTTTTCAAATGAACCCCAAGCCTCCATTTTATACTTTTCCTGTTGAGTCTTCAACGGTCGAGATTAAGTCTCTAATCAATGGCTAAGATTAAAACATGACTTGATCCGCCTTCTAGATCATTCTCACCCATACTTTGATTAATACCCATTAATATTTTAATTTCCCTAAGTTTAGACTTAGGAACCCCATTAAAAATATTAATTAATTTAATAAAATACAATCCAGGTGGAATTTCACCAAACAGTTTCTGGGTTCTTTAGAACTCATGTGCCTTGGCCTCTCCACCAATTTTCAAGGCTAGAGCACTTCCGATGCTATCAAAAACTAACACTCCCTCTTAGCGAGGAAAGTGCTCTAGCAACAATGTCTACCTGCATGTTGCTATGTTTCTAAACCACCTCCTTTCTACAATGTTGCTTCCACCAACACTGTGATGTTGCTACTACTGTACTGCTGCCCATGACGCTGCCACTGCCACTGCTGCCCATGACGCTGCCACTGCCACTGCTGCATCTGTACTACAGCTCCCTCTCAAATGTTGCATCTGCTACGCTGCTAGCACTGCCATTGCTAACATTGCATCTGTGTTGCAACTTAGTTGCTGAGAGAAGCAACTGAAAAACATCCAAAATTAGCTGAATTTAACTATGTTCAACATAATACAATGAATATTGGAATCTCACTGCACTGCTGCCAGCCTCACTCTCAGAAAACATGTCCCAAGAAACCCTCTCCCGCACCACTGAAGCACTGTGTCATCATCCTGCTGCTCTACGTTAGCCTCAGAACCCTCTGCGTCATCCCTCTGACGTACTGCGTAGCCTCTAGGACCCTCTGCGTTAATCTTGCTGGCTCAGCGTGGATGACGTAGGCCCTTTGGCCTCTGCGTTGTCTTTGTTGGGCTCTGCGTGGCCTGCTCTAGCTATTGCTTATCGCTCTCTACCTCTGCCCTGGTCTCTCGACACTATCTCTGCCTCTCTGTCCAGTACTCACTGCCCCTCGTTGTTGATCATTGATTCGACTTTGATTAGCAACCCCACTCTAACAAATCGAATGATTGATCACTCTGGTGTGTTATCCAACTGACCCTCAAGCCTCCTCTTATACTTTTTTGTTGGTCTTTCAACGGCCGAGATTAAATCTCTAATCAACGGCTAAGATTAAATTTGGCTTGATCCACGACTTTTGGAACCTTCTAACCTAGTTTTATATTAATACCCATTAATATTTTATTTTTCCTAAGTTTAGACTTAGGAACTCCATTAAAAATATTAATTATTTTAATATCTCCCAAACCGGGTACAATCTGTCCAAACCATTTCTAGGTCTTGGAGATCTCATGTGCGTTAGCCTCTCCACCAATTTTCATGGCTAGAGCACATCCTGTGCTACCCCAAATCAACACTCCCTCTTAGCGAGGACTGTGCTCTAGTAATACTCCTCACTGAGAATCACACTAATTATCCGGCACTGGTACCTGTGTTGATGCTAGGCCTACCCGCTCAATATCCTCTGCCTGTTGCATCCTGCTCTACTGCCCATGTACCTGCCACTGCCACTGCTGCATCCATACGACACCTCCCTCATCATTCGTGTTGTTATTGGTCCATCCTCCCAGCACTGCATCCCCCTCTCATCATGTTGCATCGTGCTACTGCATTGCAACTCAGTTACGGAGAAGTAAGTAACTGATCCACCCAACTTTTGACATCCCTGTCAGGCTAGAAACACCCCTGATGCTGAAGCTCTCTCTATCGCTAACATGTGCTACCTCTACTGACCTTTGCATTGTTGCAACAACTCCCTGCATCTCACACCGTTGCACACCTCTTCGTGTTATCCTGCACTGGTGCAACACTCTTTGTGCCTCTCGCATTGTTGAAGCCTACTAGCCTCGCATTGCCCAGGGACTCCTGCACTGTAGCACTCTCCACCGCTTCATCCACATCCGTCTCTACTGACATCTGCCAGTCCTTCTACTCACTCTTCGAGGTTCCCGTAGCAAGGTATAATCCAAGAGGTTGGGTACCTCAAGGATCCTACCCCTCATCGCATGTAGTCCTATTGACTACAGCTCGATGTCTCCCCACCTCTTCTCTAGAGGTACATGAGCACTCATGGCACAATCGTCATCCTTCTCGACTTTCTTCTCTGCCTTCGTTGGCGCTGCCTTAGAGCCAGACACCTCTCCCTTGTTCTTCTTCCTCGGTCACTGGTTGGCATAATGACCTAGTTCCCCACAGTGGAAGCACTTGACCTTAGAGAGGTCCTTCTTCTTCCTCTTCTCCTGCTTTCCCGCAGATCCCAGAGCTACATCCTCTTCCTCTTCCTTCTTGATCCGGACTCCTTTACTGCTACTTCCCGTCTTGCTCAACTGCCTAATCTCCTCTTGGCAAAGAGCCGCCCACAATTCTTCCCAATCTGGAAGATTTGCCCTGCCCAGTATGCTCTTGACAAATGTCTCCCACTCCTCGAAGACCGCGTTAAGTGCGGTCCTCACCATCATCTCTTCATCTGGCGTGGCTCCTATGGAAGTCAATTGGTCCCGGATCTCCTTCAACCAACTGAGGAAGTGATCTATTTGCTCCCCTTTTGCATCTGGTATGACCACAGTTGATTCTCAAGTAACATCTTCCTCTGCACGGAAGTATGCTAGTACGACGTCTTCACGGTGTCCCACATTTCCTTTGTCGTCTCCTTCACGCCAATATGCTGGACCACATGATCCTTAACCCCATCAAGGATGATGCATTTTTCCTTGGCCATTGCCTCCTTGTACTTCCCATTAGTTGTCGGTTCAACTGGGATAGCCATTGTTCTCAAGGCGAAGCCCTTGATGCGACGTCTATCTAAAATGGACAAGATCCTGGCCTTCTAGACCACAAAGTTGGACGCTCCATCGAGCCTGTCCTGATCCCTCAATCCATTCACAACCATCTCTCTACTCTTCTTGTCAACTGCTCCGAGTCTCTCTACTTCCCTCCTGGAAGTCTTCTCTTTGACTCCTACTGAGTCTCTCTACTTCCCGCCTAGAAGTTCTCTGCTGGACTCCCTCTGAGTCCCGATTTCCCTTCTAGAAATCCTTCTGCCAAACGTCAAGTTGCACCTATCCGATCTTCTATAAACCTGCAACTCTGATCCGAATTCCTTGGCTAGAAATTCGCCTCATTTGAAACTCCCTCTACCTTGGTTTTTCCCTATTAGGTATTGTTCTGCCCACAGTACCCCACCAGCTTCGCTCTCGCAAACTGCCCACAACTTCCTATGCCCCAGCAACTGAAGAACTGAGCCTCTAGGCTCTGCGCAATCTCGGCACTGGCAAAACAGCTCCCTCAGCGAACTGCATCAACACTTATGGTCTCTTTCTTCCCTCCACAGCCTCTGCGTTGGCCTCTCTCGAGCCCGGACTGATGACGCCGTCTCTCTGCATCAACCCTTATGTCGCTTCTGCAAGGATCAACTTTTGTCACTTGAGACAGCTGATTCTGCTACAAATGCTCTGCTTAGCTGATGCCTTCAACTCTCCTGTGATCTGCAACCACCCTCTGATACCATGTTGAAATTTCTAAGTCTATCCGTTAGAAATTTAATCTGTATTCTTCTGGTTTATTTCTTCTACTTGTTAATTTCGAACAAGTTATTTAAAACATATAAATAACAAAATAAACACAATATAGTGTCAACATCTACAGATCAACAGCTGAAAGAAAACAAACACACAAGTGACACCATTATTTTTGGACAAATGTCCTCGGAAAAACCCAATCCGAGAAAACTAGTGCAGCTATTTTGAGGGTTTATTATTATGCAGTATTTCCTTGAGTACAACTAGGTGCCAAACTGGCTCACCTGACAGAGAAAACAACCGGCAGTAATACCTCTCTATTCGGAAACAAGTATTTAGAAAACCTGTCCCACGAAACCCTCTCCAGCACCACTGAAGCACTGTGTCAGCCTCCTGTTGCTCTGCATCAACCTCAGAACCCTCTGCGTCAGCCTTCTGAGGCACCGCACAACCTTAGGGAACCTCTGCGTCACTCCTACTGGCTCAGCGTGGATGACACGGGCCCTCGGGCCTCTGCGTTGTCTCTATTGGGCTCTGCGTGGCCTGCTCTAGTTGTTGCTTCTCGCTCTCTACCTTTGCGCTGGTCTCTCGGCACTATCTCTACCTCTCCGTTCAGTACTTACTGCCCCTCGCTGTTGATCACTGATTCGACTTTGCTTAGAAACCCTGCTCTAGCAAATCGAATGACTGATCACTCTGGTGCGTTCTCCAACTAACCCTCAAGCCTCCTCTTATACTTTTCCTGTTGGCCTTTCAACAGTCGAGATTAAATCTCTAATCAAAGGCTAAGATTAGATTTGGCTTGATCCATGACTTTTGGAACCTTCTAACCCAGTTTTATATTAATACCCATTAATATTTTATTTTTCCTAAGTTTAGACTTACGAACTCCATTAAAAATATTAATTATTTTAATATCTCCCAAACCAGGTACAATCTATCCAAACCATTTCTGGGTCTTGGAGATCTCATGTGCCTTAGCCTCTCCACCAATTTTCATGGCCAGAGCACATCTGATGCTACCCCAAATAAACACATTATTTACATAATTATTTACATAGATTTGGAAACAAAGAATTGGATTTAACTTATTAATGAGCAAGTTAAGGTTCAGCTCTTACTCCTGGGATCTGGAAGGCTTTTGGAGGAGTGAGGAACGCTTTTTGGAGGTGTGAGGAACGTTGCCAGCTTCTGTCCCCATACTGGCAATAGCCTGATCGGCCGATATATGGCTTGCCAACCGTACAACAGAAGCTTGTGCCACTCACAGAGTTGCAAAATCCTGACTTTTTATGTGACGGCCAACTTCTAAATATATTTTTAATTTTATTTCAAAAATAATATTATATTAACTAACCCGATTCTAGGTAGCACTAAACTCATTTAAGGGAATTAAACTTGAGTCTAAAGCTACCAAACTTAACCGAGTATCATTTTCTTTTTGTTCGTTGGCTTTACACGCATGTCGATCGATAGACATGAGTCCCCCACCTAAGGTTTGGATCCATAATCTCGTGTAATGCAACGTAGAGATTTTTTTTTAAAGAATTTTATTTCCAAGATGTATTGTACCATCGACAATGTGATTTTTAAGAGAGCCAATTTTAGGGCTTGAGCAGTTGGTAAGTTATTATTATTAAAAAAAAAATTAAATTTGTTGTGCTTCGCTCGTGCAGGTTCGAACCTTGTTGTCGACACTAGCGATAAATCAACAGCAAATTTTAAGATACCATTTCAGGCATTAACGCTAATCGCGTGTTTGACTCTCCCAAGTCGCAGTTAGGCTGCAAGGTGGCTCAGATATCTTTGTCGTTAATTGCCCATGTACAGAGGGCTATTTATATACAACATTTCATTCGCAAACATTTATTACAAATTGGTAGAGTTATGTTACTAATATATTATAAGCTTGTATTTAATTAAAAATAAAATCTAATGATGCCGCTCCTACCTTAGAAATCCCTTATCCGTATATGATATATATTATTGAATAATTTTTAATAAAAATTTGCATTTCTTATGAAGAAAATGACAATTTTTTTGCAGGTGCCTTAACCGCTCACCATATCGACACTGAAGAATTTACAGAATTTACAGAAGGCAAGAATTTGGCTAATGTATTTACACAAAGGAAACTACAGCATGCAAATTGTTGTGAATCACCTTGAATCATCAACCCAACACGATATATATTCAGTGGTAAAATCCCCATGACAACAGATAGGGAAAAGACGCAGAGAGGTTTACTTAAGGCTCATGGTTAAATTCTCAACATGGTTCAGTGGAGACGATACAATCCCAGAAAATCACAAACTTGAACTTAAATTTCAAGTTGGGGTTTCAGTTTATAATATGAATAAATTTTCCTATGACAGAGTGTATGACAAACTGTAGCATTAAAGTGTTTTAGCAATAATAACATATTGTAAAGCCCTAAGTTGTGAAACCAACAATAATGTCCAGTGTTAAATCACTGCAACAGGGAGGTAGCAATACTTGTTTGAAAAATCACAGAGATGATTCAAAAGAGGCCCTAAGATCCGCAGAATTTGGAAACCTTGCTCTGATACCAGTTGTGAAGACCAAACACAATTTAAACCACTAATTTCTACAAAATTTACCAATTACAATCTAGGCATAATTTATCAATTTAATTCACATATACATACCTGGTTTACGAGTTTGACGTTGATTCCGTGCTGATGTAGCTTCAATTGCTCCCGATACCAAATGACCAAAACCTCCCAGCCAAGCTGAGCACAACCTTGGTACCCAACTCCAAAATAATTCCCAATTGGAGTATTTTGGCCCCCGTGCCCAAAAGCATCAAAAATAATTGCTCAAATCTCAAGTTTTGGTTCGAATATACAGCTTTGAATCGAATCTCCAGCTCTAATTCAGATCTTTTGTTCTCCTTCCAGTCTTTCTTACCTCAAAAATCCCTCCCCCAGTGTCTCTGTGTACTCATGATAAATACCCTTCCTAAGCGGTCACCGCCCTCTTCCACCGCCCCTCATTATATTTTTATTTGACGGTCATAGCTTTACATGTAACCGGGAGGTGAGGGTATGTATATATATATTGTTATGTTTATTATGTTTAAATTTAATAATTTTAACTTTTATAAAATTTAATTATAATATATAAAAATGAATAGTCATACATGTATATATATCAAATGTTTGTTATATTAATTTAGAAATTTTAACTTATAAATATATATTTATATAGATATATATATTAACAATAATTAACTTATAACTTTAACTCTATAGTGTTCAATATTTACATTAGAAGGATTGGAATTGTAAATTTTATTTAACAACTTAATCAGTACGAAGTCTTTAATATGTATATTTTGAATGTCGAATTTTAGGTAATATCTCTCTTCTCAATAATTTAGGTATTTAGCCCATTTTCATTCATTTAAACATTTTTCCTAATTATTTAATAAGTATACTAGTGTTGATCCAGGAGGATCTCGTCAGATAAGTTGCACAGGTTCGGTGTCGTCGTCAGCTTTCAGTGTTCGATGTCATCAGCTTCGACAGTGATGTTTATGGTTCAGGTTGTCCAGTAATGTATATGGTTTTCATGGTGATGGTTTGATATCTGGGTGTCGACATGTGATTGTTGTCAGTTCCGTCAAGATTTGGCTGTCAACAAGAGTTTTTTGTCCACCTTGCAGGATTTGGTTGTCGATGGATTTGTCGTCATGTGATGTCATCGCAAATGTAGGTTTGTGTCGAAGATATGTGTGTGGGTTTGAATGTCACTTTGTAGCAAATGGTTGTAATTGGTTTTGATGTAAAGGCTAAAACTTATGACTAAACCCTAGCCCTAAAAGCTATGGAGGAAAACATCAATCCTAAAGTCTAAACCATAACCTAATACATCAAACCTAAGTCCTAACACCTAAATCCATACATTAAAACACCTAAAACTAAGTTCTAGACCATTACCCTAAGTCATAAACCTATCGAGCATATTACAATACAACACTATGTATTAAAGCAATTCAAAAAAACACATAAACTTATGTTATAAACCCTCGGCCTATGTAATACATTGCAAAACTTTAATATAAATCCCTAACCGCCATCTGCTAACCGCGTCGGAACTGTGCCATGTGAGTGGCCAGAGGAGATCGGGCGGAGGTTAGAGTTAACCACAGCGGATAGGATAATCGTAACAGCATCGACAGTCATGTGAGCAGCGGAGATGTCAGAGCTTAACTGCAGCAGAGATTGTTAACCGTCGGGAGTTACGGTTAGCATGTGAACAAGAAAGCCACAAATAGTTGTTCGCAAGATGTTTACGCCGGAACCGCCAGTTGGAATTGGAAACCGAGACAGACGTTGGAAATCTGGTTCAGAGAGATTTCTTATGATAGTTACCAGAAGTGTCTGTGTGCACATTCAGTTTGGTCAATTTGTTGTGTAATCAACCTCTTCAGAATCAATCCTAATAAAGCAGTCGCCCATCTTGAAAGCGGACCCGGAGACGTAGTCCATCAGGGACGAACTCCGTAATCAATCTTGTTGTCTGGTATTGTTGTGTATTTGTTGTTTTCACTTCAGTTTTGCATCTTACTTATGTTTTCTCATCTATCATAAAGTCCTTCTCAAGCAGTTCTCACGTTTTCAGCACTTTAAGTTAACATTCATTTCATTGTTGCCATAATCAATTCTACTTCAGTTTTAGCATATGATCATTTCAGATCATATAATTTGGTATCAGAGCAGGTTGCATTTGTAAAATTTGCCATTGAATGATAACCAGGTCAAAGTCGCAACGTGGAGAAAGAATCCTCGAGCAGATTGATCCAGAGATTGGAAAGCGAAGAGTCGTTCATAAGTCGACCATGACAGGATCTGATGCAAGTGAAATGCCAGAAACTAAAATGAGCGATGAACAGTTTCAGCAAGCATTCTTGACTATGCAGCAAATGTTGGGAGAACTCTACGAAGATAAGAAGGCGAGAGATGCAGCTTCTTCTTCAAAGACATCGAAGAAGGACAAAGGTAAAGGCAAGGTTGATAAACCACCTTCACCTCCGTCATCTCCATCATCATCTTCTTCTTCTTCTTCCAATGCAGAATCTGAAACAGAAAAGAAACCTAAGAAAACATCTCTTTTAAAACTTGATGTAAAATTTCAATTACCTATTCATGATGGCGAAATGAATCCTGAAAAGCTGGATAACTGGATTAAACAGTTAGAAGTGCATTGTCGAATTCAAAACATTTTTGACGATAAAACGAAAATTCAATTAGCTACACTTAGAATGGGGGGAACAACTTTAATCTGGTGGGAAAGTAAAACTCAAATAGATGTAAAGCAGAAAGGAAAAGTCATCTCTTCATGGTCTAAGTTTTTAAAAGCTCTTAGGAAGCAATTCTATCCTTTAGGATACATTCAACAAGCTGTATTCATTGGCATCATTTGAGGCAAGGTAAAGGGCAGAGTGTTCAGGAGTTTACTCAGGAGTTCAGAACGAAAGCATTGGCGCTTGGTATTTCATTAGATACACGTAAAACTTTATTAAAATACATCAGCAGTTTACATTCATATTTGCAGCATACATTATTGATGTTTAATCCTGATGATTTTGACGAAGTGTGTGTTCAAGCTATACATATTGAATCAGGTGGCAGACCATTCATGTTTTCATTGCAATCATCCAAATAGTTGGAAATCAAAGATTCCAATGAAAGTAAGGGGAAGAACAATTCGAAGAGAAAGAAATCAGCGATAGCTCAGAAGGAAAGACCTACTTGTTCTCATTGCCAGAGAATCGATCATGATGAATCTAATTGTTGGAAACTTCATCCAGAACTTAAGCCCAAGAAGTTCCTTCAAGAGAAAGATGAAAAGAAAGCAATTGCAGCAGTCCAGCAAGATCTAGGTTCTGATTCAGGTGATGAAAGGAGGATAACTGCCATGGTTAGTGTTGACCACTACGTGTCAACTCCCCATAGCAAGTACACCCCCTTTTCTTCACAAAAGGGATAGCGCTTGATTGACATGTCCGTGCCATTCGACAGTCATCGTCGACTTGATCATATTATGTTGTAAACCCAGTCTGCATGTGTGAATTGTAAATAATCTTAGCAGATATGAGTCATGTATGTAAATTGCCTAGGTGGACCTAATTTCCTAGTGATAATCTACGTTCCGGAAGGTTTTTTCTCACCGATCTATGATCGACAGAGTTTTCCTTCAGCCTAACCCCAAAGCCGGAATGGATTTTGTCATTAGAATCTTAGGAGAATCCTAGTGTGTTAATCTGCTAGATTATAGTTGTGTCGCAGAACTGGGTGGTTTATGAGGGTCTATGTCAAATGGGTTCTCCCCCTTGAGATGTAAAGTTGTAAAAGTCATGATGTAAAGTGTCTTGAGGGTTAGAAAATGTTTTAATCCCCTCATAAGTCCTAGGTCCTAGGTGATTTTTCCAAAGGCTAAGTTCGAGGATCCATTTAAAAATAAACTAAAAATTAAAAAAATTTAAAATTTTAAAATTTATAAAATAAATTAAAAAAAATAATAAAATAATAATAAAAAATAAAAGCTTAAAAATGATAAAATAATAATATTTTGAGTAAATAAATGCAGAATTTCAATTTTTTAATGCATTAAAAAATTCGACGGATGAGATTAAGAGATATCTTGATCCTCATCGACGGTCGAGATAAGTTTGACATGGATCACTCTTACTAGCTGTTGGGGATTTTTCCTTTAAATAGGGTGCTAGGGGTCATTTGAGAGCAAATTCGATCTGTGAGTCTTGTGCTGAAGAAGCTCTCTTGTAAACTTGTCTGGTGCTAATAAAGAAAGACTTTGGGGTTGAAATCTTGCTGGTGTTACTCTCTGGAAGTGCTGTGAGCTATTTTATTTTCTGCATATTTTAATTTTCAGCCATTAGTAACAGCTTATTGAAGAGTATTGTTGAGCATAGGTATCTTGTTCACTTGCTAGGGTTTGAATGGTATTAGATTTTCTGAAGTAATGGCAGGTATCTCCATTGCATTTGAGATCTAGTACTGCTTTTTCTCTCTTTATTGATGGTTGAAGTGAGCTGTGCAGGAAACCCTTATTGAAGAAAACCAGTGGGCGTTTGGGGAAGTTCTCGGCTGAACCAGCCAACTCCCACAAGCATTCTCTTGCAGGGCCCAGCTAGTTTTTGATCCTGGGTTTATTATTTGAGTTTGTTTTCTGATTTGCATGAGAGATTTCTAAAGTATTTTCATAGTAAATCTGAAGTTCTAAAAATATTATTGATGATCACTGACAAATCTGGCTGTTGTAGAGCTATAATTTTGTAAATATTGGACTGGTTTGTAGGGTTTCATTTTTAATCTTTGCATATACTTTCCGGATTTTTTGGTTTTTTTTCCTTTTTGCAGGTTGCAGGTCTGAGATAAATTCTTGTGGAAAATAGCTTTTGCAGGGGTGTTTGTCTCAGATCTGAAGAAATTTTGGGGTTTTCATCAATTAAATCTGAAGCAGGGAAAACTTAATTTTTTTTATTTAAAGCTTCTTCAAGGGTTTCTGAGTTGTTGTTCTACAAACGTGCCGAATCTGTCAGCAAACCTGTGTCTTCTCCTATACGCAATCATCCCTACAGCGCACATCAAATTTTGGGTTTACTTGCAACGTTGGTTCTCCATACGCACCTCCACGCTGCATCTCCTCAGTATTATCCATGCCAGACCTGCGCCCATCTACGCCTGAACCACGGCTTCCTCACTAGCTATCGTCTATCTGCCCATCGAGCCACCAATCCTTCAATGCATTCCCTTCTCTGCCGTCCACTGCAAAGACTAAAGATCTCGTTTTTATTCATACGGGCCAGGTAACGATTCAAAGTTTTTTTTTGTGTGCTGGATAATTTCTCAAGACATGCGTGCTGCGTCCTCGTCCCACTTGCAAACCTCTCCATCCAGCCATTCAAAACCCGAGCCCTCATGGCTGCTGCATTTTTCAAATCCGCTCCAAAGCTGCCGTAAGCACCTGCAAACCTCTCCATCCGCCCTCGAAAATCATTCCGCCATATGAACGCGTTTTCTCTGTGTATACGGGCCAGCCTTTTTTTTCATGCGTTGGTTTGGTAAGACAATGGTAAACTTAGATTTCGATTTTCATTTTCATTTTTATTTTAATTGTATTTTTTCGATTTTGACTTCAGATTTTATTTAGGCTCTGTTTAATCTTTATGCATTAGATTAGCTTTGTTTTAGTTTTAAATTTATTTAAACATAAAAAATAAAAAAACATCGTTAGATTTTAGTTTTTGTTTAATAGTTTTAGATTAAATATCATTTCTTTGTTTTATTTTGAGCTTTAAAAAAAAAATCGATTTCCAGTTGTTTTTCTTAACTTAGATTTTAGCTTTTCATTTAGAATTTCAATAATCAGAGAATCAATAAAAAATAAAAATTTCATAAAGACAAAAAATATTAAAAGGAGTTCAGTTTTAGGATTTAGATTTAATTTTTATTCTAGTTAAATTTTAATAAAAAAAAAAAAAAGGTAAAAGTTCCTTTTTATTAGACTTTAGATTTAGATTAGATTTTAATTTTCAAGTTTTGTTTTAGTTTTAGTTTAGATTTTATTTTTTAAAGTTTTGTTATATATATATACAAATAAAAAATTCATAAAAAATTATAAAACTTTAAAAAAGCATATAGAAATTGTTTCCTTATAGTTTAGTTTTTTTTTATTTAATTTAGTATCATTTAGATTTTTGTTTAAAAGTTTCATTTAGCTTTAAAATTTTGCTGTATCTGAAAAACATAAAAATATTTTGGAAATATTTTACCTGATTCAGTCTTGGCTCGGGGATTTATCACGTTTTATCTTTTTCTGCTAAGGCTAAAATTTTGATGTGAAACTAATGTTTATGCGATTTAACGTGCTTGAATGATCATGAATGTCATATATGGTTAGCGTTTAAAATTTCGTGGTTTTATATCGAATTTCATCTTTCGAAGCTTTAATCGCTGGAATATCATTTAAGCATTTTCTCTCATTAGCCTCTGTTCGAGCTATTTGATGATAAATGATTGCTCTGCATGGTTTACTTTTTTACAGCATTTAGTAAGTAATCATTTACACATTAACTTTATAAGGCACTGGTCTATTTATTTAACAAATCAATTTAGTGCTTGTTTCTTCGTGTCTCCCAACCCAACTGGTCCACAGTTGGTCTTCATCATCTCATAGGGTCTACCCCCCTTAGCCGCAGGAGACAGGCTTAAACGGAGAGACCGGGGATCAGGGTGACAGCCCCCGGTCTGAGCGTTGTCGTGACAATCTGTGCGACAACATTTTTTGGCGCCGTTGCCGGGGATACTTTATTCTCGGTGTTTCAACGACTTTTCATCATTCATCGTTCATCTTTCTATCATTCGTTTGAGCCGGCAACGCCAACATTTTTTGGCGCCGTTGCCGGGTTAGAGTTTTTCTGGCCCTGGCGTTTCAATGACATTTATCATTCTTTCATCTTTCACATATCTCATTTGAGCTGGCAGAGTCAACATTTTTTGGCATCATTTGGATCTTTTCATCACCTTATCTTTCATATCAGCAACTTCTCTTCAGTTCGTTTCTTATTTGGGTGGCGACTCCATTTTCTTATTTTTCCCAGACAAGAAGCCTCCCTCATATCAGCTTGTTTGTCGCTTTTTGGATCCTAGAATTAGATTCATTGTTCAAGTGGCGACTCCACTTCTTTCATCTATTGATTTTCTTGAGCAGAGATCTCTTTCTATTATCCATTTGGTCCCTAGTTATTCATCATGGATTATTCATTTAAACCATGTCATTTTACTGATAATCTCCATGATTTTCCGAAAGAGGCCATTTCTAAATTATTTTTGTTCTCAGGTGGTGATTCAGTCACTGTTAGATAGCATTTAAACAGGTTTACTTGTGTAATGATCATATATTGTAGACTTCCTCAATATAATCATGAAGATGTCAAGATGCGTCTATTTGTCCATTCTTTAAAGGGTGATGCTTTGAACTGGTTTAATAATTGTCCTGAGGATTCTTTCACTTCTTTACAAGACATTGTTGATGCTTTTAAAGATCGATATGGTGATCCAGATAGCTCGCCTTGTGCCCCTAAAATTGTGCAACAGAATGAAAGTAATCTTGTAAAAGGTCCAGCTGTCGATGAAAGATTCCAAGACAATTCTTCATATCAGAATGTGCCATCCACCTGTACCATTGCAGATCAAATCTATGATAGTGGAAAAGCAGGGACAAATTGTAAAAACAGTGTTGACAATGAAAAGGAAGATCAGAAGCAAATTATACAAGAACTAATGCGGCTGGTAAAAAATATGGAGGTCAATCAAACTAATTACGCTAATGATGTGAGAACTTTATGCACCCACCTGGAAAAACGTAATAAGGAGATGGAAATTATGCAAAATCAACATGCTAAGGAAATTGAGGCCATGAAAACTAATCATGACACAGAAATTAGTTTTATGCAAAGCAAGTTATCAGGCTTAGAGGAAAATATGATAAACATGCAAGCAAATCATAAGGAAGAGATAAACTCTATGCAGTATTGCTTAATGACCATAAATGAAAAGAACGATAAAGTAATAAAAGATATGGAAGAAAACCATGCCAGGGAAATTAGTGCTATAAAGGTTGAACACTCTAGTCAGATGGATGCCATTAAAATACAGTGTCAGAAATTTCAACAGCAATCGGAAGATGAAAGAAACCGAGGAATGTCAATAGATCAGAAGCCTCCTAATCTGTTACAGCAAGCTCCATCTTGTTATGAGGTTCTTTGTTCCATTGAAAATTGCCTGGATGAAAGGGAAATTAATAATCAGATTGATACTCACACGGTTAATCCACCAGTCATTGAAGATCAAGTTATAACTCATGGCACCTGTGAGATTGGTCCATCATCCTTGGCAGGGCAGATGCAGAATGAAGAAATACATGTCACGCATATCTTGCATACTTCATCTGAGAGTTTTGAAGCAGAAAGTTCCATGCCATCAGTGATACGGCCTGCCAGGAAGAAAAAGCACCAAAGAAAGAGAACGAGAAGAAGATTTGATGCATCAGACGGCCGCGAGCAGCTTGATTTTCGGATAGGAAAAAGTCCTACCATATGCAAAATTGGACATGGCACATCTGACAAGCAGCCGACAGATTTGCCTGAAAGCAGGCAAATGCTCAGTATACACTATATTGAACACATATGATGCCATGGGGCATCCTTTGTATTGTGTTTCTAACCCTACTCCTTGTCATTTCACCATTTCATTTCTGTTTTAGGATTAGATTTACTTTTCCAGATAGTTAATAAATGAAGAGCTTATGTCTTTCATGTGCTTAATGTTATATGATGATTTTTGGATGGACGCTACTTATGTTTTATTATGTATTGCGTGGATGCAGATTCTGGATTCTCACATTACTGCAGTGCAGCAACGTGTCCCCAAGTAGAGCTAGATGTTGACCACTACGTGTCAACTCCCCATAGCAAGTACACCCCCTTTTCTTCGCAAAAGGGATAGCGCTTGATTGACATGTCCGTGCCATTCGACAGTCATCGTCAACTTGATCATATTATGTTGTAAACCCAGTCTGCATGTGTGAATTGTAAATAATCTTAGCAGATATGAGTCATGTATGTAAATTGCCTAGGTGGACCTAATTTCCTAGTGATAATCTACGTTCCGGAAGGTTTTTTGTCTACCCGATCTATGATCGGCAGAGTTTTCCTTCAGCCTAACCCCAAAGCCGGAATGGATTTTGTCATTAGAATCTTAGGAGAATCCTAGTGTGTTAATCTGCTAGATTATAATTGTGTCGCAGAACTGGGTGGTTTATGAGGGTCTATGTCAAATGGGTTCTCCCCCTTGAGATGCAAAGTTGTAAAAGTCATGATGTAAAGTGTCTTGAGGGTTAGAAAATGTTTTAATCCCCTCATAAGTCCTAGGTCCTAGGTGATTTTTCCAAAGGCTAAGTTCAAGGATCCATTTAAAAATAAATTAAAAATTAAAAAATTAAAAAAATTAAAAATTTATATTAAATTTATTCAAAAGTAAATTCAAAAAAAAATAAATAAATATAAAAATAAAAATAAAAAAAAAATAATAATAAATAAAAATAAAAAAATAATAAAAAAAAATAAAAGCTTAAAAATGATAAAATAATAATATTTTGAGTAAATAAATGCAGAATTTCAATTTTTTAATGCATTAAAAAATTCGACAGATGAGATTAAGAGATATCTTGATCCTCATCGACGGTCGAGATAAGTTTGACATGGATCACTCGAACTAGCTGTTGGGGATTTTTCCTTTAAATAGGGTGCTAGGGGTCATTTGAGAGCAAATTCGATCTGTGAGTCTTGTGCTGAAGAAGCTCTCTTGTAAACTTGTCTGGTGCTAATAAAGAAAGACTTTGGGGTTGAAATCTTGCTGGTGTTACTCTCTGGAAGTGCTGTGAGCTATTTTATTTTCTGCATATTTTAATTTTCAGCCATTAGTAACAGCTTCTTGAAGAGTATTGTTGAGCATAGGTATCTTGTTCACTTGCTAGGGTTTGAATGGTATTAGATTTTCTGAAGTAATGGCAAGGATCTCCATTGCTTTTGAGATCTAGTGCTGCTTTTTCTCTCTTTATTGATGGTTGAAGTGAGCTGTGCAGGAAACCATTATCGAAGAAAACCAGTGGGCGTTTGGGGAAGTTCTCGGCTGAACCAGCCAACTCCCGCAAGCATTTTCTTGCAGAGCCCAGCCAGTGTCGATCCTGGGTTTATTATTTGAGTTTGTTTTCTGATTTGCATGAGAGATTTCTAAAGTATTTTCATAGTAAATCTGAAGTTCTAAAAATATTATTGATGATCACTGACAAATCTGGCTGTTGTAGAGCTATAATTTTGTAAATATTGGACTGGTTTGTAGGGTTTCATTTTTAATCTTTGCATATACTTTCCGGATTTTTGGGTTTTTTTTTCTTTTTGCAGGTTGCAGGTCTGAGATAAATTCTTGTGGAAAATAGCTTTTGCAGGGGTGTTTGTCTCAGATCTGAAGAAATTTTGGGGTTTTCATCAATTAAATCTGAATTAGGGAAAACTTAATTTTTTTTATTTAAAGCTTCTTCAAGGGTTTCTGAGTTGCTGTTCTACAAACGTGTCGAATCTGTCAGCAAACCTGTGTCTTCTCCTATACGCAGTCATCCCTACAGCGCACATCAAATTTTGGGTTTACTTGCAACGTTGGTTCTCCATACGCACCTCCACGCTGCATCTCCTCAGTATTATCCATGCCAGACCTGCGCCCATCTACGCCTGAACCACGGCTTCCTCACTAGCTATCGTCTATCTGCCCATCGAGCCACCAATCCTTCAATGCATTCCCTTCTCTGCCGTCCACTGCAAAGACTAAAGATCTCGTTTTTATTCATACGGGCCAGGTAACGATTCAAAGTTTTTTTTTGTGCGCTGGATAATTTCTCAAGACATGCGTGCTGCGTCCTCGTCCCACCTGCAAACCTCTCCATCCAGCCATTCAAAACCCGAGCCCTCATGGCTGCTGCATTTTTCAAATCCGCTCCAAAGCTGCCGTAAGCACCTGCAAACCTCTCCATCCGCCCTCGAAAATCATTCCGCCATCTGAACGCGTTTTCTCTGTGTATACGGGCCAGCGTTTTTTTTCATGCGTTGGTTTGGTAAGACAATGGTAAACTTAGATTTCGATTTTCATTTTCATTTTTATTTTAATTGTTTTTTTTCGATTTTGACTTCAGATTTTATTTAGGCTCTGTTTAATCTTTATGCATTAGATTAGCTTTGTTTTAGTTTTAAATTTATTTAAACATAAAAAATAAAAAAACATCGTTAGATTTTAGTTTTTGTTTAATAGTTTTAGATTAAATATCATTTCTTTGTTTTATTTTGAGCTTTAAAAAAAAAAAAAAATCGATTTCCAGTTGTTTTTCTTAACTTAGATTTTAGCTTTTCATTTAGAATTTCAATAATCAGAGAATCAATAAAAAATAAAAATTTCATAAAGACAAAAAAGATTAAAAGGAGTTGAGTTTTAGGATTTAGATTTAATTTTTATTCTAGTTAAATTTTAATAAAAAAAAAAAAGGGTAAAAGTTCCTTTTTATTAGACTTTAGATTTAGATTAGATTTTAATTTTCAAGTTTTGTTTTAGTTTTAGTTTAGATTTTATTTTTTAAAGTTTTGTTATATATATATACAAATAAAAAATTCATAAAAAATTATAAAACTTTAAAAAAACATATAGAAATTGTTTCCTTATAGTTTAGTTTTTTTTTATTTAATTTAGTATCATTTAGATTTTTTAAAAGTTTCATTTAGCTTTAAAATTTTGCTGTATCTGAAAAAACATAAAAATATTTTGGAAATATTTTACCTGATTCAGTCTTGGCTCGGGGATTTATCACGTTTTATCTTTTTTCTGCTAAGGCTAAAATTTTGATGTGAAACTAATGTTTATGCGATTTAACATGCTTGAATGATCATGAATGTCATATATGGTTAGCGTTTAAAATTTCGTGGTTTTATATCGAATTTCATCTTTCGAAGCTTTAATCGCTGGAATATCATTTAAGCATTTTCTCTCATTAGCCTCTGTTCGAGCTATTTGATGATAAATGATTGCTCTGCATGGTTTACTTTTCTACAGCATTTAGTAAGTAATCATTTAAACATTAACTTTATAAGGCACTGGTCTATTTATTTAACAAATCAATTTAGTGCTTGTTTCTTCGTGTCTCCCAACCCAACTGGTCCACAGTTGGTCTTCATCATCTCATAGGGTCTACCCCCCTTAGCCGCAGGAGACATGCTTAAACGGAGAGACCGGGGATCAGGGTGACAGCCCCCGGTCTGAGCGTTGTCGTGACAATCTGTGCGACAACATTTTTTGGCGTCGTTGCCGGGGATACTTTATTCTCGGTGTTTCAACGACTTTTCATCATTCATCGTTCATCTTTCTATCATTCGTTTGAGCCGGCAATGCCAACATTTTTTGGCGCCGTTGCCGGGGATAGAGTTTTTCTGGCCCTGGCGTTTCAATGACATTTATCATTCTTTCATCTTTCGCATATCTCATTTGAGCTGGCAGAGTCAACATTTTTTGGCATCATTTGGATCTTTTCATCACCTTATCTTTCATATCAGCAACTTCTCTTCAGTTCGTTTCTTATTTGGGTGGCGACTCCATTTTCTTATTTTTCCCAGACAAGAAGCCTCCCTCATATCAGCTTGTTTGTCGCTTTTTGGATCCTAGAATTAGATTCATTGTTCAAGTGGCGACTCCACTTCTTTCATCTATTGATTTTCTTGAGCAGAGATCTCTTTCTATTATCCATTTGGTCCCTAGTTATTCATCATGGATTATTCATTTAAACCATGTCATTTTACTGATAATCTCCATGATTTTCCGAAAGAGGCCATTTCTAAATTATTTTTGTTCTCAGGTGGTGATTCAGTCACTGTTAGACAGCATTTAAACAAGTTTACTTGTGTAATGATCATATATTGTAGACTTCCTCAATATAATCATGAAGATGTCAAGATGTGTCTATTTGTCCATTCTTTAAAGGGTGATGCTTTGAACTGGTTTAATAATTGTCCTGAGGATTCTTTCACTTCTTTACAAGACATTGTCGATGCTTTTAAAGATCGATATGGTGATCCAGATAGCTCGCCTTGTGCCCCTAAAATTGTGCAACAGAATGAAAGTAATCTTGTAAAAGGTCCAGCTGTCGATGAAAGATTCCAAGACAATTCTTCATATCAGAATGTGCCATCCACCTGTACCATTGCAGATCAAATCTATGATAGTGGAAAAGCAGGGACAAATTGTAAAAACAGTGTTGACAATGAAAAGGAAGATCAGAAGCAAATTATACAAGAACTAATGCGGCTGGTAAAAAATATGGAGGTCAATCAAACTAATTACGCTAATGACGTGAGAACTTTATGCACCCACCTGGAAAAACGTAATAAGGAGATGGAAATTATGCAAAATCAGCATGCTAAGGAAATTGAGGCCATGAAAACTAATCATGACACAGAAATTAGTTTTATGCAAAGCAAGTTATCAGGCTTAGAGGAAAATATGATAAACATGCAAGCAAATCATAAGGAAGAGATAAACTCTATGCAGTATTGCTTAATGACCATAAAGGAAAAGAACGATAAAGTAATAAAAGATATGGAAGAAAACCATGCCAGGGAAATTAGTGCTATAAAGGTTGAACACTCTAGTCAGATGGATGCCATTAAAATACAGTGTCAGAAATTTCAATAGCAATCGGAAGATTAGGCCTTGGTTCCAAAGTCCAAAAGCCGGTTTCCCCTACGTGGGCGGCATTGTTCGGGCAATATGTTTTGGTCTCGAATTCAGTCACAGCTGTTTTTCAGGTCTGACTTCATTTTTGATTTGGGCACCGCCTTTCTGGTTTCTTGCCTGAGCCCAGTCATCCTGTTTTGGTTGCTGAATTTCCATGGGTCAGTGTTCAGTTTTAGTCGCGATAATGGTGTTTTTCTGTTTTTATGTAATAGTCTTGGTCATGTTCCCAGAAGCCCTTTTGGCTAGTCTTCAACAGGTTTTTTGGATAGTGTTTGGCTTTGCAATGTGAGCATGCCGCATCTCTGGGCTAGACATCTCGAGGCTTTGGCCTCTCTGTAAATTTATTTTGTATCAATATAGGAGTAGACAAATTCAGAAAAAATAAAAAAAAATAAAAATATATATATATATATATATATAAAAACTGTGTTAGAATGGTCCAAAAGTCATGGATCAAGCCAGATCTAATCTTAGCCGTTGATTAGGGTCTTAATCTCGGTCGTTGATTTGTCAACAAGAAAAGTATAAGAGAAGGCTTGAGTGTAAGGACTATGAATATTTTTAACAACTATTCCCTATGAACAGAGTATGACTTAACAAAATATTACAGCCTACAGCCGTTGCAGAGATAGTAAATGATTCTAGAATTACCCATTAAGAACCTGTGATAATAATTCCTGAATTTTGTAAATTTAATTGACAGAAACAATGAAAGTACTTACCTGTAATCCTATGGTCGATGAGGCCTCAAACTATTCCTGCTTCGGTTACCAAAAGACCGAAACCACCCAGCCAAACTGAGCAGAACCTCACTACTTAGTCCAGTAAACTTCTCAGTTGAAGCAGACTATTCCCCCGTGCCCAGAAACCTCAGAACAAGTAAAGCCCAACTCTTCCTGATGATAAACAAACTCTGTGTATCAGTTTTTCTCTTGTTTTTCCTCCCCCTGCCTCCAACCGTCCCTTCCTTCTTATATGTTTCCATTTGCCGACATCCTCCATCATCGTGTCAAAATTATGATACGTGTTTGATTTTTATAAAGAAAATCTGATTTTATTTTATTTGAAGATCTTAATTTGAAATAAAATTTATTTATTTATTTTAATGATTTACTTTTAATTTATTTAATTTTTAATTTTTTTAATTTTATTAATTTTATTTCAAACAATAATTTTTTTTTTTGATTTATTATAAGTGGGTCATTACATACATCCCTCCTTCCAAAAAACTTCGTCTCGAAGTTAGGGTTTATAAAATATAATAATAATTATTATGAGTATATAGGTCTTTATATTACAAAATTAAATTTGTTTTCTTTAATATTTTTAATATTTTACAACTATAATATCCATGTTCTGCCTTAGTTGGTTTTCAATTATTCTATAATCATCCTATCCTTCCTAATCTCTTTCGCTCCCATCCTATCCGTCCTCTACTGGAGTGTGCCATGGCGTCAGTTATACTGATCTAACCATTCATAAACTCGAAGAGTGACAACGTCAGCTATACCGACCTGATCCCTAGTAGGCATCCGACAATCATCATCACACGTCTAGGGGAGCGTGACTCGCACAGTCCTACCATGACTCCAGGGTTCGAAGGCTAAACGGTGGGCAATAGCTCCACCCCTCCCAATAGAATCAGGGTTAATACCCTATCATAGAATCTCTTTGTGCCTTAATTGTTCTGAAGTTTCTGTCATCACGTAGTCATTTTGGTAACAGATATTATCTGCAATCATAAACACTTGTCCATGCATTTATAAAATGTGCATTAACATATTCAAAACACATAGCTTATGTATATTTCATATATGTCATCTACAGTATAACATACTTTGCCATAATCTATTCATGTCAGTGGTTTTCATATCAAAATGTAATCATTCTTTGATTTCTATCTCATCAGTCATATTGATATGCATAAATAAAACAAAATTATAATATCTTAATTCTCATCAAAAGCAAAATTACTTGAATATTTAAACTTTACTTTGATAACTATAATTTAGTAAGATCAATAACATATTCCGTTTTGGTATCCATGTACTAGCGGAATTAAATAGATATTATGTCAAAAAAGTTCATGTTTATATATGGTCATTCAAAATGGTTCTAAGTTTCTGATTTACAGTAAAGTAAATATATACAAAACATAGTTTAAAGTTCTTCAAAATTGACACAGATTGGGGTATTTTTGACATATGTTCTCTGTATCTTCCCAAGTAGCTGATCCAGGCTATACTTGTCCCACTGGACCTTAACTTGGTCTACTAGACGATTTCTGAGTTGTCGAACTCTATATTCTAGTATACGTAATGGTTCAACCAATATGATTCCTTCGTCTAATACCTGCAGTTCCTTCCATTGAAGGTTATGAGATTGATCAGCTATATAATGTCTTAATACAGATACATGAAATACATTATGAACTTTATGCAAGCGAGATGGCAATGCAAGACGATAGGCAACAGGGCCGACTCTTTCCATGACTTTAAATGGTCCAATAAATCGGGGTGACAACTTTGTCCCTTTTCCGAATCGAATAGTGCTTTTATTCGATTTGATGCGGATGAAAACTTGATCCCCTACTTCATACTTCCTTTCAGTCTGTGAGTATCAGCATAACTCTTTTGTCTATCCTATGCTTCTTTTAATCGTTGCCTAATTTGTTTTACCTGCTCCTCCATTTCTTGGATTAATTCTGGTCCTACAATCACCCGATCTTCTAATCTGTCCCAACTTAATGGTGTTCTGCAAGGTTTGCCATATAATGCTTCAAATGGAGGCATTCTGATTGAGCTATGGTAACTGTTATTGTATGCAAATTCGACTAAGGATAAGTACTTTTCCCAGTGTGATTGCTGATCCATAACATACATCCTCAACATATCTTCAAGTACTTGATTTACCCTTTCTGTTTGCCCATCAGTTTCAGGATGATAAGCTGTGCTCAAATTTAGTTGAGTTCCTAAGGCTGACTGCATGCAAGTCCAGAATTTTGAAGTGAATTGTGAATCTCTATCTGATATAATCTTCTTAGGTACTCCATGAAATCTGATAATTTCATTTAGGAATACTCGAGCTACGTCAGCAACTTCGTAAGTATCTCTTACGGGAATGAAATGGGCGCTTTTTGTTAATTTATCCACTACTACCAAAATAGCATGGTGTCTTTGAGAAGTAAGAGGTAGCCCAGAGATAAAATCCATAGAAATAATCTCCCATTTGGTCATAGGAATGTCATGAGGTTGTAAAAGACCCGCTGGATGACAATGATCTGCTTTTACTTGTTGACATTCCAAACATCTTGCAACGAATTGAACGATATCACGTTTCATGCCCGACCAGAAGAAGAGTTTCTTGGTATCCACATACATTTTCTTTATTCCAGGATGTGCACAATACACTGCTCTGTGGGCTTCCTTAAGAATAGTGTCTCGAAGATCCCTATTATCAGGAATATACATCCTTCCATGGAACCGTAAGATTCCATCATCTTCTAGTTCATATCCTTCAAACTTAGATTCTTTTGTTTTTTTACTCTCAAGACTAGATCTCGCCTTTAAATACCAGCTATCTTTTATGAGATAATCTAGTACTCGTTGCCTTAAGTCTACTTTGATAGGTATGAGAGAAAATATCCATGGTCTTCTGCTTAAAGCATCCGCTACTACATTTTCTTTTCCCTTAATATATGATATTCCAAAGTCATATTCACTTAGGAATTCACTCCATCGTCTTTGTCTAGCATTTAAGTTTCTTTGGGTGAACAAATATTGTAGACTTTGATGGTCGCTTTCAAGAGTAAAACTTCGCCCCACTAGATAGTGTCTCCAAATCTTTAAAGCTAGTACTACAGCGGCTAACTCTAAATCATGAGTAGCATAGAGTTCTTCATGAGGTTTTAATTTTCTTGAGACATACGCTATTACTCCTCTGTCCTGCATCAATACTGCACCTAGCCCTTGTTTAGATGTATCAGTACATACCGTAAAATCTTTGTCTATATCAGGGACTCTTAAGATTGGTGCACTGGTCAGTAGTTTTTTTAGTTCAAAGAATGCTTTATTACATTCCTTAGTCCATTCATACTTAACACCTTTACGCTGAAGGGTTGTAATCGGCTTTGCAATTTTGGAGAATCCCTCCACAAATCTTCGGTAGTAACCGGTTAAACCCATAAAGCTTCGTACTTCATGTGCATTTTTCGGTATTGGCCATTCCATGATTGCTTTTACCTTCTCAGGGACTTCTGAAATCCCTTCACCTGATATGATATGACCTAAGTAATGAATCTTTTCCTGAAAGAACGAACACTTGGATAATTTTCCATACCACTGATGTTTTCTAAGGCCGGACAACACTATCTGTAAATGATCTTCATGTTCTTTATCATTCTTGAAATAGATGAGTATATCATCTAAAAAGACTTGTACAAATTGATCAAGATATTCACGGAAAACACTGTTCATAAGATTCATGAATACTGCTGGTGCATTTGTTAATCCAGATGGTACTACAGTAAATTCATAGTGTCCAAAACGTGTCCGGAATGCCGTCTTAGAAATATCGCTTTCAGAAATCCTTAGCTGATGAAAGCCTGATCGAAGATCAATTTTTGAAAAGACAGCAGCTCCTTTCATTTGATCGAAAAGATCATCAATTCGAGGCATAGGATATCGATTCTTTATTGTAGCTCAATTCAAGTCTCGATAATCTATGCATAATCTTAAGGATCCATCTTTCTTCTTGACATAAATTATAGGAGCACCCCAAGGTGATATACTGGGTCGAATATGTCCTATATCCAATAGTTCTTTCAATTGAATTTGCAATTCTTGAAGTTCTGGAGCTGTCATTCTATAAGGTGTTTTAGAAATCGGTTGAGTACCAGGTTTCAATTCTATTGTGAGATCTAGTTCTCTTTCAGGAGGTAATCTTGGTAGTTCCTTTGGAAATACATCCGGAAATTCGGCTAACACCGAATATTGTTCTAAGGATGGTCCTTTTTCTTTACTTACTTCCTGAATTACATATGCCTGACAACCTTTTCTTAATCAATGCTTCATTTTCATTGCTGATATGTAGCGTAAAGATACTTTTCTCTTTATTCCTTGAATTTGGATCGTTTCTTCTTCATCATTTATTCCTAGAATTCTTTTCCCATAACAGTCTACCCAAGCTTGATGAGCTTCTCGCCAATCCATACCTATGACAAGATCATAAGTTGCTAAGGCTGTGACATAAACTTTCAATTTAGTCGAACAGACCCCTAGGTCAATTTTGCATTGATCCACACTTAAGTCTACGGATTGGAGGTCTCCTGAGGCCATTTCTACCTGTCTGAAATCATTTTGTCTGCGAGCTGCCAACCCACATTTGTTTAATGCATATGACGAAATGAAACTATCTGTGGCACCAGTATCAAATAAGATTTTGAGTTTTATACCATTAATAATACCTGAAGATTCCACTACAGTGGATTGATGTGCTGCTTGATCGTTGTTGACTAATGCATGAATTCTATGATTGCCTTGGTTATTTGATGTTGGTTCCTTTCCAGTCCTATGCAATATACTTGATGAAGCTTCTGGACAATCACATTGAAAATGCGGTCCTCCACATCCCCAACATATAACCTGTGTTGGTCCTCTTGAATCAGGACGTGAATTTCTAGATAAAGAGCTTTGTCCTCTCATATTGTTTCCTCTTGAATTTCTTCCTCTATTAGCAGTTCCACGAGATTTCCATGGACTGGTGTTTGATGATTCAGCGGCTATAGTATTAACTGCCATGGGAACTCTTGTTCCTACATTTCTTGGGGTAAATCTATTACCATAAGGTGGCCTTCAGTTACCTCCCCTGAAGAAATTTCGGGGAGTCTTTCCTGGAAATCCTGATTGTAAAGATTCTGCTGGCCCTACATCCTTTTTTATTCCTAGATGTTCTTCTGCATAACAGCCACATTCTACCGCCTCAGCTACTGATGATGGTTTCCACATGCTCACCAAGGCCCTGATGCGAGGATTTAACCCAAATATGAAGCGTTCAGCCTGACGTTCATCAGAATCTAAGTAGTGAATGTATTTTACAAGCTCCATAAACCTTATCTCGTATTCCTCCACTGTTTTATTACCTTGAACTAATGTATGAAAGGTTGCGGCTTGTTGTTGTTGAAAATATGGAGGTAAATACTTCGCGCGGAATCTTTCCTCGAACAATTCCCAAGGGACATTATCCGTTGTGAGGTGTAGTTGTTTTTCCAGATTTCCCCACCAAATCAAAGCACTCTCCTTTAATTGAAATACAGCAATTTTTGTTTTTGCAGAAGAAGAATATTCTCTTAATTTAAAACATCTGTTCATTCCTTCTAACCATGCCTTAGCACGTTCTCCAGCTCGACCTCCTGAAAATTCTGGGAGTTTAATTTTCTGAAGCTCCCTAGAAATATCATCCTTTGATCTTTTAAACTCAAAATTCTTTGGCCCCGCTGAATTGGTTGCTAAGGGTTGAAGTTCTTCTTTGGTCTTAGCCATGGTTGACCCTTTTAATGTTTCTAATAAAGCTTCCAAGGAGTTCATTATCACCGTCAACTCCGATGCTGGAGCGATCGGTATTGATGGTGGTCTCGATGGAGGCGATGATGACGATGGTGGCGATGAAGATGGTGATGACGATGGTAGTGGCATTAATGACAGTGATACTGCCCGATCACGTCGTCGTCGCTCATATGTCCTTACCATTGTAAGGTTTCCTGTATACATAATAAAAATTTTATAAAAATTTGAGGTATATATTCGGATTTAACATATAGTTTTTTTTTTTGCCATTTCACATTTATAAATGGGTATAGTTTTTTTTTTTGCCATTTCACATTTATAAATGGGTATAGTTTTTTTTTTGCTATTTTTATCTGCTAGGCAGGTCTTACTGGTACCGAGGTCAAGGAGGGTGGTCTCGTGACCTCCTTGTCCTAATGCAAGGTATTCTATCCTAATGCATAACAATACTTATTCTAATGCATGGGTCTTGAAGGAAAAAAAAAATTATTTATTTTTTTTTTATTTTTTTTTTTTACAACTGCTCTCTCACAGTCAGATTAATTGAATGCCTAAATTAAAAGCCTATAAAGTATAGCTGGGTTTACTTCTTTTTTTTTTTAAGAAAAAGAAAAGAAATTTAACATTTAATTTACTTAGTTATAGAAACAGTGTTTACAAATATATAAATTCAATTGTTTTCAATATATATAGCTTCCCGCCACTAGTCATAAGCCATGACCAAGTGTATGAATACGGTGCATTAGATATAAAATTAAATATAATTTAATATAAAGTTTGTATACATATCCACATGAATTCCGAATAAGCTGTTACGACATTGGTGAAGTTTGGGTGTTTGATACCAGATGTAAGGACTGAATATTTTTAACAACTATTCCCTATGAACAGAGTATGACTTAACAGAATATTACAGCCTACAGCCGTTGCAGAGATAGTAAATGATTCTAGAATTACCCATCAAGACCCTGTGATAATAATTCCTGAATTTTATAAATTTAATTGACAGAAACAATGAAAGTACTTACCTGTAATCCTACGGTCGATGAGGCCTCAAACTATTCGTGCTTCGGTTACCAAAAGACCGAAACCACCCAGCCAAACTGAGCAGAACCTCGCTTCTCAGTCCAGTAAACTTCTCAGTTGAAGCAGACTGTTCCCCCGTCCCCAGAAACCTCAGAACAAGTAAGGCCCAACTCTTCATGATGATAAACAAACTCTGTGTATCAGTTTTTCTCCTGTTTTTCCTCCCCCTGCCTCCAACCGTCCCTTCCTTCTTATATGTTTCCATTTGCCGACATCCCCCATCACCGTGTCAAAATTATGATACGTGTTTGATTTTTATAAAGAAAATCTAATTTTATTTTATTTGAAGATCTTAATTTGAAATAAAATTTATTTATTTATTTTAATGATTTACTTTTAATTTTTGTAATTTATAATTTTTTTTAATTTTATTAATTTTATTTAAAACAATAAAAAAAAAAAAAAAATATTATAAGTGGGTCATTACATTGAGGGTCACTTGGAGAACACACTGAAGGAGACCACTCAGTTCAATTTCTGGAGCGGCGTTAGCTGAGAAATTGAACCAATGGTTTGGTGAGCAGTGAGGAGGCAGCAAGTACGGAGCAGAGAGGCGGGATCATCCACTGGAGATCAGCGCTGAGGCAGGAGAGGCAGATGCAGAGGCAGTAGAAGACTGTACAGTCACTTGTTGGGCCTGCGTGGGTGACGCAAAGAGGCCCAGGGCTGACGCAGTTAAGCAGGGGCTGACGCAGAGGGTTTGAGGGCCACGCAGAGGTCAGTCGGGCTGACGCTAGGATTGGGAGAAGTGTTGTAGAATTATTTCTCTCTGTGGGTAAGCCAGTTTGGCACCCTGTTGTACCGAAGAATTGCTGAATAATAAAATCCTCCCTTGCTACACCGGTTTTCCCACATTGGGTCTTTCTGGGGACTGTTGTCCAAAATATCTGTGTCAATGTGTTAATGCTTGTGCTTATGTTTGTTTCTGTATTACGGTGTGATATCTGCAGCAGTATTTATTTTAATGTTTATTGAAGTAATTTCATAAATAACTTATTGTGGAAAAAGTAGGAAAAATAAATCAGATGCTGCAGTGATAGAATTTTCACAAATAGGTTTGGCATCTTTTGCTTACTGTTGCATAAGTTATATAAGGTTCATAAAATTGTTGCATGCGAAAAGGATTGCTAAGATTTAAGTTCCTAAAGGGATTGATAATTGGCCAAGTTGTTTTGTTCTTTCATAATAAGAACACTAACACATCCTTGTCTCTTGTGAGTTTCATAAGCTTCAAAGGTTTCACTTAATAAGCTCACTCACATAAGCACATAAGCCTAAAGTCTAATATCTTGTTAACATTGCTCGAATTGATTGGATATTAGCATCTCTTGTTGGCATTATTATAATCTTGTTGACATAACTTGGAAAGCTTCTAATTTTCTAAAGAGCATCAATCATCTAATTGTCTATTTCTTGAGCAATTTTTATCGTTATCCTTTTCATTCTTGTGCTTGTCTCATATAAATCATTAAAGAGCCTTGGCTAATTGTTTTAAGTAACATCATGGATAAGTGCTCTAGTATCTTTTACTTACCTTGTTTCATGGTTAAAATCAATTGTGGATGACAATTTCATCTTTGGCATATTGGTGATTTGTTTAAGAGCATTTTGTCATTTAATATTTGGGCAATTATCTCTTGATTATCATGGGCACTTGTGATATTAAGCACTTCATCTTGTATTTAAGATTGTCTTTCATTCATTAAGTACTCTTGTGTGATAACTAAAGATCAATTGTAAATAACAACAAAACAACTTAAAACCATAAGAAATCTTAAATCAAGAGAACTCAACTATCTTGCATTGCATTCTAAGCCTAGTTGTGCATTAATCAATTCACCTCCACGCCTAAGCTTGGTTGATAGAAAGATAGGGCCCCTCTTCATCTTGTAGCTTGTGAAGGATAGACCCTTTCTAGTGTTAGTTTTTGGTAGCATCGAAAGTGCTCTAGCCTTGAAAATTGTTGGAGAGGCTAAGGCACATGAGTTTTAAAGAACCCAAAAACCGTTTGGTGAAATTCCACCTGGATTGTATTTTATTAAAATAATTAATATTTTTAATGGAGTTCCTAAGTCTAAACTTAGGGAAATTAAAATATTAATGGGATTAATCAAAATATGAGTGAGAATGATCTAGAAGGTGGATCAACTCATATTTTAATCTTAGTCGTTGATTAGAGACTTAATCTCGGTCGTTGACAACTCAATAGGAAAAGTATAAAATGGAGGCTTGGGGTTCATTTGGAAACACACACAGAGGTTTACGAAATCGATTTTCTGAGTTGAGAAGTTCTCAGGAGGAAAATCGATTGGGGAGATCTTGCAGCAGAGGGGCAGTGAAATTCCAAAAGAACTTTCCAGAGAATACAAGGCAGAGAAAGGACAGAAGACGTCCAGAGGAGGGTTGGCGCTGGCCTACGCAGTGCTGACGCAAAGGCAGCGCAGTCAGTGAGGGGAAGTCGAGTTTTTGCAGAGGGAATTCGAAGTTTAGGTGACGGAAGCCAGGGTGAGACTGGAGGCAAGAAGTTGAATTCTCAGCCAGCAGAAGATCCAGAGCAGAGAGGCAGCGTAATACCCAGGAGGGGTGACGCAGAAGCTGCCTAGGGTGACGCAGTTTGACGCAGAGGCCATCAGAAGGTGATGCAAAGCCTCCCAGAGCTGAGGATCAGTCACTGATTCTCCAGTGACAGGGTGAGATTATTTCACCGGTCTTTTGTCCAGTATTTTCTCTCTAAAGGATTGCAAGTTGAAGCATCCTAGATTTGTATTCAGAATTTTCCCCTTCATAATAATAAACCCTCAGAGTTGTTGCACTGGTTTTCCCGTATTGGGTTTTTCTGGGGACTATTTTGTCCAAAAATAACTGTGTTCTATGTATCTTGTTCTTTGCTCAGTTTCCTTGTTTCATGCAAATCAAATTTAAGTAGTGTAGGCTACAGAAGTAATTTGCTTTAGTATTCAAAAGAATAACTTGATGAATGTAATTAAAATCAAGTAGGTGAAGTAGATTCAGATTTGTTGTAGTAGGGGTTCCTTTAGGAGTAGGAGTTTTCACATGGTATCAGAGCATTGATTTTGAAATAGGGAAGAGCAGATCCAGCGCTGAGCAGAGAGGCCAAAAGCTGCACTTGGCAGCAATTCGAATCCCTTTGAAGGGATTGCGCAGTCCTTGCCAGGAAGCAGAGATTCCATGGACATCTCTCTCTAAGAGAGTCAACAAAGAGGTATGAATTCTGAATCGTGAGCTTGCAGAGGCAGAGGGAGTGACGCAGAGCCTCAGCGCAATGCTTGAAGGGCACAGTTTCTGTCGGGGTAGAAATCCGTCGAAAAGAGCGAAGACACATAGAAGGGGAATTTTCTCCTCAAAGAAATTTTTGCCAAAAAGTTCGAATTTCTCACTTGTCGGGCAACGGTGTTGAGCAGTGACTATAGGAGTCAGTTCGACAGTTGGGTGAGACGGCATCGCATGGGCTCAGAGATCAGGACAGGTTGGAAGGAGCTTCCAACTATGTCATCTGGTGTTGAAATTTCTAAGCCTGACATGTTAAAAATCCCTACTGCATTATCTGGTTTATTTCACCTACTCGTTTATTCCATTAACAAGTTATTTATACATATAAATACTGAAAATAAACACAAATGCAGCCTTAACTCATGTACAGATCAAGGGACACCGTTATTTTTGGACAATTGTCCCCGGAAAAACCCAATGTAGGAAAACCAGTGCAGCAATTCTGAGGATTTTATTATTATGCAGACTTCTTGAGTACAACTAGGGTGCCAAACTGGCTCACCCAACAGAGATTGTTACACGGCAGTAATACCTCTTCTCAAAGACAGATATTCAGCCTCTCAGCTCTAGTCTGCCCCACGAAAATCCTTTCGACGCTTCTCCTAGGCTCTGCATCAGCCCTGCTAGCCTTAGCGTAGCTCCTGAACCCTATGCGTCAACCTTCTACCTCTCTGTGTCAACTCTCTGGCCATCTGCGTCACCCATGCAGGCCCCTTAGCCTCTGCGCAGTCTCTCGCTGCCTCTGCGTGGCTCCTGTTGCCTCTGCGTAGTTCTAGCTGCCTCTACGTCAGCCTCTCTAGTCATTGCGCTGACCCTCAGGCACTATCTCTGCCTATCTGCTATGTACTCACTGCCCCTCACTGCAACAAACCCCACTCCAGAAAATCGAACTGACTGATCAATCTTGGTGTATCTCCAACTGACCCTCAAGCCTCCTCTTATACTTTTCCTGTTGAGTCTTCAATGACCGAAATTAAGTCTCTAATCAACGGCTAAGATTAGATTTGGCTTGATCCATGTCATTTAGGACATTCTCACCCAGTTTTATATTAATACCCATTAATATTTTAATTTTCCTAAGTTTAGACTTAGGAACCCCATTAAAAATATTAATTATTTTAATATTTCTCCAACTGGGTGGAATTTCCCCAAACCATTTCTAGGTCTTGGAAATCTCATGTGCTTTAGCCTCTCCACCAATTTTCATGGCTAGAGCACATCTGATGCAACCCCAAATCAACATATGGAAGACCAGAATCTTAGTTGTTCTAGAAGAATACGATCTCGAAGCCTACGCAAAGAGTGTTGTGGATGTTCCTGTTGACAATGATTAAAAGAAGAAGTACAAGGCCGAGCAAGGGAAGGCGAAGAGGCTCATTCTCGATGGAGTTCGAGATCATGTGGTCTCACACTTGCAAGACAAGGAACAACCCGAGAGATGTGGGAAGCCTTGTCTTCTCTATATGAAGGCTCTTTTGAAAAACGGAAGATGTACCTAGAACAGAAGTTGCAGTGGACTTTGATGCAGAAGGGAGAAGGGGTTAACTCCTATCTTCAATGTCTTTAGGACACTAGAGACCAGCTTGCTGCAGTGGGGTCCATTCCTCAGTCAACCGCGAAGATGAGGATAGCCCTGAATGGAGTCTCAGATGAATAGCAAGTCTTCATCCAAAGCATTTTGGGCAGGGAAAGACTACCTTCATGGGAGGAGATGTGGGCGGCTCTTCAACAGGAGGAGTTAAGGAGGGACCTAGTGAAGGTCAACCTCAATGGCAGCAGCAGGAGTGGCACAAAGACGAAGGAGGAGGAGGAAAACGCAGCTCTAGCATCGAAAGGAGAGCAGAAGCAGAAGCGGAAGGACATTTCAAAGGTGATATGTTTCAATTGTAGCGAGATGGACCACTATGCATCCCAGTGTCCTTTGAAGAAAAAGGATAAGGATGAGAAACATGATCCTAAGGCTGCTCCAGCAAAGATTGACGAAGATGAGTTTTCCATGAGTGCCCACGCATCTCCAAGAGGGAGATGGGGCGATATTGAGCTATAGTTGGAAGGACTACATGTGGGCAGGATCCTTGAGGAGTCCACCACTTGGATCAATTCCTTGCTACGGGAGCCTAAGATTCAGCAGTAGCGAGATGGACTTAGTGTCAGATGATGCAGTGGAGTGTTTGGAGGACGGATGCAGTAGCTTGGGACCAGATATTGATCAGCATAGAGCAAGGTTAGCAGCAGCGCAGATGGCACAGTGCAGAAGTCAGCAACAGCGCAGAAGTTTCATAGGGTCAGCAGCAATGAGATTCCAACTTTCATTGTATTATGTTGAACGCAATTAACTTTAGTTAATTTTGGATGTTTTTCAGTTGCTTCTCTCAACAACTGAGTTGTAGTACGGATGCAGTTTTAGTAGTGGCAGTGCTAGCAGCATAGCAGATGCAGCCTTTGAGAGGGAGTTGTAGTACAGATGTAGCAGTGGCAGTGTCATGGGTAGTAGTACAATAGCAGCAGTGGCACAGTGTTGGTGGCAGCAATAATAAAGAAAAGAGATGCTTCAGAAACAGAGCAATATGCAGGTGGACATTGTTGCTAGAGCACTTTCTTCGCTAAGAGGGAGTGTTAGTTTTTGGTAGTATCGGAACTGCTCTAGCCTTGAAAATTGGTGGAGAGGCTAAGGCACATGAGTTCTAAAGAACCCAGAAACCATTTGGTGAAATTCCATGTGCGTTGTATTTTATTAAAATAATTAATGTTTTTAATGGAGTTCGTAAGTCTATACTTAGGGAAATTAAAATATTAATGGGTATTAATCAAAATATGGGTGAGAATGATCTAGAGGGCGGATCATGTCATATTTTGATCTTAGTGGTTGATTAGAGACTTAATCTCAGCCGTTGAAGACTCAACAAGAAAAGTATAAAATGGAGGCTTGGGGTTCATTTGGAAACACACAGGGAGATTGAGGAAATCGATTTTCTAAGGTGAGAAGTTCTCAGGAGGAAAATCGATTGGGAAGATCTTGTAGCAGAGGGGGAGTGAGATTTCGGAAGGACTTCCCAGAGAATACAAGGCAGAGAAAGGACAGAAGACGTCCAAAGGAGGGTTGACGTTGGCCTACGCAGTGCTGATGCAGAGTCAGTGCAGTGAGTGAGGGGAAGTCGAGTTTCTGCAAAGGGAATTCGAAGTTCAGGTGTCGGAAGCCAAGGTGTGAGACTGGAGGCAAGAAAGTCGAATTCTCAGCCAGCAAAAGATCTAGCGCAGAGTGTTGATTTGGGGTAGCATCGGATGTGCTCTAGCCACGAAATTTGGTGGAGACGTTGGGGCACATGAGATCTCCAAAACCCAGAAAGTGTTTGGGCAAATTCTAAACAGTTCAGGAGATATTAAAATAATTAATATTTTTAATGGAGTCCCTAAGTCTAAACTTAGGGAAAATAAAATATTAATGTGTATTAATATGAAATTGTGTTAGAATGGTCCAAAAGACATGGATCAAGCCAGATCTAATCTTAGCCGTTGATTAGGGACTTAATCTCAGCTGTTGATATGTCAACAGGAAAAGTATAAGAGGAGGCTTGAGAGTCACTTGGAGAATACACCAGAGTGATCAGTCATTCTATTCTCTTTAGCGGGGTTTGCTAAGAGAGAATTAGTGATCGGGAGATGCAGCTGGGGGGCATTTGAGTATAGAGAGACAAAGAGGCAGAGATAGTGTCAGGAGATCAGCGCAGTAGCCAAGGAGAGTGACGCAGAGCTAGCCAGGGCTCACGCAGGGCCACACAGAGGAAGCCGGGAGCTGCGCAGAGCCTCAGAGAGGCCAGCGTTCCTGATGCAGAGGGCCAGAGGACTGACGCAGGGCCTCCCAGGGCTGACGCGGACCCATCCAGGGTGACGCAGGGCCAGCATGAGGCAGAGAGGGGCTGACGCAATCCAGAGAGAGGCTGACGCTGGGGTTTCTGGGGCAGATTGGTGCTGAGTGGTTGCCAAAAGAATTATCTAAGGTTTCAGCCAGGAGATTTGTCAGAAACTGAGAGGTATTACTGCCAAGGAAATTCTCTGTTGGTTAGGCTAGTTTCAGCACCAGATTGTACTCTGATATTGCTTAATAAGAAACCCCTCAAATAGCTGCACCGGTTTTCCCACATTGGGTTTTTCCGGGGACATTACTCCAAAAATAATGGTGTCATATGGTGTGTTTGTTTTTGTTTCTTTTAGTTGTTGATCTGTAATATGTTGAGCATGCACTAGTGTTTATTTTCAATATTTACATTGTAAATAACTTGTTAAGGAAAATAACAAGTAGTAGGAATAAATCAGATAAAGTGCATAGAGAATTTCTAAGTAAACTTAGAAACTTCAACATGGATTAAGAGGGTGATTGCAGATCACAGGAGGACTAAAGGACATCAGCCGAGCGGAGCAATAGCAGCAGAAAACAGTTGTCTCGAGGTGACAGAAGTTGTTTCTAGCAGAGCAGCAACAAGGAAGGGTGACGCAGTGCCTACGTCATCAAGGGTGAGCCGGGAAGAGGCAGCGCAGAGGCTAAGGAAGGCAAAAGAAGCCTCACGCAGAGCCACACAGTAGCTGGGAGGGCTGACGCAGTTGGCTGAGGAGGTCAGGTTGCTGGTGCCGGGATTGCGCAAAGCCTAGGAGCTCTCACCTTCAGGTTGTTGGGGTTTAGAAGGCTGTGGGAATATTGCAGAGTGGAGTTGGTGAGGTACTGTAGTCAGAACAGTACCTAACAGAGCAAGGCCAGAGGAATTGCTATCGAGGGTTTCTAGCTGAGGAGCCTGGATCAGTGGTGCGGTTACACAAGATGATCAGAGTAGGGGGCATCTCGACAGCGGCAGAAGGATTTCCAGAAGGTAAATCAGGACTCAGAAGGAGTCCAGAAGAGAACTTCCAAACGGAAAGTAGAGAATCAGAGGAGTCGAACAGAGAACTCCCAGGAGGGAAGTAGAGGAGCATCATGGCACTACATGGAGTAAGAGACCAGGATAGACTGGACGGAGCGTCGAACTTCGCAGTCTGAAAGGCGAGAATCTTATCCGTACTTGACAGGAATCGTGTCAAGAACTTCGCCTTGAAGGTAATAGCTATCCCAGTCGACCCCAATGATAATGACAAGTACGTGGAGGCGATGGTGAGGGCCAAAACCAATATCCTTGACGGGGTCAAGGATCATGTAGTACCACACATAGGCGAGAAGGAAAAAACATTTGAGATGTGGGAGGCTCTCAAGAAGCTGTACCAGCATACTTCTGTGCAGAGAAGAATGCTGCTTGAGAATCAGTTGAGGTCGTATTAGATGAAGAAAGGAGAATCGATTGACACCTTCCTCGAAGGACTGAATGAGATCCGAGATCAGTTGACTGCTATAGAGGGGACACTGGATCAAGAGTTGATGGTCAGGACAACCCTGAATGTTGTCTCAAAAGACTGGGAGGTATTTGTCTAGAGTATACTGGATAGAGGGACTCTCCCACCTTGGGATGAGATGTGGGCAACTCTTCCATAGGAAGAGATCAAACGGCAGTCGAAGACGGGTAGCAGCAGTAAGGGGATCAAAGTCAAGCAGGAGGAGGAAGATGTGGCCCTAGCATCTGAGGGAAAGAAGGAGAAGCAGAAGAAGAAAGATCTCTCCAAGATCAAGTGCTTCCACTGTGGGAAGTTGGGTCATTATGCGACCCAGTGTCTGAGGAAGAGGAGTAAGGGAGAGTCTTCCGAGACTAAGGCAGCGCCAGCACGGGCAGAGAAGGAAGTTTTGACAGACGATGACTGTGCCATGAGTGCACACGCACCACTTGAGCGGAAGTGGGGAGACATCGAGCTGTAGTCAGGCGGACTACAGGCGATGAGGGGCAGGATCCTCGAGGTACCCAGCCTCTTGGATTAGACCTTGCTACGGGAGCCCTGAAGAGGAGTAGCAGGACTGGCTGATGTGGGTAGAGACGGATGCAGATGGAGCGGCAGAGAGAGCTACAGTGCAGGAGTCCCGAGACAGCGCAAGGCTAGCAGGCTGCAGCAGTGCGAGAGGCACAGGAGTGTTGCACCAGTGCAAGATGGCACAGAGAGGTGTGCAATGGTGCGAGATGCATGGAGTTGTTGCAACAGCGCATAGGTCAAAGAAGGAGCACTTGTCAGCGACAGAGGGAGCTTCAGCATCAATGGGTGTCTCTAGCCCAAAAGAGAGGTCAGTTGGAAGATTAGTTACTTACTTCTCAGTAACTGAGTTGCAGTGCAACAGCGGGCAGCATGATGCAACATGATGAGAGGAGGTGCAGTGCGGATGCAGCGCTGGGAGAAAGGACCAGCAGCAGCACGGATGCAGAGGGAGCTGTCATACAGATGCAGCAGTGGCAGTGGCAGAACCATGGGCAACAGTACAGGATACAGCAGCGCAGAGGATGGTGGGCAGCAGGCCTAGCATTAGCACAGGGACTGATGCCGAATAATCAAAGTAATACTCAGTGAGGAGTATTGCTAGAGCACAGTCCTCGCTAAGAGGGAATGTTGATTTGGGGTAGCATCGGATGTGCTCTAGCCACGAAATTTGGTGGAGAGGTTGGGGCACATGAGATCTCCAATACCCAGAAAGGGTTTGGGCAGATTCTAAACAGTTCAGGAGATATTAAAATAATTAATATTTTTAATGGAGTCCCTAAGTCTAAACTTAGGGAAAATAAAATATTAATGTCTATTAATATAAAATTGTGTTAGAATGTCCAAAAGACATGGATCAAGTTAGATCTAAACTTTGCTGTTGATTAGGGACTTAATCTCGGCTGTTGATATGTCAACAGGAAAAGTATAAGAGGAGGCTTGAGGGTCACTTGGAGAATACACCAGAGTGATCAGTCATTCTATTCTCTTTAGCGGGGTTTGCTAAGAGAGATAGAATTAGTGATCGGGAGATGCAACTGGGGGGCAATTGAGTATAGAGAGACAAAGAGGTAGAGATAGTGTCGGGAGAGCAGCGCAGTAGCCAAAGAGAGTGACGCAGAGCTAGCCAAGGCTCACGCAGAGGAAGCCGGGAGCTGCGCAGAGCCTCAGAGAGGTCAGCATTCCTGATGCAGAGGGCCAGAGGACTGACGCAGGGCCTCCCAAGGCTAACGCAAACCCATCTAGGGTGACGCAGGGCCAGCGTGAGGCATAGAGGGGCTGATGCAGTCCAGAGAGAGGCTGAGCTGGGGTTTCTGGGGCAGATTGGTGCTGAGTCGCTGCCAAAAAGATTATCCGGGGTTTCAGCCAGGAGATTTGTCAGAGACTGAGAGGTATTACTGCCAAGGAAATTCTCTGTTGGGTAGGCCAATTTCGGCACCCAGATTGTACTCTGATATTGCTTAATAAGAAAACCCTCGAATAGTTGCACCGGTTTTCCCACATTGGGTTTTTCTGGGTACATTAGTCCAAAAAGAATGGTGTCATATGGTGTGTTTGTTTCTGTTTCTCTTAGTTGTTGATCTGTAATATGTTGAGCATGCACTAGTGTTTATTTTCAGTATTTACATTGTAAATAACTTGTTAAGGAAGGTAACAAGTAGGTAGGAATAAATCAGATAAATTGCATGGAGGGTTCTAACTAAGTAAACTTAGAAACTTCAACACAGAGAGGCAACATAATACCCAGGAGGGGTGATGCAGAAGCTGCCCAGGGTGATGCAATTTGACGCAGAGGCCATCAAAAGGTGACGTAGAGCCTCCCAGAGCTGAGGAATAGTCACTGATTCTCCAGTGATAGGGTGAGATTATTTCACCAGTCTTTTGTCCGGTATTTTCTCTGTAAAGGATTGCTAGTTGAAGCATCCTCGATTTGTATTCAGAATTTTCTCTTGCATAATAATAAACCCTTAGAGACACTGCACCGATTTTCCCGTATTGGGTTTTTCCGAGGACTATTTTGTCCAAAAATAACTGTGTCCTATGTATCTTGTTCTTTGCTCAGTTTCCTTGTTTCATGCAAATCAAATTTAAGTAGTGTAGGCTGCAGAAGTAATTTTCTTTAGTATTTAGAAGAATAACTTGATGAATGTAATTAAAATCAAGTAGGTGAAGTAGATTCAAATTTGCTACAGTGGGGGTTCCTTGAGGAGTAGTAATTTTCGCATCTAGTGGTTAAAACAGTGACCTTGCAGTCGTCAGCGCCACGGCCTCTGCAGCGCCGGAGGCATCGAGTACGTTAGATTTCAAGGAGAGGTATCATTAACCAAGTCTTTGCTTGCTTCACCTTGACTTCTCTCTACCACCTACTTTTGAGACTAGCCTTAAAACAGCTAGGGATTAAGGGATTTACTTAGCTAGGTATACAACTGAAATTAACCAAGATATTGCATTTCACCTAGATTTTAGATCTTGCATTTCATATAGGATAGATAAGCATTTCTTAAGCAGCAGTTGTTCATCCGGTCATTTGGTCACTAATCGATCTAAAGTAAGTAGTTGACTCCATAAGGCACTGGTCTCATATATAAATCTAATCAAATCTTTAAAACTTGCTAAAATCAAACAAGTGGCTAGGCCATTCAATCGTGTCTCATGGACTTGTTGGTTGCCAACGGGTCTCGCATTCTCTTATTTCATAGGGACTACCCTCCATAGCCTGCTATTAAGAGACAGCTAGAACGAAGAGGGCAGGGATCAGAGTGATAGCCCCTACCCTAAGTCGTTGTAATAATGCATGTACAATCAGTGACAACACTCCCCATCCAATTTTCCACAGGAATCTTTAACTCCTAAAACTGACTGAGGACCTCAACCTTGGTCTTCCGGAAGTATATCCTAGTCCTCCTAGAGAAATATTCTATGAGTATCACATAATAGCAATACTACATTACGAACTCCACTGACATAGGACCTGTTGTCACCTAATATGTACACTTGGATGTGGGAAAGTTTTCTAACCCCACAAGGTATAGTCTTTAAGGCGCAACGCTCGGAGAAGGGGTTGTCACCTATTCCCAACACTCTCTGTTTAAGCTCTCTCGTAGGCAAGCTAAGAGAGGTAGGCCCTAAAGATGGTTAGTAAAGAAAAAATTGTTGGAATACCAAGTTCTTGTTGATTTTTGATAGCATGGGAGCTACTCCAAGCCCTAGGGTTCAAGATTTGGAGGTTGGAGCACCGCAAAATTCATTTATGGGCTTGGAACCCAAGGTTGGGGTTTTGCACCCATCGATGTTTGGGTCAAAAGCATGAGGAATTTTCTACAAGTGATGGATGGAGATGATAGAGGATGACGAGGAGAATCCAATGTAACGAAAATCGTCGAAATCCGAGTTGTAAAAGATGAGATATGAATTTTTTAAGTTAGTAATTGTTTTTGGCACATAAGTCATGTAGGCTTGGAATGAAATGTGCCAAAATACATGACTCTTCAAGGAATTCGTGGAGCCCTTGTATTGGTATAAATATAAGGTGTGGAAGATCATTTTACTCATCCAAATGTGCATCTATCTCTTGTGTAAACAAATCTTAGGCAGTGAAGTTTGTGGAGGACAAGACGTGGAGGAGAGAAGGTTGGTTTGGCATAATTCTTTATCTATTACATGTCCAAGTTTACCTCAGGTGGAGGCCACAGACTTAGGGTGATTTTAGGATTGTTTTGAGTGTGGCTGGGTGAGGTTCTTCTCTCCTTGCTAGGCCGCAACCCTAGCTGTCAATTGTGGATAGGCTGTAGGCCTGAAATGTCCTGTACAAGAGGGTCGTATGTGTTGTAGTGTTCACAGTCAGCCGCAGAGTATACAGGGAGGAGTTTTGGGCTTGTTTGAGGGCTAGTTGTAGCCCTATCCCACAGGGAGTTTGGGCAGCAAAGGTATGGAGGGAGGCCGCATTTAATAAGAGGTTGTTTGGGCATTTTTAGTGGGGTTGTTGCAGAGTAACAAATGCCCTAACCAGGAGCAACCAAGATAGCAGATGTTACAGCATTTCAGAAGGAGGTATGTCAGGTATGTGATGTGTTTTGTGTGAGCAGATGCTAGCTGGATCAATCCTAGTGTGGACAGAATTAGTTGCAGCCTGTGGAATACATGCATTAGGGTTGACTTGGGTGGTTAGAGACCCTAACTAGGAGCAGATCCTACAGTGGTTTATTGAAAAAGGTATTGGGCACCTTTGGACTATTGGAGGGCAGCGTGTAGGTAGACCAAAGTAGCCCTAGAGCAGCAAACAAGAAGGATGTTCATTGTTGCGTGATTGGGTGAAGATTGGAGCCTAATGTGTAGCTCTTTGAAGGATGAAAGAAGCTACTAGATTGGCAGATAGGAGCTCAGGTATTGGCCAGCCTAGAAGAGCAGATTAGATCAGCCCATGTTCATTGGAGAAGAAGTGACTTGCAGCAGTGATAGGTGGCAACCCTCTTGGAGTCTCTATGTGTTGTTTCTTGATGAACTAAGGGACAGCTAAAGAGCAGAACGGAAGCGAAGGACCGGCAGGATGAGATACGACATAGATACTAAGATTGTAGCGAGATTGTCATTGTATCTTGTATTCTTATACTTGTGGATATTTGAGGGCCATTATCCCTTGTATGGGAACCCTAGATAGTTGTATTATATGTTGATTAATATAACGAAGTTGGGTTGAAAAATTTGTAAAAAGTTGTCGATAATTGTGCATGTGTGATTTATTCTTGTTTATATTCCGTTGTGCAAAATAGCTTGGTTGATTTTCTTGGTTTGGTAGTGTCAGAGATTTTAAGATTCTACTCCATCTTGGACAGCTCATATGATGCAGTTCATATTTTTATTGGATTCCTCTTTCCAAGAGTTGTAGGATTGATCTAAAGATCATCTCATTCTGACAAGTATAAATGGAATTATGAATTTATTTCTTCTATGGACTAATTGTCAAGGTCAGCGAACAAACTAATGTAGGCTCAGAAGCCCAAAAGACATGTCTCTTCACCCTCAACGTTGCATATAAATAGAAAGAGCATCTACCTCTTTTGGACATCATTCATCATTCACATATCTTTCTCTCCCCTCATCTGATTGGGTGTAAGGATTTATGGGTAGCCTCTCTCCTCCATACGTGTGAAGGACAAGTCTGTGATTTTCTGTTTTATGCATTGACCAAATTGCGGAAGGGTTGACCAACGTTGACCAGGCAACAATTGACCTTGTTTGGCAGTGATTTTTCTTGGTGAAATTCTGTTTGGGCAGGCCGCATTTCTAGGCACAGAAATCGAGGCATTTTGAGTTCTTTGACCAGCGTTGACCACAGGTTTGACTCTGCGTTGACCAAGTTTGACTGATATTTTCAGGATTGTTTTGGGCTGATTCAGACTATCCTTGGAGGCAGAATTCACTGGGTTTGACCGAGCTGATTTGGAGGAAGATTTCTGCTAAGTTGACCAGTGTTGAATTTCTGGTTAGCGCATCTTGTTGGCTGTAGTTTGACTGGACAGAATTGACTGTCTTTGGGCAAGTGAACTTTGTATATTGTACTCTCCCTCTCTGCTGAACTTTTGAAGAATAATAAGAAGAATTGATCAAAGGGTTTCCCCACATTGTGGTTTGTCCCTAGCATGTGCCACATCTTGTGTCCTCTTGTCTTGGCTTGTCTTCTGTTTTTTTAGTTATGCTCTATTTGCATTTACTGTCATGTTACTGTGATTGCTAATATGGAAATTAATATTGGGCTAATAAGAAAAATTGAAGTAAATTGCTCTTAAGCATAGAACATACCATTGTTATCTAAAATTAACATGGTATCGGAGTTGAGGTGAGGACAAAGCCCAAGCAAGAATGAAAAGAGAAATCACTGAGATTTGTTGGACAAGAACAAGATTCAGTGGCCTCCGCATCTTACTTCAAACCTGATGACAAGCTCAATGATAAGTCTGATTATCATGCATGGAAGATGTCTCTTGATTTGACTTTAGAAGAGCAGGATGTTATGGACTATGTGCAGGGAGAGATTACTGGACCTCCTTCAAATTCATCGGCTGCCGCTAAGACATAGTACAAGAAAGGTGAAGTCAAAGCTAACAAGATCATCAAAGATTCTATTAACAAGCATTTGGTTGCATACATCTCCGATTTGAACACATCTAAGGATATGTATGACAGGTTGGTTGGCATGTTCAAAGTTAGAAATGCAAACCAAGTCCTCTTTCTCAAAAACAAGTTGAAGGACATAGAGAAGGGAAGAAGTGAAGATATCCAATCCTACTTCATCAGGATTACCGAGATCAAAAATGATCTTCTTTCAATTGGAGAAGTTATTGTTGATAGGGAGCTCACTCTCATTTCCCTTGGAGGTCTCCCTCGTGAATGACATGTGTTCAACACTACTATCCTCAACAATGATAGGATTCCAGGTTTTGATGAATTGTTGACTAGATGTACTCAAGAAGAGACAAGGATGATGGAGAGAGACATGCATTCTAATAGGAGTGATCCCATTGCATTCTCCGCTCATGCTAAAAAGAAGAACACTGCAGGTTCAAAGAAGTAACGTCAAGGAAGACCGAGATTCAAAGATGGAAGGAAGGGAAAATGCTTCATTTGTAACAAGTTTGGCCACTATGATAGGGAGTGTCCTAATAGAAGGGATACACCTCGGGATGATGACAACAACAACCACAACAATTTCAGGGGCAACAACAATCAAAAGAATTGCAGATTCAACAACAAAGGAAAAATGAATGCTTCCACTACTCAACATGGAAATGGTCAACCTCTCAAAAGATCAAGAAACTCCGGGTATGATGAATCTAATGTTGTAGATAACAAGAAAAAAGAATTTTATCTTATATCTGCCCTCTCTACTGTCTCTCCTCCGGATACCTTGGGAAATTGGTTAATTGATAGTGGTGCCTCAAGGCACTTCACTTGGTATAAGGAAGCTCTTTCAAATTTGATAGAAAAAGATACAAATTTGGAAATCATTCTTGGGGACAATGCCACCTATCTAGTGAAGGGAGTTGAGAATGTTACTCTTCAATTGAATCAAGCTAACACCATTCATCTACAAGAAGTAGTATATGTATTGTTGATTTGGGGTAGCATCGGATGTGCTCTAGCCATGAAAATTGGTGGAGAGGCTAAAGCACATGAGATCTCCAAGACCCAGAAATGGTTTGGGGAAATTCTACCCAGTGAAGGAGATATTAAAATAATTAATATTTTTAATGGGTTCCTAAGTCTAAACTTAGGAAAATAAAAATATTAATGGGTATTAATATAAAATTGGGTTAGAAGGTTCTAAATGACATGGATCAAACCAAATCTAATCTTAGTCGTTGATTAGAGATGTAATCTCGGTCGTTGAAGACTCAACAGAAAAAGTATAAGAGGAGGCTTGAGGGTCAGTTGGAGATACACCAGATTGATCAGTCAGTTCGATTTTCTAGAGCGGGGTTTGCTAAGAGAAATCGAACCAGTGATTAGAGTTGCAGCGAGGGGCAGTGAGTGCATAGCAGAGAGGCAGAGATAGTGTCGGAAGACCAGCACAGAGGCAGAGAGGCAGAGATAGTGTCGGAAGACCAGGGCAGAGGCAGAGAGGCAGACGCAGAGCCACGCAGAGGCCAGAGGGCCTGCATGAGTGACTCAGAGGCTGCAGTAGTGACGCAAAGGGCCAAGGAGGCTGCACAGAGCCTCAGAGGGCTGACGCAGAGGGTTTCAGGCTAACACAAAGGCCAGGAGGGCTTACGCAGTGCCTCAGAGAGGCATTGGAGAGAGTTTCGTGGAGCAGACTTTCAGAATATCTGCTTCCGAAGAGAGGTACTACTGCCAGATAGATTTCTATGTAGGGAGAGCCAATTTGGCACCTAGTTGTACTCAAGAAAAGCTACTTAATAATAAAACCCTCAGAACTACTACACCGGTTTTCCCAAGTTGGGTTTTTTCGAGGACGATTGTCCAAAAATAACGGTGTCCCTTGTTTGTTTGTCTATTTCTTTCAGTTGATGATCTATAGATGGTTGAGACTACATTGTGTTTATTTCAGCATTTATATGGTTAAATAACTTGCTCAGTAATTAAACAAGTAGGTGAAATAAACCAGATAGTGCAGGAAAATTTCTAACGGGTTAGGCTTAGAAATTTCAACATGTACCTGATCTAAAGAAGAACCTAGTATCTATCTCAGCGATGGAGGACAAAGGATTCAAGGTGGCATTCATTGATAGAAAGGTACGTGTTTGGAAAAAAAAATTCAAAGAAGCATTTACTCTTGGATTCAGGGTTGATAGCCTATATCAAGTTGGAGGAAGCCCGTTGGGAGCTATGTCTTGCAACACATCTCTTCAATCCGAATTATGGCACCGGAGGTTTGCCCATTTACATTATGAGGCTTACCCGATGTGAGGAAGATGGTGACAGGTATGCCCGAATTTAAAGTAGAACATGAAGGTGTTTCTCAGGGATGTGTCGAAGGAAAACATACAAGGGGACCATTCCCCTCAAGTGATAGCAAGACTACCAACATTTTGCAATTGGTTCATTCTGACCGAACTCACACTTGGACATCTTAGCGTAAAACTGTTGCTCCTCCAAAATACGTAATACTGTCTGTAAATGCTACAAGTGCTCCTCCAAGGTTTGGTTGTAGATCAATATGGCATCGAAGAACACCAACACGAACTTCCACAACTGCCCACAATTTTTGTGGTTCATGGAAGACTGGAAAGTGGCTAGTGCATTGGTCAGCCCGAAGGGCATAACCAAGAACTCGAAGTGCCCATAGTGGGACCTGAAAGTTGTCTTAGGTACATCCTGGTCCCTCACTCTGATCTGGTGGCACCCCAAGTGCAAGTGAATCTAAGAGAAGAAATTAGCCCCCCCTCAGCTCATCTATGCATGGGATGGGGTAAAGGTTCTTCATGGTCTTCTTGTTGAGGGCCCGGTAATCTATGCACATGCGTAAGGACCCATCCTTCTTCTTCACCAGGACAACTGATGAAGCAAAAGAGTTGGAGCTAGGCCTGATGTGCCCAAGTGCCAACAACTCATGGATGGACCTCTCAATCTCATCTTGTATGCCTTGGGATGTCTGTAAGGTGTAGTGATCACAACCTGTACCCCCGCTCCAACTCAATAGTATGCACAAAACCCCGATCAGGAGGTTGCCCAGGCAGTATGTCTCCAAACACCACCAGGTACTTGTCCAAAATAGTCTGTATGTATGGGTGTGGTGGCTTGGGCTGACCCCTAGCCTCAAAAATCCTCAACTCCACGGCCCACTCAATATCACCATGCCTCAGATCAGCCTCCATCCTATGGATCGAAACAGTCTATGGAGGGTAAGAGTGCATACCCCTCACCAAAACCAATTTTCCATCTGGCCCTGTGAACTCCATCTCCAGCTTCCTCCAACTTGTCCCTTTCCCTTGTTATTACCTTTCAATTGACAAAAGTCCCTGAAGGTAATGGCCTCTCTAAAGTCAGGCCCATATGACTGATACTCTATAAAATAGTCCCCCATGGGCATCTCCTCTTGCCCTTGCGGCCCTCCAGCGTCGAATGCTATAAATGTAGGAATGGTGGACCTGGGTGGTGTGCTGGGAATGAGGGGTGCGTTGGGGCCATGACCCCCTTGGTGATGCGAAGTACCGGAGCCCTCACCAATTTGGAATTCCCCTTGAATCCCTTTGCCCCTATTGTTACTGCAATTTTGTTGCCTCAACTCCTCAATACCTTTGGACAAATCCTGCACGGCCTTGAGAAGAGTTTGGGCAAACTCCTCCTCTTTACTCCCTCTGTCTCCCACGTTATCCCCCATGTTTGGCCTTTCGACCTCTGGTTCAGCAACCTCTGGATCTAGGGTGATTTGTAGCTGCCTCTCTCTGCTTTTGTACCTCTGCCTCCTGTAAGTTATGTTTTGTTGGTCTTCTGGTGTCATAGACTGATGTTGCTCCCCACAGGCTGAGCCAAGACTATGAGCTCTGATACCACTGTAATATCCCTAAGGAAAATTTATAGTAATAAACAAAGCATGCATAGACATAAACACACAGAAAAATTACTCAAACATCAAAACACCAAATAAAGCCAAAAATTGTGTTGCTGAGCCATTTTATTGATAAGGCATGAAGTACAATGGGTTCTTGGAAAGTATGCACCTGGGCTTGCCCAAGGCATGCTAGCTAAGCCCATGTGATGAATGTGAAATTCCCCCAAGCGTACTAGCTGGTCTTCCTTGGCTCTACTCTGAAATGCCCAGAAAATGAGTTGTCGGTTGTGTAGAATAGCTGCTAGGGCCTCCTCCGTTGCTCATAAAATCCCAGGAAATTAACCCCAAGATCTCCACCAAATACCCAGAATAACCCACAAAGAAAATTGTCGATGGTTGACTTTGGAATTTCGGCCCAATTTCCCTCAATGGCACTGTTGTTGGGTAATTTGACCCACCTGTCCTCATAAAGAGTGCCTGAGGGGAAGGGAAGACCAATCTCATCCTCATCCTCATTGTCGGTGTTGTAAATGGGAGCACAATCAAATTGAGGACTAGCAATTTCCCATTTCTCCTTTTCAATGTGCAAAATAATCTTCAATGTCATCTTTCAAGGGGTTAATGGAATCATCTCTCTCAAGGTTTTCAAAAGAGGATTCATCGGAAAAAATATCCTTGAGAAAGGTAAGGTTAGTCTCAATTTCACTTTCCATAAACTCATCCTTCGCAGCACGTGTCCTCAAAATCATCATTTTCATCATGTGGAGCCAAGGAGGACTCGTTTTCTTGCTCATTACCTAGGCTCTTAATGTCTTGATGATGCTTGATGAAGGCTTCCTCTTGGATGCTTAATGCAGGGTGTACTTAAAAATGTCTAAGAAAGCCAACAACGAACTCTTCAATAGATGAGATGTTCCTAGGTTCATGATCATGCAGCGATGAGTTATGACCACCGAAGGATCCCATGAACAATAACATAAGGACATCTTGGTGGACAACATTCTCTCTTGTAGTATGTGCATTAAATCTTTCTACGTGGTCAATTGTAGAGAGTGGATCACCATCAAACACAAGCACCCCACATACCATCCTTCCCACGACATGATTAGGATGCCCAGGGATGCTAGCAACGTTCAAAGCGGGAAATTTGTCAAAGAATGACAACCTATTTGAGGTATGCATGAAAAATATGTAGGAGTCACCAGGGTGAAATTAAAGATTCCTATAAAAATGATTGCTTTACCCTACAGGCATCGACCTTAAAGTTCAATGAAGAACTAGGGCTTCGTTCTTCCAATGGAGTCGCCAATAATGTTATGTAAATATGTCGTATGGGGAACAAACACATGTTTCGTGTCCCCGGTAATGGCACCAAAATGTTACCACTCAAAATAGCACGGGATCCCTAAAGGACAAATGCTAGGCCAAGGGCAAAAAATGGAGACTTAGCCTACAGTCACCTTAGCTAAGGCTCCCTTCTATTTACAGACTTTCACCGATGGGAGGAGACCGAATATATTATGGATTCACCGATGAAGGATAAGTTAATGAATGATATGGACTAACCCTAATAATCCCTTTCCTGGAAGAGTTAGAAAGAGAAGGCTTGCTTGCTTTCTAAGCAAGGTACAATGTCTTCTAGGGAAAGGAAGGGAGGATTTAAGGGTTAGGTTTATGGGATATGACTTATGAAGGAACTTCTCAATCCTTAAAATCCTTATTGTAATTGATATCCTAGATGGTTCTTGAAGAATTGTCTTTTCAAAGGAACGGGACCACACGGGACCAAGTGGACCCGGTCTAGGATAGGAGGAATGAGTATGACAACCAATGATGTTCTTACCCTAGATAAAGTGGGGAAAGGATCAAAGAAAGAATTTCACTTGAAGGTGTTTTGATCCTATGAGGCACTAGCCTTGGGAATGTTAAGGCAAAGTTTGATCCTGGGGCTAGGGCTTGGCTTTTCTCCCAACTCCATTATCGGAATGTCTTCAAAATTGGAGAACTTGAGGAAACACCAGCGCAAGAGACCCTAAGAGATCAAACTTTTTGGAGGGTTAGCTTGTCGGGAAATTGATGCCCTAGGTGCCCCAACTTGGCTAGACCTGAATGAAGGTGAAAGGATGTGATTTTTGGTGACCACCTCTTAGTAGATCAGTGCCTTAGTCTTGGGAGAATGGAGTCTGTTGAAATATGAGTAGGATTCTTGATTCTTAGTCAAGGAGGCCTCAATACGACTTCGCTAGCCTTCTAGGTCAAGGAGATTTACCCCTAGGAGATTCCGTTCACATTACATGGCCCATACATTGAGAGATGTTATAATAGAGACAAAATTCCACAATTTGAAGCAATAAATGCATGCAACAATTAGCCCTAGAAATAGCGAAAATCACAGTCCAATGTATATGGCAAAGTAAAACAATAATAACATTTAAAAGCATGTACTTACATGTAACAGAGTATATCCAACCTTCCACAATTGACAAAAGAGAAGCTCCAAGATAAGATAGACCAATATCCACATATCAAAATTCATCCATAAAGCTCCAATTCATCCTCTAGAAAAGGTGCGAAATTCTCAAGAGAGAGAATAGATCCCTTGGGACTAGAATCCAAGGTTAATACCTAAAAGGGGTCTAGGGGACAAGAGCACAGACCTAGCCCATTTTTTCCGTCGAACCCCCCCATTAATCCATACCCAGTAGTGTCCATGATAAGCAAACTACAATACTCAATTACCAAATGACAAGGCATACCTTTAGGCTCGGGAGGCCCACCTTCAAACATACAATCATGGCAGATGGGCGAGCGACCATATGGCTGGCTCAAGTGGCGGACAAATGGCACAATGAGCTCGTTGGTCACTGCAAGGGGCTGTTGGCTGTTGCTTGAGGACCATCTTGGAGACAAAAGAAATTCTCCTAGGGATATCACCCACAAAATGGTGGGTAACAGGCCCTAGGATCATCAATTCAGCCTAAATGTGGGAATTCGACCCTTTGAGAAGGCTATATAAAGGAGCAGTTCGACCTCATTTGATACATACTCATTCATAAGTTCGATCTACAAGAAAAAATTCAATCTGTAGCTGGAAAGGACAAAAAAAGGAGAGCGAAGGTCTAGAAGAAGCTGGGAGGATGAAATTTCTTGTCTTTGGGCTCTATCTCTCTCACGTGTGTGAAATTCTAGGGTTTCTGGGTTGCAGACATAGGCAGAAGTTGTAGGTTCGAGTTGCAATAGGACGAAGTGCAAAATCTAGTAGCTGGAAGAGGGAAAACCCATATCTTAACCCCATTGACCTTGGGAGAGTTATCTTGCTCGAAGTAGGTCTCAGGAAGAAGTTATATTAGGGTTTCCAAGAAGCTGCAAGGACGAAATTGTCGGGACGAAGTTGCAAGTTAAGTAGCAGTGTTGTAGCTGGTAGGTCGAAGTTGCAAGGTGTAGTTGCTTGGTGCAAAATAAAGGAAGGACTTGAGAAAAGGCCGACTTGGTACTGAGAGAAAGACTTGGTCTAGGGATTGGGTCTTTATATCTCATTTGAAGCAGATTCTAAGAAGAGAAGAGTTTTCGGGTTTTCCCCTTGGAGGGGTTTTGCCCTGGCTGAGAGCCTATATCTGTGTACTTTTTTGTTACTGTTATTGTTCTTGATATTATTTGATGAAAGATATAACTAAAGAAGATAACCAAAGATTCACATGCATTATCAAGGTTAAGGAAAATAAGATATAATAGTTGTCGCTTTACATTTTCCAGTAGCCACTACCCCATTGTTGCTTCTTGGTTTAGTTTATGCCTTGTAGGGTTTCCCTCTCCAAGGCTTGCTAATTTTCGTAGCAACAAGCCCGAATCGCAATTCTGGCACGAATCCGTCGCAGTTCCGCCACGGATCATGATCAGTTCCAAGATAGGGGCAGATGGTTCCATGGGCAACTCTTCTTTTTATTTTATTTTTTGACTTAACTAGAGTTGACTTGGGGTTCAAGTGAGTTAAAGGTGAGTTAGGAAAAAGAGAGGATGAGGTTAAAAGGAATTCCCCCCCCCCCTTTTCCTCATTCTTGCATATTTGTGAGAGGTTTGAGGAGCACTTGGAGAAGTGAAGGAGGTGTTAATTTTTCACGGGGCTACATTGTTCTTTGCTTAGATAATTGCATTTTGTCATTAACATATTAAGTTCACCTCATAACATTATAACATTATTCAGATCTACACCATTATTCATCAACATATGCAACTATGAAGAAAGAACAACATCATCATCATCAATGCAACGGAACATAAAGGAACAATAGAAGAAAAGCATGCACACATAGAGACACCAGGATTGGTTGGAGACCAGGGCAAAACCCACTATGGGGAAAACCCTTGTAAATTCTTCTTCTTCTTAGATCGTCATCAAATGATTCAGCGAAAGAGACTACAATGATCCATATCTTCATCAATGCTACAAAAACAACTAGAACATCCATAACATGACCTTAAACATACTTATACTCAAACATCCTATTCTGAGGACTGTAATGCATTGTCACTGACCATAGTTAACTGCTAGATATTGTTGTCACTGTGTTGAACACTGCTAAACATTGTTGAACACTGTTGCATACGGATAACTCATCTTTAGGTCCCGGACGCATGCAGAGATACTGGGTGCGAGCGTCTAAGACAGATTTGGACGCTCTGCAAAACTGGATGAATGCGTCTGGGATAGATTTGGATGCTCTCTGGGGAATTGGATGAGGGTGTCTAGGGTCCACATAAGTCATTGAAGGTCACTATGCCCACATAGCATTGACATCAGAGAAAATCAACAATCATCAAAATCAAATCATTAGTCATCAGGTCAAATCCAAATTTGTTATTGTAGAGAGATCTATGGTCCAAAGCATAGCTCAATCATCAATTCAAAGTTCTAAGCCATTGTCAAGCATCATGTCAAAGCTCCAAACACAACTCATCTATATCAATCAGCCAAATCATGCCAAACTCTTGTAGCACAAGCCTCAAAAACAATGACATATCTATATATGTCCCGGTCACCTGCATACACAAGTTCAGTCTTTATCTTCATATTATGGCAAACATTCAAGCTTTTCCGACGTGCAGATCTTATGGTTATCTGCAACACATCTATCGTATTGACATCTTCCAGGTGAATATTTGATTTCTTGCACAGTACTTCCTTTCCTGTGATCAACAATTTAGACCAACAACTTCAAAAATCAGTTTACAATGGCAGAATGTGTCAGAGACACCTTGATTCAGAGTTCAAACAGCTTCAGAAAACTTATGATGATAGTCAACTGAAGTCAAACACCTGGACCCTCCCTTCAGGTTAGCATGGAAGTGTCTTTAGCTTCTTGGACACTACCTAGGATTTAGCATGCGTGCGTCCAGGGGCAAAATCTCCCAGTTCTGTGCTTGTGTCCGGAACAGAAACCCTAATTTCTGTACAAGCTTCAGATCTGAGACTTTGCTGCAGTTCAATAATGTTAGATGCACATCATCCTTCAACAGTGCATAACGCAAATAGTGATTTTTTTTTTATGAAGAATCTTCGGCGAAAATCACATAGAAAAACTTATGTCGACGCGTTTCGAACCTTCCAGTGCGGTTCATCATCAGGACAAGTTGAATGAGCAGATCTCATTTAGCACATTAAATAGACAGGGCAGAGAATCCATGACTCAACGGCTAAAAAATAACAGCTAGAAAATGATAACGGTTAGTTTGACCGAGATAAATGGAAATTAATAATAATGATATTAATATTATTAAAAATATTTTCTTTTGAAATAAAATTGATAATAAGTAAATCAAAATTAATAATTTTAAATATGTTGAATTTAATAGTTAGTTATACATAACAAACCTATTATTATTATTATTATTATTATTTTCTTTTAAAATTAAAATTACTAATAAGAAAATCAATATATTCAAATATGTTGAAAAAATAAAATGGATTAAATTAAAATTACTTTTTTTAATAAAATAAAATAATTAAAAAATAATAAAAAAATAAAAAATATATATATTAAAAAAATAAAAATAAATAAGAAATTATAGTTAGTTATAAACGTCAAACATGGTGTAAAAAAATAAAAATAAATAAATAAATAAAATAAAATAAAAAAATCAAAATAAAAAATAAAAATAAAAATATTTCAAATTAATTTTATTAAAAAAGGACAATAAAATAAAATTATTACAGTAATACCAATTCATTTAAGGAACCAAAAGTATATTAGTTTTATATTAAATTTAGATTAATTTTAAAATTAATTTTTATAAATTAAAATAAAATTAATAGGTAAAGAAAATACATAATTATAAATAAAACTAAATATATTAAGAACCATTAATAGTTTAAATAAATTAACTAATATGAAATTAATTTAAGTGAATAAATTATAATTAAATCCAAAAAAATAAATAAATAATAGTAATAATAATAATAATAAAAATAAACAAATAAATTGATAGAAATTGCAAACAATAAATTGAGAGAAAGAAGGCAAACAATTAGGAGGAGAGGGCTGGGACCCAGCAACTACTAATCTTCCAGCCATCCTCTTTATTCAGATTGATCGGCCTTTTTTCAATCTCAAGGGCTTCCCTAAATTTCCGGTGATGGAATTGACACTCTAGCAATCACACTAGCTTCCTCGATGCAGACATGATGATTGGTTTTCTCTACATGTTCTGCTAACGCGGAAGATTTAGTTCTCATATGCTTTAGGTCAGCCGCGTGCTCACTAATCCTTTGATTAATGGAGCGACCAGTCTCACCAATATAGGGGGTCCCACAAGAGCAAGGAATAATATAAACCCCTTTCATGTCTTTGGGGTCGATGGGATCTTTTACAGACCTTAGGGAATTACGAATGGTGTTAAGAGGTCTAAAAGTTGCGGGGATATTATGTCTCCTAAGAACCCTCGCAATCTTATCTGTGGTCCCATGAACATACGGAAGATGGACTCCAGGAATCCTCTCTTTAGGCTCCTTCCTGGTACACGAGTTCTTAGCTGCTTTGAGGAAAGCCTTTTGTCCCAAGTATCTACTATATCCATTCTCAACAAAGACATTAAGAAGATGGGATTTTTCCTCATCGAAGCTATTTTTGTCAGAAATCCTTAAGGCACGAGTTGCAAGGGTGTTGAGAACCCCCAACTTCTGGGCCGGGAAATGATGGGAACTAGCATGAAGATACTGCTCCGTATGAGTTTTCTTGCGAAATACTCGGTGGGAAAGGGAACCATCCTCATTCTTAGAGATAAGAATATCAAGGAAAGGGAGGCAACCATCGACCTCTTGTTCCTTAGTGAACTTAATAGCCGAGGATTGACTATTGAGATGATCGAAGAAGAGGTCCAACTCCTCTTGGCCTGAGTGATGTGAGTAAGAATCTTGAGAAGAGATTCTCCCTTTGACTAGGAATCTACTTGATTCATCTTCATTCATGTCATCAACCCGTCTCTACTAGAGTCATGTAACAACAAATCTGTTAGATCATGGTCATCAACATCATGTCATCAATCTTTTGTCAAAAGCTAGACTTGAAAGACTAGGGAAGTAGACAGATGTGACATCATATCATGAACATGATAACACTTTTCTATCAAGTCACTCCATCAATTTAGGGCATTCAGTTTAACCATACGCCATCAAGACATGACCACAGGTAATAAGAGATCTAGAATATCAATCTCATAGTTATACCTCTAATATCAAGGTTACCATGCTTATCATGATCAATAGGATCAAGTTAGGTCATTCAATAAAACGTTACCAAAACAACAAGAGTGACAATCTCTCTGTCCATTAGCTTTTAGCATGCTTATCACAAGCATTATCAATAGTATTATGTATAGGAATTAATGAGCTAACCTTTATGTGAAATCCATCATGTCTTACGCACGACAAGTATCGAGAGTATCATCTACTAGACTCAAGGTGCTTGCCTTCTTTATAGGATCAAGATATCCAACAGATAAATGTTAGCCAAACATCAAGTATATCAATGTATCAACATTAGATAGCCTCATAGACTTCAAGAAGATCAAAATGTTCAATACCAGGTGCATCATTTCATCATAGGAGACATAGATCCAAGTCGCTTTCATATGCATGTATGAGCCATTAAAGAGACATTCTCATCATACCCTAAGGCTTACCTAGCCATCAATGTTACTGCTGAAATACAACATACCATGCATACCTTGTGGTATTCAAATACCTGTGCACCTTTTCATTAGACATAGGCAGCTTGAAGTACTTTGTCATCTTTTCATATAGTGCCTCTTTACCTTTTCCAGCTCTAGCCATCCTTCCTGCATTTCAAATGATCCTCAAGAAGGATTCACCCATCACATCTTATCAAGGAGGTTAGAAGCATCCATATACTCAAATACATATGCAGGAAGTACACACAATAAACATAATAATCAAATCCATAAGTCTAAACAAAGGTAAGAGGCATCATAAGTCAAGAAATACTTATCTTCAATGAGAAGTGATCCTCTCCCTCTAGAACCAACCATCACCATCCATTGTCTGCATAACATTGTTACCTTTAATCAACCAACCAGGCTTACTAGGGATTATCCCATCTAGGGCTTCATCAAATCTTTCCCAAGCGCTTGAGCCTCCTTTGGCTATATCTCATGTCTTTTCCATAAACCAGGGTTTCTCTCAAACCCTAATCCTAATAATCAAGTTGCCTAGGGTTTTCTTCAAACCCTAGAATTATTTTAGGTCTCCACCATCTTCTTCTTGCTTCCATCAATGGTGTCATCATCGGGGTGATCTCCATGGCTTTTCTTCAGCCATGCTCTGATACCATGTTAATTTTTCATAGGGCTACATTGTTCTTTGCTTAGATAATTGTGTTTCTTCATTAACATATTAAGTTCACCTCATAACATTATAACATTATTTAGATCTACACCATTATTCATCAGTATATGCAACTATGAAGAAAGAACAACATCATCATCATCAATGCAGCGGAACATAAAGGAAAAATAGAAGAAAAGCATGCACACAGAGACACCAGGATTGGTCGAAGACCAGGGCAAAACCCATTATGGGGAAAACCCTTGTAAATTCTTCTTCTTCTTAGATCGTCATCGAATGATTTAGCAAAAGAGAGTACAATGATCTATATCTTCATCATTGCAACAAAAACAACTAGAATATCCATAACATGATCCTGATTTTGAGGACTGTAATGCATTGCCACTGTCTATAGTTAACTGTTGGATATTGTTGTCACTATGTTGAACACTGCTGAACATTGTTGCATATCAATAACTCATCTTTAGGTCCCATACGCATGCAGAGATACTGTGTGCGAGCATCTAAGACAGATATGGATGCTCTCTGCAGAACTAGATGAGTGTGTCTAGGATAGATCTAGACGCTCTCTGGGGAACTGGATGAGGGCGTCTAGGGTCTAAGCATACACAGATCTGCCTCAAACCCTAGACGCTCCCATTAGGCTTATGTACGAGCATCTATGGCAGTTCGAACACTACCTAGACCATTTTGTGCGTGCATCTGGGGACTAAACTAGACTGCGGAAACCCTAGCCTCTCGGACGCTCCCATAAACACTTTGTGCGTGCATCTAACACTTCCCGGACGCTCCCATGACCATACTCTGTTAGCGTCTAGGGACAAAAAACCTTAGTTACGTGCGAGCGTCCGAGACTCAGAAGCCCTAGACACGTGCAAGCTTCGACCCTGTAGTTTCGAACCCTTTTGGGTGAGCTTTCCTCCATCAGACCTGTGCGAACCAAACAATAGAAGAGAGAAGAAAGTGCTTGATGATTGTGTCCAAATGAGCTTGAGGTCTCTTCTATTTATAGGCTTTCATGAGGGTCCACTTGATGTTGAGGCTGACTTGTCCAATTGTACGTGTGCTTAGGGCCGCCCTAATCCAATATACATGAATAAACAAATAAATTCAAAAACCAACTTCTGTTTGTCCAAATAATGTGATCTTTAGGTCGAATTGGGTTCTCTTGAAAAGAGGAATCTATTGCAATCATTATCTTCATCACATGAGCTGTCCAAAGTGGAATTTGACCGCAGTTGCATAACTTTAACGGGAGGAGCTTGGAGGAGTAAAGAAGGGTTGCCATCTACAAGACCTAAAGAGGTAAGTGCAATCCCCAAACTCCTTCATTTTCTTGTAATTATTATTTGTATTTTTTCTCCTCCCTCTCCTACTCTTTCCCATTCTTTCTTCTTGTTCATTTTATTGCAGGTTGTCCGTCTATATTCCAAAATGATGTTCTTTTGGATTATTTGTATCATTCCACTTTTGATTTTCATGGTGTTGGTGGGAAGTAGGCACAGAAGGGAAGAATAAGAAGAGGATATTGGTCACAAATGAATGACCCAATGTATGATGACGAGGAAGGGTTTGAAGAGGAAGTTGATGAAGAGGACATTGGAATGCATGGGTGAAAAGTTGCATTGACACCCTTGTGGAATTATGTGACAAACTTGACGGGGGAAGAGGTGGTGGAAGCTACAAGTTTTTGTGCCCTCATGATTGTCATGGAGGAAAAACTCGTAGTGGTTCACATACCCGTGTGAGGAGGCATCTTTGTGGGGTGTTGTAAGTGATGACAAAAAGAGTCCCATAGGGATATCAGTTTGCCCTAATGTTTGTAACAAACAAAGTTCGTTATAGCATATTAAACATTCCAAAAGACTTGGAATATGTCAATCTCCACTGAAGATACAAGACTATATATTAAAATGTATGAATGAGAATATGATTGATTACAACTAAGGGTCCCGAATATATACCCATGCAAATAGCCTTTCACAAATGATCATGTCCATAGAGACATGCATTTTTATTACTAAGTACTAGTTAATTAATCATTACTTATAATTATTATTGTTTACATTATTTATATTATTTTATATATAATTTATTCATAACATTGCCTTCCTCTTCAAAAAGATTTGTCCTCAAAGCTTACTGATGAAAAAGCTTGATCTCTTTTACTGTTTTGAATGTCTTCTCATCTCGGGACTGTCATGTTCGTTGATACAAGACAATATGATCCTCTAGGTGATAAACAAAATTGTCGAACTGAGAAGGGATATAACCATCCTAAATCAATCTTCTGTGGAATCTTTCAATTACTGGAAATTTGTAACGAACTGTCATCATAGGACTGGATTGAACCTACTTCAATATTATTCAGAGAATCAATTTGTTGTTTCTGTTCTGAATGATACAAATACATAACTTGATTGAGTTCTCTACTCTCGTGATTCGCATGTCGATAGGGAATTCTTTTGGCTTGACTTTCCCTTATTAGGTGTGTGGCAATTTTTTTATTTTCTTCTGGTACTGCAATTGTTGAGTTAGGTACAAAATCTTCATTTCGAATTTTCATCATCTGAATTGCAACATGTGAGTGTGTGTTTTTCCTTCAATTGATTTATCCTCTTCTTGAGTTGTGGTATTGACTGGTTCAGTATTTGTTCCTTTATCTTCAACTGGAGTTGTTACGATTGGCGACTTCGACACTCTTGAATACAATGTTCTAACTTGTCTTTTAACGACTTCTTGTCCTTCTTAAGCTTCTTAATTTGTGTTAGTAATTTTTTGCTTTGGTCCTTAAGTCGAAAGACTTCTTCATTTCTATTAGCAGTGATTTTGTCAATTTCATTTTGCATATTTTGTAGTGCTTTTTTACCTTCTTGAAAAATTACTTTTGAAATATCTTGTATGTCTTCTGGTGTTACTGAATTCGGCTTTAATGTAACATCTTGTAGTGTTATTTTTCTCTTTTTGTATGAAAATGTCAAAAACTTATTTTTCGTATTCAGGATGAAAGAACCTAGGGTTTCCATCCAAGGTGAACCTAAAATAATGTCACCTTGATCGCTCCATAGGGTTTGAACTGAAAATTGTGATATGAATGTATAATCTCCAATGTTTAATTGTAAATTTGTTGTCATATTTTTTGTTGTCATAACAGTCTAATTTTTCGATTATATTTGACTCAGGAATCACTAATTGGTTTGCGATTTTAGGTTTTATATAATTTTTATCTTCAGTTGGTGAGATAGCGATAATAACATCTTTTCCCGAAATAGACCCTTTAATTCTAAATAGCATTGAGGCATAGTTATATGAAGTTTTTGGGAATCTTCCTGTTGTTATTTCCAAATTAGGCTCCATTTTGCTCGACCTTGAAGTTTTAAAGGTACTCCTTTCTAATCCTTATAATAGTAATTTAATAATCCTCCTCTTCTTAATTTTTGTTGAACTTTGGACTTATTTTTTTATTACCTTAAAACTTTTATAAATATCGCCTTTCCTTATAATACTCTGTCTTTATATATATATATTCAATAATATATTTTTTCAATAATACCTTTTTGTAAATTTAAATTAAAGTGTACTCTATTTTTCTTTTAGTTACTTTAATCCCTCTCTTATAATATTTATAATCACTTTTCATCATTGTATAACTTTAAGGCACATGATTGAAAAAGTTTGGGAGAAAAAGGAAGAAATCTTTTGTTGCTTTGTTGATTTCAGAAAAGTGTTTGACTCGGTTCCTAGGGATAAGCTTTGGCACAGAATGGAGGAACTTGGGGTTCCTAAACATTTGAGAGCAGTTGTGCATAGGCTGTATGAAGAGGTGAAAGTCAAAATTAGAACTTCAGCGGGCATTTCTGAAAGTTTTAGAAGCAATATCGAGGTCAAGCAAGGTTGCCCACTATCTCCTACCCTTTTTGGTTTATATATCGACAAGCTTGAGGAGTGGTTAAATTCGCAAGGGGGTGATGGTATCTATTTGGGCAAGTTTGTTATAAGACTTCTTTTGTATGCAGATGACCTTATTATGATTGCTAAATCGGCTCTTGGTTTGCAAGAGCACTTACTATCCCTTGAGTATTTTTGTAGAAGTGTGGGGATGCAAGTCAATATCAGCAAAACAAAAGTAGTGGTCTTCTCTAAGAAAAGAAAAGATAATCAGCATAAGTTCTACTTTGAAGGCAACATTCTGGAAGAAGTTGCGGATTACAAATACCTCGGAATTGACTTCAACAAAAATCTAAGATGGAATGGTTGTAGAAAGAAAAGAACTTTGGGGGGTTGGAAAGCATTTTATGCTTTTCAAAATAGGTGTAGAGAGACAGAGTTATCGGACTGGAAAACCACTCAAAATCTTTTTGGGCTTCTAGTGATTCTGGTGATTCTCTATGGTTGTGAACTATGGGCCAGCAGTACATCCGACATGCAGTGGAGACAAATTGAGAAAATTCAGAAGCGTTTGATTACAAACAAATTTAAGATTAAAAGTGCAGTTCCTTATGATATCTTGTTAAGTGAAACAGGGACTGCTCCTATTGAAGCAATTGCTATGGTGCAAGTCATAAGGTATTTAAAAAAAATTGAGCAAATGGAAGAGGGTAGATGGCCTAAGGTTGTTTTTAATGATAGATTGTGCAAGAACAAGAAAACTTGGATGCAGCAAAATAACAAATGGTTTAGTAAATGGGGTATTTGCTTGAATGCGTGTCCCATAAACAGAAAAGAGATAAAAGCTTTTGTTATGGAAAAGTTCCACAAGTGTACTTGGAATAAGGAGCTAGGAAGAAAGAAAAATTACTATATTGAAGTGTTTAATCCCACTCAGAGTCATCAACCAAAAGCATACATAGAGGCCAATATCTCTTGGAGAGCCAAAATTCTTATTGCTCAGTGAAGGACTAATTCTCATCAACTCCATTGTGAAACAGGGCGCTGGAAAAGGCCAAAGGAAGTGTGGGAGGAAAGAATATGCATTTTTTGTTCTTCCGGAAAAGTGGAAACAGAAAAACATTTCATTTAGAATGTGAGGCTTTCAAAGACAACAGGGAAAGTTATGCAGATATGCTGGCAGCTAGCTCTTGGGATAATCTATTTAACGAGGGGTTCGTCGAGAAGTTGGGAGCATTTATTTTGAAGCTTCACAGAAAAAGGGCCGAATACATCAAGCAGATGAAGAAGCAATATGTCCCATACGCTATCTTTAACCTCGTGGACGTTAAAATAATTTCTTTCTTTCTTTCTTACGGTAGAGTCATGACCCTTCGTTTTTCTTCACATATATTTTTCACAGGTCGACACTTAATATGTTATGTATTTTTTTGGTGACTAATTTCAACAAACCAATAAAGGGGGGTGATGCTTGAAATTTGGTTGTGTGTCCTCCCAAAATCAATTTAGAGCCTTTATGATTATTTCTATCTCCGGCCTTTTTGAATGGCACAACCTTCTCACAAAAATTTATTTATTTATTTTGTGGTTGACTGTATGGAAAGTACATCTGGGATTTTGTATAGATTTCAACTAATGTGGTTGTAAGGAACGACAATACGGTTTGGTGGTTCGATGGTTGAATTTCCAGAACGATTGGATCGTGTTGGCTCTTTTTCTATTTTTATTGATTTTAATAATTCAAACATATCGTTGTACGGACAGCCTTGGAGGCCCCAGCAATTTGTGTAAACAATTTTTGTAATACAATTTGACAACGATTTAACGGCTTGGCACTGAATGGTGATGTTTGTTGCTACTGTTGACTGCAAAAATTTGTACCCAAATTTGTCTGTCAGAAACCACAAAGAATTTGTAAATCGGTTGTACAAATTGCTGATTGTAGGGTTGTATGGTAGATTTTATTTCTAATTTGTCACTGCATAATTCTATTACTGTACCAAATTATTTAAATTTCTATGATGGCGACAGTACTAACAACAAAATGAACGTGGTTGCCTGTTGAAATGAGAGGACAAGGGCCGTGCGGGGGCTTGATGGTGGCAACGGTGGAGCAACTGATAGATTCATTGGCAAAGGAGACTATGCAAACGTTGCATGCGGTGCTGAGAAAGGCGCTGAGAAAGCCGAAAGCGGTCGTCGTTGATCCACTAGCGGTAGGTAAGTTTAAATTTTTATTTTTTTAATTTGTTAAAATGATTTTTTTTGTTTTTTTTTCAAATATATAATTTTTTTAATAATATTTTTTTTTATTTTTTTATTTTTTAAACTCTTTATATATATATAATTTTATGGCAAAAAGCCTAATAACGAAATGGAGAATCTTCAGAGACAATATAGCGAAGCACTTTGATCACAATGACAACAAAGTTGACGAATTTCAACGGTCAAAGACCTGGACCACAGAACGCGCTCTATGCAGCGGTTGAGCAGCCAAAGGATCGAACGGATCTGATACCAATGTAACAAAGAAAGTTCATTATAGCAAATTAAACATTCCCGAAGACTTGGAATATGTAGATCTCCACTGAAGATACAAGACTATATATTAAAATCTATGAATGACAATATGATTGATTACAACTAGGGGTCCCGAATATATACCCATGCAAGTACCCTTTCACAAATGATCATGTCCATAAAGACATGCCTTTTCATTACTAACTACTAGTTAATTAAGCGTTACTTATAATTATTATTGTTTACATTATTATATTATTTTATATATTTTATTCATAACAATGTTTTAGTCATAGTCACCAGGTTCGGCGAATTTGAACGAATAAGTTCGAAATTCGCCGAACTTCAAACGAATACGAACTTATTCGTTCAAGTTCGCCGAACTTTATGGCGAACTCGAATTTAAAGCCGAACTCGAATTTTTTTGCGAACAAAATCGATTAAATTCGTTTTGGTTCGATGAAATTCGTTTTAATTCGATTTTTTTTCTTGTTTTAAAAAAATTTCGAAATGAATTGCGGCCCACAGGCACGTTTTGCTCTTGGTTTCATTGTTTGCGGACGCCGGAGGGTTAGGTTTGATACACTACCAGTCTACCACCGAGCGACCAACAACCACTGACCTCAACCGAACTACCAGTCCGCGTGAGCAACATACAGACTACAGTGACGGGCCACAGGTTTTCATCGTTCAACAGGGTTTTCGACAGGTTTCGGACGGCTTTTTCGACGGGTTGTGGGCCGTGGCTATTTAATATTAGATGAAAACAAGCTCATGAATTAATTCTCTAATCTGACCCGATGAGATTTACATCACCCACGTTTTCACATGTTAATTTAATAAAATTTTAAGAAATGGATTTATTAAAATGGTTTTTATCCTTAGCTCCTCATTTTAATATGATTTATATTTTCTTGCGTGTCTTATAAGGTGATATTTCACATATAACACGATACAACATTTTTTTAGAGGAGTTTATATAAATTATAATGCATTAAAAACTTTCTCATCGGACTATGAAAAGTAATAAGGTTGCTCCATATTTATAACCTCCAACGCAATCAAACGATGTATATCACTTGTAAGTGCGTTTAATAGAGTTAAGACAGAAAGATTTATTTTTTTATGGGCATTTTTTTATGAATTGATATTAGCTAAAGGTTTTGTATAGTTATTTATTTATTTTTATTTTTAGATTTTTTTTTAAATTATTTTAATTGATTTGAGCAAAATTTAAATTTTGATGACGAACAGAGAACATTACACGTTATACTTTAAATTGATTTTTATATATATATATATACATTTTTTTTTTCGAATTTCTATATGTCGAACTTTATCGGCAAAATTTTAGTTGCCGAACTTTATTCGAATTTCAAGGTCGCCGAACTCGAACTCGAACACGAACCTGGTGACTTTGGTTTTAGTGGAACAAAGGAGAATATACATCCAAATATAGGAGGTTGCACTAAAGAAAAGCAAGAAACAAAAAATTCAGTTTGAACCAAGTGCAACCTCTAGATTTGGTGGCTCATCTCCTCATGGTAGTTCTGCAACCTTTGAATCTACAAGAACAATAGCAGATTTCCTGAATGTTGGTGGGAGGGATGATGTGGGTGGAAAAGAGGTATGGTTTCTTTGTTCTTGCGGTATACCATTCAATGTGCTTCACACTCCCTACTAGCATGATTTGGTTAAGGCCATCAATGAAGCCCCAAAAAATATAAGAGCCCCAACCATGAGAAAGCTAGAACTACGTTATTCGAAAGAGAAAAAGCAAATGTTCAAAGAGATTCAACACATTTTACAAATGAGTGGGTGGATTGTGGGTATCCACTGAATCAGATGGTGAGACAAATGTTAGAAACCAACATTGGATAAATGTTCTTGGTGTTTCTGCTAGTGATGAAGTGTTTCTTTCAAGTCATGACTCTTCTTCCATCAATGCATCTTCTCAAAACATTGCAGATCTCATATTAAAAACAATCAAAGATGTTCCTAATAATGTGATTCAGGTGATCACTGATAAAGCAGCGAATTGTAAGGGAGCAGGAAAAATCATTGAGCATACTCATCCACACATATTTTGGTCCAAGTGCTTAGGAGGAGAGATTAGTAGATATATTCACAGTTCATTACTTTTGTCATAGATAAGACTCTAAATTGTTAGACTTTAGTGTTGTGAATTTGAACATTTTTGTCTCACTCTTCACAGTTCAGTGTGTAGTTGGTGGTGGCCAAGTGGCCTATTTTGTAAACATTATTATTTGACTTTTGGTCATGACTCATGTTGACAGTGGCTCACTTGCCTAATAAGTTATTTGAATGTTTTATGATTTTATCTTCTAAATGTCTACTTTCTATTATATGCTTACAAATTTTGGTACTTTCTACCTTCTATTATCTATGATATGCTTAAGAATTCTAAATATGTTTGTAATTGCTAGAGTCTAGATGGTTGATGCTTGAATAATTAATCATTGATGTACAATGGTTGTCATATCTATCTTGATTTATGTACAAATATGCATGTTTTCATATTTTCTACAATTAATCTAGTATTTTGGATTTTTCTTTAATATAAACGCAAAAAAATAATATATATATATATATATATATATATATATATGTATATAATAGACGCTTCACTTCCGACAATTTTTGGAAAATGACGCTTACAACGCTTCGCTTCCAAAAAATGTCCCCACTTTATGCAACCTTGGTGCAAAGCCTCACTAGGTGACTATAACAATGAGTAACACGGGAGAGTCACCATTGTCACCTAGCAACCTCTACCATCATTTTAGTGATGGATGTATTCCAACACAAGGCAAGCTTACCTAGTAGATCTTAGGGATTAAATAGCCCAGTCAAACCTAGTCAAGAGCTCCCTAAGGCTTCTACTTCTATAACCACTACACAAGAAAGTTAATAATTATGGTTTATGCAGATTTTGAAAGGCAATTTCCAGGTTTGAGTTAAAAGGTTCCTACAGTTGTTCTAAAGGCTTACGATAACCAATACAAGTTCAAGGAAGGTCCCCGAACACACACAATCAAGAAATTACACAATGTAGTTGCAAACTAGCTTGTAAAATGAGAGATTACAACAACATATCAGTTTATAACAGTAGTAATAAATAGCCCCAAAATCTATGATAACAATGTGAAAAATAAGGGCTATGATAAGAGAAAAATAGAGACTCAACTACAACAAATTTTCTGCAGTAAAAAAGCATATAACAGCAATAAAAACCCTAGATATCAGTCTTATAACTGGCTGAAAAATGCATTAAATATGACACTGTATTTTAGAGTATATTATAAACTCTCTCCAACCCTAGGATTAAAGATATCCAAGTTATGAAGTGCTGAAAATACAAAATTGTATTGTAATTAAACCCCAAACTACTCTAAATGAAAATAATTTGAAGAGAATAATGATTGACACGAGGAAAACTGGTACTTTTCTCAATCTAGGGCATATGGAGTCAAGTATCAACACAATTGTGAGGGAACTACGTGAGTCTCCTAGGCATCCCAATTTCCCTACCCAGTCGGGGCCTCTTGTGTGTTCTTGTCTCATTTTCATGGTGTGCTTTTATTTGGCTTAAAATTAACCTTGCACGGTCGCACCACAAACATTAGAGTGGATTTATTTCATTTTAGTAGATTAAATTTCTTTACGTTTTAGATTAATTTCATTTTTGCAAAAGTTACGAACCATCTCCCCTCCAAGTTCTGTTATGCTCTCAGCCATTGCAAGGGAAGCTTGATCCTTGCGCATGATCAAAGAGGACTCGTTGGTTAGATTAGTTTAACTAGCAAAAACCTCTTAATCTTTATTGTAAGTTTGGGGAAAAAGAAATCATTGACTTGCGAAATTATGAGAGTAAGCTAAGCCTCCTCTTGTTGGATCTCCTTGCAATTGTCGAATTGTGAAATCAGGGGAGTACTCATTGAAGCTAAGCTTCCTCCCGTTGGATCTCCTTGTGACCTTCTCAACCCTATTCAAAGGATAAAGGTGAAGGAGGAAACACACATTAGATTAGTTCTATTTTCTTGCAATCACACAAATCACATACCCGCCTCTCCATCTTGCACTCACTTAACTAATAAATCCAAGTGAAATAACCTTAATAAAATTTACGAAGAGCACTTTCCAGAACATCTCTACAGCATACAGCATTGGGCTACAAATTCATTTGCCGGATTTATTTTCAAGCAACAAGCATTTACTCTTGGCACTGGTCTATCTTGTTATTTAAATTTCTGTCATTGTCTGCTTGTCTATCTGTCATATTGATTGCTGATGGTTAATGTACTCTTGTTTAATCTAATTAACTCTTAGATTAATTTTTTGTTTACTATAGCTTAATCAGCCTTAGTTGTTTCAGCGACTACCCCCCTTGACTTCGCTAGGAGTTAGCCTATACGGAGGAGTCGATATTGAGTGACAACAACTCGATTCGAGACTTGCCACCAAGGCCACACTTAGTGGATTAAATATTTCTTCCATGTAACCCAAAGGATTGGATCAGGCAGCAACAGGGACCTTTCTCAAAGTATTGCAATCATTAACTCCTGCCTTCCCATACAAATTGGAAATCAGGGATTCTACTATAGCTTTGATGCCTCAAGTTGTTGGTGATGAGCACATTCAAGATAAGAAAGCCCCTCAAGATCTTGTGCTGCAGAGTTAGTGTCACTCCTTGAAGTACTGCAGTCTGACTATGGGCTACGGTGACGATTCCTTCACTTCTTTGGATGCCAAATTGGGGGCTTTATCATGTGAGACTGGTTGAGGGAGTCAATCCCACCTTGCTCTCCATTGCTCCAAATCTGAGTAGAGGGGATTACGTGATCATGGAGGAGAGGCTGCAGTCTGAATTGGTTAGTGTCAGAGCGTCAAAGAAAACAAAGTAGGGTTCACACATCCACAAAAGACGTTTCCCCTTGCCATCCTGTCCATGGATTCTCTGCTGATAGGTTGATGTCTTGACTCTGGATGCATTCTGAGGACTTGGCATTTGATAGTGCTATGGATGATATGGGTTCCTATGAGCCAGCTTTGCAAGTAGTCTATTGTCCATATCAAACTTCCTCGAGTGAGCGCAGCAGCTTGCAGATCATCTCAAAGAAGCGAAGTGCAGTTTCGTGAAAAGGTAATAATTCTAAATTTATTCCCACGGATGTCTCCTCCTAGGTCTAGGACTTGGGGGACACAGATGAGGCAATTTATGCCTTTCAAAGATGCAGATGGTTTTTGAGATGATTTTGCAGATGTGGTAGTGCCAACTGTCCTATTGATAGATTTCCAATCTTGGCCCAGAAAGGGTTTTTTCAGATCTAAGTTGGCTTACAGTTATGTTTTTGCTCCAGTTTTAGCACCAGTTGTCCAGATCCTTCGGATTTTGGTTATGATCATATGTTGAGTCTATGACTCGTTATGGTTCTTTCTGAGAGCGATATCAGTAATGTTCTGGGCCTCCCAATGGAATTCTAAGCCAGTCAATTGGACCTTTTTGTAGCACTGGTTAGTGCGAAGTTTCCCCCCAAATAATGAGAAAAATGTGAATTTTTTCTTTTAGGGAAAAATCAGCACATATATACAAATAGTATAAGATTTGCATTTTCAGCATCAACCATGGATTATTTGAAACAAAATACAGAAATCACAGCAACTTCATGTGATTGTGATATTCAAATTTAGATTAGTATGGTGCCATGCATAATTTACTTTATTCAAGCAGACAATGAGGAAATGCTAGAAAGAACAAAACCATGGAATGAAACCTGAAGGATTGCTTGAACCAGAACAATAATTGTAGCAGCAAAGCATGATCTTGTTCAGCTTTATCCGGCTTAAACTTCCCTTCCTGTGAAACAGATCATTACTCAGAAAGCTTAGGCCACCTCTGAAGGATTGTGATAGGATTCCCATTTCATGAATCCATCTCATTCATTTCAGTAGATATGATCAATACCAATACAATGAGTCTAGAATCTAGCATTTCCAGTTGTATATGAATAAATGATACATGATTATATAGAAAATGGTCCCATTGGGGGATCAAAAGCCAATAGCCATAATGATTGTAACATTCAAGGCACAGCCAATGCTCCTAAGAACAGTACATCCATAGAAAATGTTGCTAACTAATCTAGTAAAAAAGAAGAAATATAAGAAACATGCTAAAGAATAGAGTCAATCATAAACTATAAGCTATTCCAATAACAAAGGAAGGAAACAAAATGGAACACAATGGTTTTCAATTCATTAATAAGAGTTCGTGGAGAACTCCCATGAAACTTATGCTCTCAGATTCCCCTCATAGGATCTGCAGGCACCAGCTACAGAATGCACTTGACGAAACTGAGGGGATGGCTCTCCTAATAGTAGAATTGCTTGCTTATCACAACGGCTGTAAAAACCTATTGGGTGATAAAATACAGAGAGATGAATCACCATTCCTCTAGAAAATAGAAGGGAGCAGTTGTACTAAGTTCTAACTGCATTGACAAGCCAAAGCAGATGTTTGATATTACCCAAATGGATCCTAGCATCCTTAGTTCTCTCCACTTCCCTGTGATTTTATCTCCTTAAGGTCCATGTTGACCCATGTACCAACCTCTCATCAGAGAGGATAAGTAACCAAAACCCGGACTACAAAACAATTGATCATTGTTGGGCTTAAATCTTACCATGTTGCCAATAATCTCATCCAATAAAATCCTTGTACTTGATGGTTGTCAAAAAACTCACAATAAGAACCTGTATACCCTTCATCAAGATCACTTGGGTTAAGTTGTCTAAGAAAACCCTACAAAACCATAGATTCCAAACACAATCAAAATACTTCTTGGCCCAAAAAGATTCAAAGAAGAATGAATTTGAAAGCTCAATCAGGAAAGAAGAAAGAGAAATTATATTAATTTCCATGAGTGACTATCACTAAAGTAGGCCAATGAGATGCGAAAGTGCATCAAGTAACAATAGCAATGACAGAGTTCCTAGAGCATCTCCAACAAGAAAGGTGAAAATCAAAAATCTAAGAAAGGGTGGACCCAAAAGGGTAAACCCAAGTCAATTTAGTAAAGCCAGAAACTCTTAAGAAGAAATAACCCTACAGCGGGAGAAGCCAGCAAAGTCATGAGCAGCAAGATCCTAGCCAGCACCTGAAACAGAGGAGGTATTAGCATCTCAGTCAATCACTATGACCAATGCTAAAACTGATAGTGTCCCATAGAAAGTGGCCAAGGCTAAGAGGGCTCAATTGTGCTATCCTATGGGAAAGTCACGAACTCCTTGCAAGGGCTCTTTCAGCATCCAAGCTGGCAAGTCTCTCAAGAAAAAATGAAAATTGGTATGTGTAACTAAGTTCTAACCATGGGGACATCAATTGAGTTTATCTTGGGTGGTTAGGAGAAATGATTATTTTCCTCCCCACCTAGGTCAATTTTTGCATGTGACATATTGAGCTTGTTACCACACAATCTAGCGGGGCTTAAAGAGGGAAACCCTAAAGGATGGAGAGCTAGACTATGTGATAGCAATGAGATAATGGCCCACTATCACCACAGCCAAAGTCCCCTGATCTTTACGGACTTTCATAGATGGGAGGAGTCCCAGTATGATTTATGATCACCTATGATGGATCTTCTAAGTCTAGAGTGTTGGAAATGTAACTAGTTTCGGTCTTCATAATTGTTATTGCACTCATTTCAATATGTGTCTTATGTAACAAACAAAAGAAGAAAGAAAAAGCTATTATTTTAAAGCATGGGTTTCATGCTCCTTATTGATGGTCTTCTAGGTAAAAGCATGTTCTTCATGCTTCTAGGGTTTGTTAGGTCATAGGATATATTGTCATGAGTCAAGAGAGTCAACATCATGATTATAAGACCCTTCCGGGCAAGATGTACCTTGTAAAAGAATTTATTTTGAGTCTAGAAGGTCCTGGAAACCTCCAAAGTACAAGTCGGCCCTGGCATCTACAAGTCAGCCTAAAGGAGGGAATTCGACCTGTTGGAAAGGCTATAAATAGAAGCAGATTCGACCTCATTTGGCACTCACTTACAAGTTCGATCTCTCAAGAACAAGTTTGATCTGAAATTGGAAGAAGCAAGAAAAAAAGAGTGAAGGTATAAAAGGCAAGGAGAATCCAAGAAGAAGGAAAGTTTGTTTTTGGGTTGTAGCTCTCTCACACGTGTGAAATATAGGGCTTTTGCAGCTTCAAAGAAGGCCACAATTGTAGGTCTGAAATTGCAAGAGATCAAGTTGCAAGATCATTCTGTTGGAAGAGCGAGTACTCTGATTTGGCTCTGTTGACCTTGGGAGACATTATCTTGCTCAAAAGAGGACCTCTTGAAGGATTGTCTTGTGCCGGAATTAGGGTTTCTATGCAGCTACAAGATCGAAGTTGCAGGACAAAGTTGCGGGGTTGATGTTGGGGGTCGAAGTTGTAGCTAGAACTTGAAAGTTGGGTGATGCAAGTTTTTCTTTAAGGGCTAAATTGGTACTTGGAGGAGGACTTGGTTTAGGGTTTGGGTCTTTGTGGTCTCATTTGAAGCAAATTCTATAATAAGAGAAGAGTATTTATGGGTTTTCCCCTTGGAGGGGTTTTGCCCTGGCTTGGAGCCTAATTTTTGTGTCCACTATCTTTACTATTTTTCTCTTGATAATTGTTCAATGAAGAAGAACTAATAAAGAAAACACAAGAAGATAAATAAAGTTCACAAGAAATTATTAAGGTTAAGGAAAATTTGAATTAATAGCTACCATATTGCATTTTCCAACATGGGGTGTAACGAACAAAGTTCGTATACTTAGAGGAATGCTCTTATACCAATGTAATGAACAAAGCTCATAGCCTGCAATAATCTTCAGAATACTTCGAATACAAAGACACCCATTGTAGGACAAGTAATTATTGTTGAAAAGTAACTAGGTTCGGTCTTCATAATGACATGTGTAATTGTGATTTTATGTAATTAATGAAAAGAAAGAAAAAATAAAATTATTGTAATGCTTGTCTCATGGGTTTCATGAGCAAGGAATTTTATTTTAGTAATGGCTCCCATTGTGAGCCTTTAAGAATCAGGATTGAGTCATATAGTCATAAAAGTCAAATTTAGTCAATGCCATGTATGAAGGACCCTCCTTGGGCATGATACAATTGTATATGAGTCAATAGAAGTGTCAAACAACCCTCCAAGACAAGCACAAGCATCCTCCTACAGGTCGGCTTCAAAGAAATAATAATATCTTCATAAAAAGGACACGTTGGTTCACCAAAAGTCATGTCGGCTAATTATGAGACTCCAACCACTATAAATAGGCAGCTCGGCCTAATCTCAGAACACAGAAAATTTAGAGAAGTGCGAGGTACAGGGATCTGTGGTTAGAGAAGTGCAAGGTACAGCAGATCTGCGGTTAGAGAAGTGTGAAGTCTCATCAAGGAAGCCTCTCCCCAAGCAAAGGAGGGTCTAGAAGACAAGACTGTATTGGGCTAAAAATATCTCCACTAGTGCAAAATTGCAGACCTATAAATTTGCAGTAAGGAGGCCGAGAAAGAGACCTATAAAACTATAGTAAGAAGGCCGAGAAAGTCGAAGTTGAAGACCTATAAATTGCATCAAGGAGGCAGAGAAAGTAACAGCAAGAAAAGGGTTTGACTATTGTTGACTCAAGGAAGAGAAAGAAGGCTTGGTGTCTTGGTCTTGGAGTGGCAACTAGGTCAAGGGTCTTGGTCTTGGTATTCTTCAATTGGAATCTCTATAAGAAGAATAATTTGTTCGGGTTTTCCTCTCAAAGAGAGAAGTTTTGGCCCTAGCTAATAGCCTATATTTTGTGTCTCTTGTCTCTTTATGGTTTATATATTGGTAGCTATTTGATGAAGAAGAACACTAATAACCTAAGTAAAAGGAGATCCTAATATAAAGAAGTAAAAAGTACTCACAAGCAGTTAGTAATAGAAGAGAAATCACTTAATCTTTATGCCCTAGATTTCTCAACAATTATATATAATAATATTTGAATACAAGTGAGATGATTGTGTTACAAATGAGGGTCTACTTTATATACCTAGGCAAGTACCCTTTCACGAACGGTCATGTCCATAGAGACATGCCTCTTCACTACTAATTACTATTTAATTAACTATTCCTTATTATTATTTATATATTTATATTTTATTCATAACATTGTCTTCCGCTTCAAAAAGCTTTGTCCTCAAATCTTACTGATTAAAAGGCTTCATCTCTTTTTCTATTTCGAATGTCTTTTCGTGTCAGAACTGTCATCTTTGTTTATACAAGATGATATGATCCTCCGAGTGATAAGTTAAATTATAGAACTAAGAAGGGATCTGACCATCCTAAATTAATCTTCTGTGGAATCTTGCAATTGCTAGAAACCTGTGATGAATTGTTATAACAGGACTGGATTGTTGAAACTTTAGTATTTTTTGGAACATAAGTTTGTTGTTTCTGATGTAAGTGATACATATATGTAGATTGAATGAGTTGTTTGCTCTTGTGATTCGGATGTCAATAGGGAGTTCTTGTGGTTTGCTTTTCCCTTATCTTGCATGTGACAGCTTCCTAATTCACTTCAAACACTGATGTTGTTGAGTTGGTTACAAAATCTTCATTTGGATATCTCATCGTCTGAACTACAACAATTGAGTATGCTTTTCCTACAACTGGCTTGTCTTCTTCTTGAGTTGAGATATTCACTAGTTTGGTATTAATTCCTTTCTCTTCAACTCGAATTTCTTCATTTGAAGATTTCGATGCATCCTTCTTAATAAGGTGTTGTACCTTGTTAGCCCCACGGGGGTAGGCGAGTTGGTAATCACAATGTAGTGAAGTTCGTTAGAAAGGTGGGCTCCATACTGAAGGTCACGAGTTCAAATCCCCTGGACTTACCCTGGAGCTGTATAGAGGGGCGGGCGCAGCTCCCAGTGGTTATAGAGGTAGCGGTCAGAATCGACCCCGTGTAACGCGAGTCACGAAGCTGCCCCTGTTGTCGATTCCACTATAATCAAAAAAAGGTGTTGTACCTTGTTTACAATGTAGCATAAAATTGAAGCATGCATTCAAGTGCTCATGAAACAATTTACCAAGGTAAATGGAAACGAATCAAAGTTTGTTAAGAATATAAAATGCTTGCATGTGAAGGATGAATTGCCTGAAGTAAAGTGTAAGCTTGTAGCTTCAAGCAACAATGAGATAGAGAATGCAAAGCTCAAATGAAATTGTAACAAACTTTAACTTAATGAAATGTGATAGTAAGGTTGTGTTAATTCCCAATTAAAGCATGCATGTAAGTGAATGAAGTATGAAAGTTTAAACCGTGCAAATGTCAATCCACCCAAGAGAAAACTCCCTCTAAATGGGGAGATATGATACCATGGGAGAAATCCCAAGCTCCCACAAACAAATTAGATCTTTTATTAATATTACAATGAGAAGAGGGCCCTTCAAAGTCCTCAACTAAACTTCAAGGAGAGTCCTCACAATAATTGCTTGAAACTTGGACACTAGACCTCCTTTCTTGAGAAAGTAGTGACAAGATCTCACAAAACTTATGCAAGGGAAACAAGGTGTGAGTTTCCTCCAAATGCCCACGGCTTAGAGAAGAAAATGGGTAGCCCTCTAGTGAACTCGACTTGGCCAAAATAAGCCTCAAAAGGGCTCATGACATCCTTAGAAATCGAACCCCCAACATTTTCCAAAGGTCTTGCAAACACTTGTTAGATGTTGCGGGAGGTTGCTCTTCAAAATATGCCACACAAGAGTTAGCAAACAATCCAAACAATGACTGCAAAATAAGTTAAGTATTAGTGAAAAAATCAACAAGATAAAATGTATATGTACAATTATAATTTACAAAAGGCTAAGCTAAAGAGTGAGAGTAAACTCTCGTCTTTGCTTAGCCATCTTCAAGCTCTTAGATAGAAAATGAAAGAAATGAAGTATAATGTTTTTTTTAAAGAGATTTAAATTTAGAAGTGCTCGGCTTGTGTACAAGCTATGTGCCAAAACCCCTGCAAAACCACTTTGTAAGATAAGACTATGAAGGCTCAAAGAACAAATGAGAGCTCTTTTAAGAATGTATCAAGAGTGGGTTGGTCTCTCCAAAGACTTCCCCTCACACTTGATTTTGTGATCCCAACAAGATGTTCCCTCTACAAAACTTCAATCAAGAATTAGTTCCATATAGATTTAGCGATAAACAATGATAAGAAACTCTAGAGATTTATTTAAAACCAACTAGAGCATTCTATACCTAGAGCATACTTCTAAATCAAATGTCAATGCAAGATAACTCTACATTAACAAATCTACAAGAGCATATGGAAACAAATTAGATCAAAGCATGAGTAAAAGGAATTATACCAATGATCAACAATTCATCGCACTCTCAAAGGAGGAACACCTCATGAATGAAACCCCATAGTCTTTATTGATATTTCTGAAAGTGTACAAGGTAGCAGCGCTTCCGCAAGCACAATAGCTAGTAACATTATATACAAATGAGAGTTCAAGGCTCTATTATATAGAACTATGGGAGCCAATTCCAATGTCGAAGTGATTAAACAAGTGGCATGAGGTGACAATCCCAAAGAGAAATTCGAATTTGTTGAATGGAGCTCCAATGTCAATTGTAAAAATCGAATTCTAGCAAGTGGACATCACTTTCTTCTTCCCTTTTGTGCCAAATTCGAATTTTATGATGGAATGGCAAGTGTATATGGGTGGTAACCCATGTGGGGACAATTTCCCACAAAAATCTCCACCAAATATTATCCCAAATCCTTCCAAATGTGCATTAACTTTACAAATTCGAATTTCCAAGTAAGCAGGTTTCTCATTTAATGCCAGAAATTTGATTTTATTTGAGCACATGTCCTTTCCTTGATTTTAGGAATCCACAACACCTTGGGACTTCACTTTAACTCCCCCATAATTTTCCACCTCATTTCCAGAACATTTAGCATGTGTGGATATTTATTTTTCTCCGTTTATTTAATTTAATTGCCAGATTTCCCACTAAACTTAGGAAAAGTGGGTTTTGAGGGTTCAAAACACATTTTTAGCCCCTCAAAGTGTGTTATAGTAGAAATTTGAGGGTGAGGGGTGCAAATTGCATTACTCATACCCCATACAATTTGTCTAGACATCACTTATTACATTACAAATACAATTTTATTAGCAATTTCCGCAGTGCGGAAAATCTAAAAATTAAAAAAATGACTACCTAGACCTAACCAAATTCCACGAAATTTCTTTTGTGATCTAGTACGGTAATATACATCGGCTCTAGACACTAATATGTGTTAAGGGCTCAACCTTCAAACCATCACCCCGGCTTTGGGGTAAAAAGTGAGTGAAAAAAACCTAGAAAATTATCCGCCTCTGAAAAAATGGATAATTAACCAGATAAAAGAACACTCCAAGGTGTACTTGTTTGCTGATCGAGTTCCAACATCCTAGGCATGTTACAGACTCAAAACTCATCATTACTAGTATCACTTATTACAATTCCCTGCAGGGTGTGGAATCTGGGTACAAGAAAGATGATGAGAAAATAGAAGTAGAGTTTAAAAAACTCTGTTGCCTAATGATATCTGATGGTACAAGTGTCCTCTGGATCATCCTTGGGCAGGAAGTCTTTCATATAATGATTAGGTGCCACTCCAATGGTCAACAGGCCCTATTAACCACCCATGTTCATAACCCCTACGAGAAAAAAAAACTTCCCTTGTTGTTTTAGCCTATCAACTAGCAGGCCTAATATGATTGATAGATAGATAGCCTTAGATGCCTCTCATCCATCCTCCAATCAGTGATTTCTTTCATCTAGCTTACTCATCCAAAAGGTGGGTCATCTATTGTAACTTACATGACCATTTTTGTATTCAAGTGCTTTCGCATAATGTTTAAGGGCATTCTAGTATGAATCATGATTTGATGATAGACCACTTTTGGTTGTACACTTGTTCCCATGTTTCACCTTGGTGGTTATCACTTGCCCTGCTGTGACACCCTTGAGGCCTTTCCTTTACTGTCCAGGAGGGGCACAAATAGGAGGCCCAGATGTTGGACCAAAGATCACATTAAGAGGGGGCTTGGATCAGTGTGGCAACAATTTTAGCATTTCACAACTTTTTATCAATGAGCAATTATGTGGCAATGTATCATAACTATTTGCAACACATCAATAAAAAGAACAATGCATCAAAAAGCCATTATCATATCAACAATACATCAAGAAGCCATCACATCAACACAAAGTGGACACAAGCTTTTACGTGGAAACCCATACGGGAGAAAACCACAAATTCTTCTTCTTCAAATCATTACATAGACTTGCAAGCATCGATCTGCTAGAGGCACCCACCTCCAAGATATGCAAGCAACTACTTGCGGTAGGCTACAACCTAATTGAGGCACCAACCTCGAAAATGTGCAAGCATCTACTCACTATAGGCTACAGCCTGATTGAGGCACCAACCTCAGAGATGAACAAGATTCGACTAGCTCTAAGCTTTAACCTGATTGAGGCACCAACCTCATAGATGAACAAGACTCGACTAGCTCTAAGCTTTAACCTGATTGAGGCACCAGCCTCAGTAGAGGTACCCACCTCCTTCTTCAACTTCTTATGGACCTCTTTTCAAAATCTTTCAAACTGGATCCACCTGCTCTTCAATCAATATAAATCTTCAAACTGAACAAACTATTATTGCCATACTACTGTCAACAACTTGTCATAACTTGTCCAAACCATGTTCCAACCTGCTCATTAATCTGGTCACATAAAACCCTTCTCAGAATTTGTTCTTGCCATATACTCAACGTCAACTACAACCTGCTCATAAAGCTCTCAAAACACATAACATGGATTCTGAATACCAAAAATACATCATCAAGACACTTCATGCATCTAGGATTGTTCACCACTTAACCCTGATCATCATGCTTCTTCTGGAATCCAATTTGGCCTTAAAATGAGCCCAAAAACCTCCAAAAAACATTGTAACTATACAAAAACCATGCAAATATTAATCCTTCTATAGAATGGATTATTCCAAACACATTCTACAAAATAGCAATTTACAAGTGCTAGAAAAGTTTAATTGTTCGACAAAATGAACAAATTTGGCACGGCAATAACCCTTCTACAAAAATAATTGACCGAGTCTACCCACACTCGAACCCACTATCTACACTGTACAAACCATATCACATAACCAATTGACCTAATCACGAAGTCATTACCTGTGGGCGAGGTGTTGTCACATACTCAGAGCTCGAAGCCCAAACGAAAACTTGTGTCAACTCTTCATGGGAAATGCCATACACATGTGCAGAGCAATCGCCCAAGAACTTGAACCAATAACAATCACACAACAGATCAATTGTGCTACCACTTCAACCTCACCATGAACCACAAATACGATTTAAATTGATTTTCGGTGAATTTATGTTTGAATGGAGTTGCACCACGATATATGTGTGTGTGTGTGTGTGTGTGTGTGTGTGTGGTCCTGGCAGACAACAGCTTCATATAATTCTCGTTCAAAAACATTGACATGCATATAACCTGGGGCTTAGCCCTCTGACGATAAAACCGTGACTATGTGACCTCATTAAAATTTGTGCTCAGACTGATATGACCTTGTCATGTGACCCTGACCTAAGGGCCCATGGTCATCTGCATGATGACGTTAGCATGACATCATCATGCCACGTGTTATCCTATGAGGGGTGCCACATGTCATTCATTTTCAATTGTTTGACCAACCAAAAGTTGCCATTTGGACTTGCCACGTGTCAATCCCTGGAGGTACCATGCCAGCCTTGTTGTTACATCATGGGTGACTGTGCAGGGGGGCCACATCATTACCAAATCCAATCAAATGCTTCCATGTGTCATCCTTGCTGCTATGTCATGGGTGATTGTGCAAAGGGGGCCATGTCCTCACCAAATCATCCAATCAAACATTGCCATGTGTCATACCGAGATTAGCCATTTTGGCAAGGCCGCTCTAGTTAACTAGTGCACATGTTAGCATATATCTATCATTTGATCTGAACAAGGTGCGTGATCTTTAACCACGTTAAACTATGTGCATGTATGGTCACCATCCGTTGTGGATTTAATTAATTAGCCATGGATCTGCCTAGAAGTTGCACACTATTTAACATATTGATGTTGGGGAGCTTTTGCCCTATAATTTTCATCTTTTATAAATGTTGATTTTCAAATGGTCGTAACTTCTCATCCAGGAGGAGTTTTTCAGAGTGGGATATACCATTGGAAAGGTCTCGACAAGGACTACCCAACCATGTTGTCTATATGATCATTAGGGCATCATAACCTTGTGAAAAAATCAATAAACGTCATACCTCTTTTGACTTCACCTGATGAGGGCATGCAAGATATTTAGTTGTCATGTTGCTTTCTTTGACTCATGAATGACACTACTATTGTCTTGGACATCCCCTTTGACATCAATGACACTTGTTGTCATCAATGACAACACTATGTGCAACAATCTCCCCCTTTGTCATTGATGGCAACACCACCAAACATTGATGACCATTGATGTCAATAGGCCAAATTCTCCTTGACATGCATCAAACTCCCCTTGACATAGTGATGAGGATTCCTCCTGTCTAATTGCGAAGATGCCTCCTTATTTTTTTCCTTCCTTTTGTCAATGTCTACATTCTCACCTTCAACATATGTCAGTATCTCCTGCTCCTATGTCTCAAAGTCTGTCAATGTCTGTATCAATGTTTGCATTCTCTCCCCCTTTGACATCAATGGAAAAGGGACATGGTTGTCTACCAATGCTTCCATAATTATGTGTGAACCTGATCCTGTTATAAGTAGAATCTCTTGAAATTATCTTCTTCAGTCTGTCCTATCTACCAATGTTTGCATTCTCTAAGTTCATGTCAATACTCACAAATTGTTCTTGAATGTGATAAAGTCTCCCCTGTGACCATGTTGCCAATGCTTTTCTTGTGGACCCGATAAAGTCTTCCTTTGAGACCATGCTACCAATGCTTCTTCAACTATTTTCATTATCTTCCCCCTATCATGGGTTGGAGGAAAACCCTTTGTAACTTTGACTAGGATTAGTGAGATAACTCTTCTAGTGAGGAAGAGACCACTCCCATCCTTTGTCTAAGATATTCAAAACTCTCCCTTGGAAAAGGCTTAGTAAAGATATTAGCAATTTGTTCTTTGGTTGGAATGTATTCTAATTTGAATGATCGATCCACAACTTGTTCTCGCAAAAAGTGATACTTGATGGGAATATGCTTTTTTTTTAGTGCATGATAGGATTTTTTGAAATATTTATTGCACTAGTATTATCACACATGATAGAAACAAGTTGATCATTATGTTCTGAAGATCGTTCAAATTTTGTTTCATCCATAGTACCTGAGTACAACATCCTGTTGATATTTTGTGTAGCATCGGGAGGTATTCCTGCATGCATAAGTCGGCCTGGAATAATTATGAAAGATTAAATTGAAAATTTGATTTTTGAAGCATCAAGTCTCCCAGCTCATGAAGTGGTGTGCCCCTTGTGTTATTTCACCCATTCGACTAGTATAAATAGATGATGTGACCTCTCATTTTTCACCACCAAGCAAGAGCAATTTTGAACAAGGTGAAGTCTCATCTCTCTCTTGGCCACACATGTGAGGAGAAGATCAAGTTGTTTTGGGCCTAGTTGGCCATACCTTGACTGAGCTCTTTGACTGACAATTGACAGTGGATTGTTGACAATAGGAGGGGCCTCACGTGAGAACTATTGACCACACATTAGACCACAGTTTGACCAGCCACAGGCTGCATGCGGGTTGATTTTTCAAGTGCAATAGATACAAGCATAATATTTCTGAAACACTAATAATTACTTCTAATGATATATATCTTATTTTAACAATTCCAATTTATCATTAAGCAATTACGCTTTAGAAATTCAACCATAAACCATAAAGAGATCACAATGTTGGGTTGTGTTTCATTCTTTCCACGTAGTTAACAGGGGGTTTAAGGGGTACCCGTAACCCCACTTTATGGGGTTCGGGGCAGCACCCCGGAAAATTTTGATTTTGGACCCTATGTTAGGTTGGGCGGACCCACCTATGGTTTTGTGCATGATTTTTGCACATGTTTTTTGGACGCGATGGTTTTTCGGTCCATGGTATTGGACGTGATGGTTTTCAGTCCATGGTATTGGATGCTTCGGCATGTATAAATATGTATTATAACATTGAAAGGAACATAACAAAAATCAAGCTGGTAGTCCCGGTTTTGGGATCCAGTGGGAAAATCTTTGTGTATATGTGTTTTATGTGTTATGCTCTCGCATTGTTTATTTTTCTGTGTTTTAGAATTCGTATGTAGGTAATTTCTGTACGGGGTTAAAACCTACATTTGGTATCAGAGTTGTTTTTGGCTTCAAGGGGACGCCTTTGTTGCTGAGGGGTTTTGCTCGGGCCTGTGGTAGACCCTGTTCAGTGGGAGATCTGCGAGATCGATTCTGGTGGTGAAAGAAGATGGCGAGTGGTGGAAAGATAGAGATCGAGAAATTTAATGGTCAGAGTTTTGAGTTGTGGAAACTCAAGATGGAGGATCTGTTGGTGGATAAAGATCAGTGGATCGCGGTAGATCCAGGTACTAAACCAACGGGAGTGACCAATGAAGAATGGAAGAAGTTGGATCGGAAGGCAAAAAGCACAATACGATTGTGTGTCTCAGATTCAGTATTGCTGAATGTATCAGGGGAAGCTACGGCAAAGGCTTTGTGGGACAAGTTAGGGACTTTGTACCAATCTAAGTCTTTGGTGAATGAACTGTTCCTGCGGAAAAAGTTGTATAACCTGAAGATGAATGCGTTTAATACTGTGGTAAGTCAGTTATCATCTGTTGATATTAAAATTTCAGATGAAGATAAGTGCATCAGTTTGTTGTGTTCTCTACCAGATTCGTGGGATAGTCTGGTTATTGCAATAGGTAGCAATGCAACTGCCTTGCATTTTGATGAAATAGTCTCATCCTCGCTGACGGAGGAAATGAGACGGAAAAATATGGAGAGCCAGAATGGTGATGCCTTGTCTGTACGAGGACGGTCCCAGAACAGAAACAAAAATAAGTCATCAAGTGGGAGATCTAAATCTCCAGGAAAGCCTGTAAAGGTGGTGTGCTGAAAATGTGGAAAGGAAGGGCACTTCAAAAGGGACTGTAAATCTAAAGCTCCTGATAAAGGAAAGGGATCTGATGATGCTCCTTCTACAAAGGAGAAAACCACCTCAGATGAAGGTGGGGATGTGTACTTGGCTTCTTCAAGTACACATGTAGATCATGAGGCATGGTTGATTGACTCAGGTGCATCCTTTCACTTCACTCCCCATAGAGAGTGGTTCTGCGAGTATGAGAAATATGATGGTGGTGATGTCTTCTTGGGGGATGACAGGAAGGCTAGAATCATTGGTCGTGGAAAAGTAAAGTTGAAGTTGCAAGGTGGAAGGGTTAGAACACTTCCAGGTGTTCTACATATTCCTGCATTAGCCAGAAATCTAATTTTTGTAAGCAAGCTGGATGATGCAAGTGTAAAAACAGTGTTCGAGAAGGATACATGCAAGATGGTTCGAGGAGCACTGGTATTGATGCGGGGAGTTCGGGCTGGAACTCTGTACAAGCTGCAAGGTAGCACTGTTGTTGATGGGTGCAACAGTTCTGTGGTTCTTGAAAGTGGAGCAGAAAATCTAGTCATCTCTGGAGAGAGGACCATGCTGTGGCATCAAAGGCTTGGACATATTGGAGAGAAGGGCCTTCGAATACTTCATGGTAAAGGTATGGTAGAAGGTATGAGTAATAGCTCTCTAGATTTTGATTTCTGTGAAAATTGTGTATATGGGAAGCAGAATCGGGTGAGTTTCCCCTCTGGAAGTAAGAGGGCGAAACAGATATTAGAGCTTGTGCACAGTGATGTGTTTGGACCTGTGAAGGTTCCATCACTGGGTAAGTCTGTGTACTATGTATCATTTATAGATGACTTCTCAAGGAATACATGGATATATTTCCTTAAGAAGAAATCTGAAGTCTTTGACAGGTTTAAAGAATTCAAGGCTCTGGTGGAAAACCAGACAGAGAAGAAGATAAAGGTGCTGAGGACAGATAATGGTGGAGAGTTTTGCAGTAAGGAATTTGAAGAATTCTGTAAGAAGTGTGGTATAGCGCCGCAGAAGACTACTCCATATACACCTCAGCAAAATGGAGTTGCAGAAAGAATGAATAAGACGTTGATGGAAAGAGCAAGAAGCATGCTCAGTGGTGCCGGGTTAGGACAGGAATTTTGGCCAGAGGCGGTGGATACTGCATGTTACCTGGTCAACAGGTCACCTTCATCAGCGTTGGAGGATAAGACTCCACAAGAGGTATGGACTGGTAAGAAACCCTCTCTTTCACATCTGAGGGTATTTGGATGTGATGCATATGTACATGTTCCAAAGGAGAAACGAACCAAGTTGGATAGTAAATCTGAAAAGTGCATCTTTATTGGGTATAAGGATGGTTTGAAGGGTTATAAGCTTTGGAACCCAGTAACAAGGAAAGTTGTGTACAACCGAGATGTGGTGTTCAGAGAGGTGAAAGATGTTATTAAACATGAAGTCCAACCAAAGGAACCTGAGAAGATGGAGTTTGAGCTAAAGGAGGAAGAATCAGACTCTACAGCAGAGGAGGAATCAGAAGATGAAGAGCCACAAACTCCAGGGGTAAGAAGATCAGTTCGAGAAAGAATGCAGCCAGAAAGGTATAGTCCATCTGCTTTCTGTTCAAATTTTGCTTTATCTATTACTGATGATGATCCTAGAACTGTGAAGGAAGCAATCGATTCAGAGGATGGAAAACTCTGGAAAGAGGCCATGGTTGATGAAATGGCATCTTTGCACAAAAATGAGGCTTGGGATCTGCTGGAGTTGCCGGCTGGAAGGAAACCCATTGGCAGTAAATGGGTGTTCAAAAAGAAGACAAATGCAGAAGGAAAAGTGGAGAAATACAAAGCTCGGTTGGTAGCAAAAGGTTATTCCCAGGTGCCGGGAATTGATTTTGGTGATATTTTTTCTCCTGTTGCCAAGGTAACTTCTATTAGATTACTTTTATCTGTTGCAGCTGCTTTTGATTTTGAGGTAGAACAGATGGATGTGAAGACAGCATTTCTTCACGGAGATCTGGAAGAGGAGATCTACATGAAACAACCTGAAGGCTTTGTGGTGAAGGGTAAAAAAGAACTGGTATGCAAGTTAAAGAAGTCTCTGTATGGGTTAAAACAGTCACCAAGGATGTGGTATCAGAAATTTGATACATTTATACGGGGACTTGGCTTCACCAGAAGCAAAGCAGATCATTGTGTGTATTTTAAATTAATTGGTGACCGTGTTATTTATCTGGTCTTGTATGTGGATGATATGTTGTTGGTTGGAAATGACAAAGAAATTATCCAGGATTTGAAGACCCAATTGTCCTCCAAATTCGACATGAAAGATCTTGGTGCTACAAACTATATTTTGGGCATGGAAATTAAAAGAGATCAAGAAAAGAGGAAGCTCTGGTTAAACCAGAGGAAGTATGTCGAGACAATATTGCAGAGGTTTAATATGCAGGATAGTAAACCGGTGAAGGTTCCTATTCCTGTAGGTGTAAAGTTATCTACTGAACAGTGTCCCAAGACACAAGAAGAGGAAGAGGATATGTCTCGTGTTCCATATGCAAGTGCAGTTGGTAGCCTGATGTATGCAATGGTCTGTACTAGACCAGACATTGCACATGCAGTGGGAGTATTGAGCAGGTTTATGTCAAAACCAGGAAAGGAGCATTAGACAGTAGTGAAGCGGGTTTTCAGGTATTTGCGTGGCACTAGTGATTATGGTTTGTGCTACCAAGGAAGACCAGGATTGGACAGAGTGTTGGATATTCGTGGCTTTGTTGATGCAACTGGGCTGGAGATCTGGATCAGAGAAGATCTACAAGCGGGTATGTGTTTAACCTATTTGGAGGTGCAATCAGTTGGATGAGTAAGAAACAATCTGTAGTGGCACTATCAACTACAGAGGCAGAATACATGGCAGCCACTCATGCAAGCAAGGAAGCAGTTTGGTTGTAGAGATTGTGTTCAAGTATGGGGTTAGTACAGGAAGCTATAAGGATAGATTGTGACAGCCAAAGTGCAATTTTCTTGGCAAAGAACCCTGCATATCATTCAAAGACAAAGCACATTGATGTTCAGTATCACTTTGTGAGGGATATGATAGAAGACAAAAAGGTGTTGCTGGTAAAGGTGGACACTTTGAAGAATACTGCAGATGCATTGACAAAATCTGTGAGCTCTGAGAAGTTGCCCTGGTGTAGAGAAACAATGGGCGTTTCAGGGCTGGAAAAATGACTAAGCTCTCTTGTGGCCCCCTGTGGAAAGAAAACAACAAGTGGGAGAATGTTGGGTTGTGTTATATTCTTTCCACGTAGTTAACATGGGGTTGAAGGGGTACCCGTAACCCCACTTTATGGGGTCTGGGGCAGCGCCCCGGAAAATTTTGATTTTGGACCCTATGTTAGGTTGGGCGAACCCACCTATGGTTTTGTGCATGATTTTTGCACATGTTTTTTGGACGCGATGGTTTTTCGGTCCATGGTATTAGACGTGATGGTTTTCGATCCATGGTATTGGATGCGATGGTTTTCGGTCCATGGTATTGGATGCTTCGACATGTATAAATATGTATTATAACATTGAAAGGAACATAATGAAAAATCAAGCTGGTAGTCCCAGTTTTGGGATCCAATGGGAAAATCTCTATGTATATGTGTTTTATGTATTATGCTCTCGCATTGTTTATTTTTCTGTGTTTTAGAATTCGTATGCAGGTAATTTTTGTACGAGGTTAAAACCTACACACAATGCACAAAGAGAACACAAGATTTACCCTGGGAAAACCCACTTGGGGGAAAAATCCAGCAACCTTTTCCTTAGAGATATTCTTCAGTTCAACAAGAGATACATCTAATGCGCGAGTCAACTATGACATCAAACTGATCAACAAGTTATGGTCAAACTTGGTCTCCAACCCTCAAGTCAAGTCAAACTTCTAATGTTCAAAACTTCAGCCCTCTCAAATATGCCCAAAATTTCAGCTCTATAACTCAGCCCTACAATTTCGACCCTGCAACTCAACCTACCCAAAAATTGTTGCCTAGAATTCACACGTGCAAGGTCTGGAGAGATAAAATGTGAGCTAGAGAGAGAGAGAAAGAGATCTGTGTCCTTCATGTCCTTCTTGATCTTCGCTTGGATGCCCAGAACTTGTCTTTCTTGTGCGAGGTCGAATGGTGCCTTTGATGAGGACGTCGAATGCCTTTATATAGTGTTCTTCCTATCTCTAAATAAATTGATTTGACTATTTTAAACTTTTCAGATAAAGCTAACCATACTAGCAACATGCAAAATCTTTAAACTAGGTAATGAACTACCTCAAGAACAAAAAACATGGAATTTAAGCAATATTAGTTTGAGATATTTATATTTTTAGAGAAATGTTGGTCGAGATCCAATGAAAAGTAATAGATAATCAGATAAGTTATTCACATGTTCTTCCTGAACAACATGACATTTGGTCAAAATGTTGATCTGTAAATGTTACGTTTTAATAGACATAATGATAGCAATCTAGAAAGCATCTTCAAGGTAGTGGTTGATTTAGGGTAGGCAATAAGAGATGTGGTGGCAGGAATTGTGAAGAACTTTGAGAACATGGAGGATATGGGTGAGATGATCGCTATGCTGTGAAAATTTATTCAACAAAAAATTGAAGAAGACGAGAGCAAATGTGAACTCACATTTTCTATCATGACTTAGGTGAGGGTTCATACCAGTCAGTCTCAATAGCATGCGAACAAGGAAATCCCACCACGAGATGACAGAGAAGGCAAAGTTGAAGACTAAGAAAACAAAGATGATAATAAAGCTCCACTCCATAGAGGAAATTGCTGCAGAAACTTGCAGCATGCTGAGCAAATCTGTTAGGGTCCCACCCTAACCCCCTTATTTATGTAATAGGATCGAGTCATAGTTATAGTTAAGTAAAGAGTCAATAAAGCCCATATTAATAATTGTAAGTGGTTAACCCGCATTTAATGAAGGGACCACAGTTAGTTGCAAATGGGCCATGGTATTAGATAGATGGTATTAATAAGAACCATGGTATTGCCCCATGGTATTGCATGTATGAATCCTATATAAAGGATAGAGACTCCCCTCGAGGAGCATCATGTCTTATTTTGTAATCGAGCTCTGCTCTATTGGAGGTTGCCCCCTCGAAGAGGCAAGTGAACATTGCTTTCTAAATAATAAAATACTTGTTGTTATTTCTCATTGTTCTATGTTCTGGGTATATTTCTTCGCATATTTGGTATTTTGGTATCGTCTTGCAGGTTAAGAGCATAACAAGTGGTATCAGAGCTCTTTCCAGGGCCGGTGGGATCTCCAAATTTTAGCAAATTTTTTTTTGGCTAGAGACGTGTTCCGGCGTCTTTAAACCACGGGATCTGTCGTTGAGCGCATAAACCTGCAGATTTGGGGAGGCATGCACGCAGGAAATACAAGAGGTGGTCACGATTGTTGGACTCCCTTGTAACCCCTGTGGGTACCCCTTCGAGTAGTAGAGCATTAGACAGAACCACGCACGGACTGTCTTCCAAGTACCCTCTGGGTATATCAGAAGCCCCCTAGCTCCCTTGAAACCTTGCCATAATAGATAAACCGACGACCGTCTTGCTGCTACAGTACACCGAGAACAGCACTCGGAGAGATTACTCGTGCGTACGATAGGGTAGTCGGGTTGTACAGCTAAGGGTACGGTTGATCCTCCTTGCTTAGTGCCCTGAAAAATTGGGCCGAGTACCACTGTCAGACCCTTATGTATATTGCGATCTGTAGCACCTGACACTCCTGGAGACCATAGTTCCCTTCTCTATCTCGGAATCACGCATAATCTTTGCCAGATCAGATCTCGCAAGTGGGGTTTTGTCGCAGCAACAGCAATCAGTTCCGCCGTTCAGATCTATCAGAACAACCATTCGGATCTATTAGATCCGCAGCAGCAATCAGTTCTGTCGTTCAGATCTATGAGATCAGCCATTCAAATCTCTCAGAATCATCAGACCCGCCATCCAGATCTGAGTAGTTGTGTGGGTTCCTATACCTGGGCGTGATTTTCGCAGGACTTTTGGCAACATTGACATTTCTGGGATTCGGCTACTGCAGTATTCCTAAGCAAGGAGTAAAACTCCGTTCGGAGTAACAAAAAAAAAAAAGTTTGAGACCCCCCGGGGCGCTTATTGGTGACTTAGCCCATCAGAATCAGGACGACGAGCTGAGCAAGGTGGTACCATTCAATTGTTAGAGCCAAAAAATTCGGGCGGTCCCAAAATTTCCAGTACATCGGATCGGTGCATGGTAGAAACTAGAGCTCAAGCTATGGCGAATGAGAGGATCGACAAACTTGAAACAACATTGACCGAGCTCATGTCGCTGATGCAAAACTTAAATACAACACTCTCTAAGGGCAAGGTGGAGGCACGCGAAGACGGTGAGGGTGAGTCTAGCCAGTCGCCTCACCTCTGGGGCACCCACCAACAATCCCATCCGCGACCACCCAAGCTGGACATGTACAAATTTGATGGCTCTCACCCGGCCGCATGGATAGCACAAATGGAGCAATATTTCAATCTGAATTACATCCTGGATAATGCGACTCAGCTTAGTGTGGGTATCATGTACTTGGACAATGAAAGATGGCAATGGTGGCAATGGCATCAACGTTGCTATGGAAGGCCCTTGACATGGGAGACATTCAAAAAAGATCTTATGGATCGCTTTGACCAGGAATCTGACTTTTTGGGTCGTCTCACTAAGCTCCGACAGACAGGAACAGTAAATGAATATATTGCAGCCTTTGAAGCCTTAGCTTTCCGCACTGGAGGTCTACACGATGAGTTTTACGTGGAATGTTTTGTCAGTGGTCTCAAAGAAGCCATACAAGCCCACGTCCGACTGCACCACCCTAGCTCATGGCTGGATGCTTGCAGGATAGCTCGTGAAGTCGAACGTGCGTTAGCGGCCCAGTCTAATCGCCCAAATTTCATCACCAAGGGTTGCCCCCCACAGGCTCAAAGCACTACCCAAACACTCAAGGTTCAAAAGGTGTCACCAGCAGAAATGGCAGAAAGAAGAAAGCAAGGCTTATGTTACTACTATGATGAGAAATACTCCCCTGGGCATAAATGCAAGGAGCCCAAATTCTTTCAAATTGATGCTACTGATCACAGTCCATCGGAGGAAGCCCCACCACTTGAGGAACCAGAGGAGGAAGAAGAGGACAACCAGCAGAACAATGTACCTGAAGAACCAGTTATCTCGCTGCATGCTTTGGCAGGGATTTCTTCGCCTCAAACTCTCAAAATCAGAGGTTTTATTAAGCATCGCCCAGTAGTAGTCTTGATTGATAGTGGAAGTACACATAATTTTATCCATCAAAGAGTCGCGGAAGCAGTGCATTGTTTTGTCCGAGCAGTTTCTAACTTCCAGGTCCAAATTGCTGATGGGGGAACAATGAAATGTGAAGGCCGCTGTGAAAATGTCAAACTTCAAATGGGAGATTATCAGTTAAAGACCCACATGTTTGCCATACACATGGGAGGGTGCGATATTGTCCTCGGTGCTGAATGGCTTCGCACACTTGGCCCAATCACAATGGATTTCCAGGAGTTATATATGAGCTTTAAGCAGAACAACCACACACATACCCTCCGCAGACTCCAGGCGGGAGGTCCCTCTATCATCAGCTCACATTGGATGGAAAAATTGTTAAAAAAGGGCCACCATGGAGTTATAGCTCAATTTAATGCCATCCAAGCCTTCGAACCCACTTCTCTTCATATTCATCCTGAGATGCAACAGATCTTAAACAACCATCTGCCAGTCTTTGACAAGCCTCATGAGCTTCCACCCTCGAGAGGGGAACATGATCATAGCATTACTTTGGTCCCAGGGGCTCAACCACCAAATGTGCGCCCATATAGATATCCGTTTGCCCAAAAGAATGAAATAGAAAAAATAATCAAGGAACTCTTGGAAGCAGGCGTCATTCGTCCCAGCATTAGTCCTTATTCATCGCCGGTGGTCATGGTGCTCAAGAAAGATGGGGAATGGCGTATGTGTCCAGACTTCAGGGCCCTTAATAAGTTGACAGTCAAAGATAAATTTCCCATCCCGGTTGTCGATGATTTGTTGGATGAACTAAATGGGGCTCAATTCTTTACTAAGCTCGACCTTCGCTCAGGCTACCACCAAATTTGCATGAAAGAAGTAGACATTCCAAAGACTGCTTTCCGAACTCATGAAGGCCATTATGAGTTCCTGGTCATGCCATTCGGTCTTTTTAATGCCCCATCCACTTTTCAGAGCCTTATGAACCACCTACTCAAACCATATCTCAGAAAATTTGTCCTGGTTTTCTTTGATGACATCCTCATCTACAGTCGCACCTGGGCCGCACATCTTCAGCATGTAGATCTGCTCTTGCAACTGCTCTGCAAGCATAAATTATTTGTCAAGATGTCCAAGTGTTCTTTTGGCATGGAAGAAGTTGAGTATTTGGGCCACATTGTGGGGCGTGACGGTGTCAGGGTGGACCCCAAAAAGATCCAGGCAATGCAAGAGTGGCCTCAACCTAAGACCTTGAAGAGCCTGAGAGGATTTTTGGGTCTCACAGGCTACTATCGCAAATTTGTCCGCAATTATGGTCGCATTGCTAGGCGCCTCACTCAACTCTTCAAGAAAAATTCATTCCTCTGGAATAATGAAGCACAACAGGCCTTTACAGCTCTCAAACATGCCATGTGTTCCACTCCAGTCTTAGCACTACCCGACTTCACCAAATCTTTTGTGATAGAATGTGATGCTTCGGGTACGGGTATTGGGGCGGTCTTAATGCAGGAAGGTCGACCCTTGGCCTTCACGAGCCAACAACTAAGTGGGAAGAATCTGGGACAATCTACCTATGAGAAGGAAATGATGGCCATCTTACATGCAATAGATACCTGGCAACCATACTTATTGGGGCGCCATTTCCAAATCTGCACAGACCATCAAAGCCTTAAATATTTTTTGGAGCAACGCCTATCCTCACCACAACAAAATAAATGGCTCGCCAAAATGCTGGGATATGATTATGAGATAATTTACAAGAAAGGGCGCGAAAATATTGTAGCAGATGCGTTATCCCGCCAATTTGAGGAGGAAAGTACCCTGCTCGCAATTTCCCTTCCCATTCCAGAATGGATTGAAGAGGCTCGCAAGGAATGGTTTTCACATCCCTGGCTCTCCCAACTCATTAATCAATTGCAGGTGGATCCAAATTCCACAGCAGGCTACTCGTGGCAGGATGAGATTCTTTGCTACAAGGACAGAGTCGTAATATCACCAACATCCACCCTCAAAAGCCGCATTTTGGCGGAGTTGCACTCATCGCCCACTGCAGGACATTCAGGCTTTCAGAAGACGTATGCTTGCACTCGAAGATCGTTTTTTTGGACAGGCATGAGAAAGGACATTCTTACTTTTGTAGCTGAATGTGATGTCTGTCAGCGCCACAAAGGAGAAACAGTCAAATCCCCAAGCACATTACAGCCATTGCCCATCCCGGCCTCAATCTGGACGGAGGTTTCTATGGATTTCATTACGAGTCTTCCAAAGTCAGGAAACAAGTCAGTCATCATGGTGGTTGTGGACAGACTTTCTAAGTATGCTCATTTTTGCGCCCTACCCCACCCGTTTACACCGACTTTGGTCGCTCAATCTTTCATGGATCAGATCTTCAAATTGCATGGCATGCCCACTTCCATTGTGTCAGATCGTGACCCGGTCTTCACCAGTAACTTTTGGCAGGAACTCTTCCGGCTACAAGGTACCCAACTCCAACTTAGTACTTCCTGTCATCCTCAAACTGATGGTCAAACTGAAGCAGTCAACAAATGTCTGGAAACCTACCTTAGGTGTTTCACTTCAGAAAATCAACATCTCTGGGTACAGTGGTTACCTCTCACTGAATGGTGGTATAACACCAACTATCATGCCACCACCAAAATGACTCCATATGAAGCAGTTTATGGTCAACTCCCTCCTTCCCCTACTTCTTATATCAAGGGATGCTCGAAGGTACAAGCAGTGGATCAACTCCTACAGAACCGCACAACCATGCTGGCCCACCTTAGAGAGAATCTTCATCAAGCTCAAAACCGCATGAAGCAACAGGTAGATCAACATCGCTCAGAACGCCAATTTCAAGAAGGGGATCAGGTATTTTTGAGGCTGCAACCATATAAGCAAACATCACTCAAAGACAAGGGTTGTCAGAAACTATCTCCAAAATTCTACGGACCATATCAAGTACTTCAACGCATTGGAGAAGTTGCCTACAAGCTAGCTTTGCCACCCACTACAAAAATCCATCCAGTTTTCCATGTCTCATGCCTCAAGAAAGTGATTGGGAACAATTGCAGAATTCAAACCAGTCTACCTGAACTGGATGAAGAAGGGTCAATCTGGCTCCAACCTGAACAGGTTCTTGATACACAAGAAAGGCACCTGCATGGCCGCATGATCAAGGAAGTCCTCGTCAAGTGGAAAGACACCTCTCCAGAAGATGCAACCTGGGAACCAGCCACTATTCTTCAGCAGTTTCCGCAGCTTCAGCCTTGAGGACAAGGCTATTCTTATGGGGGAGGGCATGTTAGGGTCCCACCCTAACCCCCTTATTTATGTAATAGGATCGAGTCATAGTTATAGTTAAGTAAAGAGTCAATAAAGCCCATATTAATAATTGTAAGTGGTTAACCCACATTTAATGAAGGGACCACAGTTAGTTGCAAATGGGCCATGGTATTAGATAGATGGTATTAATAAGAACCATGGTATTGCCCCATGGTATTGCATGTATGAATCCTATATAAAGGATAGAGACTCCCCTTGAGGAGCATCGTGTTTTATTCTGTAATCGAGCTCTGCTCTATTGGAGGTTGCCCCCTCGAAGAGGCAAGTGAACATTGCTTTCTGAATAATAAAATACTTGCTGTTATTTCTCATTGTTCTATGTTCTGGGTATATTTCTTCGCATATTTGGTATTCTGGTATCGTCTTGCAGGTTAAGAGCATAACAAAATCCTAGCTCCTGGCAAACACTGGAGTCAATGGACTACTAGCCTTTGGTTGAAGAGTGTTGGACCCATCCCAGATACAAGGACAGCCTTAGGAGTTCAAGTTACAACCAAATAAGTTTTCCTGTATGGAAATGATTGCCATATTTTTGGACTCCCGTAAGATATTCTTGACTATATGTAATATTCCTAATAGAAATTTACAGTAGAATACCAAAGACATGCACTAGTTACTGCATAAGTACAACCATAAAATACTGGAAATAACACATGCATCAACAAATTAAAACTCCATAGGGTAGCAGCAATGATCCTGAGCCATTTTATTAATTAACCATGGAATCTGATTACAATGGAGAATGGAAAGTGTGCACCTGGGCATGTTATGGAAAGTAAGCAAATACCCAGGTGAGAATAGCTAGAAATCTCCACCCAATATGGCTCCTCCAAGCTGTATGTTTCACCCAGAAAATTTTGCACTATTGTTGTAGGTGAACTGAGATTTGAGGGCCCAAAACACCTCCAAAAATTCTTCAATATTAGGAGTATACCCCTTGAGGCCTGTTACCCACCATTTTGTGGGTGATATCCTTAGGAGAAAAAAAAAATCTCCAAGATGGTCCTTAGTCGGCAACCACCAGCTAGCTCATTGTACCATTTCTCTACCACCTAAGCCAACCATGTGGTCCCTCACCCATCTGCCATGATCGTATGTTTGAAGGTGGGCTTCCTGAACCTAAAGGTATGCCTTGTCATTTGATAATTGAGTATTGTTGTTTGCTTATCATGGACACTTATGGGCATGGATTAATGGGGGGATTCGGCGGAAAGAATGGTTTAGGTCTGTGCCCTTGTCCCCTAGACCCCTTTTGGATATTAACCTTGCATTCTAATCCCATGGAATCTCTTTTAATGACCATTTGGCTTTAGGGATGGTATTTAATGGGAAACCCTAATTTTGGTCGCGTGGTCCAGCTCCCTTATCCGTTCATATTACTCCCTTTCCACTCATTATTACCCCATTCATCATTTCTCTCGCTTGGGTCCACATTCCTCCGCTAGGTCCACATTCCTCCGTTGGCTCCACATAGGGTTAGCCCGCCCCTTCCCCTTGCCCACACCTTGGGTCAGGCTTGAAATGATGCCCCGGAGGTTGATGCAGCGAAAAAGAAAGATAAAAACATATTTGGCCACATTCAACAAGAAAATGTACCACAAAATGCAAAATATGGCTAGGACAAACATATTTAGCACGTGGACAAAAGCCAATACATGAGCTCTACCCATCATCATGGCCATCACCCTGGTTCCTACGAGTTCTATGAACCCCCTTCATCATATAGGAACCCATGATTGTCCCAACCCCCGGTGGGCAATGAACCACTTTACCTTAAAAGGGGGTATTCACTGCTATATCTTACGCATCATGCTCTTACCCCTTGAGCCCCGAGCAATTAATTAAAGAAAATCATAAAAAGGCAAAAGGCATATAAAGAAGGGTGGAAAAATCAAGGTCGGGGCACCTCATGTACCACGATTTCTCCTTCTTATACATTATAAACCCAAGTGTGGGCTTCCCTTTTATTAGCTACCCTTGTACCCCAACATGTGGCCCAGAGCTGCCCCTTCTCATCCCCTACTTCATTCACCTATCTGTCACATGCCACCATCTTTTGAAGGATGTACCTTGAACATATTATCCCCTTTAGAAGTAGAAACCACCTAATAGAATACTTGGTTAACCCCATTTGGAGTTGGTACATTGGCACATCCCGAAGCCCATTTTGGAATGGCAGGCCATTATGAAGTCCGCAACTGCGGTCCATGGTTGGTAAGCTCATTTACTCAATTTCTCTAATGACTTGTTGTACTAGAAGGCTAGGGGATGCATTGGATCTTATGCAGGATTGCAGATGATCTCCATCTTGGGTTTGGTCTCCCTATACAGGGTCTTAATCCTCCAAAGGGCTGCATTGGCACATATAGGGTGTGTGTTGAGAGCCATGGACCTCCACAATAGTAGACAGCACTCCGTGGATCCCTGAGGATGGTCAGAGATGCTCGAGATACTCCCATTGGACGAGGAAGATGCACTTGGTTCACCTTTGCCCAGTTGGCCCACAGATGTACCATGCACTTGGCAGCTGACCCAAGACTTGTAGGATGATGTGGCATCCCCTACACCCTCATCAGAGCCCTTGCAGACAATCTACAGGCATCTTCTACTCATTTGGAGACCCGTGAGGTTATTATTGTACCCCACACCCATTGGGAGCACCACAGGTTTATTGTTTGGAGAACAAAGGGCCAACCCCTTGTCCATCACTTTTGAGGGTCCTACTCTTCATTATGGCACCCATGGACCTCATCAAGCCTCTTAAAGGGCTCTACAACATGCATTATTCATCATTCGACCTCTTAAGAGGCATATTCTCTCATTTGTGAGCTAGTTTGGTGCACTTGTCACCAAAAGTTAGAAAATTAACACATTATTTTATTTTTGGGGCTTATGTAAGCCAAGGAGGCTAATTCGAACTCCTCATTAGTGTATGAATACAAGTGGGATGAGTTCATTTTCTCATCATCACTTTGGATTGGATCTTTTCTCTCTTGAGAATTTCGCACTTTTTCTAGAGGATGAATTGGAGCTTTATGGATGAATTTTGATGTGTGGATATTGGTCTATCTTATCTTGGAGCTTCTCTTTTGTCAATTATGGATGGATGGATATATTTTGTTACATGTAAGTACATAATTTTAATGTTATTCTTGTTTTACTTTGTCATATACATTGGACTGGGATTTTCGCTATTTTTAGGGCTAATTGTTGCATGCATTCACTGCTTTAAGTTGTGAAAATTTTTCTCTATTATAGCATCTCTCAATGTATGGTCCATGTAATGTGAACGAAATCTCCTAGGGGTGATTTTATCAACGAATTGACCATGATAAGCCATCTCCTTTGCACATCAAAGTATAAAAGCTCCAAGATTGCTTCTCTTTGACCTAGAAGGCTAGCGAAGTAGTCTTAGGGCCTCCTTGACCAAGAACCAAAGGCCCTCACTCATATTCATCGTAGACTCCATTCTCCGAAGACTAAGGCACTGATCTACCAAGAGGTGGTCACCTAAAATCACAGCTTTTTCACCTTTTCCCAAGTCAACCCAAGTTGGGTCACCTAGGGCATCATTTTCCTGACAAACTATCCCTCCAAAAAGTTTGATCTCCTAGGGTCTCCTGCGTTGGTGTCTTCTCAAGGCCTCCTCCAATTTTGAAGCCATTCCAACGGTGGAGTTGGAGAAAAGCCAAGCCCTAGTTTTGAGATCAAACTTTGCCCTAACATCCCCAAAGGCTAGTACCTTGTTGGATCAATTCAAACCTTTAAGTGGATATTCTTTCCATGATCCATTTCCATACCTTGTCCAGGTTAGGAATAATCGTTGGTTGCCACACTCTTCTCCCCTACCCTACACTGGGTCCACTTGGTCCCATGTGGTCCCGTTTCTTTGAAACGACAATTCTTCAAAGAACCATTCAGGATACCAATTTCAACAAGGATTTTAGGGATTGGGAAACTCCTTCACAAGTCATATCCCATAAACCTAAGCCTCAAATCCTCCCTTCCTTTCCCTAGAAGACATTGTACCTTGCTTAGAAAGCAAGCAAGCTCTATCTTTCTAACCCTTCCGAGAAAGGGATTATTTAGGTCACTCCACATCTTTTCATTGACTTATCCTTCATCAGTGACTCCATAATATACCGGGACTCCTCCCATCGGTGAAATTCCGTAAATAGAAGGGAGCCTTAGCTGAGGTGACAGTGGGCTAAGTCTCCATTTGTTGCCCTTGGCCTAGCATTTGCCCATTAGGGATCCCCCTTAGGTCCCTGCTAGTTTGAGTGTTAACAAGACCAATCCAGCAAAACCCAGAAAGGATTTGGGCTAATTCCAACCTCCCAGAAGTACCCAAATCGGGTGCTATGCCCTCCTTGGCAGATTTTGTGTCCCCCACAACCCACAATTGTTGAATATGCCACTTATCCCTCCTCAATCAACTGTAGGATTGCCCTGTAATTCCCTCTAGAAGAATTGAGCGAATTTCCTTCCAAAACCCGACACAAGTGAGGTGAATCCAGCCCCACGAATTCTGCCCAATAACACTACTGCGCAGGCCCTAAAATGGTGAGTCTATCTCTCTCAGGAGCAGCAACTTCAAGCCCTGAAATTATCCACAAATGCTGGTCCACCCTTAGTGAAATTTCTCCTAAAACGTCTGGCCAAAATACCCCTTGAAACTCCCCTAGTACAGCTTTGCCCCTGCGTCCTCCAGGAAGTTTGAACTCGCTAAAGGAAGCGCTAAACTGTCCCACGAACTCGAGCGAAATTCCTTCCCACTAAGTTCAGAAATTCCTTCTTAGGGTGGCACTTGAAGTCCACCGAAAGAGAGGCTGGAATTTCCCCTTGGAAATCCCTGTACTCAAAGCACCGGTTGACTTGGCTATCAGCACAAGAAAACTCCCAAGTTAGATGAATGAACAAGGAACCCCAAAAATGAGCTTGCCTTTGTTTTTTGTAGCTTCTCTCCTCTTCCTCTTGTGGTCCCCACCAAATCGAACCCCCTAGAGCGTTCTCGCTCCATGTGGGTCGAATTCCTCCTAAGGGTTCGATTTCCCCTTTTGTGTGGCCCCCACAACTCACCCTTTTAATTTTTGACCCACTTTTCCTAAGTTGCCTTCTTTTCCTTTTGCAAAATTTAATTCCCAAGCCTTCTAACCCAAACTCCTAAAGTCCAAGCGCCAAAATAATTGAGTAGGAAACAAAACTGCAAAATCGGGTATACTCAGACAAATTTAATTATTGGGGATATGACACTATACTCCACTATGATTTTCTTAGCAAGACCTGGAATAGCATTTTTTTGCGAACAATAAGAAGATTTTGAATTTTGTGTTACTAGCAGGGCAGATTAGACGAGAAATATAAGCAGTTTCGTAAATATGTTTAGCAGTAATAGCACCTTTTATAAAAATCTGTTTTAGAGTGGCTATTTTGAAAAGCTTGGGTTTTGACATATTATTATCTTTTTATTTTTGGGAACTCTGAACCATGGATTCTCTAGAATAGCTATGTCTTCAATGACCATCACAAGTGGGGTGCCAAAGTTAAATTCAAGAACCACTTTAACATCTGATGTATTAGTAAGTCATGCATTTCTTTATGTACTATAATACAAAAATTATGTTTACAAAAAAATGATAGAAGTCTACAAATACTGTAACATAAGTCCTCTGTTGAACCTGCAAAACTAGAAAGACAAGCAACTCTCAAGTAAACTAGATAGTACTTTTACCTTGGCTAAGGTAATGGCAGCTTTTTCTTCAAGTTCATCCATGGGAACTGACTTTCGTGCTGCTTCTTGCCGGACAGGATCTTCATACTACAAAAGAAATTACTTTTGGACTTCAGTCTTAGACTATTTCAGTTTAGCATGGTTGTCTCTTAGCATAGAGCCAACTGACAAGAAAACAGAAAAGCAATAACAATGTAACTGTTCATCCAATAGAAGGTAATGAAATACACACCAATAAAACTTGGTCCACATATGGTCGAAGCCTTCTTTCAAACTCCCCCTTACCTTGACCAGCATTTTGTTGCTGGAAGGCAAGAGCATCTTCTTCGGCCTGTTTAGAAAGAAAATACTTCTAATAAGCAGCATTATGCTTCAGAGGCAAGCAGAAAAATACCAAAGCCCACCAACTAAGAGATCTGTAACATGTTACAGTCTACTATATTACTGATCCACCTAGTTCCAATGAAAAGGGACAAACAAGTGGACAACACCTGTTCTCAGAAAGTATGAACCTTGAAGAAATCAAACTAGTATTATAGTTGATGTGGCTACCTGTAAGAATCGTGCCAATTCCTCATCAGCTTTCTCTAGTGCTGTGATTTCTTCCAGTGAAGCCTTGGTAGAAGGATCTGTGGTTTCTGTTTTCTCCACTAACTTAAGTTTGTTTACACCTCCAACAGAAATGTGTAGAAGGTCTGCATCATTTTCAACTGGAACGCTTCTATCTCCAAAAATCTTTAAAAAAATACAAAGAGGGCATGGACCATTTAGAATTTTCACTACTCCACAGTTTGTATCTATAACAATAAGGAAGCATCTCATTAAAAAATTACAATTATCAAAGCACTAAGGGTGACTTCCTATAGCTGGTTATGTCAGACTAAGGGCCACTTCTTAATGATCAATAACTCAAGGCAAGTTTACTAAACATTTACCAGTCCCATTTGCTGCTCCATACTGTTTTCCTTCAAACATTTCTGTTAAAACTAAAATAATTGACTTAATGAACTCTGCTTTGTCTTCCTTATCACTAGTAAGGAGGCACTTCAAGCAATAATAAGGCCCTTCCATAATTTGATTTGCATGAAAACAATCTATCTGAACTACTACAAAATACAATTCAGCAGAAAGCTGCACTAGTTTTGCTGCAAGAAAATTGTTGGCGCATTGATGAATTTGCATGAAACCATAATGTATTTGCTTGAATTATCCCAAAGGAAGTATCAGAGAAAATTTTCATTGAGAGATAAGATAAATCTAATATAATCTGGACTGATTGTGGCTTTGCATTTACTACTATGCTCGAATGAGGAATTCAGCAAGGACCACTGATTGATATTCTAAGATTATTTCAATTATATATTTGTCAACGTAAATTGAAGTAAATTCCACAAAGTACCTTCAAAAGCTACTTTATAGTTTTGATAAAATTCAGTTCAATCCCGTCAAACAGTTTAACCTAATCTCAACAGGTTGCACTCTGGAAGCCCAAATTATGGATTTGTTGCTAGGTTATTTTAGCCTGGTTAATCATACAGTGTAAAACACCCCTAGGTCAAGAAAATTTGGAATGTGTATCACCCCAACTGATAAATAAATTAGGGTACTTTTAGCCCATTGGCTTAGCTCAAGCATTTGAGGGCTATGAATTGAAATAAGAGATCTCGGTGTCAAGTCCCTCAGCAAGATATATGTGATATATTAATACTCAATGTCCTTGCCAAGTTTATCCTAGTCAGTGGTTTACCCTAGTCACACCTGTCGGCAGTAGTGAAGTCTCTAGGGGTTTCCTGTTCACAGATTACAAGGAAAAAACAGTTAGGTTACTTTCAATCATTGTCCCATCCATAAACCTGTGCTTAAACACTTTACTATGTCGATTCTTGTTAAAGGTTAAATCAAAAGAAATTAGAAAGATATCATCCATTAATGCAATTGTTTTTTCGCATGTGTGGAGCCATCACTAGTAACTACCATCTTTCATGGCAAATCGTCCATCGGTGTAGTGGCCTTCATGGCAATCATACAGGATGATAATAAGGAAAATATTGTAGGTCCTAAGGAAGAAAGTGCCTCCAAAGCAACTTAAGAAGTTGTTAGTTTTGGGGGTTGCTCCGAAAGTGTTTTCACCTTGCTAGGAGGGTGCTAGATCGCCTAGACCCTTTCGATGTTTTATGGACATATGGATGGCTTAGTTCGGGTGGGATGTTTGACCTTGGTTAGAGTGTTCACACGGCGCCCTTACCTAGGAGGTAATTACCATGATCAACACGTTGACTAACCCATTAGGTGCACATAATGGGGGAGTCGATTACTAGATCAAGGGAGGTACCTACATAGGAGGATGATCATTGGGCAGTTGACCCTTGGAGCTTGGGATTCGGGACCATGTCCTATATATCTTGGAGGTTGGACACTTAACTTGAGGATACTTCATGGAGGTTGATGATGGACCCAAACAATTATGTTGAGGAGGAGCATTGGAGTTGAATGACCTTTGTGCCTCTCACACTATTGCAACCTCCACTGCGCTGCTACAGACCTTTGCACTCTAGCACTGCCTTGTCGCTCCATCCGCATCTTTCTTCTATCGACATCCGTCATCTTGCTACTATCATTCGGGGCTCCCGTAGCCGGATATGATCCAAGAGTTTGGGTACCTCAAGGATCCTGCCCCTCATCTTTTGTAGTCCTCCTGACTACAGCTCGATGTCTCCCCACCTCTTCTCTAGAGGTGCATGAGCACTCATGGCACAATCATCATCAATCTCGACGTCTTTCTCTGCCTTAGCCGGAGCTGCGTTGGAGTCAGAAGCCTCTCCCTTATTCTTCTTCCTGGGACACTGGGTTGCATAATGACCCAGCTCCCCACAATGGAAGCACTTTACCTCGGAGATGTCCTTCTTCTTCCTCTTCCCTTGATGTCCCGCAGATGCCAAAGCCGCATCCTCCTCCTCCTCTTTCTTGATTCAACCTCCTTTGTTGTTACTTTCCATCTTGGTCAACCGTCTAATCTCTTCTTGGCGAATATTTGCCCACATCTCTTCCCATCCTGGAAGATCATCTCTGCCCAAAATGCTTTGGACAAATGTCTCCCAATCCTCGGAGACTGCATTCAGGGTGGTCCTCACCATGAACTCCTGATCCGGTGTGGCCCCTATGGAAGTAAGTTGGTCCCGAATCTCTTGCAACCTGCTGAGGTATAGATCTATCTGCTCCCCCTTCTGCATCTGATACGACCACAGCTGATTCTCCAATAGCATCTTCCTCTGCACAAAAGTGCCCTGATATAATGTCATCAAGGTATCCCACGTCTCCTTTGTCATGTTCTTCTCAGCAATATGCGGTATTACATGATCCGTGACCCCGTCAAGGATTATGCACTTTGCCTTTGCCATTGCATCCTCATACCTTTCATTATCAGCTGAGTCGACTGGGATAGCCACGATTCTCAAGGCAAAGCCCTTGATGCGATGTCTATCCAGAACAGACAGGATCCTGGCCTTCCAAATGACAAAGTTGGAGGCCCCGTCCAACCTGTCCTGATCCCTCAATCCGTTCATTGCCATCTCCGCTCTATTACTGGACTCCCTCTGAGTCTCGACTTCCCTCCTGGAAGTTCTCTCCTATACTCCCTTTGAGTCTTGATTTCCCTGCTGGAAATCTTCCCGTCAACTGTCGATCCGCTCCTCTTCGATCCTCTTTGCAACTACAACTCGGATCTGGATTTCTTGGCTAGAAATCCCTCAATGTAACGGCTCCCTCTACCTTGGTTCTGTCCCGTTAGGTACTGTTCTGGTTCGACAGCATCAGCACCCCACCAGCTTCCCAACACACAATCTGCCCACAGCTCCCTAGGCCCCAGCAGCTGAAGAAACTGAGCATCTTAGCTCTGCGCAATCCCAGTAAGGCTGAATCGCTCCTTTGGCCAACTGCGTCAAGCCTACCTGACTGAGTCGGATAACGTGGCTCTTCGTGAAACTCTTCTGCCTCTCTCTGCCTCTGCGATGACCCTCTATCTAGCTCGAAATGATGACGTAGGCCCTCTGCGTCACTCCTTTACTGCTACTTTTTGCTTAGGAATAGCGCTGTCTCTCGGGACAGCTGTTTCTGCTGCAAATTTTCTGATTTAGCTAGTGTCTTTAGCTCTCCTGTGATCTGCAATCCTCTGATACCATGTTGAAATTTCTAAGTCTAACACGTCAGAAATTCTTCCTGCATTATCTGGTTTATTTCACCTACTTGTTTATTTGTTAACAAGTTATTTAACCATATAAATACTGAAAATAAACACAAATGCAGTCTCAACCATCTACAGATCATCAACTGAAAATAACAGACAAACACACAAGGGACACCGTTATTTTTGGACAATCGTCCCCGCAAAAACCCAACTTGGGAAGACCAGTGCAGCAGAGGGTTTTATTATTAAGCAACGTTCTTGAGTACAACTAGGGTGCCAAACTGGCTCACCCAACAGAGATATCTATCTGGCAGTAATACCTTTCTTCGGAAGCAGATATTCAGCAAGTCTGCTCCACGAAAATCTCTCCAATGCTTCTCTGAGGCTCTGCGTCAGCCCTCCTGGCCTTCCACTGCTCTTCGTTGGCTCCCTAGCCTTCTGTGTCACCCACGCAGGCCCTGCTAGCCTCTGCGCAGTCACTCTGGCCCTCTGCATGGCTCCTGCTGGCTCTACGTAGCCTCCTCAATCTCTGCGCTGGTCCTTCAGCACTATCTCTGCCTCTCTGCTATGCACTCACTGCCCCTCGCTGCAACTCTGATCACTTGTTCGAATTTTCTCAGCAAACCCCGCTCCAGAAAATCGAACTGACTGATCAATCTTGGTGTATCTCCAACTGACCCTCAAGCCTCCTCTTATACTTTTTATGTTGAGTCTTCAACGGCCGAGATTAAATCTCTAATCAACGGCTAAGATTAGATTTGGCTTGATCCATGTCATTTAGATCATTCTCACCCAATTTTATATTAATACTCATTAATATTTTAATTTTCCTAAGTTTAGACTTAGGAACTTTATTAAAAATATTAATTATTTTAATATCTCTCTAACTGGGTGAAGTTTCCCCAAACCATTTCTGGGTCTTGAAAATCTCATGTGTTTTAGCCTCTCCACCAATTTTCATGGCTAGAGCACATCCGATGCTACCCCAAATCAACAAAAACTATTAAGCTACACCTTGATCATCTAGATAAATTCACTCATATAAAGGCATATCACGAGTTTGATGATGAGATTCCACATCTTGAAGGAGGGATCACTATCTCGGATAAATCTCTAGAATCTTCATTTGCACCGCCATCTCGCTCTCCTTAACAAGTTCTGGCCACTTCATTAGACCAAGAAGTTCAGTTGGATGATGTGATCAAGAGGATTAAAAAGTTGAATATTGATGAAAATGCAACACCCTCCTCGACCATCTCATAAATGTCCAAAGTGGTTCATCAAGACACTTGAAAGTGTTCATCCTAATAAGGTTGGAAAGACAAGAACTAGAAGTTCTACAAGACAAGATGATGGAGGTGATGTAGATAATTCAAATTCGGGTGTTGTATATTGTTGATTTGGGGTAGCATCGGATGTGCTCTAGCCACGAAATTTGGTGGAGAGGTTGGAGCACATGAGATCTCCAATACCCAGAAAGAGTTTGGGCAGATTCTAAACAGATCAGGAGATATTAAAATAATTAATATTTTAATGGTATCCCTAAGTCTAAACTTAGGGAAAATAAAATCTTAATATGTATTGATATGAATCTGTGTTAGAGTGGTCCAAAAGACATGGATCAAGCCAGATCTAATCTTAGCCGTTGATTAGGGACTTAATCTCGGTCGTTGAGATGTCAACAGGAAAAGTATAAGAGGAGGCTTGAGGGTCACTTGGAGAACACACCAGATGATCAGTCATTCTATTCTCTAGAGCGGAGTTTGCTAAGAGAGATAGAATCAGTGATCAGGAGAGCAGCTGAGGGGCATTGAGTATAGAGGAACAAAGAAGGCAAAGATTGTGTCGGGAGAGCAACGCAGCAGCCAAGGACGGTGACGCAGAGCCAACAAAGGCTCACGTAGGGCCATGCAGAGGCAACCAAGTGCTACGCAAAGCACCAGAAGGGCCAGCATAGCTGACGCAGAGACTCCCAGAGCTGACACAGGACCTCCTAGGGCTAACGCAGGGCCAACGTGAGACAGAGAGGAGCTGACGCAGTCCAGATTGGGCAGACGCTGGGGTTGCAGGAGCAGTTTTGTGCTGAGGAGTTGCCGGAAGGGTTTTCCGGGGTTTCAGCCAAGAGATTTCTCTCACACTGTGAGGTATAGCTGCTAAGGAAATTCTCTATTGGGTAGGTCAGTTACGGCACCCAGATTGTACTCTGATATTGCTTAATAAGAAAACCCTCAGATAGCTGCATCGGTTTTCCCGCATTGGGTTTTTCCGGGGACATTGGTCCAAAAATAATGGTTTCATGTGGTGTGTTTGTTCTTGTTTCTTTTAGTTGTTGATTTGTAATATGTTGAGCATGCACTAGTGTTTATTTTCAGTATTTACTTTGTAAATGCTTGTTAAAGAAAAATTAACAAGTAGGTAGGAATAAATCAGAAAAAGTGCATGAAGGGTTTCTAAATTAAGTAAACTTAAAAACTTCAACATGGTATCAGAGTGTGATTGCAGATCACAGGAGGACTAAAAGACATCAGCCGAGCGGAGCAATAGCAGCAAAAAACAGTTGTCCCGAGGTGACAGAAGTTGTTTCTAGCAGCGCAAAAGCCAAGGAAGTGTGACGCAGAGCCAGCGAGAGCCACGCAGAAGAAGTCGAGAACTGCGCAGAGCCTCAGAGAGGCCAGCGTTGCTGACGCAGAGGGCCAGAGGGCTGATGCAAGGCATCCCAGGGCTAACGCAAACCCATCCAGGGTGACGCAGAGGCAGCATGAGGCAGAGAGGGGCTGATGCAGTTCACAGAGAGGCAGTTGTTGGGGTCTAGAAGGCTGCAGAAATTTTGCAGAGTGGAGATGGTGAGGTGCTGTAGTCAGAACAGTACCTGACAGAGCAGGGCCAGAGGAGTTGTTACCGAGGGTTTCTAGCCGAGGAACCCAGATCAGCAGTGCAGTTGCACAAGACGATCACAGTAGGGGGCATCTCGACAAGCGGCAGAAGGATTTCCAGGAGGGAAATCAGGACTCAGAGGGAGTCTAGAAGAGAACTTCCAAACGGGAAGTAGAGACTAAGAGGAGTCGAACAGAGAACTTCCAGGAGGGAAGTAGAGGAGCGTCATGGCACTACAAAAAGACCAGGATAGACTCGACGGAGCATCGAACTTCGCAGTCTGGAAGGCCAAAATCTTATCAGTGCTTGACAGGAATCGTGTCAAGAACTTCGCCTTGAAGGTTATAGCTATCCCAGTCGACCCTAATGATAACGACAAGTACTAAGAGGCGATGGCGAGGGCCAAGTGCATTATCCTTGACGGGGTCAAGGATCATGTGGTACCACATATAGCCGAGAAGGAAACGGCAGTTGAGATGTGGGAGGCTCTCAAGAACCTGTACCAGCATACTTCTGTGCAGAAAAGAATGTTGCTCGAGAACCAAATGAGGTCGTATCAGATGAAGAAGGGTCAATAGTTTGACTCCTTCCTCGGAGGATTGAATGAGATCCGAGATCAATTGACTACTATAGGAGCGACACCGGATCAGGAGCTTATGGTGAGGACAGCGTGAATGTTGTCTCAGAAGAGTGGGAAGTGTTTGTCTAGAGCATCCTGGGCAGAGGGACTCTCCTACCTTGGGACGAGATGTGGGCAGCTCTTCGCCAGGAAGAGATCAGATAGCATTCAAAGACAGGTAGCAGCAGCAAAGGGATCAAGGTCAAGCAAGAGGAGGAGGATGTGGCCCTAGCATCTGAGGGAAAGCAAGAGAAGCGGAAGAAGAAATATCTCTCCAAGATCAAGTGCTTCCACTGTGGGGAGATGGGTCATTATGCGACCCAGTGCCCAAGGAAGAAGAATAAGGGAGAGTCTTTCGGCACTAAGGCAACACCAACATGGGCAAAGAAGGAAGTTTTGACAGACGATGACTGTGCCATGAGTGCACACGCACCACTTGAGCGGAAGTGGGGAGACATCGAGCTGTAGTCAGGAGGACTATAGGCGATGAGGGGCAGGATCCTTGAGGTACCCAGCCTCTTGGATTAGACCTTGCTACGGGAGCCCCGACAAGGAGTAGCAGGACTGGCTGAGATGGGTAGAGACGGATGCGGATGGAGCGGCAGAGAGAGCTACAGTGCAGGAGTCCCGAGACAACGCAGAGCTAGCAGGCTACAGCAGTGCGAGAAACACAGGAGTGTTGCACCAGTGCAGGAAGGCACAGCGAGGTGTGCAACAGTGCGAGATGCAGGGAGTTGTTGCAGCAACGCAAAGGTCAGAGAGAGGGAGCACTTGTCAGCGGCAGAGAGAGCTTCAGCATCAGTAGGTGTTTCTAGCCCAACAGGGAGGTCAGTTGGGAGATCAGTTACTTACTTCTCAGTAACTGTGTTGCAGTGCAGCAGTGGGCAGCACGATGCAGCATGATGAGAGGAGGTGCAATGTGGATGCAGTGCTAGGAGAAAGGACCAGCAGCAGCATGGATGCAGAGAGAGTTGTAGTACAGATGCAGCAGTGGCAGTGGCAGAACCATGGGCAGCAGTACAAGAGGCAGCAATGCAGAGGATGTTGGGGAGGAAGGCCTAGCATCAGCACAGGTACCGATGCCAGATGATCAGAGTAATACTCAGTGAAGAGTATTGCTAGAGCACAGTCCTCGCTAAGAGGGAGTGTTAATTTGGAGTAGCATCGGATGTGCTCTAGCCACAAAATTTGGTGGAGAGGTTGGGGCACATGAGATCTCCAATACCCAGAAAAGGTTTAGGCAAATTCTAAACAGATCAGGAGATATTAAAATAATTAATATTTTAATGGTGTCCCTAAGTCTAAACTTAGGGAAAATAATATTTTAATATGTATTAATATGCATCTGTGTTAGAGTGGTCCAAAAGACATGGATCAAGCCAGATCTAATCTTAGCCGTTGATTAGGGACTTAATCTCGACCGTTGAGATGTCAACAGGAAAAGTATAAGAGAAGGCTTGAGGGTCACTTGGAGAACACACCAGATGATCAATCATTCTATTCTCTAGAGCGGAGTTTGCTAAGAGAGATAGAATCAGTGATCAGGAGAGCAGCTGAGGGGCATTGACTACAGAGGAACAAAGAAGGCAAAGATTGTGTCGGGAGAGCAGCGTAACAGCTAAGGACGGTGACGCAGAGCCAACAAGGGCTCACGCAGGGCCATGCAGAGGCAGCCAAGTGCTACGCAGAGCACCAGAAGGGCCAGCGTAGCTGACGCAGAGGCTCCCAGAGCTGACGCAGGGCTTCCTAGGGCTGACACAGGGCCAACGTGAGATAGAGAGGGGCTGACGCAGAGGCTCCCAGAGCTGACGCAGAGGCTCCCAGAGCTGACGCAGAGGCTCCCAGAGCTGACGCGGGGCTTCCTAGGGCTGACGCAGGGCCAACGTGAGATAGAGAGGGGCTGACGCAGTCTAGATTGGGCAGACACTAGGGTTGCAGGAGCAGTTTTGTGCTGAGGAGCTGCCAGAAGGGTTTTCCGGGGTTTCAGCCAGGAGATTTCTCTCAAACTGTGAGGTATAGCTGCTAAGGAAATTCTTTGTTGGGTAGGCCAGTTACGGCACCCAGATTGTACTCTGATATTGCTTAATAAGAAAACCCTCAAATAGCTGCACAAGTTTTCCCGCATTGGGTTTTTCGAGGACATTGATCCAAAAATAATGGTGTCATGTGGTGTGTTTGTTCTTGTTTCTTTTAGTTGTTGATCTATAATATGTTGAGCATGCACTGGTATTTATTTTCAGTATTTACGTTGTAAATGACTTGTTAAAGAAAAATTAACAAGTAGGTAGGAATAAATCAAGAAAAGTGCATGAAGGGTTTCTAAATTAAGTAAACTTAGAAACTTCAACATGGTATCAGAGCATGATTGCAGATCACAGGAGGACTAAAAGACATTAGTCGAGCAGAGCAATAGCAGCAAAAAACAGATGTCCCGAGGTGACAGAAGTTGTTTCTAGCAGCGCAGAAGCCAAGGAAGTGTGACGCAGAGCCAGCGAGAGCCACGCAGAAGAAGTCGGGAACTACGCAGAGCCTCAGAGAGGCCAACGTTGCTGACGCAGAGGGCCAGAGGGCTGACGCAGGGCATCCCAGAACTGACGCAGACCCATCCAAGGTGACGCAGAGGCAGCATGAGGCAGAGAGGGGCTGACGCAGTTCACAGAGAGGCAGTTGCTGGGGTCTAGAAGGCTGCAGAAATTTTGCAGAGTGGAGCTGGTGAGGCACTGTAGTCAGAACAGTACCTGACAGAGCAGGGCCAGAGGAGTTGTTACCGAGGGTTTCTGGCCGAGGAACCCGAATTAGCAATGCAGTTGCACAAGACAATCAGAGCAGGGGGCATCTCGACAAGCGGCAGAAGGATTTCCAGGAGGGAAATCAGGACTAAGAGGGAGTCTAGAAGAGAACTTCCAAACAGGAAGTAGAGACTCAAAGGAGTCGAACAGAGAACTTCCAGGAGGGAAGTAGAGGAGCGTCATGGCACTACACGGGGTAAGAGACCAGGATAGACTCGATGGAGCATCGAACTTCGCAATCTAGAAGGCCAAAATCTTATCAGTGCTTGACAGGAATCGTGTCAAGAACTTCGCCTTGAAGGTTATAGCTATCCCAGTCAACCCTAATGATAACGACAAGTACGAAGAGGCGATGGCGAGGGCCAAGTGCATTATCCTTGACGGGGTCAAGGATCATGTGGTACCACATATAGCCGAGAAGGAAACGGCAGTTGAGTTGTGGGAGGCTCTCAAGAACCTGTACCAGCATACTTCTGTGCAGAAAAGAATGTTGCTCGAGAACCAGATGAGGTCGTATCAGATGAAGAAGGGTCAATAGATTGACTCCTTCCTCGGAGGACTGAATGAGATCCGAGATCAGTTGACTATTATAGGAGCGACACCTGATCAGGAGCTTATGGTGAGGACAACCCTAAATGTTGTCTCAGAAGAGTGGGAAGTGTTTGTCCAGAGCATCCTAGGCAGAGGGACTCTCCTACCTTAGGACGAGATGTGGGCAGCTCTTCACCAGGAAGAGATCAGACGGCATTCAAAGACAGGTAGCAGCAGCAAAGGGATCAAGGTCAAGCAGGAGGAGGAGGATCTGGCCCTAACATCTGAGGGAAAGCAGGAGAAGCGGAAGAAGAAAGATCTCTCCAAGATCAAGTGCTTCCAGTGTGGGGAGATGGGTCATTATGCGACCCAGTGCCCACGGAAGAAGAATAAGGGACAGTCTTCCGGGACTAAGGCAACGCCAGCACGGGCAGAGAAGGAAGTTTTGACAGACGATGACTATGCCATGAGTGTACACGCACCACTTGAGCGGAAGTGGGGAGACATCGAGTTGTAGTCAGGAGGACTACAGGCGATGAGGGGCAGGATCCTTGAGGTACCCAGCCTCTTGGATTAGACCTTGCTACGGGAGCCCCGACGAGGAGTAGCAGGACTGGCTGAGATGGGTAGAGACGGATGCGGATGGAGCGGCAGAGAGAGCTACAGTGCAGGAGTCCCGAGACAGCACAGAGCTAGCAGGCTGCAGCAGTGCGAGAGGCACAGGAGTGTTGCACCAGTGCAGGAAGGCACAGCGAGGTGTGCAACGGTGCGAGATGCAGGGAGTTGTTGCAGCAGCGCAGAGGTCAGAGAGAGGGAGCACTTGTCAGCGGCAGAGGGAGCTTCAACATCAGTAGGTGTTTCTAGCCCAACAGGGAGGTCAGTTGGGAGATCAGTTACTTACTTCTCAGTAACTAAGTTGAGTGTAGCAATGGGCAGCACGATGCAGCATGATGAGAGGAGGTGCAGTGTGGATGCAGTGCTAAGAGAATGGACCAGCAGCAGCACGGATGCAGAGGGATCTATTGTACAGATGCAGCAGTGGCAGTGGTAGAACCATGGGCAGCAATACAGGAAGCAGCAGTGCAGAGGATGTTGGGCAGGAAGGCCTAGCATCAGCACAGGTACCGATGCCGGATGATCAGAGTAATACTCAATGAAGAGTATTGCTAGAGCACAGTCTTCGCTAAGAGGGAGTGTTGATTTGGGGTAGCATCAGATGTGCTCTAGCCATGAAATTTGGTGGAGAGGTTGGGGCACATGAGATCTCCAATACCCAGAAAGGGTTTGGGCAGATTCTAAACAGATCAGGAGATATTAAAATAATTAATATTTTTAATGGAGTCCCTGAGTCTAAACTTAGGGAAAATAAAATATTTATGTGTATTAATATGAATCTGTGTTAGAGTGGTCCAAAAGACATGGATCAAGCCAAATCTAATCTTAGTCGTTGATTAGGGACTTAATCTCGGCCGTTGAAATGTCAACAGGAAAAGTATAAGAGGAGGCTTGAGGGTCACTTGGAGAACACACCAGATGATCAGTCATTCTATTCTCTAGAGCGGGTTTGCTAAGAAAGATAGAATCAATGATCGGAAGAGCAGCTGAGGGGCATTGAGTACAAAGGAACAGAGAAGGCAGAGATTGTGCCGGGAGAGCAGCGCAGCAGCCAAGGACGGTGATGCAGAACCAGCAAGGGCTCACGCAGAGGCAGCGAAGTGTTGCGCAGAGCACCAGAAGGGCCAGCGTTACTGACGCAGAGGCTCCCAGAGCTGACAGAAGGCCTCTTGGGGCTGACGCAGGCCAAGAAAGGCTGACGCAGTGCCAGCGTGAGACAGAGAGGGGCTGACGCAGTCCAGATTGAGCAGACGCTGGGGTTGCAGGAGCAGTTTTGTGCTGAGAAGCTGCCGGAAGGGTTTTTCGGGGTTTCAGTGAGGAGATTTCTCTCAAACTGTGAGGTATAGGTGCTAAGGAAATTCTCCGTTGGGTAGGCCAGTTACGGCACCCAGATTGTACTCTGATATTGCTTAATAAGAAAACCCTCAGATAGCTGCACCGGTTTTCCCACATTGGGTTTTTCTGGGGACATTGGTCCAAAAATAATGGTGTCATGTGGTGTGTTTGTTCTTCTTTCTTTTAGTTGCTGATCTGTAATATGTTGAGCATGCACTGGTGTTTATTTTCAGTATTTACTTTGTAAATAACTTGTTAAAGAAAAATTAACAAGCAGGTAGGAATAAATCAGAAAAAGTGCATGAAAGGTTTCTAAATTAAGTAAACTTAGAAACTTCAACATAGATGAAATGGATGTTGCATATAATTGTAAATTGAATTTATCTACTAACATTGAACCAACTTCCTTTAAAGAAGCTACTTCTCATGACCATTAGAAATAAGTTGTACAAGAGTAGTACGATGTTGTCATCAAAAACAGCACATGAAAGTTAGAAGACCCTCCATTTGGAACCAAACCAATTGGCTACAAGTGGGTCTACAAAAACAAGAGCAAATCAGATGATTCACTTGACAAGCATAAAGCAGGGCTGGTGGCAAAATGATTTGCACAAAAAAAAGGAATTGATTGTGAGGAGACATTTGAAAGGAAAGGAAATCTAACCGGGACAGAGAGAATGCAAAATCGAATATCTTTTCAATATCAGTTAACTTTGGAACCTCCCCTGTTTAAGAGGTGATAGTAATCAACAAATGATAATCATATTTTCTTTCTTTCTGCCTTATATAATGGAATCATCTGTAAGACTTTATTCATGTAGTCAGAAAGAAAGATCGTCTTCTCTACCCAGATTTTCGATGGGAAGAGGAAAGAACTGCAAGTCGTCATGTACCTTCGGATGACTTGTATTATCTGTTGGATTTAGAGACGTCTAATTACAATAATTAAGTTGGACATACGTGCATTATGATTATGATATCAAATACTGTCAGCAAGATTACATTTATGTAATGATTAAAATATGCCAAATAATGTGATTAATTAAGTCATGGCATTATACGTATTTAAATAAGGATTTGGATACAAATACATATAGAATAATGTTAAACAATTATAATTGTTAATGGACCGATTATAGTTGATTAAAATAATAGCAGTAATAAATTTGAGCTGAATAAGGAAATCAGAATCTATTTCAGTTTTTCTGGAAAGTTCCCGATTTCAAAATCTGATGAAATCCGAAATTTCAGATTTCTTGACAGACTTGTTTCAGCTAAATTTTAGGCTGCCCTAGGATTGGGGTTTTGCACTGCTATAAAAGGGCTGAGTCTCCAAGGCTTGCAATCAACTCAGAAAAAAATTGTCTGCTCCATTGAAGACTAGATACTCTGTCATTTAGGATAGCCAGAGAAAAGGATTGCAAGTTCTTGGAAGGATTCAGGAGCCAATAACTCAAGTCAAGACCAGGAGCCTTTGAAGATGGAAAGTAAGTTCCGCTGTGCATTAATTTTAATTTCTTACAAAGGAGTAGATCTTGGTTAGGGTTTAAAGTAATTAGGAAAACCCACAAAGCTGAAACCATCAATTGGTATCGGAGCACCCTTATGTAAGAACTGTCTCTCCCGTCATATTTTTCGATCCTTAAAATTTCTGTTTTTTCCTCAATTCGAGATCTGACCCGGTCTGATGGACCTAAGGGCGAGGTAGTCTCTATTGTTTTTTGGAGAAAGTTTGTACTACTCGGCTTTGAGGCTGAGCATGCCGATGATCCGAATTCACAATCGGTTGATCGTCAGGTTTAAATTTCTCTATTTTTTAGTTAATGAACATAAAGTACTGTAATAAGTAATTATATGGCGCTGTAATTGTGAGATCTTCCATTAACCTGAATATACAAGAAGTTATAGTCATCGTTAAAAAAAAAAAAAAAAAAAAAAAAAAAAAAAAAAAACGGCATAAGTTGTTATCTATTTTTCAATCCACTGGAATAGTCTGATAGTTTGACTACGCATTTTTCAATTACTGAAAACAAAACGTTGTAATCACCAAGTTTATTGGGCTATGGTCCGGATTTAGTATTACTTCACTTTCATTGTATTGCATTGTGTAATAACAAAGTTCAGTTAATAAAATACAGTTGTTCGATGCACAGTAAATGAGGCCGGTCTGCTTACGATATTTAATTGCGATGCGAAATTTATTTTCTCGTTTTAATATCCTGTAAATCTTTTTAATGGGAGAATGAGAAGCAATTTTTTATTTAGGGTCTAAACTCTGTGCATTAATTTAGTTATAAGGGCGAAAATATGGTAGAGTAATTGTAAGTAATTGTAAGTGATTGTAATTTAGGTTATAATTACTATAATTACTATAATTACTATATATATTATGCTATATTTAGGCTAATTATTAGGATTTAGATATTATTTAAAATTGGTATTAACACCAATTAAAGGGTATAATACTGAATTCTAAATTGATCACAATAATGCTAATTATGGCATAAAAATTTGTATTAACGTTAATTACTGATATAATACTAAATTCGGATTTTATCACAATGATGCTAATCATGGCAACCATAAAATTATTTAGTATTCTCTAAATAAATTATTGAAGCATTTCTAAAAGGTAATCATTGTAGAAACTGCTAAAGTTTTACTAAAACCTAATAATTATTTTGATGAATATAGTTGACATATTAAATTTAAAAGTGTTATAAGATACTGTATTCTATATAGGACGAGTAGATTCTATAGGTACGTCCTAGATTAGGTTTTAGACATAATTTTGGAATCTAACTAAAGACGTTTAGTATACATGTGTTGTTTTCGCATGAGTCAAGCATTGATGTTCGCAAACGAACCGCTCTCTGTAAGACGATTGCAAGGATGACTCATGACAAGTTGAAATAACGTGCTGGCAATGGACGTGGGTGTTAGCTTTCCCAAAGGAGGGTTGGCGCCTGCTAAGTTGTTTGGTGCATAAGGGTAGTGTATAAAAATAAGTTGCAACACACATGGACTAGCGATGTCTAGAAAAGCATCGGGAGCTTGGAACATAAGCGATCCGTATGTGATCCTCCTCCCCCCGTTGACTGGCCTGGTCGTTAGTTCATGGATATGCTAGTCTGACCCAAAGGTAGATTGACATGTTTGTACTTTATTCACTACACCAAAGTGCCTGAAGGTAATGATTGCACCCAAAGGTGTTTCATTACTGAATGGTGTTTTGGCTAAAGTTTTAATGGAGCAAATAGTTTTACACATGCCTTTAGATAGATTTTAGAATTATGATTAAGGATCAAATCGTGACGCATCGTATCTAAATTATTTCCTTGTTCTTGAATTTTTCAGATCCAAACATAATGTCAAGTCTAAGTCAGATTAAGCCCCTCATGGGGAACAATTTCAAACAGTGGGAGGAAAAGCTGAAATTAGTCTTAGGGATCATGCAATTGGACACAGCACTGAGATTTGATCGCCCCAAGCCTAATAAAGAGAGTGAGGTAACTCCTCAAGAGAAGGCTGATATTGCTAGATGGGAGCATTCAGATCGCATGTGCATAATGGTGATGAAGCAAACGATCCATGAGACTTTTCGAGGCATCATACCTGATACAGAGACAGGCGCTATTGAATACCTTAAAGCCCTTGAAGAAAAATTCGCAAAGAGTAAAAAGACTGATGTTAGTACACTCTTTGTGAAGTTGGCAACAATAAAATACAAGGGAAAAGAAGGGGTTAGAGAGCATGTTATTGAGATGACAAGACTGCAACGTGCCTTGAAAGGGCATAATTATGACATCTCTGATGAGGTTCTCATTGAGTTCATTTTTCTGTCTCTCCCGTCTAACTTTAGTCAATTCAAGATGACTTATAATTGTCAAAAAGAGACGTGGACACTACCTGAGTTTGAGGCTCAGTTGGTGCAGGAGGAAGAGAGACAGAAAATGACTAAGGGAGAAAGTGCTCATGTAGTAACATCTAATCCTAAGGGTAAAGGCAAGAAGCGCAAGTTTACTGCCAAGGAAAAGGGACCTACCAAGGTAGCTGCAAACAATGCCGCGCAGAAAAGCAAGAAGGAAGATACTTCTGCGAAAGCAGAAGAAAAGAACTGTTTTTTCTGCAAAGCGCCAGGACATACAAAGAAATTCTGCACCAACTATCATGCATGGTTGGCAAAGAAAGGTATGTCTCTTGCTTTAGTTTGTTCTGAAGTTAATTTAAGTTCTGTATCTAGATATACTTGGTGGATAGATTCAGGTGCAACGACTAACATCAGTATGTCGATGCAGGGTTGCCTAAGCCATCGCAAGCCAAGTGAGGCAGAGCGCTACGTTTACGTAGGAAATGGCAACAAAGTAGAAGTGGAAAGCATAGGAAAATTTAGATTATTATGTAAGACAGGATTTTATTTAAGTTTTGATGCTTTAGTGGTTCCATCTTTCAGAAGGAACCTAATTTCTGTATCTTATTTGGACAAAAATGGTTATGTATGTTCATTTGGTAATGGAAATTTCAGTTTGTGTCAAGATTCTAAGCTTCTTGCTTCTGGTATCCTGTCTTCTTATGATAATCTTTATTTTCTAAATATAGACACTTCACATTCAGAGGCACTGCATATAGATAATAGAAAACGTAAATTAACTTGCGAGAAATCTGCAACATTATGGCACAAGCGATTAGGACATATCTCTATGAAAAGGATAGAACGTCTTGTGTCTAATGATATTCTCCAACCTTTAGATTTTACAAACTTAAGTGATTGTGTAAATTGTATAAAGGGAAAACAAACTAATAAACGTAAGTATGATGCAAAAAGGTGTAATGATGTCTTAGAATTGATTCATACGGATATCTGTGGTCCTTTTCCAAAGGCTACAAGAAATGGTGACCGTTACTTTATCACATTCATAGATGATTATTCAAGATATGGTCATATTTACTTAATAAAAGAAAAGGCGGAAGCATTAGACGTGTTCATAAAGTTCAAAACGGAAGTTGAGTTACAACTTAACAAACGTATAAAGTCCATTCGTTCTGATCGTGGTGGTGAATACTACGGTCGTTATGATGGATCAGGAGAACAGCGTCAAGGTCCCTTTGCAAAATACTTAGAGGAATGCGGAATTGTGCCTCAGTATACGTTGCCAGGTTCGCCTGCAATGAATGGTGTTGCTGAGCGACGAAATCGCACCCTTAAAGACATGGTGAGAAGTATGATTGCTCGTACAACTCTACCTGAGAATTTGTGGGGAGAAGCCTTAAAGACTGCAGCATACATACTTAATAGAGTGCCTACTAAAGCAGCTAACAAGACCCCTTACGAGTTATGGGTTGGGTGCAAGCCTAGCTTGAATCATTTGAGAGTTTGGGGATGTCCATGTGAAGCTAGGCCTTATAAGCCAAGCGAAAAGAAACTGGACGAAAGAACCGTTAGTTGTTACTTTATAGGCTATTCTGAACGATCTAGGGGGTTCAAATTCTATAATCCAACAGAACATACAGTTTTCGAGTCAGGAAGTGCAAAATTTTTTGAGGATAATGAGTTTGTGGGGGAGATATGACAAAAGATAGTATTTTTGAAGAAGAAGAGACGAATGCGAATGAGACTATGGACCAAAGTCCTAGTTTTGTTCAAATTCCGATTGCGTTTAGAAATACATCTTTTGACAATGTGCAAACTTCATCATCCCAAACAACTCAGTTAGAAACTCAACATGGAATAGAGAACACAAATGGACCTGAACCCAACCCAAACCCTCACATTGACATGACAAATGTTGATGGCCTAGGGCCTGTGGGAGATTCAGAAGTTGGTAATGATGTTCTTCCTCCTGTTGAAGATCAAGTTGTAAATGAACCTCAAGAAAATCTAGAGCCTGTGCCAATTAGGAGATCTACTAGAGAGAAAAGATCTACACAATCAAAGGATTATGCATATCTTCAAGAACATGAGTTTGACATTGGCATGTTTGAAAATGATCCTGTTAATATCAAACAAGCTGTGGAAAGCTCTAACTCTCAAATGTGGATTAATGCCATGAATGAAGAGATGAAATCTATGTATGACAATGACGTTTGGGATATCGTTCCGTTGCCTAAAGACAAGAAACCCGTTGGTTGCAAATGGATATTTAAGACTAAGCGGGATTCTAAAGGCAATGTTGAAAAATACAAGGCACGTCTTGTTGCGAAAGGTTTCACACAGAAAGAAGGCATTGATTATAAAGAGACTTTCTCTCCAGTTTCATCGAAAGACTCTTTAAGGATTATATTGGCGCTTGTAGCACATTATGATTTAGAACTTCATCAGATGGATGTAAAGACGGCGTTTCTCAATGGTGACATTGATGAAACGATCTATATGAAGCAGCCAGAAAACTTTGTATCAGGTGATGCAGGGTCTATGGTTTGCAGACTTAAGAAATCTATCTATGGGCTAAAACAAGCATCTCGACAATGGTATTATAAGTTTCACCAAGTTATTAGCTCATTTGGTTTTGAGTCTAACATAGTAGATGAATGTATATACCTTAAGTTCTGTGGGAGTAAATTTATTTTCTTGGTTTTATATGTAGATGACATATTGCTTGCCAGTAACGATAAGGACATGTTGCATCAAACTAAGAATTTTTTATTTAAGAACTTTGAAATGAAAGATCTTGGTGATGCATCATTTGTTCTAGGGATTGAAATACTTAGAGATAGATCTCAAGGTATTCTGAGGTTGTCCCAGAGGAACTATATCGATAAGATTCTAACAAGATTTGGCATGCAAAACAGCAAACCAGGAGATACCCCTATATCAAAAGGAGATAAGTTTAGTCTGAAACAATGTCCCCAAACTGACTTAGATAAAAACCTCATGAAAGATATTCCCTATGCCTCAGTCGTGGGTAGCATCATGTATGCACAAGTATGCACGCGTCCGGATATTGCGTTCATTACCGAAATGCTAGGGAGATATTTGAGTAACCCAGGTATGGAACACTGGAAGGCAGCCAAGCGAGTGTTGAGATACCTAAAGAGAACAAGGGACTATATGCTCACGTATCGGAGATCGGAACAGCTCAAGGTCATTGGATATACCGATTCTGATTTTGGAGGATGTGTCGACAGCATGAAGTCAACATCAGGATACATCTTTATGATGGCAGGTGGTGCTGTGTCATGGAAGAGCGCTAAACAGTCATTGGTAGCCTCCTCCACTATGGCAGCTGAATTTGTTGCATGTTTTGAAGCATCTAATCATGGCGTATGGCTGAAGAACTTCGTCACAAGTCTGAAAATTGTGGATTCTATTCAGAAACCACTCAAATTATTATGTGACAACAATTCAGCAGTGTTATACGCAACCAACAACCGAAGTTCGTCAAAGTCGAAGTACATTGACATTAAGTTTTTGGTTGTAAAAGAGAGAGTGCAGAATAATGAATTATGTATAAAACACATAGGTACAGACTCCATGATTGCGGATCCTCTTACTAAAGGATTACCACCCAAGAAGTTTCACCAACATGTTGCTTGTATGGGTGTAATATCTGTTTAGGATAATTAGAAAATGTGGGAGTCTGAATATGTTTTAAGTTCTGTTTTTGATGTTCTATGTAATGCAATTGTAAACAATTTTGATGATATATACAAGTTGCATTCAGTTTCAGTTTCATTATTTCTTTCTTTAAAGTTTAAATTTTTGGCCTCATACAGTACAGTAAAGGTGACTCAATTAGAAATAGGCACGTCTAATCACACTTGCGTGTAATTTCTAAACTATATGTCCAAATCAGATTCATGTCATTCAGTTCTATTGGCAGCGTGATTTATGTCAATTTAGTTGCGAATAAATGTGACAAATGCCGCTTAAGTCCTTTGTTAGCATAATTGATGGACGGAATTGTTTAAGAAATACGATAAGTAAAGACGGAAAAGTTGCATGCAATGAAGTTAAGGATATATAATCAAAAGGTTGCACTTGTCCATGTGGGAGATTGTTGGATTTAGAGACGTCTAATTACAATAATTAAGTTGGACATACGTGCATTATGATTATGATATCAAATACTGTCAGCAAGATTACATTTATGTAATGATTAAAATATGCCAAATAATGTGATTAATTAAGTCATGGCATTATACGTATTTAAATAAGGATTTGGATACAAATACATATAGAATAATGTTAAACAATTATAATTGTTAATGGACCGATTATAGTTGATTAAAATAATAGCAGTAATAAATTTGAGCTGAATAAGGAAATCAGAATTTATTCTGATTGATTTCAGTTTTTCTGGAAAGTTCCCGATTTCAAAATCTGATGAAATCCGAAATTTCAGATTTCTTGACAGACTTGTTTCAGCTAAATTTCGGCTGCCCTAGGATTGGGGTTTTGCACTGCTATAAAAGGGCTGAGTCTCCAAGGCTTGCAATCAACTCAGAAAAAAATTGTCTGCTCCATTGAAGACTAGATACTCTGTCATTTAGGATAGCCAGAGAAAAGGATTGCAAGTTCTTGGAAGGATTCAGGAGCCAATAACTCAAGTCAAGACCAGGAGCCTTTGAAGATGGAAAGTAAGTTCCGCTGTGCATTAATTTTAATTTCTTACAAAGGAGTAGATCTTGGTTAGGGTTTAAAGTAATTAGGAAAACCCACAAAGCTGAAACCATCATTATCAATCTGTCCTGTGAGGCCGCATTGGCTTTTGGATACAAAATCTAACCATTTATGTGAGGGAAAAGCATAATAAACTGAAGGTGTTGACTCTTACCGTTTGGTTCTCGGGCGGAACAAGTGTGAGTGAATAAAGCTGGTATCTCAGCACCTGAAATAAGATAGCGAAGCAGAAACTACAATGATTATAATTGCATAAAACAATAAAAGGATAGTCATATTTCATGAATTCAATTACTTCTTTGCAGATAGGTAGATGCGTCTGCCAGTGCCTGCATATTAGAGCGATTCAGACAAAAAAGCGACGCATTTACGGACCTCTATTCCATCATTTGTGTCGTACTCGACGCTGTGTTCGTCTCCATTGTGTTCGACAATGAGCTTTTGTACGGGCATTTTCAAAAGATGGGGAGATGAAAATTCTGCAAATATTGAGGACCGATGTGCCTCTGATCGAAGTTGATTAGAGTTCCACTGTCTGTGCTTCACCTTCACGCAAGCAAGCTTGAGATGCCTGTTTAAAGACTCATTTCAGCAATTTACCCAGAGATCTGGACTTTACACGTTCCGTGGTCGATTCCTGCAGGAAACTTCGCCAGTCGATTTTCCTTGGAAATTCTGCGCCTATTATTTATTATTCAGTCAAACTAGGCAAGACAATGATTTTCATTTTAATTCTCTCTTATGCTTTATTTTGTGTAATCTTGGAGTAAACTGCTACCTTATTGGCTGGAAACAAATCAAGGTTTATTAATTCTGGTTGAAAGTAACACCTGACTTATCTATATTGGTTAATTATGTTTTTAACTATAAATATTTATCTATATTGTCTAATTTAAAATATTGTGCAAATATATTTTTTATTTTTATATTATTCTATTACTAAAAGAATTGAAGTTTTATTTTATGATTGATTTGACCATAAAAATTAAAATTGAAGAAATCAAAACTAAATTTATTAATTAAAAAACTTATAATTAATAGTTGTTTTAATTATACTAAATAATGGTTTTTTTTTTTTTTGTTAATTATGTTTTAACCAAAAAATGATTTGACAATAAAAATTAAAATTGAAGAAATCAAAACTAAATTTATTAATTAAAAAACTTATAATTAATAGTTGTTTTAATTATACTAAATAATGTTTTTTTTTTTAATTATGTTTTAACCAAAAAAAAATATTTACTAATTTTATATATATATAGTCATATTAAATTTAACCATTTAATATTTATTTTAATATTAATTTATCTTTTTTTAAATAATTTTATAATGGAAAAAAATAATAATGATAATTTTTTATATAGTAGTCTAATGAGACTCTTATTTTGTTCTGAAAGTTATGGAAATTCATACCATGTTTTGAAAAAATCGACCTGGGATTGTTGTAAATCTAAGTAAAAATTGTCAAACTTCAAGATTTTAGGTGTCCTAGAAGTTTTTGATGGTGTTGAATCCATTTCCAGCATCAAAACATGATTTAAACACTATCTCTACAAGATTTTTTGAAAAAGTTTTGCCCATTCCGGCCACTTTTGGCCATCTGGGCAATTCCCCCCTACTCCATTTTTTATAATTTCTTAAATATTAAATAAATTTACTAAAAGATTCATAAAAAAATCTATATTATAATTTTAAAAACTAAAATATATAATTTCAACCACTTATTAAAAATTAAATTAAAAATAGTATATTTTAGAAAGAAAAAAAATTATTATTTATTTTTCCCCAATCGAGGTGCAAGCTAGGGAGGATTTCACCATGGGATTCTCATTGCCATGGTTAGAAGACTCAGAGTAATAAAGGATGGGTGGCGTGGCCACCCCATCACATCATGCACGTGCATGGATAATGACTTGGTGAAGTACGTAGGAGTAATGGAGGTGAGATCTTCCGCTAGGCATAATCTTGAATGGTGGAGAGAATTAGTAGCCAAGTATCATTTTTGGTGCAATTTGGAAATAATTTTTAATCTTTCCGAGAGGAGGGACACAAGAAGAACGTCGAGAGCAGAGGAGGACGGGCATCCATCTAGTCTCAAGATGACCTGGGCTGGGCAACAGGGAATGGACGCCTGTGGGTATGTTACCTTTTCCCCTCCCTTTGATTCTCATGTGTCACTTGGATGATGGAGAGTTTTGTGAATGGTTATTTATAACTAGCAGGTGATCTTGTGGTATGTTTGGAATTGGGTTTATATGCATTGTTATCTTAGTTTCGAGGCTCTTTACTATTCGCAGTTTGTGTTTACTTATTTAGCGTGGAGAAAGGCTCGAAACTGGAATTGTGGTCCTATCCCTTGCGTGTCGGTTTGAATGTGGGATGCTTACAATAGGGAGGTTGTGGTTTTGTTGATTTCGTTATACGGCCTTGAGAATTATTTGGCCACGGTCGGCTTTCGAGCTGGAGGGTCAGTTTATGGAACCCACCTTGCTAAGGTTATAGAGGCATTATTGAGACACCTCCTTTCACATGTTCTGCTAATTCCCCAGTTTATGGTATGTTGGCCTGACAATTCTCTGTACGTGGACCGACTTGGAGACAGTGTTTGGTTAATGAGATCTTCTCTCTTAGAAGGTTTAATGCTATCACCGTTTATTGTTTGTCGTTCTGATAACGTCAAGTTTGCAAGGTTAGCAATTGCGCAAGTTTCCACCAAGAATTCTGGCTGGGGCACAAGATCTGGCGACTGGGCTTCAAGACAGAGCCCTAAGGACATAAAGATTTGTTGGATAAGGAAGGAAATGGCTCGATTGGGTCTGAGGTGTTGTAATACTACCAACCCCAGTTGAGGTTGAGGTCGAGGAAGGGAGACGACCAACGGAGGAGGTCAAGGCGACAGTCAACACCGAGCTGGCAAAGGGAGAGGTCAAGGAGGTGGGTTTCGCCTAGAGGTGGAGGTAGCAGACTTATACAGAGCCTCGTCCTCAAACCCAGCAGGCTCCAAACTGGAAGACTGAGAGGAAATGTTGAATTCAGAACTTGAACCGAGCATGGCAGAGTTAGTGCAAGACTATGGTGAAATTGTGATAGACTCAAGCCAAACCAAAAGGAGAAGGAATCTATACGCTCAGACATTGCTTCTATACTGGAGAATGAAGACCCTAATGGCCAAAGTTAGAGGCATCTGGAAGGAGTGAAAGCCTACTCCTTTATGGAGTACTAGCCAGTCATTTTAAATGGCATGACTTTCCTTGAATAATGGTGATGAGTCCTACATTGATGGATAGTAGTCAATGATAAGTATTGGTGAATAATAGTCAATAATAATTATCCCCACTCCTAATTTGACAACTAAGTTATAATAGTTTTCCCCACATATAGATAATATAACTTTTAAAATTTAATATATACTATTATTTTATTATTTTACAAATTCATGATATGGTATGGGTTTAGATAAATATAGTTTTCACATCCTAAATGCTACATGCATTTATGTTGGTCCATTTATATGTGTAGTACACTATTTTATGTATAAGTTAGGTCACAATTTTGATATGATAAATTGGTGTTGGATTGGTAGTTTCATTGCCTCGGAGCATGATTTGTTCTACCATCCACTAAAATTTAATTCCAAGGGGGATGTTTGGCCCATTATGATATAAGACTCAAATAGTAGGCGTCCCACCAATATGATGTCTTAATCTTCACCAAGTTATAAGTTATTGGTATATGTTTTCAAACATTAATTTTATTTTTACTTTTCTAAGTGCCATAAATGTAATGTATATAATCAATTTACTATTTTACAAAATAAAATATATTACAGTTTTCAATAAACTAAAATTTAAGAAGATTATTATTCTTTAAGACATTAATTTTATTTTTACGTTTCTAAGTGCCATAAATATAATGTATATAATCGATTTACTATTTTACAAAATAAAATATATTACACTTTTCAATAAACTAAAATTTAAGAAGATTATTATTCTTTAAGAATCTAATTAATAAGAAAAAATAATTTTCATTTTTATCAACTAATTAAATTTTTAATATTATTTCTAATGGTGTAGTCTAATTTTTTAATATTTTTGTTAATTTGGTCAAAATCTAACAATAGAAACTTTTAGTGAGATTGTGAATTTTCAGTGCTTAAAATGCATTTTTAAAGGCATAAATAGATTCAACACCTTGAAAAACCTGAAGGCACTCGGATTGTGTAGGTTACACAATTCAAACTTATTATTCTCAAAAATCCTATGGCATGGTTGAAGATAAATATAGTACTCGCCTCCTCAATACTACATGGATTTATGTTGGTCCATATCTATAGGTAGTGTATTATTTTATGTATAAGTTAGGTTATAACATTGGTATGATACATTGCTTTTGGGCTAGTAGCTCAAGTGGTTGGGAACACAATTTGTTCTCTCATCCGCTTGGGTTTAATTCCATGGACATGTTTGGCCCATTGTGGTGAGGTTCAAAGAGTAGTATATCTAGCTTGAGAGTTATTAGATATACTCTTGGTATTATAATGGCAATGAGAAGATTTGATCATAAACCTAACTCAAACTACTCCAACATATCACCAATTAACCGTGATTTAAAAAGAAAAATACAAATAAACGTTAATATAATATATTAATCTAAATCATATTATCACATCAATATTATTAATGATAGTAATAATATTTGTGGATGTATTTGCTCTGTGTGTGGTACGAGGATTGTGTCCAACATTTAGGGTGGACACTTCACCCATCCTCAGGGAACAAACGAAGCAAAATGATTAGAAAAAGAGTGCAAAAGAAATTATATAGGTGTGGGGAAAGGATGGGAACATTAGAAATTCATAAGTCAAAAGGAACATTGGAAAAAATTTAAATTAAATTAATAAATAATGAATTGAAATTGAATTAAGAATAAATAATTAAAATTAATGAATTAAAAAATTGAGAACTAAGTAATAAAATAGAAAATTAAGTATCTCCTAAAACTACTTTTGCTTAGCTAAGAGCTTGTCTTCCTCAGACGTAAGGAAATAGGTTAACGACCCAATACCCAAAGGCATCAGGTTAACGACCCAATACCCAAAGGCATCTGGCAGGAGTAAAAGCTTGCCCACTTACTGACCACCACCAGACCATTCCAAGTGGCATGGTTTTCCTTGAATAATGGTGATGAGTTAGCCTAAATTTAATAAGTCAGTTAAATCGTGTGCGCAACAGCCCAGCCCGAGCCTGCGCTGACCTAGCCGCCACTGCCCCTGCAGATCCCTCTCTCAGCAGCCTCCTGCTGCTGGGGCCAACCAAACCATGCAGCCCTCTGAGGAGGGAGATCCTCACTCTTCCACACAGCCAGGGAATGAAGAAAACGCAGAATCCTTCGCATCTCTGATCGCAGAGAATGGAGCTCCAAGGAACAGGCCATCAGTCAATAAATTTGTAAAGAAACTTGAAAGTATCCCAGAGATTTCTCTCCTTCCAGCACTTCCAATGATCCAGGTGGATGTTGGTGGCCACCCACCAACCCATTTGGACCACCACAACTGTCTCTTTCAGTCTTTTCAGTTTCCTAAATTGTAGCACAGTTTACTATTTTTAGCAGTTTTTCGGGTCCTGAACTTCCGGAGCCGTTTTGAGGCCCTAAACGACGTTTTTTTGGGATTCTGGGGCAACATGGGTCCAAGTAGTAGTACTCGGATAGATCTTTCTAACGAGCTATTGTGCGCGTCAAACGGAGATCGTATGCCAAAGTTACGACCCCGGGAAATTGATGTACCAATTTATCCAAACGAGGCCCACAATTTGGCGTTTCATCTTCTAGGGTTAGGTTTTGGAATGTGAAGGGTTTTCCATTGTTTCTCAACAATAAATAGGCCTTCGAGCCTCATTGTAACTCAGTTCGGAACAGTTCAGAGGCATGTAGCCGCACATCTCTTCTCAGAGATAGCTACCATCGCCCTAGCTGGTTTATTTCCATTTTTGGTTGTAAGCATATTTCAGTATTTTACAGTAATGAAATGAAGTATTATTTCCGCTGCATCTCTGTATTTATGGTTATCGCATCTCTGTATTTATGGTTATCTCTGTAATCTATTGCGTTCCTGCTTAAATCCGGATCAGTGGTATCAGAGCGGTCTGCTTTTTCTCTGTTTTTCTTTGCATGTCCCCAACGAGGTCAGGATATAAGGAGTTAGGGCTTGAACTGGTCGAACCTTTGCAAGACCAGCCCTGAAAATCCCGACGGCCTCCCATGGCGGATGAGAAGAAAGACGAGGGGGCAGGAGATCCTATCAAAATCTTGCTCGAAGAAGCGCTCGAGCGGCAAAGGAACGCGATGATGGATAGCTTTGCGCAGATCCTTCAGCGGCTACCCAGAGGCGACGCATCGGCTTCCAACAGCGACTCTGGAAATGCCACACCATTTAAGGTACAAGTTAATTTTGAAATCCCCATCTTCGAGGGTCAAATAGACGCAGATGTCGTAGATAAATGGTTAAATCTGCTACATGGGTATTTTTCTGTTCATGAATTTTCAAGTCGGGAAAAAATTGTTTTCGCTCTTCTCAAAGCAGCCCCCCACGTCAAGGACTGGTGGGAAACCTACTGCGAGCAGAAGAATGAAAGTACAGGCTCACTATTTTCAGCCTCACCCACTTGGAATGACTTCCGGGATGCCATCAAGGAGCAGTACTACCCTGTCGGAAGCTATGAGGACAAATACATCAAATGGACCACACTGCGGCAGGGACGAGACCAAGATGTATCAGAGTTCACAAACATTTTTCATACCCTTCGCACACAGTTGGGTATCAAAGATTCTGAGATACATCTGGTACTCAAATACTGCGGCTGCCTGCATAGATACATCCAGGAAGAGATGGTGTTTTTGAACATCCCCTCACTCGGCACAGCATACCGATACGCTGTCAAAATCGAGCAAAAGTTCAAACAGAAGAAGCGAGACTTTGGATCTGCAAATCCGAAGCCCAAAGGACAAAGCCAAGGCGGGGTGACCTAAGACAACCCGTCGAAGCCGCAAGAAAAGAACAACACCACGAAGTCGAAGAAGGACTGATCCAGGTGGATATTGGTGGCCACCTGCCAAGTCCACCTAGACCCCCACCATTGTCCCTCTTGACATTTTCAGTTTCCTTAATTATAGCACAATTTACTATTTTTAGCAGTTTTCGGGTCCTGAACTTCCGGAGCCGTTTTGAGGCCCTAAACGATGTTTTTTGGGAAATCCCGCTCTGCGATTTTTTAGATAAAAAATCGTTGTTTGCGTTATAGTCCTCAGAAAGATCTTTTCAACGGGCTATCATGCGTGTAAAACGGAGATCGTATGCCAAAGTTACGACCCCGGGAAGTTGATGTACCAATTTACCCAAACGGGGCCCATAGTTTGGCGTTTTCATCTTCTAGGGTTAGGTTTTGGAATGTTAAGGGTTTTCTATTGTTTCTCAATAATAAATAGGCCTTCGAGCCTCATTGTAAAGACAGTTCGGAACAGTTCAGAGGCATGTAGCCGACACATCTCTTCTCAGAGATAAGCTACCATCGCCCTAGCTGGGTCATTTCTATTTGTAAGCATATTTCAGTATTCTCCATTAGTGAAATGAAGTATTATTTCCGCTGCATCTCTGTTTTTATGGTTATCGCATCTCTGTATTTATGGTTATCTCTGTAATCTATTGCGTTCCTGCTTAAATCCGGATCAGTGGTATCAGAGCGGTCTGCTTTTTCTCTGTTTTTCTTTGCATGTCCCCGACGAGGTCGGGATATAAGGAGTTAGGGCTTGAGCTGGTCGAACCCTTGCAAGACCAGCCTCGCAAATCTCGACGGCCTCCCATGGCGGATAAGAAAGACGAGGGAGCAGGAGATCCCATCAAAATCTTGCTCGAAGAAGCCCTCGAGCGACAACGGAACGCGATGATGGACAACTTTGCCCAAATCCTTCAGCGGCTACCCAAAGGTGACGCATCAGCTTCCAGCAGCTACTCTGGAAACGCCACACCGTTTAAGGTACAAGTTAATTTTGACATCCCCATCTTCGAGGGTCAAATAGACGCAGATGCCGTAGATAAATGGTTAAATCTGCTAGATGGGTATTTTTCTGTTCATGAATTTTCAAGTCGGGAAAAGATTGTTTTCGCTCTTCTCAAAGCAGCCCCCCACGTCAAGGACTGGTGGGAGACCTACTGCGAGCAGAAGGATGAAACTACAGGCTCGCTATTCTCAGCCGCACCCACCTGGAATTCATTCCGAGATGCCATCAAGGAGCAATACTACCCTGTTGGAAGCTATGAGGATGAATACATAAAGTGGACCACGCTGCGGCAGGGAAGGGATCAAGATGTGCCAGAGTTCACCAATCTTTTCCATACCCTTCGCACGAAGTTGGGTATCAAGGATTCGGAGCAGCATTTGATACTCAAATACCGCGGCTGCCTGCACAAGTACATCCAGGAAGAAATGGAATTCCTGAACATCTCATCGCTCGGCATAGCATACCGATATGCCGTCAAGATCGAGCAGAAGTTTAAACAAAAGAAGCGAGACTTTGGATCTACAAATCCAAAGCAAGGGAAAGGTGCTCCTAAACCACAGAACAAGGGACAAAGCCAAGGCGGGGCAGCCCAAGACAACCCGCAAAAGCTACAAGCAAAGAACAGTGCCGCAAAGCCGAAAAAGGACACGGGAAAATGGTGTGAGTTCCATAAGAGCTCCACTCACAACACAAGTGAGTGTCGGGCCAAGCAGTCACTGATGGCTGAACTAAAGGTTTCAGAATCAGATGCATGTTCCGACTCTGAGTCAAAAACCGACAAGGGGAATGACAAAGGGAAGCAGATCATTGATGCGGATCCCAACGCCACTGTTGCTACTGCCAAGATCCAGAAAAATGAACCCGAAGATCCAGAGGAGGAGGAGCGTCTCTTCCACTCCCAGATGTGGGTAAGGGGCTCCCCACTACAGTTCATTGTCGATAGCGGGAGCCAAAAGAACCTCATTTCGGCAGAGGTCGTGAAGCGGTTGGGCTTACCGACCACAGCACATCCACAACCGTACACTATCGGGTGGCTGCACCAAGGACGGGATCTTCGCGTGAGCCAACAGTGTCGCCTTCCATACAACATCAAGCCCTTCACAGATGAGGTATTGTGTGACATTGCTCCACTTGAAGTTTGTGATGTATTATTAGGACAACCATACTTGTGGAAGCGACATGCTGTGTATGAATCAAGGCCCCGTGCTGTTATTATTACTTTGGGAAATCAGTTGTACAGGATACCAGAGGTAGCACCGCCTACTGCCATCTCTTTGATTACTACAAAACAATGCAGTAAGCTCATTTCAAAAACTGGAAAATTTGTTTTCCTGATGATACGCCCTCAAGGAAAGAAGAAGACGGTGGCCACAACCTCCAGACAGGGCCCCTCTGCACGACAACTACAGATGGACAAGGTCGTGGAGGAGTACGAGGACATCTTCACCTCCCCCGTAGGGGTTCCTCTGCACTGTCAGGTCAAGCACTCCATCGATCTGACCCCAGGTGCACCCTTACCCAATGGACCAATTTATCGGCGCTCCGTTTTGGAGAACGATGAAATCAAGAGGCAGATTCAGGAGCTTCTGCAAAAAGGCCACATCCGTCCGAGTTCATCGCCTTGCGGGAGCCCAATTGTGTTGGTACAGAAGAAGGATGGGACTTGGAGACTCTGTATTGACTATCGAGCGCTGAACAAGATCACTGTCCGTAATAGGTACCCGATCCCGCGGATTGATGACCTCCTAGACCAACTAAAGGGGGCAAAATATTTCAGCAAGATTGATCTGAAGTCAGGATATCACCAGGTACCAATCGAACCCTCTGATGTGTGGAAGACTGCCTTCAAAGCCAAAGAGGGCCTTTTCGAATGGTTGGTTATGCCTTTCGGGTTGACAAATGCTCCTGCAACCTTCATGAGGCTAATGGATGACATCTTGCGGCCATACACCAACTCATTTGTAGTGGTATACTTGGATGACATTCTGATCTTCAGCCAGAGTTGGGAAGAGCACCTCCACCACATCCGACAGGTTCTCCAAACACTGCGACAACACAAGCTATGTGCCAATTTGGAGAAATGCACTTTTGGCATGACCCAGGTTCAGTATCTGGGATACATTATTGATGAACAGGGGGTGCATGTGGATCCAGCCAAGATCAAAGTCATTCGGGATTGGCCACCTCCGACCACTTTGACAGAGCTCCGCAGCTTTCTAGGTCTTGCCAACTTCTACCGCAGGTTCGTGTTGGGTTTTTCTCATATCACTTGGCCTTTGAGTCAAGTCACCAAGGGCGGGGCGAAGGCAAAATTCTTTTGGTCTGAATCTCAACAGAAGGCATTCATAGAGTTGAAAGATCGCCTCTGCACAGCACCAGTGCTCGCTTTACCAGATTTACAACAACCATTTGAGGTCGAGACAGATGCCTCTGACTATGCTATTGGGGCGGTCCTTACTCAACACGGGCATCCTGTGGCATATCACAGTGAAACACTTTCAGACACGGTCCGGAAGTATCCCACTTATGATAAAGAGATGTATTCCATTGTACAGGCTTGTCGGCAATGGAAGCACTACATTTTGGGGAAGGAAACGGTCATCCACACAGACCACCGACCCCTACAGTTCATACAGACCCAAGGGAAATTGCAGAATGATCGCCATCAGAAGTGGTCCACATACCTGCAACAGTTCCATTTGAATATCAAGTATAAGAAGGGCAGCACTAATAATGTTGCAGATTGCCTCAGTCGACCACCAATCATGGCGTTAACCACCGTCCTCAACTCTTGTGGGCACGAGACTTCTGATTGGCCACTGCTCTACAAAAGCGACCCGGAATTCGGCCACACATACCAGAACCTCTTGGAGGGTCAGCATGTTCCAGATTTTCACCTCCAGGACGACCTGTTATGCCACTTGGGTCACCTTTGTGTTCCTTCAAGCGAGCGTGCCAAGATGATTTGGGAAGCACACTATAGTCGAGTTGCTGGTCATTTCGGGGTCGAGAAAACAGTGGCAGTGCTGCAAAAGTATTTCTATTGGCCGAATCTTCGACAGGATGTTGGGAAGTACATCAGATCATGTACTGCCTGTGCCATTGCCAAACCGACCATCAAGAAGCAAGGCCTCTATACCCCACTGCCTACCCCTAGCCAACCTTGGGAATCCATCTCCATGGATTACATGTCTGGCCTTCCTTCCACTAAGCATGAAAATGACTGTGTTTTTGTAGTCGTCGACAGGTTCTCGAAGATGGCCATCATGGTGGCCTGTAAGAAGAACATCACAGCAGAAGCCACTGCTAAACTCTTCTTTGAACGAGTTTGGGTGCACTTTGGGATTCCACAGTCTATCATCTCAGATCGGGACAGTCGGTTCCTCAGTACATTTTGGTCCAGTCTCTGGTCAATGCTGGACACCAAACTCACTAAGTCCACCGCCTTCCATCCTCAAACTGATGGCCAGACAGAGGTTGTCAATAGGATGATTGTACACATTCTGCACATGTACAACTCAAAGCATCCACGCACATGGGACGAGAGCCTCCCCTATGTTCAACACAGCTACAACCGAGCTCTTCACAGCTCCACTGGCCATAGCCCTTTTCAGGTGGGCTTGGGATTCCAGCCATTATGCCCCATTGATGTGGCCATGCCATTTGCAGCTACTCACGCAGATTCTGCTCATGTCCAGTCTGAAACAAACAAGGCGACCAGCTTCATTGAGCACATCCAACATATTCGCCAGCAGGTCCATGACATTCTGGAGAAATCAAATGCCAAGTTCAAGCAGCGACATGATCAACATCGAGTGCCACACAAGTTCCAGGTGGGTGACAAAGTCTGGTTGCATTTACAAAAGGAACGCCTTACTGGAGCCTATCGGAAACTGAGACCACTCCGATATGGTCCCTACACCATTACTAAGGCTGTGGGAAACAATGCATTTGAACTCAGCATTCCCCCATTCCTTGGCCTGCACCCAGTGTTCAATGTGGACCGCCTTCGGCCATACTTTCCACCATTGCTAGATACATCCGACATTGCAGAACAGCTCACCCCCACAGAATTAAATCCAGATTGCATGGAACAAGCTGCAACGGATCGAATCATGGACACACAGATCAAGAATACTCGCCAACAGAATATTCAACTGTATCGAGTTGTCAAAGCAGGCCAACTCCTTCACAATGGCAAGTGGCTCACCAGGGACCAAGTTCAGCAAAAGTTTCCCCATCTCATGGAGGAACTCAACGCAATGGGGACCATTGCTTCCTAAGGGGGGAGGAATGATCCAGGTGGATATTGGTGGCCACCTGCCAAGTCCACCTAGACCCCCACCATTGTCCCTCTTGACATTTTCAGTTTCCTTAATTATAGCACAATTTACTATTTTTAGCAGTTTTCGGGTCCTGAACTTCCGGAGCCGTTTTGAGGCCCTAAACGATGTTTTTTGGGAAATCCCGCCCCTGCGATTTTTTATATAAAAAATCGTTGTTTGTGTTATAGTCCTCAGAAAGATCTTTTCAACGGGCTATCATGCGTGTAAAACGGAGATCGTATGCCAAAGTTACGACCCCGGGAAGTTGATGTACCAATTTACCCAAACGGGGCCCATAGTTTGGCGTTTTCATCTTCTAGGGTTAGGTTTTGGAATGTTAAGGGTTTTCTATTGTTTCTCAATAATAAATAGGCCTTCGAGCCTCATTGTAAAGACAGTTCGGAACAGTTCAGAGGCATGTAGCCGACACATCTCTTCTCAGAGATAAGCTACCATCGCCCTAGCTGGGTCATTTCTATTTGTAAGCATATTTCAGTATTCTCCATTAGTGAAATGAAGTATTATTTCCGCTGCATCTCTGTTTTTATGGTTATCGCATCTCTGTATTTATGGTTATCTCTGTAATCTATTGCGTTCCTGCTTAAATCCGGATCAAGGACACAGGAAAGTGGTGTGAGTTCCACAAGAGTCCCACTCATAACACAAGTGAGTGTCGGACCAAGCAGTCGCTGGTGGCCGAATTGAAGGCTTCCGAATCAGATGCATGTTCTGACCCTGAGCCAGAACCTGACAAGGGGAATGGAAAAGGGAAGCAGATCATTGATGCGGATCCCAGCGCTACTGTTGCCACCGCCAAGATCCAGAAAGATGAGCCCGAAAATCTAGAGGAAGGGGAGCGTCTTTTCCACTCACAGATGTGGGTGAAGGGTTCGCCGCTACAATTCATTGTCGACAGTGGCAGCCAAAAGAACCTTATTTCAGCAGAGGTCGTGAAGCGGTTGGGCCTACAGACTACACCGCACCCGCAGCCGTACAGTATCGGGTGGCTTCACGAAGGACGAGATCTGAAAGTTCGCCAGCAGTGCCGCCTTCCCTACAGCATCAAACCCTTCACAGACGAGGTATTGTGTGATGTTACACCTCTGGATGTTTGTGATGTATTATTAGGCCAGCCATACTTGTGGAGGCGACATGCTGTGTATGAGTCAAGGCCTCGTGCTGTCATTATTTCTTTGAGTAATTCATTATACAGGATACCAGAGGTAGCCCCACCTACTGCCACATCCTTGATCACTACTAAGAAAGGCAGCAAGCTCATCTCACAGACCAGGAAATTTATCTGTCTGGTTCACTCCCAAAGTAAGGGGAAGATCGTTGCTACCTCCATGATCCCTACAAAGGGTTCCTCCACGCAGCAGCAGCAGCAAAGGGATACGGTCATGACAGAACACAGGAACAACTTCTCCTCACCCACATGGGTACCACACAAGTTTCAGGTGGGCAACAAAGTCTGGTTGCATCGACAGAAAGAACGCCTTACCAGAACCCATCAGAAACTCAGGCAACTCCGACATGGTCCTTACACCAGTACCAAGGCTACGGGCAACAATGCTTCGAAGCACAGCATTCCTCCATTCCTTGGCTTGCATCAAGTGTTCAATGTGGACCATCGTCGACCATGCTTCCCACCATTTCTGGTCACATCAGAGAGTGCAGAACAGCTCATCAGAGACCCAGCTCAGCAGAAGCTTCCTCATCTCAAGGAGGAACTGAACGCAATGGGGACCATTGCTTCCTAAGGGGGGAGGAATGATCCAGGTGGATGTTGGTGGCCACCCACCAACCCATTTGGACCCCCACAATTGTCTCTTTCAGTCTTTTCAGTTTCCTAAATTGTAGCACAGTTTACTATTTTTAGCAGTTTTTCGGGTCCTGAACTTCCGGAGCCGTTTTGAGGCCCTAAACGACGTTTTTTTGGGATTCTGGGGCAACATGGGTCCATGGACCCATGTTGCCTCCCAAAGTAGTAGTACTCGGATAGATCTTTCTAACGAGCTATTGTGCGCGTCAAACGGAGATCGTATGCCAAAGTTACGACCCCGGGAAATTGATGTACCAATTTACCCAAACGGGGCCCACAATTTGGCGTTTCATCTTCTAGGGTTAGGTTTTGGAATGTGAAGGGTTTTCCATTGTTTCTCAACAATAAATAGGCCTTCGAGCCTCATTGTAACTCAGTTCGGAACAGTTCAGAGGCATGTAGCCGCACATCTCTTCTCAGAGATAGCTACCATCGCCCTAGCTGGTTTATTTCCATTTTTGGTTGTAAGCATATTTCAGTATTTTACAGTAATGAAATGAAGTATTATTTCCGCTGCATCTCTGTATTTATGGTTATCGCATCTCTGTATTTATGGTTATCTCTGTAATCTATTGCGTTCCTGCTTAAATCCGGATCATCCAAGAAGAGCAGCCATCTCTCTGGCAGAACGCGGACTTGTTGGACAGTTCACAGGGCTATGGCCTTCACCCAAATCAGTGCAAAAATGGGTGGAAAGAAACTGGAATGCAACCACACAGGGGAAGATAGCAATACGATTATGTGGAAGGGGATACTACACCTTTCTCTTTGAAACAAAGGAGGACAAAGATATGATATTTAGAAACGGACCTTACTTCATGGACTCCAGAGGTTTATACCTGAACAGGTGGATGCCAGACTTTGATCCGGAGATGGATGTCCCAAATGCAGTGCCTGTGTGGGTCAGGCTCCCGCATCTTCCTCTTCACTGCTGGGGAGACGAATCTGTAAAGGCTATAGGAAACGCAGTGGGCAAATATATTGACAGATGTGAGCCAAAAGACAACATGCATGCGTGCGCAAGAATATGTGTGGAAGTAGATCTCGGAAAAGGCCTCCCAAAGGCAATAAAGATCAAGGTCGACCAGTGGACACACATTCAGCAGCTGGACTACAAGCAAATACCATTTAAATGCAAGGTATGTCACGAGTATGGTCATTTTGCAAATAGGTGTCTTAAAAAAATAGAGCATGAAAATGTAGAAGAGCAAGAACCTACATGGGAACAAGTGAAAAGGAAAAAAATCAACCAATAAGCAGACCGCATCAAATATCTATCAATCCCAAGAAGCAAATGAAACAACCTCTCAGCCTCCAGCGAAGGTTACTCCTCCTGATCACACAACTCCGAATCCTTTTGAGCCATTAGAAGACTCCTTTGATCCACCCTCTCCCAGATCCCCACCTTCAAACCCCATCTCTTTAGCTCTCATATCCTCCCCCAACCCTATATCCTCTCCACCTCCTCCCTCAGTGGACCGCATTCTAACTAGAAACAAAGCCAAAGAAATCCCCCAAGCCTGGGATCAGCAAAAAAAAGTGGGAAGGAAATCCAATAAAGAAATCAGAGATGAGGCAGCAGCTAAAGAAATGGCCCTAGGAACGCAACAGCCAATGGATTCATTCCTTGGGAAACAAACAGGAAGTCATGAAAAAACTCAGCAAAGAGGAAAGGGAGGACCACACCAACACAACAGTGAATAATGATAGTGGTCTTTTGGAATTGTCGCGGCCTTGGGACCTCCTTTAAAGTCAATGCAGCTCAAGACATTTTAGCCATGGAACAACCAGACATATATATGATCCAAGAGACCAAACTAAATAAGCAAGAAAATCAAAAAATGATTCAAAAACTAAAAGATTATGAAGGAGTAGCATTAGAAGCCACAGTAGCATCAGGAGGAATCATCACCATTTGGGATAAACGAAAATGGGAATTAATGACCCAAAAAAACAGCAGACACTGGATTCGAACAGAGTTGAGAAATCTCAATACAAAAGAATAGTATAGCATTATAAATGTGTACTACCCAAATCACTATAGAGAGAAAGAACAATGTTGGAAATCAGTTAAAGAAGAAATAGCAGAGAGACAAAGTTGGAACTTAATCCTGGGAGGAGACTTAAATCTGATAAGGAATACAGAAGAAAAATTTTGCGGAATCTTCCACAATGATCCGTCAAGAGAAGCTCTTGAAGGAATAATAGAAGAACACAAATTAATAGACATTCCGCCAAGCAATGGAAAATACACTTGGAACAACAAAAGAATAGGAAAAAACAACATAAAAGAAAGGTTGGACAGAATTCTTATTCATGAAAGCATAGCAGTTGCTTATACTCTTGTGAAAAGTAAAATTGTTCACAACTCAGCTTCAGATCACAAGTCGGTGGTGCTAACCTTGGGAAAGCTGGAAAATTAAGGACCCCTTCCCTTCAGATATAATTCAATTTGGGACAACAAGGAAGATTTTGGCAAACAAATAAAGGACAGCTGGAAAAAAAAGCGTCACAGGATCTTCCCAGTATGTTTGGGAAACTAAGCTAAAGAACCTAAGGATGCACTTAAAAAATTGGACAAGAGAAATTGATCTCCGGGACAAAGCTAGGAAAATCGAATTGCAAAAAAAAATGGATAATCTTTGCAAGGAAAAAGAGAACAAGGAAGAAAGTAAGCAAGATCATATACAAGAAAATGAAATATATCTGGAAATATATAAGCAAAATAGGCAAGAAGAAGAGGAAAGCAGACTGAAATCAAGATGCCTCTGGCTAAAATCCTGAGACAAAAATAAAGCATTATTTCATAATACAATGAAAATAAGGAGGTCCAAAAATCAGATTGAACAGATTCAAGTAAATGGTCAAGAAATAAAAGGAGTTGAAGCAATAAAAAATGCAGCCCATAAACACTTTAAAGAACTCTCAACAAGTGACCAGCAGGCAGCTAATGAAGAAATTTTGCAGCATATAAAAAAAAATAAGCAACCAACCAAACAAGGAATTAGACAAAGAAATCACTGAGGAAGAAGTCAGAGAAGCTGTGTGGAATCTCCACCCTGATAAGGCACCAGGTCCAGATGGATTTACAATGGCCTTTTACAGACAACATTGGGAAATTATAAAAAAAGATCTAATGAGAATGCTCAAAAATGCTTTCCAAAAAAAAAAAGATTGGAGGAAATACAAAATCCTCCTTCCTAGCCCTCATTCCCAAAGAACCCAATCCTACAACTTTTAACAGATATAGGCCAATATCCCTTTGCAACTCGTCTTATAAAATTCTCACCAAAATTCTAGCAAACAAAATGAAAAAATTACTTCCAAAAATAATTTCAGAAAGCCAAGGAGGATTTGTCCCCAAGAGGCAAATCACAAACAATGTGATAATTGTTCAGGAGGCTATTCACAGCAGTATCCAAAGAAAGGAGAGAGGAATGATTGTTAAGTTAGATATGGTTAATGCTTTTGATAGAGTTAACCATAACTTTCTTGCAGCAGCTCTCAAAAAGTTTGGCTTTTCAATAAATTTCATAGAGATTATCCAGGCATGTATATCAAATCCATGGATAGCTCCATTAATCAATGGATGGCCCAATAAATTTTTCCAAAGCACACGAGGGTTGAGGCAAGGTTGTCCGCTTTCTCCATTCTTGTACATCATCATGGCTGAATTGCTGAGTGCTATGCTGGAAAATCAGAGAAAAGAGAAAAAAATAACAGGGATCCAAATATCGAGAGGAGTCAAAGATATAAACCACTCTCTCTTTGTAGATGATACCCTTCTCATAGGCGAGGCATCCTGCATTATAGCAAGACGATTCAAAAAAGTCTTGGATGAATTTCTCCTAGCTTCAGGAGGAATTTTAAACAACTCCAAATGCAGAATTTATTGTTGGAATACCCCAACAAAAACAATGCAGCGTATCTCACAAATACTGGAAATACCTTTACAAATAAATTGGAGCCACTTCACTTATCTTGGGCTGCCCTTAGCAAAGGAAGTGGTAAAATCAGAAGTCTGGAACAAGCAAGTGGAGAGAATGAGGGAAAAAATTCAGAACTGGGGAGTGATGTGGCTCAACCTGGCAGGAAGAGTGACATTGATTAAAGCACTTCTCTCGGCCTTGCCTATATATCAGTATGCAATCATTATGGCTCCGGCAAGTGCCCACAAGCAAATGGAACTGATAATTAGAAGCTTCCTCTGGCAAGGAGGAAAACAAGATAATAAAAAATTCAGCCTTGTTAGATGGGAGCAAGTTACTCTTCCCTATGAAAAAGGAGGTATAGCAATACGCCTACCAGGACTAATGAACATTGCTCTAGGGACAAAAATTATCTGGAGAATGATAAATGGGAATAGTCACTGGTGGGAAAAAGTTCTAACAATGAAATACTTAAATTGTCATAGAACAAAGCTGCTCACTGATACTATTCCAGACAGGCCATGCACCCAAATCTGGAAATTGGTTAAAAGGATAATTCCTCTTATTAGAGATCAAATATCCAAAAATCCAGGGAATGGCAAAACAATTTCTATCTGGGAGGATAGAATAATGGGGAAAAACCCCTTAAATCAGCAACAAAATTTAAGAGGACTTCAGAGATGGATGGAAGAGCAAAGTTTTAACACTCTTTATTCTATTTTGGATTGGGATCAAAATAACTGGGTAAGATGGAAAAAGTTGGCTACACCACCAAGACTAAAAAGTAAGTGGGAAATTTTAAAAGTTCATCTGGCAGGGGCCGCGCCCATCAACAAAGAAGAGTAGGATGACTTTGTTTGGGACCCAAATGGAGGGGATTACACAGTGAAATCGGGTACAACCTCCTCCAAAAACTTCACAATCAAAATGATTGGAGTCTTTGGAAGGCAGCTTGGAAATCAGAGAGTCTGCCCAAAATTAAAGTCTTCACCTGGACCCTTCTCAAAGGTAAAATTCTTACCTCTGAAAATTTAAAAAAAAAAGAATACAAGGGCCCTCAAAATGTGTCATGTGTCAAAAGGAGGAAGAAACAATCCAACACCTCTTCATAAATTGTATGGTGGCGAGAGAGTGTTGGAAACAGGCAACAAATCCTTTGGAAATAAACATAAATCCAACAATTCAGTTGACAACTCTTCATAAAAACTGGGATAAAAGCTACCCATATACAAAGAAAAAAAAGGCAACAATAAATAGGATATGGAAATGTCTCCCTTCAATCCTGTGTTGGAAAATTTGGTTAGCCCGAAATAAATGCATTTTCAAAGAACAAAAGCCAAATCTAGGCAAGATCCTAGCAAAAACTTGGAGCCAAGTTGCATAGATAATAAGTACAAATGGAATCTCAAAAATGGACCAGAACAATTTACAACAAGAAGAGAAAGACTGGTACAGCAAAGCAATGTTAGAAAACAAAGCAAAAGCAGAAGCTATAGCAAAAAATAAAGAATTTCACACAAACAAGAAATGGAAATTAAGATTGGAGGATAAAGAATTTGCAGAATGGATAAAAGAATAGAAGAGACACATTCTTTTTTTTTTATGGAGCTGCAAAAAATAACCCAGGTAAAGCAGGGGCAGGTGGAGTTATACTAGATCCAAATGGAAAAAAAATAATAACCTATGAATGGAGCCTTGGAGAAATGACAAACAACAGGGCTGAAGCATACAACCTTCTCCTAGGCACAAGGCTTTTAAACAAAAATGCAATCAAGGACCCTATAATAATAGGGGACTTGGCTATCATAATAGCCGCATTGGATGCCAAAAGGGACTTCAAAAGCATAGCCATCAACAAAATCTATCAAAGGATCAAAACAAGTTTTGAAAGTCTGGGAAAAATAACCATAAAGCATGTCCTGAGAAACCAAAATAAGGACGCTGATAGCCATGCCAACAAAGCAATTGACAGACCAGTTGGGATTGTCAAAGAGAATAATGAAGTTTATGAAGAAATTATACCATGACCCCCTCACCCAGTATGAGGATCGAGAAAGAAGATATAGATCCGAAGATTATCACGAGAAATATTTCAGGGGGAAAAAAAGTAAAAAAAGAAGAATCAAAACATCAATTCAAGAAGGAGATTGCATGAGGAAAACAGAGAATATATGTCAGCAGAGGTTCTCAACTGTAATCAGCCTTGCTCAGAGCACACGATTCTCACATTCCCAAAAAAAAGCTACACTATATGATGAATCAAGATTTCAATTGTCCTCCCCTCCTGGGCGAAGACGGCATTAGTCATGTCAATCACGAACGCCTCGACCGTAATGGTATTGCAAGTAACAGTTAGGTCTCCACGTACACCTACGCAGGCTCCCAGGCGACCCGAGACAGTATGGCAATCAACAGCAGCAGGTCTCTCCTCAACAGAGACCAATAAATTAGGAACAGAAACCACAAAACACTGAAGAAATGCCGCAAAGTAAGAGTGAGGAGACAGATGAAGAATCATCGCACAGGAACCGTTGGATCTCGGAGATCAACGGATGAGGATTCACTTCAGTAGTAGCGGAAGAGGAACTCGGAGAAGCCGTCACAGCCGTCAATGGTGGCAGATCTACGGTCATCGGGCGCTAACATGCTCGAGAGTTAGTCAAAGAGAAAAGGTGGGAATATAAGCAGGAATGGTATTTCGGGATGAGAATAAGCGGTAAGCGGTTTCAGGAGGGAACCACCTGATTCCACTCACCGATGGACACGTAGCAAGAGGGTGGAGTGACAATACCGCTTTATCGGGCGGGTATTCTCCGCGCGATTTGCTCACCCGAACTCATAGCCGTTGGATCTATCACGAGTGGATCGACGGTGGTGGAGTTACGTGCAAGTTGATTGATCGGCAATCGGAGGTGTCCGTCAGATCTGACGGAGGAAAATCTACAGTGGAGATTGAGCCTAATAAAGGTAAGCATTGAAAATCGCGCCAAGGCTATGGAAAAGCGGAAAATGTTATTTCCTGTGTGTTTGTGTATATTCCCACTATACGAGGATAAAGGTTTATGGTTAAGTCCGCTTTATCCAAAGTTAAGTGCGGGTTTGGTTACCACGCGAGGCTTAAGGAGATCAAGTCAAAATTTGGAAAGTTATCCCATAGCTCAGAACCACGACACCAGCACTATAGTTTTTGAAGTTTATAGAAACAGGGCTGTAAAAGTAGTTGTGGGGACTGCGCTCCCATTTTGCGCACTACTTTTGAACCAGCCCTCCTCTGAATGTACAAGGAACTAGCTTCCTTTCCCTTTTTTTTCTTTTTTTGCAATATATAAAAAGTAACCAACTATGTTAAAAAAAAATGGTGATGAGTCAGCCTACATTTGCAGATAGCAACCAAAGATGCTTGTCCTCACTGTTGATTTGACAATCAATTGAGTTATGATAGATTTTCCCACTATAACTATATATATATATATATATATATATATATATATATATATATATATATATATATATATATATATATATATGAATATGATTAAAAATAATAAAATAATACAAAATCAAAACTATTAAGATTTAATTATTTAATTAATTGGATAACTAAAAATGAATGAAGGATAGAGGGATAGGTTGAAAGAGATTAGGGGTCGATAAATAAACAAGAGCCATGTGGTGGCATGTCACTCCTTTCTTCTTTTTTATATAAATAAATCTTGTGCATGTAGTCTTAGTTTGTTTGACTTTAACAAAATTTGATGGAACTTTGATTTCAAATAAAATTTCATCCAATGAAATAAGATAATTGTAAGTTTACAACTAGCACAGATCATATTGATTTAGTAGTGTACTGTAAGAGGACACTAGAAATCTCTCAAGTTATAACAAACTTAGAAAAACCTATTAGAAAAATCTTATAAGAACGTGGAAGACCATAAACTATACCCTAATAAAAAAAAAAAAATGTATATATATATATATATATAATAATGGAAGAAAAACTAATACAATTTATTAAAATTATCATATCCCAATAAAACCTCATTATAAACAATTTGCCATAACCAAATGTGAATTATACAATGTTGCCTAGCTCTGTATTATCGCAACTTCACAACTTTATTCAACTTTTAACATATTCATGAGCATCCAAGCTTTCATGAATCAAGGCCAACATGGATATCATACAAAAGAGGGCATCCCAGCTTTCATGAATCAAGGCCAACAGGGATATCATACAAGAGAGAGTAATTGACATACAAAGATAACTTATACACAGAGGAAAGGTATAATAACCAAGTTCAGCAAAGAAGACAATCCATACAAATATGGACGTAGGTGACAACGGAAGAAGTTTAGCAAAGGATAATTGACTTGTCAAGAAGTAGTTAATTTAGGAAGGATGAAGGGTTGGTACTCAGAGGAAAGAACTAGGAGAAGGAGAAGAAGTAGTTAATTTAGGAAGGATGAAGGGTTGGTACTTAGAGGAAAGAACTAGGAGAAGGAGATGGAAGATAGAAAGGCTTGTGTCAAAACAGAATTGATGGAGACTAGCCAAGTGACTTTAAGAAGAGGGCATCAACATTTAATTAAGAACTAAATCAAAGACTGCAAGAGGAACCTAAAGCAAGGTATCCCTAGTGGTCAACAAACGAGTTGATCATTGGGCCAAAGTGAAATCATAACTCAAAGAATGGTTTCAAGAGCATGAGGATGACATGCATCAATGGTTCCAACTTCCTCTTAGGAAACCTGGGAAACACAAGAAGAAGAAGGCCGGTCTACAACGAAACCCTAGGCATGCACTTAGAATTAATGGAGAAATAGAATGTTTTATAGAACTCGTGAGAATGTCCTAGATTGTGTACAACTCTTCAGATTGTCTAGAACTGGAGTTTTGAATGTTTTAGAGTATAATAAACTCATTATCTTCAGTGTGAGTCAGTTGCATTTAAGTAAATGAGTCAGTTATCGTTTAGTACACGTTATTTTCCATTATAAGGAAACCTGGTCATGTATTGTGCAATCAGTGTTGGGCATTGCCCTGAATTAATAAAATATTATGTGTGTTCTATCATATTTAAGTTTTAGTTATTTATTTAAGTTGGCATCAGAGCCTTTTTTTTAGAAGAAAAAATGCTACATTTCCATTAAAAACAAAAAGAGAGTACATATTCATGAGATGTTTTGTAGACTTCTATCAATTCTCCTATATCTCTCATATCTATATCCTATCAGTAGTAAAATTGTCTGAATTGTCCCTATAATCATTTATTAACCACTTACATAGCATATTGTCCATACAAAAAAACATTTGACAAACAAAATTACAACGAATTTTTGTCCAAAATAACGTACTGTCACTTTTTCTTTCATCAACTCCTAAGTGTGATTGATGCATCCATCATTTTTCATTACACCCTGTTCATAAGCAACATAATGCATCTTACCAGGTGCCTTTGAGATTCCTTTTTTGAGAGGAGGTCGGTGATCTGATTCTACCCTCTATATATGACCAAATTCAATAGGTTGGAAAGTGCTTATCAAATGTCGAATTCTCTTCATCCAGTTAGATAAGATGGGCGGATTAAATAGAGTGTAGTCCTTAACCCAATCGATAATGCCTTTCAAGTCCCCATAAAACTGAAATTCCTCAAGTCCCCATAAAACAGAAATTCCTCGAGCCCAACGATTTTCACCTATGAGGACGTCTCATAGAACGATAATTCCAGCTCTATTATTTGTCCCTTCACCCCCTCCCACCAGAAATGGAAGTATTTGCTTGGTTCCAAAACAATGACGGCCCTGCATCCACATTTTCTGTGCAGGCAAGCCCCATCAAAAAAACCCCACCGGGAAGACCTTCCCGATGTCCCGAATTCTGATCTTTCTACTTGATTTCTTTCTTTCTGTCATCCTAGATTCCACGAAATAAGCCACATATTTTATAATAAGTTCTCTAACAACAACAGATTTTTGGCCAAAGATAAATGCATTCCGGCATCTCCAGATGGACCACAAAATGAGAAAAGGTAAGGAACAATAGTGAGACCGTGAGTTTATCCTGAAGGACAAGCATGATTTCAGTGTGAGATGTCTCCTATTGGGTGAAATACCAATTGCATCCATTACCCCTTCCCAGACTGCAGCAGCAAATAGACATCTAAGCATTAAATGATCCACATCTCCATCTCCCTGTTTGCACAACAAACATATACGAAGTCCAACTATGTTACCAGAAACGGGACGGTTGTCACCGTTCCCGGTAAAAAACGTGTAAGAAACGAGACCAGACGGAAACGCCGTTTTCTACGGTCGTTTTAGTTAACCAGTGCATATATTTTACGGGAAATCTTTTACAGGTCGTAGTTGGCTCTTTTGCAGGTCGTTCTCAGCTCTATATTTTCACTCTTTATTGTAGATTTCATGCATGTATTCATTCAATAACCTAGAGGCCTATGCGAAGTATACAGAAAGTTGATTAGAAAGTTGATTTTTTTGTACTATTGTCCCTTTTTTTAGTTGATTTGTTTTCCTTTAACATGTATAGTGTTAAAATTCATAGTTTAAACACTATTCTATATGTGGCTCAAGAAGTTCACATTTAATTGCAAATCTATTTATTGTTTATATATATATATATATATATATTATTTGGTTTTTTTTAAGGAAACAATAATTAGCCGAAGGCCCAAAATGCATAAGAATGTATATACTTAATTGACTAGGAAGCATAAGAATGTATATATTTAATAGTCAATCTGCTAAGCATAAGTTTGGTATTCAAATTATTTAGTTTTTAAATAAAATTTGGGCTAGAAAATTAGTTGAAACTATATTGAAAATTGAAACTAACTCTGCATTTTTCATTTTTATTTTCATTTTCTCTCTCCTCGTTTCTTGAGTGCGAAACCTCCAAACTCTGTTTCTCGTTTGGTTTCCCGTTTCTCGTTTCTGGTAACATAGAAGTCCAATAAAGCCCCTTTTTTGCAGGTTTTTCCAGTTAAGGATGCGGTCATGAAGTGCCATCCAGCAGAAGCATATGATCTTCTATGGAATCCCCCGTTTCCAAGCTTCCTGAAACCATAAGCAATATTTGAAATCCTTCTTATTCATAGCAATATTTGAAATCCTTTTTATTCATTGGAATTTTTTTGGTAAAGCTCTTTAACCATCGGTGGTCTCTTCTTTTTCTTCCCTGCCCAGATCATTTTGTCTGCCTGATCAATGAGGAATATGCCCGCGGTACTTAATTAGGAAATGTAAATGTCCCATTCAATAGCCAGAATCCCATGAATACCTATCTCAGTTTCCTTCATCCAGGACTGTCCAAGCATGTTTACCTGTTGATTGTGTTGGGCCTGTTGTAGATAGTATTTGCCACTTTCATGTAGTAGTGTGATCAGTGGAGTCGAAAGAGTATGTTTCCCATCAAATCTTGAAAGCGCATATAGTCCAATCTCAATTGTGGATCCACCCCCAACTTCTCGTCGAATGAAGGTCATCAACCAATGAAGATTATTTTGCATGCATCTCTAAATGAACAATGAGTTTGTTTTCCTCCTGGCACCACCTCTGATCCAAGTAGTGAATTATTGTCCAAACATATATTTCTTTCTGACGATTTGTGACCATATGTCATTCCCAGCCGTAGCCCTCCAGCTGATTTTTATGATCAATTCCAGGTTGAAATCGTGACCATATGTCATTCCCAGCCATAGCCCTCCAGCTGATTTTTATGATCAATTCCAGGTTGAAATTTTGAGTGTCTAAGATCCCCATCCACCGTCTACAATCGGCCTGGTGAGGACTCTCCATTGGACAAGGTGGATTTTCTCCGCTTTCATATTTCTACGCCACATAAACCTTGCCATTATAGACTCAATCCTGTGAATGACCACCCTAGGTAACTGAAATAGGTGCATGCAGTAAACTGCAATGTTTTGGAGTACAAATTTTATTAGAGTATGGCGACTTCCCAACAATAACCACCTGTGTTTCCACCCACATAGCCTCTTTTCAAACCTGTCAATCAGCCAATCCCAGTCCTAAACATGATAATTCTTCGGTGTTATTCTAAAACCCAGGTATAAAAAGCCATCTTCATAATGAGAGGAGCCAATGTCAAAGAGACTGCAAATCTCCCTGATGATTGTCTCGTCACTATCTCCATGAATAAGACATGATTTAGATTTATTCATGACAAGACCATATGCCACGCTAAAAATGGAAATAATACTGCAGATGTGGGTCCATTCTACAAGATTTGTTGCTCCACCAAACAGTAGGTCATCCACCTACTGCGCGTGGAATCAGAGCCTCCGTAAAGAGTGAAGGAAAGCCTGTGGGTTAATCCTGGGAAGTCGGTGCAGTGTGGAACATCGTGGAATTGGTGTGAGGTTTGCATAAGAGTAATTGCAGTCTTTGGTGTGTGAGGAGCCGAATCCATCGTCGCTGTCAGTTGGAGGATGCACTGCCAATTTTCGACGTTGTTACCTTTAACCTTTTGTCCGCTGCATTATAGAGCACTTCAGCCAGATATATTTATATTGGTAGAGATCAGGCCACCTATTTTATTTTTGTTAGGAATAATACCTTGTACTTTAAAATTAATGAAATCTCAGTGTATTGTAAGTACGAGGATTATTTTTTTAACCCTTGGCTTGGAGTTATTATAAATATTTTTTAATATTTAGTAGATCGGTTGGATATTTTATTATTCAAGCGGAGGTTTGAGTGAGGAGGTTTGGTTACGTTTCTTTTAAGGATGGAAAATTTTTGATATACAGATTTGATATAGAGTGTTGATTAAAACAGTATAAAATTTATCATGAGAAAGGTTATTATTATATATGGTTTGGAAGGTTTACAATGGAGATTTGATATATAACTGATTAATAAATAATAAAAAAATTGAGATTTGGTTATTTAAAAAAGGGCTAAAAAGCACTTATAAGTTTTGTTGATTAGTTGATTGGAGTTGTTTGGAATTTTTTTGAAATGGAAAATCAATTTGTTGATTTTTATGTTACGGAGTGCAGAAAGTTAGATGGAGAAAATTATAGAAACTGGAAATTTAAATTATAGAGAGTATTAGAAAGAGCCTATGCTTGGTCAATCATGATAGGAGATGAAACCAAACCGACAACACCACCAGCTTCATTTCAAAATTGGGAGCGCAAAAAGAGCAAGGCCGAGGTAATATTCTGAATGTTTGTAAAAGACAATATTATTCCACATATCAGGGATTGTGCTACATCTCAAGAAACCTCAGAAACACTTAAAAAGTTGTATGAAACTCCCAATACTAATAGAGTATTATTTTTAAAGAAGAAGATTTTCTCAATTAAGATGGATGTAAATGAAACTATTAGTAATTTTCTTTCTAGAATCAAAGAAATTTCTGATAAGCTTGGTGCTATTGGTGAAAAGATTTCAAGTAGTGATCTAGTAACAATTACATTGAATGGGATGTTAGATGATTATCATATGTTTATCATTGGAATTTCAGCTCGGGAAAAAGCTCCTACTTTTGATGAATTAACAGGTATTCTCTTGCAAGAAGAAGAGAGAAGGAAGAATATCAATGGCAGATCTCAAAGTTCAGATTTGGCATTGGTGACAAAAGGGAAGCAGTCATATAGAGGAAATCCATGGGACAAGAACAAAGGAGGAAAGTCATATCCAAAACCACATCAAGGCACAACACCACCAAGGACAAATACCTATATGAAGAGGAAGGATGTATGCTTCTACTATGGTAAGCCTAGACACTTTGCTAAAGATTGTCATAAAAAAAAATTGATGAGTCTAAGCATAGAAGGCATTCAAGCAACTTTGTTGATCAAGAAGCCTCAGTTAGTGATAATTTCAATAATCTCAAATTATTCATTTCAAAAGTTGTCTTATCAACAAAAACTGATAATGATAATGTATGGTTTATTGACTCTAGTGCTTCAATTCATATGACATGCAAAAAGAATGGTTTGATACCTATCATGAAAATAATAATGGCACTCACATCTATTTAGGAGATAATCAATCTCATGAAATCAAAGGTTATGGTGATGTATGTGTAACCTTACCAAATGGACATGTAAGACAAATACAAAATGTGATGTATGTTCCTGGAATCAAGAAGAATCTAATCTTTGTGTCCACCATTGCAGATCAGAATCTCAAAGTTGAATTTCTTAAGTCACATTGTGTTGTTAAGGATATACAAGATAACTACAACATAATAGCAAGAGGAGTGTGAATGGGAAGCTTATACAAGATTGATGTGACCAACAAAAGTCATCATGCGTTGGCATCCACTACCATGACAACAAAAGATCTTTGGCATCAAAGGTATGGCCACCTTAACTATCATGACTTGTTGCTACTACAAAAACAAAGAATGGTCAAGGGACTTCCATTGTTTAAGAATGCATATTTGGCATGTGAAGGGTGTGATTTAGGGAATATGCATAGGGAAGAGTTCCCTACTCACACTGATGTTAGGCGGACAAATCACTTCTTGCAGACAAGAAGGATATCCCTACATTTCCAACAAAACCTAGTAACAAACATCATAATTGTTACCTTTCCTTAGCTTATAACTAAAACATGAAAAATGTAGTATGCAAAGAATCACTTACCTATTAGCGATGTTATTTTAGAAGTCCTTTCAGTGCTTTCCACAACCATCTTTTCCTCACTGCCTAAGAGGCTTTCCCAATGCTTTCCACAACTTCTCCATGATGCTCCACAAGGGATCTGCATAGACAAAAACATTCAAAGGGATCAAAGCATCTCGCATATAATATCAAAGGTAAATGGAATCCCTAACTTAGCATGCAACATATAGTTGGATCACTAATCAGTTATAAACCATGCGAGTGATCAAGGAATCTCGCAAATAACATCTAATAGACGCAATTAGGAAAGAAAAACTACTTTGTATTAAATTCAAAGGAGAACAAGCTTACAACTTAGTTGCCTTGATGTCACAAGCCTCTTCCAATGGTCTTCGTTCCTTCCTTTGATGACAAGATCTCCAGACCCAAAATCAACATCATAAGTTTACAAATCCAAGTATCCCTCGTCCTCTAATCTTGTGCTCAATTTAGAGGCAAGAGGAGGAGGTTTCTAGTTCCTTTTCTCATGGAATATGATGCTTAAGAGGAGGAGGTTAGTTCCATGAACTAAGGGATGAGGCACGGGTAAGTATTAGTTCGAGGTTTCTAATTTGGATAAGATTCCTCCATCAAATCTTCTATAATTTGCTTTTTTATTTTTACTTGCGGGAACAAGATTGCGCAGTTTATAGTGGAAGATAGTGTGCAAAATTGTGCAGGCCACAATGGTAAAAACTACACATGCGTAGGTAATGGCTAGGAAAATTATGTAGATACTCAAAAATGGTTTTTACACAATGCAAACCCAAAATTCCTTTTGTCCTTGGTATTGTTTTACTTCAAGCTTCATAGAGGATTCACTTGAGACACTCATCGGATGGTGAGATATCCAAATCGACAGTCATGGTGACAAAATTTAGTGTAACGGATCTCCTCCTAAAGTGAAAATCTACAAAAGATGTTTGACGACTAAAGAGATTTATCATGTCAAACGTTCGGATCAAAGACCAATTGATTGAAGACCTGAAACAAACAATCAAGGATTACCATATCATGCTTTCATATAAACATCACTGAGGTAGGCATTCCCATACTCATAGTACAAGTATCTCAAAAAATCAGTATAGAAATACATCTAAAGATCCATGTCAACAGAATATAGTATGGACGCAACCATCAATGGATCTATGTTTACAATCATGAATATTTAATAACTCCACGCAGCCTGGATGAATGAAACTAGATCCAGGGTCTTGATCTCCATCTCTCAATATACGAATCTAACCATGTGAGTAAATGTCTTGAAGTCGAACATGGTAGAAAACACCTGATTATCAGTCAATGATGTAAACCGTTAACAGGTGCTCTCAGGGTACTCCAGTGTGATTAAATGTCTTTCTGTTGAACACTCATAGAATCATTCGATCCACCAATAATGACAATGGCTCTCAGGGTACTCCAGTGTGATTAAATGTCTTTCCGTTGAACACTCATAGAATCATTTGATCGAAGGTCAATGATGAGAACCTATCGTCGAAGGCGAGAAACCTACCATTGAGGCATGCAGATTCCAAGGCACCAAAGGAGGTTTCTAGATCAACTTCCAAGATAATGAGTTGATGTCGATAGGAAGCGATTTGTCACAAGAGGGCCTATGACACGAAACTCATGTTAAGTTTTGAAGAAAAAAATGGAGTGATTTAGGACTGGCTCATAGATAACCGCCGCGATTGAAGGTTATGATTTGCAGGGTAATTTTGACTGAGGCGACACAACATTTCGACTTGGCATCATTTGACTCAAAAATAGGACCAGAAACCAGTTTGAATACTTTCAATGAGGTATGACCAATTCAAAGGCAAATGGATTTCCAAACCCATATATAAAGGTGACAAAGTGTCATGTTCGAGAGCGACATACTACCTTCTTACAATACAAAAACAAATGTGTTTTCCCAATTTCGCCCCACCATTATTGGCAAGTACCTCTTTATTTTTACACAATCTTGAGGAGGATAACATATGCTTGTCATATAAGCTCATCCTTCGGATGAGTCCTTCAGAGTATTTTTAGCGAACCCTAGGAAGGAGTGGTTTGGTTTGGTCATGGTTAACGAGTCCTACATTGTTTACATTTTACGAGTCCAGTGAAGGGGTAACTCGATGTTGTTTTCATATTTAAGGAGTTTGAAAGACACAAAAAGAAAACTCATTCAACTCTTTCAACGTAAATTTTGACGACCCTGGAGAAAGTAAAGCTCGATGTTTTTTATTATTTTTAGGGAGTCTGAAGAAAAACACAAGTAAACTCCAAAAATGTCTTCTTTCTTCTTCTTTTTTTTTTTTTTTTTTTTTTTTTTTTTTTGCGTAAATTTAGTCTCTTAATCCCAAAAAAGGGTAAAATATGCAAGAGAGAACTATTTTGACCATGATTAGTCAAAGTATACATTTTTCGTAAATATTCCACATGATCCGTAAAAGGGGTAAACTTGTATCAAGTAGATGTTTTTCGTTTTCTTTAACGAGTTCGAAAGAAACAAGTGTACTCGACAATATTTTCATATTCTGGGAGTCAAAAAAGAGCTTAAAGGTAACTTCAGGGTTTCACTTTTTCGTAAGTTGTAACGAATCCGAAAAAGTGATGAAGTTTACTCGTATCACCGAATTTCAATTTAATTAAAAAGCAAGAAAATATGGAAAGAACTCAGCATTTTCATGTACATTTTACGAGCATGAAAAGATAGAAAAAGAAGCTCGGGATTTTCATGAGTTTAAGAATTCTTGAAAATAATAATTGAAATGGACTCGAGGTAGGTTTCATTTTTTTACAAGCTTCAAACAAAGAAAAACTATGCTTGAGAGTGGTTTCATTTTTACACAAGCTTGAAACAAAGAGGAAACTATGCTTGAGATAATTTTTCATGCCCCCAACATACCGACATAGGCACATGCCCCCCAAGCTTCGCTTCATTCACTTGAGTAGACTATTGGTTACTAATATGTGGATGAAATGAAGGTTCATTTATGAGATCAGGTGAAAGACTCGACTTAATTAGGGGAGGATTTGTTTCATTTTTTAATGAGATTGACACAGGAAAAGAACTATGCTCACGAAACCTTGTTTCATTTTTTAACGAGCTTGACACAAGAAAAGGAACTATGCTCATGGGAGTTGTTTCATTTTTAATGAGTTTGACACAGTAAAAGAACCATCCTTAGGGACCTCCTTCATTTTTTAAAGAGGTTGACACAATAAAAGAATCATCCTCATAATGACTTGTTTCGTTTTTTAATGAGATAGACACAATAAAGAACCATCCTCAAAGGGACTTGTTTCATTTTTTAAAGAGGCTGACACAGTAAAAGAACTATCCTCAAAAGGACATGTTTCATTTTTTAACGAGGTTGACATAGTAAAAGAACCATCCTCATAGGGACATGTTTCATTTTTTAACGAGGTTAACACAGTAAAAGAACCATCCTCAAATGGACCTATTCCATTTTTTAACGAGGTTGACACAGTAAAAGAATCATCCTCATAGGGACTTGTTCATTTTTTAACGAGGTTGACAAAGTAAAAGAGCTATCCTCACGGGGACCTGTTTCATCTTTTAACGAGGTTGACACAGTAACAGAACCATCGTCATAGGGACCTGTTTCATTTTTTAACGAGGTTGACACAATAAAAGAACCATCCTCAAATGGACCTATTTCATTTTTTAACGAGGTTGACACAGTAAAAGAATCATCCTCATAATGACCTGTTTCATTTTTTAACGAGGTTGACACAGTAAAAGAACCATCCTTGTGGGTGTTGTTTCATTTTTTAATGAGCTTGAGACAAGAAAAGAACTATGCTCATAGGAACTTGTTCATGTCTTCCATTTGGAAGAAACACATACCAAGGGACACTCCCCGATCATGGCTTCCAAGAGATCTTCATCAAAAGGAAGAATAGTTCTCTGGAAGGAACACATGTTAAGGGAATCAATGGAGATAAGAAAATCAGGTACAAATGTCCCCATTGAAGGGTTCACGATGTCAATTATTGGATCTAAGTCAAAATAAGTCAAGCAAATAGTGAGAGGCTCGCTTACATCGGTAACTGAAGACAAGGGATCAAATGCCACGTAATTAACCTATGGTGGGGTAGATACCACTTGCATATAAGGAAAATTCAAGGATGTCAGATGACTGGTAGTTGAATCAATACCAACGAACGAAAGTTGGTCAATGAAGAGGCATCATTCAAAAAAGTGTGGACACAACAACTTTCATGGCATAGATATAGTCTCGCCCAAGGAGAAAATTGAAATACAAGGGGCCTTGGACTGCCATAAGATCAATACAGACAATTTTTCCTTCCAAAGTAATAGATAACTTAAGAAGGATCCCTAAAGGTTCACTAATGGTTCTATTAAAAGCTAACAAATTATGTGTAACAGGCACAAACTGAGGGGAACCCAAAGGTTTCCAAGCGGTTGAGGATAAAATATTGATAGAAGCACCTTCATTGACATGTGTGCAACGCACATTCTTACCATACGCTTTCACAGTGATTTGGAAAGGGGGGGAAGAAGGAAGGTGAGGCTTTGTTAGTATACTCCAATCAAAGGAAATGACCTCAACACTTGGAGGGGGTTCTGCGAAAACAGGTGAAATGCCCCCAATGCAGAAGAATCTGAAGTAACAAGAAGAACTTGAGAGGTATTAAGTTCACTCTCTAAAGGGAGAGTGGGATCGACTAAAGATGGAATCGTTTCAACCACTTGATAAATCAATGGTTCATCAACCTGAGTGATATGTGTTTCACTCTCCAATGGAATATTGGGATTGACTTTACTTGGAATTAGATCAATCACTCTGCTGATTGACGATATGTTGGGAGAAAGTTTACTGTAACCAGTTGGAAGTTGTTGTTGGGAAACAATAAGGTTTTCCAACAATTTTGAGGCTTCATCCATGTGAGGGAAAAGATGATTTCGATGACTCCCTTCACATAACCTACAAGGAAGCCTAACTTTACCATTATTCCTTGGAACTTGACAATTCACTGGTTGATGGATCAACAATAAGTTGATAATAATTTTCTGACCATACTTCTAAGACCTTAGGAATACCAGGACAATTGATAAGGAAGTGGTCACCCTTACAAAGCTTGCAAGGGTATTTGGGCTCTTGATGCATGTTGTAAGTTTGCTCAACATTACCAATACTTACAACCATGGTTGGTTAGTTGACTTCTTTCTTCTCTTGCTTCTTCTTCTTCTTCCCTTTCTTTTTCTTCTTAGTCACTAGGTTACTAGCATCAAGGCTTTTATCAAGCGAAGAATAAGAAAGGGAGGAGGACATGTTGGGAGAAGAAGGTAAAGGGTCAACATGAGGTTGGTGATGTTGAGATGGTAAACGCGGTTGAGGTGAAGCATCTAGTTGAGGTGGAACAAATTGAGTATTTGAGGCCAACGAAGTTGAAAACAACCATATCAATAAACCTATGGTAAATCTAGGTAATGAAAATGTAGTCATATAAGGAGGACCAACATTTCCAAAACAAGGAAAAGGAATAGGATTCTCGTTAAGAGGCGTTCCTTCATCGGTAACTTCCAAAATTGTTGCCATTAGATTCAAATCAAATAAGTTTTATTAAGAATTTAAATAATATTCACAATCCACACCTAAGGTCCGTAAAAATTAAAAACAAGCAAACAACACACGCTAGTAAATCTAAGGAGTCAAACCATGCAAACAAAATTTTCACAACAAAATCACTAGTTGGTGATGAAATCCAATGTCGTAGAGATTAATGTGAAAAGTGAATAAAGATAGAGTGGGTGGAACCAGTTACGCTGACAACCTACTTAATGAACACGATATGGTGCAAGTAACTTCACTTATGCCATCTCGAGTGAAGAATACCCTCCAAAAAGGTCCAAGTGAGTCTAGCCAACGTCTGTTCTAGGTACAACAGAGACTTCCCCTCTGTCGTCACCTTGGGTAATATCCCTAAGATTATGGTCTCTAAGGTTACCAATTACGACAATTTAACCTGGGGGATAGTCGTAGATCAGACGTACACGCAAGGGTAGAGTAACAAAGCTCAATCCCCTTGAAAGTTCCTCAACATGGTTAATCTGAGGTTTACCTTCAAGTGACTCCCAAGCACCTTTAAACACCATTTTTAATACGTGTCGATCACCCCATTGGGTTCGATATGATCTTGTGCTTAACTCTGTTGTTATAGGAGTTTCCTAGAGCCAAATTGTAATAAATGGATTTACTCCCTACCGAAAGATTCTATTGTTTGTTTATGGCTTTGGGAAGTTAACTCACTTTCCTATTCCAAAGTCCTACAATATGATCTAATGTAGGTGTAATAAGCCCTAGAAATATAAAACTTCTAATTTATTTTATTAGCATTGTTTTTTTTAAGTTGTTACTTACTCAATGGGTAAATGGATGTGAAACTAATGGTGTTATGACCTGACTCAAAACCTTAATGCAATCGAACATGATATTGTGATCTTTTCATTTTGATGAATCCTATCTAAAGGAAGGAGAGAGTTTATTCTTTAAAATATTAACTCTAGAATGCACCACTTCTAATTTTCCAATGCAATTCAAATCCCTAAGTGCCAAACCATGCAATGTAATTTATGCACAATTTGTTTAAAAACTATGAAAATGTAATCTATGCATAATTTCCATTCATGTTATGAAAATGAGAATTCTAACTATGCAAATGTAATCTATGCAAGACAATTCTTCAAAATAAACACAATATGATTCCAAATCAGCGAAAGAACAACAAGACTATTTTCCTTCACCAATGTAACTAAATAACCAATCGAGTGTAAGTAAAGGAAATTGGGTGAAAATTCCAAATATCAAAAGTGATGACACTCAAAGGAGATTAACACTTAGACACAATTCAGCCACCCCCCCCCCCATGACAATTGAGGGGGAATTTGTTTTGCAAAAATGAAAGAAAAAACATGCAAAAATTGTTAAAAATCTGAGACAAACCTTTGAGTAATGACAAAAGGAAATCAAATTAAGAATTTCTCAAAAATAAAATTCAAAACACCCAATCAAATTGATAGAGACTCTATAAGGTTGTAAACAAGCTTAAGAAATCATAAAAACAAAAAAACTGGACTTAAATTAGAGAAACCCTAGCTTTTTCAAAAAAATTACAAGGTTGTGCAGGTTACTAGTTCAATTCAGTGCGCATACACACTGGTGCTAAGGACTAAGTGCGCAAATATGTGCTCTGTTGCTAAAGATAAAATGCGTAGTCTGAGAAAATTTTAGAAAAAAAATAAAAAATAAGGGTCTCAAACTAGAAATTTCAATTCTTAAAAGGGTCCAAAGGTGTCAAGGGCCAACAGGACACAAGAAAAGAAACTCTCTTTTCCTAGTGGAGTCACCACTTTGTTAGGCGGAAAAATCACTTCTTGCAGTCAAGAAGGATCTCCTTAGATTTCCAACAAAACCTAGTAACAAACATCAAAAGAATTGCTACCTTTCCTTAGCTTATAACTAAAACATGAACCATGTAGTATGTGAAGAATCACTTACCTATTAGCGATGTGCTTGTAAAAATCCTTTCAATTCTTTTCACAGCCAGCTTTTCCTCAATGCCTTGGAGGCTTTCCCAATGCTTTCCACAACTTCTCCATGATGCTCCAAAAGAGGTTTGCATAGACAAAAACATTCAAAGGGATCAAAGCATCTTGCATATAAAATCAAAGGTGAATGAAATCCCTAACTTAGAATACAACATATAGTTGAATCAATGATCAGTTATTAACCATGTGAGTGATCAAGGAATCTTGCAAATAACATCAAAATAGACGAAATTAGGAAAGGACAACTACTTTGTATTAAATTCAAAGGAAAACAAGCTTACAACCTGGTTGCCTTGATGTCAGAAGCCTCTTCCAATGATCTTCATTCCTTCCCTTAATGACAAGCTCTTCAGACCTAAAATCAGTAGCATAAGTTTACAAATCCAAGTCTCCCTCATCTTCTAATCTTGTGCTCAATTTATAGGTAAGAGGAGGATGTTTCTAGTTCCTCTTCTCAAGGGATATGATGCTTAAGAGGAGGAGATTAGTTCCATGAACCAAGGGATGAGGCGTAGGTATGTAGTAGTTTGAGGTTTCTAATTTGGATAATATTCCTCCATCAAAGCTTCTAGAATTTGCTTTTTTATTTTTACTTGTGTGAACAAGATTGCGCAATTTATAGCGGAATACAGTGCACAAAATTGTGTAGGCCACAATTGTAAAAACTTCTCATGCACATGTAATGGCTAGGAAAACTGCACAGATGCTCAAAAATGGTTTTTAAGCAATGCAACCCAAAATTCCTTTTGTCCCTAGTATTTTTTTACTTCAAGATTCATAGGGGATTCACTTGAGACACTCATCGAATGCCAAGAGATCCGAATCTACAGTCATTGTGACAAAATTTAGTGTAACAACAGATAGAAGAAAAAGGGGTATTCTTGAACTTGTGCATACAAATGCGTGTGTGCCTATTTAGACTAGATCATTGGGAGGAGCATATTATTTCTTAATATTTGTTGATGATTGCACAAAATATACTTGGGTTTATTTCATGAGAAATTAGAGTGATGTATTTGAATATTTCAAATATTTTAAAAACTTGATTGAGAAACAATTAGGAAAATACATCAAGATCCTCCTATCTGATCAAGGGGGGGAATTTACATTAGGATATTTTTCAAATACTGCAAAGCCCATGCAATTGTACAACAATTTACAGTGCCACATACTCCACAACAAAATGGTGTAGTCGAAAGGAAGAACAAAACTTTAGTTGAATGTGCAAGGAGCATGATGAAAGGTAAAAATCTTACTAATGTTTTTTGGGTAGAAGCTATTAGTATTGTTGTATATTTAAAAAACAAAAGTCCCACAAAAAGTCTAAATAATAAGACTCCATTTGAAGCTCTTTATGGTTATAAACTAGCAGTAAGTCATTTAAGAATATTTGGAAGCAAAACATTTGCTTATGTTCCGAAAGAATATAGGAAAAAACTTGATGTCAAAGATATCAAGTGTATTTTCATTGGTTATTGTTCTGATCATAAACATATAAGTCGTTTGATCCTTCTACTCATAAAGTTTTTGCAGGTATGTTTTGTTTCATGAACATGCAAATGAAGGCCATAAGGAGGATAGTTATGATGCATGGCATATTCCTCATGACTGTGATGATGCTACAGATAATGTTGATGACAAACATGAGCAAAAACAAGAGGAAGAATCTAGTGATATGCACATCTCAAGCAGTGAGAGCACACCTAGAGGAGGAAAATAATCACCACAAAGTAGAAGAAAGGATGAAAGAAATGAACAACCAAGAAGGTCCTCACACCAAATTCAGCAACCATTAAGGTATAAAGACTATGCCTTGATGACTAAAGTGATGAATGTATTAGATCCTTTGAACTTTAAAGAAGCTAATGAACATGTAGAATGGATAAATGCAATGAAGGAAGAATATGATTCTATTATAAAAAAGTATACATGGGAATCGACAGAATTAACTAAAGGTAAAGTTCCCATATGATCAAAATGGTTTTTCAAAACTAAATTTAATGTTGATGTAACTATTGATAAATATAAAGTTATACTTGTAGCAAAGGGTTATTCACAAATAGAAGGGATAGATTATGAAGAAACTTTTGCACCTATAGCTAAAATGAACACCATTAGAATGATGATTACATTGGAAACTAAGCATAATTGGAAGCTAAATCAGTTAGATGTCAAATCAACATTTCTGAATGGAAAATTGAAAGAAGTCTATCTTGTTCAACTAGAAGGTTTTGTAAAACATGGAGAAGAGCATATTGTTTGTAGGTTAAAGAAAGCATTATATGGACTCAAATAGGCACTAAGGTCTTGGTATGTGAAGATTGATAAATTCTTCTCTCAATAGGGTTTTATTCAAAGTAAAGGAGATCCAAATATCTATATCAAGAGGGATGAAAAATGACATATTGTTTTGATTTATGTATATGTTGATGATCTTATTATAATAGGAAGTGATACCAAGGTGATTGAAATGATAAAAAGCATTATGTTATGAAACCAGCTCACAAAAAGATAGAAAATATAGGTCAAAGCCTTAGAATTTAGCCTCTTCGAGGGGGCAACCTCCTTTACATTACACAAATGAACAATTCTTGGATGATACAAATGACAAGACCTCCTTTTTATATATATGAGTCTAAGGGGTCATAATATAATCAGAGCCGACATAACAATAATAATGTAAGGGAACAATAATAACAATAGTGGGCTTCTATGGGGCACAATAATAACAATATGGGGACTACATGGGTACAAAAATATATTAAGGGGGTTGTACTAATAACAATAAGGGGTTACACTGGTAGTATAGGGGCCTAACATGCCCCTCTCCTTCAAAAAGTGTTGTCCTCAACGCTTGAGTAGTTATTGATGCTTCTATATAAAATTCTTGTCCTCTCATGTGGAATCTTCAGCAGGTAGTTCTTCCACTTGATGAGATACTCTGAAATTGATCAATTTCATAAATGTCGGGTTCTTATTTCTATGACTGCTCCAGGCTCCAATATGATTTTTCCTTCCTCTTCAAGTTCTGGCAACATTGTTTGAATTGGGATATTATGCAACTTTTGAATGAGTGGCCACACTTCTTTGTCCTTCTTCCATTCATCCCTTGCTTCGTTTATCCAATGTGGTTGGATAATAGCACAAAACAATGCTACCACATCCTCATCCTTTCTTGAGAGTGTATCTGCAACAAAAATTTTCTTCCATTTTCTGTATATGATGTCAAAGTCATAACCTAACATATTTGTGACCCATTTTTTTGTTCTTCTAAATAGAATATTTGTTCTAAAAAGTATTTAAGACTATCATGATCCATTTTTACCTTGAAGTGTCTTCTCATTGGGTAAGGTCGCCATTTCTCAAGTGCATGTAGTAATGCCAACATTTCCTTCTCATAAATAGCTTGCTTGAGATCTAGCCGTAAAAATACCCAATCACCTACATCAAAAAAAAATTCACTGCGATGTTGATCTACCTATTGTTTCATTCGATTCTGCACCAAAGTGGCGTTATCCTTTAAAATTTGGAGAACTTGTTGTTGATGCTCGATGTGATCTTTCACTACTTGAACCTTTTTCTTCTTGATATGTCCTTCTATATTAGAATTTGAGAAGTGGTAATTTCTTCCAATGCTTTACAAGATATGGTCAGATTCATTTCTTGATGCTCGATGTGATATTTCACTTCTTGAACATTTTTCTTCTTGATATGTCCTTCTATCTTGATAGTTTGAGGAGTGGTAATTACGACCAATGCATTACAAGATATGGTTGGATTCATTTCTTATTTCTTGATGTGATCTTTCACTTCTTGAACCTTTTTCTTCTTGATATGTCCTTCTATCTTGAGAGTTTGAAGAGTGGTAATTCTTGCCAATTCTTTACAAGATATGGTCGGATCCATTTTTTCTTTCTCTGGGGTTGGGTCCTGGCTTATATCCTCTTCTTTTGATGTTTCCTGATCCTTTTCTTCCTCCTCTTTATACTCTATGTAAAATAATTTCTTCTCAGCCCACTTATGACCTTTAGTGCATTTGCTATCACAATTGTAACAAAGCCCTTTTTCTCTTTTTTCTTCCAATTGTTGTGGTGTAAACCTTGTAGGTTGTGGAAGGCTAGGAGAAGAAACACTTCCATAATTATAGTCGTCAGTGGTGGGATTCCTTGTTTCCATAATTTCTCTTTCAATTTTTCTTGCCCACCTGAATGCCTTCTCCAATGAATCAGGTTCCCAAAGACGAACCTCATGTTGAATGTTATCCTTTAAAGTACCTATGAAGACATCAACCCTTTGCTTCTATGGAATAGCATTTACCCTTATATTCAATTTTTGAAAGTCCTCAATGTGCTCTGCCATTGAACACTTTTGTTTGAGATTTATCAATTGGCTAAAGAAGGTGTTTCTCTTTGTATCCTCATAATGTGCTGTCATTTCCTCTGTGAAAATTGACCACGTAAGGTTTACGAGAACAAAGCCCTTTATACCATAAAAATTGATCTGGTCCTAACTATGAATATTTAATATGTACCTTTTGTAACAGTTGCACCTCATGTAGATCAAAATATTGCTTCATCTGTAGTATCCAATTTAGTGGATCCTTGCCATCAAACTTCCTCATATCGCCTTTTCTTGATTTTAGGATCTCGATCTTGAAATGACTATAACTTTGTAATTTCGGCTCTTCTAGTTCTAAAATTTCAAATTGCAGTAGCCCTCTGTGTCCTCTTTCCAATGCCACCAGTTTGATCAAAATTGGATTCTCCAAGAAAGAGCTATGCACAATCTCCCAAGATGACCTGATTATATACCTTTTCAGAAGAGCGAATTTGTATGAAGTGCCATGTGTGACTGTTTTGACCTTTGGTTCTAAAAATTATATACAGGAAACTACAATCTGTCCTCTTTCTGTAACTTCTTACGAAATTTCAATCTGATGCTTAGAGACACAGCTATGAAGATTTTCCCAAGGTGACTTGTTTGGAATGTAATTCAGGGGTCTGCAAAAACCCTAACTTCCTAAGATTATATATCCAAAAATATAGCGAGACAGGATCTGAAATTCAAATTCGAGGTTTAGATCGATTTATTCTCAAATGGGTTTTCGTTTTATCTTTTGAAACTTCGTAGCGAAAGCATTATAGCGAAAATCCCACGATGACCTGTTTTAGTTCAAATTCTAGAGCTTGCAAAAACCCTAATTTCCTCAGATCATATTTCCAAAAATATAGCGAGATAAGATCTAAAAATAGGACCCTGGGTTCAACATGATTTCGTATCAAATGGGTTTTTTTTTAGCTTCTCAAACTTCGTAGCGAAAAAGTTATAGAGAAAATTCCACGATGACCTGTTTGGAGCAGTGAAACCCTAGAATCCAAAGCTCTGATACAAAATGTTATGAAACCAGCTCACAAAAAGATAGAAAATATAGATCAACACCTTAGAATTCAGCCTCTTCGAGGGGGCAACCTCCTTTACATTACACAATGAACAATTCTTGGATGATACAAATGACAAGACCTCCTTTTTATATATAGGAGTCTAAGGGGTCATAATATAATCAAAGCCGACATAACAATAATAATGTAAGGGAACAATAATAATAATAGTGGGCTTCTATGGGGCACAATGATAACAATATGGGGACTACATGGGTACAAAAATATAAAAGGGGGTTGTACTAATAACAATAAGGGGTTACACTATTGGTATAGGGTCCTAACACATTCTGTCATAGGAATTTGAAATGAAGGATCTTGGAGAGCTGCATTATTGTTTACATGTTGAAGTTTGGAGAGATAATGATAGAACTTGTGTCACACAAATCAAATACACACATGAATTAATCGAGAGATTCAATATGAATGGATGTAAAGCAATATCTACACCATTGGAACAAAATGTTAAACTCAGTAGTGATGATAAAACAAAAGAAGTGGATGGCACATTATATAGACAATTGGTGGGAAGTTTGAATTACTTAACTACAACCAGACCAGATATTGCATATTCAGTCAACATACTTAGTCAATTCATGGCAAAGCCACATGAAAGTCATTGGAAAGCAACAAAGAGAGTTCTTCGATATTTGAAGGAGACTAAAAACTTTGGTATTGAATATACTAATGATTTGAATGTTGAGTTGATAGGTTATTCAGATTCTAATTGGGTAGGAGATCTAGATGACAGGAAGTCCACCTCTGGTTATGCATTCAATATTGGATCCGGTATTGTGTCATGGAGTAGCAAGAAACAACCAATTGTTTCTTTGTCTTCCACTGAAGCAAAGTATAAGGCCCTATGCAATGCAACCTGTGAAGCAATTTGGCTAAGAAGAATTCTTGAAGACATGGGAGAAAAATAGGAAGGACCAATAGTTATCAAGTGTGACAATCAAAGCTCTATCAAATTGGCAAACAACCCAGTCTATCATGCAAGATCAAAGCACATTGAGACACAACATCATTTTGTACAAGAAAAGATACAATCAAAGGAAATTAATTTGATCTATTGTAATACAAATGATAATGTGGCAGACATATTTACTAAGCCTTTAGGAAAATTGATCCAGGTCGAGTGTGACAAAGGACCCTTCCAAGATCTTTTACTTTCGTGATGTGTTAAATTGCATTTTTAAAATAACATAAATGAATACATCTGCATGTTGTAAAGAAGAGGAACATGACAATCATCAACACATGAAAACATAAGCCGTTGATAACGGAGTTCGTCCAAGAGGGACTACATCTCCGGGCCCCGGTGTCAAGATGGTGTAGGCTGCTGCATTAACTGTTGTCAATAGTGATGAGGTACATAAGAGGGATGTCGCTATCATACAAGGAAAATTCCCTCACGCAGGAGTGGCTCCAAGAGATGTTCTGCTACAGGAACTCTCAGTCAAAAGGACTCCTATCAGTATGACATAAACTCATGCATGATGAGCATCCCATTAACATGGCATAAAAGGGATCTCAATGCAAACATACATGACGACAACCGGAGTATCCCATCGACATGACGACAAAGGGATCTCGAACAAAACATGACGAATCATGACAACAAGTACATCACACAGATGATTCCGCATCACATCAAATAGGAATCATGAAAACAAGTAAGAAACAAGATCCCACATTAAACATCAAACAGGTATCTGTGCAGCACAATGCATAGCAAAAGAAGTACATGAACACACTGCATATACCTCACATCCAGGGGCCATCTGAAGAAAAGGATGTCAGGTTGTTGAAGCTAGCCATACCATCAATCTCGTGGCGTCGAATCTCATGGAATGACTGCACGCCGAATGTTGATACCTACACTCTGTTAGTGTCGGTCTTGAGCCCTCCATCGGTGATCAAAAGCTCTTTGCATTATGCATAGGTAGGTGTCTCATCAGTGTCAGTTTTGCATCCCGTTAGGCATGCCATAAAACTGATGGAGGAGCTGGTCCTTGTTCCCTTCTTGGCTTTGCTGGATCAGGTCATATCATAATGAGGTTGGGTCATACTTGTTTTTATTTTTGTCTTGAGGTCCCAAGTCTTAGGTCTAGGGTTTTGGTCAAAAATCACTGCAAGGTCACGAGTCAAAGGTCCATGAGTGCCCAGCAAGCCAGAAGGAGGTCTGTACATATGTTCCATTGATATTTTTCATCAGGTACGGATCATTTATACCTTGGATTTAAAAACCCTGTTTTTAAACCCAAGGTCATGTAATATTTGTAAAAAATAAGGAAAATTTCAAAAGTCTTCAAAATGCCGGCAATAACCCTGGTCTCCTCGCCAGAGTCCATCAGATGGTCAACCTGCAAAAAGAATGAAGTTAAAGCGCCTCAAAAGCTAAATTCAGGACAAAGCAACTCAAAAAGCAGTGTTAAAAGTGAATGTCAAAATAGAACATTAGAGAGTGGGTTTTGTGATTTAATTTTTTCAAATTCAACCTACAAGAGCTAAATTTCCCTCTAAACATTTCATTATGCCTCTATGAGCTAACAAAGAGGAGCAAGAGGGCGAAAATAGTGAAGGAGGTCGAATTGCAGTGAAATTGGAGAGTTTCTCTGGTGCGCGACCACTCGGGCAGGGTGCGCGACCACCTGGGCGGTGCACGACCACTCGAGCCCTCCTCCGCAGTGCAAATTTTACACTGGCGCGACCACTCGAGCTGCGCGCGACCACTCCAACCCTGCGCGCGACCACTCGAGCTGTAACTTGCAGAACCGACCCAAACTCACTCAAATTGCCTTGTGACTTGTAAATTGCTCGAGGTAGGCCTCTCAAATGTTTTGAATGTTGAAAATAAGGATGATGAGCTTGTGTTTGTGCATTTTTATCATCAAAATTATGAAGAGAAATAGGTTAAGTGATTGCTTGTTCTTGTAGGCAATTTTGCTAGGGTTATGTTTGATTTCAAGGTTTTTAATTCCTTTTTATTCCCTCCATTACTCCTATTAGATTTACACTTGTCATCATGTGTCTCAATCTCATCTCATTTGCAAAGAATGAATCTCAATTCCCCATTCCCTACACCTAAAACCCTAATCCCTCTCATATGCATCCCTAAACCCTAAACCCTCTATACAAATCTGTCCCAAAACCCTAATTCATTCCCCACAGCAATATCATTATAAAAATATGTAAAACCACAGCAAAGATCAAATAGTGATGTGAAAATGAAAGAGCAATTGCAATAATAAAACAAAAAGACAAAAAATAGAGAAAAAGATTACTATGTGTAGCCAAGTTATTGCAAAGACAAAAGAAACTTATTGCTGTGTATAGTCCTCATAAAAACAGTGAAAAGGAGGCTGTTATTCATAACAAAAACAAAGTAAATACAGCTGTACCTATTTGTTAAAGGACAGGTTGCCTTGAAATACTGTTTGTAAAGGAAGATTGCTGTGTTTTCAGACCCAAACCTATGTATCTTTTTTCCTTCTATTCCCCTAGATGCAATACATCTCCTTTCTCTTTGAATCTGTCAAATAAAGCCTTTCCCCTCCCCTTATGACAAATGCAAATTAATCCCTTATTGCCCCTTAGCATCAAAAGCATATCAGTCCCTTGGAAAAACAGAGTATGCTTCAAAATGTACAGTCAAAGGACATAATTAAAAAGCAAGCTGTTGATGCTAGTTATCATTGTTGCCCTATACCCCTGTAATCATGCTATCCTTTACCCCCTGTTGAAAATTGTATTGTCCTTTCCCTTGGTGACCCTATTACATGTTTTCCCTAATAAAGATATGTCTTTGCAAATGATTTCCCAATGATGAGAGATAGGATAACATGTTTGACATTGTGTGAATTATTCCTTAAAAGTTCCCTGTTTTTATATATTTTCCCATTCCTTAGGATAAAATCCCTCCCCTAACATTTCCCTCATGGTTTTTCCCCTTGAAAACAGCATACTTCTCAGCATTTTGCAGGCAGGGCAGCAGTCAACTTTGCCTATTTTCTCCGCCTTGCTCAATAACACCATGTCAAACACTGAAACTAATGAGCAAGGTGATGACCGGTCTTCTTCTACGGAGGTTGAGACACAGCATAGGCCTCGTAAGGGTGGCAAAGGTGGTCATCATAGGAGAGAAGAGCCCACATCTTTAGCAGAATTACAGGCATGCCCTTTGGCAGTGACTTGTTTTCGGTACATGTCATGTTTCCAGTTTTGTGAGAGGCTTGCCCAGATTCAGCACCACAGGGAGTTGGCTCGACTATTTGTTTTGCACCTTCATGATGGGCAGGTCACTCTTGCAGGGGTGAATTTTGTGTTTTCTCCAGAGGTGATTTCACAGGCTACCGGGATACCCAATGTGGGTGAGGTGTGGCCAAAGCGCAAGTGGCTGGATTTTGTCTATTTTGAGCCATATGTCAGGCCATCATTCACACATAACTTGTCAGGAACTTTCCTTTCAGATTCCTCCGGGGGGAGTATGCTCCTATCATGCGGCTTATCATGCATTACTTCACATGCGAGGGAAGGTTTTCACGAGTCTTTGCTTGTCACATTCGCCTGTTGATGCACTTTACCCGGGTGAGGATGATGAACATCTCGGTTTAATTTTTCCAGGACATTCAGAGGATGGTGTCCGTGTTTCAGAGGCAGACCCCAGCTCAGCAGCACAGGAGTTTGTGCCATCATGGTCTTATCCAGCTCATTGTTTCCCATCAGCTGAGTCAGCAGGGCATTTCATGGGAAGATTTCATTTCCCGTGAGTTCTTTACACAGCCACAGCCACAACCACAGCCAGAGACCATTTATGAGGAGGGAGGTCCATCACACCAGCCCGAGATTATTGTTCCGAGACATATGGCTTCTTCACCTCGGGTCACCTATCAGAGAGGTCATCGGACCTTATTTGCAGCAGCTCGACGAGTGCTTTCTCCACAGCAGGTGGAAGGGGTCTCGTCATCTTTTTCAGATCAGCGAGTGTTATCTCCACACCAGGTGGAAGGGGCCTCGCATTCTTCATCAGCAGAGGCAGTGCAGGAGGGCAAGCAGCCCATGACAAAGGAGGAGAGAGCCGGTGACACACAGGTTGACATCATTGATCTTGATGCTCGCTCCCCTACTTCAGATTTGCATGAGATCATCCGACAGAGAGAGGCAGAGAACCGCTTGTTACAGCAGAAGCTCGACACGGCCCAATGGACAAAAAACTATCTTGAGCAGCGCAACAAGCAACTTGAGGATGAGAAAGAGTTGGATGAGGTGTGGAGGATTCGAAGTGACCGAGTCATCAACCGTAGGAGGCCCGGTGACTTGCTGCCCAAGGAGAGGGAATCCATGCTTATCCGTGTGAATGCACACTTGCAGAGGCTGTTAGAGAAAGCCAACCAGGACAAAAGGCTGCTACGAAACATGAAGAACCATTACTGGGCAAGGTTACACGTTTGCAAAGCAAAAATGAAGATACTCCAAAGGGAGTTGTCCGAGGCCCAAAAGAGGAAGAAGAGGACCAACCCACTCCGTATCTTGGCTGAGGCCTCTCTTACTCACCATGATACTCACTAGCCTTCTTCTAGCAGCAAAACCAAAAAATTTGAGAAGTTTTGGAGCATTTTTGACATTTTTGAGAAATTTACAGGTTTTGGCCGTTGGAGTGGTCTCACCCCGCGCGCGACCACTCGGGGGGACAGCTCAGAATGAGAAAAACTTTGCATTTTTGGAATTGTCATGCAAAAATACACTTGCCTATGCATGGGGTCAAGTTTTTATGGAGATTTGGGCCTCCAAAAGCTCAAAATACATGCAAATTTTGACTTTCTGCCCACTTTTTGAGTTGCAGAAAGCTGTCTTGGGAGAAATGACTTTTGAGGGGTCAAATCAACTCCAAATTCAGAAATTCCAGTTGGGTTGGAAAGTAGACTCACAGACCTTTCCAATGAGCTATCTTGCACCTGATTTGGACACCAGGAAGGCCCTCAAACACAGCTTCCAATGCGCGCGACCACTCCAAGGCAGGGGCGCGACCACTCAGGGAAATTTTGCCAGTTTGACCATTTCGGCCTGCAAAACTCAGTTTTTACTATGGTTGACTCTTAATGCTTGTAAATGATGGATTTTTGGATAATTTTCATGGCACATGGATACATTTACTCTCCTTTAACCCTTCTAGAAGTTTCCTTGATGTAAATAGTGAATATTAAATGCATGGATGGGTTACCTAAGTTTTAGAGGCAAGTTGTTTTGACTGCCTATTATCTAGTGCTTAGTTTAGAATTAGTTCAAACTGCTCCTAGGAAGCTGAGCTCGACCCCTAGAGGTGGGGAAAGGAGTTAAATGATCTATATTATGCCTTCTCTTACTCATTTTCATGGTTGGACTCTTGAGGGAGAAGCTCTATTGTATATTTTACTTGTATCGCTGCAATTTGAGGAAAAGGAAGGCCAGGGTTTTGCAGACATCATTGTGGATTCTTGTGGATTATTGTGTTGATGGTGTGTTTCCTACTTGTCATTGTAAGTGTGTTTATGTGTTCCATCTCTTATTCTATTGCTGCTAATTAAACAAAAGAAGTGATAAAGTTTGAATTCATGCATGCCATGCTCAACTTTCAATTTTGTTTAATATTTATGTTTTCCACTATCTAAAGAGGATTCAAAGTCATTGTTTGCCCTCTTTAGCTCCCTCTCTTTCTTCCTTTATCATCCATCTCAGCTTAAGGCATCAGCACAAACTCCTTCCTTGCCCCAAAGACCCACCTGCAAAAACTGAGCTCAATCCCCACACCCTGAATTGCACTCCCTCCAATTGCCACCAAAAACCCCAAAAAACTTTAAATCAACCCTTCTCATCAGTTTACTAGCCTAATATCTTTGATCCTAATTGGTCTGCTCACCCCATTGAGAAAATACCTTGAGTCTGACCGGAGAGAGCCTTCTCCTTCCTCGTAGGGCTAGCTACGAGGTGTAATGGTTTGATGTAGCCTTGAGATTTGTCTATCTCAGCCTAGGTGAAATTTCAAGCGCTAACACACTCCACTTAGAAAAGTGGCTGAAAAATAGAATGAGTAAATGGAAAATCTGAACGCACCATCAGATTTTTGGCGTTGAATAGTGCACAATCGACTGTCAAATTTCTGCATTCTGAGAAAATGAAAATCTGGGGCTCAAGGAATCTTTTAGATTCCCCCTAGATTCCGTAAAGATTCCCTCCTCCGTGTCCTCTGCAAATTGGTTGCTCAGATCAGGAAACTAACTGCGCCATTGGGTTCGTGTCACCAAGAGGTGTAGGATCGACACAAAATTTGTCCAATTTGGACACTGCAAAAATTTCACCCTCCTCGAAATTTTGCTCCTTCATGGTTCCACCTGCATTAAAAAGTAATTAAAAAATGTCGCCTCAAATTCCGTGCTCGCTCTTGGTTCCTCCATCTTCCCACACTGACGAAATGATGAGTTTTTATATAAATTAATGGGCAGACTTTATCACGTGGTTCGATTGGCGCAGTGGGTTTTTTTTTTTTTTTTTTTAATTGAGGGGCGGTGGGTCTGCTATTTTGGTGGCCCGTGCCCCTTTTCCTGTCGAAGATCGTTGCATGTGTGGAGAGGTTTCGGGGGCGGCGGGGTTGACAACCCGTGCCCCCACTATGTTTAATGGTGTCGTTGGGTGGAGCTCTAAGGGTGGTGGGGTCATGGCTGCCCACCCCTCGTTTTGGCTATAGTTGTTTAAGGGAGGGCCGGTGGGGGTCATGGCCCGTCGGCCCACAATTAATTATTTTTTTGTTATTGGATATGGGGGGTGGCGGGGTTGGTGGCCCGCCGCCCCAAAATTATATTTTTTGTTTGTTTTTACTTACAACAATTAGCCATTTTTAAAAAATCGAAAAATGACCAAAGGAGATGAATTAACTAGGCGACAATTTTGCCCGAAATCTGGCCGGATTCTGTCAACTGAAAAAAAGTCCAAAATTGTGTCTTCATTAATCCTGCCTAGTCAGCAAAAGTCCACCCAACTTTGATTGCCTCTATCTTCCTCATCTTGACTCCGATTGACGAACTGTTCACACCACCACGACCAGGAAAACAAGATCTACGCTTTGGTCCTGGTTGGAAAGCATTCTGATCACTTTGATTTTTTAGCTTTCATAAGCCCTCTTTGTCCTGTGTGTGTTCCTGGAGCCATCTAGATCAATCCTCCCCACTGAGGAGCTTTTGGTCCTCCAAAAGCATGAAAAATAATCTGCAACTTCTCTGTACCTTGTTTGCACCACAAGTGTCCTAAAAGGTCTCGCTTCCATCTCCTTCACCTTTGTTCTTTGGAGCCTTAAGCGATGAGTCGACACCTGCAATCTCTGCAACCCGTAGTACATTATTTTGCAAATTACATGCCGCCTTTCATGACCAGCTAATGACTTAAGAATCCCACACTTGCCACGAGTTTATAACACATACTCGGTGGTCAAGTTTACATCAAAATGGACACAATACCCCAACTATGAAAACAAGGCCAACATATCATTGTTGCTTCAACAAGTGATGGACACATTATCAATGCAACACATGATTTACAACAATAAGGCCAAACACTATTTTCTTTGACAAGTGATGGAAACATGACATCACTTTCAGAGTTTAAAATGCAACTCAAAATAAGACCAGACATCATTGTTGCCTAACAAGTGATATAAAACACATCATCACTTTTACATTTTAAAATGCAAAAAACGATTTACAAAAGCATGACCATGAAACACTAAAATATCTCAAAACCATTTCTCACTTATCAAGGTGAAAGGGTCATCCCCCTGTGGTGGTTTTGCTGGTCGAACAACTGTTTCATTTGGTTCATGCATCAACACGTTGTCTTTAAGGCGTTGCTCTGGATGGAGCCTCCAACATGTGGCTCTTTGATGGCCACTTCTGTTGCAATGACTGCAATAGGTCTTCTTCCTCCAGATCTGCTTAACATGTTTCTTTACTTGCTGTTGAGAGGGTCTTTCACGCCTCATCCTTTTGTGTGCTGTCATTCTTTTCCAATGCTTAGAAAATGTATGGTTATGTAATCCACAAAAGGTACATGTTTTTCGATGCCATGTTTTACGTTCATCATTAACAACATGATTATAATCAAAATGAACATTCGAATGTCGAAACTGGTTATACCTCTCCTTGCCCTCTCTGGTGTAAGTATGGCGATAAGATTTCGCCTCAGCTCTTTCCCTGCCATGGAAACTGCCATGGGATGATGGGGATGTGTTCCCATCATTCTCTTTCCTCAACGATGTCTCGAAAGAATCTGGCACCCTTGATCATTCTCCCTTGGTGTATCTCAAGCTTGCAAATTGAGGTCTCTGCGCAACCTCCAATGGTTGAGTTATGCCTTGGTTATTAACACCATGTTGTTCTTCCTTTCGTGCCTCGTCCTTGTAAGGAGCCTCATGTTTGCCCCTGTAATTGGGATCTCCAAATCTTCAACAGAAAGCATACTATGTGAAGATGAAACCAAAAGGAAATCAACATCTTTTACCTCCTCTGTTGATTTGGAAAGAACTGATGAGGGCTTCTCATCATCTGTTGTTGTTGGTTCACTAGTTGTCTCGACGTATTCCCCAACTTCCTTTTTGACATACCCAAGTCCTACCTGACGGGGTAATTCTTCTACTTTGATGGGGTTGACAATGCCTTGGCCATTAACGCCTAAGCCTTTTCCTTCATACCCCAATCTCTTCAACAGTTTGGAGTCAATTCCTGTGGTATGATTTTCAAAAACGATGAAATCATCATCAGGAAACATACATGAATTCAGAGAACTACTTTTTACCTCACATGGGTCACGTTGCAGCTTTTCCAAGGCCTCGTCCTTAGCTTGCAGCTGTCGTAGCAAACTATGTTTCTCCTTTTTTTCTTCATGACGACGCATCTTCAATTCAGCGTTATCTATTTGAAGATTTTGGTTGTTGTGCTTTAGTTATTCCAGGGCCTCTTCCGTGGCTTGCAATTGAAGCTGTAATCGCTCCTTTTCTTCTGTCTCTTTCTGTAGAGTTTCATACATTATTTCCACCCTTTGGGAAATTTTGAGCATGGCCTCGTACATCGCTTTTTCATCCTCTATCCCTGCACATTCCATTGTTCACACTTGCAATTCAGATCCACTCAAAGACCGCTCCGATACCACTTGATCCAAGTCCGGGTGTGACAAAGGACCCTTCCAAGACCTTTTACTTTCATGATGTGTTAAATTTCATTTTTAAAAGAACATAAATCAGAATACATATGCATGTTGTAAAGAAGAGGAACATGACAATCATTAACACATGAAAAAATAAGTCATTGATAATGGAGTTCATCCAGGAGGGACTACGTCTCTGAGCCCCGATGTCAAGATGGTGTAGGGCGCTACATTAAGTGCTGTCAATAGTGATGAGGTACATAAGAGGGGATGTCGCTATCATACAAGGAAAATTCCTTCACGCAGGAGTGGCTCCAAGAGATGTTCCGCTACAGGAACTCTCAATCAAAAGGACTCCTATTAGTATGACATAAACTCATGCATGATGAGCATCCCGCCAACATGGCATAAAAGGTATCTCAATGCAAACATACATGGTGACAACTGGAGTATCCCATCGACATGACGACAAAGGGATCTCGAACAAAACATGATGAATCACGACAACAAGTACATCACACAAACGATTCCGCATCACATCAAGCAGGAATCATGAAAACAAGTAAGAAACAAGATCCAACATCAAACATCAAACAAAGAGTTGTGCAGCACAATGCATAGCAAAAGAAGTACATGAACACACTACATATACCTCACATCCAGGGGCCATCTGAAGAAAAGGATGTCAAGTTGCTGAAGCTGGTCGTACCATCAATTTCGCGGCATCGAATCTCATGGAATGACTGCACGTCGAATGTTGACACCTGCACTCCACTTAGAAAAGTGGCCGAAAAATAGAATGAGCAAATGGAAAATCCGAATGCACCATCAGATTTGTGGCATCGAATAGTGCACAATTGACTGTCAACTTTCTGCATTCTAAGAAAATGAAAATTTGGGGCTCAAGGAATCTTTTAGATTCCCCTTAGATTCCTCAAAGATTCCCTCCTCCGGGTCCTCTGCAAATCCGCTACTCAGATTAGGAAATTGATTGCGCCATCGGGTTCGTGTCACCTAGAGGTGTAGGATCGACATAAAATTTGTCCAATTTGGACACTACAAAAATTTCACCCTCCTGGAAATTTTGCTCCTTCATGGTTCCACCTGCATTAAAAATTAATTAAAAAATGTCTCCTTGAATTCCATGCCTGCTCCTGGTTCCTCCATCTGCCCGCACTAACGAAATGACGGGTTTTTATATAAATTAATGGGTGGAATTTACCATGTCGTTCGGTTGGCGCAGTGGTTAATTTAGAAATTTCGTTGAGGAGGGGTTGGGTGGTCAAACCCCGCCCCTCCCATAATACATTTTAGTTTTTTTTTTATATTTTAATTGTGGGGTGGTGGGTCCACTATTTTGGTGGCCCGCGCCCCTTTTCTCGTTGACAATCGTTGCATGTGTGGAGAGGTTCTGGGGGCGGCAGGGTTGACAACCCGTGCCCCCACTATGTTTAATGGTGTTGTTGGGTGGAGATCCGGGGGTGGCAGGGTCATGGCCGCCCACCCCTTGTTTTGGCTACGGTAGTTTAAGGGAGGGCTGGTGGGGGTCATGGCCCATCGGCCCACAATTAATTATTTTTTTTATTATTGGATATGGGGGGTGGCGGGGTTGGTGGCTCGTCACCCCAAAATTATATTTTTTGTTTGTTTTTACTTACAACAATTAGCCATTTTTAAAAAATTGAAAAATGACCGAAGGAGACGAATTAACCAGGCGACAATTTCGCCTAGAATCTGGCTGGAGTTGGCTGGATTCTGTCTACTGGAAAAAAGTCCAGATTGTGTCTTCATTAATCCTGCCTAGAGCAAAAGTCAACCCAACTTTGACTGCCTCTATCTTCCTCATTCGGACTCGGATTGATGAACCGTTCACACCACCATGATCAAGACGACGAGATCTACACTCTGGTCCTGGTTCGAAAGCATTCCGATCACTTTGATTTTTGAGCTTTCATAAGCCCTCTTTGTCCTGTGTGTGTTCCTACAGGCACCGGGATAAAAAATACAAGTTCTTACTATGTAGAGACAAGTTAGGTGTGATAAATAACTCATTTCTCCATTAAGGGGGAGACTTAGAGCTAATGGAGAAATAGAACGTTTTGGATTATGTGGAACTCATGAAAATGTCCTAGATTGTGTAGAACTCTCCAGATTGTGTAGAACTAGAGTCTTGAATGTTTTAGAGTATAATAAACTCATTGTGTTCAGTATGAGTCAGCTGCAGTTAAGTAAATGAGTTAGTTATAGTTGAGTACATGTTATTTCCTTTATAAGGAAACATAGTCATGTATTGTGCAATCAGTTTTGGGCATTGCCCTGAATTAATAAATTCTCGTGTGTGTTCTATCATATTTCTCTTTTAGACATTTATTTAAATAGAACTAAATCAAAGTTTGCAAGAGGAACCTGAAGCAAGGTATCCCCTAATGGTCGACACACGAGTTGATCAATGGGCCAAAGAGCAATCAAAACTCAAAGAATAGTTTCAAGAGCTTGAGGATGATATGAATCACTGGTTCCAACTTCCTCCTAGGAAGCCTGGGAAACACAACTAGAAGAAGGTTGGTCTACAACAAAACCATAGGCATGCACTGACATGTCCTGCTTTGTGGTTGTAGAGCAAAAAATGGATGAGAATATTCAAGGACATGTCAAGAATGCGACACAAGGAGAAATTGCCGCTCAAAGATGAGATGGAAAAGCTCCCAAACCAAATCAAACATCATTAGTACTATACAAAACCTACTGTTATATCGTGTAAGTGTCAGGAAACGACCAAGGCAGATGAATGAGAAGGACAAAGGAGAGGATGAGAAACATCTCCAAGTAGTAAGCTACAGTGGCCTACAAGGCTAGTTCTTTCAAAAAGCTTTTTGTCTTAATCTTAATGTTCATATTTATAACAACCTTTTGTATCAAACATAATAAAGACTATCCAAGTTTATACATACACTCTTGCCATATTTTATAGAGCCACAAGCTCTATATAATAGTGAGGAAAATATATGTAGAAAGTATGAATGTAGTAGCCAGAACTGAAAAGGAAACTAAACCGTGATTGGCAATGCCACTTATTTCCTTAGCCCAATATCCATAATGAAAAATTCAATTACAATTTTCCTTAGAAAGAGCTACCTAACATTTTTCAAGCCAAGAAGATAAGTACGGTGTAGCTATTTTACACACTTAGTTTTGTAAGAATTTTTTCCCCTCCTTTTTGTCTACTATCTTGTTTTGGTTCTTTGTGAACGTTCATTCTTTGTTAAAATATTTTGTACCTAGGTATTTATCACAGTGTAGTGTAGAAATTTAATAATTTCACTAATAGTGTACATACTCAATTAAATTCGCTTAAATAAAATATTAACACTAAATTAATCTATTTGATAACCACCCTCTTAATGTATCTATCAAACGACCAGCTTTAACACTGTGCTTCTTCCAGTTTATCATACATTAAGATGTTATTTGGTTTATTATACATTAAGATGCTATTTGGTTTTACAACCGAGAACATATTTAACTTTTTTATTATTAGGTTCTATTCTTCTTATTTTTGTGGCTATTGTCCTGTTTTGGACATAGAGTTTATGCTTGTGTATGATCTGATTAACCATCTTTGTGTTTTCTACACTTTATAATGAAATATATCCAACAAAATACAAAGTAGAGCTCGTATCCGCATTATTAATATTTAACTATTAGAATCAACCCAAAAAAACAAAATACTTATCTGATACGATTTGCTTATATCTTCTTAAATTGTCACTAAGTTAATCAACTAATTTGCTTGTCTGATTAAATGTCTCAGTAATTCAACCGGATTCTCTCATGTGATTTGCTTGTCTTCTCTTAAATGGTATTTCCACCTTTAGAGTCATCAGAAACGCTTCTTCCAAGTTCAACGAATCCGTAATACTCATCACCTTGATCTCCTTTTGGTTGGGAAATCTCAACCCATTTATAAATTGAGTTTCCATTATTCAATTAATTCACCTTGCCTTTGTCGGAAACTCCATTCATTGTCCAGCCAAACATTTTGGACACGCATTGCCTTCCTTTGGAACTTTTAAATACCAAATTTCGTTTTTTAGATAACCTTAACATACGTAATTAAAATTAAAAGATTTTTGTCTTCAAATTCACAACTCTGAGGAGGATTGAGGTATCAGAAGGTTTTGAAAGAATTTGAAACAACGTGTAGATGGAGACTAAATTCCACATTTACTAGTTACTTTATTATATGTGGACATTAAAATTAAGTATATCTATATCCTTCTTTTTCCTATATTACATATCTTTCTAATTGTTTTGTGTCTTTTTTAGTGTATATTTTCCCATCAATTTTAGAATGTGTTGAAATTGTAAATTCGAGTTATTGAGTTGCATATTTTACAAATTTGGTAGTGGTTTTCTTTGGCATTGAATACTTTTAAATTTTAAGGCACTGAATACATTTAGATATTAGAAATCCAATTTAAAAATTATATGTCAGATTCAAGTAAAAAAGACTAGATTTCGCCTCTTCCCATATAACATGACTAGGTTCAATTTAGCATGATTTTGCTCCGTTTCAAAGAAAATCCATGCCGTAAACATGTGAGGATGAGCTTGGTACAAATGACATAGCTTCCTAGCTACTCAATGCACATTCTCGAACACTAAATAGGTTCAAGTTACCTTTATTTTTCTCTTTTTCAAAATCTCTGCAATTCTCCACTTTACTATTCTCACTATCACCCATATTGTTGCCTGCTAAAATAAGAATGATGTCCCAATACTACTATGTGCGAAATACCAAAAAAAATAACACGCGAAACTACAAATCACTCAACTTCTCTTATGTAAATGTTTACATGTATCCCCTGCAATCAATTCTTGTTCATTAACAGTCCTAATTATGATGCCCGTGTTTCTTGCTCTAGAAAGTCATTGTGTGAGTTCTTGAAAATGAAAATGTCAAATTTGTCGTAAATGGAGTGTGCAGAGTTTGCAATTGCATACTTACATTTGGCTTTGTAGGTTTAGCTTACAAAGAACAACATAACACCAACCACTCTTTTGGCACATCCTCCTTAGTGTCACTTGCAGAATCATTCTCGATTGTTCACTCTAAAAATCGTATTAGCTCGACCTTCAAGCTCAACAAACTTTATCCTCCTTCAGTTTCCATTATTAACACACAATGAAGTTTTGGCATCATTCTAGGCCTCCTTTGATCCGGATTTAAACAGGAACGCAACAAATTACAGAGATAACCATAAACACAGAGATGCAACGGAAATAATACTTCATTTCATAACTGTAAAATACTGAAATATGCTTACAAACAGAAATGGAAATACACCAGCTAGGGCAATGGTAGCTTATCTTTGAGAAGAGATGTGGCGGCTACATGCCTCTGAACTGAACTACAATGAGGCTCAAGGGCCTTTTTATTATTGAACAATAAGAGCAAACCCTAAACAACCAAAACCCTAACCCATGGAGATGTAACACCAAGAGTTTATGGGCCCCATTGGGGTGAGTTAGACAGCCAACTTCCGGGGGTCGTGACTTGGTCATATTATCTCCGTTTGATGCGCATGATATCCCATTGGAAAGATATCTCCGAGGACTACAACAAAAAATACAATTTTAGAATGAAAATCGCTGGCGGTATATTTCCAAAAAAACATCGTTTAGGGCCTCAAAACAACTCCGGAAGTTTAGGACTCAAAAAACTGCTAAAAATAGTAAATTGTGCTACAATTAAGGAAACTGAAAAACTGAAAGAAGCAATGGTGGGGGTCCAAGTGGAATTGGCGGGTGGCCACCAATATCCACCTGGATCATTCCTCCCCCCTTAGGAAGCAATGGTCCCCATTGCGTTGAGTTCCTCCATGAGATGAGGAAACTTCTGCTGAACTTGGTCCTTGGTAAGCCACTTGCCCTGGTGAAGGAGTTGGCCTACTTTGACAACTCGATACAGTTGGATATTCTGCTGGCGAGTGTGCTTGATCTATGTGTCCATGATCTGATCAGTTGCAGCTTGTTCCATGCAATCTGGATTTAAATCTGTGGGTGTGAGCTGTTCTGCAATGTCGGATGTGTCTAGTAATGGTGGAAAGTATGGCTGAAGGTGGTCCACATTGAACACTGGGTGCAGGCCAAGGAATGGGGGAATGTTGAGCTCAAATGCATTATCTCCCACAACCTTGTTAGTGGTGTAAGGACCATATCGGAGTGGTCTGAGTTTCCGATAAGCTGCGGTAAGGCGTTCCTTTTGCAAATGCAACTAGACTTTTTCGCCCACCTGAAACTTGTGTGGCACCCGATGTTGATCATGTCGCTCCTTGTACTTGGCATTTGATTTCTCTAGAATGTTATGGACTTGCTGGTGAATATGCTGGATGTTCTCAATGGAGTTGTTTGCCTTATCTGTTTTAGACTGGACATGAGCCGAATCTGCGTGAGTAGCTGCAAATGGCATGGCCACATCAATGGGACATAATGGATGGAATCCCAAGGCCACCTGAAAAGGGTTGTAGCCAGTCGAGCTGTGGAGAGCCTGGTTGTAGCTGTGCTGAACATAGGGGAGGCTCTCGTCCCATGTGATTGGATGCTTTGAGTTGTACATGCGCATAATGTGTGCGATCATCCTGTTGAAAACCTCTGTCTGGCCATCAGTGTGAGGATGGAAGGTTGTGGACTTAGTGAGTTTGGTGTCCAACATCAACCAGAGACTGGACCAAAATGTACTGAGGAACCTGCTGTCCCGATCTGAGATGATAGACTGTGGGATCCCAAAGTGTACCCACTCTCATTCAAAGAAGAGTTTAGCAGTGGCTTCGGCTGTGATATTCTTCTTGCACGCCGCCATAATGGCCATCTTCGAGAACCTATCGACGACCACAAAAACATAGTTGTTTCCATGCTTAGTGGAAGGAAGGCCTGACATGTAATCCATGGAGATGGATTCCCAAGGTCGATTAGGGGTAGGCAGCGGGGTATATAGGCCTTGCTTCTTAATGGTCGCTTTAGCAATGGCGTAGGCAGTGCATGATCTAATGTACTTCCCGACATCCTGTCGAATATTCGGCCAATAGAAATACTTATGCAGTACTGCCACCATTTTCTCGACCCCGAAATGCCCAGTAGCCCGACTATAGTGTGCTTCCCAAATCATCTTGGCACGCTCGCTTGAAGGAATGCAAAGGTGACCAAGTGGCATAACAGGGCATCCTGGAGGTGAAAATCTGGAACATGCTGACCCTCCAAGGGTGCTTGGTATGTGTGGCCAAATTCTGGGTCGCTTTTGTAGAGAAGTGGCCAGTCAGAAGTCTCGTGCCCACAAGAGTTGAGCACGGTGGTTAACGCCATGATTGGTGGTCGACTGAGGCAATCTGCAACATTATTAGCGTTGCCCTTCTTATACTTGATATTCAAATGGAATTGTTGCAAGTATGTGGACCACTTCTGATGGCAATCTGTATGAACTGTAGGGGTCAGTGGTCTGTGTGGATGACCGTTTCCTTCCCCAAAATGTAATGCTTCCATTGTCGGCAGGCCTACACAATGGAATACATCTCTTTGTCATAAGTGGGATACTTCTGGACTGTGTCTAAAAGTGTCTCACTATGATATGCCACTAGATGCCCATGTTGAGTAAGGACTGCCCCAATAGCATAGTCAGAGGCATCTGTCTCGACCTCAAATGGTTGTTGCAAGTCTGGTAATGCGAGCACTGGTGCCAAGCAGAGACAATCTTTCAACTCTGTGAATGCCTTCTGTTGAGATTCAGACCAAAAGAATTTTTCTTTCGCTCCTCCCTTGGTGACTTGACTCGGGGCCAAGTGATATGAGAAAATCCCAACACGAACCTGCGGTAGAAGTTGGCAAGACCTAGAAAGCTGCGGAGCTCTGTCAGAATGGTTGGAGATGGCCAATCCCGAATGACTTGGATCTTGGATGGATCCACATGCACCCCCTGTTCATCAATAATGTATCCCAAATATTGAACCTGGGTCATGCCAAAAGTGAATTTCTCCAAATTGGCACATAACTTGTGTTGCCGCAGTGTTTGGAGAACCTGTCGGATGTGGTGGAGGTGCTCTTCCCAACTTTGGCTGAAGATCAGGATGTCATCCAAGTATACCACTACAAATGAGTTGGTGAATGGCCACAAGATGTCATCCATTAGCCTCATGAAGGTTTCAGGAGCATTCGTCAATTTGAAAGGCATAACCAACCATTCGAAAAGGCCCTCCTTGGCTTTTAAGGTAGTCTTCCACACATCGGAGGTTTCGATTGGTACCTGGTGATATCCTGACTTCAAATCGATCTTGCAAAAATATTTTTCCCCCTTCAGTTGGTCCAGGCGGTCATCAATCCGTGGGATCAGGTATCTATTACGGACAGTGGGATCAGGTATATTGACTATCAACGCCCGATAGTCAATATAGAGTCTCCAAGTCCCATTCTTCTTCTGTACCAACATGATCGGGCTCCCACAGGGCGATGAACTCGGACATATGTGACCTTTCTGCAATAGCTCTTGAATCTGCCTATTGATTTCATCTTTCTCCATAACGGAGTGCCGATAGATTGGTCCATTGGGCAGTGGTGCATGTGGCGTCAGATCGATGGAGTGCTTGACCTGACAGTGCAGAGGAACCCCTGCAGGGGAGGTGAAGATGTCCTCGTACTCCTCCACGACCTTGTCCATCTGTAGTTATCGTGCAGAGGGGCCATGTCTGGAGGTTGTGGCCACTGTCTTCTTCTTTCCTTGAGGGCGTATCATCAGGAAAACAAATTTCCCAGTTTTGGAAATGAGCTTACTGCATTGTTTTGCAGTAACCAAAGAGATGGTGGTAGGTAGTGCTATCTCCGGTATCCTGTACAACTTATTTTCCAAAGTAATAATGACAACATGGGGCCTTGATTCATACATAGCATGTCACTTCCACAAGTATGGTTGTCCTAATAATACATCACAAACTTCAAGGGGAGAAATGTCACACAATACCTCATCCGTGAAGTGCTTGATGTTGTATGGAAGGTGACACTGCTGGCTCACGCGAAGATCCCGTCCTTGGTGAAGCTACCCGATGGTGTACGATTGTGGATGTGTTGTGGTTGGTAAGCCCAGCCGCTTCACGACCTCTACCGAAATGAGGTTCTTTTGGCTCTCGTTATCGACAATGAACTGTAGTGGGGAGCCCTTTACGCACATCTGGGAGTGGAAGAGACACTCCTCCTCCTCTGGATCTTCGGGTTCCTCCTTTTGGATCTTCATGGTGGCAACGGTGGCGTTGGGCTCCGCATCGATAATCTTCTTCCCTTTGTCATTCTCCTTGTCATGTTCTGACTCAGAGTTAGAACATGCATCTGATTCTGAAACCTTTAGCTCGGCCACTAGTGACTGCTTGGCCCGACACTCACTTGTGTTGTGAGTGGAGCTCTTATGGAACTCACACCACTTTACCGTGTCCTTTTTCGGCTTTGCGGTGTTGTTCTTTGCTTGTAGCTTTGGCGGGTTGTCTTGGGCTGCCCCGCCTTGCCTTTGTCCTTTGTTTTGTGGTTTGGGGTCACCTTTCCCTTGCTTCGGATTCACAGATCCAAAGTCTCGCTTCTTCTGTTTAAACTTTTGCTCGACCTTGACGACATATCGGTATGTCGTGCCGAGCGAGGAGATGTTCAGGAATTCTATTTCTTCCTGGATGTACTTATGCAAGCAGCCACGGTATTTGAGTACCAAATTCTGCTTCGAATCCTTGATACCCAACTTTGTGCAAAGGATATGGAAAATATTGGTAAACTCCGGCACGTCTTGGTCCCTTCCCCTACCGCAGTGTGGTCCACTTTATGTATTGATCCTCATAGCTTCTGAAAGGGTAGTACTGCTCCTTGAAGGCATCCTGAAATGAATTCCAAGTGGGTGCAGATGAAAAAAGTGAGCATGTACTTTCATCCTTCTACTCGCAGTAGGTTTCCCACCAGTCCTTGAAGTAGGGGGATGCTTTGAGAAGACCGAAAATAATATTTTCTTGACTGGAAAAATCATGAACAAAAAATAACCCTCTAGCAGATTTAACCATTTATCGACGCCATCTACGTCTATCTGACCCTCGAATATGGGGATTTCAAAGTTAAGTTGTACCTTAAATGGTGTGGTGTTTCCAGAGTAGCTGTTGGAAGCCGATGTGTTGCCCCTGGGTAGCCGCTGAAGGGTCTGGGCAAAGTTGTCCATCATCGCATTCCTTTGTCGCTTGAGGGCTTCTTGGAGTAAGGTTTTGATAGGATCTCCTGCTCCCTCGTCTTTCTTTTCATCCTCCATGGGAGGCTGTCGGGATTTGCGAGGCTGGTCTTGCAAAGGTTTGACCAGTTCAAGCCCTAACTCCTTATATCTCGACCTCGTTGGGGACATGCAAAGAAAAAAAGAGAAAAAAAGCACACCACTCTAATACCACTGATCCGGATTTAAACAGGAACACAACAAATTACAGAGATAACCATAAACATAGAGATGTAGCAGAAATAATACTTCATTTCATTACTGTAAAATACTGAAATATGCTTACAAACAGAAATGGAAATACACGAGCTAGGGCAATGGTAGATTATCTCTGAGAAGAGATGTGGCGGCTACACGCCTTTGAATTGAACTACATTGAGGCTCAAGGGCCTTTTTATTATTGAAAAATAAGAGCAAACCCTAAACAACCAAAACCCTAAGCCGAGGAGATGTAACACCAAGAGTTTATGGGCCCTGTTGGGGTGAGTTGGACAGCTAACTTCTGGGGGTCGTGACTTGGTCATATTATCTCCATTTGACGCGCATGATAGCTTGTTGGAAAGATCTCTCTGAGGACTATGACAGAAAAGATGATTTAGATAGAAAATTGATGGTGGTAGATTTCCAAAAAACGTCGTTTAGGGCCTCAAAACGGCTTTGGAAGTTTAGGACCCGAAAAACTACTAAAAATAGTAAACTGTGCTACAATTAAGGAAACTGAAAAACTGAAAGAAGCAAGGTGGGGGTCCAAGTGGAATTGGTGGGTGGCCACCAATATCCACCTGGATCATTGTTGCTAGTTGGATCAAAACGAAGCTCGTGCAACTTTATTTGTGCCTACAAGGGCTCTTTGTTTTCTTGGAGGCAGGGAATTGCTCAGTGGTAAATGATCCATCTACTTCTTAAACTCCTTTTTCTTCTGTACTCTTTGCCTATTATATGCCAAATAATTTTAAACTAAACTCAACAGTATATTAAGAATTCATCTCAAAGAATGATGTACACAATGTACATATAAATACATAAAGAAACTGTTGATTCAGTTTCCGGGTCTTCTTGGACTCTAATAACCACTCACCATAACACAAATTAACCTAACCTTAATACCAAGGATTCGTTGTCTAACATTCCCCCTTAATCTGAATGGATGTATCAAAGTCCAAGAATGAGAGCTAAAACTGCAAAAATGCAGCTCTGCCAAGAGCCGAATGTCTCTGAGAAATGGTTTTTAAGGATGAACACAAACCAAGGATGGTGGTTTTTAAGAGAAAACCACAAACAATACCCACATATGGAACCTTCATGATAGTTCTCAAATCAATCAAAAAAACATGCCAAAAGCATGCAATCATGCTCATTCTCATAGAACATAAATCAGAAACTTTATCTACAACTCTGAATCTGAACTCAGAATCTAGACTGTAGCAACAAAATTATGATCTTTGTCTCAGGATCGCTTCACAAATCTTCGAACTTGTCGTATACCAAGAATACCATCAATTCCATCAATTCCCCCCTTGTTGGATACAGGGTGAGAAGATGAATTCTTCACTGCAAGGTTGGTCAATACTCTTGAACATATCTTGTTGTATGACCTGTAAATCTTCATGGTTGTTTTCGACCAATCCCAAGAAGCAATCCATCTAAATTTTAGTTTCTCTCTTGCAGTAGTCTTCTTTCTAAAACATTTGTTTGAATGGTGATTTCACTTTCCATAATGTTCACACGGGTGAAGATCAAAACACTGATCTTTCACATGTCCAACTCTGTCACAATGTTGGCATCGATCAATTTGTTCTAGAACAACACCATCCAAAAATCCAGCACTATAAAATTGTATAGGTTTAGAAAAATCAGGAATATGAAAAGATACATCCAGGACATCCTTATTATACCCCAAACTAGTTCTGTGTTTGTTATGCGTAATTTCTTCCCACGGTCTTATAAAGGTTTTGGGAATGACAAATTTCACATATGTATGCAAATGACTCTTGCATACCCTTGCTTGAACATGACTTTCCGTTGCATCCAAATTTTCTTTTGAAATCACTTCATTACTCTGACTGATGATCAAGCTCAAAAAAATTGTTGTTCTGAACAAGAACAAGTTCAAATTTACAATTCATATTTAGGTCACATAATTCATCATTTTACAACTGTGATTCTAACTCCAAAAATTCAATTTTGTTGTGAGAATTTTTCAAACATGTTCAGATGTCAGAGACTGTGTCCTTACTGATTTGGACAATTTTATGGACAGTAGACAACATTAGATTGTTTAATAACTCTAACAAATCATCAAATCTAGCCATTTTCTCCAATTCACTATTGGAAAACACTTGCAATAAATTTTGAGAAGTGTGTCGCCCCCGACTTTCAAAGCAATTCAACAAGTAAAAGATGAATAGGAGCTCGTATAATATTCAAAATGTTGCCTTCAAAATGAGAATAAATACCTTTATACAAAGTTAAAAACTCATTTTCCATTACTTTCACTCACATCAACCGTTAGGAAAAATACTGAGAGGGGGGGTGAATCAACGTTTTACACACTTTCAATTTCAATTTCTTATTCTGATTATTATACGCCACTGTTGTAAAGGCAACTAGCGTATGCACATGACCGTTACTATAGAGACTCACGTATATCTAGATAACTTATCTGATCATCTGTACAACATTAATCAGTGCATTATTTGTTGGTATTATGACACAGATTTGGCACTATGACACAGGTGTTGTCCTTGATGGCAACTCACTCAGATGACAGATCATAGTTCAGACTCACAGAATGAAGAAAGAGAGGTATACGCAGGTTCCCCATTGACCAAGCCACATGTACACGCAGGTTCGAAGACCAAAAGGCGCATATAGTGTACACACGCACTTTCACGGAAGGAAAGGCGCGTACATGTTGAAAATTTAGTTTTAGTCCATGGTATTTGGTCCATGGTATTTTTGATCCATGGTATGGGTCCAAGGTATCTTGTCCAAAGTGTTGACCCCAGGTATTTGGTCCAAGGTATTGGTTCTAAGTGGTTTTGGTCCATGGTTTTGAGTAAGGCCTAAGACTATAAAAGGAGGAGAAGATCATTAGGAAAAGGCACTCAAGCATTGAATATCTGATGAAGCGCAAGATCCAAAATACAGGTTATTGGGTTATACTGCATAGCTGGATCTGAATCAAGGATGAACCTTAGCGCTTGATGAAGGAAGTTTTATAAAACAAACAAATATAGACAAGAAAACAAGCTATTCGGTCCCTAGCGGAGTCGCCATTTTTTTATCGGGAAATCTAGTGTCCACTCGGAGTTGCTAGTCCCACTAATATGGGTAGCTATCTTAGAAACAAACAAACTAAAGCTACTTTTGCTTTCCTTTATGAGAAGTAGATAAGAGGGGAACAAAGGATACCAACCTCAGTCTTGCGCTTGGTTCCTCCCCCTTCTGACAGATCTTTGCCGCTCCTTCCTCACTTGCCCAGCTTCAAAGAGCACTTGTAGAGTCAAAGCAGCATAATATTATCGAAAAACAGAGATCTACAATCATAAACAATATAGGACCAGATATGTATTGACCACACAAATGCATATATCATCAATCATACAAGAATGTGGAGGAAAACTCGAATAGCTTTATTAATAGAAAGAAATAGCAAAGAGGATTACAACCTATTGTTTTGACCCAGCGTCATCCTCCCAGCATGAAAGCCCTTCTTCACCTCATGAAAAGCTTAGATCACCCAACACTATGATATTTCACCAAGAAACCCACAACACTTCCTTACAAAATACCAGATTCCAGCCTCTGGATCTCTGTGATGAGGGATCCATATATATATGTTTGCAGGGGGGTGAGTCAGCTGCTGGGTTTTTTATTAGTGTCCTCTCTCTGATAGTTCTTGGTTCCACTTCGAGATTCATGATCTCTTACTCATCCCTGGGCGAATTCAGAGAGGCAAGTGTCATAGGATATGTTTCTGGAAGATTCCATGATCCTCCACCTTGCAAATTGTCTCTGCCATTTATCCACTCTCGCACATCGCACCCTACAGAAGGGCTTTCCAGTATGCATCACACTTTTTGCACTGAGCAGGTGAGATGCTTCGCACCCTTAGCACTGAGCAGCCTGTATGGTCCAGTTTTGACCAGTTCTGAGCAGTTTTCTATGGAGAACTTCTGGGAGATGATGTAATCAGCTGACCTTGCTTCTTTAAGGTGTGAAGCAACACTTTTAGGGACTTAGAAGCCCTTGGTTTATGGACATGTATGATTGGGGTTGCAGTGCCCAAAATTGTCTATAACACCTGGGGTGTAATTACCCCGTCTATTTTTGGAAGGCCCTTATTATTCACTTTCTTGTATTTTGGTGTCTGGTCCTAATCACCCGAAGCGGAAATACTTGGAAGTTGTTTGACTGTTGAATTCCTTTAGGGAAATTTTTAGTGTGTGTTCTGTGCTCCTAGTCGGCTTAGCTTTCAATTTCTTGAGTCTTTAAGTAGATCTTATTAAATAATTCAAAGTGGCTGACTGATCGCTTAGATGGTCCTGAAGACTTCGTGGGCTTTCACCTACAAGTCCAGAGCCTTCTTCTAGAAGGCGTAGGAGCGATACTGCCAGTGGGTTTCACCCAGTGGCAGCTGACGCATCGGGGATTGATCCTCCACTTGGGGGCAGTAGTGTACAAGATAGGCCTGGTACTACCACAAAGCCAGAGAGGAACACCCCAGTTCTTTCTCGAGTTCTCTTCCAGTTAGAAGATAATATTGAGGTAGAAGAACTCTCAGAGCCGTTAGCAGCTCCGAATTCTCCTCTGCCTTCTGATCATCTGGACGTAGTGTTATACGTTGGGACTCCGACACATAGACCTTCAAGTCCAGGTCCACACACACACATCCCTTCGATGACCACTGCTGGGAGCATGGAATTCACCACGAGTGCTGCAAGTATGCAGACTCCTATATCAATACAATGGGGAGGAACCATTTCTATCCCTTCTACATCTTTATTTGGGTCTACTGCTAGCACATCCTTGTTTGGGTCCACTTCTATTCCATCGACGAGTGGAAGTTCCCAAGCACATGCATCTAGTTTTGGATTCTTCCCTTTTGGTATGCCTTCTCAAGGTATTCCTTCAGTTCCATTAAGTGTACCATTAACTGCCTCCACATCCATGATGAGTGGATCGGCATCTTTTCAGGGTTTTCCTTTTGGAAGTGGTCATATACCACATTCCAATCCGACGGTAGGATCTATGCCTTTTTCTTTCACGAGTCAAGGCAGCAATCCCTTTTAGGGTTGGAATAATCCTGCAGTTAGTGGCACAGGAGCTGGGAATCCATTTTTGGACAACAAGGGAATATGTCGTACTCCTCGATCAGTTCATTTCGAAGTTTTCCACCCTTAGCTAATGCATGGAATCATTACCAAGGGTTTTCCACTCCTTATAATAATTCGTTAGGGGGAAACTTTATAGGTTACGGAGGTGTTTCAACTAGAGTTGGTCAAACTCCAATTTTTTCTGGACCACAAGTGTCACATTTTCGTTCAGCAGGTTCTACCAATTACTTTGGGCAACCTGGTGCCTTTCAAAATCCAAGCCATTATTTTCAGGCTTTCGGGAACCCCGCCCATTCTGGGTGGAATCCCTAAGGTCCTCCGAGACTTCCGTTTCTGGCCACGCTCAATCTGCCAGACTTGACTAAGTTAACGAATGATCCAATCAGATACAATCCAGCTTGGCCTCCAGTCCCAAACAAACTTTCATCGGATATCCAAAAATTCAAGGGAAGAGTGGGGAAGGCCCGAGCGACCATGTAACCACATTCCATTTATGGTGCTCATTGAACTCCCTCATTGATGACTCGATTAGGTTGAGACTATTTCAACGTACCTTAACTAGTAATGCGGCTAAGTGGTATATAGAGTTGCCAGGGGGCACCTTCACATCTTTCGCCAATTTGGCTAACAATTTTTTAAACCATTTTTAGTTGTCTGTCCGTTATGAAGCCCGAACTGAACTTCTGGCCAATTTTCATCAGGACACGACCACTCACATTTCTGATCATATTTAGGAATGAAGACGGAGAAAGAGTCTCATCAAAGCTGAAATTCCACCTGAATTCCATCTCGAATAGTTTTTAAAATCATTACAACCTGAGATCTCCAAGGATGTTTCTATGTCTGGAGTATATTCCGAAGAGCAGGCTATCTTCCGTGCCCAATAGTTAAAACTGATATATTCTCAGTCTGGGACCCTTCAAAAGATCTTTCCTGATGCTCCTAGATCCACAGTTGATGTAGCCAAACCGAAGCCAAGCCCGCATGCTGACGGTATTGTTGGATCGATTGATGCGAATGCGATGAACCTTCTGAGCCAATTGCAACAGTTGTCTATACAAATTGCTTCTTCCAATCAGGCTGCACCATCTACTACTCCACCTTCCCAACCTTCTTCCGTAAACGCCATTCAGGCTTCTGACCCCAAAGGGAATCAAAATTCTGATGGGAAGAAGAAGGGACGAGGTAAAAAGAAGAATCAAGATGGGAAGGGTAATGCGAATAAGCCTAGAAATAATGTTGGTAAGGGTGGAAAGGAGTCTAAGAAGAAAGTTAAGTTTCCATGCAAGCTATGCAGTGGGGACCATTTGACTCATCTCTGCCCAAAAATTCAAGATGCTCAACACTTGTTAGTGCAGCAAGGGTCTTCTAGCTCCCAAGTTGTCTTAACTAACCCTTTCCCCCAAGGGCAGCAGTTTCTTGCTGGCACAAATTCAAACCCTGGTACCTCTACAGGGGCAACCAGGAGGGGGACCATTCCTCAAATGTTTTCATGATGGGTTCTCACGTCAATGTGGCCACACGGTCACATGATTATGGTGAAGCTGAAACATCCAAGGATAAAACTGTTCCCGGAACTACGGATCCACTTCATATTGAGCGACCCTCTGTCGAGTCTATACCTCGGATACCGAAAGGTTCTGCCAAATGTGCGACTATCAACCCTAATGCTAGGGCAGCCCAAAATTACTCCATTGTTGAGGATTTGGCTCAAAGTCCATGCACTATGTCTGCTTTAGAGGTACTCCAGTCGTGTCCAGCTCAACAAAGTGCTTTGCTTTCAGCGATAGGGGCGGTTGATCCAAACAATTCCTTAGTGCTCACTTTCGACATGCTCAATGTCAAAAAGAGACTCCCTCATCATATGGCTTTTCAAATAAAGTCTACTTACTGGAAAACTAACATTTTTTGAACCGTTATTGATGAATGAGCTTCCACGTGCGTCATGTCGATGTCATGTTGGAAGGGCATTGGATCGCCTTCGATTGTTCCTTCACCTACACTCTTGACAGCATTTGACGGTCATTCTCAAAGGCCACACGGGATTATGTCAGCCTTTCCTATATTTGTTGGAGGGAAGGTTGTTAACATCGAAGTAGAAATCGTTGATGCCAACCTAGATTACAATCTCCTCTTAGGATGAAATTGGATTTATGAAATGGATGTCGTTGTTTCGACTCTATTTCGAGTCCTTTGTTTTCCTCATCAGGGGACAATCATTAAGGTTGATCAATTGGATTATTCTCCAGTTGACCCTCGAGCAAGTTAAGATTCTACTATTCCAGTGGTGGATAGCCCTTGTCAACCTATCGAGAATCTAGGAGTTAGGATGTATTCTTCATTGATGGGTACATTTGATTTTCCCGCTCCTATAGCTAGAATCAATGTCATTTCATCCTCCAAAGAGTCTTCACGAGAAGAGTTCTTGTGGACTCGTCATTTTTCAGACCCTTGGACCTTGCCTTCGCCTACTACCACATTAGATGAAGGACAAGTGGATGGAATGGCATTCCCCATGTCTGCAACAGAGCTTAGATATCAGTTTATCGTTAACTCTGCAGATGACCATCCTACTCCTTTTCAAAGGAAGAGTTAGATGGTGATGTGGCCCCAGCTTGGACCCTTGACTCTACTTCTACTATGGATTACTTAGATACAGTTTTACCATCTGAGGAAGCAATCTTAGAAGCAATGATGGGTGTAGATTGACCTTGGGAAGACTTACACCATCGTTCATATTTTCTTCCCCCATTACGAGAAGTCGAGTCCAGGTTTTCCAATCTGCTTACTAGTGATGTTTGTATAGTTTCAAACCCTTTGGCTCCAGCACACATTCGTGCCGAAGGTAACATGTCGGTCATTTCAAAAACCATACCAATAAACATCTCTAGGAACCCTAGCGTGATAGAAAATGTCTTCATCAGAGTCGAGTGTTCCCTTGAAGAGATTCAAATTTACACCGACCTCTTCAAAGAGTTTCGGGATGTATTTTCTTGGTCTTATGAAGAAATGCCTGGTATTGATCCATCCATCATTCAGCATGAGATCAAGACGTATGAAAACGCTAAGCTGATTCGTCAGAAGCTTCGATCGGTCAATCCTAGGAAAGCAGCAACTATTAAAGCTGAAGTAGAAAAGCTGCTCAAGGCGGGTTTCATATACCCCGTTCCCCTAACAGATTGGGTTTATAATCCAGTCTTGGTTGATAAAAAACAAGGAACGATCCGTGTATGCATTGACTTCAGGGATTTGAACAAAGCTTGTCCGAAAGATAATTACCACACACCATTTATTGATCAGATAGTTGATGAATGTGCGGGCAATGAGATTTTTTCCTTCATGGATGGATTCTCCAGTTATAATCAAATATTCATCCGTCTAGAAGACCAGCATAAGACAACTTTCATATGTCCCTGGGGTACTTTGCATACAAAAAGATGCCTTTTGGTCTTAAAAATGCAGGAGTGACATTTCAGCGGGCCATGTCATACGCTTTCCACGACATCAAGCATGTCATCGAAGCATACTTAGATGATTTAGTTGCTCATTCTTGAAAGAGAATCAATCATCCTGGTCACCTTCAGTTGGTTTTCGAACGACGTCGTTTTTACAAGATTTGATTGAATCCAAATAAATGCGTTTTCGCAGTTACATCAAGTCGGTTGTTGGGGTTCATTGTGTCAACTGAAGGGATTCAAGTTGATCCCTTCAAGGTGCAGGCAATAGTTCAGTTGCCTCCCCCATCCTCCATTCGACAACTTCAAAGTCTTTAGGGGAAAGTAAATTTCTTGAGACGGTTTATAGCGAACTATGCTGAGATAACTAAAGGGTTTATGCATTTGCTCAGGAAAGGAGTTCCATTTCTATGGGATGACTTTGCGCAATGATCTTTTGATGCCTTGAAGCAGGCATTGATCTTTGCCCCGCTTTTGAGTCCATCGGATTATGGTAGAGATTTCCTTTTATATCTTGCAGCTGCAGAATCAACCATAGGTATGGTTCTGGTTCAGGAAGATGATTCTCTCATGGAGCATGTCATTTACTACTTGAGTTGAGGCTTGGTAGGCCCTGAACTATGCTATTCTCTGGTTGAGAAATTAGCCTTGGCAGCTATCCATGCTGTCCAGCGACTTTCCCATTACATTTTTCTACGCAAAACATTTGTCTTAGCGGCGATCAATCCTTTCCAATTTGTCCTCAGTAGGCGAGTGATTGGGGGAAAATACAATCGATGGATTGTTATTTTACAAGAATTCAATCTCGAGTTCTTATCGGCCAAGTCTAAGAAATCATTGGTTTTTGCGGAATTAATTTTCGAGCTGCCTTGTGGAGAGGATACTGTTTATGAGGAAAGTTTTCCCGACGAACATCTATTCCTCATCTCTTCACAAGATCCCTGGTATGGAGATATCATAATCTATCTCCAGACTTCGAAGTTTCCTCCTGCTGCCTCCAAGGATGAACGTCGAAAATTACGTCACCTGGCTAAGAACTATGTGATCATTGGTGATACATTATATTGCCGAGGGGTTGATTCAATCCTTAGGTGTTGTTTAACCTTAGAGGAAGCAGAGTCTGTGCTTAATGATTGCCACAGTGGAGCTTGTGGTGGTCATCTTTCAGGGCTTTCTACAGCCCAGAAAATCTTGCGTGCCGGGTACTTTTGGCCTTTGCTTTTCAAAGATTGTATTGAAGCGGTCAAACGTTGCCACCCTTGTCAAGTCTATATAAGGAATATGTGCGCGAATCCAACTCCTCTCTTCCCTGTTGTCACTGTCGGTCCTTTTACAAAGTGGGGTATTGATTTTACTACTTGTAATCCGCCTTCAGCAGCAAATCACAAGTACATTATTGTGGCTGTAGACTACTTTACGAAGTGGGTTGAGGCCATGCCCACTTATAAAAATGATAGTGAAACAACAGCATTGTTCCTCTTCAATCAGATTATTTCACGGTTCGGTATCCCGAGAGAGATTGTCACTGATCATGGCAGTCATTTCTAGAACCAACTGATGTCCGAATTGGCTCTTAAATTGGGCTTCCGGCAGGAGCATTCGTCTCCGTATTATCCTCAGGCCAATGGCCAAGTAGAAGCTATGAATAAGTCCCTCAAGATGATCCTGCAAAGGACAATCGACAAAAATCGCTCCAATTGGCATCTCATGTTGTATCCGGCTCTCTGGGCATACCGAACTTCGATAAAGACTGCCACCGGTTTTACACCTTTTCAATTAGTTTATGGGCTGGAATCTATCTTTCCTGTTGAATGCGAAATTCCATCTCTTAAGCTAGCTGTTGAGCTCCTTCCAGAGACCTCTAGTCTCGAAGAGCACCTCCTTCATTTGGAACATCTCGATGAGCAGCGTCGAGATGCCGCCACAATCAATGAGGCTTATAAGAAAAGGGTTAAAACTCAGTGCGATAGAGCTGTTCGTCCTCGAGTCTTTTCTAAGGCGACCTTGTCTTGGTCCATGAATAAGATAAAGATGCCTTGGTGGCAAGAAAATTCAAGTCTATGTGGTATGGTCCCTTTATAGTGAAACGAGTTTTAGAAAAAAGGGCTTATGAATTAGTCGATTTTGAAGGGAACAAGTTGGCGGAGCCCCGAAATGAGCTCTACCTCAAGAAGTACTTTGCCTAGGTTTCGGCCGAGCAATGGCTTGTTTGTATATTTTGTACATATCTTATTGATAGTTTTCATGATATCGACACTTTTTGATTTGCTTTGGGATGTGTTGATGGATGACTTGGTCTATTTCGAATTCACCGATGGTGCTAGTCGGCACACTTGGAACCTCGCTTCCGCAGCTTGGGTGATTTATTATCCAACTGGTCTGATGGTATCAAGGGGAATATGTATTGGTCCAGCGTCAAATAATATGGCTGAGTATAATGCTGTCATTAATTTACTATCCGAAGCTATTTCTTATGGAATCGATTCGTTGGTAGTATATCTTGATTCACAACTGGTAGTGTCACAATTGAATAACATCTATCGGGTTTGGGATCCTTGTTTATATCGTCAATATTTGAGAGTGAGTGTTTTGCAAAGGTAATTTTTTTATATTACTTATTTGCACATTCCACGATCTAATAATTCATTAGCAGATTCTATCGCTAATCAAGCTTTAGATTGCCACATCATTCATTCATAAAGATAAAATCAAACATCAAAAAGTCAGAACTATATATATATATCTATATCTCTCTCTCTCTCTCTCTCTATATATATATATATATATATATATATAGATATATAGATATATATCATAAAATTGTCTGTGTGTACATAAAGTGTGTCAAAAATAATATAAAAAATCGGGACTAAAATGCCCATAATCATGTCCAGTACATCTAATGACCTGTCTTAGGATGAGCGGCTAAGTAGGTGACCACTGCTTTGGCCACACGCCAAAAAAGGTGAACCCAGTCGTGTGACACTCCTACCACCCGGCACTGCATATCCTTTGGTAGATCTTCTACGGCCTCCATCGGTACTCGGTGGGTCAACCTCACCAAGTTTCGCTACACTGCGTACAAGACTATCTCAGCCTCGGCAGCCGCCTCTTCAGCACCCCTTCCACGACGCCTATGCCGCGGAAATCCGTCTGGTCGTACCGGACCCACATTTGGAACATGATCATTTTATCAGTCATTTAATCCCATCAAAAATATCTTTAAGTTAATTTTCATATTTGGAAAACACATAAAAATCATAAAATTGACAAAGCCTTAAAAAATGGTTACCTATCTCTCCCCATGCTACGTCTGGTGGCAACGCCAAATCCGGATCTCCCCTGAAATCCATGCCAGCATAGGGATAGTCGTCTACAGTGATGATCTGCTGCTCCCACCAGGAGAAGAAATCATTGTCAAAAGTAGTCCGCGGTACGTCTTTGCCTCCTAGGCATTTCATCAGGTCAGCCCACCTACCCATCTGTGGATCTCACGGGCTATTAATAGGAACTTATACTCTGGGATGTAACCCTGGAACCTTCTCAGAGAAGAAGGAGCACAAAATGGTCCCATATCTGAAGTTCTTGGTATGTCCTTTCTGAATGGAGGATAGCTGACTCTTCATATTGGTCAAAAGAGGTGTACACCAGTCGAACACAGTAGTGAGACAATCTACAGCCAAGCTCATGGATAGTCGTGACGCTTGGTGCAATGAGGCCAATCCGTTTACCCTGGCTATGGTGAACAGAATGATCCTCAAGGAAAAACTCTCTACATGTTTGATTGGAATTTGGCTTCCAATCTTCTCCGGATGCCCCGGACAATATATATGCACATAGTCTTCCACTGAAAGACTACCTCGTGATCGTCCTGTCGAATGCACCACTTCTCCCCTCCAGGAGAGTCTAGTAATAAAGTAAATATCTTCTATCTCTATCCTTAAAGGCATTTGATCAATAATGAACACATCATCTTTGATACTCCAGTAACGGATCAACATTTCAAGCAAGTGGGTGTTTGCCTTCATATTTGGCATTTTGAAATTTTTTAATAAACCGCATCCTCTCAAGGCATCCAAGGCCTGTTGATCATTCATAACCTCATCATCAATAGTAGCATGCTCCCTTTCCCTCCAAGTGATTGTCATCCTAAAAGAAAATTAAGTTTAACCGTTAGATTTTTATGTTTTAAATTCAAACCGCATATACGCGGGTCCAGTTCATACATAGTCGCATGTAGGGCTTGCATATACGCGGGTTTCTCATAACCAACCCGCGTATACGCTGCGTTGGAATTTTTGACATAATTTCCAACGGTAAAACCTCAATTTAAATTTCTAAAAACAATCACAAATTGATGCAAGCTAGATTTGGGGGTTACCTGGTGATTTTGAGACAATTTGAACGGTCAAATTCTTTGAGGGGCAAGATTTCTTCTTTTTCTCCACAGCTTTTGCTCTCAGCACAAATGGTAACAATGGTGAGTCAAAAAACTATTTTATAAGCTTTGAAAATGTCAAATTTTTTCAAAACTTGATTTTATTTTGTCTCATGTATCTTTTAACTTGGGAGCTTCGAGTGTCGAGAATGAATTGTTTTTCAGGACATTTTGGACACTTTTTTGAAAATTTCAAGTTGGTTCCATGACTGTTGACCCGTCATGGCAAGTATCATTTACTCACTGGCATATAGGTTAGGGAAGCCATTTTTCCGTTGCATTTTGCATACTATCCTCCATTTGTCGATACACTTGCCATAGGGTCGATCCCATCATGTTATGGTTCATAAACAATCTTCACTCGCCGATTTTTTAAATCATACACAATGGTAGAGCCATCCTTTTCATGGGCATCGTAGTTAGTGCCTCACTGACATTGGTTGCCCATGCTACTTCATTGAGTAGGCTCAGGAGTCCTCTCTAGTCCCGCCATGACTTATGCATTGAAGACTCATTCCTCTTTGCTTCTTCGCTTCGTTTTGGCCTTATACCCTAGAGGCTCCTTTGTGTTGAGTTGTACTACTGCATTGCATTTTGACCATTTACACCTTTTGCCCTTGATTCGGCTTCACTTGGACTCGTGTTTAAGCCACTTTTTGACCATGTCTTCTGCAAAAGTCAAACTTGCAATCCCTTAGCTTTTGTAACTTGAAACACCTTTAGACCCGTGGAAAGAACATCCCTTTGAGTGTCCTTGACTAGTTTCGCCTCCTTGCATTGAGCATAGGAATGTTCCCATCCCAGGAACTAGATCATTTGTTTCACTCACACTCGTTCTTTCCACTGTACTATAACATCCTTTTATTCTTTTTCCAGCTTAAAGAAAAAGACAAAATATATATATATATATTCCAAAAAGAGCGGGAACAGGACAATATTTCCATTTATTGTTGGCAAATAGAGTCAATCGTTTCGCCCTTGAACAAAACACTCAAAAAAAGTCTCTCCTCCATTTGGGCGGGATTTAGTTTGAATTAGGTATGCCTTAACCTTGTTATTGAGTCAGTTCTTCTCCGATTGGTTATCTCTTCCAATCATATGGAGAGTTCGTTCGTGCCCCCTACATGATGAAATTATATAGAGTCATCATATGTTGCCACATGGTCATCATTGAGTCATGATTTTGTTCAATGGAAGTAAGCTTGATTCGGCCTCTTTACGGTGTCTCTTGACCTATTTTTCAGTCAGCCATCCCTAGTTGTCAGTGTATTGTCTGTCATCACATCAGTTATATTGGTCCTTTACTCGTGCCGGTTTGAGAAAGTCTCCATTGACTTCTTGCTAGCGGGTCTTGTCCTTATCGATGACGAAATCTTGCTCTGAGGATAGGCCTAGAGCCACACCCTGGCCCTATTTTCATTATTGATAGGTCACCTTGTGGTTAGCATCGATCAGTATCATGGGTCTTTGACTGAGTGGTTTCCCTTGTGTTCGACATCAGCTTTCATTATCACACATTGGGATTCGTGCAATGCATTGGTTTCCATTTGACCCTATTGGTGGATTCCTCACCTCTGTGTCAGCGTTCATTATTGGTTGGTTTAGAGGGTTTCTATCGTGCGCTAGCTACATCTTGTGTACGCTGGAAACGTGCTTTGGTCGGGTTACTACACCTTTTTTCGTCCGATTCCTTCCACATTATTGGCCTACGGGTTACACTTGCGCTAGAATGATGAAGGATGCCTCAATGCCTTCCTTCTAGTGGCTCTTTCCCTGTTGATTACAACTCATTTCTCTGGGGCAAAGGTCTAGAGTCCATTTGGCAGTACTTTGGGGTTTGCAGTCATCAGTGGCAAATCCTTCACTATTGATAGTGGGAAACCATCATTGTCTCCTGATTGATAGATTCTTACAGGTGTTCGACTTCAGCACATCTATTTGCACTTGTTAGATTGTACTGTGTACCTTGACTCTCATTATCATTATCGGTGAGTAGTCTCGTGTTTGTTAACGATATACATCAATGACTGGTAATCAAATGATTTCTCACATGGTTGACTTCAGATCATTTATTCCCATTGTGTAGAAATGTACCATGGCAGTCGGTGAAGACCTTGGGTTGCATCAACATTCTTTGGTTCACTTGTCAGTTGCTCCTATTGTTGCTAGTTGATACCATTCCACATTATATGTTGCAGTTTTTCATAGTGAAATCTTATATACTGGCATCTGAGTTGCGATGTACCATGTTATTCCATAATGTTCATTTGGTACTATTGGGATCAATTTTTGAGATCAGTGATCAGCTCCATCCTTCAGCTTCATTGATCATCATCTTATATGTGATATTCAGACATGTGTTAGTGTCAGTCTTTGCAGCCTTCCTCTAGTGATCAAATATGCTCTTACAAACTGGTCCCAGAGTGTCAAGGTCAAATTTTGTCATTTCAGTGAGTCTTCAAGCAAAATTTAGTCACTAGGTATTAGGTCTAGGGTTTGTTTTCACTGCTTTCAAAGTTGTCCAAATGTCAGTCCATTTCAGCATTCAGCTGAGTGTACCATCACTCAAAGGGTTGTCATCATCATGTTAGATTCCAATGGGTCATTTTACACCTTGTTCATGCTTCAGTTGTGCCTAGGTAAGGTTCATTTCCCTCTCCTAGGGTTTTGAAGGTAATGTCTCTTGGATGGTCAAATCATCAACAAAACTTGTATCCTGATGTTCATACACCTTCCCCTATCCTTAATGTACCTTATTAAACACTTCCCATCACTAATATCCCTCAAATTACTCATTTTTGTACAAACCCTAGTTTTTTGCTACAATTTGACAATTTTCTAGGCTAGGCCTGTGTTTTGCCCTTTTGGACCCCTTCCCCTCACTCAATCTTTGAAATTCCACTTTCCCCTACTTCCTAACATCCCTCCCTACTTCCCAAAATTTTCTCAAGAATTTAGAAGCCCCTTATCCCCTTCATTTCACTTCATTTCGAGAAATCCCCTATTCCACACATCGGGATAGGTTTTACTCCAATGATGTTTCTGAGCAAGAAAAGATGAATTTGGGAAAACTAAGAGATTTTTTTGTCCACAATAGGCCAAGGAAGAAAAGCCTCCTTCACTTTTACACAGGTGTCATGGTTTTAGAGAAATGTCAAAAATATAGTTGCCTCAGGAGAATTGATGCACCTTTGAAGTGACCTTTGGAAAATCAATATTTCTCCTAGCTTGGTTGGCCAAATGACTTGCTTGATGAGTCAAATGATAACTAGAAAAAAATAGCTTTCCGATGAGCTATCATTAGATCAATTTGGAGTTGAGGAAGACCTTCAAAAGTTAACTGCAACAACACTCTGCCTTTAGGCAACCTCATTTTGCACATTTGACCAGTCTTGGGAGATTTGACTTTTGACAGGGTCAAATGGACACCAAATTCTGAAATTCCATTTGTTATAGAAAGTAAACAGATAAAAATTTCCAACAAGCCCACTTGGAGCAAATTTGGTGCGCGAGAAGGCCTCAAAAATCAGCTGCAAAAGGGCATGGCGCATAGGGACAGAGGCGCGATGCACATGATGGAAAATTGACTTTTTTGCCCAAAAAACTTTGTTTTTCGCCTAGTTTTTTCTCAGTTTGACTTTTTTCTCTCTCATAGTCAAAATCATGATGTAATTTGATGTAGCTTGATGGAATTTGATGTAAATATGCTAAAATTTTACTCATGGAGATAGATACATCATGAAAAGGTAGTTTGAAACTGAATGAATCAGTTTCCTAGGTTTTAGAGGCAAGCTGTTCCACTGCCTACTTTTTAGTTCTTAGTTTAGATCTTGTTGAAACGGCTCCTAAACTCATGAATTTGACCCCTGAAGCCTAGCATGAGTTTTTTTTGGCCTATATCTAGTAGTTTTTCAGTCATTGGTAAAGGTTGGACTCTTGTGAATGCTTTGAGCATTATTGTACATTCATCTCTGCAGTTTAGTAAGGAAATAGACCAGGGTTTGCAGCATTTTGTGGGATTCTTGTGGCAAGTTGATTTATTATTGTTTTTCCTTATGTGATTCAAGTTATCATGTGTTTATGTGTGCCATTATCTCTCTCTTTTCAGCTTAACTAAATGAATCAAGGATAAAGGTACAATTCATTGATGTTGCAGTGCTCTACCTAGGGTTTGTTTTGTTTTCTATGTTTTCTATTGTTTGAAGAGGATCCCTGAAACTTTCATGCCCTCTTCAGCTCCTCACTGGTCTTAAATCTCTCCATTCCACTTATTTCAAGATACTAAACCATTTTCCTACCTCGCCCCACAGAAACCTCTGCAAGACTGTGTCCATTCCCCGGACCCAAATCTGCCTTTCACATTTGAGCTAGCAAACCATCAGAAAATTCAATCAAACACCTCTGAGCACATACCTAGCCTAAAATTAGTCTTTACATCAGTCATCTCAAGTTTCATTGATCATATTTTCCTAAGATTGACAAGGAGAGAGCCCTCTCCTGACCTGGTAGGGCTAGCTACCAGGTTAAGCGTGGTTTGATGTTACCCTAGATCCTACCTTTCTCAGCCTGAGGTAGATTTAGGCAATAACATATTGGCGACCATACCAGGGAAGAAAAGTTTGTTTTTTGCTTTATAAACTACAGACAGAGTCTGAAGTTAGCTAGGTAGCCTTCGAACTGCTCTTGCTCTGCAAGTGCATAGTAGATGAACACTGCTTCAGTCAATCTCCGATTTGGTTTATGAAATGAACATCTGGTTTCCTCAGCAAAATGTAATCAAGTTCAGATCTGATAGTTGATGGTGGACAATGATCAGACACTGGAAGGCTGAAATCATTCACCTGGTGATTCCAAATCAGTTTCGAGATCAGATCCAAGGACTCCACTGGAGGATGAACCTGACCAGCAGAAACATGAAAGGACAATATGGACAGATCAGGTATTCAAGTTGGAATTTCATCCAAGACATTGTGTTCATTGTTATAAATTAATTTTCTCTTTTCCTAAGAATGTCAACAAGGCTTTGCAAAGTATATTGTATTTGGGAAAATATCCTTGGCCTGCATTTGATTCTTTCCCTTTGAAGATTGTAAATACAAAATGTTTGCATACCTTTGAGCTTGATCAAGACCTTTCTTATGAATTTTGTGATGACCATCTTCAAACTGATGAGCCTAAAGAGACCAATACTGATTCTACACCTTTTGTATCTACTCCCACACCTTGTAAACTTCCAGATCGATACAAGCCTCTGATTTTACCTCCTATATCCCATGCTTTCCCTAAAAATTATTACCTACATCTACCAAGATTTGATGGTGAATGCGACAACATCACTACTAAGAGACATGTACTGAATTTTGAGTCTTTTCTCAACCTTTTTGAAGTTGATGAAGAAGATGTTAGTATTAGGCTTTTTGCTCTTTCTTTGCAAGGCAAAGTCAAGAGTTTGTTCAAAACCCTGCCTGATGCGAGCATCTCAGATTTCCAGCAGTTCGTCAAAATTTTCCACGACAGGCGGGTGGTCAAACTTAACCCTTTCTTTATTATAGAAGAGTATAACCAGTTGAAAAGACAACTAGGGGAGATCGTACAACAGTTTTCTGCTCGATTTAACCAAGTTTATTATTCGATGCCTGTTAATATAAGACCTCCTCCTGGATCCGCTCTCTTGCATTACTCGGGTGCCTTTGATCCAGAAATGGAGTTTCAGCTGAGAGAAAGGAACCTTGCAACACTTGAAGAGATGCAAAATAGTGCAGTAGATGTAGAGGCTCATTTGCTGATCAGAAGGGCAAAGTTGAAAGAAGAAAAGGTGAAGAACATAGATTCAGAGGAATCGACATTCTTAGAGGTAAAGCTCGGCATTTTGGTAAGTGTAGTGGAAGAGATGATGCAAAAGATCACTACAAGGAATGACTATGATGTTCAAGGCCGTGGCTTGTTGATTGAAGAGGAACAAGAGGCTGATCCAAAACTTTCTCTTTCTTATCCCAGTCATAGACTTGATAACGATTGTTTTATAGATCATCTTACATAAGAGAGATCTGTTGATATGACATGTATGCTTGATGATGTGTTTTACACTGATGATTTGCCTCAGTTTGATTAGTATGATGATGATGATTATGTTCTCCAAACATAAGCTAATCTTGCAGACAAACCAGCAGCTAGTTTGTGGGAGGAGGAAGTTCACTTTCAGCAGCTCGAATATAGTGATCAGCCATTGCATATCAGCTATGGAAGTGAGGAGGAAAGTGTAGCAAATTATGAAGTAAGTGAAGGATCTTTTCCTTTTTTTTTGCTTCATTTCAGTTCATTAGAGACCACTTTCATGCAATCAAAGATCAACTGTCAACAAGTCTTGATCTGGACCATCTTGAGGGCAATGAAAACCTTGTTCAAGATTTTTCATATCTAGAGTTGCAACACCAAAATGCCTTTGATTGTCAAATTGAAAATGATGATATAGAGGCTGGATCATATGATAAAATGATGCAAGATGATTCTATACCTTTCTGTTTTGAATCATTTTAGTTTTTGAAGGAAAATTTGCATAGTATATCTTCAAATGAGCAGCCTGTAGAAAATCATGCAATCTCATTAGAACCAATAGAAAATGGGTGGCAACAGTCTTTTCAAGTTTTTCACGATCCAATAGCTGATGTGTTGGATGATGTCTACAGTCAAAGTCCTTCTCCTATCTGTGAGCTTGACAAAAGTATTGATACAAACTTGATCTAGCAGCCAGTTTCTTTGTCATTTTCAGCAGGAGTCTCGTCACAAAGCTCAGATGAAAGTTTGCATTCATGGTACGAAGAGAAGAGAATTAATCCATTGGATGAGCTAAGTCCCAGTGTGCATGAAGTTCAATATACTTATGCAGTGTTTTGGAGGCGGATAGAGAATCCATATCATTCAACGGATCTGTTTCTAAGTTTTCATGGGAGTTGCCTTTCAGTAGTTCTTTGTTGTTGTTCATAAGCAAGCACTTGTGGAGAATGCAAACAGCAACCAGAATGCTTACTTGGTTGCATTGGTTGTTTCATTTCACTTGATCAGGTGATGAATGGAACAACTAGAGTAGGTTGTATTGAATAAACTCCATTTTGAGCATATTTTCCAGTTTGTCAGTTGTGTTTTAGTCTTGAGTCATTTTTGTTTTAGTCAGTTTAAAGATAGTTTCAGCTGAGTGTCCAGTTTCAGCTTTTGAGAGTCTTGTTTCAGTTTTGAATTAGTCAGTTCAACTATGAGTCTTGAGTCAAAGTTTCATAGTAATTGGTTTTTGGGTGTTTTGAAGTTATTGACTCCATTGCCCAATGGAAAGGCACTTTTCTGCTCTCCCAAAGATCTACAATTCTTGGCACCTCCAAGGAGCTACCATCCCCATTGGAGCCAGTGTTAGTGTCAGCCTTTGTAGCCTTCCTCCAGTGATCAAATATGCTCTTACAAAATGGTCTCAGAGTGTCAAGGTCAAATTTTGTCATTTCAGTGAGTCTTCAAGCAAAATTTGGTCACTAGGTATTAGGTCTAGGGTTTGTTTTCACTCCTTTCAAAGTTGTCCAAATGTCAGTCCATGTTACCATTCAGCTGAGTGTACCATCATTCAGAGGGTTGTCATCATCATGTCAGATTCGAATGGGTCATTTTACACCTTGTTCATGCTTTAGTTGTGCCTAGGTAAGGTTCATTTCCCTCTCTTAGGGTTTTGAAGGTAATGTCTCTTGGATGGTCAAATCATCAGCAAAAATTGTATCCTGATGTTCATACACCTTCCCCTATCCTTAATGTACCTTATTAAACACTTCCCATCACTGATATCCCTCATATTCCTCATTTTCGCACAAACCCTAGTTTCTTGCTACAATTTGACAATTTTTTAGGCTAGGCCTGTGTTTTTCCCTTTTGGATCCCTTCCCCTCACTCAATCTTTGAAATTCCACTTTCCCCTGCTTCCTAACATCCCTCCCTACTTCCCAAAATTTTCTCAAGAATTTAGAAGCCCTTTATCCCCTTCATTTCACTTCATTTCGACAAATCCCCTGTTCCACACATCGCGATAGGTTTTACTCCAATGATGTTTCTGAGCAAGTTAAGATAAATTTGGGAAAAATGAGAGAGGTTTTTGTCCACAATAGGCAAAGGAAGAAAAACCTCCTTCACTGTTTACACATGTGTCATGGTTTTAGAGAAATGTCAAAAATACAGTTGCCTCAGGAGAATTGATGCACCTCTGAAGTGACCTTGGGAAAATCAAGATTTCTCCTAGCTTGGTTCGCCAAATGACTTGGTTGATGAGTCAAATGATAACTAGACACAAATAAATTTCTAATGAGCTATCATGAACTCAATTTGGAGTTGATGAAGACCTTAAAAAGTTGATTGCAACAGCACTCTGCCTTTAGGCAGCCTCATTTTGCACATTTTGACCAGTCTTGGGAGATTTGAATTTTGATAGGGAAAATGAACTCCAAATTAAAAAATTAAAGCTTTTTTGGAAAGTAGACTCAATTATGTTTCCAACGAGCTATCCCGCGCCAAATTTGGACACTGGAAAGGCGTCCAAAACTGGTCTATAAAAATGCACAATGCACCTAGGTAGTGGTGCGGCGCACCTTTTCATCAGTGGTCCGCACCTTTAACACAGAAACAGTGCGGTCAGGTGCGCTGGAAACATGACCATTAGGTGCGGGACCACAGGTAATACTAAGAGAAAGTGTGGAACTAGATATTTTCATCAGTGTCTCAGGAGGAAGGAGGACCTTTAGGACAGCAGGAGGTCAAAGAGACTGAGACCTTGAGCAAAGGAACAAGCAGTTGGAGGATCGGCACACGATCATGGAGCTCCAAAACATAAGAGAAAACCGAGAAGCAGCCAAGAGGAGAAAAATCAAATTGACACCAGTAGAACAAGAGATTGAAGCTGATCGTGAAGCTGCTGGAGAAGGCTAACAAAGAGAAAAAGATGTTGAGGCACGTGGCCTATCACTATTTGGCGAGAAACAAGATTTACAAAGCGAGAATAAGGACCTTGAAGGCCAAATTGAGGAAAACTTTGAGGAGGAAGAAAGAGAAAGACAAGCTCAATATTTTGGCTGAGGGTTCCTCAGCCCAACATAGCACTTGATCCAGGACACTCAGCCCAAATTTCAAGAAATTTGGGATACTTTTTGTAAATTTTGAATTTTTGGAGCAAAACACAGGTTTTTCTGCCTGGTGCGCCGCGCCACCTGGCGCGCGCTTTTGCTAGGGACCTCCTTTGGAGGAAAACTCAAAATTTTTGAATTCCTCAGGAAAAGATATGAATGCCCACAAATGGCCAAGAAATTTTGTAAAGTTTTGAGCTTCCAAAAGGGTCAAAAACACCTCAAAAATGCCCTTTCTGCCCCTTTTCGGCCACACAGGAAGCAATGTTGGGAGAACTCAATTTTGGAGAGGAAAATGGACACCAAAATCTAAAATTCTACCTGTTCTGGAAATTAGACAGACAGACCTTTCCAACAAGCCCACTTGGAGCAAATTTGGTTGACGGGAAGGCCTCCAAAATCAGCTGCAAAAGGGCACAGTGCACAAGGATAGAGGCGCGGCACACAAGATGGAAAATTGACTTTTTTGCCCAAAAAACTCTGTTTTTCGCCTAGTTTTTTCTCAGTTTAACTTTTTTCTCTCTCATAGTCAAACTCATGATGTAATTTGATGTAACTTGATGGACTTTGATGTAAATATGCTAAAATTTCACTCATGGAGGTAGATACATCATGAAAAGGTAGTTTGAACCTGAATGAATCAATTTCCTAGGCTTTAGAGGCAAGCTGTTCCACTGCCTACTTTTTAGTTCTTAGTTTAGATGTTGTTGAAACAACTCCTAAACTCATGAATTCGATCCCTAAAGCCTAGCATGAGTTATTTGTTGCCTATATGCAGTAGTTTTTCAGTCATTGGTAAAGGTTGGACTCTTGTGAATGCTTTGAGCATTATTGTACATTCATCTCTGCAGTTTGGCAAGGAAATAGACCAGGGTTTGCAGCATTTTGTGGGATTCTTGTGGCAAGGTGATTTAGTATTGTTTTGCGTTCTGTGATTCAAGTTATCATGTGTTTATGCGTGCCATTATCTCTCTGTTTTCAACTTAACTAAATGAATCAAGGATAAAGGTACAATTCATTGATGTTGCAGTGCTCTACCTAGGGTTTGTTTTGTTTTCTATGTTTTCTATTGTTTGAAGAGGATCCCTGAAAATTTCATGCCCTCTTCAGCTCCTCACCGGTCTTAAATCTCTCCATTCCACTTATTTCAAGATACTAAACCATTTGCCTACCTCACCCCACAGAAACCTCTGCAAGATTGTGTCCATTCCCCAGACCCAAATTTTCCTTTCACATTTGAGCCAACAAACCATCATAAATTTCAATCAAACACCTCTGAGCATATACCTAGCCTAAAATTAGTCTTTACATCAGTCATCTCAATTTTCATTGATCATATTTTCATGAGATTGACAAGGAGAGAGCCCTCTCCTAACTTGGTAGGGCTAGCTACTAGGTTAAGCGTGGTTTGATGTTACCTTAGATCCTACCTTTCTCAGCCTAAGGTAGATTTAGGCCCTAACAACATGTACTTGTTCGATCGTGATCAGATGATCCATTATGTATTTTCAGTTCCTTATACTTGTATACACAATGGATCCGCTTGTACTTGATGTGCGGACATGCTTTACTTTCTCTGAGCATGGGTATGCCTGCCTCAGACAGTTGTTTCTTTCTGATCTTCTTTTGCTGGCTTGGCAGGCTGAAATCTGGTGAAGTCCTTCCTGGTTTTTTATAGGTTTCCTTTCTATATACTTAATACATTTTAGCCATCATGTTCCCCTTCTGACCTCATATATTAGGGGGCATCTGTTATAGCTCCAAATACCACCTTATGTATTTGTGATACTTGGTTTATGGCCTAGGGCAACCCCTCCTTCCAGATTTGGTCCAAATATTAAAAAAATAGTCTTTTACTCCCTATAGATGACTTTGCCCTGTATTAAACACGTGTACACGCAGGTCAGTCTATACACAACCCGCGTATATGTCTTAAAACACTTAAAAAAATTAAATTTCCTTAATTATGGGCGGAGATCATGGGTTTTACCTATTGATTAGCGATTAGTGCCTATGGCCCAACTATTCCAAACTATTTCCCAACTAAAAAACTACTTTGGGAGAAGTATAAAAATACTTCAATTGGAAGGCCTTAAGGAGGAGAGAAAATAGAGAATTACTCTGCTAAGATTATCCCCTGATCAAGTCTGAAGATCCATGTGCTTCAAGTACTTCCCCAAGTTTAGGAAACCCTTGTTTCCTTAAGAGTTGATATCCTTTCACTTGTGGGAGATATCCTTGTGTTGGTTATGGAAGGAGCCTTTTGAAGATTGGGACTGGACGGACCTAGAGGACGGTTCCGCTTGGAGCCAGAAGAGGAAGACTGAGGTGAACTCTTTCTATGTTTTGATTATAGTTATCTGCAATAAAAGAAACACTGTCTTGTTCCTAATATCAACTTTGTTCATGCATCTGATGTTATTGTTATGGTTTATATATGAATGACTATTTCAATGTATAACTGATCATCTATTTATATGCTATAGAGTTGATTTCACTATAATGCTTTATCTATATGATGTTGTGTGTCTTTGAATTGGTTGTTTTGTAGGTTCAAAGATCATGAAGAGTTGCAGAGGGTTTGAACCCTGGCTGGAACTACCTGAATGAAGGACCCCCAGGTATGTACATGCTTGCATAGTTTGCTCTTTTAAGCATTTTTCTTGAGTTATTTTCTTGTTTCTTGTTGTGGATTACTCCCGCTCTGCTAGGGTTCTGACCCAAAACCCTAGGGGACTTTATCCCTTAACATTAAGTAGCCTTGTCCATAGTGGCTAATGCGTATGCTCCTGTGAACTGTGATAGTCTAGTCAAGTTCTCGGTTGGATTGAAAGGAATGTCCTTCCAAACAACGTCCATCGACTTGTTTCCAGGTGGGAATTTGGGTGTATCTACCCTTCTCCTTTTTCTCTGCCTTCTAACTACAGCGTTCTGGAGAGGGATATAGAACACATCAAGTGCAGGTATTTTAGTTACTTTAAGAACAATTTCTGATGTGGGTAGAGCAGTGATAATTTCAGTATGTTGAGACATTGTCGCTTGTTACTCCATAGGCTTGGGAATTGTCTCCTTATGAACATGCAGAGGAGTTTTAAATTCCTCTGTTTCTTGGGTATTTATGGCTTTGGGAGTGCCTTGCAATTTCTGATTAAACTGATCCCACTTCTACTCCAAACTACTATTGTTGGCCTGTGAACTGATCTTTGTAGTCAGGGTGCTCATCAAATGTTTCTCAGCTGACTTCCTACTGGACTCAGCTGTGTTGTCTGTGTCTTGGGGTTTCCCTGTGTATGGTGTCTTCTCAATGTTTACCTGAGAGTCTACTTGAGAGCTAGGACCTCCATTATCAATAATGACTCTTGGTGTAGACTTATCCTCGAGCTTTAATAGATGCATTGGGATCACCTGGAGCCTCTCATTTTTGAATTCCTGAAATCTTTGAAAATCTATAGGTTTCAGATTTGTCTTTTCCCATTCGAACGCTTGTTCGAAGGATATGACCGACTGTAACAAATCCTCAAAACAATTATCTTCATGGTTGTATGGCTTGAGCTTTACTCTAGTAGTGACATTATATGCCACTTTGTTTGGATCAAATTTCCTTTTAGGCAACATATGAAGCCTGAGGGATTCCATATGTGTTGATTCCTTAGTAGCATGAACAAAATTTGTTAAAGAAAAAGAACCGCATTTGACAGGGAAGGTGGGCCATAATTATTTCTTGCCGTCTTTGAGAACTTTAGTCAGGCCCCTTCCCACAGTCTGGTAGGCAATCTCTCTTGCTAATAATTTATTAGAAACATATAAAAGAAGGATGTGTGGATCATTTATGCTACCAAAAACCCTAATGTAGGTGAACCATTCTTCAATGAAATATTTTCTGACAGTAAGCAGGTCTGCTGCAGCTTCTTGGGAAAACCTGGGGCTTTCTTATTAAAAATTATTTGATGTAGGGGCAACACAATAGCATGAAATATATTATAGAAGTGAGGTATGTAATGTTATTCAAATATATGTTTATGACTCAGATGGATTGGGTAGGGATCCTCTAAGGTCCATTTGCAACCCATGGTTCAAAATGTTGTGCAAAAATAGATAGCATCCATAATGTAGGCACTAAAATAGAAGGGAGGGAGGTTATATGAAGGGGAGGCTTTATTCTGTCGATATTCGGTAATGGTGGTGGCTATGTTTTCAGATAGGATGGAAGGCCAATTCATGATATGGGAATTAACACAGGCATCAATCGGAGGAATCCATTCTATTGAAAACTTAGTATTATTGGGTAACCCATACAATCTACATAACATGGCTACTGCATAGTTGTAGGGGTTTTCCAAAGAGGCTATAGCATACATACCCAATTTGTCATTTTTGAATTTGTTGTCCAACACTCTCCAACCCTAGATTAGTTTGAAGGGGTCTGGGTTCTTCTTTGTGAAGTTAGCTATAAATGTGTTGTCGTAGATATCTGCTGGTCAGGTATGTGGTACATTTTCTTCAAGTCCTTTGCTCTAAACGACCCTATGAGCTCCATTCTTGAATTCTTGAATTGCCTATCTTCAACGATAAGGTTTTCGATCACCCACCTGATCATATCCGTGTATGGGAAAATTTTAGCTCTTGATTTTATCCTATGAAGGAAATAACATGAAGAATCTCTGCATTGAAGTCCTGAAGGCCTTATTGAGTCAACTGTTTCTCTCGTAATAGTGATTTTAGGACACTCGTCCTCCAGCCTATTGTAAATCACTTCCCAAGTTTTTGCGCCTCCGGTAGCATCACAAACTGTATCAGCGAAGATAGGAGCCATATCTGTAAACCCAGATTCAACAATGGTCTGTTTTCTCTGTTTCTGCATCACCATTCTTAGTGACATGTCTTTTATAGCTTGCTTGACATTGGATCATGAGAAAGGTTTAATGAGATACTCAATTGTAACTACCCATAACCTGGAAAATGATTATCCTTTCTTGGGCCGCTAAATATTTATCAACCTGTCAACTCATTTGTTTTGGTATTTAAAACGTAATTATTTCAAACATTTTACCACTCTTAATCACGCAACGTAATCTTTAAATGGATATAGTATAGCTCTACCAGATGCATAAAGCAAAATGTGATTGCAGATATCACAATATCGCATTTCGCAAATCGCTAACGGACATTCTAATGGCATGGCTAAATTTGTTGCAAAGTTTGTGAAGTGCGAAATGAGATTGAGAAATGACAAGGTGCTATTTATCGGGTTATCGCAGTGGGAGACCTAATCGCATATCGCAATTTTTAAGGTGTTTTAAAATAGTCATGCGGAAAAGTGCGATTAGCAATTTGCGATGTGGATTTCATCCTTAGTTCGTTTTGCAAGGTTTGCTAGGTATTTTCTCAGAGTTAGGTATTATTATCCTAAGCCTAAAAATTTAAAAGGGTCCCCATTTATAACTCTAACCTTAGCTATTGTTCTTTATAAATGGGGGGTTGTTTCATAGTACAACAATTGGTGATTCATTTGGGAGAACCAGTTATCTCTAAGTAGTTTTCTGAAATTTCTAAAAACCTTCAAAGTAAATAGAGTAATAAGAATAATGATTACGAGTTATAAGGTAAACAACGTTTCTCTGGAATAATCATTACTTGCTCAGTTTATTTACTTAATTACTTTACTCTTGTAATGATAGAAGTATAAACGTTCGCATCAGCGAATAAAAAGGTTTAAAGTAATATAGCAAGTATCTTCTGCAGATTAGTTTTTTGGTGTTTACTCCTTTATCACAGATAGAGCCTTTCCTTCCAGCAAGTGTTCATAGCCTTGACAGGGTTATATTTTAACCAACAATGATTCATTATCCCATCTGTATGAATTTTCAAATTTCAAAATGATATTCACTTGGATTGAATGTCACTTGGACCTTGTCCCCTTTTTCCTTTTCTGAATGCAATATTTTTCATTTTTGTTTTCTTAAAAGACATTGTCTAGGCGTGGTAACCTACTAATGACAATTCCATTCACTGTTTGTAATTAAACTGAACAAGTTGGCTCTTGATGAGACCCCTTGTCTTCTAATTGAGGAGATCATTAGCTATTACCCTGTTTGATATGCAATATTGGTAATATCAGTTTAATCACTTCCCTATGAACATGGTAAACAATCTCGTAATGAGACTTTTTGTCTTCTAAGTTTATATATTTTAGAATTACACTCTAAAAAAGGAAAATTTTAACAAGTGGGGTGGATCATTGGCTCTTTTGAGAGTTTTGGGTGATAATGATAGAGTTTTTAAGATATTGATATGCAGAAAGTCCTTACTAGGTTAAAGATTCTTTTCTTGACAAATAACAAAACCTTCATATTCTATAAAGATAAGAGTTTGTTCGTAAAATAAATGTTTTAAGCAAGATCAAGTTTTTCCAAAGAAATCAAGTTTACTTTAGTACTCAAATTCCCTAATTATTCCTTTTAACTCATTCTTTTTTATAAAAGCGAAAAAACAGAAATGTTATCAAAGATTTTATTTTGAAAAGTCAAAAATAAATAGTAGCTAACCATTATTTTGCTAAAATGGAATATGTTACAAAATTAGAAGAGGCTATCTCCTAGGAAAAATATCTTTCAAAATTTGTTCATTAACGGGCAAAGAATCCTTCTTACCTGACAAGTCTTCTAAAAGAAACGTTGATTGTCGAAATTTTTCAATGATTTGAAAAGGTCTAAGCCATAGTCTTTGGAATTTGGTATGTCTACCCTTTTCCTCATGTGCTTTGTCCCATTTCAGATCCAAGTCACCTACTTCAAGAGTTTTTTGACTGGCAGAAGTTGTGTCAAAAGAAGCTTTGACTAATTGTTGATGATGGAAGTGGGTTGCTTTAGCCTTTTCTCTTTCTTCTTCAAGCTTGAGAATCTGAAATTGTCTAGCCCGAAGAGAAGAAGAAGGGTTTTCATCAATGAATTGTAATAGGGCGAGAGATGGGATTGCTACGTTTCTGGGAAGAACAACTTCTTTTCCATAAACTAAAGCAAAAGGAGAAGAACTAATAGAGGCTTTTTGAGTAATCGTGTCTGCCCATAGAGAAAATGTTAATGCTTTGTGCCAATTCCTATGATTTTGATCAATAGTCCTTTTGATAATTCTGATGAGGTTCTTGTTTGTTGATTCTGCTAATCCATTACCTTGAGGATAATAATTGGCTGAATATTTCAACTTGAAACCTCGTTTTAGAGCAAACTCTATCATTGTATTTCCACGAAAGTAAGATGCATTGTCAAACATTAAAGCTAAGGGTAATCCAAACCTAGTAATTATGTACTTATCAATGAAGTTTGTGATGTTTTCTGTATTAGCTATCTTTAATGGGACAACTTCTACCCACTTTGTAAAATAATCAGTAGTTGTAAGGATGTACCTATGATGTTCGGAAGAGTTAGGAACAATATCACCAATTATGTCTAATCCCCATTGTTCGAATGGTTGTTGGATGTTCATTGGTTGTAAAGGGAATGCTGACTTTCTTTCTCTTCCAGATGTGGTTTGACAAGTTTTGCACTTCCTTGCATATTCATGAGCATCTTTAAATACCATTGGCCAATAATATCCTGCATGTAGGATTTTGTCAGCTGTGGTATTTCCTCCAAAATGTCCTCCAGCTGGTCCATCATGTGATTTCTGCATGACCTTTTTAGCTTCAGGTTTCTCTTGGCATCTTAGCAATACTGAATCATAATTTTTCCTAAACAATACATCATTGACTAGCTCATACTGATTTGATTTCAATCTTAAAGCCTACTTTGTTTTATAATTAAGATGCATAGGAGCATATCCGTTTTTTAGATAGAAGTTCAAATCAGCATATTGTGATTGTGTATCAATGAGGCTTACCTTTGATTTTTTCACTTCATTACCTTGATCTTCTTCTGGTGGTAACTGGGAAGCTCCTGTTAACATCCTGCAAAAACCTTGGACCCTAACAATTTTAGCTGGCCATATTTCTACATCATATTCTTGTAGTGTAGTCACCTAATTAGCTCTTTTCTCCCCTACTTCTCTTTGGATCAATAGTTGTCTTACTGCAGGGTAGGGTACAACTATCTTTGTATGGGTTTTAAGAAGAAAAGGTCTGAAATGTTTCAAAGTTTTAAAAACTGCAAATGCTTGTTTTTTGATAGCTGAATAATTTAATTCGGCGCCTTGCAATTTAGAACTGAAAAAGGAGATGGGTGCCTCGATATTTTCATCGTTCAACTGTGTCAAAACTGCTGCATATGATGTATCAGATGAAAAAGTATATAATACAAAAGGTTTGAGAAAGTTAGGGGTTGTCAATGAAGGAGCATTAATAATGGCTTTTTTAATCAACTCAAATGACTCTCTTTCATCCTTGTTCCATCTGAAAACTGTGTTTTTTCTTATCATTGCTTGAAGGGGTAGGACAATTTGTGAAAAATCTGGGACAAATCTTTTTACAAAATTTATTTGGCCTATGAATGATTGCATGGTTTTTTTGTTGTGTGGGAGGGGAATCTTTTCAATCTCTTGGACTCTATCAGGATCAATGTAAATTCATTTCTTGGATACTATAAACCCAAGGAGTTTGCCTTCTGGTAAAGCAAAATAAGATTTTTTGGGATTTAAGGAAATGCCAAATTTCTTGCATCTTTCGAAAATATGCTTCGGGTCACTTAAATGATTGTTCCTATCCTTAGAATAGACTGTGATATCATCCAAGTAAATAACAACCAATTTATTAATTAGACCTCTAAAGGCAATGTCCATAGCACGTTGAAATGTGGCACCATCATTAATGAGTCCGAAAGGCATCTCCTGATTGCCATATGTTCCCCACTTGGTCCTAAATGTTGTATTTAATCTGTCATCTGGATGCACAAGAATTTGATTATATCCTGAGAATCCATATGGAAAAGACATTAATTCAGAACCTGCAGCTAATTGAAATATCTGTTCCATAGTAGGCAAGGGAAAATTATCTTTTTGAGAAGATTTATTCAGGTTTCTAAAATCAATACAAATCCTAAAATCACCGTTCTTTTTCCTTACGGGTACCATATTTGATACCCACTTAGAATGTCTAACAGGGAAGATTATTTTGGCCTTCAGAAGCTTGTTCAATTCAAATTTGATTTGACTCTCAAGGTTTGGGTGAATTTTTTGAAGCTTCTGTTGAACTGGCTTTTCATTCGAAGTCATAGGTATGGTATGTTGAATTATAGAGGTATCATAGGTCTTGAGATCTGTGTAATCCCGGGCAAAGATGCCTTTATATGTTTTCAGTAACCTAATGAATGATATTCTTTCTTCAAATGATAGGCCAAGACCTAGGTTGACATTTTGAGGTTTTTCATTTGACCCTAGGTTTACTACTTCAAATCTCAGAGTAGAACTTTGAGTTTTGGAATTAGTAATTCTCTTGAACCTATCCTCTAGATCATATAGATCTTCCATCTTAACCATGGACTTTGGGATTGGGTTCTGATCATGATCATGTTTGATTTCTAGATCATGCTCATGTTCATCTATGACCTGTTCTTCATATGACCCTTCTGATGTAAGGAAATTAACTATATATGCATCGTTGTTGAATACTCTCCAATTTGTTACATTGTCGGGAATAGATGGCCTAAATATTAACTCTATTGAAAATATGTCTGGACTAAAGTCTTCTGAGGGTATAAGCCTAGATGCCACATTAGCAAGTAAGTCAGCACTTGCATTTTGCAGTCTAGGGACTGAAGATATGTTAAAAGCAAAAAAATGAGAAGTCAATTTCTGAGCTAAAGATTGATAGTGTTTAAGGTACCCAGAGACACAATGAATTGTATTTCTCACATGTTTCACAATTATTTCATAATCACCATAGACTTGCAGGTATTTGACATTAAGACCAATGGCTTTATACAGTCCTTGGATCAATGCTTCATATTTAGCGATATTATTAGTGCACTGGAATTCAAGTCTGCAGGCTAGCATGGTTTTCTCTCCTTGCGGATTGATCAAAATGCATCCTGAACCTACGCCGTCTTTTGATTTAGAACTGTCAAAATAGAGAGTCTAGAACAGAGAGTTATTAGAAACTTTATCTACTAAATTTAGACATTTGGAATCATTTGTTTGTGAAAAATTTTCGATTTGAGAAACTATGACGTTGTCTAAAAAAGGAGACCTTTGAGCATTAAAAGATACTAAAGAGGACTCAGCTAAGTAATTTCCGATGATATTATTAGTAAAGGCAATAGGTTCGTTACTTCCCTCGAGGTCGGAGACTGTATATTTCATGAATTTCTTTTGGTCTACCCTGATTTGGTTTGGTTTACCATTGTGTGGCAACCACATGTGAGACCAATCAGTTGCGAAATAACTGTGCAAGTTTTCAAACCAATCCCTACTGAGAATCAAACCATAAAATTCAGGGATATCAGCCACCAAAATATCAATTATTTGTGAAACTTTTGGATTAGAGGAAAGGCTAATTGAAACTAATGTTATTTCTCCAAGCACCTCTACTTTTGTCCTATCTCACTGAACTATGTGTACTACAGATTTTTGAGGTGTAATGTTCAATTTGGTACACAAAACTCTTGGAATTATATTTGAGGAGGCTCCTGAATCAACAAGGTAGTTGTGAAGATTCTTGTTGAAAATTTCATAAGTGAGCAGAAATGGAGGAACATGAGTAATAGAATTATCACCAATTAGAACTAGATCTGAAGGATCTACTTTGTTTGAGGATGAGGGAGGTTTTCCCATATCGTAGGTAGCTTGAGTAACTACAGCAGATGGCTGGAGAGATACTGGAATTGCTTTCAAATCTCTTAATAAAATCTTTTGTTGCTGCTTGAGTTTAATAGCTCATGTAACGAGATGTTAGCTCTAGTATTTTTCATGTCTTCCACTATATTGTATTCAATTGTATCTGAGATTACCAATGTTTTTGAGGCATTTGGGGAATCTGGAGGAATAGGATCTGTTTGACTAATCTTATATTCTTAGCTATTGTTTTCTCCTTTGTAGAAGTAGCAACTTTTTGCTTTTGATTTGTGATAGGCATGTCAGGATATTTTTACTTCTTGTAGTCACCAGCATTGCTTGTGCCTCTTCTTCAGTTGGGAGGATGAAATCCCACATCCAATTTAGTTCAATTTCTTCTTTTGTTTTAGCTTCCTCTTTGTTTGGCGAATCTTCTTCTGCTTCTTGATCAGACTCAACATTTGAAATGGTGTTTGGGGTTGTGATGTAGAAGAAGGGTTCCTTTTGAATGATCAAAAATGTTTCTTGGGAGCAGAGGATTCTGCGAACTATTTCTTAATCTCAACCATTTCATTAGACATTGTTTTTAACACTTTCTCAAGGCCTTCAAGATCGAAAGGGTCCTTTGAATTTTTCTTCTTAGAGTAATCCTTAAATGTTACTTTCTTTGACTTCCTTTCGTCTATTTGTGATCTCTTTTCCAAAGCTATGATTCTTCTTTCTACATATAGGGCTTCTTTCATGTTTTCTACAAGGGTAGCCTTATTGGCTTTATCTACAAAAATCACAATATTAGAAGGAAGAGATGATATATACCATTCTGTTTTTACATCTATAGCAGGCTTAGAGGCAGCTGGGATTTTATTTAGCAATTTGTTAAATATGGAGTTGAAATCTTTGATCTTTTCATCTGGATTAGCTTTCAAATTAGAAGATCATTTATCAAAGATGTTATCGTCCTATGATCACCAAATTTTCCAAAAAATACTTCTTGAAAAGTACCCTAGTCTCTAATTGAACCCGCTGGAAGGGGAAAATACCAAGACCCAGCAGATCCTTGGAAAGTATAAGGGAAAAATCTAATTACAACATCTTCATGTGCAACCCCATTGAGATTCATGGCTAACATAAAATTATTTAGATGTTCTTCGGTCGGGAGAGCATCATCGGGATTATACTTAGGCAGCCATTTTTCTGGGTTTGCTGGGAGTGCATTTGGATTTGCAAGTTGGACAACACCAGGATTTTTCCAAGGTTAATTGGCCATAACTTGAGTTGGGAATTGAGAATATGGGAAGGTCGGTCAAGAACTAGGTATAGATGGTGAAGAACTTACTACTAGGTTAGTACTGCTAATTGTAGTACTAATTGGAGAAGTGGATAGGTGAGAAGTTGTGGATGGAGTAGAAGTGGATGGGGAAGTGAATGGATGGAAAGGTGATGTGATCTCACTAATATTTGATTCAGATGTTGATGAAGTGACTTTCCTACATCGTGGATGGATGGGGAACTCGAAAGGGGTGACCCCAAGTCTTTCACTTTACAGTCTAGTCAATACACTAGTTTGTTGTAATAAGGAGGTAACACTTTCTTCAGAAACTTTGGGTCTCTCTGGTTTCTCAGTGGAAATGGATATCTGTTCCAATTTCTGTATCAAAGAATGAACTTCGAGAGACTCGGGAGTGTAATCTGGAGAGGGTGGTTGCCTCACTACTTCAGGAGATGAGGGAGATGTTTCTACAATTTCACACTTCTGATCAGGAGATTCTAAACGAAATTTAGAAGGTGTAGAAATGTTGGAGGATTTTTTACTCTTATGAATGATCTTTGAATGATCTTGAGTTTTATATGCTATTCACAGTTGAATGCCCTCCTTCTAGCGCCAAAATGTTGCAGCCTCAGGATTTTGCTGCTAAAACATGGGGGGTAACCACTCGGTCCGGACCTTAAGACAACTCCTTTTCCGTTTAAATTGGTGGCTCCAACTGGGGATAATGGGACCAGTTTCCCAGTGTGGGTTTTAAGATGAGATTGGGTGGTTCATGAGTGTTTGCAATAGAATAATGATAATCTAAGTGACCTATTCTATGATGCAATTTCTCTAACTAACTTATTCTAATATAAACCTAGGTATTCCTGTGTGGTATGTGATCTACAAAGATATCTATTTAACATGTGATAATAAAGATCGAACAAAACTAAACAGAGATGATAACGTAAAAGATAATTCCTTTGACTAAATAGTTAGTCAAAGGAATTCATAAAATATATCGCATATATGATGAGATATATATGAAAATTACAATTTCAGCTAGGCATCATACAAAAGTACAATTAACGCTTAACATAAAGAATAAATCTCACATATACCCCATGAAAGTAAAGTTTTTTAACTAATTAAATGTAAACAAAATCAAGCATACAAGATAATAGTACCATATGTGTGAAGTCCTGATCATTTGACAAATAACATAGACTAACTTCTTTCTTCAAATCAAATTGTCTCCCAAGAATACAAAAGTGCATCAACAAAGGAAAGTAGTCGAATATCTAAAATAAATGATCATGTTCCATAATTTCACCAAAGCATTCACAAACTTACAATAGTGCATTCTTTGCAAATGTTTTTCATAAAATTCTAGACCTTTCTCTAAATGCATGAGAAGGGTATAAATACTATTCTAACTAATGTGCAAAAATAGATTATACAAAATTTGAGGAGGTTTCAAACAACCTTCCTCCTAACTAGGTAACTAACTCCAAAAATAAACAGGGGCTAAATAAACAAAACTAAGAGGATGACTTGTTGTCTGCCATATTGTCCTTTAAATCGCAAATATCGGTCATCAATTGAATTTGAGGAGGTGTCTGGAAATGTGTCTTGAGTTGTCCTGTGAAGATCGCATCGGTGAGCGGTGGCATCATCCGTTGAGTTGTATGAAGGGAATGGTTGAGAGTCATAATCTGGCTGTGTGGATTAACAAGATACTGCCAATATGACTCCCAGTTGGTCGTGGTTAGTTTTGTAATTGCCTCTCTTTGACTCCCCACCTTTTCTTGCCAACCTTTATACAAAGCATTTAAATCAGGAATTTCTTTCGTATTGCGTTCTTTAATGAGATTGGTGGTGAAAAGGATGTGATTCACTGCCTTAATGATATTCTTTGATACCCTAGCTTCCCTTGCGACTGCTAACTCAACCTGTTTGATTCTCGTATCCCAATCTGTGAAGAGAATGTCTTTACGAGTTTCCTCAATCTCGGGTAGGTTGGCTTTCCTTCCATCTTCTGTTTCCTGCGATTTGATGAACTTAGAGATTCTGGTGTTTAAATTGTTAAACTTCGTTCTCTGGTCAATTGCCTTATCTGTCAGCTGGTCGCTAGTAGTCAGATAGGGAGTAATGTGTGACATCTTCTGGCAGAAATACTCCTGCTATTTAACCAGAAGGGAATTTAATTCCAGGGCCTCTTTAATAAACTCCTTAGTAGTGGGAATATCCTTGTATCTTTCCATGGATTGCTGCATTTCTTGGAGTTGCATGTTTTTGGATGATATATTGGCTTCATGGCTTATTTTCAGGACCTCCATGTCTTGCTGCAATTGTGCAAGCTTCTCAGCCACCTCCCTGTTTGCACTTGATTTCTCTGCCTCGAGCTCTTGTTCGAGCTGCGTAATCCTCTCCTCTTTTTCCCTTAGTAAAGTAGAGACTTAAGTAGCCTTGTCCATAGTGGCTGATGTGTATGCTCCTGTGAACTATGATAGTCTAGTCAAGTTCTCAGCCGGATTGAAATGAATGTCCTTCCAAACAACGTCCATTGGCTTGTTTCTCTGCCTTCTAACTATAGCCTTGTGGAGAGGGCTATAGAACACATCAAGTGGAGATATTTCAGTTACTTTAAGAATAATTTCTGATGTGGGCAGAGCAGGGATAATTTCAATATGCTAAGATGTTGTCATTTGTTCCTCCATAGGCTTGGGCTTTGTATCCTTATGAACATGTAGAGGAGTTTTACATTGCTCTATTTCTTGGGTATTTGTGGCTTTGGGAGTGCCTTGCAATTTCTGATTAAACTGATCCCAATTCTACTCCAAACTACTACCTTTGGCCTCTGAACTGATCTCTGTAGTCGGGGTGCTCATCACTTGTTTCTCAGTTGACTTCCTACTGGACTCAGCTGTGTTATTTGCATCTTGGGGTTTCCCTGTGTCTGGTGTCTTCTCAGTGTTTACCTAAGAGTCTACTTGAGAGCTAGGACCTCCACTATCAACAGTGACGCTTGGTGTATACTTATCCTCGGGCTTTAATAGATGCATTGGGATCACCTAGAGCCTCTCATTTCTGAATTCCTGGAATCCTTGAAAATCTTCAGGTTTCAGATTCGCCTTTGCCCATTCGAATGCTTGTTCGAAGGATACGACCAACTGTAAAAAATCCTCAAAATAATTATCTTCATGGTTGTATTGCTTGAGCTTTACTCCAGTAGTGACATTATATGCAACTTTGTTTGGATCAAATTGCCTTTTAGGCAACGTATGAAGCCTGAGGGCTTCCATATGTGTTGATTCCTTAGTAGCATGAACAAAATTTGCTAAAGAAAAATAACCGCATTTGACAAGGAAATTGGGCCATAATGACTTCTTACCGTCTTTGAGAACTTTAGTCAGCCCCCTTCCCATAGTTTGGTAGGCAAACTCTCTTGCTAATAATTTATAAGAAACATATAAAGGAAGGATGTGTGGATCATCTGTGCTACCAAAAACCGGAATGTAGGTGAACCATTCTTTAATGAAATATTTGCCGATAGTAAGCAGGTCTGCTGCGGATTTTTGGGAAAACATAGGGGCTTTCTTATTAAAAAAAAATTGATGTAGGGGCAACACAACAACATAAAATATCTTATAGAAGTGAGGCCTGTAATGTGATTCCCATATTTGTTTATGACTGAGATGGATTGGGTAGGGATCCTGTAAGGTCCATTTCCAACCCATGGTTTGAAATGTCGTGCAAAAACAGATAGAATCCATAATGTAGGCACTAAAATAGAAGGGATGGAGGTCATCTGAAGAGGATGCTTTCTTCTGTCGATATTCGGTAATGGTGGTGGCTAGGTTGTCAGATAGGATGGAAGGCCAATTCATGATATGGGAATTAACACAGGCATCAATTAGAGGAATCCATTCTATTGAAAACTTAGTATTATTGGGTAGCCCATACAATCTACATAACATGGCTGTTGCATTATTGTAGGGGTTTTCCAAAGAGGCTATAACATACATACCCGATTTTTCATTTTTGAATTTGTTGTCCAACAGTCTCCAACCCTGGATTAGTTTGAAGGGGTCTGGGTTCTTCTTTGCGAAGTTAGCCACAAATGCGTTGTCGTAGATATCCTGCGGGTCAGGTTTGTGGTACATTTTCTTCAATTCCTCTGCTCTGAATGACCCTATGAGCTCCATTCTTGAATTCTTGAATTGCCTATATTCAATGGTAAGGTTTTCGATCACCCACCTGATCATATCTGTGAATGGGAGGATTTTAGCTCTTGCTCCTATCCTGTGAAGGAAAGAACAGGCAGCATCCATGCATTGAAGTCCTGAAGGCCTTGTTGAGTCAGATGTTGCTCTCGTAACAGTGATTTTAGGATTCTCGTCCTCTAACCTATTGTAAATCACTTCCCAAGCTATTGCGCCTATGACAGCATCACAAACTGTTCAGCAAAGATGGGAGCCATCTTTGTAAACTCAGATTCAACAACGGTCTGTTTGCTCTGTTTCTGCATCACCTTTCTTAGTGACATGTCTTTTGTAGCTTGCCTGAAATAGACAAGATATATCAGCGTAGACGATATCAAGTAATTAAGACTGAAAGCTTCTCTAAAATGACTTTGGATCGTGAGAGAAAGGTTTAATGAGATAGTCGAGTGTAACTACCCATAACCTGGAAAATGATTATCCTTCCTCAGGCCGCTAAATATTTATTAACCTGTCAACTCATTTGTTTTGGTATTTAAAACGTAATTATTTCACACGTTTTACCGCTCTTAATCGCGCATCGCAATCTTTAAAGGGATACAATATAGCGCTACCAAATGCATCAAGCGAAATGAAATTGTGGATATCACAATATCGCATTTCACAAATTGCTAACAGACATTCTAATGGCATTGGCTAAATTTGTTGTGAAGTCTGTGAAGTGTGAAATGCGATTTCAAAATGACAAGGTGCTATTTATCGGGTTATCGTGGTGGGAGACCTAATTGCATATCGCAATTTTTTAAGGTGTTTTAAGATAGTCATGCGGAAAAGTGCGATTTGCGATTTGCAATGTGGATTTCATCCTTAGTTCGTTTTGCAAGGTTTTGCTAGGCATTTTCTTAGAGTTAAGTATTATTATCCTAAGCCTAAAAATTTAAAAGGGTCCCCATTTATAACTCTAACCTTAGCTATTGTTCTTCATAAATGGGGGGTTGTTTCGTAGTACAAAAATTGGTGATTCACTTGGGAGAACCAGTTATCTTTGAGTAGTTTTCTGAAATTTCTAAAAACTTTCAAAGTAAATAGAGTAATAAGAATAGTGATTACATGAGTTATAAGGTAAACAACATTTCTCTGGAATCATCATTACTTGCTTAGCTTATTTACTTAATTACATTACTCTTGTAATGATAGAAGTATAAACATTCGCATAAGCCAATAATAAGGTTTAAAGTAATATAGCAGGTATCTTCTACATATTATTTTTTTGGTGTTTACTCATTTATCACAGATAGAGCCTCTGCTGCCAACAAGCATTCATAGCTTTGACAGGGTTATCTTTTAACCAAAAATGATTCATTATCCCTTCTATATGAATTTTCAAATTTCAAAATGATATTCACTTGGATTGAATGTCACTTGGACCTTGTCCCCTTTTTCCTTTTTTGAATGTAATCTTTTTCTTTTTTGGTTTCTTAAAAGACATTGTCTAGGCGTGGTAACCTACTAATGACAATGCCATTCACTGGTTGTAACTAAACTGAACAAGCTGGCTCTTGATGAGACCCCTTGTCTTCTGATCGAGGAGATCATTAGCTATTACCCTGTTTGATATGCAATATTGGTAATATCAGTTTAATCACTTCCCTATGAACATGGTAAACAAGCTCGTAATGAGACTTTTTATCTTCTAAGTTTATATATTTTAGAATTACACTCTAAAAAATGAAATGTTTAACAGATGGGGTGGATCATTGGCTCTTTTGAGAGTTTTGGGTGATAATGATAGAGTTTTTAAGATACTGATCTGCAGAAAGTCCTTACTAGGTTAAAGATTATTTTCTTGACTGATAACAAAACCTTCATATTCTATAAAGATAAGAGTTTGTTTGTAAGATAAATGTTTTAAGCAAGATCAAGTTTTTCTAAAGAAATCAAGTTTACTTTAGTACTCAAATTCCCTAATTATTCCTTTTAACTTATGCTTTTTTATAAAAGCAAAAAAACAGAAATGTTATCAAAGATTTTATTTTGAAAAGCCAAAAATAAATACTAGTTCACCATTATTTTCCTAAAAAGAAATATGTTACGAAATTGGAAGAGGTTATCTCCTAGGAAAAGTATTTTTTCAAAATTTTCCCATTAACAGGCAAAGAATCCTTCTTACCTAACAAGTCTTGTAAAAGAGACGTTGATTGTCCAATTTTTTCAATGATTTGAAAAGGGCCAAGCCATAGTCTTTGGAATTTGGTATGCCTACCCTTTTCCTCATGTGCTTTATCCCATTTCAGAACCAGGTCACCTACTTCAAGAGTTTTTTGACTGGCATAAATTGTGTCAAAATAAGCTTTGACTAATTGTTGATGATGGAAGTGGGTTGCTTTAGCCTTTTCTCTTTCTTCTTCAACCTTGAGAATCTGAAATTGTATAGCTCGGAGAGAAGAAGAAGGGTTTTCATCGATGAATTGTACTAGGGCGAGAGATGGGATTGCTATGTTTCTGGGAAGAACAACTTCTTTTCCATAAACTAAAGGAAAAGGAGAAGAACTAATTGAGGCTTTTTGAGTAATCATGTATGCCCAAAGAGAAAATGTTAATGCTTTGTGCCAATTCCTGTGATTTTGATCAATAGTCCTTTTGATAATTCTAATGAGGTTCTTGTTTGTTGATTCTGCTAATCCATTACCTTGAGGATAATAATTGGCTGAATATTTCAACTTGAAACCTCGCTTTTAGAGCAAATTCTACCATTGTATTTCTTGAAAAGTAAGATGCATTGTCAAACATTAAAGCTAAGGGTAATCCAAACCTGGTAATTATGTACTTATCAATGAAGTTTGTGATGTTTTCTGTATTAGCTATCTTTAATGAGACATCTTCTACCCACTTTGTAAAATAATCAGTAGTTGTAAGGATGCACCTATGATGTTTGGAAGAGTTAGGAACAATCTCACCAATTATGTCTAATCCCCATTGTTTGAATGGTTGTTGGATGTTCATTGGTTGTAAAGGGAATGCTGACTTTCTTTCTCTTCCAGATGTGGGTTGACAAGTTTTGAACTTCCTTGCATATTCATGTGCATCTTTAAATACCGCTGGCCAAGAATATCCTGCATGTAGGATTTTGTGAGCTGTGGTATTTCCTCCATAATGTCCTCCAACTGGTCCATCATTTAATTCCTACATGACCTTTTCTACTTCAGGTTTCTCTAGGCATCTTAGCATACTGAATCATAATTTTTCCTAAACAATACATCATTGACTAGCTCATATTGATTTGATTTCTATCTTAAATCTCACTTTGTTTTATAATTAAGACGCATAGGAGCATATCCGTTTTTTAGATAAAATTTCAAATCAACATATTGTGATTGTGTATCATTGAGGCTTACCTTTGATATTTGCACTTCATTACCTTGATCTTCTTCTAGTGGTAGCTGGGAAGCTCCTGTTAACATCTTGCAAAAACCTTGGCCCTTGACAATTTTAGTTGGCCGGATTTCTACATCATATTCTTGGAGTGCAGTCACCCAATTAGCTCTTTTCTCCCATACTTCTCTTTGGATCAATAGTTGTCTTACTGTAAGGTAGGGTACAACTATCTTTGTATGGTTTTTAAGAAGAAAAGGTCTGAAATGTTTCAAAGTTTTAAAAACAGCAAATGGTTGTTTCTTGACATTTGAATAATTTAATTCGGTGCCTTGCAAGTTAGAACTGAAAAAGGAGATGGGTGCCTCGATATTTTCATCGTTTAGCTATGTCAAAACTGCTGCATATGATGTATCAGATGAAAAAGTATATAATACAAAAGGTTTGAGAAAGTCAGGGTTTTCAATGAAGGAGCATTAATAAAGGATTTTTTAATCAACTCAAATGACTCTCTTTCATCCTTGTTCCATCTGAAAAATGCGTTTTTTCTTATCATTGCTTGAAGGGGTAGGACAATTTGTGAAAAAATGGGACAAATCTTTTTACAAAATTTATTTGGCCTATGAATGATTGCATGGTTTTTTTTTTGTGTGGGAGGGGAATCGTTTCAATCTCTAGGACTATATCAGGATCAATGTAAATTCCTTTCTTGGATACTATAAACCCAAGGAGTTTGCCTTCTGGTAAAGCGAAATAAGATTTTTTGGGATTTAAGGAAATGCCATATTTCTTGCATCTTTCGAAAATGTGCTTCAACTCACTTAAATGATTGTTCTTATCCTTATAATAGACTGTGATATCATCCAAGTAAATAACAACTGATTTATTAATTAGACCTCTGAAGGCAATGTCCATAGCACGTTGAAATGTGGCACCAACATTAATGAGTCTGAAAGGCATCTTCTGATAGGCATATGTTCCCCACTTGGTCCTGAATGTTGTCTTTAATCTGTCATCTGGATGCACAAGAATTTGATTATATCCTGAGAATCCATCTAGAAAAGACATTAATTCGGAACCTGCAACTGATTGCAATATTTGTTCCATAGTAGGCAAGGGAAAATTATCTTTTTGACAAGCTTTATTTAGGTTTCTAAAATCAATACAAATCCTAATATCACCGTTCTTTTTCCTTACGGGTACCATATTCGATACCCACTTAGAATTTCTAACAGGGAAGATTATTTTGGCCTTTAGAAGCTTGTTCAATTCAGATTTGATTTGACTCTCAAGGTTTAGGTGAATTTTCCGAAGCTTCTATTGAACTGGATTTTAATTCGAAGTCATAAGTATGGTATGTTGAATTATAGAGGTATCATAGGTCTTGAGATCTGGGTAATCCCATGCAAAGACGTTTTTATATGTTTTCAATAACCTTATGAATGATATTCTTTCTTCAGATGATAGGCCAAGACCTAGGTTGACATTTTGAGGTTTTTCATTTGACCCTAGGTTTACTACAAATCTTAGAGTAGAACTTTGAGTTTTGGAGTTAGTAATTCTCTTGAACCTATCCTTTGGATCATAGAGATCTTCCATCTTAACCACAGACTTTGGGATTGGGTTTTGATCATGATTATGTTTGATTTCTAGATAATTCTCATGTTCATCTATGATCTGTTCTTCATACGACCCTTCTGATGTAAGGAAATTAACTATATCCACATCGTTGTTGAATACTCTCCAATTTGTTACATTGTTGGGAATAGATGGCCTAAATATTAACTCCATTGCAAATCTGTCTGGACTAAAGTCTTCTGAGGGTATAAGCGTGGATGCCACATTAGCAAGTAAGTCAGCACTTACGTTTTGCAGTCTAGGGACTCAAGATATGTTAAAAGTAGAAAAATGAGAAGTCAATTTATGAGCTAAAGATTGATAGTCAATTTTTCAAGGTGTTTTAAAATAGTCATGTGGAGAAGTGCGATTTTCTACTTGCGATGTGGATTTCATCCTTAGTTCATTTTGCAAGGTTTTGCTAGGTATTTTCTTAGAGTTAGGTATTATTATCCTAAACCTAAAAATTTAAAAGGGACCCCATTTATAACTCTAACTTTAGCTATTGTTCTTTATAAAGGGGGGGGGGTTGTTTCATAGTACAAGCTCTTAAATCGTTCATGTGTTTAGGGACTAATTCAATAAGATCATGGAATGATATGAAAAATATATTTCTAGAAAAATATAAAGATCATGATCTTAAGGAAGAAATCTTTAGAATGAATCAAAGAGAAGATGAGAGCCTTGAGGATCTAATAGAGAGATTCATGTATAATGTTAAGAAGGGAAAACTACATCATTTCAGATCCGACACACTAAAAACCCTCTTACTTAGAACAATTAGGGATGAGCGGATTGATCTCCTTGATCTCATGAGTAGAGGTGACGTATACTAATTATCATTTGAAGAAATTTGTGAAACATACAAACACATATCAAGAGGAAGGGCAAGAGTAAGTAAATGAGCATAAAGATCGAGAAGTCAAGCTAAACTTGGAAATTTGTTTGATGATTTTAAAACAGAAATTCTTAGCAATCTAACAAAACAAGTAGAAATGTTAAAAATACAAGATGAAGGAAAAGAAAATGCTGATATTTGTGTTGCAGAATCACATGATGTTAAATGTTGCTCCTCATTACCAAGGTTGAAGGAAGTTCACCAAGAGGACAATTGAGCAAGTCAATTGCCAATGCAACAATGTTATGTAGCTCTAAGAGGACCATGGCAACATATTCAACCTAATATGATGCAAGAGCCTAATTCATAATTTCAAGGTTATGCATATCCACTTCAAAGTAATTGGAACACACCTTTTCCTTGGCAACATTGGTCATCTCAACCCCAATCTTGGCGACAAGGTTAGCAAGGAACTTATGGGAGCCATCCACAATATCCTCAGTATTTTTGTCAATATCCTCCATAACAAACTCCATGTTATCCCTACCATTCACCTCCACCACAACCACAACCCCATCCACATCCATATCAAATATACACTCTCACTCAACTACTTGTAACACCATTTCCAAACCCACACATTGAAGTAGCTCGGCCCACTTACAATGCTGAGGTACAACTTCCAAACATGTCCTCTTGAGATCAATGGTATTCACCAAAGCTCAGGAATAGTATTGCAAAAAAGAGATTCTCTTGATATCATTGAATGAATACATTTAGAAGAAGAAGATTCGAAAGAGAAGATCAAAGAATCATGGGTTGCACTTGATGAAGAGCAGACATCAAAATTATAGATTGAGAAATCTCCCTCATGGTTATCATCAAGTCCTCCATGTGTTCAAGAGAACAATCAACAAAAAGAGGAAGATTTGAAGGTCATGGAAGAAGAAGACATCCAAGATGATCCAAATTAGCAAGCAGACTAGGGGAATCACAGCTATATTGAAATATGGTTCCAGACAATCATTAAGTTGCAGCAATACCCTCTTCTTCAAATGTGCTTGATATCATCAAAGTCAAATAATTGTATCTTTCAAATCCAAGTACATGTCAAAGCATACATTTAAAGCCTCCACATCATTTCTCTGTCACCTTGATGTGCACATGGCTCCATTGGAAGTATTCTTATACTTGAAAGTGATTTTGTTTTTCAAGTAGGGTAGGGTAGAAAAAAAATCATGAAAAAAAAGAGAAAAAATAAAAATCTAAGGTGAAAACCTCCATGGAGGCCCCTGAGATTGGCTCATTGATTGAAAACCTCCATGAGGAGGTCAATGGTTTGGAAAAAAGAAAAAGATCCTAGGTGAAAACCTCCTTTGAGGGGCCTAGGCAAACCTACTAGTTGAAAACCTCCTTGAGGCGGCTAGTAGGCCTAGAAGGAAAAAAGAAAAAAAATATAAAAATCTTTGCTTCATGTATCTCTCTGATGAATGCATGTGCTCTCCAACATCTGCAAGCAACAAGAACAAGTTGGTACCAAAATAAAAATTGGTCAAGCCTAGTCAAAAGAAGCCAAATTTTGACTTTCTCTTCCTTTGCTCAAATGCTCCAACAAGGCCAAGGCCATGCCAATCCATCGCCTTCATCTATTTTCACCATCCACCCATCATTCTCAAGCTTCTACCATTCAATTTCCTTGTTGCCCTAAAAAACTACAAGATGCTCTGTTTTACTACAAGATATAAAAATACATAGAGCAGAAATTTGTTTCTTCCATAACTTGAAAACCATGCATCCATTTTCCAAGTTGTTTCAAAGGGAGATGCATATGGACGATGGTGATATTCTCAAGCAATTTCAACAAATTCTAGTGCACAGTTTTCAAGAACTCAGGCTCCATCACCTACAACCATTTTTTCATTTTCTCTATATCTCTGCATCCATTTAAAAACTGGTTTAATGGGGAGATGAATATGGATGGTGGTAATATGCCCAAGCACTTTAAGCAAATTCCAATGCAAAGTTTCCAAGAAATTGGCCTCCATTATCTTCAACCATTTTTAGATTTTCTCAAGATCCATGCATCCATTGACCAAAATTATTTTATTGGGAGGTTCATAATGATGATGGAAACATGCTTCGAAAGTTTCAGGTCAATCCATTATATCGTTTGGGAGATATGGACAAAACAATCGTTGTCCTAAAAACCTACAAGATTCCCTGAGATCCTATAGGATACAGAACAACACCTATAGAATTGGCAGTGAGCAGTTTTAAAAGGGAAAAACAGAGGTTGGCTTCGTCAAGCAGTGTTAAGGAGGTAGGCTTTACATTTCCCCACATTTTTCCAAGTGAAAGGAACATAAAAAACCCTTCTAGTTTGTTGAAAGTGATTGCAGCATAAGGAAATTGTATATAGAATTTTTAAATTTGGTATCAGAACTATACAAACCTCCATCCATTAGATAAAAATGACAGGGAGAACCCATCAACATAGTGAGGATTCACCAGCACCCTCTTGTACTAGAGATATTGACAAGGCAAAATTGGATGGGTTTATTTGAAAAATTGAGTGGATATGATGATGAAGTAGCCAGAGATTTGCAGTCAGCTTTAGCATGGAGATCCAGAGGTCAAAGAAGCTCCTCCATAGCTTAGTAGCACATCAGGATCATCAGCATCACCATCCAACACCTGCACATCAACATCAACTCAACAGCAGCATGCAGGTCTCTCCAACAGCCATCAAGTAGATACAGGTATGCAATATTCTTGACCTCTTCTCTTGAGCATATTATAGCTAGAAATTTATTATCAATGCATGAGAGATGAGGCTTTATAAGCTAAGGATAGGTCAGAAGGCTCAGCCGCCTTCAACTAGTTAATTGCAACTCACTCCTTCACTCATGCAATGTTGAAAAGTCAACTTATGAAGGGTGATGATTTCAAGGAATGAGGACAACGTTAAAAGAAGAGATTTTTGCAAAGGCCAAGTCACCACAGCACTCCAAGCCCTCCATCCACTTCATATTCACTATCTATTCATCATTCATCCATCCCATTTCATTCTTGAAAAAAAAACAGAGCATCCTCTCCATTTTCACAAACCTACACTACTCCCTTTGAGCCCTAGCATCACCATCTAATCCCTCTTCATCATTTCACATCACTCCCATACAGTTATAAGACCCTGAAAGAGGAAGAATGACTACTACAGGAAGGCAGAATGTTGCTACAAGAAGGAAGAAATGAACAAATTATGTTAACCCCAAGATGGTAGAGCTTAAGAGAGACCTAATCAAACCAGAGAATTCCAAGGCCATTAGGTAGTCATCTAGGCCATAAGAGAGAAGAAGAAGGCAAAAAAAGGAAATGAGACATTCACCATCAAAAGAAAACTCAAATTGTAGTGATGAAAAGATGTTTTCCAAGAGGTCTCCAATCTCTTTCCAGCTTTTGTCCAAGGCCTAAAAATGGGAAAAAGGCATGAGAGTCAACTTGAGGGATTGTCCTAGGCTCAAACTATAATTTATGCTCAAAGAGGGTATCATGTAGTTTTAACAGGGTTTCCTGTAGGTTTCTTATAGTTTTAACAAGGTTTCTTGTAGGTTTCCTGTAGTTTTGACAAGAATTAGTTTTAACAGGGTTCGAGATCCGCGCATCCATTGACCAAAATTATTTTATGGATAGGTTCATAATGATGATGGCAACATGCTCAAAAGGTTTTAGGTCAATCCATTCTACCATTTGGGAGATGTGAACAAAACAAGTTGTTGTCCTGAAAACCTACAAGATTCCTAGTTAATAAAAAAATTGTCCCATCCAATTTGGATTTGATTTGTTTGGTCATTCGATGAATTATAGTAAATCTGTACATCTTATAGCAAATCACTATAGCATCCTGTAGGAAAGCTTGTTTTGAGCCCGAATTGAGAAAAATCATCATTGAAGCTAGGATTAGGCCTCTACTTGACCTCCATGCCATCAAGACCATTTTAACCCTCTCACTGCCCACTTAGGTAAGAATTTTGCTAGTTTTCAAGAGTAGGATTTCATTTCCATTTCTTCTATCTTCAATCTTACATTAGATATCATCAATGATTTCATCTTATTCTGCAAGTTTTCCTCATGCGTGAAGTAGATAGCTAGCTCATTAAACTTTGTTTTTCTAGCTTATTGAAATTCTTCTTGTTTACATGATTTTTGGGAAAATATAATTGTTTGATGCAGTGCAAGTGTTTCATAAGTAGAGAGATATCTCATAGCAAGCAACCTCCTTCCAACTTCATTCATCCATGATCATTCCTCACTTTCACTAAGACCCTCACCAATTTCAGCATTTTTCATGGAAACTCCTCCAAGCATGTTGAGAAAATCCAACCATCCCCCAACCTTGGTTTTGAGTTCTGAGTGGTCCTAGGCACTCCCTTGCCTCATTCCATCCACCAACCACCTTCCCTAAGCTTTCCATCACCTTCAACATCCATCATTTTACTCTCGATTGTATCCTATAGGTTTTCGGGGATCTTGTAGGTTTTCAGGAGATCTTGTAGGAAATCCTGTAGCATCCTGTAGGAAACCTTGTTTTGAGGCTGAATTGATGAAAAAGCCTCTAGGAAGCTAGCAAAGGGTCCCTACTTGTCTCCCAAGCCTTCTGACCATTCACCATCATCTCCAAGCTACCTGCCACATCACCAAAACATATTAGCTTTCACACTCTCACATGAAAAAGACAAAAAGAAAAACATATTTATTTTATTCATTTACATGCACAACAGTAGAAGGTTTGATGGTTTGAATCTGCATGCTTAGGGCAGTAAGATTGCATACATGTTAACTTAGAATTCTTTTGAAGCAAAGCCTCTTAGCAGTTAGTTAGAAAATGGTGTGTTTTAGCATTTGATTTCAATCTTTTTCCTTGTACTTTCTTTCTTGCAATAGGTTAAGGTTCCATTTCAAACATTTCATTTTATGCAATTAGTTTAGTATTTTACTTCAGTACATGCACTCCATAACATCATGACAACAAAGGAAGGACACATTGTATGCTGCACATATAGTGTCAATACCTCTTAAGTTTGTACGAACCCTGGGTTGATAATTAAAGTTGGTAGCCTTGGGAGTTGCAACATTCTTGTTGCAATGCCGAGGCTCGTCACTTTTTGACGCCGTTGTCAGGGAGGTGTCAAAGTATGTATTGTTTTCTACCCTAGTTGATTCATTTCTTTTTACTATTTTGCAAAAAAAAATAAAAAATCATTAGGCATATTCCAATTCAAAAATAGAAAAGTGCATTGCATAAGTGTTTTCATTCAATCACAAAAAATAAAAAAACTCCAACACCAACCCACCCCCCCATTTGATCATGTGGTGCAGTAAAAGCCACATGACTGCTCACTTTTGCAGGTAGAAGAAGAAGATGGCAAAGAATGAAGAAGAAATGGATGGAGATGATGACAATGAGGAAGATCCTCTCGAATTTCCCATTCAAGATACTAATGTTAATGTGCACATGAAGAACATCCCTCCATCTTTTTGTCCAAAATTTCATCGTCTAAGGTCAGAGGATCGAGAAACCTTTCTCTTTGAATTTGAAATTGTTTGTAGATCTTATGGTTACTTATTAAAAACTCAAAAACTGAGATTGTTTCCAACATCATTGAAGGATAAAGCTCTTAAATGGTTCATGATTTTAGGGACTAATTCAATAAGATCATGGAATGATATGCAAAAGATATTTCTAGAAAAATATAAAGATCATGATCTTAAGAAAGAAATATTTAGAATGAATCAAAGAGAAGATGAGAGCCTTGAGGTTCTAATAGAGAGGTTCATGTATAATGTTAAGAGGGGAAAACTACATCATTTCAGATCTGACACACTAAAAACCCTCTTAGTTAGAACAATCAGGGATGAGCGGATTGATCTCCTTGATCTCATGAGTAGAGGTGATGTATACCAATTATCATTAGAAGAAATTTGTGAAACATGCAAACACATATCAAGAGGAAGAGCAATAGTAATTAAATCAGCATCAAGATCGGTAAGTCAAGCTAAACTTGGAAATTTGTTTGATCATTTTAAAACAGAAATTCTTAGCAATATCACAAAACAAGTATAAATGTTAAGAATGCAAGATGAATGAAAAGAAAATGCTGATATTTGTGTTGTAGAATCACATGATGTTAAATGTTGCGCCTCATTACCAAGGTTGAATGAAGTTCACCAAGAGTACAATGGAGCAAGTCAATTGCCAATGCAATAATGTTATGTAGCTCCAAGAGGACCATGGCAACCTATTCAACCTAATATGATGCAAGAGCATAATTCACAATTTCAAGGTTATGCATACCCACCTCAAAGTAATTGGAACACACCTTTTCCTTGGCAACATTGGTCATCTCAACCCCAATCTTGGCAACAAGGTTGGCAAGGACCTTATGGGAGCCATCTGCAATATCCTCAGTATTTTCCTCAATATCCTCCATACCAAACTCCATGTTATCCCTACCATTCACCTCCACTACAACCACAACCCCATCCACATCCATATCAAATATACACTCCCACTCAAATACCTGTACCACCATTTCGAAACCCACACATTGAAGTAGCTCAGCCCATTTACAATGTTGAGGTACAACACTTCCAAACATCTCCTCTTGAGCTCAATGGTATTCACCATAGCTCAGGAAGAGTATTGCACAAAAGAGATTCTCTTGATATCATTGAAGGAATACATCAAGAAGAAGAAGGTTCGAAAGAGAAGATCAAAGAATCATGGGTTGCACTTGATGAAGAGAAGACATCAAAATCAGAGATTGAGAAAGCTCTCTCATGGTTATCATCAAGTCCTCCATGTGTTCAAGAGAACAATCAATAAAAAGAGGAAGATTTGAAGGTCATGGAAGAAGAAGACATCCAATATGATCCAAATCAGCAAGCGGACTAGGGGCATCACAACTATATTGAAATATGGTTTCAGACAGTCATTAAGTTGTAGCAATACCCTCTTCTTCAAATGTGCTTGATATCATCAAAGTCAAATCATTTGATATTTCAAATCCAAGTACATGTCAAAGCATACATTTCAAGCCTCCACATCATTTTGTCTGTCATCTTGATGTGCACATGGCTCCATTGGAAGTATTCTTATATTTGAAAGTGATTTTGTTTTTGAAGTAGGGTAGGGTAGGAGGAAAAGAAAAAAAAAATATCAAGTGAAAACCTCCTTGGAGGCACCTGAGATTGGTTCATTGATTGAAAACCTCCATGAGGCGGTCAATGGTTTGGAAAAAAATAAAAAAAGAGGAAAAAGAAAAAGATCCTAGGTGAAAACCTCCTTTGAGGCACCTAGGCAGGCCTACTAGTTGAAAACCTCCTTGAGGTGGCCAGTAGGCCTAGAAGAAAAAAAGAAAAAAAAAGCATAAAAATATTTGCTTCATGTATCTCTCTGATGAATGCATGTACTTTCCAACATTTGCAAGCAACAAGAACAAGTTGGCACCAAAAGAAAAATTGGTCAAGCCTAGTCAAAAGAAGTCAAATTTTGACTTTCTCCTCCTTTGCTCAAATGCTCCAACAAGGCCAAAGTCATGCCAATCCATCACGTTCATCTATTTTCACTATCCACACATCATTCTCAGGGTTCTACCATTCAATTGCTTGATGTCCTAAAAAACTACAAGATGCTCTGTTTTACTATAGGATATAAAAATACATAGAGCAGAAATTTGTTTTTGCCATAACTTGAAAACCATGCATTCATTTGTCAAGTTGTTTCAGGGGGAGATGCATATGGATGATGGTGACATGCTCAAGCAATTTCAGCAAATTCTAGTGTACAGTTTTCGAGAAATCAGGCTCCATCACCTACAGTGATTTTTGCATTTTCTCGTTATCTGTGCATCCATTTAAAAATTTGTTTCATGGGGAGATGCATATTGATGGTGGTAACATGCCCAAGAAATTTTAGCAAATTCCTGTCCACAGTGTCCAAGCAATCGACCTCCATCATCTTCAGAGATTTTTAGTTTTTCTTGAGATCCGCGCATCCATTGACCAAAATTATTTTATGGGTAGGTTCATAATGATGATGGCAACATGCTCAGAAAGTTTTAGGTCAATCCATTCTATCGTTTGGGAGATATGGACAAAACAAGTTGTTGTCCTGAAAACCTACAAGATTCCCTGAGATCCTACAGTTTACAGAACAACACCTACAAGATTGGCAGTGAGCAATTTTAAAAGGGAAAAGCAGAGGTTGGCTTCATCAAGCAGCGTTAAGGAGGTAGGCTCTACATTTCCCCACATTTTTCCAAGTGAAAGGAACATAAAAAACCCTTCTATTTTGTTGAAAGTGATTGTAGCATAAGGAAATTGTATACACTGAATTTTTAAATTTGGTATCAAACCTATACAAACCTCCATCCATTAGAGAAAAATGACAAGGGGAACCCATCAACACAATGAGGATTCATCAGCACCCTCTTGTACTAGAGATATTCACAAGGCATAATTGGATGGGTTTCTTTGAAAAATTGAGGGGATATGATGATGAAGTAGCTAGAGATTTGCAATCAACTTCAGCATGGAGATCCAGAGGTCAAAGAAGCTCTTCCAGAGCTTAGCAGCAACATTAGGATCACTAGCATCACCATCCAACACCTACACATCAACATCAACTCAACAGCAACATGCAAGTCTCTCCAACAACCATCAGGTAGGTACAGGTATGCAATATTCTTGACCTCTTCTCTTGAGCATATTATAGTTAGAAATTTATTGTCAATGCATGAGAGATGAGGTTTTACAAGCTAAGGATGGGTCAGAAAGCTCAGCCGCCTTCAACTGGTTAATTGCAACTCACTCCTTCCCTCATGCAATGTTGAAAAGTTAAATTATGAAGGGTGATGATTTCAAGGAATGACGAAAATAGTTAAAAGAAGAAATTTATGCAAAGGCCAAGTCACTACAGCACTCCAAGCCCTCCATCCACTTCATATTCACTATCTATTTATCATCCATCCTTCCCATTTCATTCCTGAAAAAAACAAACAAACAGAGAATCCTCTCCATTTTCACAAACCTACACTACTCCCTTTGAGCCCTAGCATCATCATTCAATCCCTCTTCATCATTTCATGTCACTCCCATACAGTTAGAAGACCCTGAAAGAGGAGGAATGACTACTATAGGAAGGCATAATGTTGCTACAAGAAGAAAGAAATGAACAAATTATGTTAACCCGAAGATGGCAGAGCTTAAGAGAGACCTAATCAAACGAGATAACTCCAAGGCCATTAGGAGTCATCCAGGCCAAAAGAGAGAAGAAGAAGGCAAAAAAAGGAAATGAGGCATTCACCATCAAAACAAAACTCAAATTGCAGTGGTGAAAAGATGTTTTCCAAGATGTCTCCAATCTCTTTACATCTTTTGTCCAAGGCATAAAATGGGAAAAAGGCATGAGAGTCAAGCCGAGGGCTTGCCCTAGACTCAAACTATCATTTATGCTCAAAGAGGGTATCCTATAGTTTTAACACGGTTTCATGTAGGTTTCCTGTAGTTTTGACATAATTACTACAGGATGTCCTAGTTCTCATATAAATGCATTTTAGAGGTGTCCAAATGGTGGAACAAGGTAGCAGAAGGTTGATAAGGGTGTGGAAGACCTTGCCAAACTGAAAAATATTCAAGAACGCATATTGAATAAGGGGAAGAAGGCAAGCTAATGGTCTCAAGAAACATCGATTTTTCTTCGCACAAATATGTTTTTGGGCTTGTCCTTGCAGAACTTACAGCCAAGATTCCTAATGCACAAGAGAGAGACCACTAGGGCCATGAATGAGGCACAATGAGGTCACTAAGTTGCTCAGAGGATGAGCAACACTTTCAGTAGGGGGGTGTAATGGGCCTCTAAATTAGACATAAATTAAAGCCAATTCCTCTAAATTAAAAATAAATTAAGGCCTATGACCATCCTTTAGCACATTAAATCTCTCTTTTTGCATTAGATAATTTATTTTTAACTTTAATATATTCATTAGAAAGGTTTATGAATAATTGCATATTTGTGCTTAATATTAATTAGTTTTGTGGAATATTATGAGAATATTAGGCAGATTATGAAGATTTGGAGGAGGAGATAATTTAGGGACTTGTTCCCTACTACATGAGGATCAATAATCAATAATAAATAATAAATCAACAATATATTATGCAATTATGGCACAGATTGTGGAACTCCAATGATTGAGAAAATCTAGGAATGTGTTCCACTAATCAAGGGAACATATCCACTAATCAAGGGCTTTTGGTGGGGAAAACTTCCTCCATTCATGGTGAATGATTCCTAATAATTTTGTATAAGTACCAAGTCGAATTTGCCTCTAGGGATAGATTTTCATTAGTGTTCTTGTGGAGAGAACTCATATTTTTGCAGCTCCATTGTATTTTCTTGCTGGGATGTAATTCTATTAATGAAAATAATGAAGATTGGTGTCATGTTTAGCTTCTAAATCTTGTTCTCCTCCATAGGTGTCTGAGTTTCCTTGGGCTTGGCCATCCCAGGAACCTCAGATCCCTTGTGTATCATTTTCTTTCCTTCTTTTCACAGCTTATTCACATGCATCTCTAGTTTTTATTTCTTTCTATTTCTGCATTTAGTATTAATGATTTCTTGTTGTAGGATTGAGTTAATGGTTAATGAAATTTCTTTAACAGGATCATAAGATTTATTTCATCTTTGAAAAAGCTTTGGAAGTTCATAGTAATCATTGAACTGGTTGGATTAGTCTTCTTATTCCGAAATCTAGATTGTTGGACCTCCTTTTTAGCAAAGAACAGTAAATTTCTGCTATTTTTTATAGCATGCTAACAAGCTTTAATCGAGTTGGTTCCACTTGCATTAGATCGAAAAAACATTCTAGTTCATAACAAAAATTACCCCATTGAAATTTCACTTGATTTGGTTAGGCATTTTTTAGATTTACTAGCTCACTAGTTCTCGAATTTCTAGATTTTCGACTAGTAATGGGGACCTAAGACATCCCAGTTAATAACAAAAATTGTCCCCTCCAATTTGGATTTGATTTGCTTGGTCATTAGATGAATTATATTAAATTTGTACATCCTATAGTAAATCACTGTAGCATCTTGTAGGAAAGCCTGTTTTGAGCCCGAATTGAGAAAAATCATCATTGAAGCTGGGATTAGGCCTCTGCTTGACCTCCATGCCATCAATACCATTTTAACCCTCTTGCTCCCCACTTAGGTAAGCATTTTTCTAGTTTTCAAGAGTAGGATTCCATTTCCATTTCTTCTATCTTCAGTCTTACATTAGATCTCATCAATGGTTTCATCTTATTCTGCAAATTTTCCTCATGCATGAAGTAGACAACTAGCTCATTAAACTCTATTTTTCTAGCTTATTGAAATTATTCTTGTTTACATGATTTTTGGGCAAATATCATTGTTTGATGCAGTGCAAGTGTTTCATAAGTAGAGAGAGACCTCATAGCAAGCAACCTCCTTCCAACTTCATCCATCCATGATCATTCCTCACTTTCACTAAGACCCTCACCAATTTCATCATTTTTCATGGAAGCTCCTCCAAGCATGTTGAGCAAATCCAACCATCTCCCAACCTTGGTTTTTAGTTCTGAGTGGTCCTATGCACTCCCTTGCCTCATTCCATCCACCAACCACCTTCCCTAAGCTTTCCATCACCTTCAACATCCATTCTTTTGCTCTCGATTGTATCCTGTAGGTTTTTAGGGGATCTTGTAGGTTTTCAGGAGATCTTGTAGGAAATCTTGTAGAATCCTATAGGAAACCCTGTTTTGAGGCTGAATTGAGGAAAAAGCCTCTAGGAAGCTAGCAAAGGGTCCCTACTTGTCTCCCAAGCCTTCTGACCATTCACCATCATCTCCAAGCCACCTGCCACATCACCAAAATAGATTAGCTTTCACACTCTCACATGAAAAAAGACAAAAAGAAAAACAGATTTATTTTATTCATTTACATGCACAACAATAGAAGGTTTGATGGTTTGAATCTACGTGCTTAGGATAGTAGGATTGCATACATGTTAAATTAGCATTATTTTGAAGCAAAGCCTCTTAGTAGTTAGTTAGAAAATGGTGTGTTTCAACATTTGATTTCAGTATTTTTCCTTGTACTTTCTTTCTTGCAATAGGTTAAGGTTCCATTTCGAACATTTCATTTTCTATAATTAGTTTAGGATTTGACTTCAGTACATGCACTCCATTACATCATGACAGCAAAGGAAGGACACATTGTATGCTACACATATAGTGTCGATACCTCTTAAGTTTGTACGAACCCCGGGTTGAAAATTAAAGTTGGTAGCCTTGGGAGTTGCAACATTCTTGTTGCAATACCGAGGCTCATCAGTGTTCCAATGTCTATAAACTTAGAAGTTGTCATTAACTGTTTGTATTGTATCCCGAGGGTGAAATCCTATTCTAGTACGAAAGTATATCAGAGGTTCTCCAATACTCTAGGGTATATCGGAGGCATTCTAGTATGGTAAGTATATCAGAACGCTCTCACCGAACGGTTATGCATTAGAGAATGCTAACACAGACTTGTGCTCCCTGTACCATCGAGTATATATTTGGACACCCCACTAGGTTGCTATCTTTTAGCCATAGGTAACCAAGTTTCCTGCCTTGTAAACATGATACACCGAACACAACATTCGGGGAGATTGGCCAATGTACGTTAAGTCCTTGGTTTTGACTAAGGTGTATATTGTGGTTCACAGATACTTGGTAAAACCTCTTGCCTAGATTACCCCTCTTTTATTTTGTTTTGTTAATTTCTAAAATCAATTAATTGACCATGGAAAAACATCCTTCCTATGGATATAATCCTTAATAGATCTTAGGTTGATACCAATGGAAACATTTCCTGAGTCTACCAACCAAGGAAATCCCCCTGAAGGGAATCCTAGTCCTTTTCCTTATTTTGGAAATGTTGGTGCTCCCTATATAGCAACATTGTCCCTTTCTGGATTGACCCTTGGTCTACCAGTTTGGTTATTTTCGACCTCGGTGGTTCCGAGTGTCCAAACTTCTTTTCAATCAACTTCTCCTCCTCCTAAACAACATCAACCTCAAATTGATCCTAAAGTTGATCGCTCACCTTCTTCAACTATTTCTTCACCTTGTTCTTCCTATTTGCTTGGTGAGAGTCTAGATTCTAGTAACCAGGAATCTAAGAAGTAGAAGAAGAGGATGAAGAAGAAGAAGCAAAATAAGCAAGGGGGAAACCAAGCAGCCATTGCTACAAATGCAATTGATGTATAAAAATCTTCCAACTAGCCCCGGAAAGTAAATTTCCTTTGCATGTTATGTAAGGGTGGCCACCTTCTTAGGAATTGTCCTAGTATTCCTAAGGTCTTAGAAGTGTGGTCCACGGGTTTACATTGACTTTTGTCATCAACCTCTGGAGATCATGCTAGTGATAAAACTTCAACTAGTGACAACTGTAAATATCATGGAAAAAAGGGAAAAGTCAAATTTCCATGTAAGTTGTGTGAAGGTAATCATCACATTCACCTTTTTCCTCTTATGGATGAAGCTTCCAAAGAGTTGGAAAACCTTACAACTTCTCAACCTCGTCTTCCGGCTAGGTATCGAAAGCTTTCCCCTGATCCTTCACTAGTTGATCTAGTGATTGATCAAAAGTCATCTTTGGTCAATCCTACTCTCTCTGAAAGTGAGTCTCATGAGTCCATTCTCGACCAACCATTGGTTGAGAAAACAATAGACTTGGCTCCACCTCTAGTTAACCGTACCTCTCTGGTAGAGAGTGAACCTCGTACTACTCAGGTTATTCTGGTTTCTTCAGTTTTGAATGAACTAGAGGGAAATCCTCCTATTCTTGAGGTGTATGACAGTAGTTCTACTGTTCCCATAGAGCAAGAGGGAAGCTCTCACATTCCTATGACACCCCCTCTAGGTAGTTTAGTCACTTCTTTGGATTGGAGTTGACTGGAAGGATATCATCTTCTATCTTATGTGCCTTTCCAGGTTACAGTACAGGCTTACCATATGGCCATACCTAGCATAGTCATAGATGAGGGTGCATTTGTTAGTATTTTGTCTCAATTGCTTAGCAAGCTTTAGGTTCTCTGTAGCTTGTCCCCGTCACCCAGAATATGTTAGCTTTTAACACAGGAACCAGTCAACCGTTAGAGATCCTTCCTAAGTTACCTATTACTTTAGGAGGAAAGACTGTCTATATAGATGTGATGGTTGTCCAAGGCCCTTTAGATTTTAATATACTCCTTGGTCGTGACTATGTTTATGTCATGATAGCTCTTGTTTCTTCTCTCTTTCGAATGATGTGTTTCCCGCATGAAGGAAGCATTGTGATCATTGATCAACTTACAATCATTGGTCATGAATCAATCCCCAATAAACCATCATCCCTAAATGGTTCTTATATGCAAGCGGTATCACCCCCACCACAGGTTAATTATGTGGCTACTTGTTCCATGCCCACATCTATTGATGATCTAGTAGGTGATGTAGTACATCATGTACTGGGGGCATTGGAGCCAGATTTTTCATTTTGATCCCTGGACATGTATGCTTTCCAGAGTGTTGTTCTCCCATCTCATGAGAACCTATTGGAAGCCATGGCCTCCTTTGGTATGTGATCAATGGTTTGGAGCAGAGTTCCTTGTCTTGTTTCAAGCTCGTTAAAAAATGAAACAAGGGCCATGGAGCAAAGTTCTTTTTTTTTGTGTCAAGCTCATTAAAAAATGAAACAATGGCCATGAGCAGAGTTCTTTTCCTGTGTCAAACTCAGTAATAAATGAAAAAAGGTGTCATGAGCATGATTCTTTTCCTGTGTCAAGCTCATTAAAAAATGAAACAAATTCCCTTCCAATTCAAGTGTTTGATTAGATCTCGTAAAATCTCATTCGAATCTTTCACTTGATCTCGTAAGTGAATCTTCATTCCATCCACTTGTTAGTAACGAGTAGTCTACTTAGGTGAATGAAATGAAGCTTGGGGGACATGTACCTCAAATTGAGTCATTACGTTGGGGGAATGCAAACTTGTCTCAAGCATTGTTTATCTTTGTTTCAAGATTGTGTAAAAATGAAACCAAATCTCAAGCATAGTTTGTCTCCATTTCAAGCTTGTGTAAAAATGAAACCAAATCCAAGCATAGTTTTTTCTCATGTTTCAAGCTTGTGAAAAATGAAACCATTTTCAAGTATCCTCAAGCATAGTTTCCCATGTTTCAATCTTGTGTAAAAATTAAACCATCTCCCTTTTTACCTTTTTTGATTGCTTTTTTATCAGCCGATTTTTGCCAGATGAGCCTTGGTTTGTCCATTCCATCACCACTGTCTCTTTGGTCGATCATATGCTTTCACTTGGTTGTATTACCCTTGCCTGAGGAACATATGTGATGGGTGGTCTTATTAGCCAACCTCTTGACCTTTACATGTTTTGAGAAGTTCCATCATCACCGGAATCAATTGCTATCCTTTTATACCACTTGTTCCTCCAGGAGGAGTCATCTTTAAGCTCTTTCATGATGCTTGAAAAATGAAAAGATTGACAAGTAATTTTCATTTCGAACTCTTAAAAGGAAATGAAATTACGTCTAATCAGTATAAGTTTAACCCTTTTCAGACTGAGATAGACTATTGTACGAAAATGGAACACCTTGGTCGACATGGTCAAGAGGTTGTCTCGAATATTTTTTCTACCTTTTCGGGTTCGAGAGACAAATTACAAAAAGGGACCTGATGGAGTTTTCTTTTTCATCTCTTTATCAAACTCTCTAAATATTAAAAAGACACCAGGTTACTCTTTCGTCAAACTCGTAAAAAATTAAATGACGAAAGACTTGTCACCATGATGAGACCGAGTTTCTCCTTCCTAGGACTCGTAAAACTTACTAGGATGGATTCATTCGAAGAATGAACTTATATGGTAAGAATATGCTATCCCCTTCAAGCTTGCAATTAAAAATAATTCGGGTACTCACTAGAAATAGTGGGGAAAAAGTGAAAGTGAAACGTTGCTTGTATAGGCAGCATGTCGCTCTTGAACATGAAACTCATATGTTTCTCATGTCGGATTTGGGATATCCTTGCTCAGTCACTTGTCCTTTCAGGTTTGGGTGTGATGAGGCTTGTCAATGGGTAAAATATATGGACCTTAATGCACCTCCATCTTACTAAAACCAACTCTTCTCATAATTCTTTACATGTTTTAATTCTATTTTGCTTAGTGAGATCAGTAAAATTAAGATGTCATGTCTAGTGGTCTAATGTGCATTGATTGCAGGTTTTGGGAGCAAATTGTGGCTAATTAGGGGTGCAGGAACTCGAATGAGACAAGCAAGAGAGATTATAGTAGATGGGATCTCCCTCCTTAACTCCTCACTCACTCGAATATCCCTCAATCAAATCACTCCAGCTCGGAGTTACAAGCAGACGAGTCATGAGGATCATTGGCAGCCAAGCCAGTGACAGTTAAGAACTAGTTGATCTCAAGATTGGAAGCCAAGCCTCCCTAGATTTAAGGAAGTTGTTGGAAACTTCAGTTGTATAAATAAAGAGGCCTAGAGTGTCATTAGGATTCAATTTTTTTGTGCAAGTTAGCTATGCATTTTTCGAGTTGAAGAATTGTGACCAAACACTTTTATGTATTTTTGATATGTTAATGAAAATGAGCAGCATTCCCTTGATCCAACACTGAGTTGACTCAGAGGGATGAAGCTCTTGGGTTAGGGCCCAACCCTAGAAGTAGAGTTTCCTCTTGTTGTATATGTATGTTTAGGCTTGTACTCATAGTTAGTTGCTACACTGATTTGTGTGTTGTTAATTTGCAAGTACTGGTATGTTTTCATTAGTTTGCTTCCGTTTGTGGATAGTTATAACAATAGCATTACAGAGATAATAAAATATTCAAAAAAGTTTTACAACAAGTGGATCTTACCTCATTTCTCCCTTCTAGAGATCATGGCTTGAGGAACATTTCCCATTCAGCCCAAAAAAGACAGAATTCTGATTTCTTATGAAATTTAGGGTTTTTTCTGCTAATTAGGTCATCTTCTTTCAGTTTTAGAAGATAGGTTGCAATTGAAATTTTTGATATCGTAGGCCTTGCATTGATTTCATGTTTCTTTCACAATGGTTTCAAGCATTCACATGCATGAACTTGACAAATAAATGATGAAGATTCTGTTTTCTTCTATTTAAGTAAACCCTTCTTGTTTTGAGATGAATTTATGGATAAATGCCAACAATTATGTATATGTTACAGGAGTTTTTACATTTCAAGAAGACCTCATATCATCAGCCTCAGCGAAACCATATCCACCCATGATTGCCAAAAGCCACTAAGGTCTCAATTCGAATTATCGTTTTACAAGGAAAACTTGCCATGCTTATTGAGCAAATCCAACCATCGCAAAGCTTTGGTTTGAGTTATGAGTAAGTTCCTACCACTCCCTTGCCTTATTCCCTCCTTACTCACCTTTTTCAAGCTCCATTCCACCTTTTAAACCACTCCCTATGCTTTTGGCCTATTCCTGTAGGAAAACAGGGGATCCTGTAAGTGAACTAGGACATCTTGTAGACAAACAGTAGGAAAAATTGTAATGGCCTGTTTTGAGCCCGAATTGTGAAAAAAGCATCACTAAAGCTAGGAGTATACCCCTGCTTGCCTTCCAAGCCATTTGAACCATTGCAGTCATCTCCCTCCACACCTATCTCACCTGCCATGCAACCAAGAAGGATTAGCATTTACATTTTTACAAAAAGATAAAGAGAAAAAAGGTCTTTATATTTATTCATGCACACAACAGTTAAGTGCTTGTTTAGATCAAACATCATGCTTAGACTAGTTAGGACTTCACATGTGTTAAAATATAGTTATTTTGCAAGCAAGGTATGTTAACGAATAACTAGATGAGTTATGCTGTTTTGTAGGAATTTCTTTCAGTCTTCCATTATTACAGTAAGTAGCATTTCAATTCTCTCAATTAGGGTAAAATTCTCCTCTCTAAATTAGTAACCAAACTTCTTCTAATCAATAGAAGGCCGGTTTGAGAAACCTTAGTGGTCTATCGCCCCAGCTCAACAGTGACAAACAATGGACCCATTACATCTATTTGTGTATACATCACTGTCACCTCCAAGTTGGTACGACCTCAGGTTGATGAAGTAAAGTTGGTAGCCCTAGGAGTTTCAACATCCTTGCTATAATACTGGTGCTCATCAGGGTGATCCATTTTTCCTCTCATCTAACTATTCCTCTTCATTGTCATGACCCTTGGTCCTATGTTGATTCAAATGTTTCCACACTCTGAAGTCATGTCACCAATATGTTCAAGAGAAGTCCTATCTGTAGTTTACTACCTATACATTGTCTAACCTTTTGCCACAGTCCTGAATCATACTCATTTATTCCACTTTATTCCTTGTTTCATGTCGATGATGAGGGAATCATCATGGCCCTCCTTCAACAGGTCATTTCCTGTCGACTTCAGCTCATTATCTAGGAAGATGACATAGAAAATCCCTTTCAGTACCTTAGAGCTTGCATGCCTTAATGGAAAGTTCTTCTAGAAATCCAGCTAGAAATATTTCTTCCTCAAGCTCAGCCAGCTGTGCGAGCCTCTTTTCTAGGGCTCCACGATCCATCATACCCGTGAGTGTCGCTATGTGTAGAATAGGCACAATGTATTCCATGGGCATTATTGCTTCAACACCATATACAAGCCTAAAGGGTGTTTGTCTAGTCAACTTCTTGCATGTCGTCCGATAGGCCCATAGTACTGCGGGTATGCGTAGGTCCCAATCATTTTTCTAAGTGTTGCAAACCTTGGTCAGCGCATTCTATAGCACTTTATTGAATGCTTCCATTGTCCCTTTAGCCTGCAGGTGATAAGGCATGCTCTTCTGGTGATATACATGAAATTTCTCCATCAGCGCGCTGATCGTCTCATTTAGAAAGTGCATATCGCGATCACTCATCAAAATCTTTGGACACCCGAATCACGTCAGTACATACTCAAAGAGGAACTTTGCAGCAGTTGCACCTGTGCAATCCTTCACAGGCTTTGCCTCTGCCCATCGAGTCAAATACTCTGTCGCAGTGATAATGTACCTCGCTACCGTCTTCTTTCCTTGGGGTTGAGTAGGTCCTACAAAATCTATCGCCCATTTCTCAAAGGGTTGCAACGTCATTTGTGGATTCAAAGGAAGCTCATCCCTCCATGATGGCCTACCAGTCCTTTGACACACATCACACATTTTGCAATACGCTTTTGAGTCCTAATGGAGGGTTGGCCACCACAACCCTATGCGTAGAATCTTCTACGTGATCACTCTCCCTGCATAATGTCCTCCCATGGTAGCCCCATGAGAGTCCGCGAGGACACTGCTTCTTTCAAACTCCAGTACATATCATCGCAATATTTCATCAGACCCCATTTTGTACAAATGCCCAGCAATGACAGAAAAGCCTGTCACGCGCACCATTAACTCCTTCTTGTGTTGGACAATGTACCCTCCCTGGGAAATTCCTGTCATTAGGAAGTTTATGATATCTTCAAAATGACCATTTGCGACACGTACTGCAAATAGCTATGTGTTAAGCAATCCTTCTGCCAAATTAGTGGGCTCTTCCCCTGTTTCGATGCGTGACAGATGGTCTGGTCCCACGTTTAGTCGTCCAGGTTTCACAATGATTTCAAAATCATATTCCTGAAACAATAACAACCGCTTGCAGATTCTCCCCCACAACACAAGCTTATTGACCAGGTATTTCAACATGGAATGATCTGTATATGTCTTAAAATGGCCATCCAACAAGTAGTGTTTAGACTTCTGAAGCACGTATACCATGGCTAACCCTTTGCGCTCGGTGGTGGAATAGTTCTTCTTTGCCTTGAATAACCTTCTTCTTGCGAACGCTATAGGATGGTCCAAGTCTCCTCCGCCAGCCTGTGTTAGTACTACTCCCAGCACTATACATGATGCGTCAACATGTACATGAAACTCCTTCTTCCAATCCAGGAAGACTAGAATCGGCACAGTGACCATCTTTTCCTTTAGCACATCCAAGCTTTTCTTACAGTCCTCGTTCCAATAGAATGTGACATCCTTTCTCAACAACTTCTCCATAGGTGTGGTGATCTGGGAATAGCCTTTGATAAAATTCCTGTAATATCCAGTATGTCCTGGGGTAGCGCATAGATGTTTCACACTCCTCGGAACTTCTAGGTTAAGTATCACCACGATCTTCAAGGGGTCTACCATCAGTCCCTGTCTACAAACCACATCACCCAGTAGGGTCCCAAAAGGAACACAAAATAGGCACTTCTTCAGATTGAGTGCGATCTGGTATCTTTGACAAGTATCTAGCATCAGGCGTAAACTTGCGACATGGCGTTTCACCAATCCAAACACAGTCCAGTCATCAAAGTACACTTCCAAGAACTTATGAATAAATTCCTTGAATGCTGCAACGACTATGCGCGAAAAAATCGCGGGTGCATTCTTCAATCCAAAAGGCATTACATTGTATTGAAAACACCCCCACTCAGTCGCGAAGGTTGTCTTGCTCCTATCCTCCGGTGAGATTTTGATCTGATGGTACCCAGAGAACCCATCAGTTAAGGAATAAGCTTCCTGGCCACCTGCATTGTCTAACACTTCATCAGTGAATGGAGTCGGGAAAGGATCATGTACACAAGCGTCATTCAACTTCCTAAGATCTACACATATCCTTATTTCATCCTTCTACTTCTTCTCTTGTACCGCCATTGGACTTACCCAATCAAATTCTTCCACAGGATCAATGATGTCTGCCCCGAGCATCTTGTCTAGCTCTAAACGGACCTTCTCCTTATACTTCGGATTGAGACAGTATGGTATTTTCTTAACCGGCTTCACGTCAGGCTTCAACGTGATCTTCATAACACCTAGGTCCCCGATTATCCCTTTTAGATCCGTAAACTTGGTAGGGAACAAATCTTGGTATTCGTGGAGCAATTCAACGACCTTATCCACTGTCGCGTCATCCCAGTAATCTCCAATCTTTGTGAATTTGGGCTCTGCCTTCGTACCAATATTTACCTATTTCGTTTTCAATGGCGCGGTTATATCAGGATTTTTAATTTGCAGTCCTTCAACCTCGCGGTGACCTTTTGTTTCAGGGATGTTAACCTTTCACGGATCCTCATCTTCTTCTTCAGCGGTTACGTTTTAGCATTCTAGTGCATGACTCAACTGAGTAGTCTAATAAGGCTGAATCAGGTCCAAAGGATCCTGCGGTATCCTAAATATTTCTTCTTTTACTTCTTGTAGCACCTCGTCGATACAGTAAAACCTATCTTCAAAGCTGAATGTCATTATGAATCCTTCGCGCAGAATATCCCATTCACCTGTACCATGGCGGAGCTCCATTTCTAAGTACCAGTTCATCAGGATGATATCCAGGGTGTGACAGACCAAGTGCACCCATTCAGGTTGGGGCTTCTTCCCATAAGCCTAAGCCCATTTGGCCAAGTGCGCGCATGGATCATCCTGCCCATCATATTTGTCCATGATTCGTACCTTCAGCTTCCCAAAGCATGTTCTCATCATCCTTCTACATTCACGCCAATCATCAAAGCTACCCTTGTACGTACCCCACCACCTTGTGGGCGTAGCACGTAGTGCCCAGTCCAATGCTTGGAAGCGTTGTTTCTCTGGTACCTCCCTCTCAAATGCATCCAAAAATATATCTACATCATTCAGGCCATCATAAGTGGGTAGATTTCTTACCTCTAACAACACACAGTACAACGACTGGGTCACCATGTTACAGCTCAGTGTGGTTGCTTCATGTAACCGATTTTGCCAGCGCTCTAATTCTTCATCAGAGTCTGAGGTGTAGGAACTCTCGTGATCCCATGTAATTCGTCCATCTGCTATTGGATTCACCCAATCTTGGTCTCACGCTGTTATCTTATAGATATAGTCCAGATTGTCATCGCTCTCATAATCGCGGACTGGTTCAGTATAGCGCGATCCTTCAGCAGGATCTAGGGGTACTATTACGTGGAGCGATTTCTTCTCAAATATCATCTTTCGCTTCTTTAGGTTGATTACCCCGTTCATATCAGTAGCCCAATCAATGCCAAGGAGCGCAAGGTAGGGGTTGCTGTCATCCACAATTTCTATTACCTCAAAGTCAGCCAACACACTCACACCTTTAATATCTACAGTCACCCCTTGTAGTCGCCCCATGGGGATGATCTTTTGCATATTCGCCATCCTTAGATGAATCAGAGACCACTATAGTGCGGGTCTCCCCATCCATTCCCAAGTCTACTTCAGTTGATGTTCGCGTCTGACCCCAAGTCCAAAATAACCTTATCCATTTCATACTCTCCTATCTGCGTGGTCAGCCTCATCTCTCATCCTATCCTTATTTTATGCTTCCCAATCTTTCGTACCACGCGTGTTTCACCTAGAGTGTTTCCGACGCATCTATTTATAAGCTCCTGTAATCCCTTCATAGCCTTTCTATCACGCAATAACTTCATGCAGGTCTCTAGGAAGGTCGTAAGCATAGAAGGGTCCATCTCCCGATCTGGATTATCCTTGCTCCCTGAGGTGGAGGCCTCAGCGAAGCTTTTCTTTGCTTCCATGAACGTTTCACATGCGCACTCCAAATAAAATTCAGCCTCCTTTGCCAGAGCTTTGCGAACCCATGCATTGTCTTCGGGCTATTTCCCCTTATCATCCCCTATTGCAATTCCACTTCAAGCACTATATTCACATTTGGATCCTTTTCACGAGGCTCAGACCTCATCATTTGCAGGTTCTGAGTCAGTTGGGGTGGTAGCACCCCTTTTCCGCATATCCTTGCTATCAGCATAGGACAATCCTCCATCTCATGATCAAACAGAGTGCAATATTTGCATGACGGACGCGTTGGATTGGTGCAATCATGAGTATAGTGTCCTGGTCCTCTGCAATTGTAGCAGTTTAGCTGTCCCTGACCTATGCCAGGTCCTCCTTTGCCTCGGCCTCGTCCGTGCCCTTGAAAGCATGTTCATGCCATCCCTGCGCTCTGGTCAGGGGTCCGCATTTCTGCCTGAACCCTATAGGCAGGTGTCCTATCCATCATCAATTCATAGCTTCTACAGTTCTGCTCATCATTCCATACTGACCTACAGAAGTTGCAGAACAGTTGTTGCGACGTTTGTACAAACTTCTGCAGCAAATGACAGTTATCTGTCGCATGTTTTCTTGCTACCTAACATATAGTGCGCCACAATGCAGGCCTCACGCTTGGTCCTACTTGAGCTTTCGGCCTCAAAGGCATCAGCCCCCCTCCTGCAATATAGTTCGCAAAGTCTGGGCAATGGTCTTTGTCATGCCCCTGACCCTTGCATTTCAGGCACCATACCTCTTCGCGCACCTCCAGTCAAATTGTCCTGTCCTGCTTCAAGCTTTGCATTTCAATGAAAATATTTTCCAATTGTGCATGGATCTGTTGAAACCCCAAATTCATATCTTGCATCGGTGTTTCATGTAGTCTTATTGAAATTTCCAAGGCCTCTGCCTAATTTGTTATCTTCTGTTGTGACAGCGCAACCCTTAAGTGTGGTAGGAGTGAAGCCACGAACCACTCGAGGTGCTGTCCATATGTTAAGTTCATATTAACTTCGTGGACTTTACACTTCAACCTCTGATCTAATTCCTACGGTGTCTCGCCTGGTCTCATCGTGATTTCCTTGAACCCCACAATCGACTGTGCCTCAGATTTAGGCATATTGAATTATTTATTTAGCGCAGTTTGGACGTCTGCCACTCCAGCGTTTGGGTTAACATTGGTGTACTTGATGTATCAGGTTAGCACATGATCCTACAGAGCACTAACCAGTGTCTCCTTCTTCATGTTATCATCTGTAACACCCTAAGCTTCCCATACAGTTTTCACGACGAACCAGAACTGGTCCGGGTCCTCATTTCCCAAGCCTTTAAACAAAGGCAGTTTTACTGAATGTGGCATGCTAAACTGTGGTGGGGGTGGTGGTGGTATGGGTGAAGTTGCAGGTGATGGTGGTGAAGTTGGAGGTGGCAGTTGTGGGAATCCTTGTCTTATTAACTGAATAGCACTTCGCGGAGAAGCCTGCGCTACTCCCTCTTCGTCACCCAATGGAGGTGAGATCAATGGACTATATTTGGGACTCTTTCTTCCTTTGTTCCTGTAAGTTTTTCCACTTCGCGTAGCTCTGAACATCAAGGTAGCTCCATAACCCGCTTTTCACACAATAACATCTTAATCCATGTATTCAAAGATTTCAAGTACTTACCTCGCGGTCCTTTGAAAAAGCGTCACTCCGCCTCGTTGTAGCTTACTAAGGTATCGACTATGAATTTAGTCACAAATCCTCCTATGATGCTATCAAGCCAATGGTTGACAGCGCGGGTGATCTTATCCTTAGAGGCTTCCAATCTTTGAATTAACTCCGGGGTCCAAACAAAAGGACCGTCAAGTCTCCACCTTCCTTGGTTATCTGCTGCTTCACGATCCACACGTATAGCTCAACCGGAAAGGAACAAAAAAAGATCTCGTGGATCTCTGTATATAGGTACCTATCCAGCCACTGTTCCTTTGTCAGTCGCAGATTTCTATTCTCCTGTGTTGTGAATTCATGGATCTTCCTATCCAACCAGTCTCTGATCTCTTTCTTAGTTGGATTCCAGTGATACGATATCACACATCTCTTATGCAGATTCTGGTCCTGGCAATAGAACCATTTGTTGGCTTGGTGGGGCCTGACCCAGGTTCAGCGTTAATTAGCCAAACAAATCCCTACACTACTGGCCCTTTTAGCATTAGCCCGCAAAGAATGGACCGAAGTCTCACCCGAAGCAGTATGGGGGGATGTTGGAACCAAGTTTCTACACCCTGATATGGCAGTGATGTCGGTTTATTCCTCTTATTCCTGCTTTCGCGCAGGTCGTTAAGTTCTAGAGCTTTGTCTATTTAGCCCTTTATTCCACTCTTCAGTACCTCCATGAAGGGGTACGATTGGCCTTCGTGCAACCCTAACCTGCGGTTCCAGTACTTCCGCGCTGCTAAAGCAGCGTATAGAACAGGTTTCCAAGTTATCCTTAAGTGTTTAATTATCTTACTAAAGAATCACAGTTAGCACCGCATAAACAAATATCCTTACTTGCGTTCAGTTATCCAATGTAATTACATACATTTGCGCATCATATAAGCATTATAAATGACATTCATACACAATATGACAAGATGTATTAACATAATTTGTAAAATACTTCTCTTTATTGATATCTTCAGATGATTACAGACTCTATCCGCTCTGCGCACAGAACTGCAGGGGTCCGTGCACTCAGCGGCTGACTTCTACCCTAGGCCTCTGCGCACTCAGTTGTAGAGCCTCTACCTATGCTAAGACCCGAAACTTAGATTTCTCTCCTTATCCTCAAGACTTCATCTACAACTTCTTCCTTCAAAACTACTTAGAGCTTACTTACTTAGCTCTTTTTATACAATCCCATGGTCCATGGATCTTTCACAACCGACTTTACATAAGACTAGAAAACCCTTTATGACTCAGGACACCTTCATGCTCTGCGACCACAAAATGCGGAGTCTTTACAACTTTATTACAAAATTCGACCCAAAACATGGGCTTTTAGCCCCAAAACTGTGCTTGGGGGATCCTGTTCCCACCACATTCAATGACAAGTTTTCATCATTAGTCTTCGATTGAATGATTCCACGAGTGTTCAACTTTAGCTTCATTTTCACATTCATGGATTGTACTATCGTACCTTGAAAGCCATTGCCATTATTGGTGGTTTCTCTCATAATTGTTAATGGTTCACATCTCATTGGTCGATAGTCAGGTGGATTTCTAGCATGTTCAACTTCTACACATTCATTCACATGTTAGAATTCGTACTTTGATCGGGTTGGGATGGAGTGTAAGACCTTGAGTGTTGGGCGCGGGATCCCCCAAGGCAAATTTTGGGGCTTAAAGCCCAAGTTTTGACTAAGTCTGATGTAAAGACTCCACAATTTGTGGGCGTGGAGCGCGAAGTTGTAATTGAGTCATAGGGTTGTCCGCCCTTACTTTTGTAATGTAATGTCGGCTTGAGAGTTCTACCCATGGTCCATGTTACAGGGAAAAGTGTCTACACAGAATTGCTTATCCCACTAAGGTGTGGTAGCTACCTTAGAAACAAACAAAGTAAAGCTACTTTCGTTTTTCCTTTATGAAATATAGATGAGAGAAGAACAAAGAAGACCAACCTCTGTCTTGCGCTAATCTCCTAGTTCGATTCCTCTCACTCTTGATAGTCTTTCGCTACTTGTTCCCTTGCACGCCCAGCTTCACAGAGTACCTGTAAGATCACAGTAGCATAGCACTATACAAGAACATGGATCTATAATCATAAACAATCTAGGATCAGATGTAAATTGACCATACAAATGCAGAAAACATAAATGACACAAGAGTATGGAGGAAAACTTGAATAGCTTTTATTGATAAACAAGAAAGAGCCAAGGGAGTTACAACCAGTTGTTCTGACCCAGCATCATCCTCTCAGCAAGGAAGCCCCTCTTCACCTCATACAAAGCTTAGATCACCCAACAATCTGATGTTGTCTCAAGAAACCAACAACAATTCCTTACAATATGCAAAATTCCAGCCTCTGGATCTCTGGGATGAGGGATCCATATATAGATATCTGTAAGGGAGATGAGTCAGCTTGTGATTTGATTAGTGTCTTCCCTCTGATAGTTCTTGCTTCCGCTTGGAGATTGATGATCTCTTACTCATCCTTGGTCGAATTCAGAGAGGCAAGTGTCACAAGAGAAGTTTCTAGAAGTTTCCATGCCTCTACACCTCGCGGAATGACACTGCCATTTGTCACTTCTCGCCCATCGCACCTCATAGAAGGGTTTTTTGAAATGCAACGCACCCACACAGTGTATTTAGGTGAGATGCAACACACTTTGCCTATGGAGCAGCTGAAATGATCCTGTTTTGACCAGTTCTGAGCAGTTTTTCATGAAGAACTTCTGGGAGAAGCTGTAATCAGTTGACCTTGTTCCTTTAGGGGTTAGAACAACACTTTTAGGGACTTAGGAGCCCTTGGTTTATGGACATTTCATGCTTGGGGTTGTAGTTCCCAAAAATGTCTATAACAGTTGCCCCCTAAAGCATGAGGTCGTTAATCTTTTGATGTCGGGTGAAATGCTTTATTATGAGGATCCGAAGTTCTTTCAAGCTGGGAGGAGACCTGTAATAAGATACAATACAATACATTATCTTCATAATATTTTCATGATCTAGCTGAGGCGGGCATTCCCATGCTCAACTTTATAAATTCATTTTCATGTACATAGGACAGACAATCGTCTGAGTGTAGACTGATGATTCTGGTAGAGTCATCATCCCTTTGATTGGATGATTATCTGTGCAGCAATGATGTACATTTGATGTCTTTATTTCCTTGAATATATATCGCAGCCCGGATGGATGAAACTAGATCTAGGGTCTTCAATCTCGTTCGATCTTCACTCGAAGTACAAGTCTATCCATGTGAGAGATGTTCTGGAGTCGAACATGGAAAGACATCACCTGATTACCAGCCAATGATGTAAGCTATTAACAGGCGCGAGAGGAATCACCGATAATGATAATGACCCTCAAGATACTGCAGTACAATTCATGTGGTGTGAATAAAGGACTTGGCGTCGAACACCACGCAAAATCTCTCGGTCGAAGGTCATTGATGAAAACTGGCATGCAAGCTTTAAAGTATTGAATGGGGTGTTCCTAGATCGACTTCTTGGATAATGAGTTGATGTCGACAAGAAGCGATCCGTCACAGGAGGGCCTTAATGAATCCCACATCAATGACACGGAACGGAGCAAATGATTTTAATGGAGGTGAAAACAATCTGATGACATAAGGTTCAGGGTGGCGGTCATGAAAGAATGGAGTGTAAATGTATTGTAGTGGGTGAGACACAGGTGAATTCTCTGAACAACTTCTCTTGAACATATCGGCGACACTGACGTGATGGACTGGTAGCATTAACCCCAAATTTGGATTGTGTGATGGGACCATGGTGATGTGACCAGTGAATGAAACAACCCAACCCGACTTGGATGCGGAGTGAAAGTGTCATGTTCAAGAGTGACTTGCTACCAATAAAGTTTCTTCAAGTTTTCTTCCCAATTTTCCCCAGTCATTGCTGACCAGTACCTCTTTATTTTTGTCAAGCTTGAGGAGGATAACATATGCTTGTTCTATAATTTTCCCTTCGGGCAAACCCATCGTTATGTTTTAACGAGCCTAGCGATAGTGAAACTTGTTCTTGTCTGCTACGGACAAGTTTGTCGCTATTAAGTTTTAACGAGTTTAACGACAAAGATAACTCGGTCCTTTTCAATTTTAGAGAGTCTGAAAAGGAACGTAAAGGAAACTCCAAAATTCCTTTTTCGTCATCTAATCCCTCAAGTCCGAAAAAGTATAAAACAATACAGAAGGGATGAATTTTTGATTCTTTTAACGAGCCGAACAAAACAAGCGCTCGATCTTTTTGTGTAATAATCCCTCAGGTCCAAAAAGATTAAAATCTAAAGGAGGGATAGCACTTCCGGTCCCTTTAACGAGCTGGAGAGGCCAATGGCTCGACAATATTTTCATATTTTACGAGTCAGTTGAAAAGAGCTTAAAGGAGACTCGTCTTTTAAGGAACGAGTGATAAAATTGGGTAGCAGCTGATTCCAGGTAAGGTTTGGAATTTTCCAATCACGGCAGTGTTACAAGGATGGCTAGTGAGATCACTCTTCGCAGATGTTCCTCAAAAGGGGTAAACAATCAAATGGAGGTGAATGATCGGCCAATACAGAGTGGAGGTGATGATGAGAACCCGACCAAGGCTTTTAAAGGCTGAAGTACTACATTCATGATGGTTATTTACCGGGAAATAGTTCATTTTTTAATGAGCTTAAACGTGGGGGGAAACATTTGCTCATGGCTTATGTTTATTTTTTAATGAGCTTGAACTATGTGCTAAAACTGCTTGATTAATCCAGTCGTATAATAAGAATGTCTCATATATGAAAACGACAATTTTTAGAGTTTTTCCCTGCATCCTTTCTTTATGCAAGTTAGGAAACGACCAATCCTACGAGTTTAAAGGGTTAGAGGACCTACAAATTTTAAAAAATAAATAGTCGCTCTTCGCTTGCATGCCAAAAGGTTTGCATGCCCCCAGGTATAAAACAGAGTTTCAAGGTCACCTTTCAAATCTCCAACAAAACATTTGTTTTATCAGGAAAGGTCTACCTCTTTCAGGTTACCAAAGATTGTTCTATTCACAGCGCAAACAAAACACTTCTTCGGCGATGTCTACCGAAATAGACAAAGGTGAGACAATCCACTCACATAACTTTGACAAGAGAATCTTGTTCCAGTCTAACCCCCTCTTCCAATCATGGACGGGAGTACAGTCCGGTCATATATCTCTCACGGAAACCTACCTTATACCCGAAGTTTTCTTGTCGAAGCAGACCAGGGTGCACGCCCCCTGGGTTTCAGCCATGTTCCCTGAATCACTCGTGCTCATCGGGTGGACGGACTGGAGATTGATGAGACATTCCTTGTGTGAAAAGACCATTTAGGGATGGCATATGACTATTTTCTCTGTGTGATCCGGGAAATGAAAGCTGGTCTACGAGCTTGACCACTCTTCCTTCGTGCAGAAAACACATTACTCTAAAGAGTGAGGAGACAATCGCTCCCATGCAATAAATATAGTCTCGTCCGAGGAGTAGATTATAATTCAGGGGTCCTTGAACTACCATTACGTTCATGTGAACGGTTTTCCCTCTCAATGTTATGGGCACATTGGGAAGGATCCCTAACGGTCGACTGGTTCCTTTGTCAAAGCCTATTAGATTTCTCATCTCAGGCAAAAGCGATGGCGAACCAAGCGCTTTCCAAGTAGTCGAGGAAAGGATACTCACAGAAGCCCCTTCATCTATGATGGTACCAGCCATAAGCATTCTATATACTTGAGCAATAATTCGGAATGGTATACTAGCCCATAAACGGGGTCTGCCTAGTTGATTCCAGTCGAAGGAGACAACTAGGTTGCTTGGGGGTGGGACCGAATAGATGGCTGAGTACGACTCTGACGAACTTCCTTCCTGCGGTAAAGGAATGGGTAAATTGCCCCCATGTTCATCGGAGTCTGTGCTTACGAAAAGAATTTGGACGATGTCATCCTTATTCTTTTCTGTGACTGTATCATCTGAAGATGGAACCTCTGAAGGCAAGACCGGGTCAACTGCCGCCTCGACCTTTTGACTTTCATCTGGTATGGGTTCAGATGGTTTGTCTTCAATGATAGATGCTTCAGTCGACCATCTGGGCGGGTCAGCCGAATTTTCAACTAGTGACGGACTCGGCAAGAGTTTTTTTATATCCAGGAGGAAGTCATAACGGTGAAACTGGACGATCGTCCAAAACTCTTTTAGCCTCGTCTAAGAAGGGACAACGGTGGACGGCATGATCGCCTTTGCACAGTTTACAAGGAAATCTATATTTTCCTTTTTGTCCTGGGGCTTCACTTTCACTAGTCGACGGTGTGTTTTCAATATGATCATCAGAGGTTGATGACACCGGGTTGTGCAAACGAGGAGACCAGTCCCTTAAGATCCGAGGGATGCATGGAAAATCTCTATGATAGTGGTCTCCTCTGCAAATGACACATGGCGATTTAGGCCTAGTCGGTGCAGTGTGTGGATTTTCGCTAGATGATGCTTGGTTGCCCCCTTTCGCTTTTGGCTCCTTCTTCTTCTTCTCTTTCTTCTTCTTCTCAGGTACTTGATTTTTGGCTTTACCAACCCCATCAAGTGCAGAAGAAGGAGGAGAGGAAGAATTGGAGGAAGTAGAAGGTTGGTGGGTAACTCTGGATTCGTCTAGTTGCTGACTCGATTGTTCAGGAATTGCGGTGTTCTGAATGACAGAGGTTGAGAAGAGCCATACAGGCAAGCCGATTGTCAATCCTGGAAGCGACAATGTGGCCATATGGGGTGCACCAACATCTTCCCAAGAGGAGAAGGGACTAGGATTTCCTCCAAGGGGAATTCCTTGGTTGGTGGGTTCCATTCTCTCAACCTAAGATCAACGTAGGAAAGGGTGATGATTATTCCGTTTAAAATAAATTTTAGACGCTTTGACACAACTTGCTTTTTCAGTTTTTAAGAGTCGAGAAAAAACAAAACATGACTCTAGTCGCCTTCAATTTTTAATGAGCCTAAAGTGACAAGTGCTCAGATGGACCTTTTCCGTTAAGGAGTCTGAAAAGGAACGAAAGGGACTGCTATGGAAATCTAGGTAGAGGGATTACCAAACCAATCGCAAAACTGCAGAATACTTTTTACGGTACGACAGTCAATCTTCTCGAATGCTGTGTTCAGTGCATTGCGATCGATAGGGCGGCAGACACGGTTTCCTATGGATAAAGGATTAAGCCTATTGTGGTCTCCCAAAATATACTCGACGGTATGTGGGAGCACAAGTCCGTACTGGCACTTATTGTCTCAAAGTGGAGGAATCACCCAACCATCAGTGAGAACAACAGTTACCAGGCTTTACGACGCCGGAATACGTCTCTAGCCTAGACTTCTAAATGTTGTGCGTTAGGTTCCAAAGCATTGTTAGATTCATTGAATTTATTTTATAGTTGATCTTGTTTATGAAATTTGCCTTTCAGGTTCACCGCGAGATGTAGATGTATAATTCCTAAAATGCAATCTAAGGGGATAAACAATCTTTTATCTTCTTTGTGCAATGAAAATCCTAGCTACTAAGGAAAGAGAGACAGTATTCTTTCAGAAAGAGCAAAGAGCACACTCTAAATGCACTGTCCTAAATCAAACCAATTAAACAGTCTAAATGCAAATGCACATGCATGTATTTGTTTTCGGCTTTCTTAGTATGTGAATGGTAAAAAGAAAGCTAATGCACAAATCTTAATTATTTTTCAAGCGACAATTACTAACAAGTTTCTTTTCGAAATAAAAAATGGAGATAATCACAACACTTTACGATTTGGAAATGAATACTTGCTTTCGACACTAGAAAAATTACAAATTCAGACCAAATACAATAGTAACAGGATAATCGACTATCTACAGCAACCAAACTCTTTCCTATGACTGAAAACGACACTTGCGACACTTTCAAATCAGAGGACGACAGTACGATTACATTACTTTTTGCAAAGGAGAACTGAAAATGACTCAACAAATACACAAAAACATTTACAGTTCTTTTGTACAAAGGAGGCGGAATAACACAAGGAAAAGGGGTTTCAAACAGAGATATACTGATCACAGGCAGCAAAATTCATGAATAGAACTGGAAAGAATGAATCACAGAAACCAAAACTGAACAATGCCCAGTCTGATCAGTGCACCTGTAACACAGGGAATTTGAAATGCAGCGCACCTACTACACTCGGGAAGTGCGCTGAATTTCAGATTCACAGAACAGTACCTGTGCTGGGCCAGAGACGAGACTTTGCTTGGGTTCCGGGTCACAGTTTGCAGTTCATTTCATAGGTTTTGGTCGAGCAAATGGTAATCAGTAATGCAACAATCAGGGGTAGATCTAAGGAGGATCTAAGAGCTACCACAAGGGGTAATCAGAGAGTTTGTAAATCAGTTGTTTAATTTATAAACAAATCCTTGAGATTGACTGAAGCGGCATTTATCTACTTTGCATTTGCATAGCAAATGCAGTTCGAAAACTACCTGGCTCGACTTCAGGCTCCGTCTGTAAGTTTATAAAATAGACAACAAGGAAGATAAACAAACAAACTAGTTCGTCCCCAGTGGAATCGCCATTTTGCTACAGGGAAAAGTGTCTACACAGAACTGCTTATCCCACTAAGGTGTGGTAGCTACCTTAGAAACAAACAAAGTAAAGCTCCTTTCGTTTTTCCTTTATGAAATATAGATGAGAGAAGAACAAAGAAGACCAACCTCTGTCTTGCGCTAATCTCCTAGTTCGATTCCTCTCTCTCTTGATAGTCTTTCGCTACTTGTTCCCTTGCACGCCCAGCTTCACAGAGTACCTGTAAGATCACAGTAGCATAGCACTATACAAGAACATGGATCTATAATCATAAACAATCTAGGATCAGATGTAAATTGACCATACAAATGCAGAAAACATAAATGACACAAGAGTATGGAGGAAAACTTGAATAGCTTTTATTGATAAACAAGAAAGAGCCAAGGGAGTTACAACCAGTTTTTCTGACCCAGCATCATCCTCTCAGCAAGGAATCCCCTCTTCACCTCATACAAAGCTTATATCACCCAACAATCTGATGTTGTCTCAAGAAACCAACATCAATTCCTTACAATATGCAAAATTCCAGCCTCTGGATCTCTGGGATGAGGGATCCATATATAGATATCTGTAAGAGAGATGAGTCAGCTTGTGATTTGATTAGTGTCTTCCCTCTGATAGTTCTTGCTTCCACTTGGAGATTGATGATCTCTTACTCATCCTTGGTTGAATTCAGAGAGGCAAGTGTCACAGGAGAAGTTTCTGGAAGTTTCCATGCCTCTCCACCTTGCGGAATGACACTGCCATTTGTCACTTCTCGCCCATCGCACCTCATAGAAGGGTTTTTTGAAATGCAACGCACCCACATAGTGTATTTAGGTGATATGCAACGCACTTTGCCTATGGAGCAGCTGAAATGATCCTGTTTTGACTAGTTCTGAGCAGTTTTTCATGGAGAACTTCTGGGAGAAGCTATAATCAGTTGACCTTGTTCCTTTAGGGGTTAGAACAACACTTTTAGGGACTTAGGAGCCCCTGGTTTATGGACATTTCATGCTTGGGGTTGTAGTGCCAAAAAATGTCTATAACAGTCCATGAACCATGGGATTGTATAAATAAAGCAAGGCTCTAAGTGTAAAGAGACATCAAACAATCTAACAAAAAATGAAGCATTGAGTCTAAGTTGAAGTGTAAAGTGGAGTCTTTGGGTTGTAGAGTAGGAGAAGGCTCTGCAGCTGAGTGCGCAGAGGCCTAGTAGTCCGCAGTTGAGTGCGCGGAACCTTGCAGCTGAGTGCGCAAGGTGGGTTGAGTCTGTAATCTTTGGAAAAGTAATAAATAGAAGTTTTACATCATTTCTGTGTATCTTTTACTGTTTTCTACATTAAATGTATTGGGTATAAATTCCATTTCTGCTATTTATTTGCTGCGCAAACTTATATGAATGTGTTGAATAAGCAAATATAAGATAAGCATCTGTTTACACGAAGTTAACTAGCAGTTATAAGAAGATAAGTAAGATCCACAGTGTAACTTGGGGAAAAGAGCGCAAATCATTGCCTTAGCAGCGCGAAGCACCTCAGCCCCTGGGTAGGGTTGCGTGAAGGCGATTATAACAGATCGTGAAGGCCTCACAGGTCAAGAAAGTGCACAAAGGTATTCACAGTTGGACTAAATCAACCCTTAAGACATCTCAAGGTTGCAGAAACTTGGTTCCAACACCCCCATACTGCTTTGGGTGAGACCTCAATCTGCGCTCCGCAGGCTGTTGCCGAAAGGGCTAGTAGTATAGGGATTTTTTTGGCTAAATAAATCTGAACCTGGGTCAGGCCCCATCAAGCCAACGAATGGTTTTGTTGCCGGGACTGGAATCTTCATAGAGATGTCTAATGTCATATCATTGGAATCCAATGAAGAAGGAAACTAAAGGTTGGTTAGACAGGAGAATTCACAAGTTCGCGGCGTAGGAGAACAGGAATTCGCGACTGAAAAAAGAAGAGTGGTTAGACTGCTACTTGTACACAGAGATCCATGAAATTTTCTTCACATCTTTCCCTACTGAGTTGTACGAGTGGATCACGAAGCTAGCCGATAGCCAAGGAAGGTGGAAACTCGACAATCCTATTATGTGGACCCCAGAGTTGGTGCAAATATTGGAAGCATCGGAGGATAAGATCGTGCACACTGTCGATCACTAGCTCGATCAGATTATAGGAGGATTCATTACTGAGTTCGCAGTAGATACTTCAGTAAGCTATAGCGAGGTAGAGCGACGCTTTCTTAAGGGACCACGAGGTAAGTACATAAAGTCTCTGAATACTTGGATTAAAATGTTGTTGTGTGAAAAGAGGCTTATGCAATTACCTTGATGTTCAAAGCTACACAAAGTGGAAAAACCTACAGAAATGAAGGAAGTAAGGGACCAGAGAATAGCCCTTTGATTTCAACTCCACGAAGGGATGAGGAAGAGCTCACGAAGGTCTCGTCATGAAGTGCGATCAATTTGATAAGGCAAAGGATTCCGCGCATACCACCCCCACCCACACCACCACCAGCTTCACCGCCTTCACCCCCATCTTCACCTGTACCACCTCCGCCACCACCGCGAGTCAATATGGTAAGAAGATAAAGTTGCCTGTGTTCAAGGGAGTAGGAAATGAAGATCTAGACTAGTTTTGGTTCATGATAAGAGTCATACGGGAAGCACAAGGAGTTACAGAGGATAATATAAAGAAAGCAACGTTGGTCAGCGCTCTACAGGATCGCGCGTTGACCTGGTATATTAAGCATTCTAATGACAATCCAAATGCGGGGATCGCAGATATCCAAATTGCAATGAATAGAGAATTTAGCAAGCTGAAATTAGAGGCGCAGTCGATCATTGGATTCAAAGAGATCAAAATGCTACCAGGCGAGGCTCCTTGGGAGCTGGATTAGAGGCTGAAGTGCACGATTCACGAAGCTAATATGACTTTGACGGATGGAAAACACTGCAAATAGTTTGTAGCATCGCTAACACCACATTTGAGGAACGCACTTTCACAATAGAGGTTAACGACTCAGGTAGAGGCCTTGGAGATCACGATGAGGCTGCATGAAACCCTGATATAGGATCCTAACTTGGGAGTTCAGCAGATCCATGCGCAGTTAAAAAACTTATGCCTTGAGATGCAGAGTCTGAAACAAGACAGGATAGCCCGACCAGAAGTGCGCGAAGAGGTATGGTGCATTAAATGTAAGGGTCAGGGTCATGACAAAGACCATTGCTCGGTGTTTGCGAATTACCTTGCGGGAGGAGGACCAATGTCATTAAGATCGGAGGCACAAGAAGGGCCTAGCGCGGTCCCTACTTTGTGGTGCGTGATTTGTCAAATAGGAGGAAATCATGCTATGGACAACTGCCATTTGTTACAGAAGTACACACAAAATTCGCAACGGTTGTTCTATAATTTTTGTAGATTGGTTGGACATGATGAGCGTACTTGTAGAAGCTATGAGATGATGATGGATAGAACTCCCACCTACAGAGTTCAGGCTGAATCACGGCCCCTTGACCAGAACGCAGGAGTGGCACGAACTATATTTCAGGGGCGCGGGTGAGGCCGAGGTGGAGGAGGACCTAGAAGAGGTCACAGACAGCTAATATGTTATAATTGCGGAGGGACAGGACATTATGCCCATGATTTTATGAATCCAACACATCCATCATGTCTGTATTGTACCTTATTTGATCATGAGACGGAAGGTTGTCCTATGTTGATAGCTAGGATACGCGACAAAGGAGCGCTACCACCTCCCTCGACTCAGAACCTATAGATGATGAGGTCTGAGCCACGTGTGGAAGATCCAAACGTGAACATTGTGCTCCGATGTGGAATCGTGATGGGAGATGATAAAGGTAAACAACCCAAAGATAGTACTTGGGTTTGCAAGGCTCTGACAAAAGAAGCAGAGTTTGATTTGGAGCGCTCTAAGGAAACCTTCATGGAAGCTAAGAAGAGCTTCGTTGATTTCTCCACTTCAGGAAGAAAGGATAGACCGGAGCCAGAAATGGACCCATATATGCTCACGATGTTCCTAGAAACATGCATGAAGCTACTGCATGACAGTAAGGCTGTCAAAGAATTGCAGGAACTCATTATCAGATGCACTGGGACCGTGCCAAGAGAACCGCGTGTAGTCCAAAAGATTGGAAAGCATATGATGAGGACAGGAAGATAAATGAGGTAACCATGCAGATTGGAAAATATAAGATGGACCAAGTAATTCTGGACCTAGGATTGGATGCGAACATTCTACCGAAGAAGACATGGGAGCGCATGGGAAGGCCTACGCTACAATGGTCTCCTATCCAACTACAAATGACAAACCAGCAAAAGATAATACCTATGGGGAGATTGCAGGGAATCACCATGGATATTGAAGGGGTGAATGCACTAGCAGACTTTGAAGTGATAGATATTGTTGATGACAACAAACCCTACCTCGCGCTCTTAGGAATCGATTGGGCCACTGACATGAACGGGGTGAATAATCTGAAGAAGCGCAAGATGATTTTTGAGAAGAAGTCTCTGCGCATAGTTATACCTTTGGACCCTGTTGAGGGATCTTGCTATATAGAGCCGATGCATGACTATGAAAGTGACGATGATTTGGACTACATCTACAAAATAACCGCACGAGAGCAAGATTGGGTAAACCCCACCGCGGACAGACAGTTCTCATGGGAGTGCAAAAGCTCTTGTACATCGGATTTGGATGAGGAGATAGAGCGATGGTAGAACCGATTACACGAGGTAACCACGCTGAACAGTAACATGATGACAAGATCACTACGATGTGTATCAATGGAAATGAGAGATTTTCCTACTTATGATGGATTAGGTGAGGTAGATGCTTTCTTGGACATATTTGAAAGGGAGGTGCCAGAAACACAACGTTTACAGGCTTTGAAGTGGGTGTTGCACGCTACGCCCGCCAGGTGGTGGGGTACACACCAAGGAAGCTTTGAGGACTGGCATGAATGCATGAGAATGTTGCGCATGCATTTTGGGAAGCCTAAGATGTGACTAACAGATAAATACAATGTACGGGATGGTCCACGCGCACATCTCTCTAGGTGGGTACAGGCATATGGTAAACAACCTATGCGGATGCACATGGACATTGCGTTGGGGAACCCGGTCAATAAGCATGTGTTGGGGGGGAAATTGCATGAATGGTCCCTCAAGTTGGAATGATAGAGTGTGGAAAGAACGAGTGTGCAGAAGGTTACCCACGCAGAAGCATTTAACGAAGTGTGCAAAGCACTGAACAAGGTATATAATGCGTAGCGAAGTGATTGGGACTTGCATGTACTAGCAGTTTTGTGGGCTTATAGGACAACGTGCAAGAAACTGACAGGACAGACACCTTTCCGGTTGGTCTATGGAGTGGAAGTCATAATGCCAATGGAATATACTGTGCCTAGCCTACGAATAGAGTGATCATAGGAATGACGGATTGCAGAGCCCTGGAGGAGAGGCTCGTGCAGTTGGAGGAACTCAAAGAAGAACGATTTTTGGCTGGATTCCATATGCAGGTACAAAAGCAGTGCGAAAAGGCCTGGTACAATCGACATATTAAGTTGCGCACCTTCAAGGTGAATGATTTGGTGTTACTGTATGATAGTAAGTTTGATAAATTCCCGGGAAAATTCAGAATGCATTGGCTAGGACTGTATGTTACAAAGGAGGCCACAGACAGAGGCACGGTACAGTTGGTAAAGCTAAATGGAGAACCCTTCCCAGGAAAAGTGAATGGCAATCGGTTGAATCCATACATGGGTGGCCTGACTATCTGACTAACCGATCGAAGAATAGCCTTAGTGCTCCAGGCAGCCGAAACGAGGTGTGGGACTATAAAAGCTGAAGGGCAGCAGTTCATATACAACGGTCTTTAAACAACGCGTCTAGGAGATACAACAGGCAGTTGCTCAGTACACTGCTGACCTTGCAGCAGTCCAAGCAGAGTTGGGAGGTCTCCGCATGAAGATCTTTGCACCGATAGAGTGACTCAAGAGCGAGTCACAATGTTTGTGTTGGGGGCCTGTTGGGCAAGGGATCCCCCAAGGCAAGTTTTGGGGCTTAAAGCCTAAGTTTTGACTAAGTCTGATGTAAAGGATCCATGATTTGTGGGCGTGGAGTGCGAAGTTGTAATTGAGTCATAGGGTTGTACGCACTTACTTTTGTAATGTAATGTCGGCTTGAGAGTTCTACCCATGGTCCACGGACCATGGGATTGTATAAATGGAACGAGGCTTTAAGTGTAAAGAGACATCGAACAATCTAAGAGAAAATGAAGCATTGAGTCTAAGTTGAAGTGTAAAGTCAAGTCTTTGGGTTGTAGAGTAGGAGAAGGCTCTGCAGCTAAGTGTGCAGAGGCCTAGTAGTCTGCAGCTGAGTGCGCGGACCCCTGGAGCTGAGTGCGCAAGGTGGGTTGAGTCTGTAATCCTTGGAAAAGTAATAAAGAGAAGCTTTACATCATTTCTGTGTATCTTTTACTATTTTCTGCACTAAATATATTGGTTATAAATTCCATTTATGTTGTTTATTTTCTACGGGAACTTATATGAATGTGTTGAATAAGAGAATATAAGACAAGCATCTCTTTACGTGAAGTTAACTAACAGTTATATGAAGATAAGTAAGATCTGCGATGTAACTTGGGGAAAAGAGCGCATATCGTTGCCTTAGCAGTGTGGAAGCACCTCAGCCCCTGGTTAGGGCTGCATGAAGGCGATTATAACAGATCATGAAGGCCTCGCAGGTCAGGAAAGTGCGTGAAGGTATTCACAATTGGACTAAATCAACCCCTCAAACATCTCAAGGGTGCGGAAACTTGGTTCTAGCATCCCCCCATACTGCTTTGAGTGAGACGTCAGTCCGCGCTCTGCAGGCTATTGCCAAAAGGGCTAGTAGTACAGGGATTCATTTGGCTAAATAACTCCAAACTTGGGCCAGGCCCCATCAAGCCAACATTGAGTTTTGCCTGATATAACTCAGGCTGTGTGGAGTTATGTATTATTCATGATTGTATACAAGTTTCCTCTATACAGATGGCTGTGACCATACCGTGGGACCTTATATCTATGATGATAAAGGTCCTTCTCTATCAGGTGGCTGCGTCCATACCATGGATCTTAGACTTCCAGACTATCCTTTTTCATTCGGATGGCTTCGCCCATACCGTGGATCTTTTTACATGGTCCTTTCTATCCAGATGGCTGCATCCATACTGTGACAGAGGTATTAGATATGTAAATGTATATGCATCCTTGATTTGCAAGTCTCCTGTTGGTGTTTTTTTTAGTCCTTGCAATAGCTCGTAAAGCATCTCAACCATCACTCCCTGTTCTGCCTTCATGCTTTAGGGGTATCTGTTACACAGTATTTTGTCACACCTCCTCCACTTCCTTGTGTTATACCCCGAAGTGCCAAAAACTTTACAACTATGTAGTGTACCCATCCTGATATGTAGTCCAGATCCTCCCTGAAGAACTAATGAAAAGTTGACTTGAGCTTTTCCTGAGAAAAATGAGCTCAAAACCTTAATTTCTGGGTTAGCGTGATTGTGACACTACCCTCTCGTGTTGATGGTAGGTTGCACCATATGAGCCTTGCATTGCTAGTGCAGATTTTTCCTAGATACTTGCACTGATCCCTAAAAGGCAAGTTTTCCCAAAGTGGAGGAGAAGGTTCGTGATCTAGAGGCTTCTAGAACAATGAGCTAGATGATGTTTGTTGTGGATGTGGTTGAATTCTCCTAATATTACCCTTTGATCTTATCCCTATGAGCTTCCTTCTTGAGATGAGGACCTTCCCCTATCTTTAGTGAGATCCTAACTCCCTCTCCCTACCTATAAATTCATCCTCCTCCATTCCCAAAATGGTTGGTGTCTGATTATTTGCACCCTTATGCTAAGATAGTTCCTACATGTTATTCACTTTGGCTTGGAGAAGGAGTTCTTGGAGAGCTTAAGCTTGGACTTGGAAATTCACTCAAGGAGGGCTACTAACATCAAGGCCTAGGTTGTATGCTTCCTCTTTTGTTTATTAATATATACAACTGCTAGTTCACTTTCCATAAATGCTTGTGTCAATGCTTCATTTATCTTAATGCTCCTTGATCTGTTAAGTGGATTACATTCGATTATGCTTGTTGCACTTTTATGCTTTGTTGTGTCTTTGGCCTCTTGTGCAGGTATTCAAATGCTGTGAGCAGTAAGGACTGAGCCTAAGGAGAAAGCAATCAAGATCTTCAACAAAGGAGTGCATTATAGCATCAGAACGAGGTAGGTCTCCTTCCTCTTCTCTCATTTCGATTGTAATTTAGGAAAGTTTCTTGTAGATTGTCTCGTTTGTTGCTAGACCCACTCGTTGAGCTAGAGGGATCTTCTTTGTCCGCAGAGAGTATTTACCTAGACAACACAACCCATCTTTACTGAATTGCACATTACGCAGCTCCAACCTACGTCAACCTCTCTGGACTACGCATTGTGCAAGTTCTAGTCAGTAGCAGGCCTCACTGGCAGCTGGGACTACACAATGCGCTATTTCAGATGATAGTCTCCCAGCCTCTCAGAGTCAATGTTGTGCAATCTTTCCCAACAGTCACCCAATTTTCCGCATGATTGATTCCCGAGTTGCTCTATGTTTTCAGCTGACATTGGCTTGTCGTGAGTGTCTTCTCTATCTCTAGGTACAACAGGTGTTGAACAACTTCTTAGCAGTATAGGTAACATGGCCTCCAAGAGAGCTGGATCAAAGGACACAGTTGAAAGCAGTATTGGAGATGTGGTTGAACAGGAGTCTGTGACCTTGCCTACTTATGCAGACACACATATGTTCATTGAGAAAGACATCAAGATCACCTAGCAAGACATCAATGCTATATTCGCAGACAATGCCGAGGAGAATCTGGAGGACTGTCATGTTTATGTCAACATTCATAAGTCAAGATTGTATAAGGTTGCATGCAGGTATCCCTCCTTCCCATGCACATACATGATCCACTGGATTGTCTCACACACTAATCCTGAGACAATGATGCTGAGCAGTTCCAGTGGAGTAGAGCTTGTTACCTTCAAGATAGAATATTATCAACAAATGTATCATTTACCATAGCCGGTGAACAAGATGGATACACTATTCTACACTCCCAACAACAACGAAAACACAAGATACATATTGAAGCATTGGGTAAGGGAGCCATCAAAGTTCAGGACGACACCCAACCAAATCTACAAGACAAAGACACTCAGGAAGGCTTACCAACTCTTGGTCGTCTTTGCATGTCGCTTGTATGGTCAAGAGAGTATGAAGAGATTCCGGTAGAGTTGGGTTGTTATGTTGGATCAGTTGAGTGAAGGAAAGCCTTTCAACTAGTTCTACATGTTGACTCTTCAGCTGAAAGTGAATGTATCAAATGCCCAGAGTCTGCCTAAGGATCAACAAGCAATATTCTTCATGTCTGCCTACTTGCTCGATGCAATCTGTGCCCGTCAATAGTTTCCTAGCATGGGTTGGGCATGGACACCTTCAGAGAATGTTGTGAACATATATTGCAAGTTGCTCTCAGAGTGCAGCTACCGAGGAGTCATGGCTAGACTATTTGACCACTTCATTGCCCCTCTGTAGACAATGATCTTTGAAAATATCCACCTTGCATGTCCCAAGAAGCAATGGAGGCGTTGCTAAACATTGTAGATTGGTACACCTCACCCGATGGCATCTTCATCAGGATGTACAACTCGGAGAAGGCTCTGCATTTGGTGTCGAAGTTTGCCACAGACAAGCTGGTCGTGCAGGAGGTTTCATACCACATCTCAATAGGGTTATCAGCTGGATTGCATAGGAGGAAGAAGGCACAATGGCCTATTCTTCCTTTGCGAATTGGGTTGTACTTGATCCTGAGTTTGAAAGAAGTGGATGATAAGGTCGAGGACTTCAAGAAGTTTAAGTTTGGCACCAAGGGTTTCAAGCCGTACGATCCACATGGCTTATGCAGGGACCACTGTACGAGAGTGTACTAACCTTGGATCCACAGGGCATGTCATTGGCCAGAGAAAGACCCTTGGAGATATTTTTATAACTCCTCTAGGGTCAATGAACTGGTTAGCATGGCAATAGAATGGCTAGTAGCACTCAAGGCAACACCACCACATGGAGAAGAAACAACAACAACAAGAAGCAACAAACATGCGCAAGACAAAGGTAAGAGGAAGATTTTCGAAAGTGCATAGGTGGATCAAAGCTACAAGTTTAAGGAAGATCCACTTGTTGAGAGAGTAGCCTTGGAGATAGAAGCAAAGAGGTGACAACGCGACAGGAGAGGAGCACAAAAAAGGAGAGATAAGAAAAGACTGAAAGAGACAGAGAGGAAGCTGTAGGAAGTAAAGCAGAAGCTCAAAGAAGAACAAGAGTTGCGCAGAATAAAGAAGGAAGCATAACAGGAGCAGGAACAAGAACATGAATAGGAGGAAGTGCAAGGTGCTTAGACAACACAAACTGCACTGATACAGGTTGAAGACTAATATCCACCAGCAGTAGATGATGAACAGGGTGAGCAGCCGCCAGAATAAGAACTTGCTCAACAGGATGAATCGATGGATGAATAGATGGATGCGAAGATGGAACGAACAGAACATGATCAAGACGCTGACCTCATGCCAAAAGCAACTGAGGTCACCCCACAGGCTTCACCAGCTCCAGTAGTAGAGTAAGTCCCAAGTGAACAAGGGGATACCATTCTCCTTGAGGATGATCAGAGTGCACATGTGTACAACATATCCTTTAATGAGTCATAACACAAAGTTGTACTGGCATGTAGAGTGCACATCTAGGATGAGCATGCATCACCTACGCACTTTGAAGAGTGGGTGATTGTGTCAGATGTGCGAAGACATACAACTGCCTTGGCCGATGCTACGAAGGCTTATTCTGAAGCCACGAGCTCAAGTGTGAAGTTCTTGATAGCAGAAAATGAGCACATGGCTAAAGAATTACAAGCAGTCAGGCATAGAGAGGAACAATCCATAGGATCTGCCATAGCAGAGATGAAGAAAACGATACTTGCCGAAGCATCAACTCTTGAGACAGTCATGAGGATACTTTTTGACAAGTTCGTCACCATGCACAAGGCAGTTGTCCATATACATGGTCATCACCAGCGCTACATCAAGATAGCACGCACACTCACAAACATACATGCCGCTGTTGATCATGTACAGACATGGAGAATGAGGTACAAGGGAGCCCTACTTCACTTGCATAAGATGATGAAGCTGCAGGTAGAGTTGGACAAAGCATACATCTGGAGTCTGATCTAGAACAATAAGGAACTCTTGCCACTCATCACCAATGTTGAGGCTTCATGTGCATGGTTGTTCAGGAGTTTGGATGTCATGGTGAGAAATTACGACACCCTGTCAATTGGAACACTCACCGAAGCCAAAGAGAAGAACCAAGTTTGACTTAAGCTCGATGCGTACTTTGATCAATTGATGCACATGGCCACTAGCACAGATTTGCAGATCAACGCAGAGAACATGCAGAGATATGTGGTCGGTCCAGTCATTCTCTAAACTAAGCTGTGCATGTTACAAGACGAGTTCGACAGAGGTTCCATATCAATATACCTAGAAGTGATGGAGGCAAGTGTTTGTTTCCAGAAAGACGTCATCAAACAATATACAGACACCATTGCACAATACCAAGCTTGGTATCAGTTCATTACTGAAGATCACAAAGATGATGTTGACGAGTTGGTCTTTCCACAACCGTTCGAGTCTTAGTGTTGTCTTATCTAACCGACTCAAGCCTATTTTTGTCCCACATGGGTATATGTGGAAAATGTATTATTATTATAAACATGATGTAAAGTAAAATTCCAGGTGTCGTTAGTTGAATGCAAACAATCATATGTAATGTAAAGAGTTATATGTAATAAAGTTGAAGAGTCATGAGAGTAGCCCAAGAGTCAAAGGGGAATGTTAAGGGTCATCCCACCATTTGTTATAAATAGAACCTCATAACTCATAGAATAGGCTTTTGGGAGCCAAACTTTTGCTAGGCATTGCTTAGAGCAGCTTGGAGAGTATTGTGGCGAGCCTTGGCTTCTCCACAGTGCAGAGCGAGTACATCTCTTTGGAGGAGTAGGCAATGTTGATTGTAACATTCCACTATTGGGGCTAGTGGATGTCATGGTTGTATGTATGGATGGAACTTTCACTTTATATAATATAACAGAACCAACATGTCTTCATGCATATGTTTTTATTGTAGTTCAACTATTCTGGTTACTTTAGCAATGTATGTTGTTTAACTTACGCATTTGTGTATGAACTATTTTGTATATGATTGTATGAATCTTGTTGAAGTTGTGTTGTTGGTTTAACCCATCACTTTGGATTGTCGACTATTCTGCTTTCCAATTTTTGATGTCATTCAACTTGTGTGTTCCTTTCAGGTTGTGTACTATTACAGGCTTCTAAGGGATACACTTCCTTTTCCCCTTCGTGTGTTAGAACCTCCCCATGCATCTCTCTTGACTCGCTACAAGGTCACACACTTGCTTCCAACAAAGATATCACGCTTACCTCTGTGCACTATCGTAGTCAAGGCATAGATTTACTATCCACTGCTGGGACTCCTACTCCAAACGTGTTGAAAATAACAAAAAGAAATGATAAAAATAGAATCTAGAATATTCCAATTTTAATTTGTCCTTGAATTAAAATTGTGAATTAAATTCGAATTTAGTCTCACCAGCTGCTTGGAAAATAATTAATTAATTCATCTTGAGTTAATTAGTTGGAGAAATTCAAGTTAGAAGTCTTTCTGAAGTCATGCAACAGTTATCCCTTAAATTAAGGAGATTATCTGTTAATTAAGGAGATAAGATTGAGTTATATTTGAGTCGTAATTAGTTAGCTCAGTTTACTGAGTTAAGTCCAGTTAAATTAGTTCCAAACTGTTTGAGGAACTAATTGTGAGTTCAGTCAGTTAATGCATGCATGCATCCAACTAATGTACTCCACATAATTGAAGATTCTCTCATCAGTAACTCATGCATGTCTATTCTGAGAGAGACAGAGTTGAGATTAAAGACAGGGACAGTGTACTATCATTTGCATGTTTTCTCCTATAAAGGAAACTCATGCATGTAGAAGGAAGAAGGTTCCTTGAGGATTGCGTAGTTCTGACAGGGTGTAGGATCAGTGTGAGTGATCAGTCTTCCACTTGGTAACAGGAGGATCACCCAGGAGAAACTGCGCAAGGAAATAGGAGGCTTGGAGGGCAGAGGAGAAGGTTTGTGAGAAGCCTTATTTGCCTGTGAGCATCTAGGAGGATTGTACTGAGAGCTGTCTAGCTATGAGAGCTAAGGCTTGGTGTAATTTTGATATATTTCCACCTTGTATGATAATACAGATAGTGGGGTTTTAGCTGAGGCTTTCCCCTGAGTATTTTTTGTGTTTCATGTGCATTAATTCTTCTTCTTATGGTTATATGTGTTCAGCTTTGATTCAGCTCAATCTTTAAGCTTCCGCAAGTTTGATAGTAGAAGTAGATTATAGTATTTTGCTTTGGTATATTGCATTATCAAGTTAATCTACAGTTAGATTTTCTACATAGATCTCAGAGGTAGATTTGTAGAGAATTTGCAGGAAATTCTACATGGTATCAGAGCCAATCAGAGCCTAGTTTATCGGAGCTGTGAACAATATACAGAGAAGAGAATTCAAAGTTTGAAGTTCGGGGTTGCAGGTGCAAATCAAATTCATATCATACTTCAAATTGAGATGGGTCATTATGCGACTAATTGCCCATCGAAGAAGTCCAAGAAGGGATCCTCGGAAGGATCGAAAGGTGAGGCATTAGCCTCTCAGTTCGAAATGGACTTTACTATCATCACATGCATGGTTTCATCAATGATGGGTTGTGTCTGGTATCTTGACAATAGAGCCTCATTCCACATGACGGGAGATAAAATTTTATTCAGTACCTTGGAGGAGAAAGACCTCAAGATGTGCATAGAGATGGGTGACGACGAAAGGTTTAGTGTTTCAGGAGTGGGCACGGTTGATTTTCAGAGGGAGCGTGGACCTTCTATCACCCTGACTGATGTGAAGTATGTGCCTGGAATGAAGAAGAACTTGGCATTGGTCGCGATGTTGGAGGACAAAGGCTACGATGTTGTCTTCAATAAGGGAAATGTTTTCCTTAGACACATCACCACAAGACAAATGAAATAAATCGGTTCACGAGTTCAGAACCTATATGCTCTTGAGGTTCAAGATGCATGCAAAGCCTTGAGGAGCAAGTCAAATGTTAGAGACTTGGTGGTTGAGAGGGAGAGTAAATTACCTCTCAACATGTAGTCCCAAAAGAAGTCTCAGACAATTGTGGAGGAGCCACAATTGTAGACACTGAGTGGAGACCGAGTGGAGGCATCCACTCATGCAAAGACCTCCAATAGGGGGAAATTTTGAGCCAAGTCAGCAGAGGGATCACATGCAGCCATACCTCTAGGTGTGAGGTGGAGAAATGTGAAGTGATAGTCCCAAGAAGGCTGAAATTGGCAGGGTTCATTGAGAGGTTTTATCTCATGGATCGTACCTTGCTACGGGAGCCCAAAGTACATAGCAGCAGGAGGAATCAATGGGATTGATGCAGTCAAAGATCAAAGTGACAGAGGCTAAGCAGTGAGATACTGAAGAGTGCAGAGAAGGATTGAAAACAGTGCAGAAAGGCTGAGTCAATAGAAGCACAGAGTTTTTCAGTCGACAGAGGCAATCGTAGTCAGAGACTTTGATAACAGAGGCATCATTCTAATTCAGGTTGGATGTTTTTTTGTTTTTGGAGTTGCTAGAGCAACAACACTAGAGAGAAGTGTTGCATGCAGAACATTCCAAAGGTTCAGGATTGGAATCGAGTTGAATTCGTTTCTTGTTGAGAGATAGCAACAAAAAATGATAAAAATAGAATCCAGAATATTCCAATTTTAATTTGTCCTTGAATTAAAATTGTGAATTAAATTCGAATTTTGTCTCACCAACTGCTTGGAAATTAATTAATTAATTCATTTTGAGTTAATTAGTTGGAGAAATTCAAGTTAGAAGTCTTTTTGAAGTCATGCAACAATTATCCCTTAAATTAAGGAGATTATCCATCAATTAAGGAGATAAGATTGATCTATATTTGAGTTGTAATTAGTTAGCTTAGTTTACTAGGTTAAGTCCAGTTAAATTAGTTCCAAACTGTTTGAGGAACTAATTGTGAGTTCAGTCAGTTAATGCGTGCATGCATCCAACTAGTGTACTCCAGATAACTGAAGATTCTCTCATCAGTAACTCATGCATGTCTATTATGAGAAAGACCTAGTTGAGATTAAAGACAGGGACAATGTACTATCAGTTGCATGTTTTCTCCTATAAAGGAAACTCATGCATGTAGAAGGAAGAAGGTTCCTTGAGGATTGCGTAGTTCTGACAAGGTGTAGGATCGGTGTGAGTGATCAGTGTTCCACTTGGTAACAGGAGGATCACCCAGGAGGAACTGCGCAAGGAAATAGGAGGATTGGAGGGCAGAGGAGAAGGTTTGTGAGAAGCCTTGTTTGCCTATGAGCATTCAGGAGGATTGTACTGAGAGCTGTCTAGCTGTGAGAGCTAAGGCTTGGTGTAATTCTGATATATTTCCACCTTGTATGATAATACAAATAGTGGGGTTTTTAGCTGAGGCTTTCCCCTGAGTATTTTCTATGTTTCATGTGCATTGATTCTTCTTCTTATGGTTATATGTGTTCAGCTCTGATTCATCTCGATCTTTAAGCTTCCGCAAGTTTGATAGTAGAAGTAGATTATAGTATTTTGCTTTGGTATATTGCATTATCGAGTTAATCTATAGTGAGATTTTCTACATAGATCTTAGAGGTAGATTTGTAGAGAATTTGCAGGAAATTCTATAAAATGACCTGAGGTCTAGTTGGGACTTCTTACCGAGGAGATCCCATGACATGTTGGTGGGTCCACCACCATCAACACTACCATACTTTTCAAATCCTCTGAAAAAGTTGAGATATATATTTATAAGCCATAGATATCAAATAAGTGAACATAAACACACAAGGTCTTGTACTAGTCATAAATATAAAAAGGAACATCATAATCCATAATTCACATATGCATAAGTAAATTTACACTTATATGTGTATTTAAATATGGATGGCAACTGAAGGAGGGACTTTAACTCTCCACCCAACCATAGGTCAACTATACTACAACTTTTTTATCGCTAACCACCCCCACGCTGGATCGAAAATATGAGGGGATGCTTGCTCAAGGAAAATTCACACCAAAGCTTGGTAGAAACCCACGAGATGGAGTTCACTGTCCTAGTGGTTTAACAACTTCTCTCTAGTAGTAAGCACCATAATGACTCACTTACTCTTTGAGTTCAATCACAAAGCTTCAACCAAATTCCAGATGGGCTATTACTTAGTTCCAGGAGATTGAATCCACTATTTAGGTGGTTTCACACTTGTATTTTCATAGCAAACACAACAACGGTATGCATTCCATTGTACATGTGGTTTAATAGCTTTTCTAGCAAACACCATAGTGGCTTAGATTGCCTTGTCCAAGTGGTTTAATATCCATACAATAAGCACCATAGTGATTCAGTCATCCACTGAGCTTCACATTGACCACACAAACTTAGACAAATAGTATAGTGGCTTCAAAAACACATCTATACAAGGAGTATCATCCCAAATCACCAAGCATTGGGCTCAACCACAACTCCAACACTGTTCCTTCTTGCTTTCGCTCTAATAGTCCCTTCCATTGAACTCTGTGACACTTCTCTGCGAATAATTTTTTTTGTTGTTGCTCCCAACTCTCCTTCTTTTTCCTTCCCTATTTGACTCCTCTTTTTTCTTCTTGAGGCAACGACTCTCATCGTCTCAATCCATAAGGGGGATGGGGATGGGCACAATCCTCTGCCCATATGCACAATCCCATCTCTTCAATTCTGTTAGCATGGTGGTTGGGTTGATAGATAAGGTGTTAAGGAATTTAATGTGGTTAGTTATGACCTGCTCATGGCATGCAAAATAGTATAGTGGCTTCAAAAACACATCTATACAAGGAGTATAATCCCAAATCACCAAGCACTGGGCTCAACCACAACTCCAACACTGTTCCTTCTTGCTTTCGCTCTAATAGTCCCTTCCATTGAACTCTGTGACACTTCTCTGCGAATAATTTTTTTTGTTGTTGCTCCCAACTCTCCTTCTTTTTCCTTCCCTATTTGACTCCTCTTTTTTCTTCTTGAGGCAACGACTCTCATCGTCTCAATCCATAAGGGGGATGGGGATGGGCACAATCCTCTGCCCATATGCACAATCCCATCTCTTCAATTCTGTTAGCATGGTGGTTGGGTTGATAGATAAGGTGTTAAGGAATTTAATGTGGTTAGTTATGACCTGCTCATGGCATGCAAAATATCCCCCCCCCCCCCCCCCCCCCCCTGCCCATATGCACAATCCCATCTCTTCAATTCTGTTAGCATGGTGGTTGGGTTGATAGATAAGGTGTTAAGGAATTTAATGTGGTTAGTTATGACCTGCTCATGGCATGCAAAATATCCCCCCCACCCCCCCCCCCCCCCCCCCCCCTACTTAGGCTTTGGTTCCATATTTCCCACTCCTTCAATCAGCCACCAATTAATTTCTCATTAGTTTTCATTTGTTCAAAATCAATCGTATTGGCTAGCTGTGGATCACACGCTAGTGCTTACCTAGTCATATTTTCATATATGGGGTGAAATGAAAAGGGATATTACATCTACCTCCTAATTTTTCCTTAATGCTACATAAAGGGCTTTATCCTAGTCTTCTGTGTGGAGAATGATGTTATGACACCAATTCTTACACTTAATCCAACTTGGATTAAATCGGAGTATTTTCTTGTTGGAAACATGATATGCAAGTTCAACAACCTATTTCTCTCCTATTTCCCAAGTTGTTTTGAGCATAAGTTGTGAGCAAAGGGTCATCGGTTTTGGATGATGCTTAATTATTTATGAAATTTTTATACAAAAGCTCTAACAACAACCTTGATATGGGCCAACCTAGTTATTATTTCTTTGGAATATTGGGATTGTGAGACTTTCATAATGAATGATAATTCTCTTGGTATGTTCATCCCCTTTTCCATGTCAAAAAATCATGTGTATGTTTTAACTAGCTATGTAGTATATGTTTATGCATATTTAAGCAAAGGTATGTCTCATTGTGTTGGAAAGTGACTATTGATGTTAACTTAATCCATAGATTATGAACACTTATCTTTTTGTTGGAAACTTTGTTTTGAGTATGGTCATGTAGTAAGATCTTGCTTAAAGACAATCTTGCCACGGCTGACAGCTCTCCACAGTTGGATCTCAGAGGTATGGAAGCCTCTAATTCCTAATGCAATTAATATCTACCCCTGTGCTATGGGTTTCTTTATAGTATATTTTGAAAACCCTGAAAGCAGACAATGTATTCTAGATTCCGGCCCTTGGTTTTGGGAAAAATCAGGCCTATTCATGAGGCCATGGAACCCATTATTCTATCCCTCAACAACAGTCATAACCTCAGCGCCAGTTTGGGTGAGATTTCCGAACCTACCCTTGTATCTCTGGAATTTCTCTTCACTAAAAGCCATTGGAAATGCAATTGAGAAATTTTACTGCAGGTGCCTACAAACAGAGGAATATGCCAGAACCACCTATGCACACATCTATGTGGAAATGGACTTCAGCGTGGGATTCCCAGTTGAAATACACCTAACAAGTAAAGACTATGTGTGGAACCAGAAACTCGATTATGAAAGTGTCCTCTTTAGATGTCGATCTTGCTTTGATACAGGCCACCTAGCCAAAAATTGCCCAAAAGCCTCCCAAAAAAATTCTGCTAGAAAAAATCACCACAGATCTACATGGTGGAAAGGAGCACAAAAGGAACACTACACTGTCATCAAAGAAGAATACTCTCGAGAAAACTCTGAATCACAAGAAATCGGGCAAGAAAGAAACAACTCTCAAGACAAGCAGGGGGAAAGCCCCGCCCAACAACAAAAGAGTGAACTTGACAACCCCTCAAGCATCAACAGTTATGAGGGTTCGAATATCGCACAAAATAAATCTTCATTTAACAGCAAAGCAGATCTCCTAGACCAAACTTCTTCTCCGACTATCTTCAAAAGGACGAACACAATAGATCGCGAAGCTAAGACACCAATGTCCCAAGAATCAGAAGAGATGAAGGAGATGCAAGATAAAGAAAGTTGGAAGACCGTAGAGAAAAAAAGAAAGCTACAACACCAATCTCGCCAAGAAAGACGAGGAGCCAGACAATTAGAAACTAAGAAAGAAAATTATAGGTTAAATAGACCAATTTGGTCTAAGTGGATGTTAACCATCATCATCATCATCATCAGAAAACCTAGTCAAAATACCTCTTGGTAAAAACACTCATTGTTATATCAATATATATTGCCCATTCTTATTAAAAAATTAAGACAAAAAATTACTCATTTCCACACCAACATCGGGTAAATCCAACTAAAACTTTGTAAAGATACCATATCTATTCTTCTAGGCTTAATTTAAGTGAAAATTATGATACTTAAAATAGGTTAAAATTAACACAAAACTTAAGATAAGTGAAAATTAGCACAAATTAGAAAAACGTAAATATTTTTAGTAAAAGCATGATGTATCCCCATTGTTGTGAATATCAAAATTTATTTGACAAACAAGCCATTCATCATTTGAAGGTAGGCATAGCTGTGATATGGCATCTTATGGTTATGCAGCTTCAAGAAGGCCATATTGTTTACACATCTTATAAATATTCACTATCAAAGATGTTTCAGTGCCTATTGTAAACCACTTTGACGCAGGTAATATTGTTTGATTTAGATTTTCATTAAATAAAAATATAAATGGTAACTATTAGTTTAGACAAATCCACTTACCATTTGAATTGAATCCAATTTTAAAAGAAAGGAAGTGAATTAGGTTATGGAGGTTGGGGTTATCATCAGCCTTCTTGGATGAGAAGGCAAGGGAAAATATATACGAGTTTCCATCTTCACGAATACCAGCCCGCCACCTGCTGAAGTATCAGTAGAAACGAAACGGCTCATCACATTCTCCATTGCATGCATGCTACATATCTACCATCATCATCATATATAAAACACACACTCGTAAACATCAAGAAGAGACACAGATGCACCTTCTTGACTACTCCCTCTTGCACTTCCCACCTTTAAACTTGGCCTCTTCATCTGCTCATCCGGCTGATTATATTACTCGGGGTTTGCTTTTCTTAGGTCTGCTGTCTGTTTCAGTATGGTTTTTGTTGCAGAGAAGGTGTTTATATCTGGGTATTGATTTTAACTGAGATTTCTGGATTTTGGGTTTTCGAATTGAAAGGGCATTTGAGGTCATCGAAGAGCCAGCATGGACAGATATCAAAGAGTCGAGAAGCCGAGACCTGAGTCGGCCATCCATGAGAATGAGATTCGTGTCACCACCCAGGGGCTCATAAGGAATTACATCAGCTATGCCGGCAGTCTTTTACAGGTAATTTGATGCATTCTTTTACAGGGCTCTGAGTTCTTGAATTTGGGTATTCAAGTGGTCTTCCTTTGAATTGGATTCTTTTGCGTCAATGGCCCACATTTGAAAATTAACAAACTCGAAGTGCAGGCAAGCTTGTTGATAACAGAGGGATTGAAATTGGTTTGTTAATTTACATGTTCTTTTCTCTTGTTTTATCCTCACATATGATGGGAAGCTATGATTCGCGCATTCTGATCAGTATAATGTTTCTTGTTTGAACACATCCTGATCTTTGCATTTCATTATCTTTGAATATACATTCACCTAGGATCTTGCTCTGTGATTGTAGTTGTTTTTCTGTTTTTTTTTTTTCGGGTTTTGAGGATAAAATTAAGCGATCAGAATTTCTATCTGGCAGTTGGTCAGATTTATTAATTATTTGAAACTTTAATCGGATTTGCACTTTCAAATTTCATTTTAGGATTTTGTGTTTTGATCGGTGTTTCTTTGGCAATTTATCTTTGAAGTTACCAAGGCTACTTATGATAGTTGGGATTTTCATAGGTTCTTGCCATCAGAAAAAACAAAGGCAAGATAATAAAAGCAGAAGAACAAATATTCAAACCTAAGAATGGGTTACCCCATCTTCGTCTCTCATAACCTGTCTAATCTTTTTATATAGTTTACATGCCTCTCCTTCAGTTATAACACAAGAAACTTCCATTTAAACTTCTGTTGCAGAACACCAATACACTTGCAACTACTAGGTATAAATGGGGTAAGAGACAGGAAAAGTCAAGATTTAACGCATTGCATTTCTTGTAGCACTTGGATGAATGAACAATTCAGGTAATGGCTGCTAAATGTCATGTTCTCATAAAGTATATTCCAGGCTTTGATTATCGTTCCTGGTATCGTATGGTAGCTCATTTAGTTGTTAATGGAATTGGTGTCTTGTTCAATAGCCATGATATTGAAATATCTTTGTACAAGAGCAAAGACAGAATTGGATATGCTATGCCCATAAGATTCATGTTTGTTTTTAACCTATTCCACCCTCTTAGAGGTGCATCTGCTGAGTTGGATAAGATTCGTGTTTGTTTTTTAAGATCTTCCACCCTCTTAGAGGTGCATCTGCTTTTTAAGGTCTTCCACCCTATTAGAGGTGCATCTTGGAGGTGATTTATAGAGATTGATATATATATATATATTTTCCATTGATGAATAACATGGTTACTGTTTACATAAATGCATCTGTGCGACGGTTGATCCGGTATCCTCGCCGACCCAAAATCAGAATTAAGGTCTATTCTAGATTAATAAGGAATCAGTGTGATAAACTATTCTAGGTCTCCAGGGGCCTTTAACACTGTAAATACGGGGATTGGTTTATTTACTAATATGTTTTATGGTATAGCAGGAAAGAAAGGCACCAGAAATTTCCTTGAAGGCAATGGGTCAGGCAATAAGTAAAACCGTTGCTGTCGCTGAGATCTTAAAAGTGAGACTTCTTAAATTTACGATCTCAGTTTTTTTAATTTCTGAAACCAAATACCTGAAAACCTGTTTTTACCGGAGCTTCTGGGTGTCAATGTCAAAATGCCGACTCTATTAAGTTCTATCATCTTTTCGCAGCGGCGGGTTCCTGGTTTGCATCAAACCACAGTTATTAGCTCGACAAGCATAGTTGATGTTTGGGAGCCTATTGAAGAAGGACTACTACCGTATGTTCCTTTAAGTATACATATTACATCCGTTTCATTTTTTCTTATTTTTATTTTTTATTTTTGCTGATCGGATGTTTGCTGTATTCTGTCTTTGCTTTCGTTGTTCTGCTTTCCAGTCTGGAAACAACTCGACATGTTTCTATGATATCTATCACTTTGGCCACTAAGGAATTCGATATGAAGTCACCAGGGTAAACATTTGATTAAAATTTTGATTTTGTATCTGATCCATCCATTGTTTGGGGTTGATTAACTTTCACAATGTTTGGTTAATCATGAATATTTGGCAGTTACCAGGCTCCATTACCAATTGATCAGGTCAAACAACCAAATGCTGGTATTGATGGAGGTGAACTCTGTTTCATTTGGAGACCATGTTTGTTTTTGTTATCTCTGAACATTGTTGGTTTTTAAATTTCTGAGTGGGTTTCTGCTTGATCTATATTCATTGTTATAACGTTTTTCAGATATGCAAGGTGGTATAGCTAGAGGACGTGGCAGAGGTAGAGGCAGAGGCAGAGGCAGGGGTTGGGGCCGAGGTTGGGCTATTCCATGTATGGTATTCATAAGTACCTAAAACTTGAATTAAGTATTTTTTTTAAGGATTTTATAACCTGCATGTTGTGAAGGTTACACTGCAATTTTTTTTAACAAAATGTGTATTCTGCTCTATTCCACAATGCCTGAAATTGCGTGTTTTGATCTGTCTCATTTTGCCAGATAATGGTGGCTATTATAATTGGGGGTGGGGTCGTGGCCGTGGTAGAGGTCGACGAGGACGTGGAAGGCAGGTGAATATGCTTGAAGACGGTAATGCTTATAATGGACAAGATTCAACTAATTTTGCTCCTCGAGCCCGTGGTGAGTGCTAAGCACATGGATTGCGACTAAATAATCTCTTAGAAATTGAGCACAAATTAGAACAGATGACCTCTGTTTTAGATATTGAGCATAAAATTGAAACTCCCTGAATTGCCCTTTTTTAACATTCTTGAGTTAGAATTGAAGATCAGTGAAACAGCGAAATCCCTGGATTTGTCTTTTATTTCAAAAGGTATAACAAATATTTCTTGATCACGTTCAGTCTTGCATTCTTGTTATGATAAATTTTTGGTACCAATTTGCAGTGTATTGTAGCATTTGTCTATTCTTCTTTAGCTAATGTTGTGCAGTTACAGACCTAGATACGTCATATTTAATTTTAACCTTGATTTATTGTAATAGGTTATTTATTTTGTAGCCTCAGGCCGTTCATCCTTAAGTCCATATTGTGCAGTTAAGTGTCGAGATATATTTATATATACACACACATGCTTAGGTTCATCATTTTCCATCACAACATCTTCTTTTGACTGGCAGGAGGTGTCAGAGGCAGAGGTCGAGGTGGTCGAGGAAGGGGATTGGCTGCAAATGAAAGTGTAGCTTGATTTCTAATCTGTTACATGCAATGAAGCTGTCTTGGTTTCTCTTGCAATATTTTAGACAAACTTCTTTGGAGCAATAACTGCTGGTTATTGTATGGTCTGGGAATTATTCAGTTAGCATGTTCTTCATGTGAAATTTTGGTTGTTTATGTCGATATTATGTGAAACAAGAGGGCTTTAGCTGTGCATTTTTTCCCCAATGTTTCTGCCAGCAATAGCTGATTGTCGCTTGAGGCATGTTTACCTGCCATTCTCATGTTCACATGGCATATTTGGGAATACTACACTCTTGTGGTTTTTTCTCTCTGTAGCAATAGAGAGATTGAGGATTTGAGTTCACGGTGCTTTGCCATGTATATACGTTTTTGTAATTTCCAAGATATGAATTTCAATGTAAAGAGAATTTTTGTACAGATAAAATGTCTCTCCTTGACAGTGTTGTTTCTGTGTAATCATTATCTCAGTTCATGTTTTCTTCCTTCCTTTTATTAAATTAATTGATACTAAACTCCCATGAATTATAGTCATAAGCTTGCATTTTCATGAATTGGCAGTGTCGTTTCGGTGTAATCATTGTCTCACTTTATGTTTTCTTCCTTTTAAGAAATTAATTGATCCTAAATTCCCGTGAATTATAATCATAAGCTTCCATTTTCATGAAATGGCAGTGTTGTTTCCGTGTGATCATTATCTTCCTTCCATGTTTTCTTCCTTCTATTAAATTAATTGAGACTAAATTCCCATGAACTATAGTCATAAGCTTGCATTTTCATGAATTCTGTTTTCTTAGAGATCTATGTGAAACCAACATGGTAAAACCGACTTTCTGGGCAGGGCTGGCCTTTAATTTCAGTGACTTCTCAAGAGTCAATATAGATTAAATTATCATTTTGCAGTCTTTGTTCACTGCAGAATAGTGGTTTCCTAACTGTTAGGCTTTCTATATTTCATCTAACTCAGGATACATCTAAATCAAATATTAGATCACTTGTGAATGTGTTGTATCTGTTTTCATAATTCAGATACATGTACATCAAGATTGTATCTTCATAACTCAGATACATGTACATCAAGATTGTTACATACATGAGACAAACAACATAATTCTGGCAAGATTGCATCGATCTATCATCATAAATAATGTACATTGAGATTGTTACATCCATGAACCAAACACGGTTCTCGCAAAATTTCCCCAATAACAGGAAGCAAGGAGAGCTTTGGCTTTAACATAAAGAGTATCTCGATCTTTTTAAAATGGCATTCTTAGCTTCCATTTTATATTTATTTGTCTGCACCCAGGATCTCTATCTTTTCTAAAATGTCATTCTAAGCTTCGAGCACACATGATTTGTTTTGTTTTATTTCCCTTTGGCTGTGACATGAAGGCCTAAAAGGTCTAATTGATAGATAAAATTATTTTTGTTTGTTTGCTTTGTTTTATTTCCCTTTGGCTGTGACATGAAGGGCTGTTTGCTTTGTTTTATTTCCCTTTGGCTGTGACATGAAGGGCTAAAAGGTCTAATTGATAGATAAAATGATTTTTTGTTTTTTAATTAATTTTGTTAAAATTTGATAAAGATTTTAAAGAATATTTAAGTACGTTGAATTATTTTTTGCAAGGTTTTAAAAGTGCTGAATCCATTTTAAAGAATGTTTAACGGCGTTGAATTTTTTTTGCAAGGTTTTAAAAGGGCTGAATCCTTTAATGGCGTTGAATTCTTTTTTGCAAGGTTTTAAAAGTGCTGAATGCTTTTATGCATCATAACAAGAAGAAATCACAATTTTACCTAAAAACCTCCATGTCTATCAATTAGACTGGGAAAAAATCATTTTATCTATTAGGAAAACTGCAATTTTTTTATATGCACTTTTTTGCACTTTTTTTTTAACCCGACATTGTTACCTTCCATTTTATATCTTTGTTATATACTAATTATTTGTTTTCTTTCCTTTTTCATCAGTATAGCGGTTTCATTTGTATTGTAATCTTCTTTTCGAAAAGTGGGGTTACATTCTGTCATCATGAAAGAATTAGTTGCTCCATTTTTTTAAAAATTTTTTTAGTTAACTTTTGGAATTATGCGGCGATTATGTTAATGTTTGCTGATTTATTATTTTTTGAGGTTATAGAATCGGTTTTTGTCCAAATCTGTCTTTTTAAACTTTTGGAGCTCTGTAATTATTATATAAATGTCTGCAGTTTCATTATTTTGAGAGGTTATTTAATTGGTTTTTTGTCCGACAGTTGCATTTGGAGATTTTCCATGCAAGAGAGGTATGGAAACAAGCCAATTTGTAGAATTTCCGTGCAAAAGAGGTATAGAATACTCGGCTTGATAAAGTAAGATAGATAGTCTTGAACAAACTTACTTTCTTTCTTCAGCTTGATAATTTAAAATAAATGGTCTTGAACATTCTTATATTCTTTCTTCAGCTTGATAAATTAAGATAGATGTTCTGGAACAGATTTGCATCCATTTTTGTTTTCCACAATGTTAAAGTCAGTTTAGTTTATGAATGTTGTATACAGCCTCCTTTCTCCCTATATATTTGGTGTTTTTCTTCATGGCATATATTTTGTTTGTGAATATAGTACGGATACCGTTTTTCATAGCATATATACTTGAATGTTCATTAATTAAGATAGGCTTGAACAGAGTTGCATTCTTTCTTGCTTTATGTTGAAGTCAGGGTCAGTGGTTAAAGCCAGTTTAGTTTGTAATGTAGTATATGGTCTGTTTTTTTCATATATACTTGTTTTTCATGGTATATATTTCGTTTACATTTTGTTTCAGAATGTAGTACGCATTCTGTTTTTCATGATATATACTTCAATTTTAGGAATTTTAGGATAAATAGTTTATTGGTGATTGCTATGCCTATATATTTGTACCAATGTAGTACACATTCTGTTTTTAATGATATATATTTGAATTTTAAGTTTTCATGATATATATTTCAATTTTAAAATAAATAGTCTATTGGTGACGGACATACCAGACAGATCCACTCGAAGGGATCACTTTCACTTCACACATTTACAACTTTTTGTAAAATTAATTACCTTAAAAACTTCAATATTTCTAAATTAAGAGAGGGATCACTTTCACATTACACATTTACAACTTTTTGTAAAATTAATTACCTTAAAAACTTCAATATTTATAAATTAAGAATTGCGAATTGTTGATGCATTTAGGTTGGATTGATGCTCACACGCTCCAAAATGTTTTTTCATCCCATATTGAACTCCAAAATGTTTTTTCTTCCCATATTGAAGTTGGCCTAAGCTCAACCTAACTAGGAAAAAATGATATATATAATTTTGAATAAAATTATATCCTTTCTTATTTTAAGATTAAATTCAATTTGTTTGGTAATGTAATTATACAAATCAATCACATACAATATTTTTGGTTTTTGTTTTTTTGGGTATATTTTGGTCATGAATGTGAGTACAAAGGTACATATTTTGTTCATCACTGTAAATGTATCATTGGGTTTTTATGGTATATGATTGATACTCTATGCTTCATTTCCTTTTTTAACATAGTTGGTTATTGGTTTTTCTATTCAAAAAGAGGAGGGAGCAAGCTCCCCTTACATGATTTTTGGAGCTAGTCAGATTGAGAGGGAGGGCAAGGAGAAGGCACCATCCCAATCAGCTGTGTTCCTGATTTCAAAAATTCCAAAGTTTTCCTACTACTGACTGTTTCTAGATTCTTACACACTGCTCCAAAAATACCTGACATTTACATTTCATAGAAACTACTTAGATAGAAACTTGAGTTGTTAAAGCTGATGCGTGGAAAATCTACAAAAAGATCCTATTTCTTATTTACAGTGGGCTCTTCTTTTGTCTTGTTGTTGTTGTTTTTGTCCCCAGAGACTGAGTTTTTCCCAGTTTGGTTGGTGAAGATTCCATCCAGGAATGTTATAGAATTCTCCAAATGTGCGCACTTGTTGTTAAGAGCTTCAATTTGTGCATTCTGGTTGGCAAGTCTTCCCATTAAAAATGCATTTTCTAACTTTGACTGGCGTCAAATTTCTCTTACTGTTTCTCTCAGCTGATCAATCATAAACTTGTTGGTTCTGCAATAAGCACATTTCTCGTTCTTGGATGCTTGATCAAGGGGATCCATTTTCCCTTTGCACCGAATGAAGACCTTTGCAATATTCTAACTGTAGTTATGAGGATAGTGTGGCCTCGACAGAGGAAGGATCGACACAACAAATCTTTGCATAGAAGGAGGCAATAAAGAGTTGCGGCCTAACAATAGGAGCACCAGCTTATACTGAATGATAGAGAGGCAACAAAGAGCAAGGAGGCCTGAAACGAAGATCGCAGTCCGATCTTGATTTGTAGAAAGAATAGAAGGGAAAAGGGATGTGCTCTGTGAGCGAGAAGCGGGGAAACAGAGCGAAGGAAGGGCCGAAGAGACAGAGCAGAGGGTGAGAATGTGGGGAGAAGAAATGCGAAGGGAGGGAGTGGATAGAGCTACAGGGGAGGGAGAGAATAAATAGAAGAACATGAGGGGAGGGGGCATCAAGCGAGAGAAGGACAGGAGGAGGTCACATGGAGAATAAGAGGGACAAACATTCAAGGTGATCGAAATTGGGCAGAGAGCAGCAACAAGGAAGATTTGAAAGAGATAATGCTCCAGTTCTGATAAGAAAGGTGCAAATTTTAATGTAAGCCAATCTAGATTACGAAGTGACTATGATTGGATTGAGAGGGGGAATGAATGATTATGGAATTGGTAGAAAAAAATATCATTTTCAATCCACACTTCTCCTAGGGATCGTGCCACTGCTTTATTTGCTTGATTGTTTGCATTTTTTTTGTTTTCCCTTAAGATATGCATGAAGGTGATTTGTCCCAAGTCTTTTAGTTGTTGACTAATCCTGGTTGTGATTTGGCCCAACGTTGCATTTTTCGGTTTGGTCTTCTTGACCATTGCTTGGATGAAGATGGAGGAATCTCCCAAAATGACTAGGTTCATTAGATTATTTATTTATTTATTAATATTTTTCTCCCAAAAGAAATCCATATGCCTCTGCCTTGTTGTTTGAGGCTGTGCCTAATTCCCACTCGAAAGAGATAGAATTATGCCTGCCTTGGTCAAGAATAATGCCTCCTGCACCTGCTTTCCCCAGGTTTGACTTTGATGCACCATCAAAGAAAAGACAATCTATTAAGAGCGTTCAACCATAGAATGAATTCTTCCTCCTTTAAGTGGATTTTCCAACTATTATTGATCTATTTCCTTTTGGGTATGTTTGGCAGTTTTGGCCTGTTGTTTGCATAACTGATCCATGCTCTTTCTTCCTATTGTAGCTAGTTGAAATCTATTGTTCTTGTTCTTTAGCTGACAGGAATTCTGTAGCTAGCCCCCATGTTTTTGAGAGCACCTTGTTAACTTCTGACTTATAGTTCTAAAATATTTGATTGTTCCTTGCAAACCATATTTGCCAGCAGAGGAAAGAGGGTAAGATTATCCAATATCTTTTAATAGTGTTCTTATTTTTGAGAGAGTAAGGGTACTCATTTTTCCATGCTACATAGAATTCAGTGATGGGCCGAGAGAGATTCACAACTAATTCCAAGGGGCATACAAGAAGACTCCAACATTATTTTGCAAAATTGCATTCGAGGAAGACGTGTTGGATGCTCTCTTCTGCCATGAGACACATAGGGCATCGAGAAGGCTTGAAGAAACCTTTTTTCCTGAGATTGTCAGTTGTAAGGATTTTCCCTTTTAAAAGTGTCCATATAAACATTTTTATTTTTGGGAGACTTTCAGTTTTCCATACTGATTTCCATGGAGACTAGTCTTGGTGCCCCTTGTTGTTCTTGAAGTTTTAAATATCCCGATTTCACTAAGTAATCTCCTTCGGATGGGTCCCATATGAAAGAGTCTTGGATTCCTTGATTGATTGGGGCTGCTCCTTTGAGGAGGGAGATTAAAGAGTCCCACTGATGTTTGAGATCTTGAGGTAAATCAGGTGTCTTCCATTCTTTCCATGAGTTGTCATATTGATCCCATTGTGATATTGACTCCAATGTACATAACCCTTTTGAGTTCATCCACCTTCTTATCCTTTGAATTTCAGGGTGGGTGGATAAAGGAGGCTTTCCCATTATACTATCTTCCCATATACTTATCTCTCGACCATTACTTGGTAGTCTTGATGTATTCTCCTTGATGAGATGTAGGACATTTTTTAAAAGTTTCCACATTTGGGTGCAAAGCCTAATTGGTTTTTTCTGTTTAAATTTGGTACCGGAGGACAGGTGGTTCCCTTAGGCTTTGATCTTTGGCCTAGGGAAAAGTGTCCAAAAGAATTTAATTTTTCTCCTAAAATGACTTTATAATTTTATAAAGTTAAATCTAATTTAAAAGTGACTTTAAGTGATAAAGTTACTAAGTCTAATTTTAAAGTAAATGAAAAATTAGAAAGGAAAAGTGACTTTGGAAATAAATGACTAAGTGGGTCTTTATTAAAGTGGGGTGAATTAAAAAATAGAAAGTGAGATTTAAATGAGCATTTAATCTCAACCATTGATCTAAATCTATTTCAGCCATTGGATTTAGAGATCACCCAAAAGTCACTTGGAGTTATATTAAAGGAGGAAAAGGAGGAAAAGGTCATTCATTCTTTCATGAGCGGATTGGGAGAAGGAGAGCAAGAGAGCAAGAGAGATTTCTGAGCAGGGAGGAGAAGGAGACAGCAGCTTGGCACACATTCCAAGGCAGCAGTTGAGCAGATTTGTACAGCTGATTCAGCACATAGTGAAAGGCAGATTTTTGCACAAAAATCGAGGAGCAGTTTGCTGATTTTTCTGCACACAAAACGGAGGCCGTACAACATTTATTGCTGTCCTGTTTGCTGTAATTTCTAGATTGTTGTGAGGCACGGGAAAGGAGATAAGTTGTAAATTTGCTTGCTGATTTTTTTGCTGAATAATTCTCACTGTAAAAAGGCAATTTTCAGAAATAAAGAAGAGCTCTCAAACTGGTTTTCCCCAAGAGTTGTAGGGGGTTTTTCCAGGGTCAAGTTGACAAAAAATATCAGTGTTTTAATGTGTTTTAATGGCTGTTTTGATTGCTGATTTTTAATTCTGCAATTTCCAGCATTCTGAAAAATTTCCAGAATTTGTGTTTTCAACAATATTTATTTTTTTTCAGTGTGCTAAATGTATGGTTATGGGAATGGGCATTTAACTACATGGGAGAAATAAGGAGAAACTGAAAACCGGAGTGGGAAAACAGAGATTTTTACATGGTATCAGAGCTTGAGTGCTGAAGGAAAAGGAAAAATTACAGTTGCTGATTTTTCACTCAGAAAATTCCAGCAAGCTGATTTTTTCATAAACAACAGTTTTATCTTTACTACAACAGTGCTATTTTTCAGTTTTAGGACAACAGGATGTCATTGGGATTGAGGGTGGAGGATAGGCTAGATGGGCATATAAATTACAACGTTTGGAAGGAGAGAATGCAGAGTATCTTTGAGGAGGCAGAAGTCTGGGATATCATAGTGCATACCGCACAGAACCCTGTTGTTGTGCCCACTGATGTTACTCAGTTGGCTGAGTATAAAAAGAAGAACAATAAGGGTAAGAGGCCGATTCTAGACGGAATCAAAGACCATTGCATTCCTCATGTGAGAGGAAAGAGCAATGCCCATGAGATGTGGACAGCATTGTCCAATCTCTACCAGAGTACCAATGAGAACCGGAAGATGGTCCTGAAGGAGAAGCTGAAGAACATTAAGATGGGGAATGATAGTGCAGCTGGATATCTCACAAAGATTACCAATGTGAGAGATGAGTTGACAGCGATTGGAGAGGTCATTCCATCCACTGAGTTGGTGCGTATTGCAGTGAATGGCCTCCCCCATTCATGGTTGAACTTTGCTGATGGGGTTTGTGCACGTGAGATCCTTCCCACATGGGAGAGGTTTTGGGATGATTGTATTCAGACATAGATCAGGAAAGGAAAGCTTGGGGCAGCCAAGCCAGTTGAGCAGGATGAGGACGTAGCACTGGTGGCAGGAGGCAAGAAAGGCAAAGGGAAGAAGCAGGCTTCCACAAGCAGTGGTGGGGGCAAAGGCAAAGGTAAAGGTAAATAGGGGAACACACAGAAGGACTATTCCAAGGTGAAGTGTTGGAATTGTCAAAAGATGGGACACTATGCAGTTGTGTGTCCGGAGAAGAAGAAGAAGAAGGGGAAGAACCAGGACGTGGCAGCTTCAGCAGAGATTGAGGACTTTGCAGGTCGTTTTGACCGGGAGTTTGCGTTCACTACATGTGAGTCCTCTAGTGCAGGATCACCTGCCACACAGGTTCAGAGGGAGCATGCTTTTCCCTCGATTAGCGGAGCATCTACAGGTATCTGGTATGTGGACAGTGGGGCTTCACGTCACATGACAGGAGTCCGTGAGTACTTCTTAGAGCTTTCAGAGAGTGGCACTGATATTGAGGTAGTACTCGGCGATGACAGAGTTGTTAGAGCAGTCGGGGTGGGGACAGTGACATTTCAGAGGGAGTCCAAACCTCCCTTGAAGGTGTCAGAGGTTCTTTATGTGCCAGGGATGAGGAAGAACCTCATATCCGTCTCAGCTTTGGAGGACAGAGGATATGAGGTACCGTTCAGGGGAGGACAGGTGTTGATGTATCCCAGGGGCACTCCAGCTGATTCAGCTAGAGTGATACGTGTACGCCATGCAAAGGTGTACAAGTTTACATTTCAGCCCCTTTTGGCATTGAGCAGTAGTACCGACAGCAGAGCTAGCAGTTCTGAGCTGTGTGAGATTTGGCACCGCAGGATGGGACATATGTATCATGGAGCCTTGAGGACATTGCGGGAGATCACTACAGGTGTGCCAGATTTCAGTACTGATTACTTTGATACTTGCAGAGGTTGTGCGATGGGCAAGTTTGCCAAATCCCATTTTCCCAGCAGTGACAGCAGAGCGACGGGGATACTTGATTTGATTCATTCTGATGTGAGGGGTTGGATGTCTCATGTTTCCTTGAGTGGATATGAGTACTATGTTTTATTCATTGATGATCACTCCAGGAGGACCTGGATTTATTTCTTGAAGACCAAGAGTGAGGTCTTCAAGCGGTTTTAGGAGTTCAGAGCTCTTGTGGAGACACAGACAGGTCCGAAGATCAAGTCCCTAAGGTCGGACAATGGAGGAGAGTACACCCTTGGAGAGTTTGTTGATTATTGTGCGGAGGCAGGCATTAGGAGGGAGTTCACTGTTCCTTACAACCCCCAACAGAACGGGGTTGCGGAGAGGAAGAACAGATCCATCATAGGGGCTGCCAAAGCCATGATACATGATCAGGGGTTGCCATTGTTCTTGTGGGCAGAGGCATGCAACATAGCTGTTTACTTGTAGAACAGGAGTCCGCATCGTGCCTTGGGGCACATGACTCCGGAGGAGGCTTTCTCTGGGAAGAAGCCTGATCTTGGTTATCTTCATATCTTTGGATGCATTGCATACTCCTATATACCCAAGAAGAAGAGGACCAAACTAGAGCCCACCGCAGAGAAGGGTATCTTTGTGGGCTACAGTGAGACCTCAAAGGCCTTTCGGATTTACATTCCTGCACAGAGGAGAGTTGTTGTTAGACGAGATGTGAAGTTCGAGGAGGACAGGGCCTTTAGGAGGTCACGGGAGTTAGAGTATCTGGATCAGCCAGACCCTCAGCAACAGTTGAGTCAGTCACAGGGATCCAGTGGGCAGGGATCAGGAGGATCCGGAGGTACATCTATGAGGATGTCAGGTCCATCAGTGAGCAGTGGCTCGCCGAGCCAGGGGGGTGGTGCTCCGGGCAGCATGCAGAGCAGTTCACTAGGGAGTCCACTGATGGACAGTTCACACGGTACCTTAGCTTCTACAGGTTCAAGTGCAGGCAGGAGGACAGCAGACAGACAGTCAGGAGTTCAGGCTACTGATGGTGATGAGGAGGAGGAGTTTCATTCTCCTATGGGAGAAGCATGCTCAGGGAAGAGGAAGCCCAAGTGGCTTCAGGACACCTTGAGAGATGCCACATCTGTTGCTGAGCCGAAGAGGCCGGTCAGAGAGAGTAGACCACCTGAGAGGTTTTGTAGCTATATGGCGATGGTTACCAGCATCCTTGACTCTGAGCCTTCTAGCTATGAGGAGGCAGCTAGCCAGCAGGTCTGGAGAGAGGCCATGCAGGAGGAGTATTCTTCTATCATGAAGAATGATGTTTGGGAGGTGGTGCCGAGGCCTGAGGGAAAATCCGTGGTTACTTCCAGATGGCTTTACAAGGTAAAGCATGTTGCAGATGGCAGCATTGAGAAATTCAAAGTGAGGTTTGTGGCTAGAGGGTTCTCCCAGGTAGAGGGAGTTGATTATGAGGAGACCTTCGCTCCCGTGGCTTGATATACTTCGATCCGCTCCATTATATCGATAGCAGCAGAGATGGGTTGGAAGATTCACCAGATGGATGTGAAGACCACATTTCTCAATGGCTTCATACAGGAGGAGGTGTACATTGAGCAGCCATAGGGCTTTGAGGTGCATGGGAAGGAGTCCCATGTGTGCAGATTGAAGAAGGCCCTTTATGGCCTGAAGCAAGCTCCTAGAGCTTGGTACTCCAGGATAAATGCATACTTGCAGGGGATGGGTTTCACAAAGAGTGAGGCAGATCCGAACCTTTACTTTATTGTGATTGGTGAGCAGCCTTTCATTCTGGTGCTGTATGTGGATGACTTGATCGTTACAGGTGCAGAGAGACTCATAGAGCACTGCAAGAGAGATCTTGCTGCGGAGTTTGAGATGAAGGACATCGGCTTGATGCATTACTTTTTGGGTTTGGAGATGTGGCAGGAGGAGGGGCATTTCTTCCTGGGGCAGGGGAAGTATATTGTGGACATCCTTAGCAGATTCCACATGGAGGATTGTAGACCCATATCGACACCGATGATCACCAACTGGAAGAAACTTCATGCTTCGGATTCCGAGTTGGTGGATCCCACATTGTACAGGCAACTGATTGGTTCCTTGATGTATTTGGTCAACACTAGACCAGATATCTGTTTTGCAGTCAACACGATGAGTCAGTTTATGTGTGAGCCTAGGAAGGTTCACTGGGTGGCTGCAAAACAAATTTTGCGGTACTTGCAGGGGACAGTGGATTATGGTTTGGACTACAGCCAGGGAGATGGAGTGAGATTGGCAGGATACACTGATTCTGATTGGGCAGGTTGTGCTTCTGATAGGAAGAGCACTTCAGGGTGTTGTTTTGGGTTGGGTTCAGCAGTAGTGTCATGGTTCAGCCGGAAGCAGCAGTCAGTAGCACTGAGTTCAGCGGAAGCAGAGTATATGGCAGCCAGTCTAGCTAGTTGTGAGGCTATCTGGCTTCGCAAGATGTTGTTTGGATTATTTGGTTAGCTGTTGAGACCTTCAGTGATTTACTGTGATAATCAGAGTTGCATTAAACTCATGGAGAATCCAGTATTTCATGACAGGTCAAAGCATATCGGGATCAGATATCATTTCATCAGAGACTATGTTCAGAAGGGAGCTGTGAAGCTTGAGTATATTTCCACTGATGAGCAGGTTGCAGATATTCTTACCAAAGCCTTACCACGGGGCAAGCATGTCTACTTCAGAGACAAGATGGGTGTGGTGAGGAACACCTTCCTCGGTAAGAGGGAGTGTTGAAATTTGGTACCGGAGGACAGGTGGTTCCCTTAGGCTTTGATCTTTGGTCTAGGGAAAAGTGTTCAAAAAAATTTAATTTTTCTCCTAAAGTGACTTTATAATTTTATAAAGTTAAATCTAATTTAAAAGTGACTTTAAGTGATAAAGTTACTAAGTCTAATTTTAAAGTAAATGAAAAATTAGAAAGGAAAAGTGACTTTGGAAATAAATGACTAAGTGGGTCTTTATTAAAGTGGGGTGAATTAAAAAATAGAAAGTGAGATTTAAATGAGCATTTAATCTCAACCATTGATCTAAATCTATTTCAGCCATTGGATTTAGAGATCACCCAAAAGTCACTTGGATCACCCAAAAGTCACTTGGAGTTATATTAAAGGAGGAAAAGGAGGAAAAGATCATTCATTCTTTCATGAGCGGATTGGGAGAAGGAGAGCAAGAGAGCAAGAGAGATTTGTGAGCAGGGAGGAGAAGGAGACAGCAGCTTGGCACACATTCCAAGGCAGCAGTTGAGCAGATTTGTACAGCTGATTCAGCGCATAGTGAAAGGTAGATTTTTGCACAAAAATCGAGGAGCAGTTTGCTGATTTTTCTGCACACAAAACGGAGGCCGTACATCATTTATTGCTGTCCTGTTTGCTGTAATTTCCAGATTGTTGTGAGGCACGGGAAATGAGATAAGTTGTAAATTTGCTTGCTGATTTTTTTGCTGAATAATTCTCACTGTAAAAAGGCAATTTTCAGAAATAAAGAAGAGCTTTCAAACTAGTTTTCCCCAAGAGTTGTAGGGGATTTTTCCAGGGTCAAGTTGACCAAAAATATCAGTGTTTTAATGTGTTTTAATGGCTGTTTTGATTGCTAATTTTTAATTCTGCAATTTCCAGCATTCTGAAAAATTTTCAGAATTTGTGTTTTCAGCAATATTTATTTTTTTCAGTCTGTTAAATGTATGGTTATGGGAATCGGCATTTAACTACATGGGAGAAATAAGGAGAAACTGAAAACCGGGGTGGGAAGACAGAGATTTTTACATTTTCCCTGAAAGATGGGAGAAGTGAGAGTAATTAAGATATTTGGATTCTAACATCTGCTTCCACCAACAGTTGTCCCTAATGATGATGTCGAAGCTATTTTCGATCTAAGCGCCAAGTTCATCAGTCTTGGAAGTCTAATTGAGAGTCCTCCTTTCTCGTAGGGAGATGTAACATGTTCCCATTTTATGAGGTTGAATTTTTTTGTCTCTGATTTCCCTCCTTGCCAAAGGAAGCTCCTTATGATTAATTCAATTTGCTTGTGTACACTTGTCGAGGCTAGAATTGTTGTGAATTGGTAGAGGGGAAGAGCTGTTAGAATTGACTTAATTAGAGTAACTGTACCAGTGAGATTTAGCTAGATCATTCCCCAAGTTTGTATTTTCTTTTTCATTTTCTCGATATAGTTTGTCCACAATTATTCTCTCAGATTTTCTTTTGACACTGGTAATCCCAAATATAGGAAGTGGTTCCATTGTGCTTGGAGGGGGATCTCAAGGATTTGCGAAATTATTTGGAGGGTGCGTTCCATCCATATATATGTTCTTTTCTTTTTGTTGTTGAGTAAACATCCTGATGCTTCCATAAAACTGTCAAGCACTTTTTTGAATCTTCGTGCCACTATACAAGAAGCTCCTCCCATTAGAAGAGTGTCATCTGCAAAGAGGGAGTGATTTATACTTTTAATTCCAGAGCTTATTGATAGGCCTGTTAGGGTGCGATTTCTTCTGCAGTGCTCAAGGTTTCTGCTCAACGAGTCTGCCATTAATATATAGAGGAAGGGAGACAATGGGTAGCCTTGTCTCAATCCCCGAGAGCTTTGAAAATACTCACTTGGCCTTCCATTGATGAGAGGGGCTATCCACGGGCCGACAATACATGCATTTATAATTTCTATAAGCTTGATAGAGAAGCCAAATTTATTAAGAACAATTGATAAGAAAGACAAATTGACTCTGTCAAAAGCATTTGCCATGTCAAGTTTTAGAATGAAGCCTTTCTCTTTTCTTGCTAAACTGGAGTGTAGTGCTTCTTGAATGATCATGATGTTATCCATGATTTGTCTATTAGGAACAAAACCACCTTGGTTTTCTAAAATTAAGTTGGTTAGGAGAGGTTTTATGCGATTGGCAAAGATTTTGGTGATGATTTTATATGATGAGTTGCATAAAGAGATAGGCCGAAATTGATTGAAAGTTGAGGGTCTTGCTTCTTTTGGGATGAGGGCTAGGAAGGTCGAATTTGTGTAACCTCCCAGCTTCTTTTTCCGGAAGACATTTTTGATCATTCTTATTAGATCTTTTTTGATGATGGCCCAATAGAAACGATAGAAAGCTATTGAAAAATCGTCTGGTCCTGGAGCTTTATCAGGCTGGAGGCTCCACACAACTGCTTGAACCTCACTTTCTTCAACCTCTTTCAAGAGTTCCGAGTTTGTTTCTTCATTTATCCTCTTAAGAATGTCCTTTGTGAAACTCTCGAAATCTGGATTTACTAGCTCAATTGTTAATAGATTTTTGAAATGCTTGTATGCTTCTTTTTTAAGTGCCTCTTGCCCTTTGATCTCCTTCACCTTTTATTATGTCAATATGATTTGTGATTCTTCTCATCTTTGCTGTGTTATGGAAGAATGTAGTGTTTTTATTCTTGGCTTGAATCCAAAGGTTTATGGATTTAAGCCTCCATTCTTCTTCCTTTATCCTGTTGTTTTTATAGATTTCCTAGTGTAGTTCTTTCTTATTCAATTGATTCTCTTTTGTGTCTTCACTGCCTTCTATCTTTTTCTGCATTATTTCCATTTCTTTTTGCAATTCTTCCTTTCTTTTCTGTGGTTCCTTGTGATTATTTTTGGCCCAAGTTTTTAGACCATTTTTCACACTTTTTAATTTTGTTTCCCACACATAGCTTGGCGAGCTCATGATCTTTTGAGTCCAAGCTGTTGCTATAATTTGATTAACTTCTTCTTTGCTGTTCCATAAAGGGTTATATCGAAATGGGAGGGGGCCCAAGTTTTCGATTGTCCCTAAGTTGATAGCCACTGGTTTATGATCAGAGGCCGTTGAGGGAATGATTTTTGAAGATACAGAGCTGAATTATGCTATGATATTGTCTTGTATTAAAATTCAGTCTAGTCTCTTTTATATTACTTTTCCCAATCCTTTTATTGTTCCAAGTATATTTCTCGTTCTTTGGGGGAATGTCCATTAGATTGTGACATTCTATTATACTTTCAAGGGTGTCTCGAGAAGGGTCTGCATGAAAAGTACCTCTTGATTTCTCCTCAGCATTCAATACCAGGTTTAAATCGCCTCCTACTATAATGCTTTTGTTTTGATCCTGTAGTAGGTTTTCTTTGAGGGATCTCCAACATGACTCTTTATCTCTATAGTGATTTGGTGCATATACATTGTAAAGGAAAATTTGCATATCAGATAGTTTATTTCTTAATTATGTTTTGATCTAATGTCAGTTTATTTGTTGGTTTTGTAGTTCCCATTTGTCCTTCCTCCATATTGTACAAATTCCTACTAATGCCCCAGTTTCTTGGAGAGCTGAGCCATCATAATTCCTTAGTTTTTGAATCATTTTTCCCATTTCATATTCATTAATTTTGGTCTCTTGGATCATGAATATATCAGGTTGATCCGGTTTCGGGTGTGACGAAGGACCCTTCCAAGACCTTTTACTTTCCTGATGCGTTAAATTGCATTTTTAAAAGAACATTAATGAATACATATGCGTGTTTTAAAGAAGAGGAACATGACAATCATCAGCACATGAAAACATAAGCCGTTGATAACGGAGTTCGTCCAGGAGGGACTACGTCTCCGGGCCCCGGTGTCAAGATGGTGTAGGCCGCTGCATTAAGTGTTGTCAATAGTAATGATGTACATAAGAGGTGATGTCAATATCATACAAGGAAAATGCCCTCACACAGGAGTGGCTCCAAGAGATGTTCCGCTATAGAAACTCTCAATCAAAAAGACTCCTATCAGTATGACATAAACTCATGCATGATGAGCATCCCGCCAACATGGCATAAAAGGGATCTTAATGAAAACATGCATGATGACAACATGAATATTCCATCAACATACAACAAAGGGATCTCAAAACATAACATGACAAACCATGACAACAAGTACATCGCATAGATGATTCTGCGTCACATCAAGCAGGAATCATGAAAACAAGTAATAAACAAGATCCCTCATCAACATCAAACAGGGATTTGTGTAGCACAATGCATAGCAAAAGAAGTACATGAACACATTGCATATACCTCACAACCAGGGGCCATCTGAAGAAGCGGATGTCAAACTGCTGACGTTGTTCGTGCCATTGATTTCACAACATCAATCGCATAGAAATGGTTGCTCGCACATAAATGCTGACACCTGCATTCCACTTAGAAAAGTGGTTGGAAAATAAAATGAGCAAATGAAAAATCTAAACGCACTATCAGATTTGTGGCACCAAATAGTGCAAAATCGATTGTCAAATTTCTGAATTCTGAGAAAGTGGAAATCTGGGGCTCAAGGAATCTTTTAGATTCCCCATAGATTCCTCAAAGATTCCCTCCTTCGGGTCCTTTGCAAATCGGCTACTCATATCAGGAAATTGATTGCGGCGTTAGGTTCGTGTCGCCGAGAGGTGCTGAAACCATATAAAATTTGTCAAATTCTGACAAAGTGAAAATTCAGTCCTGCAAAATTTTGCGTTGAACTGCGTGCAGTACCTCCTCTCCCTGGGCGCATTGAGAACTGTGTTTAAATAAAAATTCACCGGCAGATTTTCCCAAGTTGATGGTTGGCTGAGTTGGTTAAGACTCTGGTTAGTATGGAGGAGGTTGGGCGGTGTTATAGACATTTTTGTGCCCTACAACTCCAAGCATGAAATGTCCATAAACCAAGGGCTCCTAAGTCCCTAAAAGTGTTGTTCTAACCCCTAAAGGAACAAGGTCAACAGATTACAACTTCTCCCAGAAGTTCTCCCCCAGAAACTGCTCAGAATTGGTCAAATCAGGATCATTGCAGCTGCTCCACTGGCTAGGTGCGTTGCATCTCACCCAAATGCACTGTGAGGGTGCGTTGCATTTCAAAACTCCCTTCTGTAGGGTGCGATGGGCGAGAAATGACAAATGGCAGTGTCATTCCGCGAGGTGGAGAGGCAATGGAAGCTTCCAGAATCTTCTCCCGTGACACTTGCCTCACTGAATTCGACCAAGGATGAGTAAGGGGCCCTCAGTCTCCAACTGGAAGAAAGAACTGACAGAGAGAAGACACTAATCAAATCACAAGCTGACTCATCCTCCTTACACATATCTATATATGGATCCCTCATCCCAGAGATCCGGGGGCTGGAATTTTGCATATTGTAAGGAATTGCTGTTGGTTTCTAGAGACAAAACATCAGATTGTTGGGTGATTTATGCTTTGTTTGAGGTGAAGAGGGGCTTTTTTGCTGGGAGGTTGATGCTAGGTCGGAACCACTGGTTGTAATTCCTCCTGGATCTTTTCTTGTTTATCAATAAAAACTATTTGAGTTCTCCTCCATGCTTTTGTATCATTGATGCTAGTTACATTTGTATGGTTAACTTAAATCTGATCCTAAGTTGTTTATGAATATAGATCCATGTCTTTGTATAGTGCTCTGCTTCTGTGATCTTACAGGTACTTTGTGAAGCTGGGCATGCAAGGGAGCAGGTCGCTGGAGACCATCAAAGAAGAGAGGGATTGGATCAAAGGATTAGCGCAAGACACAGGCTGGTTCTTTCTATTCCTCTCTATCTATAATTCATAAAGGAAATACAAAAGTAGTTTTTCTCTGTTTGTTTCGAAGGTAGCTGTCACACCTTAGTGGGATAGAGTAGTTATAAATAGACACTTTTCCCTGTAACAAAATGGCGACTCCACTGGGGAATGTCTAATTAGTTTGTTTGTGTATCATTCTTTGTTGTTTGTTTCATAAACTTATAAGTAGCTTTCGAACTGCATTTGCCATAACAAATGCAAAGTAGATAACTGCTGCTTCAATCCATTCACTGGATCTGTTTATGATTCAAACAGCTGATTCACAAACTATCTGATTGCCCTTGTGATAGCTCTTAGATCCTCCTTAGATCTACCCCTGATTGTGGCATTACTGATTGCTTTTTACTCGGCCAAAAACCAAGGACTGAACTGCAAACTGTGACCCGGAACTCGGACAGAGTCTCGTTTCTGACCCAGCGCAGGTACTGTTCAGAGATCCTGAATTTCAGCGCACTTCCCGAACGGGCAACCTGCGCTGCATTTCAGATTCTCTGCGTTACAGGTGCGCTGATCAGACTAGCTCTGTGCAGCTGTGGTTCCTGTGCTTCATTCTTTCCAGTTCTATCCCTGAATTTTTCTGCCTGTGATTAGTATATGTCTATTTGAAACCTCTTTTCCTTGCTGTTATTCCGCCTCCTTTGTACAAAAGAACTGTAGATGTTTTTGTGTGTTTGTTGAGTCGTTTACAGTTTTCCTTTGCAAAAGTAGCATAGTCGTACTGTCGTCCTTTGATTTGAATCTGTCGCAAGTGTCGATTTCGATCATAGGAGAAAGTTTGATTGCTGTTGATGGTCGATTATCCTGTTACTATTGCCTTTGGCCTGAATTTGTAAATTTCTATTGTCAAGAACAAGTGTTCGTTTCAAAATCGTAAGGTGTCGTAATCATATCTGTTTTTGATTTCGAAAAAGAGCTTGTTTATATTTGTCGCTTGAAAAGAAATTCAGATTTGTACATCAACTTTCTTTTTAGCATCAATATTAAGAAAGTCGAAAACAAATACATGCATGTGCATTTGCATATAGACAGTCTGTTTGGCTTGATTTAGGAAAGTGCATTTACAGTGTGCTCTTTGCTCTTTGTGAAAAGATTATGTCTTTCTTTTCCCCTAGTAGCTAGGATTTTCATTGCACAAAAGAGATAAAAGTTTGTTTATCATCTTTAGATTGCATTTTAGGAATTACATCTACATCTCGTGGTGAACCCGAAAGGCAAACTTCATAAACAAGATCAACTTAAAATAAATTCAATGAATCTAACAACGCTTTGGAACTTAACGCACAACATTTAGAGGTCTAGGCTAGAGACGTATTCCGGCGGTGTAAAGCCTGGTAACTGTTGTCCTCACTGATGGTTGGGTGATTCCTCCACTTTGAGACGATAAGTGCCAGTACGGACTTGTGCTCCCACGTACCGTCGAGTATATTTTGGGAGACCCCTATAGGCTTAAATCCTTTATCCTTAGGAAGCCGTGTCTGCCGCCCTATTGATCGCAATGCACTGAACACAGCATTCGGGAAGATTGACTGCCGTACCGTAAAAAGTATTCTGTAGTTTTGCGATTGGTTTGGTACTCCCTCTACCTAGATCTCCAGAGCAGTCCCTTTCGTTCCTTTTCAGACTCCTTAACGGAAAAGGTCCATCTGAGCACTTGTCACTTCAGGTTCATTAAAAATCGAAGGAGACTAGAGTCATCTTTTGTTTTTTCTCGACTTTTAAAAACTGAAAAAACAAGTTGTGTCAAAGCGTCTAAAAATTTATTTTAAACGAAATATTCATTACCCCTTTCCTACGTTTCTTGGGTTGAGAAAATGGAGTCCACCAACCAAGGGATTCCCCTTGGAGAAAATCCTAGTCCCTTCTCCTCTTGGGGAGATGTTGGTGCACCCCATATGGCCACATTGTCGCTTCCAGGACTGACAATTGGTTTGCCTGTATGTCTCTTCTCAACCTCTGTCGTTCAGAACACCACTATTCCTGAATAATCAAATCAGAAATTAGACGAGTCCAGAGTTACCCACCAACCTTCTACTTCCTCTAATTCTTCCTCTCTTCCTTCCTCTTCGCTTGATGGGGCTGGTAAAGCCAAAAGTCAAGTTCCTAAGGAGAAGAAGGAAAAGAAGAAGAAAGAGAAGAAGAAGAAGAAAGAGAAGAAGAAGAAGGAGCCAAAAGCAAATGGGGGCAAACGAGTGTCGTCTAACGAAAATCCACACACTGCACCAACCAGGCCTAAATCGCCATGTGTCATTTGCAAAGGAGACCACTTTCACAGAGATTGTCCTTGCATCCCTCGGATCTTAAGGGACTAGTCTCCTCGTTTGCACAACCCGGTGTCGTCAACCTTTGATGATCATGTTGAAAACACACCGTCAACTAGTGAAAGTGAAGCCCCAGGGCAAAAAGGAAAATATAGATTTCCTTGTAAACTGTGCGAAGGCGATCATGCCGTCCACCGTTGTCCCTTCTTAGACGAAGCTAAAAGAGTTTTGGATGATCGTCCGGTTTCACCGTTACGACTTCCTCTTGGATATAAAAAACTTTTGTCGAGTCCGTCACTAGTTGAAAATCCGGCTGACCCGCTCAGGGGGTCGGTCGAAGCATCTGTCATTGAAGATGAACCATCTGAATCGAAACCAGACGAAAGTCAAAAGGTCGAGGCGGCAGTTGACCCGGTCTTGCCTTCAGAGGTTCCATCTTCAGATGATACAATCACTGAAGAGAACAAGGATGACACCGTCCAAATTCTTTTCATAAGCACAGACTCCAACGAACATGGGGGCAATTTACCCGTTCCTTTATCGCAGGAAGGAAGTTCGTCAGAGTCGTACCCGGCCGTCTATTCGGTCCCACCTCCAAGCAACCTAGTTGTCTCCTTCGACTGGAATCAACTAGGCAGACCCGTTTTCCAGCTAGTGTACCATTCCGAATTATTGTTCATATATATAGAATGGTTATGGCTGGTACCATCGTAGATGAGGGGGCTTCTGTGAGTATCCTTTCCTCAACTGCTTGGAAAGCGCTTGGTTCGCCACCGCTTTTGCCTGAGATGAGAAATCTGACGGGCTTTGATAAATGAGCCAGTCGACCGTTAGGGATCCTTCCCGATGTGCCCATAACATTGAGAGGGAAAACCATCCACATGAATGTAATGGTAGTTCAAGGACCCCTGGATTACAATCTACTCCTTGGATGAGACTATATTTATTGCATGAGAGCAATTGTCTCCTCACTCTTTAGAGTAATGTGTTTTCCGCACGAAGGAAGAGTGGTCAAGCTCGTGGACCAGCTTTCATTCCCTGGATCATACAGAGCAAATAGTCATATACCATCCCTGAATGGTCTTTTCACGCAAGAAATGTCTCAATCTCCAGTCCGTCCTCCCGATGAGCGCGAGTAATTCGGAGGGATATGACTGAAACCCAGGGGGCATGCACCCTGGTCTGCTTTGGCAGGAAAACTTCGGGTATAGGGTAGGTTTCCGCGAGAGAATATGACTAGTCTGTACCCCCGTCCGTGATTGGAAGAGGGGGTTATTCTAGAACAAGATTCTCTTGTCAAAGTTATGTGAGTTGGCGAGCACCACCACTCACCTTTGTTTATTTCGGTAGACATCGTCGGAGAAGTGTTTTGTTTGCGCTGTGAATAGAACGATCTTTGGGTAACCTGTAAGAGGTAGGCCTCTCTCGATAAAACAAATGTTTTAACGGAATAAAGAAGGGGTAACCTTGAAACTCTGTTTTATACCTGGGGGCATGCAAACCTTTTGGAGTGCAAGCAAAGAGCAATCATTTATCTATTTTTTGGATTGGTCGTTTCCTAACTTGCATAAAGAAAGGATGCAGGGCAAAACTCTAAAAGTTTCCATTTTTATATGAGACATTCTTATCACAAGACTGGATTAATCGAGCAGTGTTACCGTAAGGTTCAAGCTCGTTAAAAAATAAACCCGCATCGAGCAGTTTTAGCACATAGTTCAAGATCGTTAAAAAATAAACATAAGACATGAGCAAATGTTTCCACCCGCGTTTAAGCTCGTTAAAAAATGAACTATTCCCCAGTAAATAACCATCGTGAATGTAGTACTTCAGCCGTTAAAGCCTTGGTCATGTTTGCACCGTCACCTCCACTTTTCATTGGCCGATCATTCACCTCCATTTGATTGTTTACCCATTTTTGAGGAACAACTGTGAAGAGTGATTTCACTAGCCATCCTTGTGACACTGCCGTGATTGGAAAATTCCAAACCTTACCTGGAATCAGCTGCTACCCATTTTATCACTCGTTCCTCAAAAGACGAGTCTCCTTTAAGCTCTTTTCAGCTGACTCGTAAAATATGAAAAGATTGCCGAGCCATTGGCCTCTCCAGCTCGTTAAAGGGACAGGAAGTGCTATCCCTCATCTAGACTTTAATCTTTTTGGACCTGAGGGATTATTACACAAAAAGATCGAGCGCTTGTTTTGTTCGGCTCGTTAAAACTATCGAAAATTCATCCCTTCTGTATTGTTTTATACTTTTTCGGACTTAAGGGATTAGATGATGAAAAAGGAATTTTGGAGTTAACTTTACGTTCCTTTTCAGACTCTCTAAAATTGAAAAGGACCGAGTTATCTTTGTCGTTAAACTCGTTAAAAAGATTAATAGCAAAAAACTTGTCTTTAGACGAGAACGAGTTTCACTATCGCTAGGCTCGTTAAAACATAGCGATGGGTTTGCCTGAAGGGCAAATTATAGAACAAGCATATGTTATCCTCCTCAAGCTTGAAAAAAATAAAGAGGTACTGGTCAGCAATGGCTGGGGAAAAATTGGGAAGAAAACTCAAAGAAACTTTGTTGGTAGCAAGTCGCTCTTGAACATGACACTTCCACTCCGTGTCCGAGTCGGGTTGGGTTGTTTCATTCACCGGTCACATCACCATGGTCATGCCATACCATCCACATTTGGGGTTAATGCTACCAATCCATCACATCAGTGTCGCCGATATGTTCAAGAGAAGTCATCCAGAGAAGTCACCTGTGTCTCACCCACTACCATACATTATACTTCGTTCTTTCATGACCGCCACCCTGAACCTTATATCATCAGATCGTTTTCAGCTCCATCAAAATCATTTGCTCCGTTCCGTGTCATTGATGTGGGATTCATTAAGGCCCTCCTGTGATGGATCGCTTCTTGTCGACATCAGCTCATTATCCAAGAAGTTGATCTAGGAACACCCCATTCAGTACTTTGAAGCTTGCATGCCTCAATGGCAAGTTTCTCACTTCCGGCGACAGGTTTACATCAATGGCCTTCGACCGAAATATTTTGCGTGGTGTTCGACGCCAAGTCCTTTATTCACACCACGTGAATTGTACTGCAGTACCTTGAGGATCATTATCATTATCGGTGATTCCTCTCGCGCTTGTTAATAGTTTACATCATTGACTGGTAATCAAGCGATGTCTTTCCGTGTTCGACTTCAGAACATTTCTCACATGGATCAACTTGTACTTTGAGTGAAGATCGGATGAGATTGAAGACCCCGGATCTAGTTTCATCCATCCGGGCTGCGATATATATTCAGGGAAATAAAGACATTAAATGTACAGCATTGCAGCACAGATAATCATCCTACCAAAAGGATGATGACTCTATCAGAATCATCAGTCTACGCTCAGACGATTGTCTGTCCTATGTACATGAAAATGAATTTATAAAGCTGAGCATGGGAATGCCCGCCTTAGCTAGATCATGAAAACAGTATGAAGATAATGTATTGTATTGTATCTTATTACAGGTCTCCTCCCAGCATTGAAAGAACTTCGGATCCTCATAATAAAGCATTTCACCCGACACCAAAAGGTTAACGGCCTCATACTTTAGGGGGCAACTGTTATAGACATTTTTGTGCCCTACAACTCCAAGCATGAAATGTGCATAAACCAAGGGCTCCTAAGTCCCTAAAAGTGTTGTTCTAACCCTAAAGGAACAAGGTCAACAGATTACAGCTTCTCCCAGAAGTTCTCCACCAGAAACTGCTCAGAATTGGTCAAATCAGGATCATTGCAGCTGCTCCACTAGCTAGGTGCGTTGCATCTCACCCAAATGCACTGTGAGGGTGCATTTCATTTCAAAACTCCCTTCTGTAGGGTGCGATGGGCGAGAAATGACAAATGGCAGTGTCATTCCACGAGGTGGAGAGGCAATGGAAGCTTCCAGAATCTTCTCCTGTGACACTTGCCTCACTGAATTCGACCAAGGATGAGTAAGAGGCCCTCAGTCTCCAAGTGGAAGCAAGAACTGACAGAGAGAAGAAACTAATCAAATCACAAGCTGACTCATCCTCCTTACACATATCTATATATGGATCCCTCATCCCAGAGATCCGGGGGCTGGAATTTTGCATATTGTAAGGAATTGCTGTTGGTTTCTAGAGACAAAACATCAGATTGTTGGGTGATTTATGCCTTCTTTGCTGGGAGGTTGATGCTGGGTCGGAACCACTGGTTGTAACTCTTCCTGGATCTTTTCTTGTTTATCAATAAAAACTATTTGAGTTCTCCTCCATGCTTTTGTATCATTGATGCTAGTTACATTTGTATGGTTAACTTAAATCTGATCCTAAGTTGTTTATGAATATAGATCCATGTCTTTGTATAGTGCTCTGCTTCTGTGATCTTACAGGTACTTTGTGAAGCTGGGCATGCAAGGGAGTAGGTAGCTGGAGACCATCAAAGAAGAGAGGGATTGGATCAAAGGATTAGCGCAAGACACAGGTTGGTTCTTTCTATTCCTCTCTATCTATAATTCATAAAGGAAATACAAAAGTAGTTTTTCTATGTTTATTTCTAAGGTAGCTGTCACACCTTAGTGGGATAGAGTAGTTCTAAATAGACACTTTTCCCTGTAACAGGCGGTCAAACCCCGTCTCCTTTTTTTATACATTACAAACGATATTTTATTTATTTATTTATTTTTTTTTAAATTAAAATTTTGGTTGGGCCGGGTCCACCTTGGGCGGCTCGCCCATTGTACCCACCTCCGGCTGGTTCCTTGCATTAAGGCTGGTGGCTGAGGCTGGGTCCGCGCCCCAAGGTCTGGCCAGCCTTAATGTATTTTATTTGTTTAAGTTGGGTTGTGGGGTGGTGGGGTCATGGCCGCCCATCCCGTTTGTTTGATGTTGGTTTCGTGGGAGGGGCCGGGGGTAGTGGCCTGCCCCTCCACTTAATATAATAATGTTATGTGGATAGAGTTGGGGTGGCGGGGTTGGTGGCCCGCCACCCTTTTTTTTATATTAAAACAATATGCCATTTGTAGAAATTCCATTTTTAAGCCGAAGGAGTCATTTTAATGAGGCAACAATTTTGCCCAAAATCTGGCTGGATTTGGCCAGATTCCATCTTCCGAAAAAGTGCAAATTGTGTCCTTGCTAATCCTGCCAAGTCATCAAAAAGTAAACCCAACTTTGACTGCCTCTATCTCCTTCATCCGGACTCGGATTGGAGTGCCATTCGCACCGTTGGAATCAGGGCAACGAGAAATTTGATCTGATATCAAGTTCATCATCTTTCTGCCACTTTGAATTTTGAGTTTTTTCCATGCCACTGGTGTCTGGAGATCCACCTGGATCAATCCTCTCCACTGAGAAGCTTTTGGTCCTCCAAAAGCATGAAAAATAATCTGCAAATTCTTTGTACCTTGTCCGCATCACAAACATTCTGAAAGGCCTCGCTTCCATCTCTTTCACCTTTGTTCTTCGGAGCCTTAAGCGATGAGCCGACACCTGCAACCTCTACGACGTGTATTACATTGTTTTTGCAAATTACATGCTTGAATTTCATGACCAACTAATGACCCAAGCATCCCATACTTGCCACGAGTTTATAACACATACTCAACGGTCAAGTTTACATCAATATGGGCATAATACCCCATCTATGGAAACAAGGCCAACATATCATTGTTGCTTCAATAAGTGATGGTAAACTCATCATCACTGCAACACATGATTTACAAAAGTAAGGCCAAACACTATTGTTTCCTTGACAAGTGATGGAAACACAACATCATTTTCAAAGTTTATCATGCAACTCAAAATAAGACTAGACATCATTGTTGCTTAACAAGTTGTGGAACACATAATCAGTTTTACATTTTAAAATGCAACAAATGATTTACAAAAGCACGACCATGAAACGCTAACATATCTAGAAACCATTTTTCACTTATCAAGGTGAATGGGTCACCTCCTTGTGGCGATTTTGCTTGTCAAACAATCGTTTCACCTGGTTCATGCACCGACAATTTGTCTTTAAGGCGTTTCTCTGGATGGAGCCTCCAACAAGTGGCACTTTGATGGCCACTTCTGTCGCAATGACTGCAATACATATTCTTCCTCCAGATCTGCTTAACATTTTTCTTTACTTGCTGTTGAGAGGGTCTTTCACGTGTCATCTTTGTTTGGAAATGTATGGTTATGTAATCCACAAAAGGTACATGTTTTTCGATGCCATGTTTTACGTTCATCATTAACAACATGATCATAATCGAAATGAACATTCGAATGTCTTTCCTTGCTGTCTCTGGTGTAAGTATGGCAGAGCTTAGCTCAGCTCTCTCCCTGCAGTGGGCATTGTCGTGGGATGATGGGGATGTGTTTCCATCATTCTCTTTCCTCAACGATTTCGACAATGTCTCAGAAGAATCTGACACCTTCGAGCATTCTCCTTTGGTGTATCTCGAGCCTGCAAATTGAGGTCTCTGCAAAAACTTGAATGTTTGTGTTATGCCTTGGTTATTAACACCAAGTTTTTCTTCCTCCTCGTGCCTCATCCTTGTAAGGAGCCTTATGTTTGTCCCTGTAATTGGGATCTCCACATTTTCAACAGAAATCATACTATGTGAAGACAAAACCGAAAGGAAATCAACATATTTTACCTCCTCTGTCGATTTGGAAGGAAATGATGAGGGCTTCTCATCATCTGTTGTTGATGGTTCGCTATCTGTCTCGGTGCATTCCCCGACTTCTTTTCTAACGTACCCAAGTCCTATCTGACAGGGTAATTCCTCCACTTTGATGGGGTTGACAATTCCTTGGCCATTAACGCCCAAGCCTTTTCCTTCATACCCCATTCTCTTCAAAAATTTGGAGCCAATTCCTGTGGTATGATTTTCAAAAATAGTGAAATCATCATCAGGAAACATACATGAATTTAGAGAACTACTTTTTACATCACATGGGTCACGCTGCAACTTTTTCAAGGCCTCATCCTTTGCTTGCAGCTGTCGTAGCAAACTATGTTTCTCCTCTTTCTCTTCTTGTAGGTGCATCTTCAATTCAACGTTCTTGGTTTGAAGATTATGTTTGTTGTGCTTCAGTTCTTCTAGGGCCTCTTCTGTGGCTTGCAACTGAAGCTGCAATCGCTCCTTTTCCTCTGTCTCTTTCTGTAGAGTTTCATGCATTATTTCCAGTCTTTTGGAAATTTTGAGCATGGTCTCGTACATCACTTTTTCATCCTTTGTCGCTACACATTCCATTGTTCATGCTTGCAATTCACATCCATGTAAAGACCGCTCTAATACCACTTGATCCAGTTCCGGGTGTGACAAAGGACCCTTCCAAGACCTTTTACTTTTGTCATGTGTTAAATTGCATTTTTAAAAGAACATTAATGAATACATCTGCATGATGTAAAGAAGAGGAACATGACAATCATCAGCTCATGAAAACATAATTCATTGATAACGGAGTTCGTCCAGGAGGGACTACGTCTCTGGGCCCCGGTGTTAAGATGGTGTAGGCTACTACATTAAGTGTTGTCAATAGTAATGATGTACATAAGAGGTGATGTCACTATCATACAAGGAAAATTCCCTCACGCAGGAGTGGCTCCGAGAGATGTTCCGCTACAGGAACTCTTAGTCAAAAAGACTCCTATCAGTATGACATAAACTCATGCATGATGAGCATCCTACCAACATGGCATAAAAGGGATCTCAATGCAAACATGCATGACGACAACATGAGTATCCCCTCAACATACAACAATGGGATCTCAAAACATAACACGACAAATCATGACGACAAGTACATCACATAGACGATTCCGTGTCACATCAAGCAGGAATCATGGAAACAAGTAATAAACAAGATCCCTCATCAACATAAAATAGGGATCCTATGCAACACAATCCATAGCAAAATAAGTACATGAACACACTGCATATACCTCACAACCAGGAGCCATCTGAAGAAGAGGATGTCAAACTGCTGAAGTTGTTCGTGCCATCAATCTCATAGCATCAATCGCATGGAAATGGCTGCTCGCACATAAATGCTGACACCTACATTCCACTTAGAAAAGTGGTTGGAAAATAAAATGAGCAAATGAAAAATCTGAACGCACCATCATATTTGTGGCGTCGAATACTGCAAAATCGACTGTCAAATTTCTGAATTCTGAGAAAGTGGAAATCTGGGGCTCAAGGAATCTTTTAGATTCCCCCTAAATTCCTCAAAGATTCCCTCCTCTGGGTCCTCTGCAAATCGGCTGCTCAGATCAGGAAACTGATTGCACCATCGGGTTCATGTCACTGAGAGGTGCTGAAGCAATATAAAAAATGTCAAATTTTGACAAAGTGAAAATTTGGCCCTCTTGCCTCGAACTGCGTGACCTGCCTCCTTTGCCTGGGCGCACTGATAAACTGTGTTTAAATAAGAATTCACCAGCAGATTTTCCCAAGTTGACGGTTGGCTGAGTTGGTTAAGGCTCCGGTTAGTATGGAGGAGGTCGGGTGGTCAAACCCCGCCTCCTCATTTTTTTATACATTACAAACGATTTTTATTTTTAAATTGAAATTTTGGTTGGGCCGGGCCCGCCTTAGGCGGCCTGCCCACCGTACCCACCTCCGACTGGTTCTGTGCATTAAGGCTGGTGGTTGAGGCTGGGTCCATGCCCCAAGGGCCGACCCTCCTTAATGTATTTTATTTGTTTAAGTTGGGTTGTGGGGTGGTGAGGTCATGGCTGCCCACCCCATTTGTTTGATGTTGGTTCCGTGGGAGGGGTCGGGGGTAGTGGCCCGCCCCTCCACTTAATATAATAATGTTATGTGGATAGAATTGGGGTGGCGGGGTTGGTGGCCTGCCACCCTTTTTTTATATTAAAACAATATGCCGTTTGTAGAAATTCTATTTTTAAGCCGAAGGAGTCAATTTAACAAGGCAACAATTTTGCCCAGAATCTGGCAGGAGTTGGCCGGATTCTATTCACCAGAAAAGTGGAAATTGTGTCCTTGTTAATCCTTCCCGGTGATCAAAAAGTCAACCCAACTTTGAATGCCTCTATCTCCTTCATCCGGACTCGGATTGGAGTGTCATTTGCACCGTTGGACTCAGGGCAACGAGCACTTCAATCTGATATCAAGTTCATCGTATTTCTGCCACTTTGAATTTTGAGCTTTTTTCATGCCACTGGTGTCTGGAGATCCACCTGGATCATTTTTCCATTGTTAGGAGGTCTTTTGTTGCATTGAATTTCATAGGGTGTCTCATGCCACTACAATTCAAGGAGACCAAATTCATTACTTGCTTTGGCTTGGTTCAGAGGGACCTTTCCCTGGATTAGGTTGATGGCTTTTCTCCTTGTTTCCTGTGATTTTTTCAAGGAAATAGTCCATTGGTTGTTGTGTTCCAATTTCCATTTCCTTTGCAGCTGCTTCGTCCCTTATTTCCTTGTTGGTTTTTCTTCCTTGTCTTTTTTGGAGGTTTGAAGAGAGAAGGGAGTCTCTAGACTGGTTTCTTGTGAGGATTCTTTCAAAGGAAGGAGGGGAGGTGGGGGGGTGGGGGGGGCGGGCGGTGTTGAGAGGGAGGTTGGGGGAAGAGGAGAGGGAAAAGAGAGGAAGGGAGGAGGGGCCAAGGGGGGGGGGGGGGGGGGGGGGGGGAGATGAAGAAGGATTAGCAGGATCATGAGAAGCAAGAGGAGGATCGAGAGGGCCAAAGAGATTAGAGTCAAGGAGGGGATTAGATAAGAAGGGTTGCAGAATGGATGAATGAGTTAGGGGTGCGATCGATGGGAGAGAAGCAGATGAGGAGGAGGCTGGCAGGGCATATGTTTTATTCACAATCTTTTATTTATTTATTGGTTCCCATTTTGTTTCTTGAGCTTCTACTTTTTCAGGTTCTTTTTTTGGACATCTATTAGCGAAATGACCATACTCGTGACATACCTTGCATTTGAATGGGATCTGCTCGTAGTCCAGTTGTTGAATGTGCATCCAACTATCCACCTTGATATTTACCGCTTCCAGGAGTCCTTTGCCTAGGTCGACTTTGACGTAGATCCTTGCACATGCATGCATATTCTCCTTTGGTTTGCTTCTGTCTATATATTTTCCCACTACATTTCCTATTGCTTTTACCAACTCATCTCCCCAGCAATGGAGGGGGAGGTGAGGAAGACGAACCCAAACTGGAACAACACTTGGGACATCCAGCTCAGGGTCAAAATCTGATGTCCACCTATTTAGATATAGACCCCTTGTATCCATGAAATAAGGCCCGTTCCTGAATATCAGATCTCTGTCCTCTTTAGTTTCAAAATGGAAGGTGAAAAATCATCTACCATAGAATCGAATGAAGATGTTCCCATGGGTTGAATGAAACCAGTTCCTTTCAACCCATTTTTGCACAGGTTTTGGAGAAGGCCAAAGGCTAATAAATTGACCCACCAGACCTCTTTCTGATAATGAGAGAGCAGCTCGATGGGAAAGTAAGGAGGTAAAATGATTTCAAGGATATCTTCAAGTTTATTTACAAATTTGGAGACAACTATCTGGTTCGAGGAGGTCCTAATAAAGATATGAGACTAGCGAAGGTTGATGCAGACTCTTTTGAAGGGCGTTGAGCCGAAAGATGTGATTGAGGAGGAGGAACCCCTACTGGAGCAGACTCCAGAGGGGCCATGGCGACGGCGAGAGGCCAAGGCTGCAAGGAACAAGTAGGTCGAATCAGGTAGTAGAGTGGGATTCTTGTAACTATAAAATGAAATGATACTTTATGCCTTGTTACTGTTAAGGTTTTATGGTGTTTTTTTTTTAATGCTTAGCCATTTTAGCATTTTTTTATGTTAAGTTTAAATTAAATGTTCATTTGATAAATGTATTTGTGAGTTGTAATAAGTTGATTTGTATGAGGTTTAGTTTTTAGTCGGTTTCATGTTCAAATCTCATGGAAGAAGTTGAAGGTGGGAGCTAGCTGTGAGAGATGAAAATTATTGTAAGGGTTTTTTTTGGCACAATATCTCACAGTTGGACATTTGTTTTCTAAACTCAAGTTAGATAAAAAATGTAAATAGATACTTTATAAATACATAATCGTTTTTTACTATCTAGCTTCCATATTTTACTTAACAAAAATATTATATGTATTTATATTTCATATTATACTATCTAATTATTTTCTTTGTGATTTTATCACAATTGCCTTAAATTGAAACTTAATAGTTTTTATTTATTTATAAATGGAGAATGTTATATTAAAGAAACAATAGTCATTCTATCTCCATTTTTAATACTTAATAGTTTTTATTTATTTATAAATGGATAATTTTATATTAATATATGTTATTTATCTAAAATATAGAATGTTATTAAGAAACAATTGTGGTCATAGTTTGATCCTTAAATTGCTGTGGATATTCTATTGGATAATTTGTCATGATAAATCTGATAAAATCATATGTAAAATCTCAAATCCTACATAGTTATAGTTCTATCTCTTTTAAGATTTCTAGATCTGTAGAACGCCGTTTTTTTTAATAGTAATCAGTACATTTTACTAGTCAAAATTGCTAACTTCGTAGAAATAACTGCTACTATTCCACGCGATAGAACCAATATTTCATAAATGCTACAAGGGCCAACATGTCTACGGAGACTTGAACCCATGCTACATGGGACACAAATCATGAACCATATCACTTGAGATAAGTTCCTTTGACAATATGTAGAATACTGTTAATAGTGCATGCATATGAATTAAATATTATGCAAAAAATAAAGAACAACGAAATAAAAGTTTCCTGGGAAACCCTTTTGGGAGAAAAAACCTATTGGAAGGTGAGGCTGCTCCGCTCTCTATTCTCTGAATGGAAATATGGATGTGAGTACAAAGAAGTATGACTTGTGGCCCATGGGCTACTAAAATGCAGAAATCCTCTTTGTGTGCTCCACTTGCTATCCTTCTTGGATATTTTTTCTCAGCTATGGAACAAATACACTCGAAAAAATGGAACCCCTTTTCCTCCTAGTGGCTCGGTTATAATACAACTCAATAGCTTACTAGTGGCTAGGTTTGACTACCTCAAATCTTAACTAGAGTTATAGTATATACTCTTATAGAGTCTTCTACATCATAATCACATGGCTAGCTCATTTTTTGTGAATAATGGGCATTGACGTGGCATCCTCTCGAATTATGGTGGTGAAAACAAGGTCAACTTTTGAGTGGCATAACTTTCGCATATAGACTCTGATTGACGTGATTTTTGTGTTGTTGGAAATTTCTCTGTGTAGAATAGGGAAAAAAAGGTGCAATGATTAAGTGACAGAGTTTTACCCACCAAAAAAATCCATTTGATGCCTCAAAATGTTCTCAGAAGGTTTTAGAACCATATTTGCCAAACTAGTTCTAGTTCCTATCGGTAAAATGGTCCTAATAACTGATTCCTCCACTTTTTTGACTCTGAAAGCATTGAGATGGAGGAAAAGAAAGATAATGATCCAATCTGGATCACACCTCTCCATTTTGGGAGACTTTTGGTTCGCAAAAGGTTCTAGTGGATGAGGTAAGGAAAATTTTCTCCACCTTTTCTCTAGTGTAACATTTAGCTTTTCTTAGAAGTTTTTCTTTCAACGCAATTTGCCAAAGGTCACGTTGCCCTTTTCTTATAGTTCTGGATCTCTTCTGCAAAGCTATATTTTTTGTCAACTCTTCTTGAGCATCTAGTGCCAAATGCTCCATAGAAGGTAGGGCATGTTCCTCTTCCTAATCTAACATGGAAGTCTTATATAGCTCTAAATTATCTACATTCACAACTGAGTAAATGAACATATATGGTGGTAAACTGGGTCGATAGGCATTATCACTCACATTTCCTAGTACATCGAAGGGATCATACCTCAGAGCCTTGATTTTCTTATTAGGCCTGTGTAGCCTCTCCTTGTTCAACTGTAACAATACACTATCTCCCTCTTTGAACAATTTCTTTGTTCTATGTTGATCATGCCTAGCCTTGTATTTTTCCTGTGACTTCTACAGTGTCTCTTCTACCTATATATGGATCTTCTTGATCTTCTTTATAAATTTTTCAACCCTCAAGGCGTCCCCTATAGGATCTCCTTCACTCCTCCTCATTGCCCATATGCAAATGTCCAAAGGTGAAAGCGAAAAATATCCAAAACAAGTTTCAAATGAAAACTTTCATGTATAAGTGTGGGCTGCTCTGTTGTAAGAATGTTGTATATATACCATATTTTTGTCCTAGGTCTTCAAATGATTCTAGTTGTATCCCCGTAGAAGTTGCACCAAAGTCTTATTGACTACTTCTGCCTACCCATTTGTTTGTGGATGGAAATTTGTAGATCTCTTCAACTTTGTGTCCATCTTCTCCCACAATGTAGTCCAGAATGCATTGAGAAATATTGTGTCCCTATCTGAAATGGTGCTCCTTGGTGTTGGGCCGTGCAACAAGTATAAATTTACTCTCGATTACACTATATTTTTCCTCCTTTTTATGCATTTATGCCATGATGTAATAAGGTTTTGACTGAATTTCGATAGATAGTGAACAAAACTACTTTTGATGTGATTTAGTCATCAAAACTAACTTTCGTTGCTTTTTATGTAGAAATTAGCGAATGGAACAGCTGCTGTTCAAACTATTGAACAACAAAGGCTAAATAGGAAGAAAAGAGTGTGTCTTGTGCGGTTAAAACGAGAAGCGAATCAAGAGGATCAGCGCAAGATGAAAGATTGTCTGATAATAGTATTTGGTTGTGAATTCCTCAGGATCTCCTGATCTTGAGGAATCACATTTATCTCTTTTCCTCTTTGACTATAAGAGGGGAAAAACGAATAGAATAGGGGGACTTAACTTTTCTCCTTTTACTTCAATTGTCATTTTAATATACAGAGTGTGATTTTGAAGGACACATCGTGCTGTAATGACATTTGGATTTGATGAATAATATATAATTCGTGTTGCTGTTCATTCATGATATCTTGATGTAACTAAGCAGTAATCACTGGCGGCTTGGGCTTGGTCACTGCTGGATTTCACTGCTATTCCCTGTGTTATATTTTTACTTTTATTTTACTGCAAGTTTAACTACTATGTTTTGTAGCTTTACGATTGATTTACTTTCACCAGTGTTGAGTTTGTGTATCCAATGCATTAATTCTTATTTCTGTTGATTGGTTTCATTTATTTATGTCATAGATTGATTTGATTATTAGATAAGAATCATTTATTGTTAATTGAAAGCCAAAGTGTTATTGATTAGATCAAGTGTATTACTTTTATGCAGAAGTTTATATTCAACTGAAAAAGCTCTGTTATCGCTACAGTGCACTCGATTGATGTAATTTCAATTAGAACTTTCTGATTAAGATTGAGTTTTGGTTTTGATTAAGATTGAGTTTTGATGCTTGAATAGGTTAATTTCCTTGACATTACAAGCTTGATATTTATGGTTTGATCCATTTACTCTTGTATTGAAATTAATAAGATATTACTCTCTATAGATATAATGATTTCCATCACTTGCACACATTGTGTACACTCTTGAAACAAAAGACTTACCTAGGTCAATAATTAATGTGAGGCATTTAGGAGTTCTAAAAGACACCTTATATGCGCCCAACATTTTGGTGCCGTTGCCAGGGAGAGTGTTTCCATTTTATAGAAAGTGATGTATGTTTGATAATTGTTTACTGTGAAAGAACCGGGTATTAAAAACAGAAGGTAAGAACCTGCGTACGAGCAAGTAAAGTGCTTGCTCCCTTGCCCACTTTTCAACAAAATTACGTAGGGGTTGAAGTAGAAATAGATGTTTGATGTTTGTTTGCTGTGAAAGAATTGGGTATTAAAAACATAAGGTAAGAACCTGCGTACGAGTAAGTAAAGTGCTTGCTCCTTTGCCCGGTTTTCAGCAAAATTGCATAGGAATTAAAGTAGAAATAAATTTTTGAATTTTTGTACGAATGACTAAGAAGAAAAGAGTAGAAAAAGATATAATTCCTTGGCCCAACCTTCATTGACGACATCAGGAAAGCTGAGTCTCAGTCATTAGTAGGACCTCGAACCGTTTCTACAAGAAATCCTACTGTAACCCTTTAGGCCGTAGGATCACCATCTGTAGTTGGCACTAAGATTCACAGTAAGACTAAAGGGTCTGAACAGAGTTTTCAGAACATTGAAAACTTACAACCTAACCCTTTACAAGAAGGGAATTCTTGCAACCTCCATTAAGGAGAAGGAGAAACAGGTAGTGTTGAAAATATTAAATCATCAAAACCCAAATCTCCTGAAGTAGTAGTTAAACAGAGGACACCTAGTATTCCAGACCAAGGTAGTGCTGTTAAAATCATTCTAAAAGTCTCTTCTAACCCCCCAGGAACAAATCTCCAACTCCAGAAATCCCTGAAGAATATTGGCATATTTTTGATCAAATGGCTAATAATCAGCAACAACCTCAAACCTCTACATTACAATACCCTATTGTTGATACAACTGTCAATGCTCCCATGAAAGCCATTCCATTACAAAATATTCCTACCTTTCATGGGCTAACTTCAGAGGATCCTGATGCATTCCTTTTCGAATTCGATGTTTTATGTAGGGGGTATGATTACACTACTGACCCCCAAAAGCTGAAGTTGTTCCCCTCTACTCTGAAGGGAGCAGCTCTGCGTTGGTTTATGGGGCTTGGTGGAGGTACCATCAATGACTGGGACCAAATGAAAACAACCTTTCTAAAAAAATACCAAGATTATTGCCGAACTAGAGAACTGAAGGATGAAATCTTTCAAATGGTAGCTAAGACTAATGAGACTCTTGAAGAATATGTAGAACATTTTCAATATAATCTGCAAAGATCTCCTTATGCAAATTTTCCTCCTGAAGTTCTTAAAACTACGATGATCAAAGGTATGAAAGACCAATGGGTAGAAACACTAAATTTAATGGGGAAGGGTGATATTTATCAAGAAGATTATGACAATATTATACAATTGTGCATCAGGTGTTCCAGAGGTAGTACAAGGCTGAAACCAACCGGATGAGGTGCGATCGCCAGAGACAGCAAAGCCTCAGGGGGAAGCATTACACGAGTTGAAATCAACAATCTGTTGGAAGATTTCAAGATTGATATCTTGGGGACCTTGACGACACAATTGGATATCATGCAAGCCAAACGAAAATAGGCCGAAGCAGAACAGAACGTGGCTATTTTCTGTCCACGTTGCAGAAAGAAACACAATCATAGAGAATGTCTGCTAGATATGGTACAAACATGCATCATTTGCACTAAGGAGCACGCCACGGAAAGTTGTCCATTGCTTCCTGGATTAAAAGCAGTTTTCAAGGAAGAAGAAGAGGAAGTGGAACCAGTATATATGCTAAACCATCGCCGTCAATGGCAAGAACGTCCAACAGGTATGCCTACAAAACCTTCTTCATTCTTTCCTTCCTCACAATTTAATTCTCAACAATGTTGACACCTAACCAGAGGGATTGGGTGTACAACTGTAATTAATGTAAATAAATATAGAGAAGATAGAGAGTCATCGGGAGATGAACCGAACAATCAATCCCTTTTGTATATAATAATGAACAACCTGAATGAATAATATGAGTTTTGATTTGAGGAGTTACCTCTTGGTCTGACATGGTATCAGAGCAGGTGCCATTTTTGGTTTCCTTTTTAATTTGTAACTCCTATTCTATTTTGCTTTTGTTTTTCATCTTTTTTAGGCTGACATCTCTATCAAATCCCTGCGAAATATCATTTATTGTTCAATACATTCGTTGAAGTGTGTTGCATTGGAGCTAGTTGTTGAATCCGAAGGTGCTGCAATGACTTGGATTTCCTCCTGCTCTGAGTATGGTATATATACCCTTTCGCATTGAAGAACCATATATCCTTTTTCGTATTCCCTTGAGCCAGATCTCAAGTATTATAAACCCATATATATATAAATATCGTTGGGTCCCTTTTTAATCGCATATCGCAAATCTCTTACCCCGATCAAATATTGCTGCATGTTTGTGATGCGATCATACCCTTCATTAAACCCGCTCGAACACAATTCTCGAGGTTTCACTTTATCTGGCTTGTTCTCCACCGTTGATCATCACCTCCATTTCCGACAGTTTACGATTATTTCGGGTGCATTAGTTGCATGAGAGTTACCCACCCGATATAAGTGGTTTTTCTCTCTCCCCTAGTCGCTATGTGTCAATCACTTAGTGGAATCAGGCGCTCCCCTCTCAATACCACTTACTGTTTTTTCTCTGCCCAAAATCCCGCTTGTAACTCGAAATCTGCCTTTAACCGTGGTTATCGCCCTGACTTGTTTTGATTGCAATAACCGTTGATCACTTACCATCGACGACCCTCCTCCGTTCATCTCCTCCGCTCATATCCTCCATTCATCTCCTCCGCTCATCTCCTCCGCTCATCTCCACTGTTCATCTCTACCATACAGAGCAACAAAATAACTACAGGTACAGTTAGAATATGATATTCAGGTGAACGTTGAATGTTGTTAATTTGAACATTGTTGGTATAACAATCATTTTACAAGTAAAATTTTGCAGCAACAATATTTTTCTCCACTGTACATAGATTTTACAATGCATTCAATTATATCTATTGTGGGAGTAGTTCTCAATGGAAAGGAGAATTATCCTGAATGGTCGCGGAAAATCCAACACACTCTCATTTTTAATGAGCTATGGAAAGGAGTGTGTGTTGGAGAAGGAGACAAAGCGCCTGTCTAGCCTACCTCAGACAAGGAGCTCGCCATTTAGGAAAATAAGAACAACAAAGCCTATGCGTTGATTGCAGCATCAGTAAGTGAAGAGGTGAGTCAACACATTTCTCCATTTTCAAATGCATTCGAAGCCTACAAAAGCTAAAAGAACTCTAAGACTCACATTGTGCACTTGAAGTTGTTCAACTCATGATTAAACTCTTCACCCTTGAATTACAAAATAATGATCCTCTTGCTCTTGCATCTGAAGTAAAATCTATAATGCATGATATCAAAGTCACTAAGGTTGAACTAGATATTCCTCTGATCACTTTTCTCAAGGAACTTTATCCTACTTACTCCAATTATCTTGAGTCATTGCAAGCAAATGGAAATCTCAAAGATATTACCTTTGACTCCCTTGTGAAAAAATTTGCTGAAAGAGAGAAAGCTTTTGGGAAGAAGACAACCCTTGAATCTTCTGAAGAGGCTGTGTGCCTTGATCATAAAGAAAAGAATCTTGCCCAAGATTCTTCCAGAGGAAGTGGTGGTCGAAGAGGAAGAGGAAGATATTTCAGAGGCAGGGGGGTAGACACTCTCAAGGAGAAAAGTCAGATTTTCACTGCATACGTTGCAAAAAAAATGGATCACATGATGCCTCCACATGCAAGTTACCTTGGGACAAAATTGAGCAGTAAAGAAACCAACCCAAAGGTAAAACTAATGAAATAGACAAAGGTAAAGCACCTGAATCAGCTCATTATGTTTTGGCACAATGTAATATTGGAGTAAATGAAGAATTATTTAATGCTTCACTTGTTTCTTCGAAAAATGATTGGTTGCTTGATTCAGGAGAAACTTGCCACATGACTCATAGAAAAGATTTTTTTGAAGAATTTACTAAAAATGTTGATGGAGCAGTATACTTTGCAGACTAATCAAAACTCAAGCCATCAGGGCTTGGCACAATCAGGCTTAAATTGCCTGGTCTTCCAGACTTTCTTCCGCATCATGCTCTATATCTCCCACAACTGAGGAGAAACTTGATGTCCTTGGTCCACATTTGCCATCAAGGTCACTCCATTCATATGTTTGATGGAAAGCTTGAGGTGAGAAAAGCATCTGACCACTCACTTGTCATGATGGGGATAGAAGAAGAAAGGCTTCTCAAGCTGCAGGGTACCTCTGCTCGTGCACAACACTTCTCATACAATTCTCATTATGAAGAAGGTACACTTCCATCAAGTTTATTATGGAATGCTAGATTTGGACATTTGAACTATGACAACCTCCGCTTGTTGAAGAAAAATGGTGTTTCTGGTTTGCCTACAATTCCTAGGAAGCTTAAGCAATGTGATGCTTGCATTCTAGGAAAGCATAGCAAACAGTCCTTTCACGATTCACACTCCAGAGCACATAGAAAAATTGATCTCATTCATTCAGATTTATGTGGTCCAATGCTTGTCTCTTCTACAAATGGAAATAAATATATGATGACATTTATTGATTATTACACCAGAATGTGTTGGGTTTATTTATTGAAGAACAAATCTGATGCTTTTCAAACATTCAAGAACTTTCATACATGGATTGAAAATGATGCACAATCTCATATTGGTTCTATTTGCACTGATAATGGAAAATAATACACTTCAAATGAATTTGAAAACTATCTTCGCCAACATGGGATCAAACATCAAACAACTGTGCCTTATAATCCCCAACAGAACGGTGTAGCTGAAAGAATGAATAGGACAATCTTAAATATGGTACGCTCCATGCTGTTCTTCAAAAATGTAAAAATGATGTTTTGGGTTGATGTAGTTTTATGTGCTATATATATAAAGAATAGATGTCCATCTAATTCTATCAGAAACAAGACTCCTTATGAAATGTGATATGGGCACATTCCTTTGGTAAAGCATCTCAAGGTCTTTGGTTCCACCTATTATGCCTTGATACCAAAGGTACATAGAAAAAAACTTGGTGCAAGAAGTCGTAAGTGTATCTTCCTGGGGTATTCAAACACCTCCAAAGCATACCGTCTCTATGATGAAGTAAAAAAAAAGTTTGTTGTATCTAGAGATGTAATCTTTCTTGAATCATCCAAAACTGACAATGTTGTTGAAAGGAAACTTGATTGCTTGGATAGATTCACAAATGAAAAATCATTTCAAGAATTTGATAATCAGATTCCACATCTTGAAGGGGGGATTCCTATACTAGATCAATCTGTGGAATCTTCTTCTGAAGCACTCTCTCCCTTGCATAAAACTCCAACAACGGATGATACTTCGAGTGATGTGATTAACAGAATTGGGAGACTCAATCTTGATTCAGTCCCAACTCAATCAATGGAGCACCCTGGACCATCTGAGAAAGGTCCCCCAAAGTGGCTAACAAAGACACTTGAAAGTGTTCATCTCGATGAGGTTGGAAAGACAGGAACTAGAAATTCAAACCGGAAAAATGGAGGTGATGTAGATGACTCTGATTCACCTGTTGATATGGATGTTTCTTATGATTGTGAATTGAATTTGTCTACAGGTTTTGAACCAACTTCCTTCAAAGAAGCTACTTCTCATGATGAATGGAAAGAAGTGATGCAAAACAAGTATGATTCCCTGATAAAGAATGGCACTTGGAAGCTGGTTGATCCTCCATTGGGAACTAAACCAATTAGCTACAAGTGGGTCTACAAGAACAAGTATAAAGCTGGTGGCTCACTTGATAAGCACAAAGCTAGGCTTGTGGCAAAAGGTTTTGCATAGAAGGAAGGGGTCAATTATGAGGAAACTTTTGCCCCCACAGCAAAATGGGCTACCATTCAGACACTCTTTTCCCTAATAGCTCAGAACGGTTGGAAAGTCCATCAAATGGATGTAAAAACTGCTTTCTTGAATGGAGATCTAAAAGAAAATGTTTTTATGTCCCAGCCTGAAGGATTTGCTGTGAAAGGACATGCACATAAAGTATGTAAACTTGTGAAATCCTTGTATGGCCTTAAACAAGCACTACGAGCCTGGTATGAAAAACTAACTGAGCATCTTCTGAAACTCAATTTCAAACATTATGATCTTGATGATGAAACTTTGTTTGTCAAGAAAGTTGGCAAAACAGTTGTATATCTTATGGTATATGTAGATGATATTTTGATGACAAGAAACAATGAAAACTACATTGCATCCATAATGAAGGAATTGGAGAAAGGTTTTGAAATGACTGATTTGGGCTATGTTCATTACTATCTTGGTATTGAAGTAACTCAACATCCGAAGTCCATATTCCTTTCTCAAAATAAGTACATTGGAGATATGTTGAATAGGTTTGGCATGACTGAATGCAATCCTATGACTACTCCAATGGAACAAAACTTAAAGCTCACATCCATTGAAGGAAAAGAATTTGAGGTTGCAACAAAGTATAGATAGCTTGTAGGAAGTCTCGACTACCTAACCACTACCAGACCAAACATTTCATTTGTTGTTGGAATCGTCTCCAAATTTGTGCAAAAGCCTTGTGAGGGACATTGGTCTGCTGCAAAAAGAGTTCTAAAGTACTTGAAGGGAACTCAAGACTTTGGAATCAAGTATACATAGGTGGGCGACTTCAGCTTGATTGGATTCTCTGATTCAGACTTCGATGGAGACAAAGAAACTGGGGTATCTACTTCAGGTTATGCTATGAGTCTTGGATCAGGTGCTGTCTCCTGGGGATCACACAAAAAATTAGTTCCAACAAATTCCACAAGGGAGGCAGAATATGTGGCAGCAGCTGAGGCAACAAAAGAAATTGTGTGGCTCAGGAAAATTCTTGAATATTTGCAGGTAAAACAAGTACAATCGACTCCACTCATGATTGAAAATACCTCTACAATAATGTTGGCCAAGAACCCAAAGTTCCATGATCAAACAAAGCACATCAATATTAAATATTATCTGATTCGACATCATGTTGAGGCCAAAACAATCCATCTCTGCCATTGTTCCACTAATGAACAAATTGCAGACATCTTCACCAAAGCACTTGGAAGAGAAAAGCTTGAAAGATTTAGAATGATGCTTGTACTCACCAACATCCCTTCAAATTAAGAGGGGGAATGTTGACACCTAATTAGAGGGATTGGGTGTACAACTGTAATTAATGTAAATAAATGATAGAGAAGATAGAGAGTCATCAGGAGATGAATCGAATAGTCACTCCCTCTTGTATATAATAATGAACAACCTGAATGAATAATATGAGTTTTGATTTGAGGAGTTACCTCCTGGTCTGACAGTATCCAGGGGCAACATGGCAGAACCAATCACCTTTCTCTACTTGGCCACCTCAAGAATTTTCTATGCCATCATGGCCCAACCAATCAAATCCAAATAATAATTGGCCAAATTCCTCTTACCCTCCACCATTTTGGCAGAACACACACTATTCCTCTCAATGGTCTCCTTCTACCTCACAAAATTAGAGCTGGAAACCAAATTGGCAACGATCTGCAAACCAGCCTATGGGGACAATTCCTCTGCCTCAAGCAACCTTACCAGCACCTTACATGTTGTAGCAAAATCCTCAACCTAATATACAACCGCAACTCCCAGCTCAACCCAACCCAACCCAAGTGCTAACAACAGACCAATCTAGTCAGTACAAATTATTGAAAGTCTAGACCCTGAAGTTGAGTTGAGGGAATGTAATGAACTTAAGTTAAGATATGAACGCGTAATTTCTCCAGATGAGGACAAAAATATGCAACCTGAATTTAAAGAAACACATCCGGATAAGCCTTCGACTGTAGCTGGTCAGCAAATAAAACAGGGAGAAGATACAGTCAGGCAGAAAGATCCCAAGCAAATTATAATTACTTCTGTCCCCTTCCCAGAAAGATTGATAATACCTCGACCAATTGAATATCCTGACTTCGATCTTCTAGGTGAACTCAAAATTTTTGTATAAAAATACCCCTCCTCCAGGCCATTCAAGATATTATGATATATGGTAAAACCATTAAAGAGTTGTGTGCAAAGAAGTCTATGAGGAAAACAAAAATAACACCAACTGTCCATGTCGTCGGAACTTTGTTTGATTTATTACTAGGCAAAGAGACACCTGTAAAATACGAAGACCCGGGAAATCCCATTGTCACAGTACAAATAAATGGCCGCTCTTTTCCCAATGCTTTAGTTGACTTAGGGGCAGCCATTAACATTCTTACAACAGAAACTTGCGAAGTGCTTGGTATCACAGCCTTAGAACCAACCACTACCTTGCTGGAACTAGCTGACTGTTCAGTCATTAGGCCAGAAGGAACATTACAAGATGTGATGGTTTCTGTAGAATCTTGGGAATATCTAGCAAATTTCTTAATTATCAACCCCAGAAATCAGCTAGATGGACATCCCTTAATACTGGGAAGGCCTTGGCTAGCAACAACCAATGCTTATATAGGTTGCCAAACATGCAGTATGACCATAACCAGAGGAAATGATGTAAAGAATCTAGCTTTATACCCTCTTGCTCAGCCAAGCCTAACTATTGTAAAAACTAGGAAACAACTAGCAGCGTATTTAAAAGAAAATATTTGTTCACCATTGACTGTGGCAGATGCGCTTGAATTCAAAAACCAAATAGAAGATGATGTCATTAACACCTTTATCAATCACCCTGCTGCAGTATCTAATTTTAGATGTCACATGATTGAAGCAGTCCTTGATAATGAGATTGAAGAAGATTCCTTGAGAGACATTAATGACCAACCGATACCAACAACCACTGTCTATAATAGCAAGCCTATTGAAATCGAGCCAAGGAAAATCTTGAACATTAATGGTGATCTAAGTAATGACCAGCAACAGAAACCTATCCAAGTCCTTCGGAAATATAAAGGGGCTTTTGCATGGGATTACCTAGACATGAAATGGATTGACCCTCAGTTATGCATGCACCACATCTATACTGAAAAGGATGCAAGACCCATTTGACAACCACATCGTAGATTAAATCCTCATCTAAAGGATATTGTGAAAGAAGAGCTTTAAAAACTGTTAGATGTGAATTTTATTTATCCTATATCTGACAGTAAATGGGTTTCTCCATTATTTGTTGTCCCCAAAAAGAATGGAAAATGGCGGATATGCGTTGACTACAGAGAACTCAACAAAGCAACGCACAAGGACCATTTTCCCCTTCCATTTATCGACCAGGTCTTAGAAACACTAGTAGGAAAGAAATTCTTCTCTTTCCTGGATGGCTTCAGTGGCTTCAACTAAATTCAAATTGCCCCTGAATACCAGGATAAAACTACTTTCAGCTGCCCCTGGGGAACATTTTCTTACAGGGTATTGCCTTTCGGATTGTGCAATGCACTTGCTACATTCCAAAGACCCATACTCAGTATTTTTGCAGACTTGATAAATGAAGGATTGGAGGTGTACATGGATGATTTCACACCCTATGGAGATGACTTTGATCAGGCATTACAGACATTGGAGAAAGTTCTAGAATGGTTTATTGCTACTAGACTATGCTTAAGTCATGAGAAATGTCATATGATGATGATGGAAGGTCTGATTCTAGGTCATTACATTTGAGCAGCTGGAATTCAGGTAGATCCAACAAAGATACAAGTAATCCTCTTATTAGCTACTCCTTGCACTCAAACAGAGGTACATAGTTTTTTGGGATTTGCTGGATATTATCATAGATTTATAAAGAAATTTTCACAAATTGCTGCACCTTTATATGCCTTGACAGGAAATGTTGATTTTATATGGACTGATAAATGTGACATTGCCTTCACAGATCTGAAACGGTTAGTATCGACCGCACTAGTATTACGAGGCCAGAATTGGGATATACCTTTCTAGATTTTATCAGACGCATCAGATACAGCTATTGGAGCTGTTCTTGGCCAAGAAGAAGACAAGAATCCCTACACTATATATTACATTAGCAAAAACCTAACTCTTGCTGAGTTGAATTACACAGTAACACAAAAGGAGTTTCTAGTTGTTATTTATGCTATCAACAAATTTAGACACTATATAACTGGATACCCTGTATTTCTGTATACTGATCACTCTGCTATTAAATGTTTAGCCAATAAACAAATTACAAATGGAAGAGTGACTCGTTGGTTACTACTTTTGCAGGAATTTGAAATAACTACAAGGGATCGACCAGGGAAGGAGAACCTCGTGGCAGACTTCCTCTCCCGAGTGCCAAGAACAGATGATACATTAGCGGTAGAAGATCAGTTCCCGGATGAAAATTTGTTTGTTGTGGCCGTAAAAACACCATGGTATGCAGATGTAGCGAATTACTTAGCAGTGGGAAAATTGCCCAAACACTTGACATCCTGAGAAAGGAAATTTATTGTGCAACGTAGCACTCGTTTCTCCTAGATTGGAGGATACCTTTTCTACAAGGGAACTGATATGCATATCTTCAGGTGCATCAGGGAGGATGAAATTTATGATATTTTAAAATCCTGCCATGATGGACCTTCCGGTGGACACTTTGTAGATCGCAAAAATGGACATAAAATTCTATGGATGGGCTACTACTGGCCCACTATTTTTATAGATGCTAAGAAATTTGTCCAGGCATGTGATAGTTGCCAAAGGATGGGCCGCCTTGGCCAATCTGATGAAATGCTCCTGCATCCACAGTTGTTGATAGAACCCTTTGAGAGCTGGGCATTACATTTCGTTGGGCCGATCAAACCATCATCCAACCAGAAATCGTACATATTGGTTGCAACATAATACGTAACTAAGTGGGTGGAAGCAGTAGCGTTACCAAGAGCAACAGAGGAAATTGTTAATTTTCTTTTTGAAATTTTTGTGCGGTATGGCTTATGCAGAGAAGTAATTACTGATGGGGGGGCACAATTTGTGGGTCACAAGATCACTGCTACATTGAAAAATCATCATATCACACACATAATTACTTCTCTGTATCACCCGCAGGCGAACGAGCAGGTGGAGAGCAGCAACAAAGTTATTGAAGCTATTCTAACAAAGACAGTCTCATCACATCGATGAGACTGGACTGCTCGACTGCCAGAGGCCTGGTGGGTGTATCGCACAACTTGGAGAAACACTACTGGATACTCTCCATATCAACTCGTATTTGGTAAGGAACCCATTTTTCCCATAGAATTTGAAATACAAACACTAAGGACAACACAGGAAATGGGACTGGATTTAATTGAAGCCCAGGTTAACAGGTTACAACAGATGAATGGATTAGATGAAATTCGACTACTGGCTCTACAAAATACTGCACTTATTCAACAGCAAAGAGCCAAATGGCACGATGCCCTAATTAAGAAAAAGACATTTCATGAGGGCGACTCGGCACTTCTTTATGACTCCAGGTTTCAAGACTTCCCTGGCAAATTGTAGACTAGGTGGTTAGGCCCTTATGAAATAAAGAAAGTATATGACAATGGCACTCTTACACTAGCCACCATTAATGGGTTTGGTTCTTCTTTTAAAGCGAACGGGCATCCGGTACACCTCTACCAAAAACAACTTACCAGAGAATCTTTCTATCAACAGATACGTGAGGACCCCACCATGCAAGTTTTAGCTGTAGAAGGGAATCCTTCGGCAGCTTCATCTTTATAAATTTGATTCCTTCTCTGTAAAATATGTAAATATGATTGCTGATTTGATTTGATTTTCTCTTTTTTCCTTTTCTCTACTTATTTTTCTATTCAATCCATTGAACAACTGTTGTTCAATCCAATTGAACAACACTTTCTTTCTTTTTGATTGTTTTGCTGTTCAGTTAATTGAATAGCTACTGTTCAATCTATTGAACAACTTTTTTTTCTTTTCATTGTTTTGCTATTCAATCCATTGAATAGCTGCTATTCAATCCAATTGAACAACTCTTTCTTTCTTTTCGATTGTTTTGTTGTTCAGTTAATTGAACAGTTGTTGTTCAATCTATTGAACAACTTCTGTTCAATCTATTGAAAAACACTTTTTTCTTTTTTCGTTGTTTTTCTGTTTAGTCAATTGAATAGCTGTTGTTCAATTTATTGAATAGTTGCCGTTCAATCTATTGAACAACACTTTTTTCTCTTTTCGTTGTTTTGTTGTTCAATCTATTAAACAACTGTTGTTCAATCCAATTGAACAACACTTTCTTTCTTTTCGATTGTTTTGTTGTTCAGTTATGAACAACTGCTGTTCAATCTATTGAACTACTGTTGTTCAATCTATTGAACAACATCTTCTTTTTTTTTTCATTGTTTGCTATTCATTTAATTGAACAGTTGTTGTTCAATCTACTGAACAACACTTTTTTTTTTTTTGCATTGTTTTACTGTTCAATCTATTGAACAACACCTTTTTTTTTTGCGTTGTTTGCTGTTCATTTAATTGAACAATTGTTGTTCAATCTACTGAACAACACTTCTTTTCTTTTTGCATTGTTTTCTATTCATTTAATTGAAAAACTGCTGTTCAATATTTTGAATAGCCACTGTTCAACCCAATTGAACAACATTTTTTTGTTTTGTTTTGTGTCATTTCTCTTTGCTTATCTCAACCCATTTTTATTTTGTTTATCATTTTGTTTTCTTTTCATGGCATGAAAGTACACTATTTTTATAAGGAAAAAGAATTTATGGATTCTATTGAAGGGAGTTAATACCATTAATGTTATGATCTATAACAGGACAACTTCTTGATGATAAATTCTTTTCAAGAAAAGGGACACAATTATTTATATACTACTTTACTGCATTGTTTTCTGCTGTACATGATACTGATTGATCATCTTAATACCATGCTGGTTCCACCCTTCCTGGTTATAATCTTCTTTGTCTATAACAAATAAGACTATGGGTATACTTTTTCTGTTGACATGTCAACTTCTTCCACCATCCTTGCCCTTAAGGAGTATTGAGCCTCCCTCTATTTATCATAAAAATGTGTAATAATAGCAAAATTTTGTTTTTAGATGGAGGATAGGGGGTCTCATTATGAGCCAGCCTACCATGTTCATAAGGCTATAGCAAAGTGACATTCCCATTATGGCCACCACACCAAGGGTTATGATCTATTAGATAGCCAAAATATCCTTGGAACATGAGGTCTCATCACGAGCCGACCTGATCACTCTTGCTACATCCCAGTGAATGGCAATGTGGTTATCTGGTTACCATGCCAGCACACTAATCTCTTCTGTAGAACAACACTGGAAGTCTCCATTTATAACATTAGGATCCTAGATCATATGGGTTAAAAAGCAACCCTGCCAAGGCTATGGATGCCTGCTAGCAGTAGAGGGCTCTGCTTATGGTATTGAAGTTATATCTTTTCATCAATTATTACTATAATACCCTATTCTTATTCTTTCATTTTATCGGATAAATCATTTCCTTAATTTTTCCTTGTTTAGAACCTTTATGCATGAGATACTGTTTTTCGATCAATCGTATCATTCTTAGCTAGAATACTGTCAACAGAGCATCTTTTTGGCATATTGCTGTCCTTTTCTTTCTCGCATAACTTATCATCAATACAAAGCATCCTATCTCTTATTCATAACTATCTTTACACACTCCGCTCTCATTATAACCATACCTCTTGCCGTCCTATCATTGATATGCGTACTATGTTTCATTTACTACTGTACTATTCACCCCCTTGCCTTGCCGTCAGAACAACCCTTTCCCTGTCTACTCGGTCATAGGTGACCTCTCATTTTAAGGAGGGGGAGGACTCCCATTACACCTTTGCATGCACTGTATTTATTTTGCTTATTGGACTTGATATGTTGTTATGATATCCCATGATCAAATGGCATGTGGTAGTATGATAGTCCTCAAATTAATATTATTAATTCTCATGGAAACTCAACTTAACATTATGGAATTTAGTTGTTACATCTACTTGCTGTTCTATTTCACCAAAGCAATTTCTGTTCTCTGCTGCGTTTTTTCTGTTGTGTTAATCTTTGAAATTGTAGGGAAAACATTGGAAGAATTCAAGCATTATGGGTGGAAAATCAATTCACCGAGAACCCTTAGTGTTGGGAATTTTTGACAGAGCTAGGGAAATTTTGGTGCATGCAGGATGGATGTCATATTTCACCAGGCTTCAGGCCCTTAGTAGTGAAATCGCTCTCGAATTTTTACAACATTTACAAAACTGGCAGTCCATAGTAAAAGGTATAAGAATAACAATATTGGAGGCTGTGATAGCTGAAGTTTTCGGGCTATCGGCAGAAGGAGTAGTATGGCCTAAAAAGCACATAATGTTGCATGACGTGGTGGAGACTTTCAAATACGTAGGTGAAGAACTAACCCGAAAAGGCAAGGGAATTCAATCGTCCTCTCTGGGAGAACCATGGTGCGAATTGGCAAGTTTCGTCCAGAAGTACATTACCTGTGATGGTTGACGGGATGTGGTAAAACCACAAAAACTTAAAATCTTAGCTGTTCTAAAGCAAAAGCTTACTATCAATTTGATATTTTTCTTAAATTCACTATTGCATGATACAACTGATAGAGTAAGAAGGGCCAAACATCTTGATACTATAATCAATCATCATGGTTTGATTAGACTGATTGTTAGTCACAGTCTTGTTCAACAAAATTTAACTTGGGATAATTTTGTAGCGCCACTAGAGATTAGGCCAGACCTTGTCGTCCAAAATTCTGCAACCTTGGAAATTGGAAAGCAGAAACTTGTTCTGAAGAGGAAAAGAACTGCTCATACAACAATAGGACCTCATAAGCACAGGCGTTCTATGAGGCTAAACCTAGTTCAGAGGAGTTTTGTAGATCCTCAGGGTAGCGTCGAATGCCCAATAGAGCCATCTAGTCCAATTACTGTACAAGACTATGAACCAGAACCAGAGGAAGAAGGTAATTCTGAGTCAGAACAGGGGGAAGAACATGATTCTGAACTTGAACAAGAAGAAGAACCCAATTCTGAACCTGAACAAGAGGAAGAACCTAATTCTGAATCAGAACCCGAGGAAGAATGCAATTCTGAACCAGAACAGGAGGAGGAACCCAATCCTGAACCAAAACAGGAGGAAGAAAATGATAATGAACCAAAAAATGAAGCAAGGCCCTCTCAAACACCAACTATGAGCCCCCAAGATGATTTCTTGCAGGACTTTGAGGAAGGAATGGCCCAGGTTCTTGCAAATTCGAACGCATATATGCAACCTGAAGGATCACTTGACTTGAACTTGGACAAAGCTCAATCCTCAGAAGATTCTGGTCACACAGAAATTTTGCCTTCCCTAGAAGCTACAGACTGGGAAGAGGAAGTGGACACAGAAATAATGCATGAATCCGATAACTAGTCAGGTAACACAGTTATATTGGAACATAGCCAAGACGAGCACCAAGAACCTTTAGATACAGAGGGTATTGATAAACCTATTCCTACAAAGGATTCTCCTCAGAAGAAGCGAGTAGCTAAAATAAAGTTAAGGAAGCTGAGGAAGAAATATCGAAAGTTTCAAAAGATGGTTAAGTGGCTACGTTGGAATTAAAAGAAACTACAAATAGGAAAGCTCAGAGCACTAGTCCTGAGTTAGCCACTGTGGCCACACAAACAGAAATATGTGAAGATAAGGCAATATGAACCCATATCGAGTCTATTTCTACTCGGATGATCGCCACACAAACAATCCCTCTCATAGATCTGATAGATATGGCTATTCAGACAGAGGAATTATCCTCTCACAATAAAAGCACCCTGATAGAGGAAATACCTAGTGATGCTCCATCAAGCATTGATCTTATTCTTTTAGAGTTACAAGAGGAGATGGTACAAGCCCAGCTTGCTTTAAAGCAATGTAGGAAGAAGACAGTTCCTTTGCAAAAGTATCAGGAGTTGCAAAAGCAATTCAGAGAATTGACCATGACTAAGGATGAAAATTTTGCTAAGTTCAGGCAGGAGGAAGAAAAATTGAGGAAAATAAAATCCAAGCTAGATAAGGTCGTAGGTTAGATTGACACCATTGTCTCTTTATATTCTGATGTCTTATCTTGCAGATCTCATGCTACAAATTATGCTATGTTTTTATTGGAAATATATTTACTGTTGAAAATTAAAGCTGTTAAGGCCAGCAAGTCAGTCAAATTGAAGACAACTAACGAATTCATAAATTGCTGTAAGGAGCATGGGATAAAAGTCCAACGTCTTCTCTCTGAATTTTATTTGCATAATTTTTGATTAGAAGGGGAGGTGGATAATAATCCTAGCCCTTTTGTTGGGGACATTCAGTTCCAGGCCTTTATTTATTTCGTAGCAAGCCAACTGAAGTGGTCCAAGGCTTATAACACCTTTCAAAGGAAATAACATGTACTAGATTTGTGGGTAAGGGGTGAGCCTACTCAACCCTTGCATTTTTTTGTTAAACACAAGAGGCTCATGAAACAGGAGGGAGTAATTAAGACTCTGGGGCCTATACATAAAGAAATTGTGCAAACAGGAAGGGCATATTTCTTATCCATTCAGGAAAGGTCCTTGCTTGCATCCAAACAGAGATGGATAGTCTCAACCAATAATGTCAAGGATAGAGAATCGTTTAATTACAAGAATTTTAACGCTACCGCAGGCCATTTTGCCACATACAGTAATATTATCTTGAGGGAGGGACCACATTGGCTAGGGTGTCAATTTAGGAGCCCTATTATTTGGTACCCTCTTGAAAGATATTGTTCTGATTATGAGTTGCCTAAAGGTCATGAAGGGACAACCTTTGCAATTTTAATACAAAAGCACGGTTTTAGGTTGGATAAAGAAAAAATATTTCTTGCTTACTCTTTAACTGCACTACATAATAACTACTTATGTTCATGAGGACGTGAAACAAGGTAAGCAGGGGAGTATGTTGGGCCGTGCAACAGGTATAAATTTACTCTCGATTACACTATCTTTGTCCTCCTTTTTATGCATTTATGCCATGATGTAATCAGGCTTTGATAGAATTTCAATAGATAGTGAACGAAACTTATTTTGATGCGATTTGGCTGTCAAAACTAACTTTCGTTTCTTTTTATGCAGAAATTAACGAATGGAATAGCTGTTGTTCAAACTATTGAACAACAAAGGCTACACAGGGAGAAAAGAGCACGTCTTGTTAAGTCAAAACGAGAAGTGAATCAAGAGGATCAATGCAAGATGAAAGATTGTATGATAATAGTCTTTGGTTGTGAATTCCTCAGGATCTCCTGATCCTGAGGAATCACATTTATCTCTTTTCCTCTTTGACTATAAGAGGGGAAAAACAAATAGAATAGGGGGACTTAACTTTTCTCCTTTTACTTCAGTTGTCATTTTAATATACAGAGCGTGATTCTGAAGGACACGTCGTGCTGTAATTAAATTTGGATTTGATGAATAATATATAATTCATGTTGCTGTTCATTCGCGATATTCTGAAGTAACTAAGTAGTAATCACTGGCGGCTTGGGCCCAGTCACTGGTGGATTTCACTGCTGTTCCCTATGTTATATTTTTACTTTTCTTTTACTGCAAGTTTAATTACTCTGTTTTGTAGCTTTACGATTGATTTACTTTCACCAGTGTTGAGTTTGTGTATCCATTGGATTAATTCTTATTTCTGTTGATTGGTTTCATTTATTTATGTCGTAGAATTATTTGATTATTAGATAAGAATCATTTCTTGTTAATTGAAAGCCAGAGTGTTATTGATTAGATCAAGTGTATTACTTTTATGCAGAAGTTTAGATTCAGCTGAAAGAGCTCTGTTATCGCTATGGTGCACTCAGTTGATGTAATTGCAATTAGAAATTTCTGATTAAGATTGAGTTTTGGTTTTTATTAAGATTGAGTTTTGATGCTTGAATAGGTTAATTTCCTTGAAGTTACAAGCTTGATATTTATGGTTTGATCCATTTACTCTTGTATTGAAATTAATAAGATATTACTCTCTGTAAATATAACGATTTCCATCACTTGCACACATTATGTACACTCTTGAAACAAAAAGACTTACCCAGGTCGATAATTAATCTGAGGCATTTAGGAGTTCTAAAAGACACCTTATATGCACCCAACACTTGGTATCCTAAAGTGTACCCAAAAATTTCCAAAGAACAAGTTTGTGCTGCTTCTTTCCCACTGATGGTCTTTTTATAGGGCATCCGAACAAACATCTTGTTGAAACTGTTAATTACCACAAATAGGTAGTCATGCCCCTTCTTGGTTGTTGGTAAACCTACCACAAAGTCCATGGAAATGTTTTCTCAAGGATGAGTGGGTACAAGTAAGGGATGATATAGACCTTGTTTCCCGTTGTTAGGTTTGTTGATAAAGCAACACATGCATCCTCTTATGAATCAAGTTACTTTCTCTTGCATCTTGGGCCAATATACATACCTTTGCAAGTTTTCCATGATCTTTCCTACACCAAAGTTCCCTACAACCTTGGAGGTGTGAGCCACTCTAATCAGTTGCAATCACTCACCTTTAAGAAAACAAAGCTTATTCAACTTGTAGAGTAACTCACCTTGGAGACGGTAGTCAACAATGTTGTTGCCAATGTGCACATGACTCTGACTCTGCAACTGCCGAAACACCTCCTTGAAGTCCCGATCCTTTGAATCTACCTTTTTATATGCATAATGGGTGAATGAATCCATGTGCATAAGAGTCCCCAAATCTACGATCTTTGATGTGGGTGGCCTTAAGAGCATGTCTACTAACTTGTTTATGCTACCTTTCTTGTATTTGATCATCAAATGAACTTGCTATAGAAGCCCCATCCACTTGTAATGCTTGGTATATTGTAGCTTACTTTGGGCTTGCAAGTAGCATAGTGGCTAGTCATGTGTGTGGATTAATATCTCCTTTCCCATCATATAGTGCTTCCACTTCATAGCTTGCACCAGGTCATAGAGCTCCTTCTCATAGATAGGGTAGTTAAGATCTCTCCCATAAAATACTTCAAAATGGTAGCATACATTTCTTCCTCCCTACATCCAGACCGCTCCCATAACATTCCCCCTTGCACCTGTCTCCACTTCAAAGGGCTGTTGTTAGTTTGGTAATGCCAGAACTGGTGCTTGACTGATCTTCTTCTCTAGCTCCTTGAAATCCCTTTTCTGACCCTTTCCCCACAAGAAATTCTTGGCACTTGCTATTATGGTGTTGAGCGGTGCTATACTAATGAAAATGAGGCTATGAATTTCCTCAGGTACTGTTTTACCCCAATGAAAATCATGACCTCAGAAACATTAGTAGTCATTGACCATTTCATGTTGGCCTCCATCTTGGTAGGATCTATTTTCATCTCTCCTCCACCTATCACATACCTCAGATACACCAAACACTGCTATGCCAAACTCACATTTATTGAGATTTTCTAGCAGTTGGTGCTTCTTTAATGTATCCAACACTTGCGTCAAATGTGAGATGTGCTCCTCCTAGGTAGCACTGTATACCAATATATCGTCCAAATAGATAATAAGAAATGAATCTACAAAAGGGCACAATACATCATTCAACAATCTCATAAACGTAGCTGGTGCATTGCATATTCCAAATGGCATGACTAACCACTCATGCAAAAATTGCTAGTTTTGAAGGAAGTCTTTGAGGTATTTTCTTCTTTGACTCAAACCTAGTGATATCTAGACTTTAAGTCCAACTTGGTGAAGTATCTTTTTTGATACAATTGATTTAGTAGATCATCTATCTTGGGCAGGGGCTACGTGTTCTTGAGCGTGATTTTTTTCAACACCCTATAATCTATACACATTCACCAAGTCCCATCCATCTTTGGCATAATGATAATGGGTGACCCACATGGTGATGTACTTGGTCGAATGACACCCTGTTCCAACTGTTGCTGCAATTGTTTCTTCACCTCACTTGCTTCTATACAACCCAATGTTTAGCAATGGGGAGTTTGACAATAGCTGGATCTCATGCTCCACTTTCCTCTTAGGTGGTAACCCTCTAGGATCCTAGAACACATCCCTGTATACTTGTAGAAAATCTTCGATTTTTTTTTTTTGTTTCTTAGTACACCCCTCCAGGGATGCCTTACCTCTTACTAACTCTTATACATACTATTTTTCTCTTAAAAACAAAAAACCATCTTGCTAGAACTGATCAGTTTCTTGGCTTGGTTGGCACTTACCAGTGAAAATTTTCACTTGCCTTTGTGCACATTGATGGTGAATGATTTTCCATCCTTGATGAGGTGGTATTGGTTGTATCTTTGCATGAATATTACATCTCGCATGTACATGTAGGTACTCCCAAACACGACTCCACATACATCAAGAGGAACCACATCTAGTTCTACTTCATCAATAAAGTCAATACTGATGGAAAATCTAATTTTGCACTGTTTTGTTACCTTCAAATATGCATCCTTATTTATCCATCCCAGTAGATATGCGCTTGGATGATTATGAACTTCCAACTCCAACTTCTTGGCCATCTCAGCTGCATTGAGATTCACTTCCAATCTTGAGTCAAACATGTGAAAATTTTGAAACTTAGAATCCTACAGTAGCAACTCATAATATTTCTTCTATTTGTTAAATTAATTAAACAAATTATTTGCAGTTTCCTACGACAAATATTGAAATATATATGCTGTAGCCTTCAAAAAACAAATACCATGGAAAATAAATGCTGGAAAATTAGAGAAATTCTAGCACACATAAAGATATTGACACAATTAGTTTTGGACAATTGTCCCCAGAAAAACCCAACTTGGGAAAACAGGTGCAGAAGATGAAGGTATCTTTATTAATTCTTCAATAGAAATTGAAGTATGAGAATTCAGACATTAGAATAGAGGAAACAATACTGACAGAAATTTAGTGAAAAATTTCTCTCTCCGAAGCGACTTCCTGAACCCGGGATGAACCCTCTGTCCATACGCTGGGTTTCTACGTCACCCTCTACGTTGTTGCTACACATAGCTCTAGTGGACTACGTATCTCCTACTCTCATCTCTTCTGGAATTCGTTCTACACTTCTCGGATCCCTGCTGATTCCCTCTCCCCCCCTCCAACTCAGCCTCTATCTCTGTCTCCTCTGCTGAACTTAAACCACTGAGGATATCAACCTATCTAGGCAATTGAGTAGTTGCTAGTGTGTGTTCTCCAAGCCCCATCACGTTTCTTCTTATAATATCTTTTTTAGACATCAACGACCAAGATTAAAACATAATCGATGACTAATATTAACTAGAATTAGATCCATGTCTTCTTCTAGAATATTCTCACCATGACTTAATTAATACCCTTTAATTAATCATATTTCCTAAGTTTAGACTTAGGAAACATTAAAAAATGATTAATTATTTTAATTAAGACGTCTTTAGGTGGAATTTTCATAAACGATATTTGGGTTTTGGAGATCTCATGTATTCTAGTCTCTCCACAAAATTTCAAGGCTATAACACATGCGATGCTACAAAAACTAACACTCCCTCTTAGTGAGGAATGTGTTCTAGCACTGTAACCTACTGAAGCAACACCCTCTCTCAGCACCACCTCCTGTAACGATGCTGATGTATGGCTGCTATTCCCATCAGTTACTACACAACTCTGATATGTGCTACATCTGTGTTGCTGCTGACCTGCTATATTGTTGTCAACTACTGCATCTGCATTACAACTCCCTCTCATTTTCTATTGTTGAAACTAAGAATCCATCTGTTTATGCTACTGAAATGATTTTTCCACCATACCCATCTGTTTATGCTACTGAAAAGAGTTTTCCACCATACCCATCTATTCCCTGAACTGTATGAACTTAACTCTCCCTAGAGCTTTCGTGAGTATGTCTACTACCTGATCTCCTGAGGGAACATTAGGGGAATTTCGAGGTCTAAAATGGGCCTCCTAAGGAAATTATAAAATAATAGTGGAAATAATAAAATAAGATTAGATTACATCATCAAATTTTAGAGGAAAAAAAGAAAAACTATTTTTTCAACTCGTATTTCCAACTTATCTCCTTATGGGTTTACTCAAATTTCGAGTGGAAACACTCGTTGGATGAAAAATTTGATTCCTCATCCAAGGAGTACCCATGTTGTATACTTTTTATGGACCCTACTACACGAAAAATGAGAAATACATGAAAAACGTGATTGCAATCAATGTATTTCTCATTTTTCGTGTAGTAGGGTCCATCAAAAGTATGCAAAATGGGTACTTGAATGAGGAATTAAATTTTGCATCCAACGAGTACTCCAACTTGAAAATTGAGTAAAAAATTAGGGAGATAATTTTAAAATATGGGTTGAAAAAATAGTTTTATTATTTTATTATTTTTTAACCTTTTTATTTTTTATTCCAAAACTGATGAATCATCTTCCATGGTTGACATCATCATCTTGAATCCTATTCATTCTTATAAATTTTATTTTAGTTGTACATTTTTCTTAGGAGGCCCATTTTAGACCTCAAAATTCCCCTAATGCATACTACAACTGAACTACCCCATGCTAAACGCAATCTCTAATGAAATGACATCTGATATCAATGTGCTTTGACCTGTCATGAAATATTGGATTCTCAGAGAGTTTTATGCAACTATGATTATCACGGTAAACACTGGTCGCTCCTATCTTCTTCTTGAATAAACTCATGAGCAACTTCCTAAGCTATATAACTTCACACGTATTTGTGTTGGCTGCCATTTATTCAACTATTGTTGAGCTCAGTGCTACTGACTTATGCTTCCTACTGCACCAAGAGACCATCCCTGATCCAACACTGAAGCAGTCCCCAGAGGTACTTTTCCTAGCCACTGAACTACTTGCCCAATCTACATCTGTGAATCTGCATAATCTGACGTTATCTACTCGAGTGTATTTCAACCCAAATCCGATTGTTCCACACACATATCTAAGAATGTGTCTAGCTGCTGCCCAATGTACCCTTTTCGGTTCTACCATGAACTGACTAAGGGTATTGACAACGAAACAAATGTCTGGCCTAGTGTTAACTAGATACATGAGTGACCCAATGAGCTGTATGTACAAGGTGGGGTCGACTTCCTTGTCCCCTGATGCATTTATCTTCTTCCAATTGGTGATCATGGGCATCGTCATGGGCTGAAAATCCTACATTCTGAACCTGTTTAGAATATCTGTAGCATATCTCCCTTGCCCAAGGAAGATCTCCCTCTTCTTCCATACTTCCAATCCTAGAAAATAGTGCATCAACCCCATATCCTTCATGTCAAATTCTACTTCGAGGTTCCTTTTGAAGTCCTTTATGAGCCTTGATGATCTTGTTAGAAACATGTCATCAACATACAAAACATTAATGAGAGGCTTATTCTCCACCATCAAATAGTAGAGATTGGGATCTGCATCACTCTTGATGAATCCCAACTACTGCAAATAACTATCAATCCGACCATACCATGCCCTGGGTGCCTGTTTGAGCCCATATAGGGCTTTCTTCAATCTACGTACATGAGTGTGATTCCCATGAGTTTCGAAGCCCTCAGGCTGCTCTATATACACCTCTTCCTCTCTCACCCGGTTCAATAATGTTGTCCTGACGTCCATCTGGTGAATCTCCCATCCTAACTACGGTACTAGGGATATAACAAATCTGATAGAGGTATATATGGAAACTGGGGCAAAGGTCTCCTCATAGTCTATCTTTTCTTTATGTTCATACCCCTTTTCCATCAATACAACCTTGTACTTCTCTACACTACCATCTGCAGCGTACTTGATCTTGTAGATCCATCTGGAACCTACAATTTATCTTCCTTCTGGTTGAGGCACTACTTCCCAAACATCATTTGTCATGATAGAACTATATTCTTCTACCATGGCATCCACCAATACCTGATGCTATGTGGATTCCTAAAAGTTGAAGGGTTCTGTAACTTGAGCTACCAAAGCTTGATATATGCCAGGCTGCCTGCACTATCTCTTGTCTGTCCTAGCAGCTCCGACAAACTCTTCTATGTCCCTCAAGGCATGACACACTTCCCTACCACCTCTACCACTGGTGGTGGGAGGTTCAATCATTGCCTCCTCTTGTCCCCGCTGCTTCGTCTGCTGAGAATTCCTTGGATCTCATACCCTTGAAGAGATACTAGTACTGGTCAATGTACTCGATCCCTGTGATTGTTCTCCTACCTGTCCCACTTGTTGGCCCTGTTGCTGGACTAACGAAACTTCTATTGACTGATCACTTGCAGACATTTCTCGAGATCTTCTGAAATATTTGTCTTCCATTAAATTTACATATCACCTTACTACAATCTTCCTGCTGCTAGGAATGTAGATCTTGTATGCCTTTGAGGTCTTGATATACCCTACAAGGAACCCCTTCTCTCAGTATGATCCAATTTATTGCACTTTTCATCTGGTATGTGACAGTAATCTACACTCCCTAATATCCTCAAATGACTTACTTTGGGCTTCTTTCCTGTGAAGAGCCCCTCTGATTTTTCTTCCCCAATGCTCTATGAGTTGTTCTGTTTTGAATGTACACCACTGTGTTGCATGCCTCTAGCCATAAAAATCTAGGCAAATCCTGGTCATACATAATAGCCTTTGCAACCCCAACTATTGTTTTGTTCTTTTGCTCTGCAACTCCATTCTGCTGAGGATTATATGAAGCTGTCCATTATCTTTTGATGCCTTCATTTGCGCAAAAGTCTGTGAAGTATTTATATGTGTATTCTCCACCATTATTTGAATGTAGGACCTTGATATTTTTCCCTGTCGTGTTCTCTATGAGAGCCTTGTGTTGGGCCTTAGTTTTGGTCTTATTTTTGCTCTAAGAAACTTACTAATCCATCTATTTTCCATCCATTTTCCCTTCATTCATCCCATTTTGATATATATTTGATATCCATTCAGGTATTTAATTTTAATTTTTCAATTTCTAAAGTTTTTATGAAAGTTTGGTTTTTAGTGCAAAATTGGCAGATTTAGAAATTCCCGTAATAGCTCTATGGTTGATGTGGTTGCAGGACACTTGGGCATGAATTGAATGCATGGATGTATACCTTGGGAACTAGGACTAAGCCAGCTATGCTTAGTTCGAACAGAACAAGCTTTATTAGGCCCATTTGGTGCTAGTCAATCATGACTAGTCATTCAGAAATCCCATAGAAATAGGGCAGTTTTGAGATTCTATGGGATTGGTTATATTTCTTGGGATGGGAGTAATGAGTTTGACTTAGATAAGTGTATGAGAGTAGATGGGTTTGTTTGAGTGAATATAGATCATTTTGTTTCATGAGACTTCTTATTTAAGAGCCAAAACTTTGATGGCTTATATATTGACTTATTATAATTTTATGCTGTGACACTTTTGGATTGAAGAGTTAATTTGAAGACTTGTGTTATTATTATTTTGCTGTTCAATGCTATGGATGTGTGACTGAATTTGAGCTTCTGATAACACTTCTCAAGTGTGCAAGGCAAGGGTGGAGGGCCCTGTTGTGCCCTACAACCACCCCCCATTTCATATCATCTGTATGTATAAACAATCAACATATGAAATGGGTCCCTTTTAAAAAATTAATTGGTATCAATGAATTTGTTCGAAAAAGGAATAAAAAGCAAATGTGTTTATGAATTGAAGCCTTTTTCGAATAACAATGTTTCCAAAATAAAACAATCTTTGGTTATTGCGATAAAGCGATCGCAAGATCGCATATCGCAATAACAAGAGAGATGCATTTAAACGGCACTTCGGTCTTTGCCGATGAGATATCGCTATCGGCGATCGGCGGTATTCAATGCATACACAAAAAAAAGCACATATCTTACACCCCGATGCGACGCTGTATCGGCGATCGGCTATCGGCACTGCCTCTTGTGGGAAAACGCTTTAAGTTATAAACCCCGACCCGATGCGATATCGCTATCGGCCGTCGGCGGTATCCCATGCACTCTCATAAGGCACTCATGTCTTTCCCCGATGCGATGCGATATCGCTATCGGAAGTCGGCAAATCTCTTAATATGCATCTGGTAATGTGTTCACACGCTAGTCCGATGCGATATCGCAATCGGCGTTCGCTAGGACTACTTTCAAACGATAATGTAACTCTTTCCCCCGATGCGATGCGATATTGTTCATCGGTAATCGGCATTTTCAAAAAGTGATTGCTTTAAGCCTTAAAGTTATATTTAAATCCGGTTGATAAAGCGCAGATTTCAAAATGCCGTTAAAGCAGGGATAAGGTAATGCATGCGTATTTAATAACTTTGCCCCTTCGTTTAACGAATACTTGCGTCTAAGGCATTATCATATCTGTTGCACGCGTTAGGAGGTCATTCAACCGAATAACAGTGTAATGGTCATTTAATGAGTAGCAGGCCTTAAAACCACCATTAATGCATATGCGATTTCTTACCAGTGGTTGGATCCGCAGCCACTCTTTGAAAATTAATATCGCCACGCTTCAAGTGATATATATCTTTCACATTATGCTTTGTCTTTATTATTTCTCGTGTTACGATTTCTCTTGCATTTGTGTAGAGTTCGTTTGTTGAGAAAAGCCTGAATATGATGGGGAAGAAAAATAAGAGGAGTTCTGGTTCCACTACAACACCTGTTGCAGGTCAAGCTGCTACAATTTCGAAGAAAGGCCTAATCTCGGACACTATGTGCGCTGGTCTTGCTAGGACCACATGGCAGGGCACATATAATCTGTTGGAGGCCGAGCAACCACAAGTGACAGTGAGAACGACTAGTGTAGATGTACTAAGGAAGTCTGATGCAATGCTCAAAGACTTGGCTGACTCCTTTTTACACAGAATAGCGGCCAGAGAGCAGGTTCTCCCTTATACAGATGTGGTGCGCTGGGCAATAGAAGAAATCCCCATCACTGATAGAACTTTTCATACAATGGATGGAAGGATTTTCGGGTCATTCAAGCCTGATGACCTGAGGCGAATGTATCATCTGCCTGAACCAGAGCTAGTCTATAACAGAGCCTTTGTGGAGAAATTCGCAAAAGAAAATGAATCACCATCTGAACCCCTCCGAGATTGGAGGCAGAACCCAGCCAAACACAAGCATGAAAGTTCGGGTAAGTACTCCAACGTTTCTTTGGCTTCTCCCTATTGCTATGCGGGGATTATGATGTGTAGATTGTGGGGATTACATGACTCCGTTAATATTGATATTGACATGGTTCCCTTAATGGAAGCGGCTATCAATAGTATAATTATGGATTGGGCCACTATTCTTTCTGATAAGTTGGTCGTAGCTGTTCGTGAATTTAGAGCCAAAACTAAAGTCACCGAAAGGAAAATCCTGCCATTTTATTATACTGCTTACATTATGGATACCCTGTGTTTTAACTCTGAGTTTCCTGTCCTCGGTTGGAGATGGACCACCCAAGATCCAACACCCATTCATTTATACCATCATAAATTGTGGAAGTCCTCTTACAAGGATCATTTGTACCAAATTTGTAATGGTTCCATGGTACCCATTTACTATTCTATCTATGACAAACCCATTCCCAGAATTTCCTATGAAGCTTCTTTTGACTTACCAGCCATAGCGAGTTGGTTCGGGGAAGAGTATTTCACCTATATCAGAGTTTTTGGGAGTAAGGCTAGGCCACATGTCCTCCCTTTGTATATCCCAGACAAGCTGTTAGCCCGGGAAGTCTGCTACCAGATTATGGCTGAGAGTGTCACACAAACTCTCAAAGAGGAGAAGAAGAAAGGTTGGCCCCCTTTTCCTTTAAGAATTGGGGTTTTTACTTTGCTTAATTACAAGCATGCGGAAAAAGAAGCGACAAAACTCCAAACTTTATCCCTGGCCACTATCCCAAACAGACTCTATGATCCAAAGCAAAATGCCTACTTTGCCCTTGAACAAGCAAAATTAACAAAAATTGATCATCAAGAGGATATGTTTGATGACCTGTTCGCAGGTACCGATACAATAAGCCAAGCCAAACAGCTTGCCAAAATGAAATACAATGATGAGACGTTGACTGAGTTTAATAAACTTAAGGAGGAGAGGTTGCAAACTCTGCCTCTAGATTTATTATCCACAACTCCAGCGTCTTCCTCAAGCGAGCCTGGTCGGCGACAGATGCATCCACCTCCTGTTACAACTAAAGAACAGGATAAACAACAGGAGGAAAGGCAGAAGAAGCTGCAGGCTGAGAAGCAAAGAAAAGAGCAAGCAGAGAGGCAGAAAAAGGAACAGATAGAAAGGCAGCAAAAGGCAAAGAAGGAAGAAGAGCAGAGGAAGAAGAAGGAAGAAGAGAAACTAAAGAAAGAACTAGCAGAGAGGCAGAAAAAGGAATTGGAGGAGCAGCAGCGAAAAGCACTGGAAGAACAGTAGAAGTTAGAACAAGAAAAAGAACGGAGCAAAGCCCATACAGAGCAACATAAGCAAACCTCCACTGATCCTGAATTGATTAAACAATGGAACCAATTCGATTCCATTATCAGTGGTAAAGAAGGCTCCAAAGACACAGACGCCTCTAAAACAAGCAATCCGCCCGATACCACTTCTTCTCAGGTTCTAGGAGGAACCAGCGGCCCACCCATTTCACAGGATGTCGAGGTAATCAATAAGGACCCTTCCGATCAAATTGTTCTCTAGGTGGAAGAAATTCCTCCCCTTGATGTTTTCTACAGCCCAAAGCATAGAGCCGTTATTAAGCGCTCTAAGAAAAGAGGAAGGCTTGATCAACCTTCTATCTTTCCTGAGCAAATAGTCACGGGAAATATGGTCTGGAAGGAGGATTTTGATCCCTCCGATGATCTAACAAAACTGTCTCAATTCGCAGGAGCTTATTCTGCAGCAACTATCGACAAAGCATCGGAGGTAAGTCTTCTGTTGAAGACTAAGGACCATGAAATATATTCATTGCAGGCAGAGGTAATTGAAGCAAATAACAAAGCAGCACAGGTGGAAGAGCAGTTGCTGGCTCAACAGCAAGAAAACAATTTGTTAACCCAGCAACTGCAAATTGAAAGACAAAGGATAAACCAAAGTGAAACGCAGAAGGCAAAAGAATTGTCGGAGGCATTGTCACAGTTGAAAACATCAAATGAGCTGATGATGAAATCGAAAGATGAGCAAATAGCTCAACTATCAGCACAGCTCGACGGCATCAAGAGCACACAGAATGTGAAAAATTTCAGAGCAGAGGCAACTCAAATAAATAGCGCATTACTGTCTCAGATCAGACTTCTATGTCAACAACTTGCTAAGGCTGAGCCATTATGCGAAATATCTACGACAGTGTGTGAGCAAATAGAGAAGGCCAGAAATGAGCTAGATCAGGCCGAAGAGGCCATATCCGATTATCTTGAGTGGCAAGACACTGAAGAAGGGAAAGCGGCGAATTTGTCCCGAATCCATGAAGCGTACAAGGACATACTCTTCACGGAATGGAACACTCAGGTAATGAAAGCAGAAAGGGCGGCTTCCAGGTGTAAAATAATTGCCAGCAACATGATCGACCTAGTCAATGATACACTTTATTTGGCAAACATGATCTCCAAGTGCACACCTGGAAGCATAACAACAGCAGATATGCTTGAACAAGGAAGTTATCATGGCTTGGAGGAACAGAGGAAGTTAATTACCGGAGTAAATACTTTAACCTCTGAAGCATATTGGCTCTTTCTAGTCAAGCCACATACTCAGAGGTCTACTCTCAAATGTTTAACAGATGCCCTCGGATGCCTGATCCCCGACATTCAAGATGCTACATATGATGCCCAGCTAACTTCGCGTCTCAACACTCCACCAGAAGTAGAGCCAATGCTGGCGATATGTCAGCTAAGGAGTAAAGGCAAAGAACCCATCGAATGAAGCATTGCCGCCAACTGCCAGATCGCCAAGAAAGATGGAAAAAACATTTATTGATGCCAATTTAATAGTTTTTCAGTTGTTTAGATATTTAGATTAGTATAGTATTTATAGACCCTTTCATTGTTTTGGAAAGGGTCGTAAAATTTTGTAATAGACTTAAAGGCTGAAGTTTGCACTATTGTGCTTCAGTCTATATTCTTTTGTGAAACTCGACCAACGGTTCTTAATTTTGATTAGAAGGCTGTTTTACACAATTGCGCACGACTGTCTGTTGTTTGGAATGCTTTCCGATTTGAAGGAAGGACTGCGACATAGTGATTAATATACTGGATTGATCGAGCAGCTTACATGGTACTATTATCTGTATCTGTGTTCTTTCTTATTATATGAATTACTATGTTATTATCTTTGCTATTGCTGAATGCATGTATGCGATATAACAGCGAATCTTCATTTCGTTTCACTATTGAATGTTTTGGTGATTTGTTATCTCTTCCACCCATGCATGTATCAATGATATAAATGATTAAGTGTAGTAATTCACTATAATCGCTCTGCATAACTAATTATGCAGAGCAATTTTAAATGGTTTAAACATCTATGCTTAAGTTTTAGAGTCATCTATATGCCTGCCTTAAAGCACAGACCATCAAACGCTACGCTTTACCAAGTGATAAGTCCCGGGATTAGATTATAGTTATTACATTTCGCTTATAGTTTAGCTGTTCGCTTATTACCATCTTATGTCATAAGTCATTCATCCATCCCGTTTACTTATAATTTTTGGGAAACTGGTCCCATTATCCCCAGTCGGAACCACTATTCCAAACGGAAAAGGAGCTGCACTAAGGTCCGGACCGGGTGGTTTCCCTAATGTTGTTGCAACGATTTTCGGGGCATCAACATTTTTGGCGCTAGAAGGAGGGCTTGACTGTGAATGGCAAGCAGACCCAAATCGGCAAGTCATTCTAAGAGTAATTCTCCCTCCAAATCTCCTCGTTCTTCTCAATTGCATACTGGTTCGCCAGCCCATAACCAAGAAGAGGAGGAATCTACCACCACTGCTCAATCCCATCATATCCCAGAACAACTAAGTCTTGAATCTCCTGAAGTCCAGTCTCTAATCCATAAACTTCAGAGCTTCTCGATCTCACCACAGAAATCTGAGATATCAGAAAGCAGTGCGACTTCGCAGTTCAACCTCACTCATCCTCTTACCAGACTTCAGAGCGAAAAACTTGGTATTGAACCCACTGAGTTTCCTTTACCCAAAAGGAAAAAGCCAAAGAAAAATACTGAAGGATCTGATAGTGGGGATTTTTCTTCCACATCCTCCATTTCATCTCCTCATCTGCAAAGTCAACCACCCACCCCTCCATTACAAATTGTTGTTCATCAGGGAACAGGAGCCTCAATATCCCAACCTATTCACTCTTCATCTTTAATACCTCACCAAACATCTGGAATCCCGACAGTAGTGACAACCACTGTCGCTAGCATAATGGCAGATCCATGGACTAGGCCAGGTGCAGTCAACATGCCTGGACCATTGCATGATCTACCAGATGCTCCCGAAAAATGGCTGCCTAAATTTAATCCAGATAATGGAACCCAAGCTAAAGAACATATCAACAATTTTATGTTAGCAGTTAACTTAAAAGGAGTGACAGAGCAAGATGTTGTTGTAAGACTTTTCCCCTACACTTTACAAGGATCAGCAGGATCCTGGTATTTTTCCTTACCTTCTGGTTGAATTACCAGTTGGAATACATGTCAAGAGCAGTTTCTCACCAAATATGGAGATGATAGGTCCTTAGCAACTTTAATAAATGACCTCTCCAATTTGAGAATAGAGCACAGGGAACCAATAAAGGAGTTTAATGCCAGATTTAATAAACTACTGAATAAAATCCCTACCGCTTCTAAACCAAGTGAACAAATCCGAAGCGAATGGTATATTACCGCCTTACCTGCCAACATAGCTATTTTTGTAGACAGGGCTGGGAAACCTACCTTAGCTGAAAACATGAAAGAAGCACTTGCTGTTGAAAAGCGCATTAATGCTCTTGAGAAGAAAGCTGCTCTAGAAGATCGAAAAGCCAAAAAAGTCTCGTTTAAAGAAGATTCCAAGAAGAAAACCCCAAAGGACCCATATGACATGGAAGGTTTACAAAAGGTCCTTAAAACATTGTCTAATGAAATGGTTGAGATTAAAAAGCAGGTGGCCGAAACTTCAAGCAAAAGACCATTTAGGACTTTTAAGAAAACCGAATCAAAGCCACCTAATGTTATATCTAACGCCGATTCAGACCAAGAAGAAGAGGAAGAGGAAACGATTTCACAAACCGATGATGAAGAAGATGTAGCTGAATGCCATGGAATGTGGGATTTTATACTCCCAAACTCTGATACTAAGAATGAAGAAGAAGCCTTTCCGGTTACTAAAAGAAGTAAAAGTACTTCTGAACTTCCCCAGGCAACTTCAAAGAAGAGGAGCGCAGGCGCTACTACAGCAAAGGAAAGAGTTCCCCCAAAGAAGTCACCTGTGGTAGTCCCTCAAAACCAGCCTTCAACTTCTAATACTCCTTCAACATCCAAGACATTAGTGATATCTGACTCAATGGAGTATAATATTGTTGATGATATGAAGAAAACTAAGGCAAATATAACTATGTTTGAGCTTAGCAAATTAAAACATCAACAAAAATTACTTCTCAAAGAATTAAATGCTGTTCCCTCTACTCCCCTTCCCAGTACAAGAGCTGCCAACGATCAAGGCCAGCCTCCTGCAGGTATGGTTGAAGCTACCGATTCAGTTCTAATTGGAGATAAATCAAATTCTCACACTCCACCCTTCCTGCTGACGTACGAGATTTATAATAGAAACCTGTACAACTCTTTAATTGATTCAGGGGCTTCATCTAATATAATGCTAGCTTCAGTTTGTTCTAAGCTGAACATTGAGCCACAGAAGTCAGCCACTCATATTGTGCAGTTGGATAGGACTAAAGTGCAGGTAGTGGGTGAAATTAATTCTGTAACCATCAGGTTGTCTGCCGACCCCAGGGTTGTTCAGAGAATTGATATTTTAATTGCCGACATACCTGAATTTTATGGTTTAATATTGAGCAGAGATTGGTCCGAAAAACTGCACGGGTATATTTCTACAGATTGGTCACATATGTGGCTTCCCTACAAGGGAAAGCCAAATCAAATAAGGATCGATCATGAGAAGCATATGACCCACACAGTTACTGAATTCGAGCAAGAGAACCAACCTGTGGCATTCAACAACAACATTTTGGGGAACTATTCGGCAGAATCATTCTTTGGCAACTTTGTTGCCCAACCATCTCCTTTTTCAGTCAATCATTTTACATCTCAAATAGAAAATTTCTCACAAACTGATAGGTCCAGATGTTTTAATGATGCTGAGAAAAATGTAGATACTTTTGTTAATATTCCTTTATTTTGGTCTCTGTATTTTGATGGCTCTAAGTCCTCTGAAGGTTCAGGAGCTGGATGTGTATTGGTTTGTCCGCAAGGAGAAAAGACAATGCTGTCTTGTAGGTTAGAGTTTGAGTGCACTAATAATACAGCCGAATATGAGGCTTTAATCCAAGGATTATACAAAGCAATCGGCCTGGAGGTGCGATATCTAAAGGTATTCGGCGATTCGGAAATCATTGTCAAACAGGTTAGAAATGCAATTCATTGCCTTTCGACTCACCTTAAACATTACCAATCGCTCGTTCAAGAGCTCACCTCACACTTTTTGGCATTCAACATCTCTTCTATACCTCGATCTCAAAATTCTGCCGCAGATTTACTAGCCAATGTAGCTTCAAAGCTTCTGCCTTCTGAAGACTACAGCCTTGATAGATTTTCTGTAGAATTACTTTTCAGACCTTCAATTCCTGACAATGTCACTAATTGGAGAGTATTTAATCATGATGATGATATTTTGCAATTTTTAACTTCTGAGAATTCTTATGATAAGCAAGTTATTGAGGAAGATGATCATGATTCCCAGATGAAAGAAGTGCCCAAAGAAAATTCGATCCCTAAACCAGTGGTAAAATTAGAAGATCTTTATGATATCAAAGACATGTTTAAACCTGTAATTAATACAAAGCTTCAGAGTTCTACCCTTAGGTTTGAATTGATAAATCTAGGAACCAACGAGTCTCCTCAAAACATCAATTTAGGAACATGACTATCTCAGAATGAAAAGGAAGCATTTATTAAATTGTTAAGAAAAAACAAACAGGTTTTTGCCTGGAAATATGATGACTTAAAGACATATGATACATCTATTATCCAACATACCATTCCTATGCTTCCTGATAAAAAACCAATTCAGCAAAAATTAAGAAAAATACACCCAAATTTGGAGAGCCAGATTAAGTCGGAGCTTAATAAGCTCTTGAAAGCCAAAATTATTTTTCCAGTCCGACATTCAAACTGGGTCTCCAATATGGTGCCAGTCAGAAAGAAAAATGGCGACATTCGAATTTGTATTGATTTCAGGAATTTGAACAAAGCGAGCTTAAAAGACAACTTCCCATTGCCTACCATGGAGCAAATCCTCCAATCAGTGGCAGGTTCTGAATTGATGTCTTTTCTAGACGGTTTTTCGGGGTATAATCAAGTTCTGGTACATCCTGATGACCAGCTTAAAACTACATTCAGAACAAAATGGGGAACCTATGCGTATCAGAAAATGCCTTTTGGTCTTATAAATGCCGGAGCGACATTTCAGAGAGCTATGGACATGGCCTTCAGAGGGTTAATTAATCGATCGGTAGTCGTCTATCTAGACGATATCACTGTGTATTCTAAGAAGAGAGATAATCATTTGCACGACTTAAATCAGATCTTTCAGCGATGCAAAAGATATGGTATTTCTCTAAACCCAAAAAAGTCCTTCTTTGCTCTAGAACAAGGGAAACTCTTAGGCTTTATAGTATCCAAAGATGGTATTTATATTGATCCTGATCGGATTAATGAAATTTCTGAAATCCCTTTCCCACATAACAAAAAATCAATGCAGTCATTTTTGGGTCAGATTAATTTTGTCAAACGATTTGTTCCAGATTTTTCGCAGATTGTATTACCACTTCAGACAATGATTAGGAAGAATTCAGTCTTCAAATGGGGATCAGAAGAAAAGCAAGCTTTTGATGTTATCAAACAGTCAATAATCAATGCCCCAGCCTTGAATACTCCAAATTTTTCTAATCATTTTACACTATATACTATTGCATCCAACACTTCATATGCCGCAGTACTCACACAACTGAATGATAACAACTTAGAAGCACCCATATCATTTTTCAGTTCAAATCTTCAAGGTGCCGAATTGAATTATTCTGATGTGGAGAAACAAGCCTTTGCTGTGTTCAAAGCAGTCAAACATTATAGACCCTTCCTTTTGAAAACCCACACGAAAGTTATAGTTCCTTTCCCAGCGGTAAGACAACTATTAATTCAGAAAGAATTGGGTGAAAAAAGAGCCAATTGGGTTACAGCGCTTCAAGAGTATGATTTAGAAATAAAGCCAGCAAAGATTGTTAGGGGCCAAGGTTTTTGCAGGATATTGGCAGGAGCATCAAACATTCACGAATCAAGCGATGAGGATCAGATTGAATCCATCAATCAGATAAGTGTCACTGATTCTGAATCTCAATATGCTGATTTGATATTTTATTTGAAAAACGGTTATGCTCCTCCAAATTTATCTTACAAAAATAAAAGGGCCATTAGGTTAAAAGCTAAGAATTTCACTCTCATTGATGATGTGTTGTTTAAACAAAATTATGATTCTATCCTGTTAAGATGTCTTGAGAAACCTGAAGCTCAAAAGGTTTTGCAGGAGCTACATGATGGACCAGCTGGGGGACATTTTGGAGCTGACACAACAGCTCATAAGATTATTCATGCTGGATATTATTGGCCTACTCTATTTAGAGATTGCCATGAGTACGTAAGAAAATGCCTTAATTGCCAAACATCTGGTGGAAGACAACGAAAATCAGCTTTCCCTCTGCAACCTGTCAACATTGAACAGCCATTCGAACAATGGGGATTAGATATCATTGGGGAAATTACTCCACCATCTTCCAAACAACATAGGTATATCCTTACAGCTACTGATTATTTTACCAAATGGGTAGAGGCTATTCCTTTGAAGGTGGCAAATGCAGAGGCAATCATCGAGTTCATTGACCAATTCATCATTACCAGGTTTGGTGTTCCAAACGCTCTTGTTTTTGATAATGCTTCCTATTTCTCATGAAACGCTATATATGATTTTGCTATTAAAAGGGGGTTTAAACTGAAATATTCTTCCAATTATTATCCCCAGGGAAACGGTTTAGCCGAATCTACTAATAAGAATCTCATCAAAATCATTAAGCGAACTGTTGAACAGAATCATAGAAACTGGCATAAATCTTTGGTCTTTGCATTATGGGCTGATAGAATAACACAAAAGGCTTCTATAGGGACCTCTCCTTTCAATCTGGTATATGGAAAAGAAGCCGTGTTGCCTACAAATCTTGTTCTTCCATCTTTAGCCCTAGTACAGTACATTGAAGAGACTCCTTCTTCTTCTATCCAACTTAGACATGACCAAATTCTCAAATTAGAAGAAGAGAGGGAAAAAGCCAGAATCACTCATGCCAAACATCAACAAATCATTAAAGCATCTTTTGACTCAGCATCATCCGGTTCCAAACAACTTCAAGTTGGTGACTTAGTTCTCAAATGGGACAAGGCCCACGAGGATAAAGGTAAGCATACCAAATTTCAGAAAATGTGGCTTGGACCATTTCAGATCTGTGAAAAGATAGGCCATTCAACTTTTATATTGCAAGACTTATCAGGGTTGAGAGAGTCTCTCCCCGTCAATGGCCTGATCCTGAAGAAATTCTTTAATTGAGAAGGTAACCCCTTCTCCTTTTGTAGATTTGCGTAGTTTATAGGATTGGTAGGAAATAAAACTGTAGAGTATCTCCATTGACCTTTTGTTGTGTTTGAGGCAGCTGTCTCATAAAAATAATATAAATATTTGTTTTTAGATAATAGAACCCTCAATCAAAAGAAATAGTCTCTAGGAAATTAGATATCCTTGTGTTCTGAAACTATAATTTAAATTTTGAAGACTCCTCTCAAGAAGTAAAAGTTCTGAATCATTTTCTGTTTTTAAAACTAGTCTCCAAAGGTTATCTGTTAAAAGATAGAAACTAACCCATTTTCAGTATCTTCAACTCTTCACCTGTCATCCATTTGCTCTTAAGGAGAAAATTGTTCACCCCATTCACTAAAGGTTATGATTACTCAGAGTGTAATTCTAAAATATAAAAGATTAAAGATAAGAGGTCTTATCATAAGCCTGCTTACCATGTTCATAGGGAAATAGGTTAACTGACATTACCAATACTGCCTACCAAAACAGGGTAATGGCTTGAAATTTCAAGACAAGGGGTCTTATCACGAGCCAGCTTGATCAGTTAAATTATTACCAGTGAATGGCATTGTCATCAGCTGGCTACCAAACCAGGACAGTGGCTTTTTATCTTATTAATTACAAAGAAAAACAGATGAAAAATAAAATATGAAAATATTTTATGGATTCATTCTGTTAATCACACTCTTATGTGAATGGAAAAGTAGACAATACTATGGTTAAAAGGTATCCCTGTCGAGACTATAAATGTTTGCTGGCAACAGAGGCTCTACCTATGACAAAGGAGTTAATTATAAAAGCTGATGTGGGAAAGTTTTCTATTTTATCACTATGAACCAATAAAGACTTATTTTAGAAACTTATTATGTATTTAGTTTCTTGAAACTAAATGGGACGAAGTTAACAAAATGGAGTTCACTTTAGTCAGAACGCATGAATATCTAGTTATATTAGAAATTTCTCCTTCTGATTGAGTTTCTATTTTTGAAAAGCTTGAGTGTTTTTATTAATTTCAGAGATAACTGGTTCTACCAATGAATCGCCAATTGTTGTGCCCTACAACAACCCCCCATTTCATATCATCTGTATGTATAAACAATCAACATATGAAATGGGTCCCTTTTAAAAAATTAATTGGTATCAATGAATTTGTTCGAAAAAGGAATAAAAAGCAAATGTGTTTATGAATTGAAGCCTTTTTCGAATAACAATGTTTCCAAACTAAAACAATCTTTGGTTATTGCGATAAAGCGATCGCAAGATCGCATATCGCAATAACAAGAGAGATGCATTTAAACGGCACTTCGGTCTTTGCCGATGCGATATCGCTATCGGCGATCGGCGGTATTCAATGCATACACAAAAAAAAGCACATATCTTACACCCCGATGCGACGCTGTATCGGCGATTGGCTATCGGCACTGCCTCTTGTGGGAAAACGCTTTAAGTTATAAACCCCGACCCGACGCGATATCACTATCGGCCGTCAGCGGTATCCCATGCACTCTCATAAGGCACTCATGTCTTTCCCCGATGCGATGCGATATCGCTATCGGAAGTCGGCAAATCTCTTAATATGCATCTGGTAATGTGTTCACACGCTAGTCCGATGCGATATCGCAATCGGCGTTCGCTAGGACTACTTTCAAACGATAATGTAACTCTTTCCCCCGATGCGATGCGACATTGTTCATCGGTAATCGGCATTTTCAAAAAGTGATTGCTTTAAACCTTAAAGTTATATTTAAATCCGGTTGATAAAGCGCAGATTTCAAAATGCCGTTAAAGCAGGGATAAGGTAATGCATGCGTATTTAATAACTTTGCCCCTTCGTTTAACGAATACTTGCGTCTAAGGCATTATCATATCTGTTGCACGCGTTAGGAGGTCATTCAACCGAATAACAGTGTAATGGTCATTTAATGAGTAGCAGGCCTTAAAAACACCATTAATGCATATGCGATTTCTTACCAGTGATTGGATCCGCAGCCACTCTTTGAAAATTAATATCGCCACGCTTCAAGTGATATATATCTTTCACATTATGCTTTGTCTTCATTATTTCTCGTGTTACGGTTTCTCTTGCATTTGTGTAGAGTTCGTTTGTTGAGAAAAGCCTGAATATGATGGGGAAGAAAAATAAGAGGAGTTCTGGTTCCACTACAACACCTGTTGCAGGTCAAGCTGCTACAATTTCGAAGAAAGGCCTAATCTCGGACACTACGTGCGCTGGTCTTGCTAGGACCACATGGCAGGGCACATATAATCTGTTGGAGGCCGAGCAACCACAAGTGACAGTGAGAACGGCTAGTGTAGATGTACTAAGGAAGTCTGATGCAACGCTCAAAGACTTGGCCGACTCCTTTTTACACAGAATAGCGGCCAGAGAGCAGGTTCTCCCTTATACAGATGTGGTGCGCTGGGCAATAGAAGAAATCCCCATCACTAATAGAACTTTTCATACAATGGATGGAAGGATTTTCGGGTCATTCAAGCCTGATGACCTGAGGCGAATGTATCATCTGCCTGAACCAGAGCTAGTCTATAACAGAGCCTTCGTGGAGAAATTCGCAAAAGAAAATGAATCACCATCTGAACCCCTCCGAGATTGGAGGCAGAACCCAGCCAAACACAAGCATGAAAGTTCGGGTAAGTACTCCAACGTTTCTTTGGCTTCTCCCTATTGCTATGCAGGGATTATGATGTGTAGATTACATGACTCCGTTAATATTGATATTGACATGGTTCCCTTAATGGAAGCGGCTATCAATAGTATAATTATGGATTGGGCCACTATTCTTTCTGATAAGTTGGTCGTAGCTGTTCGTGAATTTAGAGCCAAAACTAAAGTCACCGAAAGGAAAATCCTGCCATTTTATTATACTGCTTACATTATGGATACCCTGTGTTTTAACTCTGAGTTTCCTGTCCTCGGTTGGAGATGGACCACCCAAGATCCAACACCCATTCATTTATACCATCAGAAATTGTGGAAGTCCTCTTACAAGGATCATTTGTACCAAATTTGTAATGGTTTCATGGTACCCATTTACTATTCTATCTATGACAAACCCATTCCCAGAATTTCCTATGAAGCTTCTTTTGACTTACCAGCCATAGCGAGTTGGTTCGGGGAAGAGTATTTCACCTATATCAGAGTTTTTGGGAGTAAGGCTAGGCCACATGTCCTCCCTTTGTATATCCCAGACAAGCTGTTAGCCCGGGAAGTCTGCTACCAGATTATGGCTGAGAGTGTCACACAAACTCTCAAAGAGGAGAAGAAGAAAGGTTGGCCCCCTTTTCCTTTAAGAATTGGGGTTTTTACTTTGCTTAATTACAAGCATGCGGAAAAAGAAGCGACAAAACTCCAAACTTTATCCCTGGCCACTATCCCAAACAGACTCTATGATCCAAAGCAAAATGCCTACTTTTCCCTTGAACAAGCAAAATTAACAAAAATTGATCATCAAGAGGATATGTTTGATGACCTGTTCGCAGGTACCGATACAATAAGCCAAGCCAAACAACTTGCCAAAATGAAATACAATGATGAGACGTTGACTGAGTTTAATAAACTTAGGGAGGAGAGGTTGCAAACTCTGCCTCTAGATTTATTATCCACAACTCCAGCGTCTTCCTCAAGTGAGCCTGGTCGGCAACAGATACATCCACCTCCTGTTACAACTAAAGAACAAGATAAACAACAGGAGGAAAGGCAGAAGACGCTGCAGGCTGAGAAGCAAAGAAAAGAGCAAGCAGAGAGGCAGAAAAAGGAACAGATAGAAAGGCAGCAAAAGGCAAAGAAGGAAGAAGAGCAGAGGAAGAAGAAGGAAGAAGAGAAACTAAAGAAAGAACTAGCAGAGAGGCAGAAAAAGGAATTGGAGGAGCAGCAGCGAAAAGCACTGGAAGAACAGCAGAAGTTAGAACAAGAAAAAGAACGGAGCAAAGCCCATACAGAGCAACATAAGCAAACCTCCACTGATCCTGAATTGATTAAACAATGGAACCAATTCGATTCCATTATCAGTGGTAAAGAAGGCTCCAAAGACACAGACACCTCTAAAACAAGCAATCCGCCCGATACCACTTCTTCTCAGGTTCTAGGAGGAACCAGCGGCCCACCCATTTCACAGGATGTCGAGGTAATCAATAAGGACCCTTCCGATCAAATTGTTCTCCAGGTGGAAGAAATTCCTCCCCTGGATGTTTTCTATAGCCCAAAGCATAGAGCCGTTATTAAGCGCTCTAAGAAAAGACGAGGCTTGATCAACCTTCTATCTTTCCTGAGCAAACAGTCACGGGCAATATGGTCTGGAAGGAGGATTTGGATCCCTCCGATGATCTAACAAAACTGTCTCAATTCGCAGGAGCTTATTCTGCAGCAACTATCGACAAAGCATCGGAGGTAAGTCTTCTGTTGAAGACTAAGGACCATGAAATATATTCATTGCAGGCAGAGGTAATTGAAGCAAAAAACAAAGTAGCACAGGTGGAAGAGCAGTTGCTGGCTCAACAGCAGGAAAACAATTTGTTAACCCAGCAACTGAAAATTGAAAGACAAAGGATAAACCAAAGTGAAACGCAGAAGGCAAAAGAATTGTCGGAGGCATTGTCACAGTTGAAAACATCAAATGAGCTGATGATGAAATCGAAAGATGAGCAAATAGCTCAACTATCAGCACAGCTCGACGGCATCAAGATCACACAGAATGTGAAAAATTTCAGAGCAGAGGCAACTCAAATAAATAGCGCATTACTATCTCAGATCAGACTTCTATGTCAACAACTTGCTAAGGCTGAGCCATTATGCGAAATATCTACGACAGTGTGTGAGCAAATAGAGAAGGCCAGAAATGAGCTAGATCAGGCCGAAGATGCCATATCCGATTATCTTGAGTGGCAAGACACTGAAGAAGGGAAAGCGGCGAATTTGTCCCGAATCCATGAAGCATACAAGGACATACTCTTCACGGAATGGAACACTCAGGTAATGAAAGCAGAAAGGGCGGCTTCCAGGTGTAAAATAATTGCCAGCAATATGATCGACCTAGTCAATGATACACTTTATTTGGCAAACATGATCTCCAAGTGCACACCTGGAAGCATAACAACAGCAGATATGCTTGAACAAGCAAGTTATCATGGCTTGGAGGAACAGAGGAAGTTAATTACCGGAGTAAATACTTTAACCTCTGAAGCATATTGGCTCTTTCTAGTCAAGCCACATACTCAAAGGTCTGCTCTCAAATGTTTAACAGATGCCCTCGGATGCCTGATCCCCAACATTCAAGATGCTACATATGATGCCCAGCTAACTTCGCGTCTCAACACTCCACCAGAAGTAGAGCCAATGCTGGCGATATGTCAGCTAAGGAGTAAAGGCAAAGAACCCACCGAATGAAGCATTGCCACCAACTGCCAGATCGCCAAGAAAGATGGAAAAAACATTTATTGATGCCAATTTAATAGTTTTTCAGTTGTTTAGATATTTAGATTAGTATAGTATTTATAGACCCTTTCATTGTTTTGGAAAGGGTCGTAAAATTTTGTAATAGACTTAAAGGCTGAAGTTTGCACTATTGTGCTTCAGTCTATATTCTTTTGTGAAACTCGACCAACGGTTCTTAATTTTGATTAGAAGGCTGTTTTACACAATTGCGCACGACTGTCTGTTGTTTGGAATGCTTTCCGATTTGAAGGAAGGACTGCGACATAGTGATTAATATACTGGATTGATCGAGCAGCTTACATGGTACTATTATCTGTATCTGTGTTCTTTCTTATTATATGAATTACTGTGTTATTATCTTTGCTATTGTTGAATGCATGTATGCGATATAACAGCGAATCTTCATTCCGTTTCACTATTGAATGTTTTGGTGATTTGTTATCTCTTCCACCCATGCATGTATCAATGATATAAATGATTAAGTGTAGTAATTCGCTATAATCGCTCTGCATAACTAATTATGCAGAGCAATTTTAAATGGTTTAAACATCTATGCTTAAGTGTTAGAGTCATCTATATGCCTGCCTTAAAGCACAGACCATCAAACGCTACGCTTTACCAAGTGATAAGTCCCGGGATTAGATTATAGTTATTACATTTCGCTTATAGTTTAGCTGTTCGCTTATTACCATCTTATGTCATAAGTCATTCATCCATCCCGTTTACTTATAATTTTTGGGAAACTGGTCCCATTATCCCCAGTCGGAACCACTATTCCAAACGGAAAAGGAGCTGCACTAAGGTCCGGACCGGGTGGTTTCCCCAATGTTGTTGCAACGATTTTCGGGGCATCAACAGGCCCCCATTCCAAGCGAAGTACACTTCCTTGTTAACTAGTTTTATTTCTTGTAATCTGGTTATTGTAGAACTGGTTTTTCAAAGCTTTATTTTAGATTGCTTTATGGTTCATGCATGGTGATTGATTTCATTAGTTCTTAGCTTATTCATCACTTTATTAAGTTGGAAAAACAAGTGTTCAAGTTGAGCATCCCTTCTACTAAAATGATGAATTAAAACTAGTTTCCTTTGTTTGCATGCAAGTAGTTTCTTATTGAGATTTTGGTATTGAGATGAATGAATTATGATGAAATACCTTATGTGTCTCTTAAGTTAAGAGCTTCTTTCATTAATAATTTATCCATCTTAAGTTCTTGGTTTTAACCTTTGATTCATTAAGTGGTAATCGAGGCAAAAGTGGACTTCTTGAGTCAAGAACCATTTAATGTTTTTCCTCTTTTTAAACTAATTGAATTAGAGTTGTAGGATGTATTACTTTAAGCTTTTGAATAACTTATCTTTCAAGGTTTGATTACATCTGATCTTCACATATAGTGAACTTGCCTCAAAGCATAAACAACCTGGATTGATAAGAAATAATTGTGTTAATTTAGGTAAACAAATTAGCTCAACATTTTGGCGCCGTTGCCGGGGAGGCAAATATCGGCATAGTCAATAGAAGGATAAATTTCAAAACAAACAAAAACATTAGTTACATCCCATTTTAGTTATGTTTCTTTATGACTAGATATAGAGATCCTCAAGGTGGATTTATTAAAAACCCCCCACAAATAGAGATAGGATCATCAAACACCCCAGTTACTAGTAATCCAATAATTGAGGAATTGGCAGAAAAGCAAAGAACTGGACAAAGATTAACTTTGATTGAGAGGCAAACTTTGTTAGCTTGGGAAGAAAAACAAAAACAATCTTCAACTTCTGGAAAACAAAAAGAAATTATCGAAGGAAAACAACCTGTCTTTCCATCCATAAATCCACCTATCTTTCAACAACCCGAATCTCCACTCAAAATTGAAACAAATCAACCAATGGCAGAAGAGGGACATGGATCTGTTATTTTCACTCCTGAACAACGAGCTGAATATGAAAGACAACAAAGATAATGGAGAAGAAAGAGAGAGGAGGAGGCAAAACAAGAAAATGATAGAAAGATAGAAAATGATCGGAAAAGACAAGAAGATGGTAATGATCAAGAGGCTACCTTTGGCTTTCCAATAGTAGACACAAGTGCAATATTAGGAGAAGAAGTGAAAATGAAAAATATTCCACCTTCTGTATTGCCAAATTTTTATGGAATGTCCACGGAAGATCCTGATGCATTTATGTTTGAATTTGATATTCTATGTAGAACCTATGGATACACTGATGACATTCATAAACTTCGTCTTTTCCCTGCAACATTAAAAGCAACAGCTTTAAAATGGTTCATGGGTTTAGGAGAACAAAAAATAGCTTCTTGGGATGATATGAGATCGGTCTTCCTTTAAAAATATCAAGCTTATTGTAGATCTAGAGATTCAAAGGAAGATGTTTTCAGAATGACACAACAAGAAGATGAAAGTTTAGAAGAATATTTGGAAAGATTTGCATATAATCTACAAAAATCTAAACAACACTCTCTAAATCAAGAAACCATTCGAAAAATCTTTCTCAAGGGTGTAAGGGATGAATACCTTGACATTTTGAATGTGATGGGTAAAGGAGACATTTCAAACCTACCATTCAAAGAAATTGTTGAGTTATGTCAAAAATATTCTAGAGGAAGATCAAAAACAGGAAAGAGAGAAGCGAGTTCAAAAGCAGCAAAGTCAGCTGCAGGAGGGATAACAAGAGCTGAAACAGGAAGCTTATTGGAAAACTTCAAAACAGACCTCTTGAGTACATTAGGGACACAAGTAGATGTTCTAAAGGCAAACAAAAGAAAGAAGAACAAGAACAAGCTCTAGCAATCTTTTGTTCCAAATGTCGAAAGAAACATCCATTGAGAGAATGTCCTTTGGATAGTATTCAGGTTTGTGGTCTTTGTACAAAAAATAATTCCACAGAAAGTTGTCTAAGATTGAAAGAATTACAAATGAACTCAATGGAAGAAGTGCCAGGAATAGAAGGTTTTTATTATGTAGGACCACGAAGACCATGGAAACCTAGGACACCTCAACAAAATCATCAAAAATTCCCTCAACAAAATTACCTCTATCCACCTCAAAATCCTTGGACCCCTCCAATGCCATGGCAAGCTTGGCCTCCACAACAATATCCACAACAACCTGCACAAGGTTGGAGAGGATATGGTTATGGAAACCAGCCACCTCAACGGTATCAACAACAATACCAACAGCCATTTGCATATCCACAATATTCACAGTCCATACCATTTCAACAACAACATTCTGCATATCCACAATCCATGCCATTTCCACAACAGAATCCACCACCGTTGTTGACCCAACCACAACAGTTACAGCTACCCACAAATCAACCCAGACCAACTCAATTACCAACCCAACCAATGGCAAATCCGAATAATAAGGTGGAAAAATCTGCATACGCTGTAGAGGAAGCAGCATGTTTTCCCACATATTTGATTCTTCCTCTTAATGATGTCCATCTAAGGTCTGGAAAAGTGCTTAAAAAGGATTCTCCTCCAATCATAGAAGAACCAACTGAACAAGGAGAATCACCTGAAACATCACAAACTGAGATACAAATTCAGAAAGGAAAAACCATTACAACTCAAACACCACCTTATCCTGAAAGGTTAGTGGAACAACAAAAAGAAATAACCCTTCCTGAATTTGATATTTTAGATGAGTTAAAAAATGCCTATGTAAAAATTCCTTTGTTGAAGGCAATTAAAGAAATACCAATATATGCTAAATCAATAAAGGAATTGTGCATTAAGAAATCAGGGAAAAAGAAGAAGGATCCTACTACAATCCAAGTCATTGGTAAACTAGCAAGCCTCATGTCTACACAAACCATTGTAGAGAAATATATTGATCCTAGTATCCCTATGGTTACTATATCAATAAACAATTTCTCAGTACCAAACACATTAATAGACTTGGGAGCAGCTATAAATGTAATGACAATGGAGACAATGAAAACTCTGCATTTAAACAACATTAGATCAACTTCTACAATTTTAGAACTAGCAGACAGATCTAAAGTTGTTCCGGAAGGAATATTAGAAGATATCATAGTCTCTTTGGATTCATGGGAGTATCCTGTTGACTTCCTTATCTTGCAACCAAAAACAAATTTGGGAGGACATCCTCTAATCTTAGGCAGACCATGGCTAGCTACCGCTGATGCCTTCATAGGATGCAGATCAGGAAGCATGATTATTTCACATGGAGATGAAAGGAAACACATTGCTCTTTATTCACCTGCACAATCAACTTCTTTAGAATCAGTACTTGAAACTCAAGAAAAACAACAAACTAAATCAGTTTTAAGTATAAATCAATTCTTTGACTTTAGAGAAGAAGAAGAGAATGAAGACTTAATGGATCTTTTCATTTCAGAACCAAGTATTTCAGAGCAGCTTAGAGAAGTCCAATATGAAGCTGCAAGTAACCTTTTGAATCAATGCTTTCAGGAAACTTGTATTGTTCAAACTTTTTGGAATTCTTTTATAGACATCTTTCCTGTAAACAAAATCTCCAATCCAACAATAAAAACAATTGAGGTATATCCTGGAAAACATTTAAACATTGGAAACCAGTTGCAATCAGCACAAGAGCAAGAGGTAATTGCATTATTACAGAAATATTCAAAAGCTTTTGCCTGGGATTATACTGACATGCAAGGAATCCATCCTAGCACATGTATCCACCACATCTATATAGATGATCAACTCAAACCTGTAAGGCAACCTCAAAGACGAATGAATCCCATGATGAAAGAAATAGTGAAAGAGGAACTGCAAAAATTGTTAAATGTTGGATTCATCTATCCTATTTCAGATAGTCAATGGGTTTCTCCATTGGTTATAGTACCAAAGAAAAATGGAAAGTGGAGGGTATGTGTGGACTATTGGGAACTAAATAAAGCTACACTAAAAGATCATTTTCCTCTACCATTCATTGACCAGGTGTTAGACTCATTAGCTGGAAAGAAATTTTTCTCCTTCTTGGATGGGTTTAGCAGATACAACCAGATTAGAATAGCAACAGAAGACCAAGACAAGACAACATTCACTTGCCCATGGGGAACCTATGCATATAATGTTTTTCCATTTGGTTTATGCAATGCACCTGCAACTTTTCAACGAGCAGTGCTTGCAATATTTGTTGATCTAATTCATGAATGTGTAGAGGTTTATATGGATGACTTCACAGTTTATGGAAACACATATAATGATTGCCTAAATAACCTTGAGAAAGTCTTGAAACGATGCATTGAAACAAATTTGTCATTGAGCAATGAGAAATGCTATATGATGTTGACAGAAGGAATAGTTCTGGGACACCATATTTCCGCTTCAGGAATTAAGGTGGATCCAGCAAAAATCCAAGTCCTAGTTAACTTAATGCCTCCTACAACACAAAAAGAGGTAAGAAGTTTCTTAGGCTATGCAGGCTATTATAGACGATTCATTGAAAAATTCAGTAAAATAGCCCAACCTCTGTTCAAACTATTAGCAAAAGATAGTGAATTTCACTGGACAAATGACTGTCAAAATGCATTTCAAATTCTAAAAGAAAAATTATCTGTTGCACCCATTCTCCGTGGGCCAAACTAGTCTTTGCCATTTCATATTTCAACTAATGCATCTGATACCGCGATAGGTGCCTCTCTTGGGCAGAAAGAGAACTTGTTCAATTATGCAATATACTTTATAAGCAAGAATCTAACACCTGCAGAATTGAACTACACAGTCACAGAGAAAGAAATGTTAGCCGTTATACATGCAGTAAACAAATTCAGGCACTATATAACAGGATATCAAGTTTTCATTCATACAGATCATTCAGCAATCAAATACTTGATGAATAAACCCATCACCAATGGAAGAATAACAAGATGGTTACTGTTATTGCAAGAATTTAATATCACAATACAAGACCGGCCAGGCAAGGAAAATCAAGTGGCTGACTTTCTGTCCCTCATACATTCACCCAACGATCCAAATCCGGTTGCCCACAAATCAACTATCAACGCTTTAATACTATTATAAACCTTTTATAATAGAAATCGTCATAAATCATGCGCAAACTTACCTTTTTCTACTTATTCCTCAGACTCTGCACATTACCCGATGCTTCCTTTATCGCAATCACAATTCCCCACGGTCACACTAACACATGACTTCCTCCATCACATCCGATATGCTATAACACATCGGATTCCAAACTATAATAAACCTGAGTCCATTACCTTCTCGGGTCTGCTCTATAACGCATATCACAAATCCCCTCGCTCGATCAATATTGCTCATCGCAATGTCGCATATCACAAGGGTTAAGGGACATGGAACATCTACTATGGAATACTTGCGATGTGATCAAATCTCCGATCACATCGGAAATCACAATCACCCATCGCATTTTACATGTTGCAAGACTTGTGGCCCAAGGTTAAGTCCTCCCTTTGGAATATTGCGATGCGAGATTTAATAGCAATCCTCTGCCGTTGATCTGAGCACCCGATCCAACGGTTAACAATAAGATCGAATTTCGCAATTGCAACTCGCTCGTGGCCGGGGTTTACCCACTACTATAATATGTTGCGATGCAACACAACTTCCTCCCTTCACTGCGACTTAATCTTGGCCATTGATCTTCCAGATCCGGCGGCTCTTGTACACTAACACTTCATTTCTTCGTTCATCTCTTTAATTGTGTTATACGCCATTCTTCAATGGTTCACTGTGGTTTCGATTATTTCAATGGTTCCTGTCCTTCCACTGTTCCGTTGCATGACTCCTCCTGAGCTTAACTCTATGTGTTTCTTTGATCAAGATCGCTCCAAGCCATTACTTGGGTTCTTTGAATGGATTCAACAATCCATTACGTTCCTTTGTGTATTCGCCTGGACTCTGCCTGCACACATATGTTATACATAATACTCTGATTCATTCATAATTCATCATTCAATACTCAAACCACACACTTATACAATTTCAGAATTAATCTCTATATATATACACAAACATTTACATAGTCTCACTATCTTTGGCCTAGTTTTCTAATGTCAGTGGCCTCTGTGTACAACCTTCCTGTAGGTTTACAATCGCACTCTAACTGGCTAACCTATCCAACCTCTTCTCTATCTATGCCTTTTTGGCTTGCATTATACAAAAAGATTCTAAAACCAATTCCCGGTTTAGATCCATAAGCTTCTCAACAAAATTCCAAAATCTCTTCCTCATCCCTAAGGATTCTCTTAATTCCAAAAAATCATGAACTAACTCCTAAGCTGAGTTTTACAATCAATTCTCAAATCCCTTAGTTCTCTCAACTATCCTAAATCTCTCATATTCTCCTATATTCGAGAATATTTACAAATACGCCTCACTATATTCAATTAAATCCTATTCTAGCTTCTCTCATTAAAATCACTCAAAACTCTTAATAATTACATTAATTCAATACTTAGGAAACCAAATTCCCTAAAACACAAGACCTCCTATGTCTACTAAAATACAATGATAATGTTGAGTTGAATTCTCCCGAATCAGACTCCCCATGTAAGAAAATTTATGACCACCTGGTCATAAGTCTGGATAATTGATTCCTCCTAGATCCTAGAGTTTATTTTGTAATCTGTCTTTGCCTGTTAACTGTTCTATTGCTGCTGTTGTCTACTGCTATTCTCCAGGTTTCCATACCTTCTGCTGTAATGCTCCACTTTCCATGTTTTCATAGTCTACTACTGTCTTCCTCTTGTTGTCGCTCCTCTCCTTTCTTGCCGTTGTCTTCTTCTAAGACACTTTCATCATTAACCTTCTTATCAACTCAATTTCTCTGTCCAATATATCCTCTGTCTGCTGATTGTCTTCAACTCTTAATCGCTGAATTTCCATTACTACTGCCACTCTTTTATCCTTACTCTCTTGTTCACTATTGTCTTGCACCTTTTCAGCTGCTGCCATATTGTCTTTTAGCACAATTTTCTGCTTCTGTTTTCTGTACCTGTCAACTTCTTCTTGTCTTTCATTTATGACAACTTCTTTGTCATCCTTCATCAACAATTTATCCTGAACATTTATCCTCTGCTCTTCCAACTTCCTCCTTTGAAAGTCTAACTCTCTATATAATTCAATGATTTTACTTGGAGTAAACTTTGGAAATTTTACAAAATCTCCCATTTCTTCATTTGCTATTGACCCATCATCACATGGTCCTTCTTCCTCTGCTAAATATTTCTTAACATCCTTCAATAGATGTTCTTCCTCTTCTTCTTTCATTGGGCTGTCCATCTGTGCCAAATATGTTCTATTTTCTGCAACAAAATCTGCACTCATAAGACAATAATCAAAATAAAAAATATAAGGCCTTTGTACCTCTTCTTCTTCTTCTTGAAATCTTTCAGTATGTTGCTCTGGTCTCTCCTTTAACTCCTCTGTCAGCACATCAATATGCTAATTCAAACTCAAAGAACTCTTGAGACTGTCAGCAATTCTTGTTCCAACACCATCTGTTTTAATGATGCCTCTCTGCACTTGTTCACTGTAGTGAACTATTTCTTTTCCAGTCTCCTTGTCATATTCTACTTCAAAACTTTCATTTTCTGGAAGGTATTCTTTCATGTTTTTGACAGCTTTAAAAGACTGCCTATTTTCTTCAAAACCTACAACCATACACAAATTATCAGTTTTAAAATCACAAGTCCTTACAGTCTCATTTGATGCTTCAGTCATCAAGTCTTCTAGCTGCTTTGAATCATTCATATGATCCAACTCCTCTGGCTCTTCATCACTTTCAAAAGGTAACGGTCCACGTTTTGGTTCACATATCAAAACTTCAACATCTTCTTCAACATCTCCCTTTTGCTGTAGCTCAACTCTTTCAAGTTTCTCTGTCTCCAATTTGGCATTTAAATCCTGTTCAAGTTCCCTCAGCTCCTTTATTAATTGCATATTCACCTGTTGATTCCTCTTCTCTTGTAGCCTCTGCCACTTCACTTTCTTTCTCATGACATAACCATATTTCTGGTCCGTTTCATTTCCCTGCAACATCTCCATTAATACTTCAAGCTGAACTGCTATCTCAACCATTTCTTTATCATATTCTTCATCACTCATTCTCATGCCATTTGCCTTGGCATCCTTCTCCTTTTGTCCTTTGCTATGATCTCTTTCAGAACCTCTGTTATGACTGTCACTAGTCATCATCCTCTCCATCTCTATGAGTTCCTCACTCACTTCACTATGAGTTGCACTAAAGCCTCTACAACAACAAGTTCTCCTTACTGCCACTTAACTCACCAAGATCTCCTCTGTACTTGGTCTTTTGGCAAGCACTTGGTTCTATATCTCTGGAACCTCCCTTGAGCACTTCTCTTTGCTTCTTCTAGGCTTCAACTCATTTGCATCTTCTAAGAACACAACTGTCCTCTTTATCCAATCCTTGTTGGAATTCTTCAAGGTTCTACCACATTCTGCTTTCATTCAGAAACTCTTACCAGCTTCTTTTATCTCTTAGCAATTCTACCCACATCCTCTGTGGAATTGCCTTTGGGAGTTGCAACAATACTTTTGCATTGACACAAATACCATAACTTTCCAATCTTCAAATCAAATAAAAATAAAAAACATTTCATCTCACCTTCAAGATCTCTGTCTGATCTTGTCTCCCCATTCACCTGCACTTTGAATGGACTATTCTTTTCACTAGCCTTCAGCTATATCTTCAAACTCTGTTACTTCAAGAACTTGCAAACATCCCTCTTATAGTTTAACTACTGTAATCCTACTCTAAACTTTCACTCATTCAATATTTGCTAATCACTAGACACATTTTCATACCTTCACCTATCTTTAGGATCTCACCACTCCTTCAAATCTGTTTCAGCAGACCTTCAGGCTTCTACTACGCAAACTTTCAACATTCAACTACTGTCAATCATATTTAGAATTTGGTTTTTTCTTTCAATCTTCTGGCTTTATCTTGGAAAATCTTAACTGTCGGCAGCAATTTCTCCTTCGTTGAGTTTTCTTCCACTCAGAAATCCTTACCAGTTTCCTTCATCACTGCTTCTTAAGGTTTGATCTTCTTTTGCTAAGATACTTCATTAGCTACACCTATCAATCTTCAATCTATTTCTTTATCCAACAAAACTCAAATCAGAGTTAAATAAAACAATACCTGCATGATTTCACAAGTAGTCTCCATCCACTCTTCACATTCGAGTGAATCTCCATTCTTCAAAACATCACCGTGGATTCTTTATGTTTCTGCAATCTCTTCTTAATTCTTACTCACCTGCCTCTAAGAACTTAACTGTTCTTTTCCAATTCCAATTTCAAACATTTCACAATTCCAATTATACAGATTCATTGGCAATAAATCACTTGCTCTACTTTTCTCAAAATTTGAACATTATATCAAAATGCAGAAATTACAAGATTAGTATTCCTCTTACCAATATCCCAGCTTTAACCTAGTTGAAATCACCAACTGTCAGCAATATTCTATCCCTTCTTTTGCAAGCAGAATATTCTTCTACTCAGATACCAAAATGACGCAGGAAAACCTACGTATACCCACAGTATGCATGTCAAATGCATATATCCTGATTTTCCCCAGGAATTTTAACTCTTAGCCGACTCAAAACTTCAATAATGGATAATGGTTTCAGGCCCCTTTATTAAATCTCTGCGGAATGATTCATTAAACTAGCCCAATATTTCCATTAATTAATTCTTTCTGTCAGACGCTGTTTATCTAATCCTCATAAACCTTCATTAACTTTGGTCATACACAGGATTAACCCACAAATCAACTATCGGATCTTTAATACTATTATAAACCTTTTATAATAGAAATCCTCATAAATCATGTGCAAACTTACCTTTTTCCACTTATTCCTCAGACTCTGCACATTACCCGATGCTTCCTTTATCACAATCACAATTCTCCACAGTCACACTAACACATGACTTCCTCCATCGCATCTGATATGCGATAACACATCGGGTTCCAAACTATAATAAACCTGAGTCCATTACCTTCTCAGGTCCGCTCTATATCATATCGCAAATCCTCTCGCTTGAGTAATACCACTCATTGCAATGTCGCATATCACAAGGGTTAAGGGTCATGGCGCATCTGCTATGGAATACTTGCGATGCGATCAAATATTTAATCGCATCGGAAATCAAAATCGCCCATCGTATTTCACATGTTGCAAGACTTTTGGCCCAAGGTTAAGTCCTCCCTTTGGAATATTGCGATGTGAGATTTAACAACAATCCTCCGCCATTGATCTGAGCACCTGATCCAATGGTTAAAAATAAGATGGCGTTTCGCAATCTCAACTTGCTTGCGGCCGGGGTTTACCCACTGCTATAATATGTTGCGATGCGACACAACTTCCTCCCTTCACTACGACTTAATCCTGGGCAATGATCTTCAAGATCCGACGGCTCTTGTACACTAATACTTCATTTCTTCATTCATCTCTTTAATTGTGTTATACGCCATTCTTCAATGGTTCACTGTGGTTTCGGTTATTTCAATGGTTCCCATCCTTCCACTATTCCGCTGTGCGACTCCTCCTAAGCTTAACTCTATGTGTTTCTTTGATCAAGATCACTCCAAGCCATTACTTGGGTTCTTCAAATGGATTCAACGATCCATTACGTTCCTCTGTGTATTCGCCTGGAATCTACCTGCACACATATGTTATACAAAATACTCTGATTCATTCATAATTCATCATTCAATACTCAAACCACACACTTATACAATTTCAGAATTAAACTCTGTATATATACACAAACATTTACATAGTCTCACTATCTTTGGCCTGATTTTCTAATCTCAGTGACCTCTGTGTACAACCTGCCCGTAGGCTTACAATTGCACTCTAACTGGCTAACCTATCCAACCTCTCCCCTGTCTATGCCTTTTTGGCTTGCATTTATACAAAAGGATTCTAAAACTAATTCCCAGTTTAGATCCATAAGCTTCTCAACAAAATCCCAAAATCTCTTCCTCATCCCTAAGGATTCTCTCAATTCCACAAAATCATGAACTAACTCCTAATCTAAGTTTTACAATCAATTCTCAAATCCCTCATTTCTCTCAACTATCTTAAATCTCTCATATTCTCCTATATTCGAGAATATTTACAAATATGCATCACTATATTCAATTAAATCATATTTTAGCTTCTCTCATTAAAATCACTCAAAACTCTTAATAATTACATTAATTCAATACTTAGGAAACCAACTTCCCTGAAACACAAGACCTCCTATGTCTACTAAAATACAATGATAATGTTGAGTTGAATGCTCCTACATCAGATCTGGAATTCGATCTGCTCCTATTGATATCTAGAGAAATATTTTCTAATTCCTATCATATGAGTTGAAGCTCCACTATCAATATAACAAAAACCAGATGATGTTGAACCTAACAAGTAGACTAACTCATCCTCCAAACTAGAAGATAATTTCGAGACTTCCTGACAGTTGATTTTGTCCATGATTTTTTGTGCTATTTCTCTTTTCCTTCCCGACATTATTCTGTGGCAGCAAACTGTTGCAAAATAATTGCATCCCAACTGAAGATCTACTATGTAAGGAAAATACTGCTTCTCACTATGCCTCTGGTAATATTTGATTAGGAAAATTTATTCTCTGTCAACTCTCACATAAATAATTTTTTCCTAAAAAAATGACCTTCCTGGCTAAAGGAACTACGCTGCCCCTGAGGGTTTCGAATTACGGCCTACACATAGCTTCGAAATTCCTCTTCCCTTCTACCACTAAGCTTTCTATCTTCCAAGCTGAGCTCTGATACCATGTGAAAATTTTGAAACCTGGAATCCTACTGCAGCAAATGATAATATTTCTTCTATTTGTTAAATTAATTAAACACACTATTTGCATTTTCCTACGGAAAATATTGAAATATATACGCTACAACCTTCTAATTTTTTTTTTCGGAAACTAAATGCTAGAAAATTAGAGAAATTCTAGCACACATAAAAATATTGACACAGTTATTTTTGGACAATTGTCCTTGGAAAAACCCAACTTTGGAAAACCGGTGTAGCAGATGAGGGTGTACAAGAATTTAGACATGAGAACAGAGGAAAAAATACTGAGAGAAATTTAGTGACAAATTTCTCACTCTCCACAACGTTTTCCTGACCCCAAGATGAACCCTCTATCCAAACGCTGGGTTTCTATGTCACCCTTTGTGCTGGTGCTGTGCAGAGCTCTAGTGGACCGCGTCTCTCCTCCTCCTGTCTCTTCTGGAACTCGATCTACACTTCCCGGATCATTTCCAGTACCCTCTCTCCCCCCCTCTAACTCACCCTATTTCTCTACCTCCTCTATGGAACTTCAGCCACTGAGAAAACTCATCTATATGGGAAAATAAGTAGTTGTTGGTGTGTGTTCTCCAAGCCCCATCGAGTTTCTTCTTATAATATCTCGTTGAGACATCAACGACCAAGATAAAACATAATCAATGGCTAAGATTAACTAGAACTCGATCCATGTCCTCTTCTATAAGATTATCACCATGACTTAATTAATACCCTTTAATTAATCATATTTCCTAAACTTAGGAAACATTAAAAAATGATTAATTAGTTTAATTAATTCATCTCTAGGTGGAATTTTCAAAAACAATTTTTGGGTTTTTGAGATCTCATGTATTCTAGCCTCTACACAAAATTTCAAGGCTAGAACACATACTATGCTACAAAAACTAACTAAACAAAGCATCAATCTTGGTCTTCTTGACTTGTATCTTTATGTGGAAGAGTTTGGTCATTTATTTCTCTTCTTGTTGCTGAAAGATACTCAGATTCACCTCCTTCTACATTAACATACAAACAATCTTCTCATCCATGACTAAGTTTATTTCAACTTGGTTTCTTGAATCAGTGGCCATGAGGTTCTTCTTCTTATTGACTTTCCTTTTTCTTCTTCATATTTAGATTTGGATGCAACTTCCAACACTTCTCCTCTGTATGGCGATCAATGTTGCAGTGGTTTCTATGATCTTTGCATTGGTGTGTTGTGGTTGTTGTATTTTAATCTTTTCCCCCTTTCTACATCTTCTTCCTCTCCATAGAAGCACCCTGTTGCTCCTTTTGCTTTGATCCACTTGATTGCGCTTTCTTCAGGCCTATGTTCTCCAGTTACTGTGCCTATACACAAGCCTTATCCACCGATTTGGACTTGAAAAACATCACTTACTCCCGCAAATGGAGGTGTAGATCCCCCAAAAACTTTAGGAGTACATATTGGTTCTTTGGGGAGATACCCATCATTATGGCCATGTTTTTGAACTATGTGGTATACTCCTCCACATTTTGCCTCGACTTTTGCCAGAAGTAGTGCCACCGGATCCACTAGACCTCTACATACCCAATTGGGTAAAACTATGACTTAATGAAGGTTTCAAAGTCCTCCCACTTAGTCACTGGAGGCTCTTCCTCCAACCTTAGGGTCTCTGTGTGGATTTCCCACCAAGCCTAGGGCATGACCCTCTAATTTTAGCCACAAATGAAATCTTATGTTCTTCCTCAATTTGATGGACATTGAAATACACTTCCAGTTGCTGCAATTGGTGATTTAGCTTAAGAGCATCGACCTCGCCATGGTATGGCTTGATGTCAACCTTTTCTTCCATTTTAAACAGGGGCTTATTGATTCATGATACTCGAACTAGGTTGATCTTTTACGGGTTCTTTCTTCGGTTGGCTCTCTATTTATTCTTGATCTTTTGTTCCCCTTTTGATTTTTCCTCTGCATTAGAACCCCCATCTTCTCCAAATATCCCAAGCTTATTGCTCAGGGCTTCCATGAAGAGATTTACATTACTATTTATATCAGTGACTTGTTCCAGCCGTGAAAACCTCTCCTTTGTAGGATCATGAGGGTTATTCACAGATTTGTTGGACATGATTAGGGTTTTACAAATTTTGGCCCAAGTGATCTAGATCCCCTACAAATATCCACAATATACCTAAAGAAACCTGATATGATACAATATGATTCATAAACTACTGTGAATATTCCACTAGATAGTTCGTCACAACATATCTGATAAAATTATATTAAAAATACGAAATTCTACACTTTTATAGTTCTATTTCTTTTTAGATTTCTAGATCTATAGAATAATAGTGCATGCATGCGAATTAAAAATTATGCATAATATATTGATCAATGAAATAAAATATCACACACACATTTGACACAAGATATGACTCGAGAAACCCTTTCGGGAGAGACACCCAGCTGGAAGGTGAGGTCGGTCCACTCTCTTTCTCTAAATGGAAATATGGTTGTGAGTACAAAGATGTATGGCTTATGGCCCGTTTGTTGCTACATTGCACAAATCCTCTTTGTGTGCTCTACCTCTTATCCCTCTTATCTATTTTTTCTCGGCTATGGAACAAATGCACTCAAAAGAATGAAACCCATTTTCCTCATAGTGGCCCTGTTGTAAGTTGTAACACAGTCTGATAGCCTACTAGTGGCTACGTTTGACTACCTCAACTCTTAACCAGATTTACAATATAGAATCTTTTAGAGTCTTCTATATCATAATAACGTGGATAGTCCATTTTTCATGAATAATGGGGGTTGGTGTGGCATCCTCTCGAATTATGACGGTGAAAACAAGAATATCAACTTCTAAGTTGCATAACTTTCACATACAAAATCCAATTGATGCGATTATTGCGCCGTTGGAAAGGTATTTGTGTGTAGAATAGGAAAAAAATGTGTGGCACCATTAAAGAGACAAATTTTAACCCCCAAAAAATGTAATTTGATGCCTCAAAACGCTTCCAGAAGGTTTCAGACCCTAATCTTCCAACTGGGCCTTGCTAGTAAAAATAGTCCTAAGAGTTGATTCCTCCACTTTTTGCATTCTGAAAGCATAAAGATGGATGAAAAAAAATAATGATCCAATCCACACCATAGTTAAATTTGAGAGTTTAAAGAGATTGAGAGTTTTCTCAATTGATGTTATTTTGAAATATATTTTTTTCTTTGGGTTGACTTGACCCATGGGAGATTTAAACTTTGAATCTCATGATTTACTTAATATGTCATAGATCGCCAATTCATATCCCTTCTGTGGGCTATATTGAAAGAATTTTATTTTACAAGATGTAGGGTATTCTATAAAAAATTAATATCTTGGAACTAAATTTAGGAAATGTTTTTTGCTTAGTAGTGACCATGTTGTGATCAGATGACAATTTTCTCTAAGTGGATAGTTTTCTCTATCTAAGTGGTCACTGTGCTGTGACAAGTATTTGTGGAAATGGTTTCCAAATAATGATAATGATAAGTCTATATGGTAAAGGTTTTAGAACAAATAGACAATTATATAATGAAAGACGTTGGTTTTCAAGGAATGATGTCGAAAGGCTATATGATCTAGGCATATATACTTTTTTCTACCATGACATCACTGACTAGGAAACATAAATTATGCATAACATCATTATAATGTTGATGGGCTTGGATCATACAACCATGATTAATTGTTACCAATGCCAACAAATAATAAAATTTTCATATTTCCAACTAATTCAAACAAATTTCAACAATGAATTACATGTCATTTGTAATATACAAGTACTTCAAGGGAATAATTTTCTAGCTCTTAGGGTGCACTTTTTATTGCTAAAATATACATGAATATTATTTATTACAATGAATTTATTTGCCATTAATCTACCCATTGAACTTCTATATGTTTTTCAAATCACTCAATAATATATGATTTGCTATGTAAAATCAATATGCATAATCAATTGTAGAAACTACTCCATAATCATTCCAAAATGATTTAAAACTAGATTTGCAAGTACAAAAAACATGGGTGGCAAGGAACTCTTCATCAAGTACATACCAACAAATTTTACAAAGTGTGTAAAAGTAAATCCAATGAATCTTCAAACCCTAGCTAGGGAAACCACAACAAAACTTTAACTAATAATTCCTAGTTAGGAATAATTTCAATTAAAGGTGGTTGCTCCAACAAAGATCCACAACAAGCTTGCATACACATTGAAAAGTATTCTTTATACATTTGCATAATAGAAGTGTACAAGAGAGAACAAGATAGACTCCCTATATTTTCTCCACATTAAGTATTCCAAGTATTAGGATTTCCAAATGTCCCAAAATCCTAGTCTTTTGTTTTTCTCACAAGAACCATAAGAACAAGTTCTCCCTTTGCTTCTCTAAGGTTTTGCAAAACTTTAGCTTCTGTCTTCTTAGGGAAAACACTAACCCTAAAAAATATTCCTTGCATCAACACAAGAATATTAACCCTCAAGAAAAGATAGCAAAGTATATTGAAGAAGAACATGTAAGACAAACAAGTTGGTCTAACTCTCATATCTTTAAAACATTGATGTGATCAAGATAATGAATGAAAAGACTCTTCCCTATATATATATATTTCCATGAGAAATATCTTTATATTCTATACGAGGAACACACATTTTAGTTCTTAGGGGACTACTTACATAAGTAGGCTAGAAGTCATTACAAGAAACACTCATTATGATTTCAACATGTCACATGCAGTGATTGATGACAAAATAAAGTAAACTCATATATATATATATATATATATATATATATATATATATATAGTATAGCCTCACTCTCTTAAAAGTCAATAATAAATCCAATTAAATAAATAAAATCATGAGAATTCCTCAAACTAAGGAATCTAGTTTGGATGAGAGATTCTCTCCAACTAGCTCTCCTAAATTAGTGTGTAAGTTGAGGAAATGTCTCAACCAAGTGAGTCTAAGATAGACACACTATCTTAAGACCACTTGCTCATGTATTTAAATGTATTATTAAATTATTTGAATAATAGAGAATTACATGAGCATGAGAGACCACATGATGGCTCTTTGCCTTTTCTGCCAGTTTATTTTTCTGTGAGTTAATTTGTTGTGCATATGGTTTTATGGTTGTATGATTCTCCTTCATGTGGTATCAGAGCCACCAATTTTTTGTTTGACCTGGCTTTTTTTTGTTAGGATCCTTCTCCACAACATTCTTTATTGTTTCCCCACATTTCAATATTGTGACCTTCTCCGTGACAAGGTTCTTGTTCTGTTGACCACCTCTCCTCCCTTTTGCTTCAATATGAACAATATTTCCCATTGTAAGCTTTGTATCATGAAAATACTGCCTTGTCGAAACTGACTGTTGTAGAGAATAGCCAAACCTCTAGCCTGATGAATTTGTAGAAGAATAAGAATAAAAAGGGGGTTGACCATAGAAAATAGAAAAAGAGTCTCCAAGCAAAGCTCCATCTACGTCGAACTTTGGAGGTGTGCTCTACGGCCGCTTCAGAAAATAATTTTTCTTTGAGTCTACACCGGCTCGAGAACTCGGAGAAGGCCATAACCTGCAACACTTTCCAGAATTAACTGCATCAGAAGCCACATAATAAAACAAACAAGTGAATGGGTTAATTTTTTTTGGTGTTGTATGAAATTACTTCCCTTCCTTTTAAGGTGTGTTTTTGAATTGTGCTTTGACCTTTCAAAAAAGAGATTAGCTCACTTTTAAAGTGACTCCATTCAAAATTTTAATTCACATTTTAAAGGAATTTCATAAAATTCTTTTAAATAAGAGTTTAAAAGAAATTATAAAAACAGTTATTAAAGTTTTAGAGAGATAAGTGTGTATTTTTTTTAGTGTGGAGTGACAAGTGAGATTTTTATAAAGTAAGGGCTTATTTCCTTGTAATGGAGTGATAAGGTGTATTTGTTATGGAAGTCATTTTAATATTTTGTTGAAGAAAGTGGGTGAGTCAGTTTTTGAAGACAATTTAACGCCAAGGAGTTCTCACTCTATGCTTGAGACGCCTCATTGAAGACATTGTCACGATGATGTATATTGAAGGTTAATAAAAACATCTCTTTCTATGGTGATCATGTCCTAGATCCGCCCGAAATTGAATAAGGGGATCATAGGTACACTCTGTGTCATGAATGTGTTTGCATGGTTTGTGTCGCATTCATTAACTGCTTTCTTTGTCATCTGTTTACACAAACTAAATGGGAATAAGAAACGCTTAAGTATAAGCATGCTCGATCAAACTCCTAAAATCAACACTCTTGTAATTGCATCAGTACACAAGCACAAAGCATCACATCATCAACTTGATCAGATGATCTTCCAAGCAAGCACATTTCACATTATGTAATCAAATAAATCAAGTTAAGGATGCTACAAAATCAAGAATTTCAAGTCAAGACGTTTTTGCATCAACATCCAATCAAGATGTCATCTACATCAACAATTTTTTTGCAGCAATTCAACAACAATTTTTTGGCAATTGCACTTGCACCATTTTTTTTGATAAGCTCAATACAAAACTGTAACTTGCAAATCATAATTTGTAAGTTGAATTGTAATCAAAGTCAAATTCACTTGAATTTTACAGGTGCATTCTCGGTTGTAACCGACACCCTAATTTGACTTGTTAAGGTGAATACATTAAGACAAGTAAGTCTTCAACTGAGTCATCAAGATTGAACTTGTCATTTGTCTCTTGGGTTCATTTTCGACAGTGTTCGACACCCTTTACTTTTTTACAAATCATCACATTCAGTGAGTACATTCAAGAAATCACAAGTGTCAGTAATCAATCAAGCAAGTTCAAGTGAGCATCAAATCAAGCCAGTGTTTAAAGCAATCATCATTCAAACAATCAAAGCAAGCAAGTGTGAAAGCAAGCAAGTGTGAAAGAAAGCGAGCGTGCAACAATCAAGAAAACATCAAGTGAGCAAGTTCTACAAATCCAGTAAATATTAAAAGAAAGAAAGTGTGAATTCCAACAAGTTCACATGGCGTAAAGCATTCAGTTGTTAACGATTCTTAACAATTTGATCCTCTCAACTGCCGAAGACACAGTGCAAATCAGAAAATCAACTCTTGTTGATATTTCAATGAATCCACAACATGCACATGAAACGATTGAGTTCCTTCAACTGGATTCGCAACTGCAGAGAAATGAGTTGCAAGAGAAGCGTGTTGCTTCCAATTCTTTGACCAATCTAGAGGTAGCTGATCATTTGACTTAATTCATCCAACCAGCTTCAAGTGTTGAAGTTGTTCTAGTTCAACTTTCTTCCAAACCCATCATCAAGCCATGGGAAGAAATTCAAAATAATCGAAATCGACGCAGCTTAGGATATGTCAAAGATAATGACAACTTACATCTCCCTGATTATTCAAAGCCCATTCAGTTCGTCAGTGCTAGATTACTTGAACAAATCACCTCAACAAGTTCTTAGCCACTTATAGACTGACGTCAATGCACACAAGCTGAAATTGCAGACAAACAGAAATGCACACAAACTCAAGTTGTAGACAAACCGAAATGTTCTCATTGTTAAAGAATCGGTCATCTGGAAGATAAGTGTTTTGATCTCCATCCTTGTCACCATTGTGGCAATTCGAATCATTCATCAGAGAAATGTTGCAAACATGACCAACCTACCAGATTGAAGATAAATTATTCATGGATTGATCCCTGAGAATGGTCATCCACAGCCAAAACATTGTACAAGTTTTACAATCAGATTCACTCACACATATTTCAGCCAACAATCAAATGACAATGGTACTATCGTGCAATTGAATGGGGGAGTACAATAGTGAAACTCTCCTACACTTGAAGGGGGGGAGTTCAGATATCAAATGCAGATGATTGTCTCTCCTTTCAGCTGACAAAGGGGGGAAAATGTCAATGAAATTGACAAGTGGTTGTCAGAATGAAAGTCTCGACAACATCAGAAAAATAGCTAGTGGGCATCTTCAAATCAGCCAGTGGGCATCAACAACAAAAGTTGCAGTGAGAAGTTTTTCTAACACAACAAAAGCAACAGTGAGTTGTTTTTCAAAGTCATCAGCCAATGGGTAATCATCATCAGCGAATACACCAGTGGGCATTCATCAAATTGTGTTAGTGGACATCAGATGCTATTTTCAAGCAAAGGACAGTTGGATCCTTTTGTGGCTTGGCACATGATGGAGTTGTCAAGCAACATTTAGAGATGAATCAGACATGCAGCTGATTCATGTTCTCTTAAGATTTGAGTTTTTTCAGCATCCAACTTTGGCGGTTTTTTCAGGCAGTGTTTTTTGAGGATCAACTTGAGAACTTGGAAGACGGTTCCTTGTTCATTTTGGATTTATCATTGATAGGGGGAATTTTAGCCTCACTCTCTTAAAAATCAATAATAAATCCAATTAGATAAATAAAATCATGAGAATTCCTCAAACTAAGGAATCTAGTTTGGATGAGAGATTCTCTCCAACTAGCTCTCCTAAATTAGTGTGTAAGTTGAGAAAATGTCTCAACCAAGTGAGTCTAAGATAGATGCACTATCTTAAGACCACTTTCTCATGTATTTAAATGTATTATTAAATTATTTGAATAAGAGAGAATTACATGAGGATGAGGGACCACATGATGGCTCTCTGCCTTTTCCACCAGTTTATTGTTTTGTGAGTTAATTTGCTGTGCATATGGTTTTATGGCTGTATGATTCTCCTTCAATATATATATATATATATATATATATATATATATATATATATATAGAAGGGCCAATGAAAATAGAATTGACCGTGTCCACAACAAGCAATGTAACTAATCACTAAATTTGTCCATATGTGAAGTGCTCCAACTATTAGTGAGACATGTAAATCTCCAAAGAGTTCATATCCCTCAAGTAAGGGTCCCACAATGAGCACTCCAAAAGAATGTTCCAACGCTCCTCTCCATATGTCTCCAATGCTCCAACTCATAAGCTATGCGCCCTCACATCCATCACATCTCCATGAACACTTCTTGACACAAGGAAATCAAGCTTAAGACTCCATGTGAGTAAATAAGTGATTCCATGCTACTTAGGGATCAACACTTGCATTCTAAATTCCTAACACTCCTCCAAATAAATTTTCCTCCTAAGAAACCAATGCCTCCATGTGTGCCTCATGAATAATTTCTCCATGCCACATAGGTCTTGAACCTCCTAAAGAAGTGCGCCACATAAGCATCAAGTTAAGAAATATAAATCCATGAGTAATATATCTCTAATTTTTATGTCTTCATGGTACAACTAAGGGTGTCAACACACCAGGCACTCCAGATCACATGGAACACCCTCAAGAATGGTATAGATACTTTTGGAGCAACCCCTAGAATCTAACACTCTAAGGAAAGTGTTTGCACCAACACTAGTCTTCTCCCTCTACATTTCTATGAAACTTTCCATCTACAATGTGTTCAAAATCAATTTTGCCCCCCCAGAAGGAATTCCCACCCAACATCATCAAGGCATTACACCTCACCTCTTTAAAACAACTAGAAAGATCACAAATGGAAGTGGCCAATGCAATATGCTTAGCATATTTCTTAGGAGTTATACTTTCCCTCATCAAAGACTTGGGTGCACCTGCATGATATTGTGCATTTCAAAATGTCTGAGTAGGCCATCTTAGCCTCCTGCAAGCTAGAGTAGGGGGTGTAGAAAATTATTCCATAAGTTCTTCTCATCCACACTAGGATGTGACTCTCCTCCCAACTTTGAATCAGATTTAGGAACAATAAATTTTAACTCCCTTCTAACACTAAATGATATACCTATGACTTAGAGGACCACACATCCTCATACAACTTCACATCTCAATGTAACCATAGTCTTATGTTGTGTTGGAATGTATATCCAATTGTTGAAAATACTGAGAGGGGGGAGGGAGAATCAATATTTTGGTTAATTTTGATAATTATTGCAGATTTATAAATTTCAATTTGTTTAGCAATCAATTATATAAGTAGTATCATAGAAAATCTTCTCATTTTTTTCATAGTTAGAGAGGCCTTTGACATGGATGCCCTTTGTTAGTGTCAGTCTTTTCAGCCTTCCTCTTGTGATCAAACATGCTCTTACAAAGTGATTTTAAGGTGTCAAGGTCAAATTTTGTCATTTCAGTGAGTCTTCAAACAAAATTTGGTCACTAGGTATTAGGTCTAGGGTTTGCTTTTACTCCTTTCAAAGTTGTCCAAATGTCGGTTCATGTCACCATTCAGCTGAGTGTACCATAATTCAGAGGGTTGTCATCATCATTTCAAGTTCCACTGGGTCATTTTACACCTTGTTCATGCTTCAGTTGTGCCTAGGTAAGGTTCATTTCCCTCTCCTAGGGTTTTGAGGCTAATTTCTCTTGGATGATCAAATCATCAGCAAAACTTGTATCTTGATGTTCATACACCTTCCCCTATCCTTAATGTACCTTATTAAATAATTCCCATCACTGAGATCCCCCAAATTCCTCATTTTCGCACAAACCCTAGTTTCTTGCTACAACTTGACAATTTTCTAGGCTAGGCCTATGTTTTGCCCTTTTGGACCCCTTCCCCTCACTCAATCTTTGAAATTCCACTTTCCCCTGCTTCCTAACATCCCTCCCTACATCCCAAAATTTTCTCAAGAATTTAGAAGCCCTTTATCCCTTTCATTTCAATTCATTTCGACAAAATCCCCTGTTACAAACATCGGGATAGGTTTTACTCCAATGATGTTTCTGAGAAAGGAAAGATGAATTTGGAAAAACTAAGAGAGGTTTTTGTCCAAAATAGGCTAAGGAAGAAAAAAATCCTTCACTTTTTAGACAGGTGTCATGGTTTTAGATAAATGTCAAAAATACAGTTGCCTAAGGAGAATTGATGTACCTCTGGAGTGACCTTGGTAAAATCAAGTTTTATCCTAGCTTGGTTGGCCAAATTACTTTCTTGATGAGTGAAATAATAACTAAACATAAATATATTTCCAATGAGCTATCATGAGCTCAATTTGGAGTTGAGGAAGACCTTCAAAAGGTGACTGCAACAGCACTTTGCCTTTAGGCAGCCTCATTTGGCACATTTTGACCAGTCTTTGGAGATTTGATTTTTGACAGAGAAAATGAACTCCAAATTGAAAAATTCTAGTTGGGTTGGAAAGTGGACTCAATTATATTTCCAATGAGCTATCACACACCCAATTTGGACATTGGGAAGGCCTCCAAAAGTATCCTTCAAAAAGCGCTATGCATTGGGTTTGGGGCGTGGCGCATTGGGTCACTGGCACGATGCATAGAGCAGGTGCAGTGCGTTGGGTTTGAGGCGCGGCGCATAGAGCTGCCAAGCCCGATTTTCTCAAAAACTCCCTAAAAATTCCAAAGTCACTCAACTCTTCTAGTGTGCAAGTAAGTCAAGATCTTTTCCTTGCTAGTAAAGAAGTTTTTCTTAAAGTTTATGGTGGTTGTGTAAAAGAAAATTCAAACCCTAATACCTTGCAATTTATCAAAAGCCATTGCCTAGGGTTTGTACTTATCATTTTTTTGCCAAGTCTATTCTTCAATCCCCTCACTTTTTCACTCTTTCATTCATTTGCTCACCTTATTCACCCATTCCCCAACTCCCATATTCAGTCATCCCTATCCCTAATCCCCATTTTCCCAAATCTTAACTACAAATCCCCAAACCCTAATTGCCATCCCAAAACCTAAATATCATCCCCTAAACCCTTTCATTCACTAAAACCCTACAGCTAGCATCAAACCCTCTCCTCATCAGTCCCATTCATCCATGGCGCTAAAAAAATGAAGGCAAAACCGACAAGCTGCCAAGAGGAGGAAAATCAAATTGACCACACTTGAGCTAGAAATTCAAGATGATCGTGAATATTAGCTTGAGAGAACAAACTTGCACTTGGAAAAGGATTCTAGAGAAGGCCAAAAATGAAAAAAACATGTTGAGGCACATGGTCTACCATTACTTGGCGAAAAACAAAAGTTGCAAGGCAAGAATCAGGAGCTTGAAGGCAAAGTTGACGAGGGCATCAAGGAGGCGAAAGGAGAAAACAGACTTCATATATTGGCTGAGGCTTACTTGGCCCAACACAACACTTGATGGAGAAGACTTAGCCAAAATTTCAAAAAATTTGGGACACTTTTTGCATTTTTGAAATTTTTGGGCTAAAACACAGAATTTTTTGCCCTATGCGCCGCGCCACCTGGCGCTCGATTTTGATGGGAGCCTCCAAATGACAAAAACTCAGAATTTTTAGATTTGGCATGAAGAAATATGCCTACCTACCAATGGCCAAGAAATTTTGACAGGTTTTGAGCCCTCAAAAAGGTCAAAAACACTCAAAAAATGACATTACTGCCCCTATTTTGACACACATGAAGTAGTGTTGGGAGAACTGAATTTTTGAGGGGTAAATGGAGGCAAAATTCAAAATTTCCACTTGGTTTGGAAAGTAGACAGGCAGACCTTTCCAACAAGTACACTTGGAGCTAATTTGGACATCTATAAGGCCTATAAAAGTGGGTCCAAATAGGCGCTATGCATAGAGAATCAGGCGCGACGCATTGAGGAAAAATTGCCAGTTTGACCAAGTATTGCTCTGTTTTTCGCCTAGCTTTGGCCAGTTTGACTTTTTCATTTTCTTAATGGAAAATTTGTGATGTAATTTAATGTACATTGATGAATCATGACATAAATATGTCAACTTTTCACTTATGGAGGTAGATTCATTGGTTAAAATGTTGTTTGAAACTGAATGAATCAGTTCCCTTGTTTCTAAAGGCATGCTGTTCCATTGCCTGATTTCTAGTTCTCAGTTTAGAATTGGTTGGAACAGCTCCTAAACATGTGAGCTCGACCCCTAGAGGCTAGGATGAGATATGGTTTGTCTATATTATGTAATTTTTCAGCCATTAGCATGGTTGGACTTTTGAGAAAGCCTTGAGCTTCATTGGACACTCATATCAGTATTTTGGCTAAGGAATTGAGACCAGGGTTTACAACACTCTTTGAGATCCATGTGGCAATTTGTCTTGGTACAGTGCTTTCTTTTGTAATTGTGAATTTATTTATGTGATTGTATGCCATTATCTCTCTCATTTCTTCTTAGCTAAATCAAACAAGAGTGAAAGTAGAATCCATTGAAATTGCAGTGCTCTACTTGAGGTTTGTTTTAGTTTCTTGATGTTTTTGGCTGTTTGGAGAGGATCCATGAGTTTTCTTGCCCTCTTCAGCTCCTCACCTGTCTGATACTTCTGTCTCATTCAATTTGAAGTGCCAAAAACAATTATCTACCTTGCCCCATTGAGACCTCTGCAGGACTGAGCCTCATTCCCCGCACCCAAAATCTTCCTTTTTCATCTGAACCAACAAATCATCATTTCATTCAGTCAAACCCTTGCACACATATAAATAGCCTAAAATCAATAACTAAATTAGTCATCTCAAGCCTTTAGTGATTATAATTTGCTGAGATCGACCCGGAGAGAGCCCTCTCCTGACCTGGTAGGGCTAGCTACCAGGCTAAGCATGGTTTGATGTTGGCCCTGGATCCTACCTTTTCAGCCTGAGGTAAATCTAGGCACTAACATAGTGGCGACCATACTGGGGAAGAAAAGCTTATTTGTTTGTTAGTGTTCTTGCTTTATAAACTATAGACGGAGCCTGAAGATTAGCCAGGTAGCCTTCGAAGCACTTTTGCTTTGCATTAGTGCAAGTAGATAAAAGCTACTTCAGTCAATCTCCGATCTAGTTTTATAAACGGAACATCTGGCTTACAAATTTCCCCAGTAACATGTATCAATTTTAGGTCTGATTTTTGATGGTGGACAACGATCAGACACCGGAAAGGCTGAAATCATTCACCTGGTGACTCTAAATCAGTTTCGAGATTAGATCCAAAGACTCCATTGGAGGATGAACCCGACCAGCAAAAGCATGAAAGGAAAATATGGAAAGACCGGGTATTCAAGTTGGAATTTCATCCAAGACATTTTGTTCTTTGTTGTAAATTGTTTCTTCTCTTTTCCCGAGAATGTCAAGAAGGCTTTGCAAAGTATATTGTATTTGAGAAAAGATCCTCGACCTGCATTTGATACCTTCCCTTTGAATATTGTGAATACCAAAGATTTGCATGCCTTTGAGCTTGATCAAGACCCTTTTTCTGAATCTTGTGATGACCGTATTCAAACTGATGAGCCCCAAGAGACCAAGACTGATTCTATAGCTTTTGTACATACCCCACTACCTTGTAAAATTCCAGATCGATACAAGCCTCTGATTTTACCTCCTATATACCATGCTTTCCCTAAAAATCATGACCTATATCTACCAAGATTTGATGGTGAACGCGACAACATCATTGATGAGAGACATGTTTTGAATTTTGAGTCTTTCCTTGACCTTTTTGAAGTTGATGAAGAGGATGTCAGTATTAGGCCTTTTGCTCTTTCTTTGCAAGGCAAAGTCAAGAGTTGGTTCAAAACCCTGCCTGATGCGAGCATCTCATATTTGCAGCAGTTCGTCAAAGTTTTCCTCGACAGGTGGGTGGTCAGACAGAACCATTTCTTGATTATAGAAGAGTATAATCAGCTGCAAAGATTGCCAGGGGAGACAGTACAATAGTTTTCTGCCAGGTTTAACAAAGTTTATTATTCAATGCCGGTTAATCTAAGACCTCCTCCTGGATCCACTCTCTTGCATTACCCGGAATCCTTTGATATGGAAATGGAGTTCCAACTGAGAGAAAGGAATCTTGCAACACTTGAAGAGATGCAGAATAGTGCAGTAGATGTAGAGGCTCATTTGCTAATCCGAAGGGAAAAGTTGAAGGAAGAAGACATGAAAAACATAGATCGAGAGGAATCGACATCTCTAGAGGTAAAGCTTGACATTTTGGTAAGTGCAGTGGAAGAGATGATGCAAAAGATCACCGCAAGGAATGATTATCATGTTCAAGCCCATGGCTCGCTGATTGAAGAAGAACAAGTTGCTGATCCAAAACATTTTGTTTCTTATCCCAGTTGTCATAGATCTAATAATGATAGTTTTATATATCATATTAGAGAAGAGAGATTTGTTGATATGACATGTATGCTTGATGATGTGTTTTATACTGACGATTTGCCTCAGTTTGATCAGTATGATGATGATTATGTTCTCCAAATAGAAGCTAATCTGGCAGACAAATCGACAGCTAGTTTGTGGGAGGAAGAAGTTCACTTTTAGCAGCTCGAATACAATGTTCAGCAATCACATATTAGCTATGGAAATGATGAGGAAAGTGCAGCAAATTTTGAAGTAAGTGAAGGATCTTTGCCTTTTTGTTTTGCTTCATTTCAGTTCATTAGAGACAACATTCATGCAATCAGAAATCAACTGTTGACAAGTCTTGATTTGGACCATCTTGAGGGCAATGAAAACCTTGTTCAAGACTTCTTATATCCAGATTTGCAGCCCCCGAATGCCATTGATTGTCAAGTTGCAGATGAAGACTTGGAAGCTGGCACATACAATCAAATGATACAAGATGATTCCGTACCATTTTGTTTTGAATCATTTCAGTTTTTGAAGGGAAAACTGCATAGTATATCTTCAAATGAGCAGCCTGTAGAAAATCATGCAATCTCATCGGAACCAATAGAAAATGGGTTGCAACAGTCTTTTCAAGTTTTTCACGATCCAATAGCTGATGTGTTGGATAATGTCTGTAGTCAAAGTCCTTCTCCTATCTGTGAGCTTGACAAAAGTATTGATACAAACTTGATCCGGCAGCCAGTTTCTTTGTCATTTTCAGCAGGAGTCTCGTCACAAAGCTCAGAACAAAGTTTGCATTCATGGTATGAGGAGAAGAGAAGTAATCCATTGGATGAGCTAAGTCCCAGTGTGCATGAACTTCAAGATCCTTATGCAGTGTTTTTGGAGGCGGATAGAGAATCCATATCATTCAATGGATCTGTTTCTAAGTTTTCATGGGAGTTGCCTTTCAGTAGTTCTCTCTTGTTGTTCATAAGCGAGCACTTGTGGAGAATTCAAACAGCAGCCAGAATACTTACTTGGTTGCATTGGTTGTTTCATTTCACTTGATCAGGTGATGAATGGAACAACTAGAGTGGGTTGTATTGAATAAGATTCATATTGAGCATATTTTCCAGTTAGTCGGTTGTGTTTAAGTATCGAGTCAGTTTTAGTTGAGTGAGAGTCAATTTGTGTCGTCAAGTCATCAGTTTTCAGTCATGCATTTCAGCTTGAGTTTTTGACTCCATTGCCCAATGGATGAAGGCACTGTCTGCTTTCCAAAGATCTGTAGTTCTTGGCACCTCCAAGGAGCTACCATCCCCATTGGAGCCAATGTTAGTTTCAGTCTTTGCAGCCTTCCTCTAGTGATCAAACATGCTCTTACAAAGTGATTTGAAGGTGTCAAGGTCAAATTTTGTCATTTCAATGAGTCTTCAAACAAAATTTGGTCACTAGGTATTAGGTCTAGGGTGTCAGGCCAGGCAGTAACTCCGTTAGGCAGAAAAGATGATTCAATTTATTACATTAGGTAGCTATTGTTATATACAAGAATGTGACTGCTCAGTTCATCTTTTGATGACTGTTCACATTCCAGATTCACCCAACCGCAGAGGATTAGGTGTCAACATTCCCCCCCTTAATCTGAAGGGATGTTGGTGAGTCCAAGCATCATTCTGAATCTTTCAAGCTTTTCTCTTCTAAGCGATTTGGTGAAGATGTCTACAATTTGCTCATTTGTGGAACAATGACGGAGATGGATTGTTTTGGCCTCAACATGATGTCTGATCAGATGATATTTCGTATTGATGTGCTTTGTATGATCATGGAACTTTGGGTTCTTGGCCAACTTTATTGCAGAGGTGTTTTCAATCATGAGTGGAGTTGATTGTACTTGTTTTACCTGCAAATCTTCAAGAATTTTCCTGAGCCACACAATTTTTTTCGTTGCTTCAGCTGCTGCAATGTATTCTGCTTCTGTTGTGGAATCTGCTGGAACTGATTGTTTGTGTGATCTCAAAGAGACAACTCCTGATCCAAGACTCATAGCATATCCTGAAGTAGATACCCCAGTTTCTTTGTCTCCATCGAAGTCTGAATCAGAGTATCCAATCAAGCTGAAGTCGTCCACCTGTGTATACTTGATTCCAAGGTCTTGAGTTCCCTTCAAGTACCTCAGAACTCTTTTTGCAGCAGACCAATGTCCCTCACGAGGCTTTTGCATAAACCTGGAGAGGATTCCAACAGCAAATGAAATGTCGGGTCTGGTAGTAGTGAGGTAGATGAGACTTCCTACAAGCTGTCTATACTTTGTTGCATCCTCAAATTCCTTTCCTTCAATAGATGTGAGCTTTAAGTTTTGTTCCATTGGAGTAGAAAGAGGATTTCACTCTGTCATGCCAAATCTGTTTAACAAATCTCCAATGTATTTCTTTTGAGAAAGAAATATGGATTTTGGATGCTGGGTTACTTCAATGCCAAGATAGTAATGAACATAGCCCAAATCAGTCATTTCAAAACTTTTCCCCAATTCCTTCTTTATGGATGCAATGTAGCTTTCATTGTTCCCTGTCATTAAAAGATCATCTACATATACCACAAGATATACAACTGTTTTGCCAACTTTCTTGACAAATAAAGTTGCATCATCAAGGTCAAAATGATTGAAGTTGAGTTTCAGAAGATGCTCAGTTAGTTTTTCATACCAGGCTCGCGGTGCTTGTTTGAGGCCATACAAGGACTTCACAAGTTTGCATACTTTTTGTTCATGTCCTTTCACAGCAAATCCTTCAGGCTGGGACATAAAAAAATTCTCTTTTAGGTCTCCATTCAAGAAGGCAGTTTTTACATCCATTTGATGGACTTTCCAACTGTTCTGAGCTGCTAGTGCAAAGAGTGTCCGGATGGTGGCCCATTTTGCTGTGGGGGAAAAAGTTTCCTCATCATCGACCCCTTCCTTCTGTGCAAAACCTTTTTCCACAAGCCTAGCTTTGTGCTTGTCAAGTGAGCCGTCAGCTTTGTACTTGTTCTTGTAGACCCACTTGCAGCCAAATGGAGGATCAACCAGCTTCCAAGTGCCGTTCTTTATGAGGGCATCATACTCATTTTGCATTGCTTCTTTCCATTCATCATGAGAAGCTGCTTCTTTGAAGGAAGTTGGTTCAAAATCTATAGAAAAGTTAAATTCACAATCATAAGAAACATCCATATCAACTGGTGAATTAGAGTCATCTACATCACCTTCATTTTGTCGGTTTGAATTTCTGGTTCCTGTTTTTCCAATTTCATCAGGATGAACACTTTCAAGTGTCTTTGTCAGCCACTTTGGGGAACCTTTCTCAGATGGTCCGGGCTGCTCTGTTGATTGAGTTGGGACTGAATCAAGATTGAGTCTCCCAATTCTATCAATTACATCACTTAAAGCATCATCCGTTGTTGGAATTTCATGCAGGGGAGAGTGTTCTTCAGAAGAAGATTCCACATGTTGATCTAGTATAGGAATCCCCCCTTCAAGATGTGGAATCTGATTATCAAATTCTTGAAATGATTTCGTTTTTGCGAATCTATCCAAGCGATCAAGTTGCCGCTGAACAACATTGTCAGATTTGGATGATTTAAGAAAAATGACATCTCTAGATACAACAAACTTTTTATTTGCTTCATCATAGAGGCGGTATGCTTTAGAGGTGTTTGAATACCCCAGGATCTATGTACCTTTGGTATCAAAGCATAACAGGTGGAACCAAAGATCCTGAGATGTTTTACCGAAGGAACATGTCCATACCACAATTCATAAGGAGTCTTGTTTCTTATAGCATTAGATGGACATCTATTCTTTATATATGCAACACATAGCACAGCATCAGCCCAAAACATTATCTTTACATTTTTGAAGAAAAGCATGGATCGTACCATATTCAAGATTGTTCTATTCATTCTTTCAGCTACACCATTCTGTTGGGGATTATAAGGCACAGTTGTTTGATGTTTGATCCCATGTTGGCAAAGATAGTTTTCAAATTCATTTTATGTATATTCTTTTCCATTTAATCAGTGCGAATAGACCCAATATGAGATTGTGCATCATTTTCAATCCATTTATGAAAATTATTGAATGTTTGAAAAGCATCAGATTTGTTCTTCAATAAATAAACCAAACATATTCTGGTGTAATCATCAATAAATGTCATGATATATTTATTTCCATTTGCAGAAGGAACAGGCATTGGACCACATAAATCTGAATGAATGAGTTCAAGCTTCCTATGTGCTCTTGAATGTGAATCATGAAAAGACTATTTGCTATGCTTTCCTAGAATGCAAGCATCACATTGCTTATGTTTCCTAAGAATTGTAGGCAAACCAACAACACCATTTTTCTTCAATAAGCGGAGACTGTCATAGTTTAAATGTCCAAATCTAGCATGCCATAATAAACTTGATGGAAGTGTACCTTCTTCATGATGAGAAATATATGAGAAATGTTGTGCATGAGCAGAGGTTCCTTGCAGTTTGAGAAGCCTTTCTTCTTCTATTCCCCTCATGACAAGTGAGTGGTTAGATGCTTTTCTTACCTCAAGCTTGCCATCAAACATATGAATGGAGTGACCTTGCTGGTGGATGTGGACCAAGGACAACAAGTTTCTCTTGAGCTGTGGGAGATATAGAACATGATCCAGAAGAAAGTCTGGAAGACCAGGCAGTTTAAGCCTGATTATGCCAAGCCCTGATGGCTTGATTTTTGACTGATCTGCAAAGTATACTGCTCCATCAACATTGTCAGTGAAATCTTCAAAAAAATATTTTCTATGAGTCATGTGACAGGTTGCTCCTGAATCAAGCAACCAATCATTTTTCGAAGAAGCAAGTGAAGCATTAAACAAATCTTCATTTACTCCAATGTTACATTGTGCCTCAACATAGTGAGTGGATTCAGGTGCTTTACCTTTATCTGTATCATCAGTTTTACCTTTCTGTTGGTTTCTTTTCTGCTCAATTTTGTCCCATGGTAGCTTGCATGTAGAGGCATCATGTGATCCATTTCTTTTGCAGCGAATGCAGTGTGTTAACGCTCGAATTTACCCCAGGCTGAGGAAGGCAAAACTCAAGGCAACATCAAACCACGCTCAGCCTCGTAGCTAGCCCTACGAGGACAGGAGAGGGCTCTCTCCGGGTCAATCTCGGAAAAATATAATCAATGAGGCTCGAGATGACTGAAATTGTAACTAATCTTAGGCTAGGTATTAAGTGCAGAGGATTAAAGGTGATTTTTTGGGGTTTTTGTTGAATCAAAGGGAAAAGCAATTTTGGGTGCGGGGATGAGACACAGTTTTCGCAGAGGTCTGATTGGAGCAAGGTAGGCAATTGTTTTGATGCCTTAAAAGCAATGAGGTGAATAGATCAGACAGGTGAGGAGCTAAGGAGAGCAAGAAAACCTCAAGAGTTCTCCTTAAACAGATGAAAACATAGGAGATCAAACAAACTTAAAGGCAGAGCATTATAGATTATGAATTCTACCTTAACACTTCATTTGTTCAATTGCAAAAGATGAGAGAAGGAAAATGATACACATAACAAACTTACAAGTACTGAAAGAAGCACACCATCAAGACATAAAGCCACAAGAATTCCAAACAGTGCTGCAAAACCCTGGTCTTTCCTTTGCCAAAATGCTGAAGTAAAATGTACAATAAAGTCTCAAAGCCTCTTCCCCAAGAGTCCAACCCTGAAAATGACTAAGAAAATACATAATATAGGCAAGCTAACTCATTCCCTTGCCTCTAGGGGTCGAGCTCATCATCCTAGGAGCTGTTTCAACCAATTCTAAACAAAGCACTACAATCTAGGCAGTCAAAACAACTTGCCTCTATAAGGTAGGAAACTGATTCATTCATTTAATTTTCATTTTTTAGTGAATGAATCTTCTAGAACAAGTAATAAAGTGCCAAAATTACATAATGTTTCATTAATTACATCAAGAAGAGTGAAAAAATCCATCACAAGTCAAAACTGGTCAAATTGGCTTCGTTTCCTGAGCTGAAGATGAAAATTGTGGCAAAAAAACCCTAATGCGCTGCGCGCCTGAGCCCTATGCGCCGCGCGCCTTTCCACCTACTTTTGGGGCACTTCCCGGCATCCAAATTGAGCTCAGGTTCGCCTTTTGGAAATCCCTGGATGTCTACTTTCCAACCCAAGTGGAAGTTTCCAGTTTGGTGTCCATTTTCCCCTCCAAAAGTGCATTCTCCCAAGACTGCTTCCTGTGTGTCCAAAAAGGGGCAGTGAGGTCATTTTTTGCATGTTTTTTGACATTTTAGGGACCCAAAACTTGATGAAATGCCTTGGAAATAGCTGAGAATGTATATTTCATCATGAAAAATCCAAAAATGCAAACCATTTGTGATTTGGACCTCCCAATCTTATGGGTCGTGCGCTGCGCGCTACGCGTTGAGCCAAAAAACCTGTTTTTTTAATCAAAAATTTCAAAATTGACAAAATTTTTCCCAAACTTGTTGAAATTTGGGCTGGGGGTCCCCAATCAAGTACCATGCTCAGCCAAAGAGGCTTCGGCCAAAATCCAAAGACGATCAAGCTCCTTTTGTCTTTTTTGCTTCTTGACCGCTTTCTTCAATTTTGCCTTAAGACTCCTAATTCGCGCCTTGCAAACTAGGTTCCGGGCCTTGTAATGCATAGCCATGTGTTTTAATAATGCATTGTCTCTATTGGCCTTTTTCAGCCGCTCCTCCAAGTAGATGTTGACCCTCTCGAGATTAGCCTCTCGATCCTCATTTACCTGTTGCTCTAGAGAGGTGAACTCAATTTCTCTATGTTGGGCAGCTTGGCGATTCTCACGGATGTTATGTAGCTCTATGATCACATGCTGGTCCTCAAGCTATTTATTCCGCTGCTCTAGATACCTGATATATTGGGTCTTCTCTGATTCTGAAGCTGTCTCATCATCATGAATAGTAACAAAACCTGATGGCTCACTTGAAGGCCTCTCCTCATGCTTGGGCTTCTTGCCCTTATCCTGTACCTGCGGTGTTGCTGTCGAAAGTGAGGCCCCTTCCACACGAGGTGGAGATAACACTCGCTGTGCTGATGAAGTCAACGAGACCCCTTCCACCCCGGGTGGAGATAGTACTCGTCGTGTAGATGCAAATAAGGCCCTGTGGCCTCGCTGGTATGTCACATATGGAGGAGCACTTGTATGCTCAGTCTCGGGAATCCCTGGCTGGTGTGAAGGTGCTCCCTCATCATGAACTATCTCGGGAGGTGGCTGTAATGCTGCAAAGTAATCACGGGAGATGAAATCTTCCCAAGTAATGCCCTGTTGTGCCAACTGATGCATCACTATGATTTTGATCAACGCATAATGATAGATGCTCTTATGTTGATGTACTGGGCTCTTCCTTTGTACTAAAGGCACCATCCTTTCTATGTTGCGACACATGAAAAACAGAATGTTCATCATATGTACCCTTGTGAAATGCATCAACAAACGTACATGGTACGCATAGAGACGTGAGAATATGCCCTCGCAACTGAAATATCGAATGATGAGTTTCATCAATGGTGCATACTCATCCCTTAGGAATTTGAAAGGAAAAACTGCACTCAAGTGTCTTATATACCCGGGCTTGATATATGGCTCATAGTAGAATCTGTCTAACTGCTGGCGTTTACTCCATTCCTCTCCTACATTTGGTATCGCAGTGGCCCGAGCAATAGTTTCGGGTGACAAGGTGAAATTCACTCCGGCAAGGTTTACATGACCATCCTGTAAATGCAGAACAAATAAACAGACTAGTTCCCGATGAAGTTGGATTTGTGAGATCAGCTCACAGTATTCAAAGCATGATTGATATCGAAAACAATCCATTGCAAGTGGACAAGCTTGCAATTGAGCCAAAGAAGTAGGCTCCTCCCTGACATGCTGACCACTTTTGCCACCTTTGTGATACCTCCTTGGCACATTTACCTCCGGTGTAGAATCACTATCATAATCCTGCTCATAAACTGACTCGGTCTCTGACATGTCTTTGAAAACAAGATAGCTGGAATATATATGCTGATGTATAAACTGTGTGTACGATTGCTTGTAAGCTGTTCTTTTGCTCTAAGAATGCTGTGACCAAGGGGACACAAATGCACAAGGGAATATTAGGATAGGGGAAGCATTAGGGAATTAGGAATTTGGAAATAAAAACAAGGGACTTAGAAAAGGGAAGGGAAATGATAAGGATAATGTGTTTTGTAATAGAGGTGAGGGACTAGGATTTTGAGGGATTATAGTGTAGGATGAAGGAGGGAATTAATGGGGAGAATAAGGGTGAATTTGGGAATGGGAAATAAAGGGAAAGGGAGAAATAATGACAACCTTGGTTACACTCTATTTTTGAAACCCTTACAGCAATTTTTACACTAAAACCCTACAGCAATTTCATTGACAAGGAGGGCTCTCCACTTGGATTTCAAAGGCAAACATATCATGAAACATTACATTTATCTTTCAAAAACCAAGCACAAGTGATAGATGTGAGCCTACCTGCAATTTTATGCGGAGATGAGGCGAGTTCATGCACTTCTAACCAAATTTCATACTTAAAACCCCAGTGCGCTGCGCGCCTTATCCAACGCGTCGCGCGCTTGTATTTTTGCACTGCAATTTCTTCCTTGATGCGCCGCGCGCTCCTGATGCATCGCGCGCCAAGTCCAACGCGTTGCGCGCCCCTGAAACTGCTCCAACTTCCTTACAAATTCACAACTTCGCTTTGGAACGATGCTCTTCACTCTTGACATGCAAAATGAGTTGAAAATGTCATGAAATATCTTTATAAAGACTCCCTTTTGATTTTTGCTTGGTCCATGACCCATTTTGTAATGTTTTGTCGTTGACACTTTTTTAGGATTAATAGACTTCTGACCCTTTTGGTTTCCTCCTTAAATTTGATTGAAATGATGATTTTCTTTGCAATTTTTTGCAGGGATAGCTGTGATATGCTTTGGCAAAGGAGACCAAGGCTGCGCTTGGACGTTTCAAGAACTGAAATTTTTGAAGATTTTTACAAAAATGAGATGACGACTTATCTTCAAAAAATAGTTTTGAAGAAAAGTCCTAATATATCTGTATAATGATAAAAATTATTAAAGTAACCACCTATTGAGGACATCTCTCTGGCCTGCTGGTATTCTTAGACTTTGCAAAACAAGACTGACTCAAACCCAAGACCTAATGACCAAGAACCATTGTTATGACCCAAAAATTTGAAACAGGACTGTACATGACCTTTAAAGACTTGTTTTTATGAATAGACCTGAACCAGCAGTGCCAAGTGCGAGGGGAATAAGTAACAGAAACCATTCTGTCAGAGTTATGGCATGCCTAACGAAATGCAACCAATCGAAACCGATGGGACACCTAAACATGAAATGCAAAAAAGAGCTTTGATCTCTGACGGAGGAAAAACTAGACCGACTCTAACATTGGCTCCAATGGGGATGGTAGCTCCTTGGAGATGCCAAGAACCATAGATCTCTGCAAGAGCTAGACAGTGCCTTCATCCATTGGGCGATGGAGTCATTATTCCAACACAAAATTTTGAGAATTGAATGGAAAATCAAAAACCAGTTTGACTAAAACCGACTCAAAACTAAAGACTGATACGACTGACTTGACAAACTTAAACCAACTAACCTCTATTTTCAAAATTATAGCCTTCACTGTGGGCCCCAGACTGAAGATGAGAAGTTAGTATACATGTGCAATAAAACAGAAGTAAAACGATATGTACAATGATGATGAAATGAGCAGAAAATACTCAGAAATAGTATCTCTTTAACAGCCGACCATTAATCGGCCCTCCAGGACATTCATCTCCATTCATTTCTTTGAGAAGGAAAGCATTTTGGCCACGATATGCTGCGATCTTATAAGGACCCTTCCATAAGTTTTCAAACTTGCCGTGTTTTCCTTTATCTTCATTCCGGGCATCCCATCTCAGGACTACCTCATCTAGCTGAAAAGTGTCTGTTTTTGCCTTCCTATCATAAATATTTTTGATGCGCTCCTGCAATTTGGAAGTATTTTGCAATACCTCCTCCCGTGTATGCTGCAAATGAATCATCTGATTAATCCTCCGTTGCATGGGATCTTCGTCACTACCAGCTTCCTGAAGCAATTTGACTACTGGGACAGCAAGCGATGTAGGAAAGACCGTGTCTGTGCCATATACCAACTCGTAAGGAGACACGCCAATAGACTTTTTCTGACTTACCCTATCAGCCCACAAAGCATTCACCAATTTCTTGTGCCAGTTCTTTTTATTAATTTCCAGCAATTTCTTTATGATATTAACCAAAGATTTATTAGATGATTCGGCCAATCCATTGCCTTGAGGATGATGTGCAGTTGAGTGCCCTAGGCTGATATTGTATTTATAGCAAAATTCCACCATTCTCTTTGATTTGAATGCTGCTACATTATCTGTGATTAGCTTACTAGGACATCCAAAATGTGACAAAATATTGGTTTCAAGAAAAGAAATGATTACCGCATCCGTGGCCTGTCGAGTCGCAATAGCTTCAATCCATTTTGTAAAATAGTTCGTGGCAGTCAATATCCATCTATGCTGTCCTAATGAGGCCGGATGAATTTCCCCGATGAAATCCAATCCCCAATGCTGAAAAGGCGCACTAACTTCAACAGGTTTGAGAGGCAAGGGCTGTAGTTTCCGCTTTCCTTCAAAAATTTGGCATTCATGACAATTCTTGACAGCCTTAAACACATATGAAAATAATGAAGGCCAATAAAAACCTGCTCTTAGAATCTTATTCGCTATAGTTTTCCAAAACAGATGGCCCCCGCAGTCACCTCTATGAAAATCCTCCACAACTCGTTTGGCTTCCTCCTCTACCAAACAATTTAGCAATATTCCACCAGGGTCTTTCCAATATAATGCAGAATTTATTATGCAGAATTTGGCTGCTTTCAATTTCAACGTTCTACTCTTGTTTCTAGGCATTCCGGGAGGTGAAGACAAATTCTGAAGTACATATAAAATATCAGCATACCAAGGAGAAGAAAGAAACATATTAGATACTTGAACTGGCATACTCTCTTCATCTTCATCGGTCATGGCAACAATCAAATTTATGTCTAGAACTTGCAGATTTGTTTCAGCCATTAGTTTTGCAAGTCCTTGTCCTTTGATCAACTTGGTTGGTTTAATCTCCACATCATATTCTAACAATGCAACAATCCACTTACCTCGTCTTCCCTCTGGGTCGGTCTGTATCAAAACGTCTTTAATTGCTTCACTAGGAACATATGCTATTATGTGGGAATGCAGTATATATACACGGAAGCCTTTCAAAGCTTTTACAAGCGCAAGTGCTTGTTTCTCAATGATATTGTATTTCAATGCTCCGTCTCTTATAATCCGACTGAAAAAGGCAATTGGTCTTTCAACTCCTTCTCTCTTCTACATTAATACGGCTGCCAAAGTGTGCTCAGAGGCAAATGAAAACAAAATGAAGTCCTATGTGTAGTCTGGGCTAATCAAAGTAGGGGCTGAAGAAAGAGCTAATTTTACCAAATTGAATGATTTTACCGCCTCCTCGGTCCACTTTATCTGACTGTCCTTTTTCAACATATTCGTGATTTCTCTAAGATGCTCAACTAGATTTGGAATGAAGCGACGCATAAAATTAAGTTTACCATTGAATGATTGTATTTCTTTCTTGTTCCGGGGCTTTTCAAGCTGCTGAATGGCTTCAACACGTGCGGGGTCCACACGGATGCCGTCTTTTGATATGATGTGGCCCAAGAGCTTGCCTTCACTCATGGCGAAAAGGCTCTTTTTTGGATTCAGCGAAATGCCATATTTTCTGCACTTTTGAAAAACAACTTTCAGATGATATAAATGTTCCTCATCAGTCTTTGAAAATACAGTTAAGTCATCAAGGTAAACAATCAAAAATACATCTTTTTCGTTAGCGAAGGCCATGTCCATTGCGCGCTGAAACATAGCACCTGCATTCTTTAAACCAAAAGGCATTTTGGCGTAATGGAAGGTTCCCCACGGAGTGGAGAAGGCTGTTTTATCTCGATCATCTTCATGGACCAAAATTTGATTATATCCGGAATACCCGTCGAGTAATGACAGCCTTGATGCTCCAACTACTCGTTGCAATATATGATCCATCTTTGGCAATGGATAGTTATATTTTAAGGACACCTTATTCAAATTTCTGAAGTCAATACATAAACGGATCTCACCTGTTTTCTTTCTTACAGGCACCAAATTTGATATCCAATCAGAAAATCTGATAGGCACAATGATTCCTGACTTATATAACCTGTTCACCTCTTTTTCAATCGATGGTAGCAGCTTAGGATTGATCCTCCTCAACTTTTTTCGGAATGGCTTCTGATTTGGTTTGATTGGAATAGTATGCTGAATGATATTAGTATCATATGTTTTCAAATCGGAATAATCCCATGCAAAAAAATTTGCAAATGAAGACAAAAATCTGATATACTCTTCCTTTACCTTTGGTGTCAATGATTTGGATAACTTTACCGTCTTAGGATCCTGAGCCGTTCCAATATTTACCTCTTCAACTCCTTTTTCTGTTGGCTGCAATGTTGGTTTGCGGGCTACATCGTCCTGATCAAAAAGCTCCTCTAAAGGTATCAAACCTTTAGGAATCACATTATCTTTGAGCTGTAATACTTCCATCTGATTTATTTGCAACTCATTGCTACCATCATCATTTTCTGCATCCATTAAAACATTTTCGAACTCACCTTTATTTTGCAGAAAATCATTGATCTCCTCATCATTTTGGAAAACTTGCCAATGTCTTTGATTATCCGGGACAGTGGGACGGTGCTTCACATGGATTTCAAATTTATTACTTGAGTTCATAGGAATTTTTAGATTGCTGGCCGCCTTAGCAAGTGCATCTGCAATGCTATTTTGAACACGAGGCACACACGTCAATGTATAATCTGAAAATACTTTCAATATATCTAAAACAACATTCTGGTATGCCCTCATCCGAGGGTGTTTTGTTTGATATTCACCTTTAACTTGCTTGATTACTAATTCAGAGTCTCTGTACACGGCAATCCTCTTAGCATTTAGCTTTCTTAAAATTTTCAGGCCAGCAATCAAAGCTTCATATTCAGCTTCATTATTTGAACAATCAAAAGCAAGTTTATAAGAACATACCTGGACATTACTTGGTACTTTGTCTGAGACAGAAAAAGGACTACGTACCCAAATACCAATCCCAACACCATCATTACCTACTGCTCCATCAAAATCCATGGTCCATAAACCATCTTCCTCTTCTGCCAAGTGCTGAAAGGTTGCCTGCTGTGATTTTTCTATTTGCTGTCCATGACTTTTAGATGATATCTCAGTGATGCTCTGTTGTACCTGACGTTCTTTCCTTAGGAATTCTCTGAAATTCTCTGCTATTTCTGGGATATCATTTATTACAACTAATTGACTATCAATATCATTTAAACTATCTGAATACAAAACGAAAGATTCAAGATCTGTATGTACATAACTGATAGGATGATTGATTGGTTTCTCCTTGCTGGTAATCATATATTTCATTTTCTGTTCCCGGTACAACTTTTTCATTTGGCCAAACACGGGAATCGTTGCATAAGAGAAATCAAGCTTAATTGTTCCTTGCAATTTTGCCCCCCAAGATCGAGAAAGGAGCATACCAAAGCGAGGAGGAATGTTGGCCACAACAACATCCATCAAGACATTCTTTGCAGGGATCTGATCCAAACTTACAACCAAATCTTTGATTAACCCAATACATCTCACCCTGCTGGAATCAAAGGAGTAGAGATCATGATATTTCCTGGTGATATCCAAATCCAAATTTTCCATGATGGCCTTTGGCATAAGATTGTGGGAAGCGCCAGTGTCAAACATAGCATTATGCAATACAAACTCATGCAACCTTAAACTTATATAAAAAGGAGGTACTTCCGACTCACCACTTAATGCTGGTCCAAATATCAATTCCGGCTGATCATCCTCAACACTGACCATATCAGACATTGGATCAAAATTCAGAATTCTGGAGACTTTTCCTCTATAGTTGATGTTCTTCATGAGCTCAGTTAATGGAATAGACACCTTCAATTTAGAAATTTCATTCTCCAAATTAAACGAAGAAGTCTTGTCCACTTCTTTGGCTGGAACATCTTTCTTTTCAGGTTTATCCTTTGGTATGCTGATCTGATTTACCTTTTCATCTGCTGGGATCTCTTTTATTGGAATAGGCTTGTTGGTCATAGGGTCAACACTCTCTTTACCTTTCTTTGATGCAGCTGATGTTTCCTCTTTAGATGCTAGAACTTCTTTTCTCTTTTGGATGGGATTTATGGGAACATTTCTACCTCTTAGTGATAATTGGCGCTGCTGAGTGGACAATGCATGCATATAACCTCTCTGATACTCATCTGACTCTTCCTCCAAAGTGATCTTGTTTGCTAAGATAAAATCTGCATCATTTTGAACTGCTGATCTTGTTGTCTTTTCATCATCTTCAGTGATAAATGTGGGCATATTGTCGGGAGTAAAAAAATGATTTTCTTCTCCAACTGCCTGATCATCATCATCTGACTCAGGACCAACAAAATTCTACTGGAGAGGTGTCTTCACTTGCTGCTGTTGTGATGATGTGTCTTGTGTTCCCTGCTCACGCTGTTTGATCCTAAATTGTGGCTGTTGCTGACCACGAAAATTAGGATTCCGAATCTGCGTTTCGGGCTTGTCGATAGCTAACCTTTCAATCATTTTTTCTACCTTGCGAAGAACTTGGTCTGATGTAGAAGCTTCTTCCTTTATAGTAACCTTCCTTTCAGCTTTCATTCTAGCTCTCTTATCATTCAAATTTGCTTCGACACTGACTGCAATTTTCTACATCTCTTCTAAGGTGGCTGGATCTCTCTCCGTTAGTTGGTATGCCACGTCTGGATCAAAACCATCGAGGAACTTGAGCAGCGCTGATTTTCTGGTTGGTTTTAAATCATCCAGAATTGCATTGTATACTGCATTAAATCTGATACAATAGTCTTGAACGGACTCTCCAGCATTCCTTTTAAGCTTAGTATATTCGGCATTGATTTGCAGCGGATCTTTCTTCACTTCCCAACGTTCTAGAAATTGTCTTTTGAGATCATCTAATGTAGGAATACTTTTGGCTGGTAGATTTCTAAACCATTTCCTTACCTCTCTACCAAAAGTCTGCACGAATAACCTCATAGTCACATTTTCTTCATCAATTTCATGAAGATCAAAGAAATCTGCCATCTTATCCACATGCTGTTGAGCTGTGATATTCTGAGGTGTGCCATCAAACAAAGGAATTTTACTTTGATAATCTGCAGGCATGTCATTCAAAACTTGAGGCAAAGCGAGGGGTGCAAATCGAGCTGCCATTGCTTTTGGGGAATTTGGTCTAGGGGTAGTTGGAGGAGTGGGTGTAGCTGAAGTATGTGAGGTATGTAGGGGTGTATGTGGAGGGGAAACCACGTGGGATGAAGAAGGGGAATTGACTGTAGATTCTGGATATGTAATTATGGGAGAAATGGAGAGGAAAGGGGGTTCGGTCTGCTCGTGCGAGGCAAAAGCCGTGATGGTAGATACAATGTTGGCAGATGCAGCTTCTAGAAAATCAACCAGATTTGCAGCTTGAATATCTGTCTGAAGTTGTCGTAGGATAAAATTTTCAATCACTTTATTGTTTCTCTCGATTTCAAGGGCAGCAGCAAAATTAGGATTGAGAACTAGAGAATCAAGTGCACTTTCAGATTTAGTTTTAAACAGCGATAGTTCAAACCTCTCGTCAAAATCAATTTCTTCAAAATACTTAAAGATAGCCGGACATGAATGAGATTTAAATATGAGACTAGGATCTCAAGCCAGCTTGTTATTTTCAAAATATCAAGGAACAAAACAACTAGTAAGCCTATGAAAACTCTCAACTTATCATCCAAAAGCTCAGAGTTTGCAAATGTACTGGGGTGCTTCAAATGTCACTGTCAAAAGCTAAACCAGAGATTGACTGAAGTAGCTTTGATCTACTTGCACTAATGCAAAGCAAAAGCGTTTCGAAGGCTACCTGGCTAATCTTCAGGCTCCGTCTATAGCTTATGAGAGAAATGACATCAACGGACAAACCATTCTAATCATTCCCCAGTATGGTCGCCACTATGTTAACGCTCGAATTTACCCCAGGCTGAGGAAGGCAAAACTCAAGGCAACATCAAACCACGCTCAGCCTCGTAGCTAGCCCTATGAGGACAAGAGAGGGCTCTTTCCGGGTCAATCTCGGAAAAATATAATCAATAAGGCTTGAGATGACTGAAATTGTAACTAATCTTAGGCTAGGTATTAAGTGTAGAGGTTTAAAGGTGATTTTTTGGGGTTTTTGTTGAATCAAAGGGAAAAGCAATTTTGGGTGCGGGGATGAGACACAGTTTCTGCAGAGGTCTGATTGGAGCAAGGTAGGCAATTGTTTTGATGCCTTAAAAGCAATGAGGTGAATATATCAAACAGGTGAGGAGCTAAGGAGAGCAAGAAAACCTCAAGAGTTCTCCTTAAACAGATGAAAACATAGGAGATCAAACAAACTTAAAGGCAGAGCATTACAGATTATGAATTCTACCTTAACACTTCATTTGTTCAATTGCAGAAGATGAGAGAAGGAAAATGATACACATAAAAAACTTAAAAGTACTGAAAGAAGCACACCATCAAGACATAAAGCCACAAGAATTCCAAACAGTGCTGCAAAACCCTGGTCTTTCCTTTACCAAAATGCTGAAGTAAAATGTACAATAAAGTCTCAAAGCCTCTTCCCCAAGAGTCCAACCCTGAAAATGACTAAGAAAATACATAATATAGGCAAGCTAACTCATTCCCTTGCCTCTAGGGGTCGAGCTTATCATCCTAGGAGCTGTTTTAACCAATTCTAAACAAAGCACTACAATCTAGGCAGTCAAAACAACTTGCCTCTATAAGGTAGGAAACTGATTCATTCATTTAATTTTCACTTTTTAGTGAATGAATATTCTAGAACAAGTAATAAAGTGCCAAAATTACATCATGTTTCATTAATTACATCAAGAAGAGTGAAAAAATCCATCACAAGTCAAAACTGGTCAAATTGGCTTCGTTTCCTGAGCTGAAGATGAAAATTGTGCCAAAAAAACCCTAATGCGCCGCGCGCCTTTCCACCTGCTTTTGGGGCACTTCTAGACATCCAAATTGAGCTTAGATTGGCTTGTTGGAAAGCCCTGGATGTCTACTTTCCAGACCAAGTGGAATTTTCCAATTTGGTGTCCATTTTACCCTCCAAAAGTGCATTATCCCAAGACTGCTTCCTGTGTGTCCAAAAAGGGGCAGTGAGGTCATTTTTTGCATGTTTTTTGACCTTTTAGGGACCAAAACCTTGATGAAATGCCTTGGAAATAGCTGAGCATATATATTTCATCATGAAAAATCCAAAAATGCAAACCATTTGTGATTTGGACCTCCAAATCTTATGGGTCGCGCTGTGCGCGCTACGCGTTGAGCCAAAAAACCTGTTTTTTTAATCAAAAATTTCAAAATTGACAAAATTTTTCCCAAACTTGTTGAAATTTGGGCTGGGGGTCCCCAATCAAGTACCATGCTCAGCCAAAGAGGCTTCGGCCAAAATTCGAAGATGATCAAGCTCCTTTTGTCTTTTTTGCTTCTTGACTGCTTTCTTCAATTTTGCCTTAAGACTCCTAATTCGCGCCTTGCAAACTAGGTTCCAGGCCTTGTAATGCATGGCCATGTGTTTTAATAATGCATTGTCTCTATTGGCCTTTTTCAGCCACTCCTCCAAGTAGATGTTGACCCTCTCGAGATTAGCCTCTCGATCCTCATTTACCTATTGCTCTAGAGAGGTGAACTCAATTTCTCTATGTTGGGCAGCTTGGCGATTCTCATGGATGTTCTGTAGCTCTATGATCACGTGCTGGTCCTCAATCTGTTTATTCCGCTGCTCTAGATACCTGATATATTGGGTCTTCTCTGATTCTGAAGTTGTCTCATCATCATGAATAGTAACAAAACCTTATGGCTCACCTGAAGGTCTCTCCTCATGCTTGGGCTTCTTGCCCTTATCCTGTACCTGCGGTGCTGCTGTCAAAAGCGAGGCCCCTTCCACACGAGGTGGAGATAACACTCGCTGTGCTGATGAAGTCAACGAGACCCCTTCCACCCCGGGTGGAGATAATACTCGTCGTGTAGATGCAAATAAGGCCCTATGGCCTCGCTGGTATGTCACATGTGGAGGAGCACTTGTATGCTCAGTCTCGGGAATGCCTGGCTGGTGTGAAGGTGCTCCCTCATCATGAAATATCTCGGGAGGTGGCTGTAATGCTGCAAAGTAATCACGGGAGATGAAATCTTCCCAAGTAATGCCCTGCTGTGCTGTCAGGCGGAAAGAGTCGATAGTGCGGACACAACCAACCTCCCTAGGAGCCTAAGACTCTCTAGTGACAAACAAGACAAACAAGAGCAATCCTTCTCTAAACATGCATTTACCATACAAGAAATCAAGTGTTTAGATCCTACCTGTAGTCCAACGCAGTTGTAGCAGTCCAGCCTCGCTGATCCGGATGAGCTCCTCCTTCACTTCGAAACCTGCATTCACTAACAATCAAACGATTAAATAGCACTTGATAATCTCATAAAATAAAACATATTTAACATATAGACCAAGGAGTACATGAAACAACTCATAAATAACAAGTTATTGAGAAGAATGGACTCATTTGCATTAATAGGAAACAAAAGGAACAATTACAACCTGAGCCTTGGTGTTGTGGAAGTCCCTCCCAGGGTCCATCAAGAGTTCTCCTTTACTTTGACAAAGCTCACCCACTTCCAAATAGAACAAGCAAAGATGGTAATCTCTCCTCACAAGCTTCTAAATGGGAGTCCTAATTCCAACAACATCTACCCTTAGAAATGTTTAGCTTTCAACCTCCCCTCCTTCTGGCCCAATGCCTGTATTTATAGTGCTCTAGAGGAAGTTATTCAGGTCCACCATCAATGGGATAAGTCCCTCTTTGGATGGGATAGCTCCCTTATTGATGGGATAAGTTCCTCTTTGGTAGGGATACATGAACCATCTGGAGGCGCTTCATACACGTCAAACATACTTCTAGAAGCCTCTAGAAATGACCACAAGTAACTTTTTTGAAGTGAAACTTGCGCCTTTTGACCTTTACAGGGGTACGCACCTGCCCCTTTACATACAGAGCGTACAAGTACATAGTTTTTGTGAACATTAGGTGCGTATACGCAGGTAAGGTCGAGAGAATCTGCGTACCCAGAGATAAACACATTTACAAAGACTTTCTCTCTTTTTGGAGTTTGACATGGAGAGCAGAGGCATAAGACTTGCCTAGGAGGATAGCATGACTGTTGATAGAGCCATACTAACTGTAAATAGCCATGGTGACATTTTTTAGTGTAACAGATTGCCCCCTAAAGTGCGAAGCCTGTAGTAGATTAGGGTTTTGTTTTATCTAGGAAGGGTGAAGCGCTTTATCATTTCAAGGATTATCTCGTGGAGAACCTGGTCAGAACCTGCAATTTTCAACACAAAATACATGTATAAGATTATATCATCGCTGCGGTAGGCATTCCCATACTCAGATCAAAACTTTAACTAACAGACTAACTATTCTGATACAAGAATGATCTTGCAGTACATCATAATCATAGACTTTTGTAGACGCAGTATGGACGCAGCCATCTGTTTATGATTAGTCTACTAGATAATGAATACAAAACTCCTCGCAGCCTGGATAGTGGGAACTAGATCCAGGGTCTTCATTTCTACTTCCCGAATTGGTACGATTCTAGCCATGCAAATAAATGAGTTGATGTCGAACATGGTAGAAACCACTTGATTACCAGTCGATGATGTAAACTGTTAACAAGTGTGAGAGGAACCACCAGTAATGTCAATGGTTCTCAAAGTACCCAGTACAATCCATGAGATGTGAATGAATGAGTTGATGTCGAACATTTCACGGAATCCTTTGATCGAAAGTCAATGATGTAAACTGACGTCAAAGGCGAGAAACCTGCCATTGATGCATGCAGACTTCAAGGTACTGACGATTTCTAAGTCATCTCTCTAGATAATGTGCTGATGTCGATAGAAAGCGACCCGTTGCAGGCAAGCCCGCAACACGAAATCATTGTTCAAGTTGAAGAAATGTTGCTGTAAGCTGGACTGACTCAGGGATGGTCAAATGGATGACAAGTATTTTGCATATGAATGGTTTATTTGCAGAGACCTCTTGAACACATAACGACACGACAGATGGTTTGGTGACGATTGACCCAAAGTTAATACCCGGAAACGGCTGAAGACTTTCAATGTGGTTTGGTCAACTGTGAGGCAAAGGATTTCCCAACCCAGGTGAATGGAAAGTGTCGTGTCCAAGAGCAATGATAAGGTTCTTCTGTAACAAAGGATGACAAATTGGTTCATTCTTCTCTCTTTTCCCCCACCATTTCTGGCAAGTACCTCTTTATTTTTTACAAGCTTGAGGAGGATAACATATGCTTGATTATAAGCTCATCCTTCGGATGAGTCCAACCTAGTTTTGATTCGAACCCTAGGAAGGAGTGGTTCGTTACTGTTTGTAATTGAACAGGTCCTTTACTGTGAAATTTTAACAAGCCCAGTATAGGAGAAGCTCAGCGTTTTTCAATTTTAGAGAGTCTGAAAAACTTAAGAAGACTCCAGGTTGAACTTTTTCGTAAATTTGTGTCCCCCAAGCCCGAAAAAGTATAAAATAATACCTGGGAGAACCGCTTGATCTTGCGACCAAGGAGTACTTTCATGATTAGTGTCTCTGACCTGAAAAGTAAAAAGCGATCAAGGACACGTCGTTTTATTTCCGTATCGAGTTTGAAACGACAAAAACCCGACAATCTTTTCTTGTTTTTACGGTCAGAAAAGAGTTATAAGGGGACTGTCTTTTAATTCCGTTTTAACGAGTGTAAAAGAAACGCTCGGCAATCTTTTCATATTTTAGGAGTCAGAAAAGAGCTTAAAAGATGACTCTGATGTTTTGGTTCGTGAAAAATGATAATTTACCCTAAAGTCCCTTTGTCCTGCACAGAAACAACACATTACTCATACCTGTTTAAGATGGGCAAAAATACATTGAAAAACATCTTTCCATGGTGAAAAATAAACAAACTTAGCATTCATTCATCCAAAAAACCTATAAAAAGACTTTTTACCATGTCATTTTACCATTTTACTATTGAGGTTGAGAAAAGGGCTTTTGACAAGAAAACTTCCTGTGGACATTGCGGAGAATCCGACCGTCAGAATCGAGTGCCGTCTCTTTCAGGTATTCCACAACATCCTCCTCTTCAATTTCATCCGTTTAAAATTCATTTTTAGGTTTTAGTTTATTTTTTAGAGGGTTTAGGGTTTTAGGATATGTTTCTCGGGGTACGCAGGTGCCCCATGGGCGACCTGCGTCCCCCGACCTTTTTTGTATATAGGAAAAAGGTCGGGGTACGCAGCCCGCCTTCAGACTAGCTGCGTACCGCCGCTTTGTGTTCTGAACGTGGGGTGCGTACCCCGTGAAACACGCATTTTGAAACCCCAAACTCCCAATTCAACCAATCAAATTTCTTCTAATGAATTCTAACTATTGTTTTTTGGTGTGTAGGGCATTCACCATGCTAGATTGGAGAGAAAGAGAACACGAGGACGTTGATTTGGCCGCAATTGGTCATCAACCTTCTATTGATGCGTTAAAAGCATGCGAACTGTACAAATACTGGGCCATACCTGGCATGAGGGGCCAGGTGCCATTCCTTGAGTGGCTGGTTGAAAGGTGGAACATTCAGGATCAATGCTTCTACATCGGAGAGAACCAGCTCGAGATAGAGCCCTCCGACATATATTTTCTCTCTGGCTTGCCAAATAGGGGCGAGCAACTGACTCTGTCCGGGACTAGGCCGGGTGGCCAATCCCTTGCTAGCCTCCGGCTAGAGTGGTGCCACAATCAGAACCAGGAGAAAGGGATAGAAATCAAGTACATATCCCTGCCCGAACTTATGGTGATAGCCTTTACTGTTACCAGACTCTGCGGCGCAGCCGCCTTGCACATTGCCACCGGGTCCCAAATGCGGATGGCGATAGATTGCTACCGAGGCACCATTTTCAACTGGTGCGATGCTGTGTTGGCCAATATGAAGGGCCAACTAACCAGGGCAAAGAACGAACAACTGAAGACCTTTGGATATGGGCCTTTAGTTGTGAGCTTTGCCTTAGAGAGAGTTCCAATGCTGATCCCCCAGCATCTTATTGTTCCAGTTGGGGCTCCTCGGGAGCCTAAGTTGACGAGATGGATTGCGGTAATGGCCCGACATCCTGATGAGGGCGCGACAGTTGTTCGATTTCCTGATGGTTACTTTCACTGGCTAGAGAGCCAGGTCTTTGCTATTCAGGATTTTCCCTATGCCGGAATGGATTTTCGGAATGATCCGGACATGGTTCTTCCATAGGGAGAACAGTGGGACGACATAGGTATTTCATTTTTCACAAGTTTTTAAATTATGTATATTTTTTGTTTTTATATATCGCCTCAAAATTGACAGCACAAATTTTCAAAATGCAGATGTAGGTCCACGGCGTCCGGCCAACCTCCGGGCTTTTGAGAGGAGAGTACCAGCTGTACCAGCACCAACCCCACAGGATGCGGCCGCAGAGACCTTAGCCGAGCTGGAACAGGATCTAGAGCGTCTGACGGCGGGTATACCAGAGACCACCATAGATGACATTCCTATTCGACTTCAGCGCTATGTGGTCGCAGTCCCAGGACCTTTTAGGAGGTTCCTGTGTAGGGCAGCGCGGGCAGTGGTCTCGTATAGAGAGCACCACCAGTGATTGGCTAGTCACTTTTGTAGACACATATGACATTTTTGGTTTTTTGTACTTATCATTTTTGCCGATCATAAGGTGTTTTTCAACCTATGATCGAAGACGATGTATATTTTTGACACACCTATCTATATATATATATCATTATTACCGGCTTATCTTGTTTAACATATGTGATGAAATGTTTTTAAATTTACTTGCATGATTATCGTAAATGTCTGTCCAACATTCGAGAAGCAATTGCATCTGCTAATGTATTTAAAGACCTTGGAATATGCTGATATTCAATGTAATCAAATTCACGTTCCAAGAGACGCACTCTCAAAAACAACCTTAATAACACAGGATTGCTAATGGCATATACTCTATTAAGCTGTAATACAACGAGTTCAGAATCTAACCTCACTATCAAACGTCGAATTCCAAATGAAATAGATTCAGACAATAATTCAACCACTGCACTGTATTCTGCAATGTTGTTCGTCGTTTGACCGAGGCTCACCCCATGCATAGAAACTAACTCGTCAGAGGGCGAATAGATAACCCAAGCTGCGGAAGAGATATTCCGTGTACTATGACAAGCACCATCGGCAAATCCAATGTACGTTTGGAGAGGCGTCGACATCTGCAATATCAAGAGTAAAACCAAGATTAGCCAGAATAATGACAAAAAAACACACTTTCTAAGCTAAGCACACTATCTAAACTAACAAACATACTAACTAGAAAGAAAACCTAACCTAACTAAAATTCTCCATACCCACCATTTAAGCATAATACCTCTTTAGGTAAAGTCCATTTCTGGGTTTACCCAAAGAGTCCCCATCAAAATCTACCAGCTCATAGGCCCCTTTTGCTAGCTTTCGCTTTACAATGTAGGGCCCATGCCACATAGGAACGAATTTTCTAGCACCTAGCTTATCGTTAGCTTGATCATATAATAGCACTAGGTCTCCCTCCGAAAAACTTCGAGGGGTCACATTTCTATCATACTGAGCTTTCATTCGCTTCGCGTGAGTCTCGATTGCCAATACAGCGTCACGTTGAGTCTCATCTAACTGAGCTAAGTATAATAAACGTTTCTCCTCTTCGGAAGTAGCTGGGAGTAATTCGACAACCATTTGAAGTGATGGGATTTCGCATTCAATGGGTAACACAGCTTCCAAGCCATAAACTAGCTGGAAAGGAGTGAACCCTGTTGAAGTTTTCACTAAAGTTCGGTATGCCCATAGCGCTGAAAATAACATGTTGTGCCAATTCGACCGATGAATACCAATGATTCGTCGGATCATGATAACCAGAACTTTGTTGATAGACTCAACCAAACCGTTGGCTTGCGGATAATAAGGAGTAGAGCTATCGTGGCGCAAACCAAGCTGGCTTGTAAGCTCAGTCATCATGATGTTTCGAAAATGGCTCCCATGGTCAGTGATGATTGCTTGTGGGACACCAAACCTAGTTATAATGTGATTGAATACGAAAACTGCAGCTGTTTTGCCGCTTGCGTCGAATGTAGGCATCGCCTCGGCCCATTTAGTAAAATAATCAACCGCGAGGATGATATACGCATGCCCCCCGGCCGAGTGAGGGTTACAAGTAATAAAATCGATACCCCATTTGGTGAAAGGACCAACGACAATTATAGGATGGAGAGGAGCAGGTGGTGCGCGCATCTTGCGATCAAACACTTGACAGTCGTGGCACTTTCAGACCGCAATGATACAATCTTTAAACATGGACGGCCAGAAATAGCTAGCGCGCAACACCTTCTGAGCTGTGGCATACCCAGACATATGACTGCCACATGCTCCAGAGTGACAATCATTCAAAACCCTCTCAGCCTCTTCGTGAGTTAAACAACGTCGAAAAACTAAGTCTGTCCCCCGGCGATAAAGTGTATCTCCAATAATTCTGTATTGCTGGGATTGAAACCGAATTTTTCGACGTTCCGACTTTGAAGCTTCAGGCTGAAAGGTTTGGGTTTGGAGATAGATGATTATATCCCCGTACCACGGATCTAAAGTACTGATAAGAAACAAAGATTCGTCCGCAATGGACTCCTCTGCCACAGTTTCTGTGTCAGCATGCGGGAAATCACACATCAATTCCGCAAAAACTAAGGATTTCTTAGACTTGGACTTCTCGAACTCCAAGTCAAACTCTTGCAGGATAACAATCCATTTAGAGTACTTGCCCCCTAGCAGTTGTTTAGTCAAAATATAAATCATAGGGTTGCAATCCGAAATAACTGTAGTTTTACAGAGAAGAATGTAGTGACGAAAACGCTGGACAGCTTGAACGGCTGCCAGGGCCAGTTTCTCCACATGCGAATATTTTAGCTCAGTGGGGTTTAACATCCTACTAAGATAATATATCACATGTTCCGTTCCGAATTCCTCTTCTTGGACTAACACCATTCCAATAGTGGAATGCGAAGCTGCGAGGTATAAGAAGTAGTCCTGGTTGTAGTTGGGAGGATGCAACAATGGTGCATGGGTCAACGCGTGCTTAAGTGCATCAAAAGATTGTTGGGCAATCTCGTCCCAAAAGAATTGAGCGTTCTGTTTCAACAACCGTGTAAAACCCTTAGTGACCTCGGCGTAGTTTGGAATGAATCGGCGTAAAAAGTTTGCTTTCCCTTGCAAGCTTTGGAGTTGGCGCAAACTCGAAGGAGGAGGCAATTTGATGATAGCTTCGACCTTCGAGGGATCGACGCGAATGCTGGCTTTTGAAACAACAAATCCCAGCAACCGACCCGTTTCTATACAGAATACACACTTGTGGGGATTCAACCGAATGCGATAATGCCTACACCTCATAAAAATTGCTCGTAAGTGGACAAGGTGATGAGCTCGATGTAAAGAATGAGCAGGCAAATCATCGAGGTACGGTTGCACAATGTGCTTGATGTCATGAAATGCATAAGACATCGCCCGTTGAAAAGTGGCTCCGGAATTCTTAAGCCCAAAAGGTAATTTGCAGTAAGCAAATGTCCCCCATGGACAAATGAATGCCGTTTTTGGTTGATCAGCAGGTAGAATATTGATTTGATTGTAGCCCGAAAAACCATCCATAAAGGAAAACATTTCACTTCCGGCACAATCATCAATGATTTGATCGATATAAGGCATAGGATAGTTGTCTTTTGGACAAGCTCGATTTATATCCCTATAGTCGATACAGATTCTTATTGTTCCTTGTTTCTTGTTAACCGGAACAATATTCGATACCCAATCCGTTAACGGGATTGGATAAATGAAACCTGCTTTCAACAGCTTCTCGACTTCTGCTTTAATCGCAGTCGCTTTTCTAGGGTGAATCTGACGCAACCGTTGCCGGACGGGTTTAGCGTCCAGGTAGGTCTTTATTTCATGAACAACAATGGCAGGATCGATTCCTGGCATTTCCTCGTAAGACCAGGTGAACACATCGCGGAATTCTTGGAATAGGGCCTTGTAAGTTTGAATTTCATCTTCTGTACATGAGGCACCTATATGAATGTTTTCCTCAATTCCGGACTTCACTGAAATGTCAATGGGGATAGTGCGAGAAATATTCCCTAAATTCAACTCTGAATCAGGATGTTTCATTGGATTCTGAGCGTCTTTGACATATTCAGTGGTAAAAATAGATGAAAAATCGTTTTCAAAAGCATCATCCTCAGGTAAAAACGAAGATCTATGATGGAGATCTTCCCATGGTAGATCGTCTACACTTAGGATTTCGCGAAGTTGCTCGTCAGATGACACGACTTCGGGAAATGCTATCCGTTCTGAGGTTGATGTGAAAAGTGATTCCTCACTGACCACATTCATTTGGTCGATTTGGGTTGAACGCGAGTCGGTAAAAGACACGACGACTTCATAAGCAATTTCATATGGACTCAAAGGCATAGCATCACCTAATGAGTCTATCTCAGATTCAGATGGGACAATCCAAGGATCGTCGTAAATAATGGTGTCTGATGTAATCATATGAATTGATGCAAATGAAGGGTCTGCGTTGATTGGAGGGAAAGGAAAAGTTCCCAGTAAACCGTAATCTTTAACTAAACCTACGCCAACGTCCCTGTAAGGGATTGTCGTCTTACCGACATGCTGGATACTCTCTGAAGAGGCTGGGTCGGATGAAAAGTATGTCAGCTGATCAATTGTCACGATCTTGCCGTTATGTGGAAAATTTATTACTCTGAAGACCGATGAAACGACCGCTGTCATAGCATATGACCAACTTCGACCCAAAAGAAGGTTGTAGTCTAGAGGGGCATCAACCACCTCCACATCCAGACTAACGGTTTTTCCTTCTACCCCTATAGGCAATTCTTGTAGAATACCAAACGGATGGAACCCACGGCCATCAAAGGCCTTAAGGATGGTCGGGGATTGGTTCAGCGAAGGAGAACCAAGCGATATCCAACACTGAATCGACATAATACACGTGGAAGCTCCCTCATCAATTACAGTCCGATGAATAGGCCTGTTTTTGACTATCACTGGGATCTGGAAAGCCATTTGATGGGGTAGGCGCGGTGTACTATTTTCTAGATCGAAGATTATCAGATTCGGGTCCTGAACATCAACAGCTCCGATAGCCGACAAAAGTAATTTTCGTTGTGCTGGGCATGATTGCAGCACTTCTAAAGCCGACATTGCTGAGGGTGAAACAGCTAAGTCCTCAACAATGTTGTAATTCTGGGCCGCTCTCGCATGTGGATTGAAAGTAGACCTTCGAAGAACACCCTTGGCGGGTGGTTTGATTACTAAGTCCGGGTTAGGTTTTTCGATCTGTAGTGGATCGGAACCAAGAGCTGAGGTTGATGGATTAGAATGAGAAGATTCTGGTTCCTTACCATCAACAGGATTCTTACTACCATAATCTTGCGACCGAGTCGCAATCCTCACATGAGACATCATAAAAATGGGTTCTTCACTGGCAGTCGAGGAAGAACCTATCATCTTACTCTCCTGCTTTGGAAATGGATCTTTCAACACAGCAGGAGTGGGAGAACCTTTGACTATTTTCACAACCTCGGCCCGATGAGGGCAATCTCTTGTAAAATGATCCTCTTCACAAATAAGACAAGGATATCAAGGTTTGCGCTTTTCGTCATTGGTTTCCGACTTTTCTGTTTTCTCCTTCGAAGCCTTGTCTGCTTTAGCCTTCTTCTTTCCTTTCTTCTTTCCACCGTTTTTTGATTTGGCCGTAGATGACTCTACAACGTGAATATCGGCGGAAAGTTCAGGAGAAGACTCTCCTGTCGGGGAATCAGGCAAGGTGATTATAGGAGTAGTAGAATTCTTGGAAGATTTCTTCTTACTCTTTGTGTTCACCGTACCAATCATACCATCAGCGACATGAGATCCCGAAGGAGCAGCAACAATTTGATTCGATTTTGGAAGATCTGGGATCTTCTCGTGTAACGTACCCGACTGAGTATAAACTAAGTCAACGTACTGCGCCTGAGCAATGACTTGCTCCTCAGTAACTACTCCGGCTTTAGCGACATCTTCAGTAATCTTCGGTAATAATGATTTAACAAACCATTTAGCTAAGATTTGGTCCGGAATAAAAACTTTCACTAACCTTCTTCGACGTCTCCACTCATGAATGTGATCAAAAATGTACGTGGACGTCGATTGTTTTAGTGAAGTTAATAACTCCGTGCCGTTATCCTAAATGACCGGCAACTGAAAGTGAGTTAAGAACGAGGTAGCTAACTGGCTAAAATTGTAAAAAGAAGCCCGTGGCAACTCAATGTACCACTTGGCCGCGAGACCAATGAGTGTACGCTGGAAAAGACGTAAGCGGATCGAATCATCCGAGATTGAATTTGAAGCACACCAGAGGTGGTAAGTCATCACGTGATTGGACGGATCCTCTCCAGACTTACCTTCGAACTTGGGTATATGACTGGGCAACTTATTTGGCATTGGCGGCCAGAACGGAAGATATTGAATTGGATCGTTAGTTAGGCGCGTCAAGTCTGGTAAATCCAAAGCTGCGATAAACGGTAACTGTCGGTTAGGATCTCTAAAACTCTAGGTCACAAGACCAGTTTCAGGAGGAGGATATCCAGGATAACTAGGAACAGGAATCGCATTAGGGATATTATATCCTCCTGGAAAACCAGGATTAACCGGACCGTACTGGGGTTGTTGAGGTTGTTGATAAGTGTACCCAGGATACGGTTGATACTGGTAAACCGGCTGCTGGACAGCTTGCCCATATTGGTACTGTCCCTGGTACGGTTGATGAACAAATTGAGGTTGAGTAGTGACAACCGTACTTATACCAGGCTGACCTACAGGCATCTGAACCGTGGTTTGAATCGTAGATCCAGACAACGGTAAAGATGTCTGAGGAGTGGTTACAGAGACAGTAGAAACAGGAGCTGTCGATACTCCAGAAGTAAGTGCGGCAGATGTTGCGGTAGTTGCAGCAGCCGTTTAAGATGGAGTACTAGGTGCAATTGGCGGCTGAGTAACTACCGAAGTTACAGAAGTTTGAACATTTGAATGGACAGGTTGCGGTTGCTGGGGTGGACCAGAAACTACGGGTTGTCCAGCTTGAGGTAACAACTGTATACTTGGTTGCAACACCTGTTGACCTTGTGATGGATCCCACACTATCATTCCAGGGTATTGACCCGTAACAGGTTGAGGATACTGGGATCCATAACCGGATTGAGGATAGGATTGATAACTGAAAGGTACAGTTCCCATACCTTGAACATATGACTGACCTTGAGGTGGTTGATAACCTTGACTCGAGTATTGACCTTGAGGTTGATAACCTTGGGGTAAATACTGATACTGGGGTTGACCTTGACCTTGAGGTTGATACCCTTGAGGTTGATACCCTTGGGGTTGATATTGATACTGAGGTTGACCCTGGGGTACATATTGAGGCTGGGGTTGACCTTGAGGCATGTATTGCACCATAGGTACATACTGACCTTGAGGCTGCCCCCCAGACACAATTTGTGTACCTTGAGGTTGCTCCCCAGGCGTTAATTGAGGCTGCCCCCCAGGCGGTAATTGGCCACCTTGAGGTTGAGAAATGGGAACTGAACCTGACATCATGTAAATGTCTCCTACACCCAACGATTTATTACCATTGTTTCCAGCTAATAACCCATGATCAATGGGTTGAGGAGATGCCCCCGCAAAGGTACCAGAAAGTGACTGATACCCGGTGGGAACAGAAGGACCGCCGTGTAAGAAAGATTCAGGAGATTGAGTGAACACGGACGACTGACCAGACATATTTACAGGAGTATAAATACCTCCAGGTGGAAAAGGAGTACGAGGTGTAGAAAAACCTATCCCTGAGTTGTCTAAATAATTTGTTAACGAAAGGTACCAAGTAGTACTTCTAGGAGGACTGTAAAAGATAGATTCACGCTCCCTGAGCTCAATAGTAGGTTGATCTTCAAGGGTAGATACACCTAATTCTTCCTCTGGAGCAAGTTCTTCAATAGCTATCAAACCAGTAGGAAGATTTTCGGTGATGACTCTTTCTACCCTGGGTGAATCTGGTACACTAGAAGTTGGAGTAACAGGTTCAGATATTTCAGGTTCTTCGCCTATATCACTAGTATATGAAAAACTACCAGCAAGCTCAGAAACTGTAACAGATTCGGGATTATAACCTGTCTCTAGACTTTGGTAATCTGGATGGACTACCAAGGAAGATTCTCCTTCTTCAGGTGAACCTACTCTACTGCCACTAGGAGGAGTTACAAGGACCTTCAATCCTTCGTACTGACCCGGGACGTCTTCAGGAGATCCACCCCGCGATCTACGGAGTTTCCTCAACAAATCAGTTCCGGTAACAATCTCAGGTGACTTGCCTCGAAGTCTACGGGATTGTCTCGGTAATTCCGCCACAGCTAAAAACTTTTAACTACTACACACGAAAACAAAGTAAAATCTCAAATCAAACCACCTAAAGTCGTTAAAGAACCAAACAAATTTGAATCACACGCCTAAAGAATCTAGGGCGTCAAACCAAGCACAAACAGTAGCCTTCCAGACCGAAAACGCTAGTTGGAGATGAAACCCAACATCGCCGGATTCAGTACAGAAGTGGCAGGTGGAACAGTTACCCCGGCAACCTGCTTAATGAATAGACCGGCATAAGTTCCTCCACTTTAACCGTCTCGAGTGAAGTGAACCCCCCGGAAAATCTAAGTGAGTCTAGCCGACGTCTGCTCCAGGTACAATGGGATCTTCCCTCCACCGTCACCTCGGTAGAATCCTAAAGATAATGGTCACTAAGGTTACCAATCGCAACAAATGCACCTGGGGGAACAATCTACACTCCGACAGCACGCAAGGGCAGAGTATCAAGCTCAATCCCCTTGCCGGTTCCTTGACAATAATCCAAGGTTTACCGACAAGTGACCCCTGGCTCCTCGACAATGGTTAATCCGAGGTTTACCGTTTGTATTACGTGCGTGTCTGGCGTCGTTCCCAACGAGGGAGGATTGATCCCCTCACTGGTTCGGACACGAGCTCGTGCTTCTCCTTTAAGAGGAGCTTTCCCAGAGTACAAATGAGACAATTGGATTTATTGTATCACAAGATAAGCTACTTGTTTGGTTTTGTTGTCTTGGAGAGTTAATTACTCTCCTACTCCAAGACACTAGCCTGATCTAAATTGGTGTTTCAGAGCCCTAGTAAATAAAAGTTACTACGTTGATTTTACTTTAAGCGTTAATTTTATGTTTTTTCTTAAAGACAAAAGGTAGCGGAAATGAAACCAATGGTGTGTAGACTCGACTCGCAACCACTACAAAGATGCACTTAAGATGATTTACGCTACTTTTCTCTTTCAATGAAACTCCTAACTAAGAGAGTTGGAAAATGCAAATTTTATAGAAAACAACTTTCTTAGTAAAGACAATTAAAGAAACAATTCTCTTTATCTTTCCAAGCATACAAACATGACCACTCCTTACGTGCACGAAAAATTCTTTTTCTTTCAAAATACCCCAAAGCTACTTGAAACAAAACTTTTCAAAGGAGATGTTTTTGTATTTTTTCTTATTTAATAAAGCATATAAATCTATTTTAACGAAAATCAATCTCAAAATCTATAAAATCTATGAAAAATTGACTCACAAGCAAATCAAAAAGAAATTTACTCTAAAGCAAACCTAACGAGGCAAAAGCCTACAAGGATGATTCTAGGTTGTTTTACTTGACCACAATCAAGCCAAGGACCAGCTAATGCAGAATCAAAAGACCAGTCAAAACAAAACTCAAATCTTTTTGTTCTTTTTGTAAAATGGAATTCAATACTCAATCAACAAGCACTTCGAAATTTGCCAAAGAGACAACTCAAAGGTAAGTCGCTCTCACAGGTAGACTTTATGACAGGTCCGACTCCTAAGAAGGTTGACAAAACCAGAGAGATCTAAGGCTTGACAACTTCTACCGCCAAAGTCACTACAGGACCTACTCAAAAATCAAACCCTAGGGCTTAAACTTCTATGAAATCCACTAAAACACTCAATGCTATCGAAACAAGTTCAGGTGAAGATCTTTGACAGGAGACTAATGGATCTGGGCAGTAAAAACTAAGAAAAAGCAAAATCTAAGAGGAAAAATGTAAAAAATGGAATTTCTTAATTTTTAGCAGGGTACGCAGGCAAGCTGTTAAGACAGGTGCGGGCCCGCTCTGTGCACACAGCAACAGTGCGTACAGGTACGCACTGTGCAATACTCAGAGGGTGCGTACTACTGGAAAAACCAAGAAAAACTAAATTCAATCTAACCCTAAGCTAGCCCACCCAAATACAAAGTCACAGAGCCAAAAACCAGAAAATAAATGACTTTTCTCAGATCAAAGTTGCATACAAAGGAAAAAACTTTCACATCAATGGATTCCCCAGTGGAGTCGCCATTTTGTCAGGCAGAAAGAGTCGATAGTGCGGACACAACCAACCTCCCTAGGAGCCTAAGACTCTCTAGTGACAAACAAGACAAACAAGAGCAATCCTTCTCTAAACATGCATTTACCATACAAGAAATCAAGTGTTTAGATCCTACCTGTAGTCCAACGCAGTTGTAGCAGTCCAGCCTCGCTGATCCAGATGAGCTCCTCCTTCACTTCGAAACCTGCATTCACTAACAATCAAACGATTAAATAGCACTTGATAATCTCATAAAATAAAACATATTTAACATATAGACCAAGGAGTACATGAAACAACTCATAAATAACAAGTTATTGAGAAGAATGGACTCATTTGCATTAATAGGAAACAAAAGGAACAATTACAACCTGAGCCTTGGTGTTGTGCAAGTCCCTCCCAGGGTCCATCAAGAGTTCTCCTTTACTTTGACAAAGCTCACCCACTTCCAAATAGAACAAGCAAAGATGGTAATCTCTCCTCACAAGCTTCTAAATGGGAGTCCTAATTCCAGCAGCATCTACCCTTAGAAATGTTTAGCTTTCAACCTCCCCTCCTTCTGGCCCAATGCCTGTATTTATAGTGCTCTAGAGGAAGTTATTCAGGTCCACCATCAATGGGATAAGTCCCTCTTTGGATGGGATAGCTCCCTTATTGATGGGATAAGTTCCTCTTTGGTAGGGATACATGAACCATCTGGAGGCGCTTCATACACGTCAAACATACTTCTAGAAGCCTCTAGAAATGACCACAAGTAACTTTTTTGAAGTGAAATTTGCGCCTTTTGACCTTTACAGGGGTACGCACCTGCCCCTTTACATACAGAGCGTACAAGTACGCAGTTTTTGTGAACATTAGGTGCGTATACGCAGGTAAGGTCGAGAGAATCTGCGTACCCAGAGATAAACACATTTACAAAGGCTTTCTCTCTTTCTGGAGTTTGACATGGAGAGCAGAGGCATAAGACATGCCTAGGAGGATAGCATGACTGTTGATAGAGCCATACTAACTGTAAATAGCCATGGTGACATTTTTTAGTGTAACATGTGCCAACTGATGCATCACTATGATTTTGATCAACACATAATGATAGATGCTCTTATGTTGATGTACTGGGCTCTTCCTTTGTACTAAAGGCACCATCCTTTCTATGTTGCGACACATGAAAAACGGAATGTTCATCATACGTACCCTTGTGAAATGCATCAACAAACGTACATGGTACGCATAGAGACGTGAGAATCTGCCCTCGCAACTGAAATATCGAATGATGAGTTTCATCAATGGCGCATACTCATCCCTTAGGAATTTGAAAGGAAAAACTGCACTCAAGTGTCTTATATACCCGGGCTTGATATATGGCTCATAGTAGAATCTGTCTAACTGCTGGCGTTTACTCCATTCCTCCCCTACATTTGGTATCGCAGTGGCCCGAGCAATAGTTTCGGGTGACAAGGTGAAATTCACTCCGGCAAGGTTTACATGACCATCCTGTAAATGTAGAACAAATAAACGGACTAGTTCCCGATGATGCTGGATTTGTAAGATCAGCTCATAGTATTCAAAGCATGATTGATACCGAAAACAATCCATTGCAAGTGGACAAGCTTGCAATTGAGCCAAAGAAGTAGGCTCCTCCCTGACATGTTGACCACTTTTGCCACCTTTGTGATACCTCCTTGGCACATTTACCTCTGGTGTAGAATCACTATCATAATGCTGCTCATAAACTGACTTGGTCTCTGACATGTCTTTGAAAACAAGATAGCTGGAATATATATGCTAATGTATAAACTGTGTGTACAATTGCTTGTAAACTGTTCTTTTGCTCTAAGAATGTTGTGACCAAGGGGACACAAATGCACAAGGGAATATTAGGACAGGGGAAGCATTAGGGAATTAGGAATTTGGAAATAAAAACAAGGGACTTAGAAAAGGGAAGGGAAATGATAAGGATAATGTGTTTTGTAATAGAGGTGAGGGACTAGGATTTTGAGGGTTTATAGTGTAGGATGAAGGAGGGAATTAATGGGGAGAATAAGGGTGAATTTGGGAATGGGAAATAAAGGGAAAGGGAGAAATAATGACAACCTTGGTTACACTCTGTTTTTGAAACCCTTATAGCAATTTTTACACTAAAAACCCTACAGAAATTTCATTGACAAGGAGGGCTCTCCACTTGGATTTCAAAGGCAAACATATCATGAAACATTACATTTATCTTTCAAAAACCAAGAACAAGTGGTAGATGTGAGCCTACCTGCAATTTTATGCGGAGATGAGGCGAGTTCATGCACTTCTAACCAAATTTCAGGCTTAAAACCCCAGTGCGCCGTGCGCCTTATCCAACGCGTCGCGCGCCTCTGATGCGCCGTGCGCTTGTATTTTTGCACTGCAATTTCTTCCCTGATGCGCCGCGCGCTCCTGATGCGTCGCGCGCCCCTGAAACTGCTCCATCTTCCTTACAAATTCACAACTTCGCTTTGGAACGATGCTCTTCACTCTTGACATGCAAAATGAGTTGAAAATGTCATAAAATATCTTTATAAAGACTCCCTTTTGATTTTTGCTTGGTCCATGACCCATTTTGTAATGTTTTGTCGTTGACACTTTTTTAGGATTAATAGACTTTTGACCTTTTTGGTTTCCTCCTTAAATTTGATTGAAATGATGATTTTCTTTGCATTTTTTTGCAGGGATAGCTGTGATATGCTTTGGCAAAGGAGACCAAGGCTGCGCTTGGACGTTTCAAGAACTAAAATTTTTGAAGATTTTTACAAAAATGTGATGACGACTTATCTTCAAAACAGAGTTTTGAAGAAAAGTCCTAATTTATCTGTATAATGATAAAAATTATTAAAGTAACCACCTATCGAGGACATCCCTCTGGCCTGCTGGTATTCTTAGACTTTGCAAAACAATACTGACTCAAACCCAAGACCTAATGACCAAGAACCATTGTTATGACCCAAAAATTTGAAACAGGACTGTACATGACCTTTAAAGACTTGTTTTTATGAATAGACCTGAACTAGCAGTGCTAAGCACGAGGGGAATAAGTAACACAAATCATTCCGTCAGAGTTATGGCATGCCTAACGAAATGCAACCAATCGAAACCGATGGGACACCTAAACATGAAATGGAAAAAAGAGCTTTGATCTCTGACAGAGGAAAAACTAGACCGACTCTAACACAGTGTAGGTCTGCCTTTTCTCCTTGAGAATGTCTGCCCCCCCTGCCTCTGAAATATCTTCCTCTTCCTCTTCGTCCACCTCTTCCTTGTAGAATCTTGAGCAGGATGCTTTTCTTTATGGGAAAGGCACACAGTCTCTTCAGAAGATTCAGGGGCTGTCTTCTTTCCAAAGGCTTTCTCTCTTTCACCAAAATTTTTCACAAGAGAGTCAAAGGTTATATCTTTAAGATTTCCATTTTCTTGTAAAGACTTAAGATAATTGGAGTAGGTAGGATAGAGTGCCTTGAGAAAAGCGATAAGAGGGATATCCAGCTCAACCTTAGTGGAATTGATATCATGCATTATAGACTTTACTTCAGATGCAAGAGCAAGAGGATCATTATTTTTCAATTCAAGCGTGAAGAGTTTAATCATGAGCTGAACAAATTCAAGTGCAGAATGTGAGTCATAGAGTTCTTTCAGCTTTTGTAAGGCTTCAAAGGCAGTTGAATATGACGAAATATGGTGACTCACCTCTTCATTTACAGATGCTGCGATTAATGCATAAGCTTTGCTGTTCTTGTTTTCCCAAATGACGAGCTCTTTGTCTGAGGTAGGCTGTACTGGGTCTTTGTCTCCTTCTCCGACACATACTCCTTTCCACAACTCATTGAAGATGAGGGTGTGTTTTATCATCCGGGACCATTCAGGATAGTTCTCCTTGCTAGTGAGAACTATTCCTACCATAGAGATGATTGAATGCATTCTGAAAAAAAAAAAAAAAAACCTTTTGCTGATAGAAAAAAATACTTCTGCTGATATACAGTGAAATTGTACTCAAAAGGGCAAATTTTTTTTCGAATACTTTTATGCACTATGTTTCTTCAAATCCCTCCAATGTTTATAAAATGATCCTCATATAATACATCCAACATATTCCATCCATTCAATGCATTCAAATATCTACAAACTCAGTTCATAACGCATTTAAATGAAAACCATAATATATATATACTGGTCAATGTAACCACAACGCACATATATATATACTGGTCAATGTAACCACAGCGCACATATAACCACCGCTTTAATATATATATATATATATCTCTCTCTCTCTCTCTATATATATATATATATAAGCCACAACAACACGCATTAATTCAGCACCGCTATCTCAAATAAAACCATATAGCACACAGCTTTAGCGCACATATAAACCACCGCTTTAATATATATATAAGCCACAGCAACATGCATTAATTCAGCACCGCTATCTCAAATAAAAAAAGAGCACCGCATACCATGTCATTGTCGAGAGCCTCGTTCTGAACCATACCATAAAATACGTGGGGAGCTTGATTCAATACATGGGCTGGCGACCTGCATAAGCCACCATTGATTCAATACGTGGGCCGGCAACTGCATAAGCCACCATTGATTCAATACGTGGGCACCGTTAATAGAACATCCACTGGCTGTCAAGTCTTTATGTTGCAATCGACGTTTTAGCAGTTTGTAATGAATAGCAGCTTCAAAGCTTATTCCGCTGCGACCGGGGCAGCACCACCATTCAACATTTCAAGCAGTTAAATCATTAAATCATTCAACACAGTTAAACCACAGTGCAGTTCAATAGGGTTAAACCACAACGCAGTTCAATAGGATTCAAAGGGACAACGTTACCAAACATTCAACGTTTCAATAGTGAGTTTGCAGCAGAGGCAAAAGAGCTGAAGGTCGCCAGTTCAGGTCCGGGCAGCGCCACCATTTCGCTGAGCCACCATTGAGCGGTCGATACCATCGATACCATCATTCAACGTTTCAACGATACCATCACTCAACGATACCATCATTCAACGTTACAATAGTGAGTTTGCAGCAGAGGCAGCGCGTTATGGACAGAGGTGAGTTTGCAGCTGAGGCAGCGCTGGAAAGGCAGTGCATTATGGACAGAGGTGTCAGGGGTCAGAGAATATGAAACGGTTTTGGAGTCTGAGCATATGCAAAAAAATCATAAATAGAATATGTCAGGGCAGCACAGGTGTGGCAGACAGAACTATAGAGAGCAATGGAGCAGATCAGGAGTTACAAAGACATAAAGGGTAAACAGGGAGCTGGCTCTGATACCATGTCAGGCCAAGCAGTAACTCCGTTAGGCAGAAAAGATGATTCAATTTATTACATTAGGTAGCTATTGTTATATACAAGAATGTGACTGCTCAGTTCATCTTCTGATGACTGTTCACATTCTGGATTCACCCAACCGCAGAGGATTAGGTGTCAACATAGGGTTTGCTTTTACTCGCAAAGTTGTCCAAATGTCGGTCCATGTCACCATTTAGTTGAGTGTACAATCATTTAGAGGGTTGTCATCATCATGTCAAGTTCCACTGGGTCATTTTCCACCTTGTTCATGCTTCAGTTGTGCCTAGGTAAGGTTCATTTCCCTCTCCTAGGGTTTTGAGGGTAATTTCTCTTGGATGATCAAATCATCAGCAAAACTTGTATCCTGATGTTCATACACCTTCCCCTATCCTTAATGTACCTTATTAAACAATTCCCTTCACTGAGATCCCCCAAATTCCTCATTTTCGCACAAACCCTAGTTTCTTGCTACAACTTGACAATTTCTAGGCTAGGACTGTGTTTTGCCCTTTTGGACCCCTTCCCCTCACTCAATATTTGAAATTCCACTTTCCCCTGCTTCCTAACATCCCTCCCTACTTCCAAAAATTTTCTCAAGAATTTAGAAGCCCCTTATCCCTTTCATTTCAATTCATTTCGACAAAATCCCCTGTTACAAACATCGGGATAGGTTTTACTCCAATGATGTTTCTGAGCAAGGAAAGATGAATTTGGAAAAACTGAGAGAGGTTTTCATCCAAAATACGCCAAATAAGAAAAAAATCCTTCACTTTTTACACAGGTGTCATGGTTTTAGATAAATGTCAAAAATACAGTTGCCTCAGGAGAATTGATGTACCTCTGAAGTGACCTTGGGAAAATCAAGTTTTCTCCTAGCTTGGTTGGCCAAATGACTTGCTTGATGAGTCAAATAATAACTAGACATGAAGATATTTCCAATGAGCTATCATGAGCTCAATTTGGAGTTGAGGAAGACCTTCAAAAGGTGACTGCAACAGCACTTTGCCTTTAGGCAGACTCATTTGGCACATTTTGACCAGTCTTGGGAGATTTGATTTTTGACATGGCAAATGAATTCCAAATTGAAAAATTACAGTTGGTTTGGAAAATAGACTCAATAATATTTCCAATGAGCTATCGCACACCCAATTTGGAGACTGAGAAGGCCTCCAAAAGTCTCCTGCAAAAAATGCTACGCATTGGGTTTGGGGCGCGACACATTGGGTCACTGGCGCGACGCATAGAGCAGGCGCGGTGCGTTGGGTTTGAGGCGTGGCGCATAGATCTGACAAGCCCAATTTTCTCAAAAAATCCCTCAAAATGCCAAAATCACTCAACTCTTCTAGTGTGCAAGTAAGTCAAGATCTTTTCCTTGTTAGTAAAGGAGTTTTTCTTAAAGTTTATGGCGGTTGTGTAAAAGAAAATTCAAACCCTAATACCTTGCAATTTCTCAAAATCCATTGCCTAGGGATTGTACTTATTGTTTTGCTACCAAGTCTATTCTTCCACCCCCTGACTTTTTCACTCTTTCATTCATTTTCTCACCTTATTCACCCATTCCCCAACTCCCATATTCAGTCATCCCTATTCCCAATCCCCATTTTCCCAAATCCTAAATACAAATCCCCAAACCCTAAATATCATCCCCTATACCATTTCATTCCCTAAAACCCTACAGCTAGCATCAAACCCTCTCCTCATCAGTCCCACTCATCCATGATGCTAAAAAACATGAAGGCAAAACCGGTAGGCTGCCAAGAGGAGGAAAATCAAATTGACCACACTTGAGCAAGAAATTCAAGTTGATCGTGAATCTTGGCTTGAGAGAACAAAATGGCACTTAGAAAAGGATGCTAGAGAAGGCCAACAATGAGAAAAACATGTTGAGGCACATGGCCTACCATTACTTGGTGAAAAACAAAAGTTGCAAGACAAGAATCAGGAGCTTGAAGGCAAAGTTGACGAGGGCATCGAGGAGGCGAAAGGAGAAAATAAAATTCAGATATTGGCTGAGGCTTCCTTGACCCAACACAACACTTGATGGAGAAGACTCAGCCCAAATTTCAAAAAATTTGGGACACTTTTTGCATTTTTGAAATTTTTGGGCTAAAACACATAATTTTCTGCCCTATGCGCCGCGCCACCTAGCGCTCGCTTTTGATGGGAGCCTCCAAATGACAAAAGCTCAGAATTTTAGATTTTTCATGAAGAAATATTCTTGCCTATCAATGGTTAAGAAATTTTGACAGGTTTTGAGCCCTCAAAAAGGTCAAAAATACTCAAAAAATGACCTTACTGCCCCTATTTTGATACACTGGAAGCAGGGTTGGGAGAACTGAATTTTGGAGGGGAAAATGGGGGAAAAATTAAAAAATTCCACTTGGGTTGGAAAGTAGATAGGCAGACCTTTCCAAAAATCATGCTTGGAGCTAATTTGGACATCGGAAAGGCCTCCAAAAGTGGGTCCAAACAGGCGCTACGCATAGAGGAAAAATTGCCAGTTTGACCAAGTATTGTTCTGTTTTTTGCCCAGCTTTGGCCAGCTTGAATTTTTCATTTTCTTAATGGAAAATTTGTGATGTAATTTAATGTACATTGATGGATCATGATGTAAATATGTCAAATTTTCACTTATGGAGGTAGATTCATTGGTTAAAATGTTGTTTGAAACTGAATGAATCAGTTCCCTTGTTTCTAGAGGCATGCTGTTCCACTGCCTGATTTCTAGTTCTCAGTTTAGAATTGGTTGGAACAGATCCTAAACATGTGAGCTCGACCCCTAGAGGCTAGGATGAGCTATGGTTTGTCTATATTATGTAATTTTTCAGTCATTAGCATGGTTGGACTTTTGAGAAAGCCTTGAGCTTCATTGTACACTCATATCAGTATTTTGGCTAAGGAATTGAGACCAGGGTTTGCAGCACTCTTTGGGATCCATGTGGAAATTTGTCTTGGTACAATGCTTTCTTTTGTAATTGTGAATTTATTTATGTGATTGTATGCCATTATCTCTCTCATTTCTTCTCAGCTAAATCAAACAAGAGTGAAAGTAGAATCCATTGAAATTGCAGTGCTCTACTTGAGGTTTGTTTTAGTTTCTTGATGTTTTCGGCTGTTTGGAGAGGATCCATGAGTTTTCTTGCCCTCTTCAGCTCCTCACCTATCTAATCCTTCCGTCTCATTCAATTTGAAGTGCCAAAAACAATTGCCTACCTTGCCCCATTGAGACCTCTATAGGACTGAGCCTCATTCCCCGCACCCAAAATCTGCCTTTTTCATCTGAGCCAACAAATCATCATTTTATTCAATCAAACCCTTGCACACATATACCTAGCCTAAAATCAGTAACTAAATTATTCACCTCAAGTCTTTAGTGATTATAATTTTTTCAGATCGACCCGGAGAGAGCCCTCTCCTGACCTGGTAGGGCTAGCTACCAGGCTGAGCATGGTTTGATGTTGGCCCTGGATCCTACCTTTTCATCCTGAGGTAAATCTAGGCACTAACACCCTTTATCTCCTCTTTTGTTCCTTTTAGTTGCGGAGGGTCTGAGTTGTTTGATTCACCTTGCCATTAGAAGAGGAGAATATAAAGGCATTGAAATCGCCATAAACCTTTTCATTACACATCTACTCTTTGTGGACGACATCTTATTTTTTTGTGATGGCTCCTGGGGTAAATTTCTAAGCTTCAGTCAATTATAGATTTATTCCTAAAAGCTACAAGAACATGTATTAACACACAAATATCTTCTATTACTCAAAATGGTCTTTCTGAGGCTGAGCTAACTAGATCAATATCCTTTTTTCTCTTTGTTGTCATGCCACTAATGGAAAACCTTAAATACTTGGGGTTTCGCTTGAAGCCAGACTCCTACAAAAAATCAGACTGGAAATGGTTGGTTACAAAAATTGAAAAAAGAGTCAAGCACTGGAGTTTCAAGTGGCTTTCTTGGGCTGGGCGATTTTTCCTCATTAAATCGGTTTTACAGGCTATTCGAGTTTACTGGATTGCTCTTTCATGGGTTCCAAATGGTATCCTTTCACAAATTCGGAAGATCTATGGTCATTTTCTTTGGGTAGGATCAAAAGTGGAGGATGTACTTCCTTGGGTGGCCTGGGAAAAAATTTCTTGCCCTAAAGAGAAAGGAGAGTGGGGCATAAAGGACCTTCCCTATTTTTCTCGCTCATTGGAAACAAAATCGGGATGGATTATTTTAACGAAGAACAATTTATGGACTTCAGTGATAAAAATAAAATACATTAATCCCATTGATTTGATGGCTTGGTTGAGAGCTCTAGAGACGTCTCATAGAAATTCTTCGATTATTTGGAAGGCTACGATCAAATCTTTTGATATTATTTTTGATGGGTTATCATGGTTGGTTGGCAGTGGTATTAGTGTTCGTGTGGGAATTGATCCTTGGGTTGGTTGTAATGAGGCCTTCATTCTTCCTAGGGGCTTGGTTGAGTCACTTGTTGTTAAGGGGATTTTTTTCACTCAACCATATCTCACATGAAGAGTCTACTACTTTTTGGAATCAGGGTTGGAAGTATGCAGAGGCTTTAGAGCTTGAGCCTCAGTGGATGGGGGCTTGGATGGATTACATAAAGGAACTTTATATATCAAATGTTTGACTAAAGGATAGGGCTGATGATATTCGTTGGGTAAACTCTCCCAATGGTTTATATGCTCCGAAATATGGTTACATTTATCAAATGGAAAGAAGGTTGGGGGATGCTCGACATTGGTGGGCTAAGTCTCTGTGGAAGCTCAATAGTCCTCCTAAATCTAGGCTCTTTTTCTAGTGCATTCTCAGGAACAAAGTCCAAACCTGGGACAACCTACAAAAAAGTAAAAAACATGGCCTTGGTTGGTGTGCCCAGTGCAAATCCTCTGAAGAAAGATCTTATCATCTCTTTTTGTCATGTTCTTTTTCCTCTAAAAATTGGGAACATTTCTTAAAGGTAATTGGTATTGCCTCAAATTTGTCTAGGAACTCTATGGAGACTACTTGGTAAAACTAGCGGGTTCATACTTCTAATCCTCATTATTGAAATATTCCTTCGATTATCAGCTGGGGAATTTGGGTGGCTCGGAACAAAAGAATTTTCAGGGATCAACCGTTAGACCCATATGTTATAGCTATTCAATGTGATTCCAATTATGAGTTGATCCCTCACAACATTCCTGCTACTCCTCAGAATATTCAGTTGAAAACATTAGAGCTGATATACCATGGGCTTATTTTGATGGGGCTTTTGATGCCCACAATCACTATGGGGCGAGGATCATCTTACACTTGAATGAACATAAAATCATAAAGGATTCTGTGGGCATTGGGCTTAGTTCGAATAACTTTGCTGAACTGTTTACCTTGAAAATTCTCTTATGTTGGTTAAGGCAGATGGGGGTGCTTTCCACTCAGGTTTTTTGTGTCTCTCTGAATGTGATCAACTGGGAAAATAATGTGCAGCACTATCAAAATATTACTCTAACGGCTATATTAGATGACATTTTATTTCTTAAAACAACCTTTGATGATTTATCATTTTGTCACATTTACAGGGAGAGGAATATGACTGCAAATTATCTCTATAAAAAAGGTTTACAACAGGTTTTCGACTCTTGGAACATCACTGACTCGGACCACGGGTGGGTCACGGTTTTTGATTAGGATCCTTATTTATAAACTCTTCTTATGGTATCTCAAATTTTTGTTTTTTTCACTAATAGGCTCTTTGGGGGCTAGTTATGGCTTATTGACATGATGTTGATTATGTATAATTCTGGTTCTGGACTTGTCCTGGATATGTTGGTTTTTTTTGGCTACTAGTTTGGGCTGTTTTCTCCGATCGTTCGGAGAGGCCCATTTATCCACTCTTCCTCATTATGCTGTTGTTTTCACTTACTGTGTATGATGAACTTAGAGACTGTTCATGAATGCTTCAATGCATCTACTTTGTAACTTTTTATTTACTTAATAAAAAATTCAATTATTATATTATTATTATTATTATTATTATTATTTTTTTATTTTTATTTTTTTTTTTTTATTTTTTTTTTTTCTGCGGAAAAAAAAGTATCATACAACACAACCATATCATAAACATCATATATATGTGACATATATTTTAGGTGGAAATACATAAAGGGAAAAAGCCACCAATCTTCTTATTTTTATTATTCTTTTTCAATCTCAGATTACATTAGTTCACTGACACCAACTAGTAGGAGACTTCTATCCCCTTTTCAATGATATCCAAGCACCCACTTTCAGGAGTTCCTACCGCTATTTATTTTGTAGGCATCAACTAGCAGGAAGCACCCACTCCCTCAAGTCAATTTTTCTAGCACTAGCCAACAGGAAGCATCGAATCCCATTTCTTCCTCTAGCACTAGTAGATCTCCCTCTCATCACATTTTCAAACTGAACCCTAGAAATATTCATAGAATTTTGATTATATTATGTTCTCTGGCATGATATATGCATTCTATACTCAATACTACAATATGATAAATACAATTAGCTTTCTGACCATAACACAATACTTAGATATTTCATTCTTCTTATCAGTCAATCATTCCACCATACAACCTTACTCATGACTCGACCCATGCACTTTTGAATCACTAACAATATCATAGTGTATGTAGACTTGGTTTCTATAAATATCGACCTTATCAATACATTCTTCATGTACAAATAAATCTTATATAATATTTTCTTGAACATTCAATAGGACAATCAACATTTTCACAATAATTGCTATGTTTTTTACAACTTTTGTGCCCCCAAATAACAAGGGCATCAAACCTTAATTTTATCCCTGGTAATTTCATCATTGATGGTATCAATTGGAATCGGTCATTAAAATGTGGTTTTACATTTGGTAATATCGTTGTTAGACCAAATCGACAAGACTATGTTCATAGAGCCATGATTGGGTAAGTTTCAGTTTCTCAAAGTTAGTCTGGTGTTGCACCCTTTCAAGAATTCTTCCAAAAATAATCCTCAAGCCATACCTCTGTGGCACACTAAGAAGTTTTCCAACAAATGATGGACCCATTTCCATCTCTCAAATACTATCAAACACAATACTGTGCAATTTCTTAACCTCCACAAACCCTTTTTTTACTGACCTTATGCAACGTGTTGTGAATTTTCTCCTCCAGTAACAAACATATTTTTTTCTCCCAAGATCCATCAATCGCAACCATTTAAAAAAAAAACCTCTGCGAACCTTTTTACTGAACCTCTATAGTGTGGTGATGTGTCATGCTACCTCATCACCTACCATGTCATGCCATGTCATTTCTGTGCTGAGTTGTCCTCGAACTAGTTTCCACACCATTCTCATCATCCAATCACATACCACCTCATGTCTCTATTGCCATGTCCTCTTGGTACGAAAGAGAGGCCCGAGGACTTGGTGTAATTTGACTAATTCCTTTGTTAAATTTCTGGGTCTGGGTGTTGGATTTCCATCACTTTCCAAGACCTACAAAATTAGTAACCATGGAGTTTTCTAGCCATGTGACCACTGCATTAATACAACTCCATATAACTTTTCTAATTAGAAACCTTCATGGTGTGACATGCTTCAATCAACGGGGAGATTTCCTGTCTCAGATTTTGTTAACCATGACTCCCCACTCCACGCCTTCATGACTTCTTCGACCAAAATATCTATGACCACTTGTACAATTGGGGTCAAAATCTTATGTATGTTTATTGGATATTTGACTCGTTGTCTATTAGGTCCCTATACTACTAGTGTAGCTCATTATTGTTATTAGTGAAACTCCCTTATTGTATGTTGTGCCCATGTAGTCCCCATATTGTTATTATTGTGTCCCATAGAATCGCACTATTGTTATTGTTGTTCCCTTAGAATATTATTGTTATGTCGGCTCGAATTATATTATGGCCCCTTAGACTCCTATATATAGAAAGGAGGTCTTGCCATTTGTATCATCGAATAATATTCATTTGTGTACTGTAAAGGATGTTTCCCACTCAAAGAGGCCTATTTTGAAGTATTTGATCTATCTCTTCTTCTATTTTGTGCGCTGGTTTCATAACATTTGGTATTAGAGCTTTGGATTCTAGGGTTTCGTTGCTTCAAACCAGTCATCGTGGAATTTTCACTATAAGTTTTTTTCTATGAAGTTTCAAAAGCTCAAATTAAAACCCATTTGGTCCGAAATCTTAATGAACCTCGTGTCTGAATTTTAGATCTTGTTTCTCTATATTTTCAGAGATATGATCCCATGAAGTTAGGGTTTTTACAGGCTCCCGAATTCCATCTCAAATAGGTGACTTTGGGAAAATCATCATAACTTTATATATGAGCATCAGATTCCATTTATGAAAAAGTGACAAAAATAAGACAAACTGTAGTTTGTTGGGTATCATTTTCAGGGCCGAAGGTTGAAACAGTGACATGTGGCACTTCATACAAGTTTGCTCCACCGAAATAGTCTATAATCAGGTCATCATTGGAGATTGGGAATAACTCTTTCTTGAAGAATCCAATGTCAATTAGACCTATGGGGTTAGAAAGAGGACTCAAAGGGCCACCACAAGATAAAATTTGAGAACTTAGAGATATGAAATTACATAGTTACAGTTGTGTCAAGATCAAGCTCCTAAAAGCAAGAAAAAGAGATATGAGGATGTTATGAAACCAGCTCAAGAAAAGATAGAAAAGATAGATCAACGCCTTAGAATTCAGCCTCTTCGAGGGGGCAACCTCCTTTACATTACATAAATGAACAATTCTTGGATGATACAAATGACAAAACCTCCTTTCTATATATAGGAGTCTAGGGAGTCACAATAGAATCCAGCCGACCTAACAATAATAATATAAAGCCACAAAAATAACAATAGAGGGATTCTATGGGGCACAGAAATAACAATATGGGGGTAATAGGGGCACAAAAATATAAATAAGGGGTATAACTACAATAGTAATGGGGTAATCACTAGTATTATAGGGACCCAACATGCCCCTCTCCTTCAAAAAAGTGTTGTCCTCAACGCTTGAGTAGTTCTGGATACTTCTGCATAAAATTCTCATCCTCCCATGTGGAATCTTCAACGGATAAGTTCTTCCACTTGATAAGATACTCTGAAATTGATCGATTTCGTAGCTGTTGAGTTCTTGTTTCTGTGACTGCTTCTGGTTCCAATATAATTTTTCCTTCCTCGTCAAGTTCTGGCAATATTGTTTGAATTGGGAGCTTGTCACCTATAACCTTCTTTAAACATGAAACATGGCAAACTGGGTGCAATCGAGAAGCTGCAGGAAGCTCCAATTTGTATGCCATAGTACCAATCTTTTGCAACACCTTGTACGGACCATAATACTTTGGTGATAATTTATTATCCTTCTTAGCTTGCTTTAGGGACATTTGCTTATATGGTTGTAGCCGTAGGAATACCCAATCACCTACATCAAAACTTCTTTCACTGCGATGTTGATCTGCCTGTTGTTTCATTCTATTTTGTGCCAACACGAGGTTATCCTTTAAGAGTTGGAGGACTTGTTGTTGATGTTCGATGTGATGTTCCACTGCCTGAACCTTAGAATTTTCTCTTAAATATGATGTGATGGATGGTGGTTGATACCCATAAAGTGCCATAAATGGGGTCATTTTTGTTGCTGTATGGAAGGAAGTGTTATACCACCATTCAGCCAGAGGCAACCATTTGACCCATTGTGTCTGTTTATCAGATACAAAGCAACGAAGATATCCTTCCAAACATTTGTTTACTATCTCAGTTTGCCCATCAGATTGAGGATGATAAGATGAGCTATGAGCTAACTGAGTACCAAGACAAGAAAATAATTCTGTCCAAAAATTTCCAGTGAAAATGGGATCTATGTCACTTACAATAATCTTTGGGTTTCCATGTAGCTTTTGAACTATTTCCATAAATGCAGTAGAAACTGTATTGGCTTTAAATGGATGTGATAATGCACAAAAGTGTGCATACTTGGTAAGTCTGTCAACTACCACCATGATGACACTCTTTCCCTCAGACTTGGGTAAACCTGTGATAAAATCCATTGAAACCTCCTCCCAACGTTGGCTTGGAATGGATAAAGGTTGTAATAGACCCGGTGTCTTAATTGTTTCAACTTTATTTTGCTGGCAAACCAAACATTCCACCACAAATTTTGAATATCTGATTTAAGGCCATCCCAAAAAAATTCCTTCTTAACCCTGTGGTAAGTTTTTAAAAATCCTGAGTGCCCTCCTAAGGGAGAAGTGTGCAATTCCATAAGAATCTTTTGTTTTAGCTGGGAATTCTTACAGAGGTATAAGTGATCTTTGTACCATAACGAATCATTTTGCCAGCTAAATGTATCAGAAGTACTGGAATCTTGTTGTAGCTTTCGAATAAGTGCCCACACTTCTTCGTCATTCTTCCATTCCTACCTTGCTTCGTTTATCCAATCTGGTTGGATAATAGAAATGGCACACAACAATGCTTCCACATCCTCATCCTTTCTTGAGAGTGCATCTGCCACCACATTTTGCTTCCCTTTTTTGTAGATGATTTCAAAGTCATAACCCAACATCTTTGTGACCCACTTTTGTTGCTCTTCAGAGGATAATCTTTGTTCTAAAAAGTATTTAAGGCTATCATGATCCGTTTTTACCTTGAAGTGTCTTCCCATTAGGTAGGGTCGCCATTTCTTAAGTGCATGGAGTATTGCCAACATTTCCTTCTCATAAATAGCTTTGCTTAAAAACTTTCCCTTGATTGGACGACTTTCAAAAGCAATGGGTCTTTCATCTTGCATTAGAACAGCACCAATTCCATTTCCTGAAGCATCACATTCCACAATAAAGGTTTTTGTGAAGTCCGGTGTAGCTAAGACCGGTGCTTGGCACATTGCCTCTTTAAGATGTTCAAAGGCCTTTTTTGCTTTCAGAGTCCATGAAAATGAATCTTTCTTCAATAATGTTGTTAGAGGTGCTGCTATTCTCCCATAATTCTTAACAAACTTGCGATAATACCCTGTCAACCCAAGAAATCCTCGCAGATGCTTTATGGATGTGGGGATTTTCCATTCCTTAATGGCTTTAATTTTGCTAGGGTCTACCTTAACTCCTTCATGAGATACAATATGACCCAAATATTCCACCTCCTGGACTCCAAAGAAACATTTGGATCTTTTTGCATATAATTGTTTCTCCTCCAATAGTTGTAGCACCCTGTCAACATGTTCAACATGATCCTTCCAAGACTTGCTATAGATTAGTATATCATCAAAAAATCCTAACACAAATTTTCTAAGGAATGGTTTGAAAATTGAATTCATCAAACCTTGAAATGTTGAAGGTGCATTGGTAAGGCCAAAAGGCATGACCAAAAATTCATAATGACCCTCATGAGTTCTAAATGCCGTTTTCGGAATGTCTTCAATCTTCATTCTGATTTGATGATATCCCGAATGAAGATCCAACTTGGTGAAGTAAATTGATCCATGCAATTCATCCAGTAATTCATCAATAACAGGAATGGGGAACTTATCTTTAATAGTGAGCTTGTTGAGCTCCCTATAATCCGGACACATGCGCCATGATCCATCCTTCTTGTGCACCAATACTACTGGAGCTGAGAAAGAACTTTGACTCGGTTGAATTATACCAGCCTCTAGCATTTCTACAACCATATGTTCAATTTCACTTTTTTGGACATAGGGATATCTGTACGGCCTGATGTTTGGAGGAACACTTCCTGGAATCAGATGAATAGCATGATCATGATCACGCATAGGTGGGAGACCCTTGGGAGTCTCAAATACCTTGGAATGATTGTCCAGGACTTTTTGGAGATCTGGAGAAATAGATGATTCCAATGTGGAAACATCTAGCGAGCATAATTGTGCAATTACACCTCTTTGTTCCTTTTTTAGAAGCTTTGTCATACCATGAGAGCTGATTATCTTTCCTGGTTTCCCTGCAATACCCCTTAATTCAACTTCCTTTCCTTCCGTAGAAAATTTGATGAAAAGTTCTTGAAAATTAAAAGCTATTGTACCCAAGGATTGTAGCCATTGGACTCCTAGTACAACATCCACACCTCCCATTGGAATGGAAAGCATTGGGCTAGTCAATACATATTCTCCCATGGATAGCTTGATATTATGGCACTTTCCAGAGCAATTTATTGTTCCTCCATTTGCAATCATCACTTGACACTCTGGTGCTGGATATAGGAAGCAATTCAATTCTTTTGCTACCCTACAATGAATAAAATTGTGGGTGCTTCCTGAATCAATCAACACTATTACCTTTTTCTTCTTGATTTGTCCTTTTATCTTGATGGTTTGAGGAGTGGTAATTCCCGCCAATGCATTACAAGATATGGTCGGATTTATTTGTTCTTCATCTAGGCTTTGTTCCTGAAGTATATCTTCTTCTTTTGACCTTTCTTGCTCCTTTTCTTCTTCCTCTTCACAATCTATGTAGAATAATTTCTTCTCAGCACACTTATGACCTTTAGTGTATTTGCTATCACAATTGTAACAAAGCCCTTTTGCTCTTTTTTCTTCCAATTGTTGTGGTGTCAACCTTATAGGTTGTGGAATACTAGGGGCAACAACACTTCCGTCTTTATAGTTGTGAGTGGTATGCTTCCTGGTTGCCATAATTTTGCTTTCCATTTTTCTTGCTAACCTGAATGCCTTCTCTAATGAATCAGGTTCCCAAAGGCGAACATAATGTTGGATATTATCCTTTAAAGACCCTATGAACACATCAATCCTATGCTCCTCTGGAATATCTTTTACCCTTATGTTCAATTTTTGGAACTCCTCAATGTGCTCCATTACTGAACCCTTTTGTTTGAGACTTATCAATTGGCTAAAAAAAGTGTTGCTTTTTGTATCTTCATAATGTGCTATCAATTCTTCCATAAAAATTGCCCAAGTGATAAATTGTTTACGAGAGCAAAGCCATTGATACCATACAAACTGATTTGGTTCCAAATATACAGTTGCCATACGTACCTTTTGTGCGTTTTGCACATTATTGAGATCGAAGAATTGCTCCATCTGTAATATCCATGTGGCGGGATCCTTGCCATCAAACTTCCTCATATCGATTTTTGGAATATGGTGATTCTTCGATCCAAAATTAGCGTCTATGGAATCATGATTAACATTTCTTTTGTTCTCATCATGAGTTTCCTTTACTACCTTTTCACCATTAGTGACCCTTTCTTGTAGCAACTTCTTCAATTCTTCCATGTCTGTCTTCATATCTATCTTCAAATCTGCCATGTCTCTCTTCAAATTTGTCTTCGAATCATCCATCTTAGCTTCCATGCCCTTTAGATTCTTTATCTTAGATTCCACGCCATTTATCTTAGATTCCACGCCACTTATCTTAGCTTCTGTTAGCTTTTGTGAGCGTGACATTTGTTGCACTTGTTCTTGTAATTTTGATATATCATGTAGCATTTCTTCGTCTTCTTCATGGGTCATGTTAGTGTCGGTCTTGAAGCCCTCCATCAGTGATCAAAGCTCTTTGCATTTGCATAGGTAGGTGTCTCATCAGTGTTAAGTTTTGCATCCCGTTTGGCATGCCATAACCCTTATGGAGGAGCTGGTTTATTTATACCCCTCTTGGTTTTGCTGGATCAGGTCATATCAGTCATTAAGCTCTTTTAAGCTTGTCTTGTTTTGTCTTGAGGTCAAAGGTCCTAGGTCTAGGGTTTTGGTCATTTATCTCTGCAAGGTCATGTCTTTGAAAGTCCTTGAGTGTCCAGCGAGCTAGAGGGAGGATTGTAAACATGTTTCTTTGAAATTTTCATCATGTACAGTTCATTTTTAACCTTGGATTTAAAAAATCTGTTTTTAAAGCCAAGGTCATGTCAAATTTTTGTAAAAAGAATGAAATTCCAAAAAGTCTTCAAAAGGGCAGCAGTAACCCTGGTCCCCTTGCCAAAGTCCCTCAGATGATCTACCTGCAAAAAGAATCAAGTCAAAGCACTCAATGAGTCAAATTCAGGATAAAGGAAACCAAAAATCAGTGTTATAAAGTGTCAAAAGAAAAAACATTAGAAAGTGGGTTTGTAAATGAAATTTTTTCAAATGAGACTTATAAAAGCCCAAATTCCCTCCTTTCACTCTCATTGTGCATTCTAACGCTTGCAAGAGAGATAGAGAGAGTGATTGAGAGAAAGGAGCGAAAGAGGAGCAATTTCGGGCAGCAGAGAGGGGCGTGACCCGTCGAACCAGGTGCGTGACCCGTTGGGTGGTGCGCGACCCGTTGAGAGCTCTTCCGCAGTTCAGAAAAGTAACGTGCGCGACCCGTTGGGAGGGGCGCGACCCGTTGGGCGGCCTGCGCGACCCGTTGAACTGTTTTGCTGCAAACTTCAAACAAAATTACCCAATCTTTCTCCAAGCCACAAATTTGTTCGAGGTAGGTGGTCTAATCTTAAAAAGCTTGTTGGTTATGAATGGTGGATGTCTTGAAAATGTTTGAATGATCAAATCATGCAAGTGAAAAGACAGTATATGGCTGCAATGTTAATGAGCAAATGGTGCTAGGGTTTATGTTGTTTCAAGTTATTTTTCCCTTTGGTTTGTTTCCCTCCTTTCCCTTTCACTCACATTTATATGTTCATCTCTTTTCCCATATTATTTTACAAATAAAATGCAAATCTTTCCCCATCCCTAATCATTAAAAAATGAAAACCCTACCCCTTTCCCAAAGCATACAAAACCCTAATTTCCCTCTACCATATACATGTGTAAACAAAGGAAAAATTCATGTGAAAACAAAAGAAAATGTTGATGAATATATCAGCAGGTTTTGTGTATGGTTTCCCTATTTCCCCTATTGATACATGTACGCATATTCCCATGTTCACTTTCATACATGTTTTTTCCCATATGTGATGATCTTTGCAAATGATTTCCCAATTACAAATATGTGTTCCTATATGCATAATGATTTGCAAAATTTCCCTTAAAAATTCCCTGTAATATTTATATATTCCCATTCCTTGTTAAAAGATCCCTCCCCTAACATTTCCCTCATGTCTTTTTCCCCTTGAAACAACATAGAGTTTAGCACTTTTTGCAGGCAGAGACAACAGTTCAGTTTGTCCACTTTGCTCCTAAACCATGTCAGAAACTGAAACTTATGAGCAAAGTGATGACCATTCATCATCTACAGAGGCTGAGGTACAGAGGAGGCCTCGTAAGGGTGGTAAGGGTGGACATCATAAATGAGAGGAGCCCACCTCTTTGGCAGAATTACAGGCCTGTCCTATGGCAGTCACTTGTTTTCGGTACATGTCTTGTTATGAGTTCTGTGAGAGGATTTCTCGGATTCAGCACCATAGAGAGTTGGCCCGCTTGTTTGTTTTACACCTCCATGATGGACATGTCACTCTGGCAGGGGTGAACTTTACATTGACACCCGAGGTGATCTCACAGGCTACAGGGATACCGAATGTGGGTGAGGTGTGGCCTAAGCGTAGGTTGCTAGATTTTGTTCACTTTGAGCCCTATGTCCGGCCACCATTCGTGAGACATTTGGCGGGTGTTTTTCCATTCAGATTTCTCCGGAGCGAGTATGCTCCCATCATGAGGCTTATTATGCATTATTTTACCTGTGAGGGTAGATTTTCACAGGTGTACTCATATCACATTCGCCTTTTGATGCATTTCACCCGAGTGAGGATGATGAACATCCCGGTCTTCTTCTTTCATAACATTCAGAGGATGGTGCCCATGTTGCAGAAGAAGACCCCGACCCAGCAGTACAAGAGCTTATGTCATTATGGTTTGATTCAGCTCATAGTCTCACATCAGTTGACTCAGCAGGGCATCTCATGGGAGGAGTTCATCTCCCGTGAGTTTTTCACAGCACCACCCCAGCCACATCCTGAGGTCATTCATGAGGAGGGTGGACCGTCTCAGCAGCCTGATATTCCGGTCACTAGACATGTTGCTTCTTCACCTCAGCTCACATATCAGAAAGGCCCGAGGGCCTTATTTGCAGCAGCTAGGCGAGTACTATCTCCACAACAGGTGGAAGGGGTCTCGCCTTCATCTTCAGCTCAGCGAGTGTTATCTCCACATCAGGTGGAAGGGGCCTCGCTTTCTTCACCAGCACAGGTACTACAGAGGGGCAAAGAGCCCATGATTCATGAGGGTCCGGTGATTGATCTTGAGGCCAGTTCTCCTAGCCAAGAGGCGAAGGAGATCATTCAGCATTTCAGGGCTGAAAATGATGTTTTGCAGAGGAGACTTGAGGGTGCCCAATGGACTATCACTTACCTGGAGCAGCGGAACAAACAATTGGAGGAGGAGAAAGCACTTGATGAGCTATGGAGGATTCGTAGCGACCGAGTCTTGAACCGTAGAAGACCCGGTGATCCATTGCCTGCTGACCAAGAGTCTATGCTCATTCAGGAGAATGCCCGCTTGGAGAGGCTGTTGGCTAAGGCCAACCAAGAGAAAAAGCTGCTGAGAAACATGAAGAATCACTATTGGGCAAGGATGCATGTATGCAAGGCCAAAATGAAAATGTTCCAAAGGAGGTTGTCCGAGGCTCTTAGGTGGAGGAAGAAGACCAATCCACTCCGTATCTTGGCTGAGGCATCCATCAAAGATCATGGCACTCACTAGCTCAGCCACAGCACAAATCCCAATTTTTTTTGAGAATTTTGGGTAATTTTGGCATTTTTTGGAAATTTACAGGTTTTGGCTCCTCAACGGGTCTCACCCCCGGTGAGACCCTTTGTCATGGCAGCTCCTTTTTGCAAAAACTCAGCATTTCTAGATTTTTCATGCAAAGTTACATATGCCCATGGATGGACTTGAGTTTTTATGGGGTTTTGGGCCTCCAGAAGGTCAAAATACATGCAAAATTTGACTTTCTGCCCCTTTTTTGAGTTGCAGAAAGCAGTCTTGGGAGAATTGAGTTTTGACTGGACAAATGACCTCCAAATTCAAAAATTCCAATTGGGTTGGAAAGTCGACTCACAGGCCTTTCCAACAAGCTATCCTGCACCCAATTCTGACACATGAAAGTGCCCCAAACAGAGCTCCAAAGGGGCGCGACCCGTTGAGCAGGGGGGCGCGACCCGTTGAGCAGACTTTGCCAGATTTCACTGTACAGCTCGGAAAAACACAGTTTGACTTGGTTTGACTTTTTGAGGTTTAAGATGATTATCTTTGATGTAATTTTGGTAACTCTAAGACACTTTTACTCTTGTTTAACACTTCTAGAAGATTCATTTATGTAAAGGGTAAAAATTGAATGTATGAACTGGTTTCCAAGTTTATAGAGGCAAGTTGTTTTGACTGCCTATTTTCTAGTGTCTAGTTTAGAAGTTGTTGAAACAGCTCCTAGGATAGTGAGCTCGACCCATGGAGGCAGGGAAAGAGGTTAGATCATCTATATTATGTACTTTCTTGCTCATTTTCATGGTTGGACTCTTGAGGGAGAAGCTATCATTGTATATTTTCACTGTATCTCTGCAATTTTTGGCTAAGGAAGACCAGGGTTTTGCAGTCATCTTTGGGATTCTTGTGGACTCATGTGTTGATGGTGTTTTTTCTCAATGTTCTTGTAAGATTTGTTATGTGATTCATTTCCTTTCTTTACTGCTGCACATTAAACAAATGAAGTGTTAAAGTATGACTTCATGCTAGCCATGCTCTGCTTTTAAATTTGTTTAATTTCCATGTTTTCTACTGTCTAAAGGGAATTCAAAGTCATTGTTTTCTCTCTTTAGCTCCTCTTCTTTCATTCCTGATCATCCATCTCAATTTAAGGCATCAATACTGTTTCCTACCTCGCCCCAAGGAACCCCCTGCTCATCCTCAATTTGCCACCAAAAACCCAAAAAACCCCAAATCCACCTTTTTAATCAGTTTACTAGCCTAATATCAGTGTTACCTTGTTGGTCATCTCATCCCATTGAAGATCTACCGAGATTGACCGGAGAGAGCCTTCTCCTGCCCCGTAGGGCTAGCTACGAGGCTGAATGGTTTGATGTAGCCTTGAGGTTTACCTTTCTCAGCCTGAGGTGAAATTTCAAGCGCTAACAGGTCATGCTAGAGCTTTCAGGTTCCTTACTAGGTGTTTGCATTTTCTTTCCTCGGGGCATCAGTTACCGATAATAATGCTTTACTATGCCCTTTGAATTCCGTTAAACCAAGCTTACACAAAATTTTAAAAAAAAACTACACACCTTTTTTCACTTTATAGAAGCCTGATATTGAATCTGATGTATCTCTGTAATTTCAGATCATCCAATTCTGAAATTGCTACCTGTAGTATCCTTCTGCGTCCTCTTTCCAATGCCACAAGTCTGAGCCAAATTGGATTCTCCAAGGAAGAGTTATGTGAAATCTCCCACAGTGACTTGTTTTTAGACTGGTTCAATAGAGCGAACTTGTACGACGTGCCACGAGTCACTATTTCAACCTTTAAATCTGAAACACACACAAAAGAAACTAAAGTCTGTCCTCTTTCTGTACCTTCTTACGAAATTTAAATACGATCCCCAGAGAGAAAGTTATGATGATTTTCCCTAGGTCACCTGTTTTGAATGTAATTCAGGAGTCTGCAAAAAGACCAACTTCCTCAGATCATATCTCCGCAAATATCGCGTGAAAAGCTATGAAATTTGGACCCAAGGTTCAGCGCGATTTCTTCTCAAATGGGTCTTTTATGAGACTTCTGAAACGTCACAGAAAAAAAGTTATAGCGAAAATGCCACAATGACCTGTTTGGAGCAGCGAAACCCTAGAATCCAAAGCTCTGATACCAAATGTTATGAAACCAGCTCAAGAAAAGATAGAAAAGATAGATCAACTCCTTAGAATTCAGCCTCTTCGAGGGGGAAACCTCCTTTACATTACATAAATGAACAATTCTTGGATGATACAAATGACAAAACCTCCTTTCTATATATAGGAGTCTAGGGAGTCACAATAGAATCCAGCCGACCTAACAATAATAATATAAAGCCACAAAAATAACAATAGAGGGATTCTATGGGGCACAGAAATAACAATATGGGGGTAATAGGGGCACAACAATATAAATAATGGGTATAACTACAATAGTAATGGGGTAATCACTAGTATTATAGGGACCCAACAGAGGAAGTTTGATGGCAATGATTCGATAACTTGGATACTACAGATGGAGCAATATTTTTGATCTACGTGATGTGTAACTATTACAAAAGTTATGTATTGCACATTTATATTTATAACCAAATCATTTTGTATGTTATAGAGGGTTTTTTTCTCGTAAACTACTTGTCACCTGGTCAATTTTCACAGAGGAAATGATATCACATTATGAGGATACAAAGAGAAACACCTTCTTTAGCCAATTATAAATCTCAAACAAAAGGGTTCAATGGAAGAGCACATTAAGGACTTCCAAAAATTGAATATAAGGGTAAATTATATTCTAGAGAAGCAGAGGATTGATGTCTTCATAGGGACTCTAAAGGATAACATTCAACACAAGGTTTGTCTTTGGGAACTTGATTCATTGGAGAAGGCATTCATGTTGGCAAGAAAAATTGACAGAAAAATTATGGCAACAAGGAATCCTACCACTCACAACTATAAATATGCAAGTGTTGTTTCTCCTAGCCTTCCACAACTTACAAGATTGACACCACAACAATTGGAAGAAAAAAGAGAAAAAGGGCTTTGTTATAGTTGTGATAGAAAATGCACTAAAGGTCATAAGTGTGCTGAGAAGAAATTATTTTAAATAGATTGGGAAGAGGAGGAAGAAAATGATCAAGAAATGTTAAAAGAAGAGGATATACACTAGGAACCAACCCCAGAGAAAGAAGAAATGAATTCGACCATATCTTGTAGTGCATTGGCAGGAATTACCACTCCTCAAACTCTCAAGATAGATGGACAAACGAAGATAGTGAAAAAATGTTTGGAAGGATATCTTCGTTGCTTTGTATTTGATAAACAAACACAATGGGTCAAGTGGTTACCTCTGGTTGAATGGTGGTATAACGCTTCAGCAAAAATGACCCCATTTATGGCACTTTATGGATATCATACACCATCCATCACATCATCTTTAAGAGAAAATTCTAAGGTTCAAGCAATGGAATATCGCATCAAGCATCAACAACAAGTCCTCCAACTCTTAAAGGATAACCTCACTTTGGCGCATAATGAAATGAAACAATAGGAAAATCAACATCACAACAAAATAAGTTATGATGTAGGTGACTGGGTATTTTTATGGCTACAACCATAAAAAAAATGTCCCTCAATCAAGCTAAGAAGGATACTAAATTATCAACAAATTACTATGGTCCTTACATGGTGTTGCAAAAGATTGCTACTATGGCATACAAATTGAAGCTTCTTGCATCTTCCCGAGTGCACCCAATTTTCCATGTTTCATGCTTAAAGAAGGTTATAGGTGACAAGCTCTAAGTTCAATCAATATTGTTGGAACTTGAAGAGGAAGGAAAAATCATAGTGGAACCTTAAGCAGTCGCAGAAACAAGAACCTGAAAGCTAAGAAATTGATCAATTTCACAATATCTCATCAAGTGGAAGAACTTGCTAAATATTTCACATGGGAGGGTGAGAATTTTATACAGAAGCATCCATAAATACTCAAGCGTTGAGGATAAAATGTTTTGAAGGAGAGGGGAATGTTAGGTCTCTATACTACTAGTGTAGCCCCTTATTGTTATTAGTGCAACCCCCTTATTGTATTTTTGTGCCCATGTAGTCCCCATATTGTTATTATTGTGCCCCATAGAAGCCCACTATTGTTATTGTTGTGCCCTTACAATATTATTGTTATGTTGGTTCTGATTATATTGTGACCCCTTAGACTCCTATATATAGAAAGGAGGTCTTGTCATTTGTATCATTGATAAATTCTTCATTTGTGTAATGTAAAGGAGGTTTCCCCCTCGAAGAGGCTTATTTTGAAGTCATTGATCTATCTATTCTTTTATTTTGTTAGCTGGTTTCATAACATTTGTTATCACCAAAATAGGACCCTAATAGGCTACTGATCAGACTATCTCGGTGTAACTATTTCAAACCAATCTTTTAGCTAAGGCTTAGCCTCCTCAGCCTGAGAGGGCTCTCTCAAAGGGTTAATGATTTAGATTAAAGATATGAATAGATGGCTAACTCTATGGTTTGTAATTGTATATGTTTATAGGTTGAAAGATGAAGACTGGATACCATTGGGCTATGGAGTCAAAGTATGTTTCAGTACCACATCAAGATCATCTTAACCTGAATTCAGGGCATAGAGAGTTTTTATGCATCAACAAAACAAAGATACAATGCAAGGAAACATACTTTATAAATACATGAAGGAAGTTAGAGCATGATTGATGAGTTATAAGTAACATGTATTCATACCACTGCAAGTAAGTGAAAGAGGAAAGCCATGAGACAATATGACATTAAAAACTCTCTTTGAATCCTGAATAGTGAAGCCAAAGCATTCTACCTATCATGGAAGTCAAGGCATTATAGAGTTCAAGTGCAAAAATGAAAATACAAAACAGTGAAACATAGTTAGTTTATCTATGAAGGAAGTCAGAGCATCATTGATGAGTTCTGAGTATCATAACTAAACACCACTGCAATGTAAGTATTGGAAGATGCCATCATAACAAGAACATACAAGATATATTCATGAATCTTGAGTTGTCTATGTAGAAATCTGCATTAGGTTAAAAATATACACAGTCTGCACATAGAGCAGCAGCTGAGCCAAAAAGTCTCCCACCCTTTGCTAATTCGACCTCTTGCTCTATATAAAGCATTTAAAATTAGTATTCCATCGTCCCTCATCAAAAGAATTCGAATTTTCCATCAGTGACACCTATTCTAACCATAAAACAAACCATTAATTAGAACTAGCTGTTAACTAGGAGTGCTAGTGACCTAATACAACTAGGAGTGTAACTACTTATCATGATTACAACAACCTTATCTAAGAATTTAAAGAATTATTTGACAACTTGCAACCTCAAGAAGTCGAATTTGATGAATCCTCCCACGTGGTCATCTGACTGCTGAAGACAAACCCTAGAAATTAGGGAACATGTTTCCCTATTTTTAGGTTTAGGATCCCTGATAATGGCACGTGGGACAGAGCCTTTATCTCCTCATTCATGACACATTTTTCGAAACTGAAGGAGGGTTTTGTAGCCCATGATGTCTAGAACGAAAACCTCTCTTGGTTTTTTAAAATACTTCTCCAGCTGTCCCGAATCTATCCTTGAAAAAAACGTGTCAAACAGGAAAAATCCATTCTCTGAATTTTGGGTTTCAAAGAAAGCTTATTATCTCCCAACTGAAAACACTTATGAATAAAGCGAGATAGGTTATTTTATCTAGAGATTTGATGAAAATAAACTTCCTTCATAATTCCAAAATACATTTTTATGTGACCAGAAACTGATCTTGAAAAAGACTACTAAAACCAAAAGACCAAGCTTGACTTTCAGTAGTTTCATAGTGCAAGTTTAACCATAAATTCCTCCCACCTCAGAATGAATTTGAAGAAACTGAAAGAGGTTTTTGTAGTTTAGCATGTTATGAAGAAAATTCTCTTTAATTTTTCAAAATTGAGTTCTCAGCTTCTCAGGAAACCTTCTGGAAGTTAACTAGTAAAAACAGTTTTTCTGCTGAAACAGGGTGCTTCAGGGGTTTCATAGCACGCTACGAAAACTCCTAGTTCAGTGATTTCGTAGCGAAAAACTGGTTTTTTACACTGTCTGCACTACGAAAACACCTAGAGTGAGTTTTTCACTATGAAAACCTTGACACAAGTTTAACACATGGAATTTTAGGTGATGTGGGACCAGTGATGGGCAAGAACGGAGTGTTGACCCTATTTGACCATACCAACAAGACTCTTTTATAGATCTTAGACATGAAAACAACCATGGAAAGAGTAGACCAAGACTAACATGAATCCTTTGGAATCAAACTGATGTAAAAACACATGGTGAGGCTTTTAGGACATGGAATGAGGCTATGAAACTTTTTGGAAAAGAGAATGACACTTGTTGAGATGAGATGACTCAAAACCTATAAGACTATGACTAGAAACAAGGCAAACTTTCCAAAGCTTACAAACAAAAATTTTAGGGTGATAACAACATTGTCATTGGTTATTTTACACATCTGAGTCGTAATTTTCTTCGGTGAAATTTTGTCAGATATGCAACACTTCACTAGTCGTCGAATGTTTAACAAGATTGATGTCGAACATCTGCCACCTGTATTGGCTAGTCATAGAGAATTTTCTGACGAATTGATGTTAGATATCTGACGTTATTTTTTTCTTTTCCAGATATTTGACAATCTATTTCACCTAATCATCAAGGATTTTCTGATGGATTGTAGTCACAAAATTGTGGTTAACCTCACCGGTTTGCATCGGATATCTGAAAAACATTGGAATTGGATATTTGACGTCATCGTAGTTGGCATAACAATAGTGTCATGAATCCTTTTCATCGATATGGATTCGGATATATGATGATTGTTTATTATCATTATCATCAGATATTTGATGATAACTAATAAAAGTTGAATATCCGACGATTCTATAAGAATTAAAAAAATATAATTTGATCCCCATTCCTTTGGCCAATGAAGGAGCCCATAATTAGAATTTGCACCAAGATTCCACCTGTCATCGTTTTTAATGGCACCTACAGCATGAAGCTTTGGGAGACATATAAAGCTTCCTATAGACATCCTCTAGGTTGATTGTAGAATAGTTCCTAAAACATCTTAAATAGAGGAGTGCTTAGAGGATTATATACAGGGGACTTTCGGTGCACTCCAATCGTCACATTATTCAAAAGATAATAAAAGGGGCTTGGTTCAATCAACTTTCATGAAGGTGAAATAAAGCCAACATATGGATTCGAATGCTCGGGGGGTAAAATCGGGCCAACCTCAGAGAGAAATGTCTAGTTCTGGTGGCCGACACACAACAACAGGCAACTTAATATTGCAGTTGTAGTAAAGGTGAAGACGATAAGAGAAAGGAGGGGATTCGAAGCATAGGGTTGTAACAGAATCCTAACCAACAACGTCTTGATAGAGGACCTAGAAGATTGAAGAGTTGGAATGGTAGAAACAATGGAGCACTAATGAAAGTTTCATGCTAGATAGATCATGGGTACCTTTCTCGCCAAACAACATGAGTAAATATGGGCTCACACAAGTACTGCAGATTAATTGAATAACAAAAGTAAATCTATCTTTTACATAGGTACTAAAGGTTACAAAATAATAGGAGTATTTCTGCCTTAAACGTAGGAACTGTTCGCTTATTTAGTAGGTTAGATAAATGCACAAATCAGAGAGAAACCAACAACTTGATTACACTATTTCAAAGGGAGAAAAACATATATGGAATGAGATTTAAAAAAGAGGAAACATACTATGCATTGCCATGATTAGAATCACTAGGGAGTTTCATTAATACTTGGAGGATCCAAATAACCAGTCCATTACATTTAACAATGCATCCTACATGTCTCTTATGAAAAAGCCATTAGAACCAAATGGAACCAAAGAATTTGGACCACTCAGGTGAAAAATTTCAGAACCCCTATTAAGTGCTTCTGTCCCTTATTTATACAGAGAAGGGGGGCTTTGAATCAACATTTACAAAATATCAGCCAGGGCCAACTATCTGATTGACTAAATGTCTCGGCTTGTGATAACTCTACTACCCAAAATGATCACAATCGGGATTTGATTCCTTTCTTTAATAATGCAAAAAATAAAGAAAAATATAAGGAAAATTGTCTGATAGTGAGGAAAATATCTCCCAGCCATTTTTGTTATGGCCTTTGGTTAGGCTGCGTCTTTGCCATGATGTGCCTCTCCTATTGTTCGGATGGTTCCTGTTGCTTTCTCCTTAACTACCCAACTTCTCCACTCTTTGTAGTTGGTATCGATCGACTGGGTTTTCTTGTCACAAAGCAAAAATAGAGTTTGTCCGGGAAGTCCTTTGCATTTATGATTGAGTGGAGCTACATACGTTCATTTACCTTGTATTCTATTTGATGACCATGCTTCTGGATATACGTCGAAAAATACCCTCGCCATCCCACTGATCGGAAGTGAAATAGACATTTTAATGTTCGTTGATCTAAGTCGTTTATCTGGGTTGATTCAATCTAGGCCGTTGATCCAAGCCTATTGATATCACAATCACAATACATAAGAGGCCTTTTTACCATATTTCATAGTTCTTTCCAATTGTCGAGATGTGAAACTTCAATAAAGCATGACACACATAAAATATCACATCCGTAACCAAGACTTGTATATCTCCATTGGAAAGAAAAAAGGGGACTTAACACTGATTTTATGGTGATTTCACAATATGCCGGACCTAAGATTTCTCAAAACCATAATACATAACCTTCGGGTTCATCGAAATCACAAGTCGGAAGGGAGTTCAGCGGAGGAGGGAGTTATGTTTTGTGCGATCCCCGATTGAGATATCGCAATCGGCGGGGGGACGATTTATCGCGATTGATGAAGAGGACCTTATCGTGATCGATGGGGAGGTGGAAATATCGCGATCGGTGGGGAGGACCTTATTACAATCGGCAGACGAAGAAGGGACTTAGATATGACAATTGGCAGGGAATTTTTGATACGCGATATCAGAGGGGAATTTGCGATATCACAATCGGTGGGGTAAGAATTTTATTACGGTAGGGGGAAACTTTGCAACATGTGATATCACAATCACAAAAGGAAAAGAGAGATGAGCAGATATGTAGTGCAAAGGAAAATAGGCTAATAGCGATGAAGTTTTGCAGGTCCCAACCTTTTAAAAGGCCTTCGGTATGTTTTATGAATGTTTTTAAGATATTTCAAAGGGGAATGGGGAAACACGGCTAGAGTTGGAAATACAAAGGGATTCAGGCTAGAGTTAAAAAAGGGTCACCACGGCTAGAGTTTAAAAAACAAAGGGTGAAATGGGGTTTGTGAAAGAAATGGTTTTAAGAGAATATGGAGATTTCTCCAAAACAATTTAAACTGGAGCCGTTCTTCCTCCTTTCAACGGTGACAAAACCCTCATCTTTAACAGGCCATATCTTCTGATTCTGGGGTCCATTTTAGGACTTCCATATACCGTTGGAAAGCTGATTCCAAGCCCTATCTAATGGGGAGGGTTTGATTTAGATTTGAGAGCTTTTGTGGCTTGGAATATGGCTGCAAAAATTTCTTCTCTTTTGCACTTTAGGTAGATTGAAAACACGTTTTTTGTAGGAGTGAAAAAACCACCATTGGATTTTCCACCCATGTGTATTACTGCGGAGTGCCAAGAAAATCAATCATGATATCCAGTTGATGTACAACATTCTTCCTAGGAAATAGTGGCTTTCCCGTAAACATTTCAACAAATATGCATCCTATGCTCCAGAAATCAATGGAAGGAGTGTACTGCAATAAAAGTATATCACCAATAAATTAAGTGATAAGCACAACTTTATTCCCATAATTCTAACAGGGAAAAACAGATCAATGGCATTCTAAATGATAAGAAAGGATCAAAGCAATAAATTATAACGGATATATAGATCCATGCATTGAAAATAAATGTTTATGCTAAAATATGTGGAATTGACATACAATAACATCTCTAAGAAAACCTTTTTAGAAAACATTAATGTTAGGACAATTAAGAAATATAATTTCTTTGTTTCCCCAACAAATTCTAAGAATCACACCAACAACATTTGATCTTCATTCAAGACTTTATTCACTCGTAAAGAATAAGATTTTGTAGCAATTCCAAGTCTAAATTTGAAAATTTAAAACATTGGTTTGAAACACCATTTTTAGCACCGAAACAAGGCCATAATAGGAAGAAAATAGTGGCTGGGATATTAATGTCTTACTCATTGAAACACCTAGATGGACAATAGAAAAATTCTAGGAATACTAAAAAAACTGCCACCAATGACATATCCCATGACACAATTTTCATGAAATACAACTTCCTCTTACACAAGAAACTGTCATGGTACTCTTCCCAACTAATATCCTTTTGGAAAACATACCCAAGCATATCTAATAAAACTTGCTAAATGTTAGATGAGGTCAAAGTAGGAAAGGTTAGAACTTATCAAGGGTAAAATCACTGTTTTAAAATGTGGACATCTATGTTTTTTATTATTATTATTATTATTTTTTATTTTTCCTATATGTCTTGCAATTTGCACACAATGCCATTTTGATATATCCAACCTTACATGGTATATACTTTAGAAAAATTTGAATATTTTGTCTCTAATGGTTCAAAATATATTTTTTCATTACAATCACCCTCGAATATGAAAAATTATAAAATTGCATGTCATAAACATCTTCAAAGCTAACCCTTTTTTTGATAATATAAGTAAACAAATTAGTAGAATGCAATAAAATCAACATGATATAAAGCAAGGAAGGATATTGGAATCATCCTTGGGCCCAAACTATCTCATTTTTTATGAATCAAATTATTTTAGCTCTCAGTTTATGGGCTTGCATTTTGTTAGTTTCTAGACTTTTATGACTGATAGTTTTTGGACCTTAAAGACTCAATTTACTTTTATATGATTTCATCCCTGTTAGTTTTTGAATCTTCAAAACTAGGATTTTCTCAGAGTTCTCAGAAAATGTTAAAGATGACAATGTCTTATCTTTTTGGCTTGCATTCTGAGTGGTATGCCTGATTCTTAGTGGCCTCGGCCTCAACTAAATTGTACTTCTTACCTATATATATTAATAAAGTACAAGCTAAAAACAAAATGACATTTTAAGTTCCTAAGGAAATGTCCCAACATGATAGTTGTAACAACTAACAACCAACAACATGTATTCTCTTTTTTGCTTTAAAGTTTAAACAATGTACAAACAAAATTATGCTAATCTTATATAGAGCTATCATTAGAAAAATTGCCCTCTGGGCATGGGGTAAAGCACTAAAAAACAAAAAACAAATGACAAGTATGAAAAATGCAGCTCAACTATAAATTAAAAGATTCACCTTAGTAAAGAAAGAACCACAAAGCTTAGGGGCTCAATACCACCTGGTTGCCACATAATCCTGCAACAAGGTCCACTCAATATCAACATTTTGCAAAAAAATAAAAAAAGGAAAGAAAAGTAAACAATTTTCTTTTAAGTATTGCCCCATAGTCAGACTTTGCTACTTTCAGAACCTAAATGCCCTCTCTAACGTTGACTAAAGAATATGCATCATTTAGCATGTTTAGTGACTAGAGAATCTCATCTTATATTAAAGTATAGTCAACAAGATGATAAACACTGATATGTTTGGCCCAAAAGCCATGCAAAGCACTCCACACACCTAAGAATTGGATCCTCTCCCATGAAAGCTAATACCATCAATGCTCTCCTCAGTGATATAATTGAGATGCTGATGAGAGCTCATATCATAAAGGAAATAAAATATTATAGACCAAACACCCCAACAGATAATATAAGCTAGACTGGGAGCAAGAATCTACACATGAAGAGAAAATGAATCCCTCTCTTCACCATTCCAGGTAGCTATTCACATGCAATCTAGGGTGAGAGAAATTACCATCTAGAAAATGGAAGATGGAGCATCATTGAAGGAGACACGAGCAAGCCCAAAGTCACATATTTTCAATTTAAAGTCAACATTTGCCAAAATATTTTTTGGTTTCAAGTCATGATTGTAGAAATTTCTTGTAGATTCAAACTGCTTATGTAATTTTCTACAACAAAAGACTTGAATTTACTCTACTCATAAGCGGAAACAATTAATTGATCAATAAATCACAACATAAACATGAGACAAGCTTCAATCACATATTCTAAGAGATTTATCTAAGGGGATAGCCTGCTGCTCAAAACCCCTTCCTATTAATATATTGCATTAGATAAGAAAATAGAGAAGAAATACATTGCTTGTTCAACCTGAACAATCTTTGCACAAGTATATTCTATCTCACTACCTCACAAGATGAATCTAGGAAATACTTAGCCAATTCTTCTACCTTCCAAGCTACTATTTTCTTGCATTGTTCCCTTGGGAATTAGGCCCCTATTAAATATGAAATTCCTCATCCAGAACTACGCAATCCCTATAGGCCCTTCTCCGAGTGCATGCATCACCTATACAGCTCGGAAAATTATTAAACTAATAGTACACTTCCCCTGAACTCCAATCTCAACTGGGTAACTCTCAGATCTGACATGCATGAGTTATTTATGAGTGAATCATCAGTTAACCAGTTTATCACTCTAGGAGGCACCCCACTCCTAGACCTCCCACTAGTTCCTCCAACAATTGGAACTAGTTTAATTGACTTTAACTCAGTTAAACTGAATTAATTAATTAAAACTCAAAATAAAATCAACCAAAGCTCCTATAATGTAGGAGACACTCTACATGATTCAAGTTATACCCAACTCAAATTAACTGAGCCAACTAAGTAAAATTAACTTAGTTACCTAATACAAGTTGTCATGTGATTTGGAATTACAATTTTATTCCTAATTTAATTCAAAGACAAAATTAAACTAGGGTTTTCTTGTTGCATTTTCAACATTTTTCGTTTCCATTTTCAACACTCCCTCTCAACAAGAAAGGGATCAAAATCTATCCCGATCCAGTAACTTTGGAATGTTCCACATGTAACACTTCTCACTATTGTTTTTGCTACTACAACATATGCAATTGAGAATAAAAAACAATCATTGAATCAATCTACCACTGTCTACTGGGAAAACTGTACTGCTGCTGACTCGAATACTGATTGACACTCTTCTCTGCACTCCTCAGTATCTGATTGACATTGATCCTCCCGCTATTAAATATTGTGCCCCCCCCCTAGCAAGGCAATGATCCATGAGGAAAAAATCACGTTAATGGTTCCTGCCCAAATTTCTGCACCCTTGGGGCTATTGCTTCACATTGCCTCACTTCTTACCTGGAGGTATGGCTGCATGTGGTCCCTCTACCCACTTGGATTAAAATTTTCTGCTACTGGAGGTCTCTGCTTTTGTGGATGTCTCCACTTGGCCTCTTCTCTGCTTGCTGAGGTTGCTTCTGAGGCAACATGTTGAGAGCTAATTCATGATCCCTCTCAACCACCAAGTCTCTAACCTTTGCCTTACTCCTAAAGGATTTGCATGCATCTTGTACCTCAAGTGCATATAGGTTCTTGACTCGCACAATGATTTGCTTCACCTGTCCTGTGGCGATGTGTCTAAGGAAAACCTTCCCTTTACTAAATATCACATCATAGCCATGGTCTTCCAATACCACGATGAAAACAAGACTATTCTTTAGTCTTGGAACATACATCACATCTATGAGTCTAAGAGGGGAGCCAAACTCCATCTGAAAAGTAACTATACCAATACCGTTCGTGCTATACCTCCCATCATATCCAAACTCTATGTTCTGCTTGAGGTCTTTATCCTCCAAGTCATTGAAGATATCTATATTACCCATCATATGGAATGAGGCACCACTGTCAAGATACCACATGCTTCCCATTATAGTGATTGCCATGCATGTAATGAGAGTGAAGTCAAGTTGAAATTATGAAGCTAGAGCTTCACCTACTGCTGCTACTGCAAACTCCTTCTTGCTTACCTTCTTCTGTGGACATTTCGTGGCATAGTTCCCAAACTCATGACAATGAAAAAATTTGATGTTGGACAAGTCTTTCTTCTTTCCCTCCTCGCCTTGGGAATTCTTTCCCTTGGATTTATTTTCTTTGCTAACTAATGCAAAATACTCTTCCACTTCTTTGGATGAGGTCCCATCTATGGTGTTCCGTCGAATCTCCTATTGCACCTAGTCAGACCACAACCGCTCCCACTCTAGAAGCTTATCCCTCCCATTTACCGAATCTTGGTATCTGTATCAGCTCTTAGGAAGGCCTAGAAGTGTTAGGCTAACCATATCATCTTCAAAAATTGTAACACCAACACTTCCAAGCTCATCCCGACATTGGGTGAACTTGGTCAAGTACTTTGGTATTGTGTCGCCCTGCTCCATCTGATTTTTCTGAGATTGTCCTTCAATGCCAGATTCCTGTGGTCACTGCTGTTTTGAAACATGTCTGTCAAGGACTTCCACATTGCATACGGAGTCTCCTTACCATGGAGGTTTGGTACAATATGATCTCAAACTCCTTCTAGGATAATCCTTATTTCCTTTGCAACACATTTTCTCCACTTTGCTAGATTGAGCATCAGTTGTTGGAGGCTAAGAATATATTTTTCTATGAATTCCTTAAGCCCATTATCTTCCAACACCGCCTAAATCCTTTCCTTCCAAGCAATATAGTTCAAAATACTCCCAAGGGCATATTTGAGTTTCATTTCGTAGAACGACATCCTGCTAGCTCTGAAGTATGATATTGCAAATTCGATTTCACCTGCAAAATACAAACTCATATTCTCCTCTTATAGAGTGATTTCTGCTATGATAACATGTATAAATTTCTTGTAGATTCAAACTTCTTATGTAATTTTCTAAAAAAAAAGACTTGAATCTACTCTACTCATTAGCAAAAACAATTAATAGATCGAGAAATCACAACATAAACATGAGACAAGATTCAATCACATATGCTCAGAGATTTATCTAAGGGGAAATTTTGTTGCTTAAAACCCCTTCCTATTGATATATTGCATTAGATCAGAAAATAGAGAAGAAATACAATGCTTGTTCAACCTGAACAATCTTTGCACAAGTATAATCCATCTCACTGCCTCACAAGCTGACTCTGGGAAATACTTAGCCAATTTTGATGCCAACCAAGATCCTATTTCCTTGAATTGTTCCCTTGGGAATTAGGCTCCTATTAAATAGGAAATTCCTCTTTCAGAGTTGTTCAATCCTATAGTCCCTTCTTTGACTACATGCACCACATGTACAACTCAGAAAATTATACAACTGATAGTACACTTCCCCTGAAGTCCAATCTCAACTAGGTAATTGTCAGATCTAACGTACATGAGTTATTTGTGAATGAATCATTAATTAACTGGTTGATCACTATAGGAAGCACCCCACTCCTAGACCTCCCACTAGTTCCTCTAACAATTGGAACTAGTTTAACTGACTTTGACTTAGTTAAACTGAATTAATTAATTACAACTCAAAATAAACTCAACTAAGGATCCTATAATGTAGGATACACTCTACATGACTCAAGTTATACCCTCAACTCGAATTAATTGAGCCAACTAAGTCAAATTAACTTAGCTAACTAATACAAGTTGTCATGTGATGTGGAATTAAAATTTTATTCCTAATTTAGTTCAAGGACAAAATTAAATTAGGATTTTCTTGTTGCATTTTCAACATTTCTTGCTTCCATTTTAAAAAATGATGAAATATTTTGCTGTAAGAAAACCATAAAAATATTCCATTAAGCAAAACAATGATACTTCTAATAGGCAAAAGCCCAAAGAAAAAAAATTACTAGGACTGGAAGCAAAACTTCCAGGAGATATTTTTAGACTTGTATGAATGTAGTTTAGAGCTCTAAGAAGCTGATATAGAAAGAACTAATAGTGTTCAGGTGTGAGATCATCATTTGCTTTAATAACTTGGTGAATATCGGACTCCATCAACTCAAATACAACATATATATCTTTGAATTCCCGTCGAGATGGAGGAAGCATAATATGCTTAATCTCAACAATGTATGGATGGCGAAGCAGTATAAGGAGCTTGATTTCTCTCAGAATATGTGTGGCATTAGATACATGTTCAAATACATCATTAATATTCTTAATTTCCACTTTCTCACCAATATGAGTATCAATCACAAAACTTACTACACCATAGCTTCCCTTGCCAACAACCTCCTGTATATGGTATCGGTTTGCCTCACCATATTCGGTGAAGAACTCTGTCTCCAATAAGCTCTAGAATATCACAAGAATGCCATCTCCATATGAAAATTTGCACAGTGTTTCAAAACAAGAAGTTTTCTCAACAAAAAACCTGACTGAATTCCAACATGATAAGGTCATTATTAGCAAATGACATTTGATCTAGTCTTACAAGCGAAGTTATATCTATACTTAAGGGGCCATTCAAGCTCTTTCCTACCAAGAGTTTACATGTTTAATCTCCAAGGCCCAACATTGTGTATCATACAAGAGCATATATCCTAAATGTTTGAAAAACTAGATGGTTTACAAAATTTTAGGTCAAAAAAGTTATAAAGGAAATGAAAATAGGCATGCCTAATTGAATGTGAAATTTGAATCTTAAGTCATGTTACAGAAGTAAACAAGCATATGGTGATAAAACACCCCTCCAATTGAGATAAGTCACAAGTGTATTAATGTCCAACAAATGACCAAATGTAGGTCAATGTGACTGTTCAATACATATGTGGCAAAACAAAGTGGGAGTGCCAAAAAAATGTCACTCTTATAAAAGCAAGAAACAAAGTTGATCTCTAAAATATGGATGCAACTAACATAACGCAACGCTTCATATCTGAATACATCAAATCCTTAAATCTCCAGGACCAAGTTCCTATTATCAAATTGGGGAGAGAGGGGGTCCTCCTCTGAAGTTGAATGTGAAGGCCTCCTGACATCTAAGGAAATAAATTCGGTATATAAATCTAGTTAGAGAAGTTTGATATGGCCTAGAGAATGTCTCTAGTTCTAGAAGAGGTGATCTATTATCGATATTCTAGCTTGAGAAGAATTCTTGTTTGTTAGATGTGCATACCTTGTAGCACGAAAAATGTCACCTAAAGTTAGAGGGCTTTACATGTTGGGCTATGTTATTTTATCTAGGTTGCTTATAGAGGACTGGGTCCACTTTGTATTGTTGGTCTCCCTTAACTTTCATATAAATAGAGGAAGGAGAGAGTATTTTTGTCAAATCAATCATCACACACTTATATTAGGGATGTGAGGAGTGTATAACACTTCTTTCTCTCTCTCCCTCTCTCTTGTACTTTTCTTCATGTATAGTTGTTCTCGTCTTCGATGCTAGGTTATTGGAGGAAGTTAAAAGTAAAATTTAGGGTTCAGGTTGTAGTGAAAGGAGATAAAGAAGATAGTTTTTGTGATAAACCTTATAGAGACGAGAGAAGTATCTTATGTAGTATCTCTTATGAGAGATAATACTAGGGTTTTGTGTCATTCAAAAACCCTAGTGCTACTTCATGTGATTATTATGGAGGGGAGAGAAGGAGAATCCTTGTACACTTATGTGATGCAAATGTGCCAGAGAGGATCTTTGTATTAAAAAAATATATATTACAGAACTATGGAACACATAAAATATTGTGGAAACACAAATACAAAAATGCATAAAACAAGAGAGACACATATATACGTGGTTCACCCAATTTGGGCTACGTCCAAGGAGAAAAAACCGGTCCTTCCTTTTATATTATCTAGAAAAATGACGAGATACAACCTACAACAAATTCACTGTAATTTCCTCTTCACTCTCACACAACCTCCTCTTTCTCTCTCTTGCTCAGAATAATAATCCAAAACCATAATGCAATTCCATCATATAAACTGAGGGTTTCCTTATAGGGAAAAAAACCCTACATTAACATAAATTCTACCATCAGATCATATGCATAATAAACAACCCAAATTGACTACAAAATTACAATATTTTACAAGGAAATTTTTCATCTATTAAGTCCCCCCCACACTCCCCCACATGGAGGGTTGTACAATCTTCCTGGGGTATACATCCAGCTAAAACAAAGACGTTTGAATTAGGAAGATAATTAGTCTCCACATCCAACACTTTGGTGGAGCAACCATCTTTGTTTAGGAATGATTCCTAACTAGGAGGAGTTATTGGCTCACGGTTTTCAATGTTTTCCTTAGTTTGGGATCGAAGACCATGTTTTTTCCATCTTGTTGTAAGATGTTGGTATGCACTTTAACTATATATATTTTTGGCAAGAAAATTTACTTTAAAACTAACCCAATATTCGACCGAGGGTTCCAAAAAAAGCTCGTGTAGTTTAGCACTTCATCGGCATATTCACTCCTTCCAAAAGGAAGAAGAGTCTCACTCGAGGTGAGCCAAAACCATAAAAAGATAAAGGGGATTTAGATCTGCCTATTATACGAATTGCACAACTATCACAACATTCATTATTATCCTTTATGCAATATACATTCAATAGGAAATTTAACATAAGCATAAAATTTTAAAAGGGGCCCATAAATTACATAGAAATGTGTAAAAATCCTGTCATTCTTATATTAATCACCAATAGAGAACAATTTCATTACAAAAACAACATTACAACTTACAACAGTTACATAACTGTGCGTAGTATCCAAATATATAGGAAATACATAACCAAAATATTACAAATCCAAATCTCAGAGCAAACAATTATGGATGCTCAACTCTAACTCTCAGGATTGATCTAGAATTTGCAACACTGTCTAAACAATTATTTCTCGCTGCCTTATGTTTTCTTTTATAACCATGCTCGCTTGCTCTGATACCTCACTTGATTGATCCATGGTTTTCAATATCTTGGGCCATCATTTTGTTTTTCTACTTGACTATATCAAAATATCAAAATCAACTCTTATTTCTTCAACACACTCCCTTATTTTTCGCTGTGAGAGTTCCGAGTCATTTTACTGTCATTCTAGTTTTCTAGTGCTTCATTTCCAATAACTTCATCCAAAATGTCCTTCACAACTGTTAGCCTTCCAAAAATGAAGTACCCAACATGACCCAACCACATCCTATTGATTCACCCTCGAGTCAATGTGCTGTTGATGTTGCTTCTGAGTCTGTTGCAAGATGGATTCCACTAGCTTCAGCTGTGGTACCCTCAAACGAAGGACCCAACTCTAGAACAGTCTGAAGAGTGGAATCCTTGAAACTGGTGAATGCATAAATATGAGTGCCATGAGTCCAAAATGTAGAAAATTTGGATGAGAAATCAGTAACTATCTACTCACGAAGGTCACTGGGTTGAGACTCAACCAATTCATGAATCTACTAATCGACAACAGTGGATAGGGTGCTCAAGGTCATGAAATGATTTTGAGCTTCTCGTTGAAGGTTGTGGAGGAACTGCTTAGCGACTTGGGATGCATCCTCCAGCTAGATGATTTGGGCATCTAGAACATTGACTTGGTCAAGGAGTTGCTGCATAGCTTATAAATTAGTAGCCACTAAGACTTTCTAGTAGAGATTCTGAACATTCTCGCGTAAAGGATCAATGGATGCACGATTCTTTGCGACGATAGGACTAGCATTGGAATATGAAGAAACACATGTTGGGATTCTTGCATGACCTGGGGTAGGGTGGCGTGAAGAGAAGTGGCATTCTATAATTTCTCATTAAGATAAGCATGATAGGTGATGGAAGGATCAAAGTAAGACTACTACAATTTGGTGACGGTGTCATGGAGCTCGACATGCTTGGACAATAGTTTTTGACATGCTGCTTCAACCATACTACAATATTTGATAGGGGAACAGGCGATGAAGTATTCAGTTTTTTTGGGAGCATATGGAGCAAGGATCAACCATAAATATTCCATTTGAGAATGAACCACGCTAACCTGGGACTCTAATCCTTCCTTTTCAAAACTTAATTTCATTTGTACTGATAATGAGACAGTCAATTGGTGTTGTTGTTCTTCACAGGCGACCTGAAGATCAATATACATAGTCTCGGTCTGAACCAAATGATGCTCCAAATAAGAAACGAAGGCATGAATGAATTGAGCGAGCTGATGGGAAGACCAAGTGCTGAGAGTGTTGACCGTAATTACTTCGGTCGGTGGGACTCTAGACTGTAGTGGTTGGCCACTAGCAACCAACCTCTCTAATTGATATTGTGGTGAACTTTCACGCTGAATAGTAGCTTTGTGATTCCCCTTAATGTGGTGCAAAATAGGTGTTGGGGTGAAACTAATGAGGTCATGCTACTAGGCGACACAGGAAATTACTTGAAGATAAATTATTCTACTGAAATTGTTGGAGGAGAAGACAGCGATGGATAGGATGGAGCAGTTAATGGTGGGGAAAGAGCAGTAGCAGGAAAATCAGTGGAAAAAACAATCGTTGAATCAATTTCCATCTCGGTAGGGTCATCAAGGGCAACAAGTGAATCAGGGTGGTCAGATAAAGTAGTAGCGAATGAATGAGGCATCCCTTTAGATGTTGTGTGCAGGGATGGAGGTAATTATTCTTGAACAGGCACCACATAACCCATTACTATCGATTCAACATCAAGGTAAATGAAGGTAGAGGTAGAGGGAGTGCAATGAGCTTGATGAGGTGAAAAAGGGTTAAAAATGGTTACAGGCGGAATAGTAGATGCAATAATAGGTGGTGCAGTGGACATAGGGGTAAGATGATGTACATGAAGTGTTTTCTACACATATGAACTGACCTCAGACCAACTGGCATAAGATGAGCTCACACACTCCTTAGCTTTCTTTAAAAGGGGTTGGAGGTCCTCAGGTGCATCTTCATAATGCTTGCTATAAGTTGAAGGGGCTTCTTCAGTAGGCTTCAAAGCATCAATATTAGAAAAATATTTGGCTATCTTGTTGGCATGCAATAACCCCTGGCCAACTGTCGATTTCTGTGTGGAAGTCATTTTTCGCTGATATAAAATGACAACGGGTACATAGAGAAAGTATATGAGAAAACATGCATCGACTGAAGATAACATGAACTAAAAGAGATACCAAACCAAATTAAAGGAAAATATTGTCCCAACAAAGTAATCGGCACCTGCGAAATAACATTTGTCACAACGACCATCTTATTGTACCAATGGCTAAAAGCGAGGTCATCAAAATCTCTGTTGACAATATCTTTGGTACTTCGTCAGGATGCATACATATAAGCATGGGGCTCTTTGTCAGAAATTACATCAAGGTCACGACCGTCTGGAGGACACCATTTGGACATGGCAAGTGGGATAAGCAGGTAGCTAAAAAATAAATAAGTGGACTAAGCATAGTGTTATAGACATTTTTGTGCCTTACAGCATGAAGCATGAAATGTCAATAATCTGAGGGATCCAAAGTCCCTAAACATGTTGTTCCTACCCCTAGAGGAACAAGGTCAGCAAACCACAGCACTAAATATCAGTTCTCCACCTGAAAACACTAAAAAACAAGCTAATTCTGGATCATGTCAACTGCTCCACTGAGCATCTGCGCTGAATGTCAACTGCTCCACTCTGTACCTGCACTGAATGTCAACTCTAATGAAGGCTACCTGCGCTGGGCGAGATTGGCCAAGTGGCACAGTCATTCTGCAAGGTGTCAAATGCCCAGGAAGCTTCCAAAATGACACTTGGATCAGGGAATTCGCCTTGTGATGAGTAAGAGGATCTAGATCTCCAAGTGGAAGCAAGAAACTCCAAGTGGACTCAAGAACTGAAGAATAACTGAAGTGGGAGAGGACACTAGTCAGCTCCATGCCAAGCTCAAGCTGACTCATCCTTTCTCCAAAACTCCTATATATAGAGCTCTCTCATGAGGTCTAAGGAGGCTGGAATCTTGTGAATGTAAGGAAGTGCTGTTGGTTTGAATATAGAACTATTGGGTGATTGCTTTGAAGGAGGTGAAGAGGAGATTTCTTTCTGCTGGGAGGTGTTGCTGGATTGGGCCTCTTATGGTTGTAACACTCTCAGAACTTTACTTCTTCCATTAATAAAGTATTTGAGGTTCTTCTATATGCATGTGTCTTTGTGGCGTATTGATACTTGTATGTTTGATTTATTCTAATCCTTGAATCAGTTATGGATGTATGCTTCTTGTAGTTTCCCTTTCTTGTGCTTTTGCAGGATCTCTGTGTAGCTGGGCCAGTGAAAGAGCAAGGAGCTGGGAGCAAGCAGCAAAGAGGGAAGATTGGATCAACCATTAGCGGAAGATAACGGTTAGTGGATCTCTTTCTCCTCTCTCTTACATCTCATAAAGAAGTAATCTTGAATAGCTTTGCATTCGGTTGTTGCTGAGGTACTATCACCCTTAGAGTGGGATAGGGTCATTCTGTATTGGATACTTTTCCCAACAAAAAATTGGCGACTCCGCTGGGGATCATATCTTGTTGGTTGTTTGTGTTTTTGCTATTCATTTCATAAACACAGGGAGTACCGAATCGAACTGCATTTGGATCTTTCAAATGCAAAGTAGAGGGCAGCTACTCTAGCTCAGTTTCTGGGCAAGTTTATGATTTGAAGAGCTGATCCACAAGGACTCTAATAAGCTCTTAGTGATAGCTTTTCATCCTCCTTTTCATCCCTTAGTGTGTACTTGACTGATAGCTTCTGATTTGGCCAAAAACTGTGAATTTTTGAGCAATCTGTGACCCGGAAACCAAGAGAAACGAAAGTTTCGTTCTTCAGTGCAGGCTGTGTGAAGGCTGTCTGCATTTCAGCGCAGTTCCCGAAGGGGCTACCTGCGCTGAAGGTCAAACTGCCTGTGTACCACCTGCGCTGGACCAGTCTTGCCTTGTGCTACTGGGGTTTCCTGCTGTTTCATGCCCTGTTTTCACTCCTGTTTTTGCTGCCTGTTACCAGTCAATGTACCTATCTGAAACCAACTTTCCTTGCCACTATTCCGCCTCGGTTGTATAAAGAAACTGTGTTTGTTCTTTGCGTATTTCTTATATCATTTGCAGTTTCCCATAACGAAAGTGAACTAGTCTTGCTGTGGCCTCTTAGATCTAGACCTGTGATAAAGTGTCGTTTTGATCTTAAGAGTTAGTTTGTTTGCTGTTCATAGCTGATTGAGCTTTTGCTTTCATCATATGGTTTGAATTTATACATTTCTAGTGTCGAAACAAGTAAATCTTAAGGTGTCTTTCGATTTTGGACAAGCTTGTTTGCTTTCACTTGAAATTGAATTCAAAATTATACAACAGCTTTCTTTTTGTGTCGCACAAACATTAAGAAAGAGAAAAGAAATACTTGCATTGTGCATGTGCATTATGACAGCTTGTATGATGATTTAGGAAAAAGTGCATTAGTGTGTGCTCTATGATCTGTGTGAAAAGATGTTATCTTTCTTTTCCTTCAGTAGTTAAGATTTTCAAAGTTGAAAGATTGAAAAGCTTGCTTATCATCTTAGACTGCATTTAGGAGTGTTATCATACATCTCGTGGTGATCCATAAAGGCAAACTGCTAAACAAGATCAACATTAAAATGAATTGAATTTACATAACAACGCATTGAAACATAACGCAAACACATAGAGGTCTAAGCTAGAGACGTGTTCCGGCGTCGTTAAACGTGATATCTTAGCGTTGAGTGGTTGGGTGATTCCTCCACGGTGAAGCGATAAGTATCAATACGGACTTGTGCTCCCACGTACCGTCGCGTATATATTGGGAGACCCCTATAGGAACAAAGCCTTTATCCATAGGAAACCGTGTCGGCCGCCCTACTGATCGCAATGCAGTGAACACAACATTCACGAAGATCGACCACTCGTACCGTAAAACGTATTCTGTGGTTTTGCGAAAAGTTTGGCACACCCTCTGCCTAGAACTCCAGAGCAGTTTCTTTTGGCCTTTTTCAAACTCTATAACTGAAAAAGTCCATCCGAGCATTTGTCACTTCGGGCTCGTTAAAACATCGAAGGAGACTAGAGTCATCTTTAGCTTTTTCTCGACTCTTAAAAAGTGAAAAAGCAAGTTGTGTCTAAAGCGTCGTTATAAAATTCATTTTAAACAGAACATAATCACCTCCTATTCCTACGTTGATCTTTAGGTTGAGAACATGGAACGCCCCAACCAAGGAACTCCACATGATGGAAATCCTAGTCCTTTCTCCTCTTGGGGAGAAGTTGGTGCGCCCCACATGGCCACATTGTCGCTTCCAGGACTGACAATTGGCCTGCCTATTTGGCTATTCTCAACCAATGTAGTTCAGAACACCATGGTTCCTGAATAGTCGAGTCAACAGTTAGATCAGTCTAGAGCTGCCCACCAGCCTTCAACTTCCTATAACTCTTCCTCCAATCCTTCATCTTCGCAAGGTAGAGCCGGCAAAAGCCAAGCTCCCATGGAGAAGAAGGAGAAGAAGAAGAAGGAGAAGAAGAAGAAGGAACCTAAGGCGCCTGGGGGCAAGCAAAAGACATCTGACAAAAATCCACACACAGCACAGACCGGGCCTAAATCGCCATGTGTCATATGTAAAGGAGACCACTTCCATAGAGATTGTCCCTGTATTCCCCGGATACTAAGGGACTGGTCCCCTCGGTTGCACAATTCGGGAGCATCAACCTCTGATAGCCATGTTGAATGATTACCGTCAACCAGCGAAAGTGAAGGTTCAAGACAAAGAGGGGCAGCAAGATCCCCCTGCAGACTGTGTGAAGGCAATCACGCCATCCACCGTTGTGCCTTCTTAGATGAAGCGAAGAGAGTTTTGGAAGATCGCCCGGTTTCACCGTTGAGACTTCCTCCTGGATACAAAAAACTCGTGCCGAGTCCTTCGTTGGTTGAAAATACAGCTGGCCCGCTCAAGTGGTCAGCTGAAGCGTCAGTCATTGAAAATGAACCTACTGAATCCAGACCAGACGAAAGTCTAAAGGTCGATACGGCAGTTGACCCGGTTCCGCCTTCAGAGGTTTCATCTTCAAATGACACCGTCACTGAAGATTCATCTTCAAATGACACCCTCACTGAAGAGAGTAAGGATGACACCATCCAGATTCTTTTCATCAACACCGACTCTGATGAGCATCAGGGCAATGCGCCCATTCCTTTATCGCAGGAAGGAACATCGTCAGGGTCATATCCGGCCATGTATTCGGTCCCACCACCAAGCAACCTGGTTGTGTCCTTTGATTGGAACCAACTAGGCAGACCCCGGTTACCAGCCAGTATACCATTCAGAATCATAGTCCAAATTTACAGAATGGTAATGGCTGGAACTATCATTGATGAAGGGGCATCTGTGAGTATCCTTTCCTCTATTGCTTGGAAAGCACTGGGTTCCCCGGAGCTTTTGCCTGAGATAAGAAATCTCTCGGGTTTTGATAAAGGAACCAGTCGACCATTAGGGATCCTCCCCAATGTGCCTGTTACATTGAAAGGGAAGACCGTTCAAATGAACGTGATGGTCGTTCAAGGACCCTTGGATTATAACCTACTCCTTGGACGAGACTATATATATTGCATAGGAGCTATAGTCTCCTCACTCTTTAGAGTAATGTGTTTTCCACACGAAGGAAGAATGGTCAAGCTTGTAGACCAACTTTCATTTCCGGGATCACGCATCGCAAATAGTCAGATACCAACCCTGAATGGTCTATTCACCCAAGAAATGTCTCCACCCCCAGTCCTCCTTCCCGATGAGTGCGAGTGATTCGGAAAGATGGGACTGGAACCCAGGGGGCATGCATCCTGGTCTGCTTCGGGCAGAGGAAACCTTGGGTATAGGGTAGAATTTCCGCGAAAGAATATGACTAGTCCGTACCCCGTCCGTGGATGGAAGAGGGGTTGTTCTGGAACATGATTCTTTTGTTAAGGTTACTTGTTTGACAAAGGTCATTCACCATTGTCTACTTCGGTAGACAGTGCCGAGGAGATGTTTTCGTTTGATGGTGTTAACAAAACAATCTTTGGGTAACCAGAAAGAGGCAAGCCTCCCTCAATAACATTAATGTTTTATCTTTGAGTAGTGTTCTTCTCTTGTCGCAAGTAGCTGTTTCTCTTGCGATCTTGCAAAAGAGCTGTCAAAAGTTAGGCTGACGGGAAGACAAGTACCGCATAAGACCTGTTAAAAATAACGAGAAGACAAGTATCGTTAACATTAGACTAGCAAGACGACAAGTAGCTGTGAACACCCAAAGAAAAGCAGAGGTGGAGGAGAGGAGGGGCAGCCTTGAAATTGTATTTTATACCTGGGGGCATGCAAACCTTTTGGAGTGCAAGCAAGGGACGACTATTTATTTTTTAAATTTTTAGGTCCTCCCTTTAAACCTGTAGGTCTAACCCTTTAAACTCGTAGGATTAGCCGTTTCCGAACTTGCATAAAGAAAGGATGATTAGGAGCATAGCTTCGTGAGATAAAGCTCCATAAAAAATAGCTATCTCACAGGAGACATTCTTATCTTATGACTGGTATTATCGAGCAGTTTTACCGTGAAATTTATGCTCGTTAAAAAATAGAAAAGCGAGATCCGAGCAGTTTTAGCACATAGTTCATGCTCGTTAAAAAATAAACATAAGATCGAGCAGTTTTACCGTGGAATTTATGCTCGTTAAAAAATAGAAAAGCGTGAGAAAAAGTTTCCTCCAGAGTTCAAGCTCATTAAAAAATGAACCTATTCCGGTAAATAACCATTGTGATCGTAAATTTATTAGCCATAAAAAGCCTTGGTCGTGTTTGCACCCGCCACCTCCATTTCATTTGGCCCATCGTTCACCTCCATATGATTGTTTACCCATTTTGAGGAACAGCTGCGAAGAGTGATTTCACCTAGCCATCCTTGTGACACTGCCGTGATTGGAAAATTCCAACCTGTACCTGGAATCTGCTGCTATCCCTGTTTATCACTCGTTCCTCAAAAGACGAGTCTTCTTTGAGCTCTTTTCATCTGACTCGTAAAATATGAAAAGTTTGCCGAGTTTTGGCCTTCCAGCTTGCTAAAAGGACCGGAAGAGCTATCCCTCCTCTAGATTTTAATCTTTTTGGACCTGAGGGATTATTGCACAAAAAGGTCGAGCGCTTGTTTTATTCGGCTCGTTAAAATTATCGAAAACTCATCCCTTCTGTATTGTTTTATACTTTTTCGGACTTAAGGGATTAGATGACGAAAAAGGAATTTTGGAGTTAACTTTCTGTACCTTTTAAGACTCTCTAAAAATGAAAAGGACCGAGTTTTCCTTGTCGTTAGACTCGTTAAAATGATTAAATAGCGACAAACTTGTCTTTAGACGAGAACGAGTTTCCCTATCGCTAGGCTCGTTAAAACATAGCGATGGGCTTGCCCGAAGGGCAGGTTATAGAACAAGCATATGTTATCCTCCTCAAGCTTGACAAAAATAAAGAGGTACTGGTCAGAAATGACTGGGGAAAAATTGGGAGAACCTCAAAGCTTTAATGGTAGCAAGTCGCTCTTGAACATGACACTTTGTCCTCCGTATCACATCGGGTTGGGTTGTTTCATTCACCGGTCTCATCACCATGGTCCTCGCCAAACCATCCACATTTGGGGTAATGCTACCGATCCATCACATCAGTGTCGTTATATGTTCAAGAGATGTTGTTCAGAAAGAGTCAACCGTGTCCCATCCACTGCCATACATTATCCTTCATCCATCCATGATCGCCACCCTGAATCATATTTCACAGATTGTTTTCACCTCCACTAAAATCATTTAGCTCCGTTCCGTGTCACTGATGTGGGATTCATTAAGGCCCTCCTTTGACAGATCGCTTCTTGTCGACTTCAGCTCGTTATCCAAGAAGTTGATCTAGGAACACCCCCCTTAGTACTTTGAAGCTTGCATGCCTCAATGGCAAGTTTCTCACTTCTGGCGACAGGTATACATTAATGACCTTCGACCAGAAGATTTTGCGTGGTGTTCGACGCCAAGTCCTTCATTCACACCACGTGAATTGTACTGCAGTACCTTGAGGATCATTGTCATTATTGGTGATTCCTCTCGCGCTTGTTAACGGTTTACATTATTGACCGGTAATCAAGCGATGTCTTTCCATGTTCGACTTCAGCGCAATTCTCACATGGATCGACTTGTACTTAGAGTAAAGATCGAACGAGTATTGAAGACCCCGGATCTAGTTTCATCCATCTGGGCTGCGATATATATTCAGGAAATATAAAGACATTTGATATGTACATCATTACAGCAGATGATCATCCTACTCAAAGGATGATAATTTCAGCAGAGAATTATCAGTCTACCATCAGACGATCGTCTGTTCTATGTACCAAAATGAATTTATAAAGCTGAGCATGGGAATGTCCGCCTCAGCTAGATCATGAAAGCAGAATGAAAAATAATGTATTGTATTGTATTTTATTACAAGACACCTCTCAGCGGTTGAATGAACTTCGGATCCTCCTGATAAAGCATTTCACCCGATAAACGACCTCATACTTTAGGGGGCAACTGTTATAGACATTTTTGTGCCTTACAGCATGAAGCATGAAATGTCAATAATCTGAGGGATCCAAAGTCCCTAAACATGTTGTTCCTACCCCTAGAGGAACAAGGTCAGCAAACCACAGCACTAAATATCAGTTCTCCACCTGAAAACACTCAAAAACAAGCTAATTCTGGATCATGTCAACTGCTCCACTGAGCATCTGCGCTGAATGTCAACTGCTCCACTCTGTACCTGCGCTGATTGTCAACTCTAATGAAGGCTACCTGCGCTGGGTGAGATTGGCCAAGTGGCACAGTCATTCTGCAAGGTGTCAAATGCCCAGGAAGCTTCCAAAATGACACTTGGATCAGGGAATTCGCCTTGTGATGAGTAAGAGGATCTAGATCTCCAAGTGGAAGCAAGAAACTCCAAGTGGACTCAAGAACTGAAGAATAACTGAAGTGGGAGAGGACACTAGTCAGCTCCATGCCAAGCTCAAGCTGACTCATCCTTTCTCCAAAACTCCTATATATAGAGCTCTCTCATGAGGTCTAAGGAGGCTGGAATCTTGTGAATGTAAGGAAGTGCTGTTGGTTTGAATATAGAACTATTGGGTGATTGCTTTGAAGGAGGTGAAGAGGAGATTTCTTTCTGCTGGGAGGTGTTGCTGGATTGGGCCTCTTATGGTTGTAACACTCTCAGAACTTTACTTCTTCCATTAATAAAGTATTTGAGGTTCTTCTATATGCATGTGTCTTTGTGGCGTATTGATACTTGTATGTTTGATTTATTCTAATCCTTGAATCAGTTATGGATGTATGCTTCTTGTAGTTTCCCTTTCTTGTGCTTTTGCAGGATCTCTGTGTAGCTGGGCCAGTGAAAGAGCAAGGAGCTGGGAGCAAGCAGCAAAGAGGGAAGATTGGATCAACCATTAGCGGAAGATAACGGTTAGTGGATCTCTTTCTCCTATCTCTTACATCTCATAAAGAAGTAATCTTGAATAGCTTTGCATTCGGTTGTTGCTGAGGTACTATCACCCTTAGAGTGGGATAGGGTCATTCCGTATTGGATACTTTTCCCAACAACAAATTGGCGACTCCGCTGGGGATCGTATCTTGTTGGTTGTTTGTGTTTTTTCTATTCATTTCATAAACACAGGGAGTACCGAATCGAACTGCATTTGGATCTTTCAAATGCAAAGTAGAGGGCAACTACTCTAGCTCAGTTTCTGGGCAAGTTGATGATTTGAAGAGCTGATCCACAAGGACTCTAATAAGCTCTTAGTGATAGCTTTTCATCCCTTAGTGTGTACTTGACTGATAGCTTCTGATTTGGCCAAAAACTGTGAATTTTTGAGCAATCTGTGACCCGGAAACCAAGAGAAACGAAAGTTTCATTCTTCAGTGCAGGCTGTGTGAAGGCTGTCTGCATTTCAGCGCAGTTCCCGAAGGGGCTACCTGCGCTGAAGGTCAAACTGCCTGTGTACCACCTGCGCTGGACCAGTCTTGCCTTGTGCTACTGGGGTTTCCTGCTGTTTCTTGCCCTGTTTTCACTCCTGTTTTTGCTGCCTGTTACCAGTCAATGTACCTATCTGAAACCAACTTTCCTTGCCACTATTCCACCTCGGTTGTATAAAGAAACTGTGTTTGTTCTTTGCGTATTTCTTATATCATTTGCAGTTTCCCATAACGAAAGTGAACTAGTCTTGCTGTGGCCTCTTAGATCTAGACCTGTAATAAAGTGTCGTTTTGATCTTAAGAGTTAGTTTGTTTGCTGTTCATAGCTGATTGAGCTTTTGCTTTCGTCATATGGTTTGAATTTATACATTTCTAGTGTCGAAACAAGTAAATCTTAAGGTGTCTTTCGATTTTGGACAAGCTTGTTTGCTTTCACTTGAAATTGAATTCAAAATTATACAACAGCTTTCTTTTTGTGTCGCACAAACATTAAGAAAGAGAAAAGAAATACCTGCATTGTGCATGTGCATTATGACAGCTTGTATGATGATTTAGGAAAAAGTGCATTAGTGTGTGCTCTATGATCTGTGTGAAAAGATGTTATCTTTCTTTTCCTTCAGTAGTTAAGATTTTCAAAGTTGAAAGATTGAAAAGCTTGCTTATCATCTTAGATTGCATTTAGGAGTGTTATCATACATCTCGTGGTGATCCATAAAGGCAAACTGCTAAACAAGATCAACATTAAAATGAATTGAATTTACATAACAACGCATTGAAACATAACGCAAACACATAGAGGTCTAAGCTAGAGACGTGTTCCGGCGTCGTTAAACGTGATATCTTAGCGTTGAGTGGTTGGGTGATTCCTCCACGGTGAAGCGATAAGTATCAATACGGACTTGTGCTCCCACGTACCGTCGCGTATATATTGGGAGACCCCTATAGGAACAAAGCCTTTATCCATAGGAAACCGTGTCGGCCGCCCTACTGATCGCAATGCAGTGAACACAACATTCACGAAGATCGACCACTCGTACCGTAAAACGTATTCTGTGGTTTTGCGAAAAGTTTGGCACACCCTCTGCCTAGAACTCCAGAGCAGTTTCTTTTGGCCTTTTTCAAACTCTATAACTGAAAAATTCCATCCGAGCATTTGTCACTTTGGGCTCGTTAAAACATCGAAGGAGACTAGAGTCATCTTTAGCTTTTTCTCGACTCTTAAAAAGTGAAAAAGCAAGTTGTGTCTAAAGCGTCGTTATAAAATTCATTTTAAACGGAACATAATCACCTCCTATTCCTACGTTGATCTTTAGGTTGAGAACATGGAACGCCCCAACCAAGGAACTCCACATGATGGAAATCCTAGTCCTTTCTCCTCTTGGGGAGAAGTTGGTGCGCCCCACATGGCCACATTGTCGCTTCGAGGACTGACAATTGGCCTGCCTATTTGGCTATTCTCAACCAATGTAGTTCAGAACACCATGGTTCTTGAATAGTCGAGTCAACAGTTAGATCAGTCTAGAGCTGCCCACCAGCTTTCAACTTCCTATAACTCTTCCTCCAATCCTTCATCTTCGCAAGGTAGAGCCGGCAAAAGCCAAGCTCCCATGGAGAAGAAGGAGAAGAAGAAGAAGGAGAAGAAGAAGAAGGAACCTAAGGCGCCTAGGGGCAAGCAAAAGACATCTGACAAAAATCCACACACAGCACAGACCGGGCCTAAATCGCCATGTGTCATATGTACAGGAGATCACTTCCATAGAGATTGTCCCTGTATTCCCCGGATACTAAGGGACTGGTCCCCTCGGTTGCACAATTCGGGAGCATCAACCTCTAATAGCCATGTTGAATGCTTACCGTCAACCAGCGAAAGTGAAGGTTCAAGACAAAGAGGGGGAGCAAGATCCCCCTGCAGACTGTGTGAAGGCAATCACGCCATCCACCGTTGTCCCTTCTTAGACGAAGCGAAGAGAGTTTTGGAAGATCGCCCGGTTTCACCGTTGAGACTTCCTCCTGGATACAAAAAACTCATGCCAAGTCCTTCGTTGGTTGAAAATACAGCTAGCCCGCTCAAGTGGTCAGCTGAAGCGTCAGTCATTGAAAATGAACCTACTGAATCCAGACCAGACGAAAGTCTAAAGGTCGATACGGCAGTTGACCCGGTTCCACCTTCAGAGGTTTCATCTTCAAATGACACCGTCACTGAAGATTCATCTTCAAATGACACCCTCACTGAAGAGAGTAAGGATGACACCATCCAGATTCTTTTCATCAACACCGACTCTGATGAGCATCAGGGCAATGCGCCCATTCCTTTATCGCAGGAAGGAACATCGTCAGGGTCATATCCGGCCGTGTATTCGGTCCCACCACCAAGCAACCTAGTTGTGTCCTTTGATTGGAACCAACTAGGCAGACCCTGGTTACCAGCCAGTATACCATTCAGAATCATAGTCCAAATTTACAGAATGGTAATGGCTGGAACTATCATTGATGAAGGGGCATCTGTGAGTATCCTTTCCTCTATTGCTTGGAAAGCACTGGGTTCCCCGGAGCTTTTGCCTGAGATAAGAAATCTCTCGGGTTTTGATAAAGGAACCAGTCGACCATTAGGGATCCTCCCCAATGTGCCTGTTACATTGAAAGGGAAGACCGTTCAAATGAACGTGATGGTCGTTCAAGGACCCTTGGATTATAACCTACTCCTTGGACGAGACTATATATATTGCATAGGAGCTATAGTCTCCTCACTCTTTAGAGTAATGTGTTTTCCACACGAAGGAAGAATGGTCAAGCTCGTAGACCAACTTTCATTTCCGGGATCACGCATCGCAAATAGTCAGATACCAACCCTGAATGGTCTATTCACCCAAGAAATGTCTCCACCCCCAGTCCTCCTTCCCGATGAGTGCGAGTGATTCGGAAAGATGGGACTGGCACCCAGGGGGCATGCATCCTGGTCTGCTTCGGGCAGAGGAAACCTTGGGTATAGGGTAGAATTTCCGCGAAAGAATATGACTAGTCCGTACCCCGTCCGTGGATGGAAGAGGGGTTGTTCTGGAACATGATTCTTTTGTTAAGGTTACTTGTTTGACAAAGGTCATTCACCATTGTCTACTTCGGTAGACAGTGCCGAGGAGATGTTTTCGTTTGATGGTGTTAACAAAACAATCTTTGGGTAACCAGAAAGAGGCAAGCCTCCCTCAATAACATTAATGTTTTATCTTTGAGTAGTGTTCTTCTCTTGTCGCAAGTAGCTGTTTCTCTTGCGATCTTGCAAAAGAGCTGTCAAAAGTTAGGCTGACGGGAAGACAAGTACCGCATAAGACCTGTTAAAAATAACAAGAAGACAAGTATCGTTAACATTAGACTAGCAAGACGACAAGTAGCTGTGAACACCCAAAGAAAAGCAGAGGTGGAGGAGAGGAGGGGCAGCCTTGAAATTGTATTTTATACTTGGGGGCATGCAAACCTTTTGGAGTGCAAGCAAGGGACGACTATTTAGTTTTTAAATTTTTAGGTCCTCCCTTTAAACCTGTAGGTCTAACCCTTTAAACTCGTAGGATTAGCCGTTTCCGAACTTGCATAAAGAAAGGATGATTAGGAGCATAGCTTCGTGAGATAAAGCTCCATAAAAAATAGCTATCTCACAGGAGACATTCTTATCTTATGACTGGTATTATCGAGCGGTTTTACCGTGGAATTTATGCTCATTAAAAAATAGAAAAGCGAGATCCGAGCAGTTTTAGCACATAGTTCATGCTCGTTAAAAAATAAACATAAGATCGAGCAGTTTTATCGTGGAATTTATGCTCGTTAAAAAATAGAAAAGCGTGAGCAAAAGTTTCCTCCAGAGTTCAAGCTCATTAAAAAATGAACCTATTCCGGTAAATAACCATTGTGATCGTAAATTTATTAGCCATAAAAAGCCTTGGTCGTGTTTGCACCCGCCACCTCCATTTCATTTGGCCCATCGTTCACCTCCATATGATTGTTTACCCATTTTGAGGAATAGTTGCGAAGAGTGATTTCACCTAGCCATCCTTGTGACACTGCCGTGATTGGAAAATTCCAACCTGTACCTGGAATCTGCTGCTATCCTTGTTTATCACTCGTTCCTCAAAAGACGAGTCTTCTTTGAGCTCTTTTCATCTGACTCGTAAAATATGAAAAGTTTGCCGAGTTTTGGCCTTCCAGCTCGCTAAAAGGACCGGAAGAGCTATCCCTCCTCTAGATTTTAATCTTTTTGGACCTGAGGGATTATTGCACAAAAAGGTTGAGCGCTTGTTTTATTCGGCTCATTAAAATTATCGAAAACTCATCCCTTCTGTATTGTTTTATACTTTTTCGGACTTAAGGGATTAGATGACGAAAAAGGAATTTTGGAGTTAACTTTTTGTACCTTTTAAGACTCTCTAAAAATGAAAAGGACCGAGTTTTCCTTGTCGTTAGACTCGTTAAAATGATTAAATAGCGACAAACTTGTCTTTAGACGAGAACGAGTTTCCCTATCGCTAGGCTCGTTAAAACATAGCGATGGGCTTGCCCGAAGGGCAGGTTATAGAACAAGCATATGTTATCCTCCTCAAGCTTGACAAAAATAAAGAGGTACTGGTCAGAAATGACTGGGGAAAAATTGGGAGAACCTCAAAGCTTTAATGGTAGCAAGTCGCTCTTGAACATGACACTTTGTCCTCCGTATCACATCGGGTTGGGTTGTTTCATTCACCGGTCTCATCACCATGGTCCTCGCCAAACCATCCACATTTGGGGTAATGCTACCGATCCATCACATCAGTGTCGTTATATGTTCAAGAGATGTTGTTCAGAAAGAGTCAACCGTGTCCCATCCACTGCCATACATTATCCTTCATCCATCCATGATCGCCACCCTGAATCATATTTCACAGATTGTTTTCACCTCCACTAAAATCATTTAGCTCCGTTCCGTGTCACTGATGTGGGATTCATTAAGGCCCTCCTTTGACGGATCACTTCTTGTCGACTTCAGCTCGTTATCCAAGAAGTTGATCTAGGAACACCCCCCTCAGTACTTTGAAGCTTGCATGCCTCAATGGCAAGTTTCTCACTTCTGGCGACAGGTATACATTAATGACCTTCGACCAGAAGATTTTGCGTGGTGTTCGACGCCAAGTCCTTTATTCACACCACGTGAATTGTACTGCAGTACCTTGAGGATCATTGTCATTATTGGTGATTCCTCTCGCGCTTGTTAACGGTTTACATTATTGACCGGTAATCAAGCGATGTCTTTCCATGTTCGACTTCAGCGCAATTCTCACATGGATCGACTTGTACTTAGAGTGAAGATCGAACGAGTATTGAAGACCCCGGATCTAGTTTCATCCATCCGGGCTGCGATATATATTCAGGAAATATAAAGACATTTGATATGTACATCATTACAGCAGATGATCATCCTACTCAAAGGATGATAATTTTAGCAGAGAATTATCAGTCTACCATCAGACGATCGTCTGTTCTATGTACCAAAATGAATTTATAAAGCTGAGCATGGGAGTGCCCGCCTCAGCTAGATCATGAAAGCAGAATGAAAAATAATGTATTGTATTGTATTTTATTACAGGACACCTCTCAGCGGTTGAATGAACTTCGGATCCTCCTGATAAAGCATTTCACCCGATAAACGACCTCATACTTTGGGGGGCAACTGTTATAGACATTTTTGTGCCTTACAGCATGAAGCATGAAATGTCAATAATCTGAGGGATCCAAAGTCCCCAAACATGTTGTTCCTACCCCTAGAGGAACAAGGTCAGCAAACCACAGCACTAAATATCAGTTCTCCACCTGAAAACACTCAAAAACAAGCTAATTCTGGATCATGTCAACTGCTCCACTGAGCATCTGCGCTGAATGTCAACTGCTCCACTCTGTACCTGTGCTGAATGTCAACTCTAATGAAGGCTACCTGCGCTGGGCGAGATTGGCCAAGTGGCACAGTCATTCTGCAAGGTGTCAAATGCCCAGGAAGCTTCCAAAATGACACTTGGATCAGGGAATTCGCCTTGTGATGAGTAAGAGGATCTAGATCTCCAAGTGGAAGCAAGAAACTCCAAGTGGACTCAAGAACTGAAGAATAACTGAAGTGGGAGAGGACACTAGTCAGCTCCATGCCAAGCTCAAGCTGACTCATCCTTTCTCCAAAACTCCTATATATAGAGCTCTCTCATGAGGTCTAAGGAGGCTGGAATCTTGTGAATGTAAGGAAGTGCTGTTGGTTTGAATATAGAACTATTGGGTGATTGCTTTGAAGGAGGTGAAGAGGAGATTTCTTTCTGCTGGGAGGTGTTGCTGGATTGGGCCTCTTATGGTTGTAACACTCTCAGAACTTTACTTCTTCCATTAATAAAGTATTTGAGGTTCTTCTATATGCATGTGTCTTTGTGGCGTATTGATACTTGTATGTTTGATTTATTCTAATCCTTGAATCAGTTATGGATGTATGCTTCTTGTAGTTTCCCTTTCTTGTGCTTTTGCAGGATCTCTGTGTAGCTGGGCCAGTGAAAGAGCAAGGAGCTGGGAGCAAGCAGCAAAGAGGGAAGATTGGATCAACCATTAGCGGAAGATAACGGTTAGTGGATCTCTTTCTCCTCTCTCTTACATCTCATAAAGAAGTAATCTTGAATAGCTTTGCATTCGGATGTTGCTGAGGTACTATCACCCTTAGAGTGGGATAGGGTCATTCCGTATTGGATACTTTTCCCAACAACACATAGATATAATTAGCAACCTCAAATAATTCCTAGAGAAGATGACTGGACCAATTTAGTTGATCACCACAAATGAAAGCTTTGGAAACAGAAATGGCGTATAGCGTACATTCCACTCTGTTGTAGTGGCACATGATCTTGGTGGCAATAATTATAGCAATTATGTGGATCGACATGTTGATCATATCTAAAACTACTCCTCAACCTTTCCGGGCAATGCCATACTTCTTATACAGATTGTTCTCATCCATTTTCTTTCCACGCTTGGATATTTTTTAAAAAGCTGACTTAACATCCACACCATAGGAAGACAGTCTAGTAATATTATGAATATTAATTGCATGGATGGGGTATTCACGATCCAAACAAATGGAATCCCCATGAATCTGGTTGGTCAAAATTTTGTAAAATGCATGACCTCATTAGTGGTGCCAAACATATGTAAGTACTGCAAAAGGAGAAGTTGGACTACTTCAATTGATGGAAAACATTTATGACCTTCATGGTTGAAGGAGAATTAGGATGGGTATTGGGATCTATGAAAATATCAGTCCAAATCACAGTGAACAAAGTAGAATTAGATAAGTCGCTATTCACAAGATGAGCTTTATCATACTTCCCCAACAAATCATCTTGAGAGTGGATGCAAGAATCAATGGGTTAAAGATTGAGAGTGGGTTTACCTGAGTGAACCATATTCATAGGGTGACAAGTGCACACAAACCAGATGGGAGGACGAGCAACAAAGAAGGTTCAGGGGAGGGTGATAGTGGAGCTAGAGTGGAAACTGGGAATCAAACAACCGAAAAAGGTGAGGACAAAGACAAAAAGTGGGAAGATATAGACCAATTGACAGAGACTTAGCCGTTAGGCATGGGAAATGCGACTTAACTTTCAAATTAATAACAAGCGATGCTGATGCCAGCCTAAGCTGCAAACACCATAATGATGCAGCCTACGACGCATATACCCACATTATGCAAATAAAATTGCATGTCACACTGTGTCCCAAGAAATTTAATATTCCTGCCGAGGAAAACCTTCACAAGTCAAGGTTTAATGCTCTTAATTAAATGTTTAAGCGAAAATGTTTGATTTAACTTATGCAAAGTCTACACTTTAATAACCCTTTGAGCGGAACCTTATATTCAGTTCTTTCTTAACCCTTATAACTCAACCCTTCATAAGATTAGGTTAATTCTATTACCCGTGCATGTTAACCATACCCTTCTTTAGTCTTTGGTTAACTAACTTCAACCATAATACATTTATCCCACTTATTTCTATTATAAGTCTTGTATAATAGAAATATTTCATATAATACTTAAACCTTACCTTTCTGTTGATTCACATGAATTTACACATTTCTCGACGCTCAATCTTTAGCATGTTCAACCTCCGCCGTCGATCTCATTCCTTAATCTGACGTCATCACGTCACCCGATCATCAACTTACCCGGGCGATCTCCACCATTTGTCGCTCCTATCTCAATCCAATGGTGATCGCGTAATCTCTCGCAGATTACATGCATGACCGATAATAGACCGAGAGCACACGAAAAAAGTGGTTTTCTCTTTCCTCTGTGTGCTACGTGTCAACCCATAAGGCTAATCACGTGAACTCGTAGAAATACTATTTTCCACTTTGAGGGCATGCAAGAAACTACTTACCCCTTCCGAGACTCCTTCGTCCTCTTTCTAGCACATGGGTTTAATCTTCGTCGTCCATCTTCTTTACTTTATTCTACGTGACTTAATCCTGGCCATCTATCTCCATCGCTCTCGTTCATTGATCTGATTGATCCAACGACTGTGCTTCGCTACTACATTATTTTTTTTCTTATTGTGTAATAGTCCATTTGTTTGGGTTTTCGCCTGTGTCTTTGTTATTTCCTTCCAGCCTTCAATTATTCTGATCCAACCTTTAGCTTTGTTCTTTATTGCTTTGCTCTTTTACGCTTTCGCTGCGTAACTCCTTAGGTTTTAAGAACCTTACAGTATACCTTCACTGTAACGTTAAGGTTTCTCCAATACTGTCTGTGTATAAACTCGTAACACACTTCTCTGCACTTCATCTCTAGCTCTGCACACCTGCAAACCTATGTTATGAAAAATTACTTCTAATTCACACATGAATCATTCAATTACTCCATTCACACCAAACAAACTCAGAAATTGAGTTATCTATATTAATAAACAAATAATTACAAAAGGATTCCTTCCTAGCATGATCTTCACTATCAGTGGCCTTTTCCGTTCCCGCCCATAGGTTTACAATCAACCATATCTAAGGATCCTCTCTAATTCCACAAATCATGAACTAATTCCTAATTTAAGTTTTACAATTAATTTCCAAATCTATCAATCCCTATGTAATATTAACTAGTCTAATTCTCTCATGTTCTCCAACATTCGAGAACATTTAGAAATATGCCTCACAATATCTAATTAAATCCTATTCTTAATATCTCCCATTAAAATCACTCAAAACCTTAATAATTAGATTAATTTAATACTCAGGAAACCAACTTCCTTGAAAACATAAGACCCCCTATGTCTACTAAAATACAATGAAATTTCTGAGCTGAATGCTCCTGCATCAGACTCCCAAGGTTGAAAACATTCATGATCTCCAGATCATGTGTCCTCATATGTTGGTAGAAAACCTCCAGGGTCCCAAAATTTAGTTTGTAGTTGTCTCTTTGCTCCATTCCTTTGTTGCTGCTATATGTTTGTTGTATTCTGTTTCATCTTCCTCTCCTTGTCAATCAGTTTCAAATTATGACTGATCACTCTTCTTGTTGCTGCTAATTTCTTCCATTTGGACTGCTTCATCATTAATTGCCATAATTATTCAATCTCTATCTCTATCATATCCTTGAGTTGGTACATACTCTACCATTTGCTGCCACCTCTTTCTCTTTGCTTCAGTTTATTGCTACTGTCCACTAACTCTTGCATCTTCACATTTTTCATCTCTTCAAGCTCTTTCTCTTTCATGGTTAACTCTTTCTGCATCAAATCTTGATTCTCTAGCATTCTTTCCAGCAACATAATATCTCTGTTCCATGGATTAAATATTTCCACAAAATCTTCCTCTTCCATCTTTACTTGGCTTCTCATCTGTCCCAAATTTCCTCCAACATCTCCAACAAAACCCGCACTCACAAAACAATTATTAAAATAAAAAACATAAGGCCTCAGTGCCTCTTCTTCCTTTGGCAACATCTCAGTATGCTGCTCTGATTTTTCCTCCTCTATCAGCACATCAGTATGTTGATTCAACCTCTTTAAAGAATCCTCCAAAGGACTCTCGAAACTGTTAGCAAATCTCTCTTCCACATCATCTGCTTCAATGATGTCTTTCTGCTCTTGTCCACTATAGTGAACTCCTTCTTCTGCAATCACACTGTCATACTCTTAGTTTTCTAGAAAATACTCCAGTAATTCAATTTATCTATGACACTTCATAAGTATGTCATCATCACTTATAATTCTTTCATTTATACACAATTTATTAGTTTGAGAGTTACAAGGTTCAACAATCTCAACTGTTGCTTCACATATCGGTTATTCAGACTCATTCTCATCTCCTTCTTCCACAAGAAATTGTTTCTGTGTTGTAACAGTTTCAAACATCAATGCTTTGCTAAATTCTTTCTGCTGCAATAATTCACTACTGTTCTCATTCAAGAGACATTCTCCATTATTCTTTACTTCAGAGTATTTATCTTCTGAAAGATACTTTTCCATACTTTTGACAACTTCAAAAGACTACTCATCTTTTGCAAAACCTGTAATCACATTAAAATTATTAGATTCAAATATATAAGGTTTCATATCCTCCTCCTGATCTGAATTTGTCCAACAGTTCAGAAAATCATCAATAATTCTTTCTTCAGCAAAGTAAACTTCTTACTATCTTGAATCCTCACAATAGTTCATGAGATCTTTAACTGATCTCCATTCTTCATCTTCACCCAGAACTTCCCCTTGTTCTGCTTCACAAATAGAAACTTCCATTTCCAACTCAGCTTCTCTGAGTTTTTCCACCAGCCACTTCACTTGCCTTTGTTGTAGCCTTCTCTGTAACTTATGCCACTTCACTGCCTTTTTCCTCAAGACCCAACCTTGTCTTTGGTTTTCCTCTAGTATCATCCTTAATACATCGAGTTGTTATTTTAATTCTGCAATCTCCTTGTCAAGCTCCTCTTGACTCATTCTCTTGCCATTTTCCTTGGCATCCTCTTTCTTCACCTTTCTTCTGCTGTGGTCTTCCTCAGAACCTTTACTATGACTATCAGTAGTCATTTTCTCCTCTATCTTCATGAGCTCCTCACTCACTTACTATGAGCTGTACTAAAGCCTCTACAATAGCAATTCCTCCCTCCTATCACTTACCTCACCAAGCTTTCCTCTTTACTTGGTCTTTTGGCAAGCACTTGGTTTTCTATCTCTAGAACCTCTTTAAGAACTTCTCTCTGCTCCTTCTAGGCTTCAACTCATCTGCACCTTTTAAGAACACAACTGTCCTCTTTATCCAACCTCCATTAGAATTCTTCAAGGTTCTGCCACGTTCTACTTTCATTCAAAAACTCCTACCAGCTTCCTTCATCCCTTAGAAATTCTACCCACATCCTCTGTGGAATTGCCTTTATGATCTTCCTGTGAGCTGCAACAATACCTGTGCAGTAATAAGTCCCTCTTGCTACATGATACCTCACTAAGCTTCTCTCCTCTAAGCTCAGTCTTTTGGCATCTCTCTGGTTCTTTCCTTTGGAACCAATTGAGCACTCCTTGCTCTAGGTTGCTGCAATCTTCTCACCTTCTATCTTCAAGACCTCTGCATGATATTGTTTTACCATTCACTTGCACTTTGCATGGATTGTTCTCTGTTTCCTTTGCATCTGCAATTCTGCTACACTTTATCTTTGTGTGCCTGCAGTTTGTTAGATTTAAAATCTGATCTCCTCTTGCCTACTTTCATCACCATTCACTTGTATACACACCTTCAAAACATAACTCTATTCTAAGTTTGTCAAAGAAATTTTACACACAGAATCTCCATGTTCTGCTCTGATACCAAATGATGCTAGCCTAAGCTACAAACACCATAATGATGCAGCCTAAGCCATATATACCCACATTATGCAAATAAAATTGCATGTCACAATGTGTCCCAGGAATTTTAATATTCCTACCGAGGAAAACCTTCACAAGTGAAGGTTTAATGCTCTTAATTAAATGCTTAAGCGGAAACATTTGATTTAACTTATGCAAAGTCTAAACTTGAATAACCCTTTGAGCGTTACCTTATATTTGGTTCTTTCTTAACCCTTATAACTCATCCCTTCATAAGCTTAGGTTAATTCTATCACCTGCACATGTTAACCATACCCTTCTTTAGTCTTTGGTTAACTCAACTTAAAACATAATGCATTTATCTCGCTTATTTCTATTATAACTCATGTAGAATAGAAATACTTCATATAATACTTAAACCTTACCTTTCCATTGATTCACATGACTTTACACATTTCCCGATGCTCAACCTTTAGTGCGTTCAACCTCTGCCATTGATCTCATTCCTTAATCTGACGGTCATCGTGTCACCCAATCATCAACTTACCCAGGCGATCTCCACCGTTTATCTATCCTATCTCAATCCAACGGTGATCGTGTAATCTTGTGCAGATTACATGCATGACTGATATTAGACCGAGAGCACGTGAGAAAAGTGGTTTTCTCTTTCCTCCGTGTGCTACGTGTAAACCCATAAGGCTAATCGCGTGAACTCGTAGAAATACCATTTTCCGCTTTGAGGGTGCGCGAGAAACTACTTACCCCTTGCAAGACCGCTTCATCCTTTTTCTAGCACGTGGGTTTAATCTCCATGTCCATCTTCTTTACTTTATTCTACACGACTTAATCACGGCCATCTATCTCCATCACTCTCATTCGTTGATCTGATTGATCCAACGACTGTGCTTCGCTACTACATACTTTTGTTTCTTATTGTGTAATAGTCCATTTTTTTGGGTTTTCGCCTGTGTCTTTGTTCTCCCCTTCTAGTCTTCAATTATTCTGATCCGACCTTCAACTTTGTTCTTTATTCCTTCCTTCTTTTACGCTTCTACTGCATAACTCCTTAGGTTTTAAGAACCTTACAGTATACCTTCACTGTAACGTTAAGGTTTATCCAATACTGTCTGTGTATAAAATCGTAACACACTTCTCTACACTTCGTCTCTAGCTCTGCACACCTGCAAACCTATGTTATGCATAATTACTTCTAATTCACACACAATTCATTCAATTACTCCATTCACACCACACAAACTCAGAAATCGAGTTATCCGTATTAATAAATAATTAATTACAAAAGGATTCCTTCTTGGCCTGATCTTCACTATCATTTGCCTTTTCCTTTCCTGCCCGTAGGCTTACAATCAACCTTATCTAACTAACTCACTCTCTAACTCCTAGCTAGCTAACCCTCTTCTATGCCTTTTAGGCTTACATTTATACAAAAGGTTCTGTAACCCATTTCGGTTCAGATCCTTAATATTTTGAACTAAATCCTGAATATCCTCTAGTCCACTTTTGACTCAACCAATCCCTAAGGATCCTCTCTAATTCCACAAATCATGAACTAATTCCTAATTTAAGATTTACAATTAATTTCCAAATATATTAATCCCTATGTAATCTCAACTAGTCTAATTCTCTCATGTTCTCCAACATTCGAGAGCATTTAGAAATATACCTCACAATATCTAATTAAATCCTATTCTTATTATCTCTCATTAAAATCACTCAAAACCTTAATAATTACATTAATTTAATACTTAGGAAATCGACTTCCTTGAAAACAAAAGACCCCCTATGTCTACTAAAATACAATGAAATTTCTGAGCTAAATGCTCCTGCATCAGATCCAGACACATATCGAAGGATGTGATGACATAACAAAAAATCTAACGGCAAAATAAAATATTATCGAGAATTTAAATGCGGATTCAGTAGCTAACCCTTGCATGATTGTAACCATTGATAGATAGGAAAAGTAATAATGACTCTAACAAGACAAGATACAACAAAATCTCCTCGACCACAATTAGTTACGTCAGGTTGCGATTGAAAAGTGGAAGACTCTTGCGGAAAATTCAAAAACTACAAACTACTAGACAACTAAAATACTACTAATGACACGACTATCCTAACACCTACCTACAACTCTCTTAAGGAGAGATCAATTTAAAGGGAAGTTGAATAAGAAAAACAAGGGTTCAGGGGAGCGTCGTTCACCCATCTAGAAAATAGAGTACCATTGAGTTAAGTGAGCCTAATAGCACCATAATATTTAATATCTGCAACATAGAAAGGACCAAGCCAATGCATTTGGAGCTTACCAGGATGTTTATGGTATTTACCATCATAGAGTAAAATTTGGTTACCTAGAGAGAAGGACTTATTCTTAATGTGATGATCATGCCAATATTTTTGATGCTCCTTTTCAATTGTCTGATGGAAACATGCAAGGAATTAGGATTCATCAAGTTGCAACAACTCATTGACTCGATCAAGAAGAGATTCATCCTCCAAAATTTTAGTTGCGTAAGAAATAAATAGATTTGGAACAATAAACTCTATAGGAACAATGACTTCTCATCCATAAACTAGCTTGAATAGGGTATACCTATTCAATCTCTTAATAGTAGTCATATAGGCCCATAAGGTAGCGGGAAATCATTCATCCTAATCATCATGATTTTCAAAATAGACCTCAATGAGCCCCTTCTCCAAAATTTTGTTAAATGCTTTAACAGTTCCATTTGCTTGCGGATGATATGGGGTACTTTTGTGATGCCGAATCGTAAATTTTTCAATAGATTCTAAATTGTTTCATTAATAAAATGAGAACCCCGAGCACTCATCAGGCTGAAAGGACAACGAAACCTAGTAATGATATTCTCAAAAACAAATCTAGCAACCGTATCCTCGGTACAATCTTTATCAGGAGAACTTCTGCCCAACGAGTGAGACAGTCTATTGTTGTAATAATATAAAGGGCATGAGAATGATGAGGAGGATGATTAATAGGTCCAATAAAATCAAAATCCCACTTTTCAAATGAAACAAGGGCTTGTAGCAGATTCATGGGCATTTCATCACATCGTGATGGTCGACCAACCCATTGACACACATCACAAGTTTTGGCATACTCCTTCGCATCCTTGAAAAGGTTTGGCCACCAAAGACCAGGATGTAAGACCTTCCAAGCAGTAGCCTTACCTCCAAAGCATCCTCCAGTGATTCCGTCATGGCATTCCCAAAATATTCCTTCTCATTCATGATCAAGGATGCAACGGTGTATAATCCAATCAAGCCCCATGTTACACAATGTTTTGTCACGCCTCTTGCACTTCCCTGTGACATACCCCAAAGTGCATGAAACATGACCATCATGCACATATACAACTCAAATTCCTCCTAAGACTTTTATTGCACAATGCCTTGAGCTTTCCCTGAAGAAATTCCTCTTAAAACCCTAAAATGAGAGTCATCTCTCTTATGAGTCTTAAAATAATTATGGTCGCATGTTGCACTATGTTTGACCAGCGATGGCATCGCTCTGTTCCCTTGCATACCCGTGATGTTCCCAAAAAGGTAATTTTCCCAAAGATGATGAGAAGCTTCGTGGTCTAGAAGCTTCCAGAGCGATGAGCTGGAGGTTGTTTCAGATAGATGAGGTTGAATCCTCTCAACTTGGCCTCCTTGTCTTATCCCTATGAGCTACCTCCTTGAGATGAGGGCCTAATCCTATCTTTGGAGAGGTCCTAACTCCCTTTCCCAACCTATAAACTCATCCTCTCCCATTCCCAAATGGTTGGTCTATGTCTATTTGCACCCTTATTCTAAGCTTGTGCGTAGAGGCTATTCATTAGATTTGGAGAAGGAGTGCTTGGAGAGTTCTTGGCTTGGACTTGGTGTCGTGGCGGAAAAAGTCGTTTGTGCGGACACAACTGACCTCCCTAGGAGTCTAAACTCTCTAGCGACAAACAAGACAAAATGGAGTGATCTTTCTCTAAATACACCTTTTAAAACATGAAAACTACAAGTGTTTAGGCTTACCTTATTCCAAAATGCTGTTGTTGTAGTCCGTCCTTGCCGATCCGGATGAGCTCCTCCTTCACATCAATTCCTGCAACCACAAACAATCAAACAATTACCAAGCACTTGCATTTCATATAATAAAACATATATTCAACATGCAGACCAAGGAACACATGAAATAACTCATTAACACAAGCTATTGAGAAAAATAAACCAGTTTGTATTAATAACGAAACAAAGAAACTCTTACAACCTGGCCTTGGTGTTGTGCAAGTTCCTCCCAGGGTCCATCAAGGGTTTTCCTCTACTTTGACAAAGCTCACCCACTTCCAAGTAGAATCAAGCAAAGACAATCTCTCCTCACAAGGTTCTAAATGGGAGTCCTAATTCCTGCAGCATTTACCCAAAGAAAATGTATAGCTCCAACCTCTCCTCCTTCTGGCCCAAGGTCTTTATTTATAGTGCTGTAAAGAGGTTATTCAGGTCCACCATCAATGGGATAATCCCCCTCTTTGGGTGGGATAGCTCCCTTATTGATGGGATAAGTTCCTCCTTAATAGGGATACATGAACCAACTGGAGGCGCATCCATTTCATCAAACCGACCTCTAGAAAGTTCTAGAAGTAACCACAAGTAACTTTTTTAAGATGAAACTTGCGCGTTTTGCCTTTTACAGAAGGACGCACCTGTCCCTTGACATACAGAGCGTCCAAAGACGCAGTTTTTGTGAACATTGTGAGCGTCCCCGCAGGTAAGGCTTGAGAGAACCTGCAACCCCAGAGATAAACACATTTTTACAAGACTTTCTCTCTTCTTTGAGTTTGAGATGGATAGCAGAGGCATAAGACTTGCCTAAGAGGGTAGCATGACTGTTGATTTGAGCCATACTAACTGTAAGCGGTCATGGTGACATTTTTTAGTGTAACAGATTGCCCCCTAAAGTGCGAAGCCTGGAATAGATTAGGGTTTGTAATTCTAGGAAGGGTGAAGCGCATTATCATTTCAAGGATTGTCTTGTGGATGACCTGGTTGGAACCTGCAATTTTCAACACAAAATACATGTATAAGATTATATCATCACTGAGGTAGGCATTCCCATACTCAGATTCAAAACTTTAACTAATAGACTAACTACTCTGATACAGGAATGATCTTGCAATACATCATTTTTATAGACTTTTGTAGACACAGTATGGACGCAGCCATCTGTTTATGATTAGTCTACATAGATAATGAATACAAAACTCCTCGCAGCCTGGATGGTAGAAACTAGATCCAGGGTCTTCACTTCTACTTCCCGAATTGGTACGATTCTAGCCATGTGATTAAATGATTTGATGTCGAACATGGTAGAAACCACTTGATTACCAGTCAATGATGTAAACTGTTAACAAGCGTGAGAGAGACCACCAGTAATGTCAATGGTTCTCAAAGTACCAGGCACAACCCGTGAAATGTGAATAGATGTTTTGATGTCGAACACTTCACGGAATCCTTTGATCGAAAGTCAATGATGTAAACTGACGTCAAAGGCGAGAAACCTGCCATTGATGCATGCAGACTTCAAGGTACTGTCGATTCCTAAGTCATCTTTCTAGATAATGTGTCGATGTCGATAGAAAGCGACCCGTTGCAGGCAAGCCCACAACACGAAATCATTGTTCAAGTTGAAGAAATGTTGCTGTGAGGACTGACTCAGGGATGGTCAAATGGATGACAAGTATTTTGCAGATGAAAGTTTTGCTCGCAGACCTCTTGAACACATAACGACACAACAGATGGCTTGGTGACGAATAACTCAAAGTGATTCCCGAAACCCGGCTAAAGATTTTCAAAGTGGTTTGGTTAACTGTGAGGTAAAAGATTTCCCAACCCAGGTGAATGAAAAAGTGTCGTGTTCAAGAGTGGTAATAAAGTTTCTTTTGAGACAAAAGGTGACAAATAGGTTCATTTTTCTCTCTTTTCCCCCACCATTTCTGGCAAGTACCTCTTTATTTTTAACAAGCTTGAGGAGGATAACATATGCTTGATTGTAAGCTCATCCTTCGGACGAGTCCAACCTAGTTTAAATTCGAACCCTAGGAAGGAGTGGTTCGTTCCTGTTTGTAATTGAACAGGTCCTCTACTGTAAAAGTTTAACGAGCCCAGTATAGGAGAAACTCGGCGTTTTTCAATTTTAGAGAGTCTGAAAAAACTAAAGGAGACTCCACGTTGAACTTTTTCGTACATTTGTGTCCCTCAAGCCCGAAAAAGTATAAAATAATACCTGGGGGAACCGCTTGATCTTGCGACCAAGGAGTACTTTCATAATAGTGTCGTTGACCTGAAAAGTAAAAAGCGATCAAGGACACGTCGTTTTATTTCCTTATCGAGTTTGAAACGACAAAAACCCGGCAATCTTTTCCTGATTTTACGGTCAGAAAAGAGCTAAAAGGGGACCGTCTTTTAATTCCGTTTTAACGAGTGTAAAAGAAACGCTCGGCGATCTTTTCATGTTTTAGGAGTCAGAAAAGGGCTTAAAAGATGACTCTGATATTTTTGTTTGTGAAAAATGAGAATTTCCCTTGAAATCCCTTTGTCCTGCACAAAAGCAACACATTACTCATACCTGTTTAAAATAGGCAAAAATACATCGAAAAACATCTTTTCATGGTAAAAAATGAACTAATTCATCCAAAAAACCTATAAAAAGACTTTTTACCATGTCATTTTTACCGTTTCACTGTTGAGGTTGAAAAAGGAGCTTTTGACAAGAAACTTCCCGTGGCTGCTGCGGAAAATCTGACCGTCGGAACTGAACACCGTCTTATCCAGGTATTTTACACATCCTACTCTGCATTTCTATCCGTTTAGAATTAATTTTTAGGTCTTAGTTTCATTTTTTGGGGGGGTTTTGGTTTTGGAATGCGCCTCTCGGCGGACGCGGGTGCCCTTCGGGTGACCCGCGTCCCCCGACTTTTTCCTACACAGGAAAACGGTCGGAAGACGCAGCCCGTCTTCGGAGCAGCCGCGTCCGGACGCCCTGTGCTGCAAAGTCGGGGTGCGTCTTCCGTGAAACGCGCATTTCAAAACCCCAACCCCCTCAAAAAACCATAAAAAATTCCCAAATCAATTTCTAATGACTGTTTTTGATGTGCAGGGCATTAACCATGTTAGATTGGAGAGAAAGAGAGCATGTAGACGATGATGAAGCTGCAATAAATCATCAACCTTCCCTGGATGCCCTAAGAGCATGCGGATTATACAAATATTGGACCATACCGGGCATGAGGGGCCAGGTAAGATTCTTGGAATGGATGGTTGAGCGATGGAACTTTCAAGATCAATGCTTTTACATAGGAGGGCACCAGCTCGAGATAGAGCCCTTGGATGTATACTTTCTTACTGGCTTGCCGAACAGAGGCGAGCAACTCAGTCTTGTGGGGACTAGGCCAGGTGGCCAATCCCTTGATAGTCTCCGCGACGAGTGGTGCACACCTGGGGCTCACCATTCGAAAGGCATAGAGATAAAACACATCACTCTGCGTGAACTCAAAGTCATAGCGTTCACGGTTACCAGAATTTGCGGCGCGGCCGCTTTACACATTGCTTCCGGATCCCAAATGCGGATGGCAATTGACTGTTACCAAGGCACCATTTTCAACTGGTGTGAAGCTGTGTCGGCTCATATGAAGAGCCAACTGACCAAGGCGAAGAACGGACGACTAAAGACTTTTGGATATGGGCCTCTAGTCGTGAGCTTTGCCTTGGAGAGAGTTCCAATGCTAATCTCTCAGCAACTCACTGTTGATACGTTGGGTCCTCGGGAGCCAAAGCTGATACGATGGGTTGCGGTGATGGCCTGGCATCCTGACGAGGGTGCGACAGTGGTTCGATTCTCAGATAGTTACTTTCACTGGTTAGAGGACCAGGTTTTTTCGATACAGGACTTTCCGTATGCCGGAGTAGACTTTCGACATGATCCGGACATGATTCTTCCACAGGGAGAACAATGGGATGACAGAGGTACTTTATTTTCCACAAGTTTTCAAATTATGTATTTTTTATTTTTCATATATATCGTCTCAAAACTAACAGTAAAATTTTCAAAATGCAGATGTTGGTCCACAGCGTCCAGCCAACCTCCGGCCTTTTGATAGACTACATCCAGCTGCACCGGTACCGGTCCCACAGGACGCGGCTGCAGAAGTACTAGCTGAGTTGGAGCATGATCTAGAGCGTCTCACGGCAGATATACCTGAGACTACTATGGACGACATTCCTATTCGGCTTCAGCGCTTCGTAGTCGCGGTCCCTGGACCGTTTAGGAGTTTTTTGCGTAAGGTAGCCCGCGCAGTGGTGTCATACAGAGAGCACCACCAGTGATTGACCAGTCACTTTTGTAGTCACATGTGACATTTTGACTTTTTGTACTATCATTTTGCCGATCATAAGGTGTTTTCAACCTATGATCGAAGACGATGTATATCTTTTTTTTGACACACTTTTATCTATATATATCACTATTACCGGCTTATCCTGTTTAACACATGTGATGAAATGTTTTTAAATTTACTTGCATGATTATTGTAAATGTCTGTCCAACACTCGAGAAGCAATTGCATCTGCTAATGTATTCAAAGACCTTGGAATATGTTGATATTCAATGTAATCAAATTCACGTTCCAAGAGACGCACTCTCAAAAACAACCTTAATAACACAGGATTTCTAATGGCATAAACTCTGTTAAGCTGTAATACAACAAGTTCAGAATCTAACCTCACTATCAAACGTCGAATTCCAAATGAAATAGATTCGGATAATAATTCAATCACTGCACTGTATTCTGCAATGTTGTTCGTTGTTTGACCGAGGCTTACCCCATGCATAGAAACTAACTCGTCAGAGGGCGAATAGATAACCCAAGCTGCGGAAGAAACATTCCGTGTACTACGACAAGCACCATCAGCAAATCCAATGTATGTTTGGAGAGGCGTCGACATCTGCAATATCAAGAGTAAAACCAAGATAAGCCAGAATAACGACGAAAAACCACACTCTCTAAGCTAAGCACACTAACTAAACTAACACACTTGCTAGCTAGAAAGAAAATCTAACCTATCTAAAAATTTCTCCATACCCATCGTTTAAGCATAATACCTCTTTAGGTAAAGTCCATTTCTGGGTTTACCCAAAGAGTCCCCATCAAAGTCAACTAGCTCATAAGCCCCTTTTGCTAGCTTTCGCTTTACAATGTAGGGCCCATGCCACATGGGAACGAATTTTCCGGCACCTAGCTTATCGTTAGCTTGATCATATAATAATACTAGGTCTCCTTCCGAAAAACTTCGAGGGGTTACATTTTTATCATACTGAGCTTTCATTCGTTTTGCGTGAGTCTCGATAGCTAATGTAGCGTCACGTCGAGTCTCATCTAATTTAGCCAAGTATAATAACCGTTTCTCCTCTTCGGAAGTAGCTGGAAGTAATTCGACAGCCATTTGAAGTGATGGGATTTCGCATTCAATGGGTAACACAGCTTCCAAGCCATAAACTAGCTGGAAAGGAGTGAACCCTGTTGAATTTTTCACTGAAGTTCGATATGCCCATAGCGCCGAAAATAACATGTTGTGCCAATTCGTTCGATGGATACCAATGATCCGTCGAATCATGATGACTAGAACTTTGTTGATTGACTCAACCAAACCGTTGGCTTGCGGATAATAAGGAGTAGAGCTATCGTGGCGCAAACCAAGCTGGCTTGTTAGCTCAGTCATCATGACGTTTCGAAAATGGCTCCCATGGTCAGTAATGATTGCTTGTGGGACACCAAACCTAGTTATGATATGATTGAATACGAAAACTGCAGCTGTCTTGCCGCTTGCGTCGAATGTAGGCATCGCCTCGGCCCATTTAGTAAAATAATCAACCGCGAGGATGATATACGCATGCCCCCCGGCCGAGTGAGGGTTACAAGTAATAAAGTCAATACCCCATTTGGCGAATGGACCAGCGGCAATTATAGGGTGGAGAGGAGCAGGTGGAGCGCGCATCTTGCGATCAAACACTTGACAGTTGTGGCATTTCCTGACGGCAATGATACAATCCTTAAACATAGACGGCCAGAAATAGCCAGCGCGCAACACCTTCTGAGCTGTGGCATACCCAGACATATGACCGCCACATGCTCCAGAGTGACAATCATTCAAAACTCTCTCAGCCTCTTCGTGAGTTAAACAACGTCGAAAAACTAAGTCTGCCCCCCGGCGATAAAGTGTATCTCCAATAATTTTAAATTGCTGGGATTGAAACCGAATTTTTCGACGTTCTTCCTTGGAAGCTTCAGGCCGAAAGGTTTGGGTTTGGAGATAGATGATTATATCCCCGTACCATGGATCTAACGTACTGATAAGAAACAAAGATTCGTCCGCAATGGACTCCTCTGCCACAGTCTCTGTTTCAGCACTCGGGAAATCACACATCAATTCCGCAAAAACTAAGGATTTCTTAGACTTGGACTTCTCGAACTCCAAGTCGAACTCTTGCAGGATGACAATCCATTTAGAGTACTTGCCCCCTAGCAGTTGTTTTGTCAAAATATAAATCATAGGGTTGCAATCCGAAATAACTGTAGTTTTGCGGAGAAGAATGTAGTGACGGAAACGCTGGACAGCTTGAACGGCTGCCAGGGCCAATTTCTCCACATGCAAATATTTTAACTCAGTGGGATTTAAGGTCCTACTAAGATAATATATCACATGTTCCGCTCCGAACTCATCTTCTTGAACTAACACCATTCCGATGGTGGAATGCGAAGCTGCGAGGTATAAGAAGTAGTCCTGGTTGTAGTTGGGAGGATGCAACAACGGTGCATGGGTCAACGCGTGTTTAAGTGCATCAAAAGATTGTTGGGCAATCTCGTCCCAAAAGAATTGTGCGTTCTGTTTCAACAACCTTGTAAAACCTTTAGTGACCTCGGCGTAGTTCGGGATGAATCGGCGTAAAAAGTTCGCTTTCCCTTGCAAACTTTGGAGTTGGCGCAAACTCGAAGGAGGAGGCAATTTGATGATAGCTTCGACCTTCGAGGGATCGACGCGAATACCGGTTTTTGAAACAACAAATCCCAGCAATCGACCTGTTTCTATACAGAAAACACACTTGTGGGGATTCAACCGAATTCGATAATGCCTACACCTCATAAAGATTGCTCGTAGGTGGACAAGGTGATCAGCTCGATGTAAAGAATGAGCAGGCAAATCATCGAGATAGGGTTGCACAATGTGCTTGATGTCATGAAATGCATAAGACATCGCCCGTTGAAAAGTGGCCCCGGCATTCTTAAGCCCAAAAGGTAACTTGCAATAAGCAAATGTCCCCCATGGACAAATGAATGCCATTTTTGGTTGATCGACAGGTAGAATATTGATTTGATTATAGCCTGAAAAGCCATCCATAAAGGAAAACAGTTCACTTCTGGCACAATCATCAATAATTTGATCGATATAAGGCGTAGGATAGTTGTCTTTTGGACAAGCTCGATTTATATCCCTATAGTCGATACAGATTCTTATTGTTCCTTGTTTCTTGTTAACCGGAACAATATTCGATACCCAATCCGTTAACGGGATCGGATAAATGAAACCTGCTTTCAACAACTTTTCGACTTCTGCTTTAATCGCAGCCGCTTTTCGAGGGTGGATCTGACGCAACCGTTGCCGGACGGGTTTAGCATCTGGGTAGGTCTTTATTTCATGAACAACAATGGCAGGATCAATTCCCGGCATTTCCTCGTAAGACCAGGCAAACACGTCGCGGAATTCTTGGAATAGGGCCTTGTAAATTTGGATTTCATCTTCTGTACAAGCGGCACCTATATGAATGTTTTCCTCGATTCCGGGCTTCACTGAAATATCAATGGGAATAGTACGAGAAATATTCCCTAAATTCAACTCTGAATCAGAATGTTTCGTTGGATCCTGAGCGTCTTTGACATATTCAGTGGTAAAGATAGATGAAAAATCATTTTCAAATGCATCATCCTTAGGTAAAAACGAAGATCTGTGATGGAGATCCTCCCATGGTAGATCATCTACACTTAGGATTTCGCGAAGTTGTTCGTCAGATGACACGACTTCGGGAAACGCTATCCGTTCCAAGGTTGAGGTGAAAAGTGATTCTTCATTGACCACATTCATTTGGTCGATTTCGGTTGAATGCGAGTCGGTAAAAGACACGACAGCTTCATAAGCAATTTCATACGGACTCAAAGGCATAACATCACCGAATGAGTCTATCTCAGAGTCAGATGGGACAATCCAAGGATCGTCATAAATAATGTTTTCTGATGTAATCATATGAATTGTCGCGAATGAAGGGTCTGCGTTAAGTGGAGGGAGAGGAAAAGTTCCCAGTAAACCGGAATCCTTAACTAAACCTACACCAACGTCCCTATAAGGGATTGTCGTCTTACCGACATGCTGGATACTCTCTGAAGAGGCTGGGTCGGATGAAAAGTATGTCAGCTGATCAATAGTCACGATCTTACCGTTATATGGAAACTTGATTATTCTGAAGACCGATGAAACGACCGCTGTCATAGCATATGACCAACTTCGACCCAAAAGAAGGTTGTAGTCTAGAGGGGCATCAACCACTTCCACATCTAGACTAACGGTTTTACCTTCTACCCCTATAGGCAATTCTTGTAAAATACCAAACGGACGGAACCCACGGCCATCAAAGGCCTTAAGGATGGTGGGGGATTGGTTCAGCGGAGGAGAACCAAGGGATCTCCAACATTGAATCGACATAATACACGTTGAGGCTCCCTCATCAATCACAGTCCGATGAATAGGCCTGTTTTTGACTATCACTGGAATTTGGAAAGCCATTTGATGGGGGAGACGTGGCGTACTATTTTCGAGATCAAAGATCATTAGGTTCGGGTCCTGAATATCGACAGCTCCGATAGCCGACAAAAGCAATTTCCGTTGTGCTGGGCATGATTGCAGCACTTCGAGTGCCGACATTGCCGAAGGTGAAACAGCTAAGTCTTCAACAATGTTGTAATTCTGGGCTGCTCTCGCATGTGGATTGAAAGCAGACCTTCGAAGTACACCCTTGGCGGGCGGCTTAATCACTAAGTCTGGGTTAGGTTTTTCGATCTGTAGTGGATCGGAACCAGGAGTTGAAGTTGATGGATTAGAGTGAGAAGATTCTGCTTCCTTACCATCAACAGGAGCCTTACTACCATAATCTTGCGATCGAGTCGCAATCCTCACATGAGACATCATCAAAATGGGTTCTTCACTAGCATTCGAAGAAGAACCTATCATCTTATTCTCCTGCTCCGGAAATGGATTCTTTAACACAGCAGGAGTGGGAGAACCTTTGACTATTTTCACAACCTCGGCCCGATGAGGGCAATCTCTCGTAAAATGATCCTCTTCACAAATAAGACAAGGATATCGAGGTTTGCGTTTTTCGTCATTGGTTTCCGACTTTTCAGTTTTCTCCTTTGGAGCCTTGTCTGCTTTAGCCTTCTTCTTTCCTTTCTTCTTTCCACCGTTTTTCGATTTGGCCGTAGATGACTCTACAGCGTGAATGTCGGCGGTAAGTTCAGGAGGAGAAGACTCTCCTGTCGGAGAATCAGGAAAAGTGATTATTGGAGTATTGGAGGCCTTGGAAGACTTCTTCTTACTCTTCGTAGTCACTATACCAATCATACCATCAGCGGCATGAGATCCCGAAGGAGCAGCAGCGATTTGATTCGACTTTGGAAGATCCGGAATCTTCTCGTGTAACGTACCCGACTGAGTGTAAACTAAGTCAAGGTATTGCGCTTGAGCAATGACTTGCTCCTCAGTGACTACTCCGGCCTTAGCTACATCTTCAGTAATCTTCGGTAATAATGATTTGACAAACCATTCAGCTAAGATTTGGTCCGGAATAAAAACTTTCACTAACCTCCTACGACGTCTCCACTCATGGATGTGATCAGAAATGTACGTGGACGTCGATTGTTTTAGCGAAGTTAATAACTCCGTGTCGTTATCGTATCTGACCGGCAACTGAAAGTGAGTTAAGAACGAGGTAGCTAACTGGCTAAAGTTGTAAAAAGAGGCCCGTGGCAACTCAATGTACCACTTGGCCGCGAGACCAATGAGTGTACGTTGAAAAAGACGTAAGCGGATGGAATCATCAGAGATAGAATTCGAAGCACACCAGAGGTGGTAAGTCATCACATGATTGGACGGATCCTCTCCAGACTTACCTTCGAACTTGGGTATATCACTGGGCAACTTATTTGGCATTGGCGGCCAGAACTGAAGATATTGAATTGGATCATTAGTTAGGCGCGTCAAGTCGGGTAAATCCAAAGTTGCAATAAACGGTAACTGCCGGTTAGGATCTCTAAAACTCTGGGTCACAATACCAGCCCCAAGAGGAGGATATCCAGGATAACTAGGAACAGGAGTCGCATTTGGGATATTATATCCTCCTGGAAAACCAGGATTAACCGGACCGTACTGGGGTTGTTGAGGTTGTTGATAAGTGTACCCAGGATACGGTTGATACTGGTAAACCGGTTGTTGGACAGCTTGCCCATGTTGGTACTGTCCCTGGTACAGAGGTTGAACAAATTGAGGTTGAGTAGTGACAACCGTACTTATACCAGGCTGACCTACAGGCATCTGGACCGTGGTTTGAATCGTAGATCCAGACAACGGTAAAGATGTCTGAGGTGTGGTAACAGGGACAGTAGAAACTGGAGCCGTCGATACTCCAGAAGTAAGTATGGAAGATGTAGCGGTAGTTGCAGCAGCCGTTTGAGATGGAGTACTAGGTGCAATTGACGGCTGAGTAACTACCGAAGTTACAGAAGTTTGAACATTGGGCTGGACAGGTTGCGGTTGCTGGGTTGGACCAGAAACTACGGGTTGTCCAGCTTGAGGAAGCATCTGTACACTTGGCTGCAACACCTGTTGACCCTGTGATGGATCCCACACTAACATTCCAGGGTACTGACCCGTAACAGGTTGAGGATACTGAGATCCATAACCGGATTGAGGGTAGGATTGATAATTGTAAGGTGCAGTTCCCATACTTGGAACATATGACTGACCTTGAGGCGGTTGATAACCTTGACCTGAGTATTGACCTTGAGGTTGATAACCTTGAGGTAAATACTGATACTGGGGTTGACCTTGACCTTGAGGTTGGTACCCTTGAGGTTGATAACCTTGGGGTTGATACCCTTGAGGTTGCCATCCTTGGGGTTGCCATCCTTGAGGTTGATATTGATACTGAGGTTGACCTTGGGGTACATATTGAGGCTGAGGTTGACCTTGAGGCACGTATTGCACCATAGGTACATACTGACTTTGAGGTTGCCCCCCAGACACGATTTGTGTACCTTGAGGTTGCCCCCCAGGCGTTAACTGCGGTTGCCCCCCAGGCGGTAATTGGCCACCTTGAGGTTGGGAAACGGGAACTGAACCTGACATCATGTAAATGTCTCCTACACCCAATGGTACATTACCACTGTTTCTAGCAAATAACCCATGATCAATGGGTTGAGGAGATGCCCCCGCAAAGGTACCAGAAAGTGACTGATACCCAGTGGGAACAGAAGGACCGCCGTGTAAAAAAGATTCAGGACTTTGAGTAAACACGGACGACTGACCAGACATATTTACAGGAGTATAAATACCTCCAGGTGGAAAAGGAGTACGAGGTGTAGAAAAACCTACTGAGTTGTCCAAAAAGTTGGTTAATGCAAGGTACCAAGGAGTACTTCTAGGAGGACTGTAAAAGATGGATTCACGCTCCCTTAGATCAATAGTAAGTTGACCTTCAAGGTAAGAGACACCTATATCCTCTTCTGGAGCAAGTTCTTCTATAGCAATCAAACCAGAGGGAAGATTTTCGGTGATAATTCTTTCTATTCTCGGTGAATCAGGGACACTAGAAGTTGGAGTAACAGGTTCGGAAATTTCAGGTTCTTCGCCTGTTTCACTGGCAGATGAAAAACTACCAGCAAGCTCGGAAACTGTAACAGTTTCGGGATTGTAACCTGTTTCTAAACTTTGGTAATCTGGATGGACTACCAAGGAAGATTCTCCTTCTTCAGGTGAACCTACTCTACTGTCACTAGGAGGAGTTACAAGGACCTTTAAACCTTCTAAATTACCCGGGTCGTCTCGAGGAGGTGATCCCCTAAGTCTACGGGATCTTCTCAACAATTCGGCCACAGAAACAACTTCAGGAGACTGGCCTCGAAGTCTACGGGACTGTCTCGGTAATTCCGCCACAATTAAAGATTTTTAACTACAACACACGAAAACAAAGTAAAAATTTCAAATCAAACCACCTAAAGTCTTCTAAGAAGCAAACAAATTTGAAGCACACGCCTAAATAATCTAGAGCGTCAAACCAAACACAAACAGTAGTCTTCTGGACCAAAAGCGCTAGTTGGTGATTAGGCCCAACCTCGCAGGATTCAGTACAGAAATGGCGGGTGGAACAGTTACCCCGGCAACCTGCTTAATGAATAGACCGGCACAAGTTCCTCCACTTTAACCGTCTCGAAGTGAAGTGAACCCCCCGGAAAATCCAAGTGAGTATAACCGACGTCTGCTCCAGGTACAGTGGGACCTTCCCTCCACCGTCACCTCGGTAGAACCCTAAAGATTATGGTCACTAAAGTTACCAATCACAACAATTACACCTGGGGGAACAGTCTAAACTCCGACAGCACGCAAGGGCAGAGTAACAAGCTCAATCCCCTTACCGGCTCCTTGACAATAATCCAAGGTTTACCGATAAGTGACCCCTGGCTCCTCGACAATGGTTAATCCGAGGTTTACCGTTTGTAATACGTACTGTCTGGCGTCGTTCCCAACGAGGGAGGAATGATCCCCTCACTGGTTCAGACACGAGCTCGTGCTTCTCCTTTAAGAGGAGCTTTCCCAGAGTGCAACTGAAATGATTGGATTTATTCTACTCAAGATAAACTATCTGTTTGGTTTTGTAGTCTTGGAGAGTTAAGTACTCACCTACTCCAAGACCCTAGCCTAAGCTATGTTGGTGTTTCAGAGCCCTAGAAAAATAAAGATTACTAGATTGATTTTAATTTAAGCGTTACTTTTAAGGTTGTTTCTTAAGTCAAAAGGTGATGGAAGTGAAACCAGTGGTGTGTTGACTCGACTCAAAACCACTACAAAATGCACCTAGGATGATTTACCCACTACTTTACTTTTTCGATGAATTGCTTAACTAAAAAGTTGAGAGAATGCAATCTTTATAAAAGCAACTTCTTAATTGAAGACAATCAAAGAAACAATTCGTTTGTCTTTTCAAAGCATAAAAACATGACCGCTCTTTACATGCACGAAAAAACTCTTTTTCTCTTTCAAAAAACAAAAAGCTACTTGAAACAAGACTTTTAAAGAAGATGTTTTTGTATTTTTCTTTTAATAAAGCAAATAAATCTAAGGTAACAAAAATCAATCTTAACAACTATTAAAATCTACCAAACTTCACTCACAAGCAAACTAAAGGTAAATTTACTCTAAGCAATCTTAACGAGGCCAAAACCAACAATGATTATTCTAAGGTGTTTTACTTGATCACAATCAAATCAAGGACTAGCTTATTGCAGAACCAAAAACTAGTCAAAACAAAACTCTAATCTTTTTGTTCTTTTGTAAAATGGAAATCAACACTTTATAAACAAGTAATTCGAAATTTGACCCAAAACAACTTAAATGGCAAGCTGCTCACACAAGGAGACTTTACGACAGGCCCGACTTCTAAGAAGGCTGACAAACCAGAGAGATCTAAGGCTGGACAACTTTCTACCGTCAAAGTCACTACAGGACCTATCTAAAAATCAAACCCTAGGCCTAGACTTCGTCGAAATCCACTAAAACACTCAAAGCTCACAAAACAAGTTCAGGTGAAAATTTTTGACAGGGTACTAAAGGATCTGGGCAGAAAACACTAAGAAAAATCAAAATTTAAAAGCAATTAAAGCAAAAAATGGAATTTTCCTAATTTTTACAGGAAGACGCAGGCAACCCGTTATCACAGGCGCGGGCCCGCTCTGTGCAAACGGCAACAGCGCGTCCAAAGACGCACTGTGCAGTACTCAGAGGGTGCGTCCTTCGGGAAAAGTTAAGAAAAACCAAATCTAACTAAAACTAAAGCTAAGCCACCCAAATACTATTTCTCACAGTCAAAAACCAGAAAATAAAAATGATTTTCTCAGAGCAAAGTTCACACAAAGGAAAAGACTCTCTCATTAATGGATTCCCCAGCGGAGTCACCAATTTGTCGTGGCGGAAAAAGTCGTTTGTGCGGACACAACTGACCTCCCTAGGAGTCTAAACTCTCTAGCGACAAACAAGACAAAATGGAGTGATCTTTCTCTAAATACACCTTTTAAAACATGAAAACTACAAGTGTTTAGGCTTACCTTATTCCAAAACGTTGTTGTTGTAGTCCGTCCTTGCCGATCCGGATGAGCTCCTCCTTCACATCAATTCCTGCAACCACAAACAATCAAACAATTACCAAGCACTTGCATTTCATATAATAAAACATATATTCAACATGCAGACCAAGGAACACATGAAATAACTCATTAACACAAGCTATTGAGAAAAATAAACCAGTTTGTATTAATAACGAAACAAAGAAACTCTTACAACCTGGCCTTGGTGTTGTGCAAGTTCCTCCCAGGGTCCATCAAGGGTTTTCCTCTACTTTGACAAAGCTCACCCACTTCCAAGTAGAATCAAGCAAAGACAATCTCTCCTCACAAGGTTCTAAATGGGAGTCCTAATTCCTGCAGCATTTACCCAAAGAAAATGTATAGCTCCAACCTCTCCTCCTTCTGGCCCAAGGTCTTTATTTATAGTGCTGTAAAGAGGTTATTCAGGTCCACCATCAATGGGATAATCCCCCTCTTTGGGTGGGATAGCTCCCTTATTGATGGGATAAGTTCCTCCTTAATAGGGATACATGAACCAACTAGAGGCGCATCCATTTCATCAAACCGACCTCTAGAAAGTTCTAGAAGTAACCACAAGTAACTTTTTTAAGATGAAACTTGCGCATTTTGCCTTTTACAGAAGGACGCACCTGTCCCTTGACATACAGAGCGTCCAAAGACGCAGTTTTTGTGAACATTGTGAGCGTCCCCGCAGGTAAGGCTTGAGAGAACCTGCGACCCCAGAGATAAACACATTTTTACAAGACTTTCTCTCTTCTTTGAGTTTGAGATGGATAGCAGAGGCATAAGACTTGCCTAAGAGGGTAGCATGACTGTTGATTTGAGCCATACTAACTGTAAGCGGTCATGGTGACATTTTTTAGTGTAACACTTGGATTACCACTCAAGGAGAGAATTTCAACATCAAGGCTTTGGTTGTAAGCTTCCCTTTATTCCTTAATAATATACAACTTTTGGTTCATCTTCCCAAAATATATATGTTCATGTATTATTTAGCTTGACATTCCTTGATTAGTTAAGTAGCTCTTTATTGGATTTGCTATTGGTTTTGGCATACTTTGTTGTCTCTTTATCACTTGTGTAGGTACATAAACACTACGACAAGCAAGAACAAGTCCATGACACAAGTGGTTCGAGGCCCTCAACAAAGTAAATCGAAATAGCATCAGAATGAGGTAGGCCATCTCTTTCGTTCTTCTTTTCAATTATAGACTAGGAATATGTCTAGTTGATTGTCACTTGAGTTGCTAGACCCACTCATTGGGCTAGAGGGATCATCTCTATCTGTAGAGAGGATTAACCTTGTCACAAAATGGAGAATCCGCTGAGGATCTATGATCCTTTCCTTCCATTTCTTCACCTTGTCTTTTGACGAGTTTGATCAACCATTCATTCCCAGACTTCATTGTTTTTCTGTAGTCAGTCTCACTTTTTGGTAAATGCTTGAAGATTGTTGATTTGAGCTGTTCTTGAATATTTTGTTTTTTTTATTTGTTTTTCTTGACCATCACGTTTTTAGCCCTGATAGTCGCGATGATATCGCAAAATTGTTGATTACAATAGTGATGATCGTTGCTTTTCTCTTAATAGGTGTGATGATTTCAGAAGTTAAAGAAATTTAGGATTCGTCTTCTTGTTTTCAGTTTTTTTTCCTACTCCTAGTGGTTTATCAGTGTGATCTTAGTTGACTCTTTTATCATCTAATTTTAATCACCTCTTAACTTGGTTTAGGTGTGTTTGAAGTTTGATTAGCCTTTTAGGGTTCTAGGTCTTCTAAGTCATCCTTCATCAGCTCGTTAATCTTCCCATCAGAGGTCAATTACGTGTGTTAAAGAGTCTTTTGTGTGTTTGGGAATTTTTTATGCGAATCACTTTTGGTTCTTGTGTGTTGAGTTGTTTCATTAGTGTCATATTGAGTAGATACTGTGAAAGTCACTTAAGTTTCATTTGACAAACAATAGATTACAAATTTATTGTCTCATTTGAATCGAAAGGGAGTGTTTGCTTTGAATTATTGTTTTGAAAAGTGAAAGTGAAAGTGTTTTTCTTTTCATAGTTTTTGAAGCATTTCTTGTTGCATTAAAATCATTAATGTGAAAGAGATTTTCATGTTTTCTGGCTTGCTTGCATTCTCTTTTACTTTTTGCACTAGATTACATTGATAGCACTAAAGTGAAAATAAAAATCATCATTAGATATTAAGGTAGTTTTGCCTTAAGGTTTGTTTTGGCATTGCATTTGCTTATGATGTGAAAGATTAGATTTCATGTTTCAAATTTAACATTTGAAGATTTTCATTGATGCATTATTTATTTTTTGATGCATGAGTTGAGTGTTTCTCTTCCCTGCATAGATAACTTTCATCGAATTGAAGGATTTCATTTCATCATCTAGTTGAATTTTAGGAACATGTAACATTGTTAAGTCCTTGAAATTGAAACATAATTCCAAGATCAAATTTAAAATCTATCAATTAATCTAAGGATCATTTGAAACATTAATGTTCATACTTAGTGGTCTAGGATAGAGATGTGTTTCAGCGTCTATAAAAGTTAGTAGCTGTGTTCACTTTGGCATTAGACAACACTAGCACAGACTTGTGCTCCCCATATCGTCGTGGATATAAAGGGAGACCCTCATAGGTTGCAAACCTTTATCCGTAGGAAGCTGAGTGTGCCACCCTATAAACGTGATACACCAAACATAGAATTTTGGAATATTTCCTACACGTACGTCAAGTCCCTGGTAAATTTATTTGCTGAGGTGCATATTTCAGTTCACGGTTACTTGGTACTCTTACCTAGAATCACCTAAGTAGTCATTTTGATCTTTTCTGACTCTTTAAATTTGAAAAGATCATCGAGCAACTTGTCCTTTCAAGCTCGCTAAACTATCGAAAGCAAATAGAGTCACCTTTTCGTCCTTTTTTCGACTCTTAAAAGATGAAAAGGAAAAAATTTTGTTTCTAAAAATAATTGCCCACGATAAAAATTTCGAACCCAAGTAGTTTCTTCTTGAACCAATATTGAATAATTCCCTGTTAATTTCAAGATTGTTTAAAAATCCCTCAATGAATCTCCTTTCCTTTTTTTCTTTTGAGAGGAAGTCATCGTGGCTGAACCATTGAGTTCATCTCATAGTTCCCCTTCATTGTCTGATACTGAAGGGTCCTCCCAAGGAGTTCATCTGGAGCTTCCTCAGTCACTTGAGGATCAAGGTTTTGAACTTGGGATTATTCCAAGCATCCAACCCTTGTCTTCTCATCCACCTCCATCGAATTCCTGGTCACCTCAAGAATCTGATCTTAATACCTCTGATAATCCTATTCAGACCCCTAAGAGTCTGCAAAAGCTTGTTGTTTATTCATTGAACCCGTTATTCAATTCTGTTGTGATATCTCCTCAACGTCCTTACATTCCTTACGATCAGCCTGGTATTCCTTTGGAGTTATCCCCTTGTACATCTCAGGTTCCTTGTCACCAGTTATTTCCATCTGTGGAGTCAGAAGGTGAAATTCTAACCTCTTCTCTAGGTCATTTGGAATTTTCCACTACCCATACTCATATTGATGATGAGCAAGGATATGAATTTCCTCCTGAAGGCTTTCCTTATACAGGAAGAGTCCTGTCTCTCACTTTCCCTAAAACTAGTGAACCCATGTTGCCACCTGGTTATACAACCTTAGCTCAATTAGTTTCAGGTACTCCTAGTGCTTTGTCATTGTATCAGAATCCCATTTGGTCTTCAAATTCTATGCCTACATCTGGTTCGTTCATTCTAAACGCAACCTCTGTAACTTCTGTACAAACTGCTGTCACGTCAGTTCTGGTTCAACCTACGATTTCGTCACAACCTATCTCGTCTTTTCAACCAAATCTTCTGGTACAACTGACTATTTCATGCTAGGTTTTGATTAGTTCTTCTACCCCCCATCAAGTGGACAGTATGTGCCACCACCTGGGGGGTAGGATCACAATACTCCTCTTGTGTTAGGTGAAACCAATGTGAGTGGATTACAAACTCACATGGTTAGAGTTAATCAAACTAATTATGGTGGTATTCCTAACCTTGTTGGTCCATCCAGGTAAGGAAAAATCTAATATCAACAGTCTTATATGCCTTAGATTCCACTCCAACAGGCTTATGTCCCATACGGTTCGCAAGCCTTGGTTAATCTATCTTACATTCCTCAAGAAGGAGCTTATGGTCAATCCTCTATTCCTGGTGGATATGCTCAGATCCAATTCGGGAATTATCAATACCCATAGGGTATATCCCAAGGAACTGTCTAGTAGCCTTGCAACAACAAGGACAACCTTTGCAGCTGCAAGGGTAGCCCTTGCAACAACGAGGACAACCTTTGCAGCTGCAAGGGTAGCCCTTGCAGCAGTAAGGGAAACCGTTACATCAGCAAGGGAAGACATTGCAGTATCAAGGGAAACTATACTTGCAAGGCCAACCTTTGCAGTAGCAAGGTCAACCTTTACAACATTAAAACCAACCTTTGCAATAACAATGTCAACCTTGGCAACAACAAGATTTATATGCGTATCAACGAAGTTAGTCCTTACAAGCCCAAGGTCAACCCCTACAGCAACAAGGTCAATCTCCTTTCGTCTAGGGTCAATAGGTTCAACAACCTTACAACCCATATTCCACATACAATGCTTATCAGTGGCCTATGGTAGGACAACATCAAGCCTACCCTGGACCAAATCCACCTTATGGTCAAGGTAACCCTCAGTGGGGACAAAATCAGGTCATGTATGGACAAAATCCTCCACTGTGGGGGAAAAATCCTTACCAACAAGGATGAAATCCACAATTTGGGTCTCCTCAAAGACCTTATATGTCATTCAACATGCAATTTCCTTTCTTGGCTACGTTGGAGCTGCCCGATGTCTCAAGGCTTACAAATGATTCCATTCTTCATTCGCCCTATTGGCCTCCAGTTCCAACCAAAATTCCAAGTGATTATCCAAAATTCAAGGAAAAATCTAAGGAGGACATACAAGCCCATGTGATGACATATCACCTGTGGTGCACCTCCAATTCATATGTCGATGATTCTATCTGTCTTCAACTCTTTCAGATAACTCTTACAGGTTCTGCTGCAAAATGGTATATCGAGTTGCCTCGAGGTACCTACACTAACTTCAACTCTCTGGATATGGCCTTCCTCACCCACTTCCAATTACCAGTTCGGTATGCAACTAGCACTCATTTTCTCACATCCCTTAAGCAAGACACCACGACCCACATTTTCGATCATATCCATGAATGGAGACGTCGACGTTGCCTCATCAAATTTGAGATTTTTGATGAGTTTTTGACATAATGGTTCACAAATTCATTCGTTAACAAGATTGCTAAGGACATAGCTATGGGTGGATGTGTTACTGAAGAGCAAGCTATCGCATGTGCCTAGTATTTAGACTTAGTCTATTCGTAATCTGACACGTTGTAGGAGATGTTTCCTGATGCTCCGAGGCCATCTTTGGATATGGAAGCATCAAAGTCTCCCGATGCACCACTTGTTAATGGTGTGATTGGTTCAATGTCTCAGACTTCCATGAAAGCTTCTTCAAAGAAGAAATCTATTTCAAGCACTGGTTCTAATTATCCCTCGAAAAATTCATTCGATCCTGGTAAAACTGCTAAGGTACTTGCTATTCAGTCTACCGCAACAGATAAGGCCTCTAAAGGTAAGAAGAAGGGAAAATTTAAAGCCAAATCCAATGCCCCAAAATAAGATCCACCTAAGTCATCTGTTGATGATGTTTCTAAGAGAAAGCCGAAATATCCTTGCCTCATCTGTGAGGAAAATCATTACACCAAGAATTTTCCACGACGTTCTGAAGTTAACCACTTGTTGAAAGGGACCCTGGCTATCTTAGCCTTTCCCATCTCAGCAGATGTAGTTGGTATACCAACCGCAGTCCTATACCTCCTTTGGTTTCTAGGTTTTCATGATGCAAGGTTCATCACCTATCTCGATCGCTACTTGAACTAAGGAATATCAAACCATGCATAAGCAGACGGTGGAGAAAGAAGTCACGAATATTCCTTCTACTTCTACTCCATCTAGTTTTGGTCCACTCCATATTGAGCACCCTACCAATGAATCCGTAATCTGACCACCTCCCAAGGGTGTTCTTCAGAAATCATCTTATAATCCGAATGTTAGAGCTGCACATCACTACAATATTAATGAGTATTTAACTCAAGCACCTTCAGTGATGTCTGCCTTGGAGGTTCTCCAAACCTATCCAACGCAGCCAAAGTCACTGTTGTTTGCTATAGGTGCTATTGATCCTTGTGATTCGATTCTGATTACCTTTGATCTTGAAAACCATGTTCCTCATCTTCCACATCAGATTTCTTTTCTGATACAAGTTCTTATCAAAGGAAAGATGATCCATCAGACTGTTATTAATGAAGGTGCCTCTACCTGCATCATGTCAATTTCGTATTGGAAATCCATTGGCTCTCCTTCTCTTAAATAGTCCTCAAACACTTTGGAAGCCTTTGATGGCAGAGGTTCACGTCCATACGGTATTCTCACGAACTTGTTGATTACATTAGAAGGAAAGATAGTTGAATTAGAAGTGGAAGTTGTAGATGCGAATCTCAACTACAACCTTCTTCTTGGGTGTAGATAGACCCACGCTATGTTTTGTGCAGTGTCTTCTTTATTCTGGGTGCTTAGTTTTCCTCATGAAGGAAAAATTGTCACCGTCAATCAACTTTCCTTCTTTTCTTCTGGTTCATCGAATGGTAACGTCCCTTACGTGGGAAATACTGAGATTCCTTATGAGAGTGTGGGGGCAAGTCTCTTTAAAGACTCTTATTTAATGGGTACTTTTACTCTCCAACCTCTTAATGTTTCTTCAATCAATATGATCTCGGTTTCTACAGATCCTTGGATTATTCCTACTCTGGATGAGATTAACTTATTTGGCGATTCTATGCCTTTAAGTTTGGAACAAAATTATCAAGAAATTGTCTTAGCTTTGATGGCCGCTTCAGAAAGTCATATTTTTTTCAGTATGAACCTGGACACATCTGTGCCATCTCCTTGGATTGGTTCTTGGGATTCTCCGGATCCTTTAAATGAGACATTCCCCATCGATGAGAGTATCATTGAGGTCACGTCTCTGGACAAAACTCCATGGAATGGTCTCCATCATCGTTCTTCATTTCTTTTTTGCCTCGATGAGATGCCTTCGTGTCTTGAAGAGTTTGTTTCTCATTGTCCCACGCCTCCACTTCAAATGCCTGTCTTGGCGCATGAAGTCCTATCGGAGGGTAATACAGGAAGCATTACTACAACCCTACCCATTGACATTTCAGTTCACCCTGAAATTGTCAAAATCTTTCAACTGGGGGCACCTTTTCCTCGTCATGAGATCAAGTTTTTCATGCCTCCTTTCATGATATTTTTTCACCGAGTCTCTACTATTTTCCCATTATCACAATGGGGTTTTTATCTTATGACTTGTAACCCTCACTCACCCAAGGGGCATGGGGGTAGAGCCTTTTATGAGTTTTGCTCTATTGTTTGGCCGAGTCGATACTTACACGTCATGTCAATGGTGAAACTCTAGTTTTATTCTCTATTGATTGATTACCCGAGTCCAAAAATGGATTCCATTTGAACTTTTTACGCGAGGTCGTCCATGTAAATTTCATTTTTGTACATTAATGTGTTAAATCATTAGTGTGCGTTTTGAGTTTCAATGTGTTTTTTTACTTTGTAGACATGCATTTTTCTGCTTACCCTGTGTTCCACTCAATTTGCAGATGTCGTCAAGCCATTACGTTGGTTTTCCTGATGGTGCTTGTCGTAGTACAAGGAACTTGTCTTCTGCAGTATGGGTATTCTATGACCCTAATGGCGAGCTGATTAACTTACAAGGTATCTTCCTTGGTCAAACAACTAATAATATTGCTGAATACAATGTAGTCATTGAACTCTTGTCAGAAGCAATTGATATTGGCATTAGGGATTTAGTTGTCCAGTTGGATTCACAGCTCGTTGTGTTATAGTTAAACAATCATTATTTAGTGAGAAATCCAAAAATATTGCGTATGTATATACATGTTAGATTACTGGAAAGAAATTTTGATTTCATGAAATAACAACATATTCCACGTAATTTAAATACATTAATAGATGCATTAGCAAATTTTGTTCTTGATAGGCATTTGCATCATTTATAAAACTGATCATATTATGGACTCATAAGTAGAAAATAAAAAATGCATATATATCGTGTTTGTTTGAGTGTTTACATCAAGATATCAAAAAATAGAGTGTTCTGGGACACTTGGCTTTCAAAGCCTACAAAATGTGTAATAGAGATAGAAAGGCTATCAAACTACATGGTGCTCATGATAGCATGAGACCGCTCTGATCACTCGGCCTAGCAGCCAACGTAGTCTCACAGATACTCCCACTGTGTGTCTCTGCCAACGTAGTGGAACATCATCAATAGTGGCATACTCTCGGACTCCTCAAGTTATCACCTCCATATTGCGCTCCATCTCAGCTAAGGGGTCTGCCCCTTATTCATAGTCCACGCCCACTATTTGATGAACAACTTGCCATGCTATTGGAGACATGCCAAGCGGCCTCTCTGGTCCCACATTTGCACATTTATCATAAGTTGAGTCTCAGTTTACAATTTTACAAAAAATGATAAAACTTGAAAAAATCCAAAAAAAGGTTTTTACCTGCATCTATCCACTATTATCTTGGTGGCAGAGGTACATCTGGATCCCACCTAAAATCTGTGCCAGCATAAGCATAGTCGTCTACCACAACTAGTTGGTGTTCTATCCAAGTAAAAAATTGTAGTAGGTAATGCATATACTGACCCGTTTCTCCTCGAGAAATGAGTTGGCTCCATCTCACCAACCTCGGATCTTGGGGGGCAGGATTTGGTACCTACACCCACTGATACCAGAATAAGGGCACTTTCTCTACAAAGAAGGTCACCAATATTGAACCGAACTCAAATTTCTTCAAATGTCCATGCTTCCCCTTGGTCAATTGTCTTTTCATATCTGTCAAAAGTCCTCCACACCAGTTAAATATGGTGGGATTCAAACACGCAATAGCATGCTAGAAATGGGATTTTGAAGCCTCATGCAAGGCTTGTGTGCCGGATACACACGCCATAGTGAACAAGATCATTCTCAAAATGAGGTTGTTGGTGATTGTTTCTATCTTCACCTTCCCTCCGTTGGTCATTTTATCACCTAGACAATGCCTCTGGATTAGAGTTATTATACTTTCACCCCCTGGGTGAGATCCAAAGATTTGGATTGCTTCCCCTCATCGGGACAATCCCGTGATGAAGTAGATATCAATATCCTCAAGTTCTAGCTCCTGGCCTTTTATGATGAAGATCTCTCGATCTACATACCAGAGACTACTCAAATATGGCAGGAATTCCATTTGAGCCCTTAACCCTGTGGTCCTAAAGAACTTTAGTGATCCAAAATTCCTCAGAGTCTTTATGCATTCATGATTCTGAGCTACTTGGTAGTATTCGACCTCATGGCCTCTTTCCTTCCATTCCAGAACCATGATCTCCTACAAAATATCATTTGACACAAATTAATGCTTTTTCATGGATTAAAATCATAAGTTTTTTGCTTGAAAAGAGGATTTTCTTTCCAAAAAATATGCCTCTGCGCCATCGTGCTTGTTTTTACAAAAAGAGCGATGTCATCGTGCGAGCATTTAGGTTCAAGCACAATCATCACGGGTTCGATGACCATACCCACGATGATTTCCAACACCCTAAAAATTAAAAATTCTCCCTTATAGCATAAATATTACCATTTAAAATGCATAAAAAGTTATAAAATTCAAGAGTAGGGATGGGTCTCTTACCTGTTGCAGACAGTTCACGAAATGGCACTCTGGATCTCCTGCAATGACCACTTGAAAATTGAGAAAATTAGGGCACAAATGCACTTTCAAAGCTTACTATGGCAAAATGGTAAAAAATAAAATTACTTTTGGTTGTTTATAAGTTTTGCAAGTCATTTTTGTCAATGTTTTCATAATATTTTAATATTTTTTCTTGATATCAGTGATGGGTGTGTTTCTTTGTGCACTTATGCTAGATGATCCAAAAATACTTTATTATCATAGGTTATAAAATTGAAATAAAATAATTATTAATTTAAGAAATTAAATTAATAATTATTCTAGAATGATTAATTATTTTAGAGACAATTAGAATTAGTATATTGTTGTAACAAGATATGACTCTCCAAATGAGTCGTATCTTAGGCTCTATTATAGGAGATTAGTTAGCTAGTTGGTTTGAATAGCATTTATTGTAAATGGACACTTGTAAGTGATCCATAATTAGAGGTAGTCAGGACATGGAGCTTATAAATAGCTCATTGCAAGAGTGTTTGGTTGTTCGGCTGTAAACTCTTGCAAATCAATTATATAATTGTTTTTTTCTGATTAATAAAATTACGTGTCTAAGGACACTTCTGCCATTATTGTGGTATCAGAGCTCCAGTAATGTTGCAGTGGATTTGAGGAGATTCCAACTCAACAAAGTCCTGGAAAACTCCATTCAGTTGGCCAGCAAATCATTGGTATGGAAATTGTACAGTTTTGTTTAAAAGGAAAATAAATTTTATCACTGATTTTAGATTTTTTTTAAATCTAAAATTCATTGTTTTTATTATAAAGAATTGCCTCTGCAAAAATATGGTGATTTTTTAATTTATGGTTGATGGAGCAATAAGGTGATTGTAATTTTTTGGGGCAATAAGGAGTTTTTTTGTAATTTTTTGAAGGAGATAAATGTAACTCAAAGTAATTTTACTTTGAGGGGGGGTAAATTTAAAAAAAAAATCACCATATGTTTCTTACAGGTACCTTGAAGTGAATAGTGATCATTATTGATTGATTCTTGAAAGTTTTCTTTTATCTCTTTTTCAGACTCATTAAATAAATGAAAAAGGAACCCCCCTGGAGTCATCTTTGAGCTCTTTTCTGACTCTCAAAAAATGAAAAGATGGCCAAGTACTTGTTGTTTTGAACTCGTTAAAGTAAATGAATTGACGTCACCTCAGTATACGTTTACCGCTTTTTTTGGCTGAGATTGACTATTTACGAAAAATGTACACCTTGATCAACATGGTTAAGACGTTCTCTCGGATACTGTTTTCTACCTTTTCAAATTCGAGATACAAATTACAAAAAGGGATATGATGGAGTTTTCGTTCTCATTTCTTTCTCAAAATCTCTAAATGTGAAAAAGATACTGAGTTATTCTTATGTTGGACTCATTAAAACTTTACAACGAAAGACTCATCACCAAGATGAGACCAAGCTTCTCCTTCCTAGGGCTTGTAAAACTTACTAGGATGGATTCATTCAAAGAATTAAATTACATGACGAGCATATGCTATCCCCTTCAAGATTGCGATAAAAATAATTAGGGTACTCGCTAGAAATAGCGGGGAAAAATGAAGATGAAACATCCTTTGTATAGGCAGCATGTCGCTCTTGAACATGAAACTCTTCTGCTCTCGTGTTAGGTTTGGGATATCCTCACTCAGTCACTTGTCCTCTTGGGTTTGGGTGATCCATTTTTCCTCTCATTTGACTATTCCATTTTGTCATCATGACCTTTAGTCCTATGTTGAGTCAAATGCTGCCACACTTCGAAGTCGTGTCGCTAGTGTTCAAGAGAAGTCCAAACTGCAATTTTTTACCTATACATTGTTTGAGTCATTGTTACAGCCTTGAAAATTATTCCACTTTATTCCTTGTTTTGTGTCGATGATGGGGGATTCATCATTTCCCTCCTTCGATGGGTCGCTTCCTGTCGACTTCAACTCATTATTCAGGAAGACGACTTAGAAACTCCCTTTCAGTACCTTGGAGCTTGCATGCCTTAATGGCAAGTTCTTCACATCCGATGATAGGTCTTCATCATTGGCTTTTGATTGGGTGATTCTGAGAGTGTTTGACTTAGCCTCGTTATCAAATTCACAGATTGTACTATTTTACCTTAAGATCCATTGTCATTATTGGTAGTTTCTCTCGTACTTTTTAACGGTCCACATCATTGGCTAGTAATTAGGTGGTTTTCTAGCATGTTTGACTTCAACACTTCATTTCCCATGTTAGAATTCGTATTTTGATCAGGTCAGGATGGAGCGCAAGACCCTGGGTCTTGTCTGATATGACTCAGGTTGTGTGGATTTATATGTTGTTCATGATTGTACACATGTTTCTACTATACGGATGGGTGTGACCATACCGTGGGAATTTATATTTATGATGATCCTCATTATCTGGATGGTTGTGCCCATACCATGGATCCTTTCACATAGTATTCATCATTTGGATGGTTGTGTCCATGCTGTAGATTCATGTCTTGATCTCAGATATGTATATGTATATGCGCCCTTGATTTGTAGGTCTCCTGACAGTGCATGTCCTCGTCCTTTAAAGAGCTTGTAAAGCATCTCAACCATCACTCCTTGTTCTACCTTCATGCTTTAGGGGGCATCTATTACACAATGTTTTTTCACGCCTCCTGTACTTCCCTGTGACATACACCGAAGTTCCTGAAACATAACCAATATACAATATACTCATCCATGTATACAACTCAGATTCCTCCTAAGACTTTGATTGGAAAATGCCTTGAGCTTTCCCTGAAGAAATTTCTCTTAAAAGCCTAAAATGAGAGTCATTGCTCTTATGAGGCTTAAAACAATGATGGCCACCTGTTTCACTATTTTTTACCAGTGATGGCATTGCTCTGTTCCCTTGCATACCCGTGATGATCCCAAAAAGGTAATTTTCCCAAAGAGGATGAGAAGCTTCGTGATCTAGAAGCTTCTAGAGGGATGAGCTGGAGGTCATTTCAAATAGATGAGGTCGAATCCTCTCAACTTGGCCTCTTTGTCTTATCCCTATGAGCTACCTCCTTGAGATGAGGGCCTAATCCTATCTTTGGAGAGGTCCTAACTCCATTTGCGAGCCTATAAATTCATCCTCTCTCATTCCCAAATGGTTGGTGTTAGGATATTCCGACACATAGGAAATAGTTAAGTATAACTTGGTTTAGTGTAGAGTTAGGTAAAGTGTGTTTCTTTACTATGTACTTTTGTAACTTACAATCTGACGGTCACGATATATTCTAGACATGAAGTGATCTGACGGTTCATTCTCTCCTCAGTATTACCGACACTTGATCAGTGGCTTAATACCCGATTCTTCCATGATCTCTATTTAAAGAGAATGGAGGGTCATTTGTAAGGGGACCATTCATGAGAGAAGATTATGTAAATTTTCTTTCTTTTATTAATAAATTGCCTGAAGTGGCCACGTTGGCTTAGGACATGGAGTGTTTCCCTCTTTGAGAGCTTTAACCACGTCAAGAATATTGGTGTATTGATCTGTGATCTGTTTATGAGCAGTGTCCTTTGGTGTTCTATCTAAGGAACTTACCCTATAAATTCCTACATGGTATCAGAGCTATTTGAGGGCTGCATTTGTTTGTGATCCAAATTTGAAGCCTGTACAACTGCATCTGACTGTCGTTTCCTAGATCTATTGTTTCTGACTACTTTCGGGCCGAGAGGACTACTCTATTGTGTTAGAAGCATCTGTTCCAGTGAGGAACAGGTTTCTGGTAGACCCAGTTACACCATTTTTAAGACCTGGAGGTATACAATATTTATTTGTAGTTTTAGTTATTCATCTCTCTGTTTATTTTGGTTTATTTAGCTCTCTGTTTTTTATTACCAGATTTATACCTTTCATTTCTGCGTATGCTCTTTTCCTTGTGACTCTGTGCGATCTGGGCAAATCAGAAACATAAAGGAAGGATATTTCTCATGCGTATTCCTTTTCCGCTGCACCTTAGTGTGATATCGGAAAATCAGAAACATTAAGTAAAATATTTAGATTCCGGCGAAAGCTAACTTCAAGCCATAAGGTTTGGTTTTTTTTGCATGTCCATGTTGGGTTTGTGTGTTTTTTTGTTTTGTAGGAAAAAAGGGTTTTTTCAAGTAAGCATGCACTCCAAAGCTTCAGTGACTAAAAAAAGAACCCCCCATTCATATTTTCCAAAAATTACTAACCTTTTAAACTAGCTCACTTGGTCCAAAGTTACTTTATGAGAATAGAGGTCTTGGGTTGAAGCCTTTCTTTTTGTTGAGTTACTTTTTTAAAAAGCACATGTAACTTATGTTTTAAAGTTACTTTATGTAAAAGTATTCTCACCCATCATAAAAACTAAGTCACATATAATTCTAAAGTCTCTTTATCTTTTATTGAAGTTACAATTTAGTGGGTAGCTCACAAAGTACCATTGTAAAAGTGACTTTCACTTATTTATAAAAGTGGGTCACATAATTTTTTTTTAAAAAGTGAGCTAATTAGATTAAGTTTGGAAAGAGAGGGGATTTTTTTTTTTAAATATAACATTATCATTCACTTACACACATTCATGTACTTCATCGGCATCTTCAACAAATTTTCTTCAAAAATCCATAACTTCTTCATTCGGAAGCCGTTTTCAGAGCCATTTTTTTTTGAATCATCCTAATTTTTTGAAATCTTTCCATTGGAACACTTAGTTTTAGAATCTATAGCTTTAGTTTATGTTAAAATGGAAAGTCCATGCCAAGTTATTCTTGATAGCACCAACTACTTCCAATGGGTGTCCTACATGGAGGATTTACTTAGAAGTAAAGGTCTTTATAGAATAGTCTCAGGCCAAGAGTCTAAACCTAAAGATGAAGATAAGGTAGTCAAATGGGAAAATAAGAAAGATCAAGCATGTGGGTTGATAGGGATGTCTATTTCTCCAAACCTTAGATTCCATATCACAGAACTTGATACCCCTGATGAAGCAATGAAACAACTCAATAAAGTTTTTGGAATTAAAAATGAAATTAGAGCCCATCAACTTGAAAATGAGTTGCTTACGTTGGACCCCAATAATTTTTATTCCATTGAAATTTTTTGTCCAAGTTCAAGACCCTTAGACTTCTCTTGGAAGGTGTTAAGGTTAAGAAAGAAGATGGTAGCCTTATCTATTCCATTCTTACTAAGTTAGGACCAACCTACTTTGTGTTTTTTTCCACCTTCAATTCTACTAGAGAAGCCTTTATTTCTCAAGGACAAGCCTACAAGTGCCCCTCTTTTGATGCCTTTTGTGATTCTTTAATAAGAGAACAAGAAAAACTCTTACATCTTGGTCTTATTAATCTTGGAAACTCTTCTAAGAAAGCCTTAGCTGTCCGACAGCAACCAAGTTCAAAGAATCCTAAGAATCAACATCCTAAAAAGAATGGTCCTAAACCAACCAAGGGTCCTAAGAACTTTCAATCTCAAAATGAAAAATCAATTCAAAAAAATGATAAGGAAAATAAAAATAAAGGGAAGAAGACTGATAGACATTGCAAATTTTGTAATCGAGATGGCCACTTAGAATCCAAATGCTTTAAGAAGATGGAAGCCTTGGAAGCATCAATGAATAATCATAACATCCATTTGGAGAACTCTTCAACTTCAACTCCATCTTCAAGAATGACACTTTATGCATGTGGTTGTCAAGCATATCAGTCTGGTTATGCACTAAATGTATCTTCTTCTTCTCATTCTCATGAGTGGATCATTGATTCTAGAGCCTCTTATCACATGGCCATAAACAAAGCCATGTTTTCTTCTTTAAATGATTGTAACACCAAAAATATCTATGTTGGTGATGATAGATCTCTTAGTGTTGTAGGGACTAGAACTATTCATCTAGACAATGGTCAATTTAATGATGTATTATGTGTTCCAACCTTATCCTGCAACCTTCTATCTGTATATCAGATAACTCATTTAGGTGAAGGTAAAATCATTGAATTTTCACCTCATGATGTTGTAATTAAGGACCTAAGAGATCCCAGACAGATTTTAGCTAATGGCATTGTTGATGATTCTACAAGGTTGTATAAGTTTAACAACTTTGGGTCATTAACTCTTCCCTCGGTATTTGTTACTCATAATGATGAAGTGAGCAAACTTTAGCATGAGCGATTTGGTCACTTAAACTATCACTCCCTTCAAAATCTATGTAAAGAAAATATGGTGATAGGTCTTCCTATGGTATCTTGCAGATATGGTGTTTGTTCCGGATGTGTACTCAGAAAACATCCCTAGGATAGTTTTGAACAACGTGCCTCTTGGCACGCCTCAACCCCTTTACATCTTGTGCATAGTGATTTATGTGGTCCACTTCCAATTGTTTCATTCTTTGGCTACAAGTATTTCTTAACTTTCATTGATGATTTCTCCAAACGAACTTGGGTATACTTATTCAAACTCAAAAATGAAGTATTTAACATGTTCTTGGTCTTTAAGGCCTTTGTTGAGAAACAATCTGGACATCAAATTCTTAAGCTAAGATCTAATAATGGCGGAAAATATGTTAACAACAAATTCATCAACTTTTGCACTGAGCATGTAATTCAAATGCAACATACTGTACCATATACTCCACAACAAAATGATGTAGCTGAAAGGAAGAAGCACACCTTAAAGGAAATGGCTAATTGTATGCTTCAATCTAAAGGACTTTTTGGGTAGAAGCAATTAACTGTGAAAATTAAATAGTAAATCACACTCCTACTAAGGTTTTAAAGAATATCACCCCAGAAGAAGCATGGAGCTCAATTAAACCAGATGTAAGTCACTTTCATGTTTTTGGAAGTGAAGCATGGGCCCATATTCCCGATGAGAAACATAAATCCTTAGAACCTAAGAGTGAAAAATGTATTTTTGTTGGATATTGTGAAGATGTCAAAGGATATAGACTTCTTTTACCTAAATCCAAAAATGTTATCATTAGAAGAGATGTAAAGTTTGCTGAAAATATATCGGCCTATGAGCCTAGTTCAATGGATGTGCCACCTCTCTCTATCCCTTCTACTTCTGAAAATATTTCTTTTTCAAATGATGACAATGAGAATGAAAATCCTCCCCAACTTCTTAGGATCCTCCTTTAGCTCCTCAACTTCCAAAATGGGTCTGTGCTACTCAGGATGTAGCAGGTTCTCTTGCAGGTGATCCTACATGTCATCGACATACATGTTCTCAGTTTGATAGAGCCTGTTATTTATTGGCTCAAGCTTCAGCAAATTATGATCTTGACACCTTTGCAGAAGCTTTAGGCCATCTAGATTGATACACAGCTATGAATGAAGAATATCGTTCATTATTGGCAAATGATACATGGGATCTTGTTCCTATTCCAAAGGGAAGAAAATTTGTTAGATGTAAATGGGTTTATAGAACCAAGTTTGGACCAAATGGAAAAGTTGATAAACATAAAGCTTGTCTTGTTCCTAAGGGATTTTCACAAGTTGAAGGCATTGACTACAATGAAACCTTCTCCCCTGTTGCCAAAATGAACTCTATCCACCTTGTTCTTTCCCTTGCTGCCTCTTTAAAATGGGAAGTCCATCAGATGGATGTTAAATCTACCTTCTTGCATCAGGACTTGCATGAAGAAATCTATATAGAACAACCTCCTGACTTTATACAAACAGACTCTAGCCTTGTATGTCATCTTAATAAATCCCTTTATGGTCTCAAGCAAGCCCCTTGGGTTTGGTATGCCAAAATGGATAGCTTTCTTTTAGATACTGGCTTTTCTAGGTGTCATTTGACAATACTGTCTGCACCAAGAAAGTGGGTACGTCTCTTATCATTCTTGTTCTTTATGTTGATGATCTTATCCTTATAGGTAGTGATCCCAACCTCATAAAACATGTGAAGTCTAGCCATAAAAAGCAGTTTTAAATGACAGACTTAGGACACTTGTATTATTTTCTTGGTCTTCAAGTCTTGCAATCCAAGGAAGGTATTTCCCTTTCCCAGTCCAAGTATGCCTGTGATCTTCTATGCCACCTTCACATGGAATACTGTAAGCCATCCCCTTCTCCCTTTTAGTCACTTGTACTTCCCCTGAATTTGATGCTACCTTATACCGTCAGCTTGTAGGAAAACTTTTGTATTTGACCCATACCCATCCTGACATTTCCTTTGTTGTTGGCCTTATTGCTCGGTTTATGCAAAAACACATGAAAGTCATTGGAAAGAAGCTAAAATAATACTTCGTTATGTTCGAGGTACAATTCAGTTTGGGATTCATTATAATGTAGAAGCATCTCCTCTATTGGTTGGTTTCACTAATTCCGATTGGGCTGGTGACCCTGATGATTGGAATTCCACTGCAGGTTATGTCTTCACTCTTGGTTCTGGACCTATTACATGGGCTTGCAAGAAACAAAGTTCCATTTCTCTTTATTCAGTAGAAGCAAAGTATCGTGGCACCATAGAAGCTAGTAAGGAAGCCCCGTGGCTTCGTCAGATCTTGTCAGAGTTTGGCTTTCAGCAGCAGCATCCGACTACACTTTGGTGTGATAATCAAAGTTCCATACAACTATGCAAATATCCCGTCCAACATCAGCACAACAAACACATTGAAATACACATGCAATTCATCAGAAATCTCATTCATGACCATGTTATTGAAGTGTAATATTGTTCAACCAATGATAAACTTCCAGACATCTTTATAAAGGCTCTCACAGAGGTGAATTTTACTAAACTTCGATTTATGGTTGGAGTTTGGATATTCAGATATTCCGACAGGTAGGAAATAGTCACGTATAACTTGGTCTAGTGTAGAGTTAGGTAAAGTGTGTTCCTTTACTATGTACTTTTGTAACTTACAATCCGACGGTCACGATATGTTATAGACATGAAGTGATATGAAGATTCATTCTCTCCTTAGTATTATCAACACTTGATCCTTGGCTTAACACCTAATTGGTCCATGATCTCTATTTAAAGAGAATGGAGGGTCATTTGTAAGGGGACCGTTCATGAGAGAAGTTTATGTAAATTTTCTTTCTTTTATTAATAAATTGCTTGAAGTGGCTGCGTTGGCTAAGGCCATGGACTGTTTCCCTCTTTGAGGGTTTTAACCACATCAAGAATACTGGTGTATTGATCTCTGATCTATTTGTGAGCGGTGTCCTTTGGTGTTCTATTTGAGGAACTTACCCTGTAAATTCCTACAGTTGGTCTATGTCTATTTGCACCCTTCTGCTAAGCTTGTGCCTAGAGGCTATTCATTAGACTTGGAGAAGGAGTGCCTGGAGAGTTCTTGGCTTGGACTTGGATTACCACTCAAGCAGATACTTTCAACATCAAGGCTTTGGTTGTAAGATTCCCTTTATTTCTTAATAATATACAACTGCTGGTTCATCTTCCCAAAATATATATGTTCATGTATTATTTAGCTTGACATTCCTTGATCACTTAAGTAGGTTGTTATTGGATTTGCTATTAGTTTTGGCATGCTTTGTTGTCTCTTGATCACTTGTGCAGGTACATAAACACTACGAGAAGTAGGAACAAGTCCGTGACACAAGCGATTCGAGGCCCTCAACAAAGGAAATCAGAGTAGCATCATAATGAGGTAGGCCATCTCTTTCATTCTTCTTTTCAATTAAAACCTAGGAAGATGTTTAAGTGATTGTCACTTCAGTTGCTAGACCCACTCATTAGGCTAGAGGGATTGTCTCTGTCCACAGAGAGGATTAACCTTGTCAACACCCTATCTTATATAACTGTCCTCCAATCAATAATAGTCTGTTGCTTGAACAACTAAATGCTTCTTCTGCACTGTAGTGTAATCCGACGGGTACTGTCCCGTAGTAATAAAGGTAGAAATTCCTTTGAAATAGTGAGGGACAACTTCAATGCGGAACAAATGAGCATATGGAAATTCATCATCGATCGACCCTCTCGACTCTCCTGACTCCAACCTGGATAGATGATCTGACCCCACATTTGACCTTCCTAGCTTGATAATGACTTCAAATGTGAACTCTTGAAACAACAAAAACCACTGGAAAATTCTTCCTTCAAGCACATGCTTATTAACTAAGTACTTCAATGTTGAGTGGTTTGTAAAAAAATTGAACGGACCTCCTAAAAAATAATGGCGAAACTTCTGAAGAGAGTATACCATCACTAAGGCTTATCATTTTTTGGTGGTATAGTTCTTCTCTACATTATTTATTCTTGTGAAATAAATAGGGTGGTCTAAGTTTCCTTTACCTGGTTGCATCAAAATAGCGGCCAAAGTGATCCTGGAGGCATTGACATGGACATGGAACTGCTTGTTCGAGTTAGGATAAACCAAAATTGGTGCACTCACAAGATTTTTTTCAGTATATCAAATGCAACATTACATTCCGCAAACCACACAAACCACTCAGATTTCTTAAGAAGCTTCTCCAGAGGAGATGCAATGGAAGCATAATTTTGAATGGATATTTGATAATAACCAATGTGTCTCAGAGTGGAACACAACTGACAAACTGGAGTGGGTGACAACATATTCAATACCATCACAACTTTAGCATGATCCATACAAACTCCCTCCTTGCAAATAAAATTCCCTAATAGAGTTCCAAAAGGTACAACAAAAATGCATTTTTTAGGTTCAATGATATCTAAAGTTGCCTACACCTATAAAAAATTACCCTTAACAAACTTGGGTGATTCTTAAGTAAGCTGTAAACAATCCAATCATCCATATAAACTTCCAGGAACTTGTGTGTATACTCACAGAAATAAGTAATGACAATGCGAGAGAAAAGAGTTGGAGCGTTCTTCAACCCGAAAGGCATAACATTATACGCATACGACCCCCATTTAGTGGTGAATGTGGTATTATTCTTGTCCTCCTCAGCAATACATACTTGATTATAGCTAAAGAATCCTTCAGCAAAGGAATAGGCTTCATTTTCCCCAACATTATTCAAGACTTCATCGATGATTGGGGTGGAAAATGGATCATGCACACATGCATTATTGAGACTTCGATAATCAACACATACCCAGTTTTCATATGATTCCTTCTTATCTTGAATAACAATGGGGCTTATACATTCAGCTTCATCCATAGGGAATATGAGACTGGTAGCTAACATCTTATCAATCTCTTTCTTGACCTTCTCCTTTAATTGTGGATTCAATCTATATGGCCAATGCTTAACATGTTTTGCATTTGGCTTTAGTGTGATTTTTATTTCTCCCAGAGCACCTTTAATTCCCTTCAACTCTGATATAGAACAGGGGAAAAGGTATTCATATTCTCTGAGAAGGTCAAAGATTTGTTGTGTGGGTTTTTCATCCTAGTAGTCCCCAATATAGGCAATATTCTTCAATTTAAGTGGCTGTAGGCAAGGGGCATCACATACAGGGTCCTCCTTAATTTTCTGTTCCCATTCTCTTTGAAAGTTTGGTTCCTTAACTCTTCTAAATCATCATCCAGATCTTTGTTGATTTTATCACAAACAACAAATTCATGGAATCCTGAATCATACTCGTGCACAATGTTTCCATACCTGATGCATTCTTCTAGCACATCTTCTCTAAAAAACAATACACCTATCAGATCTTTAATAACTTGTTCTATCTCATCATCAGTAGCAGAAAAAGAGAAATCTTTACAAAACTAAGCTATTAACACATCCCAATCTACTGTATGGAATTTTAGCTCCTCCTATAAATACCAGGATTGCAGAATATTCCCTTAAGAATGAACAAATAGATGAGGCCACATCTCAACTACTAACCCATTAGCCCTCCATACAGAAGAACAAATATGTAATTGGTCTTGTGGTGAATTATGACCATTATAAATAGTTATATTGCTCAACAACTCATTTGGTGGAGAGAACCGATATAACAAAACAACCTTAATAGTACTCCATTCTTGCAGCTGATCTCAGTGTGATGCCCACCACCTTGCAGGAGTAGCTTGCAAAGAAACACTCATTACAGGGATTTTTTGACCTTATTCTATACAAGAATTGATTTCTTTAATAAAATGTACAACTGAATTAGTATAATTAAAAAGAGGATACTTTCATACCTCATTACCAATCTAGCGAACACTTCGAACAATAGAACAATGTCAGGAGTAGAGTTCATGGGTTCCCTATTTCCAGTGTTCCATCACAACCTCAAAGCCAATTTTAGTACTTTGGATACTCCTCCAACTAATAGAACTGAATGTTATGGGGTTAATGTAATGTTCTTGCTTTCTAGCAGTCAATTGATACAACTAGTCTACTAAAATAGGGGATTCAACATTATCCAAAGGATCAGTAAACCTTTGACATCATATGGATCAAGAGGATGTATAACACGCATACCATCCACTTCAAAAGTCATAGTCTCCCACTTTAAATCAATGAGTGCATAATTATCAAAATCCCAATCAATGCCTAAAAGAGTTGGATAAGGGTCTTTATCCCCAATAATATTGATAACCTCGAAATTTGCATAAGTATTAACACTAGCTATATCAAATTCAACATCTTCTAGTCTACCAATAAGAAGAATGCAATACTGGTTTTCCATTTGTAACTAAATAGGGGAATAGACCAACTTGGGTTTTCCAAGAGCTTCCCGAGTCTTTCTTGGAAAAATATTAACATCCAATCCCAAATCCAACATAGATTCCTTGATTTGAAATCCTGCAATTTGAGCATGTACCCGAAACTCCCTTCCATTCCTATTCTTATTCCTCCACACTCATCTGGAATGCCTCTTCAGTAGATATGGAGAAATTAGTTCCTTAGAGAATACATCATCCTTAATTGGCGAGTGAGTTGCTCGTCATTCATAATATGTAGGAATAACTTAAACCAGTCCATTATGTAGGAATAACATCCAATCCTAAATCCAACATAGATTCCTTGATTTGAAATCCTGCAATCTGAGCATGTACCCGAAACTCCCTTCCATTCCTATTCTTATTCCTCCACACTCATCTGGAATGCCTCTTCAGTAGATTTGGAGAAATCAGTGCCTTAGAGAATACATCATCCTTAATTGGCGAGTGAGTTGCTCATCATTCATAATATGTAGGAATAACTTAAACCAGTCCATTATGAGTTGGGAAGATTCTGCAAAATGTTTCTCCAAACATCCCTTCACTTGCTCCTACAACTCACTGTGAGGTCCCCGTGATGACATTAACTAGCGGAAAAGTTTAGTTGCATCCCTGTAATATTCCTTTTGTTGGTTTGGATCATATGCTTTCTTTGGAGATGTAGGCTTTATAATAGTTAGTTGATCAGGGACTCCAATATCAGTTCATGTCCTCTTTCCTCCTCTCATAACCACATTGATATTAGTTTGCATTGAAGGACTAGGATCCCGAGGCTCTACGTAGACTAAATTAGCTCCCTTTGCCCAGTTTCGTTCTTCCCATCCAACAATAAGTTCAGGGTAGTCTTCTATTGCATGCATGTTTACTCGATAGTATGAACACCATGGTCTATGTGGAAAAGGGAATTTTATCTCCACATGGCCTTCTTGATCGCAATTATAACATTGAATCAGACCTCTTCCACCTGTCCTTCCCCCCTTGAAGCTCTTCCTCCTCGCCCTTGATGAGACTCGTTAACACAGAAAGTAGAACGGTCCGGACAGTTTGCTAAGGCATCCAAGGGTCGACATTGGTCGGTATGATAATTAGGAGATCCACAAAATTCAAAAAATAGGTTATTCAAAACATTTGAATACTTCTATAAAATAGGACATAAGCAAGGCTGATGCCCAAAGATTCAAAATATTTCATAGTAATCATTTGCAGACATACCTGGTAGACCAAGAAATGACTGGAACTGAGTGTGACCCTGATAGGGGAGCAAAGATAAAATTTGTGCAACTCCTCGAGTCTGTGGCAGTTGAGATCCCATGGGCACACTACATGGTCCTAGGCCTCTAAGCTTCTAGCACTCGGTAGCATGGTGCCCTTTGACCTGATAGTGGGTAAACTAGACATGAGGTCTCACTGGAAGTGTAGGTGCTAGATATTTTAGCCTTTCTGTCAATGTAGAAATTTGATTTTGGAGGCCCATAATAGCAGGATCTATTGAAGGTCCCCCAACTTTGTGATCTTCTAGATAACCCTCCATAGCCTCTATTTGAATTGCTTTCTCCAGGGAATCTTGCAACGTGCTGACCTTCTATTGAGATAACGTAATCTGAATCATCGGTAACAAAGCCTTGATAAAACAATCTCTCTGATGATAAGGGTCAATAGGGTAAGATAATTTACTAATAGCATCCTTGAATTGCTTCATGCATTGCCAAGATGATTCCCCCTCTCTTTGGTGAATATCCAATAGCTCTACCAATCCCTATTTATTTGATTGTGATAACTTAAATTCCTGAATAAATTCTTTCTTAACTTGGTCAATACAACCATTAGGGTTAACATCAATCCACTTTATGAACCACCTCAAATATCTATCCCTTAGTGTGGTTTGAAACTCGATGAGCTTGGTAGCATTATGAGTCTGACAGGCCCTCCAAATTGCTTCACACAAATATCAATGTTTCTCAACATATTCTACCCCCTTTGCTACAAACTTGGGGTATCTTGTAAGTGATCCCGCCACAACTCCAGCCATGGTCGACTGCATTGTAGAGACAAGTATGAACCCTCATGAACCCGATTGAGAATAACTAACTGAACTTGACTGACTACCACCTCTAGAGATACTTTTACTTGAAACAAAGACCGAACTTTAATAAAATTACGTACCTTTGAAAAAATAAAATCTAGACTTTGATATAGCACCGGGGGAAGGTTTGGGGGAGGAGGAATAATCATTTTATTCTACTTCGGGATTTTGTGTTCTAGTGTTGACTCATCTTCAAATAAAATTTGGCTCATTAAAAATGTAAATCATCATCTACCGACGTATCATCTTCAGGTGTCTTGGTCAGTTGGGCATCTGGCTCATGTGTCCAAAATCCTTCTTCATCACCATGCATCAGAACAACTACTCCTAATCCATTAATTCCACTTCTGCTTCTACTTCCACTGGCCTCTCCCATCATGCTAGAAAAAGAACTCTCTCCCTCGCTCCATTTCCTTCGCTCCAGAGTCTCCATTTCCATCTTGCGCTTTGTTGAACTCCTCACAACTTCACCTATGCACTGTAATTCTCTTTTCCTAGTTATAAGATCTTGCAAAGTCTTCTCACACCACTCTTTAGTGATTCTCACTCTCCGCAATGACCTAAAGCCCCTTTCCTTTCGTGACTCTTCTTGATTCACTATAGGAATCCCTTCATCCTCCGCAGTGACACAACCTCCCTTTCCCTAATCCATTCCCCTAGTACATGTAACTTAAGTTGCCATTTGATGTGACTGAAACTCCAATAGACTATCTTCAACTAAGAGTATCTTAATCCAAAGTGGATTTTCTTTAGCAGCTACTCTCATATTCCAAATGTGAATATAGCCTCTGCACGGGAAAATGACTGATGCTTTTTAGCCGCAAAATCAATAATATATCTTTCAAAAATTGTGTTAACCCAAAAGTCAACAAACCTTGTTAATTCTATATCCAGCCGATGAAGATCAACCATATCTACTGTTGTCCAATCCCTATGAAATCTTGGCTATATGGAAATTCTTGATTTATGGTGATATTGAGTCAACCAATTTTCTAACTTCTCTAGAAATTGACACCAGCAGATTTCATATTGGTCACAAGTAGGTTCAATGAATAATGTTTCTTCTCTAACCCAGTCCAGATTCTTCTACCTCAGCTACACTTGTTGGAAAATGAAGTGGTCAACCTTATCATGCCACCATGTTGGATATTCCGATGAACACATCATGGTTGAATGATCTAAATACCCATTCCAAAAACTTGAGGTCTTGAAAATGGAACCATTTGTTGGAAAGAAAAATTACTTTAAAACTAACCTAGGGTTCGACTAAGGGTGCCAACAAAGCCCGCATAGTCTATCACTTCACCGACATATTCACTCCTTCCAAAAGGATGAAGACTCTCACCCGAGGTGAGCCAAAACCATAAAAAGATAAAGGGGATTTAGATCTTCCTATTATAGGAATTGCACAGTATCAAAACATTCATTATTATGCTTTATGCAATATACATTCAACAGGAAATTTAAAATAAGGATAAAATTTTAAAAGGGGCCCATACATTACACAGAAAGGTACCAAAAATCCCGTCTTTCTTATATTAATCAACAACGGAGAATAGTTTCATTACAAACAACAACATTACAACTTGTGACAATTATAGACTTGTGCGCAATATCAAAATCTAAAGGAAATACATAACCAAAACATTACAAATCCAAATCTCGGAGCAAACAACTATGGATGCTCAACTCTAACTCTCAGTCTTGATCTAGAATTTGCAGCACTGTCTAAAAACTTCTTTCTCGCTACCTCATGTTTTCTTTTATAACCACACTCGCTTGCTCTAATACCTTGCTCACTTGATCCATGGTTTTCAATACCTAGGGCCATCATTCTAATTTTCTGCTTGGCTATATTGAAATATCAAAATTGGATCCACACTCCCTTGTATTTCGCTACGCGAGTTCCGAGTCATTTTACTACCATTCTAGTTTTCCAGTGCTTCATTTCTGACAGCTTCATGAAAAATGTCTTCACAACTCTTAGCCTTCCAAAAACTAAGGACCCAACATGCCCCGACCACATCCTATTGACTCGCCCTCGAGTCAATGTGCTGCTATCGTTTCTTTTGTGTTTGTTGCAAGCTGGCTTCCACTAGCTTCAGCTGTGGCACCCTCAAACAAAGGACCCAATATATATATATATATACAAATAATGAATTGTTTTAGTTGTTGAAATAGTGTAGTTGTAGATTTGATTTTCAATTTATGTTATCTTCTTGATTAAGTAGATTCCAACATTTTTCGTTCATGTAGATTTGACATAACATATATTTAAATTGGTTTGGTGATTTAACACATGTATGTTCCACCATTGTATCTGAAGAGAAAGAGCTACATCATACATGGCCACACCTTCTTCATCCAACTTTTCATCATACATCCAATTTCCACTATATTTGACATCCTTAAGCAAAGTAACCTATGAATCATGTAATATGTGCTTATTTATAAGACCAAATATCAATATTAAAACAAACATATGCTTAATACTTCCATTATGTTTAACAATAAATCTTTTCACCTAAGATTGCAAACATAACCTACAAAAAAATGGAAAGGTTGTCTTAAGAAAGAAAAAAATTGACATGATATAATCACCTTAGCCCAAACAATATTTTCCAGAGATTTACCCACTGATAGACTAGACATTGCCTTTAGACTCAATAAGCCTTAGAAATTTAAATTTTTTGAGATTTTTTTTCAATTTTTGAATATAGGAATTGTTTAAGTACATTCAAAAGATGTCTCAGAGATATTTTTGTCATTCCAAAGTCATGAACATAAACAACCTTTATTGGCTTCTCCCTAATTTCATAGGCACCACAACTTAACCCAGTAGATGTTTGCATGAATGAGACACCTTTTGTCATATATTAAAACTAAAAGAAAGTATGCTCTAGTTTGAAGACAATCGAAACTCTTCTCAAACCATAATAGGATTAAGGCAAGAAAGAAAACTAGAAAAAAATATAAATACAAAATGTTACTACAGATCTTTCATATACACATCATTGCAACAACACAGTGAAAGTAACTGTTAACCAATCAAGAAAATATAATATTCAAATAAATCACATACATTGACATTAAGTCCTCTTGAATAAAATGAATTATAATGCAAAAAAACTTTAGCAATAACAACAACATCTGCAAGTGGAAGTGGTAGAGGGCCAACTATCTGTTGTTTTACAACAAGACCTATCACACAATGATCAAGCTACCAAATGGCCACACATTCTTCAAATTATTCTTTATGTTTGAGCAGCAACTCCAACTGAACTAGAAACTACCAAACCAAACCAAAATAACAAGTGAAAACATGTTATTTTAGAATATTAGGATTATTTTTGGAAATTGGAATAATTTTTATGAAATGTGAACTCTCCAACAACTTGACATCATACTTTAGTTGTTAAGGAGCACTTTGAACATATGGATGGATGCATCTCATTATATAAGTACACAATAAAAGTTACAAGAATTTGATACCAAAATCCACAAGGACTATTGCCATAAGCATAATGCTAATTTTTAAAAATACAGGAGGAAAATCTAGTTTTGACATTGACTTGGTCAAACTAGATTAAAGTTTGAATTTCTATTTCAACAAAATAGTTGGATGTACTTAAATGAGGTGAGATGGCTCTTTCCACTTAGGTAACTCAGTAAATTTGAGTTGGAGACACTTGAGTTCAGTTCTACAAGATAGATTTCTAATTTGTAGCAATCTATTTAAGTTAATATGAGTTATTGTCAGTTTAACTAGTTCTAAATGTCAGAAGAACTAGTGGAGGTCAAGTTGTGGATGTGTAACTTCAACCACACTCAAAGATCAACCAATTAAATGATCAATCAACCCAAAATAATTGTTGCATGTAGAGAATTCAAGTTACCTATTTGAGATGGAGATTCCAAGGCAGTGTACAAGTGGTGCATGTAGTTAGAGATTGACCTAAGGATATTGCGCAATTCCTTGGTGTGAAATTCCTAAAAAATAGGGGAAATTTTATAATAAAACAACACAAAGAAATAGGAGGTTGGGAAGGCTTGGAATTGACTAAGTATTGGGCCAGGTTCAATCAGGCACGCAGAGGGATAGACTATACACATGCAGGGTGTGCTCAGGATTGAGAAAGCATTGTATTTCTTCTCTGTTCTATGATTAATGCAATACATATAGTAAGGGGTTTTGAGAAGTTGCTTTCCCTTAGAGATAAATCTGTGCATGTGTGATGCTTCCTTTTGCATGTCTATGATTCTTGTTTTAGATGGTGAATTAACTTCCACAAATCAGTAGAGTAGCTTCAAGTCTTGTGAATTAGAAAATTTAATGAGCAGTATTGAATCTACACTTTAATTTCTACATGGTATCAGAGTTGGAATCACTGTAGAGAAGAGATTTCAAAGATTTCATTGTAGGAGATTCAAATTTGAAGATCAATGTTGTAGGTTTTCTTTAGGAATGAGAAGATGGATTTCAGTGGACTCAGGCTCGAGTATGCCTTGGAAGCACCCTCAAATTTGTTACATGGATGGACCGCATGGAGGAAGTATTGGATGATAATGGGCTGCTAGAATACACCAAGACAAATGTAGCAAAACCCCAAGCATCTGATGCCTAAAATCTTGCTCAGTGGAAGAAGGACGTGGTCAAAGAGAGGATACTCATATTGGAGGGAGTTCATGATCATATTGTCTTGAATCTCCACAGAAAAGAGGCTCCGTTCACGATGTGGAAAACACTAATAGAATTGTCTGAGGAAAATAGTGACCACAGGAAGCTGGCACTCAAGGACAATATTTAAAGTATCAAGATGCAAAATAATGATAGAATAATGTAGTACCTGAGAAAGTTTACATAGTTTCGTGATGAACTTGGCAGGTTCGGTGTTAATGTACCTAAAGAAGACTTGGTAGCTCTATCCCTTTTGGGCCTTCTCAGGAGCTGGAACAACTATCAAGATTTGGTAAATGGTAGAGAGAAACTACCAAATAGGGAGTGGTTATGGTCTGATCTAGTCCAGAAAGAAATAAGGCGAAACACTAGAGACGAGACCTCATGCAAGGGTGAGGATGAGGAGAACTGTGCCTTGGATGGAAAGGAAAAGGGAAGGGGAAGAAATCCCAATCCAAAGTATATTTGAGTCAAGTGGGCAAGAATAAATACTTTTCCAGAATCAAGTGCTTTCACCGTCATGAATTCGGGCACTATGCAACGAAGTGTCCACACAAGAAGCCAAGAAAGAAGACCGTAGGAGGAGCATCAGGTGAAGCCTTGGCTTCATAATTAGCAATTGATTTTACCATCATTGCATGCATGGAAATCACAATGATGGGTGGTGTGTGGTATCTTGAGAGTGGTGCCTCATTCCACATGACATGGAACAAAGATTGTTTTAGTGACTTGGAGGAGAAGGACCTCCAGATCCACATCAAGATGGGAGATGATGGAAGGTATACCGCGACTGGTATTGGTACAATAAATTTTCATAGGAAGTCTAGCTCCCCTCTCAAGCTTAAGGATGTGATGTTTGTACCAGATTTGAAGAAGAATTTGGTTTCTATATCTGTGTTGGAAGACTGCAACTAGGATGTGATATTCAAAAAAGGGAAGGATTTCCTGAGACACATCGCCATTGAACAAGTGAATAAGATTGGGATTTGAGTGAAGAAACTCTACAGATTTGATGTGGAAGATTGTGCAACATTGAGCACAAAAGTAGAGAAGTTGAAGATCCGAGATGTTAGTAAATTATGGCATAAAGTACATGACCATTTGCATCATGGCATTTTGAAGATCATGCAATTGTTCTTTAAAGGCCTCCCTATAGAAATTAATGTGTTGATTAAAAAATGCTCATGAAACTTACTAAATCACAAGACTTGAAGATACTCTACCGATTTGTGGAAGTTTATTCACCATATAAAACAAGAATCATTGACATGCAAAAGGAAACATCACACATACACATATATTTACCTAGGGGAAAGCAACTGTGGCAAAACCCCTTACTATATGTATTGCATTAATTAGTGAATAAAGAAGTCTCAAGCCTGAGCACACCCTACAACTGTATAGACTATCTCTCTGGATGACGAACTGATCCTGGCCCAACACTTAGCCAATTTCAAGCCTTCCCAACCTCCTATTTCCTTTCACTGTTCCCTTGGGAAAGTAACCCTATTTTTTAGGAATTTCACACCAAGTAATTGCACAATTACCATAGGCCAATCCTCTTACTACATGCACCACATGTACAACTTGGATTAGTTTACAGCTGATAGTACACTTCCCTTGAACTCCAATTTCAACTAGGTAACTCGAATTCTTTGCATGCAACAATGATTTTGGGTTGATTGATCAGCTAACTAGTTTATGACTCAATGTGGTTGAAGCTACACACCCAGAACTTGATCTCCACTAGTTCTTTTGACAGTTAGAACTAGTTAAACTGACAATAACTCAAATTAACTGAAATAGATTACCACAAATTATAAATCAATAATGTAGAAGTAAACTCAATGCCTCCAAATCAAATTTACGTTAACTAAGTGACAAGATCCATGTCACCTCAATTAACTACATCGAAGTATTCTGTTGAAATTGAAATTTGAATTTTAATCTATTTTGACCAAGACAAAGTCAAAACAGGATTTTCTTGCTGCATTTTCAATACTCCCTCTCAATAAGAAAGAGATTATCAGATACCCCAATTCTACTTCTATCAAAATCGAATTTGCCTCTTAACAAGGCCTTTGTCAAAATATTTGCATCTTTTTACTCTATTAGAATGTACTACAACAACGTAATCGACCTCTACACACAATCTCGTATATGTTGATACCATATGTGATATGCTTGGATCGATCATGAAATATATGATTCTCCGAGAGTTTGATACAACTCTGATTATCATAGTAAATCGCAGTAGGATCCATCTTCTAACCAAATAGCCCAACAAGAATCTTTCTCATCCAGATAGCCACACATGCTGCTTGACTTGTAGCCATGTATTCTACTTTTGTTGAGTTGAGTGCCACATATCTCTACTTCCTGATATACCAAGAAACTGCTATTGAACCAACATTGAAAATTCCTCTTGAATTTCTCTTCCTGTCTAATGGACTCCCTGTCCAATCGACATCTGTGAAGCCTTGCAGCTTCACTCCCTCTGTCCATCTATAACAAAGACCAAACTGAGTAGTGCCTCTGAGGTATCTCAACACATGATTTTATTCTTTCCAATACAATTTGGTTGGCTTAACCATTTCTTGACTAAGTTGGTTAAATTAATAACACATGTCCAATCATGTGTTCACCAAATACATGAGTGAACCCACAATCTACTTGTAAATGGTAGCCTCCACTACTTCACCTGAAGTAGCATCCTTTTTCCTCTAGTTTACTACTAGAGGAGTCTCTAAGGGTTTTAACCTGTCCATGCAGAACCTATGAAGTATATTGTTGGCATACTTTCCTTGAGAGACAAATAGTTCCTCATCACCTTTCTATACTTCCAAACTAAGGAAGTAGTGCACGAGGCCCATGTACTTCATCTCAAACTCTCTTGTAAGGTCCTCCTTGCAAGATCTAATTAATTTCTCATCACGAAGGATTAAGTCATCAACATGTAAAAAAGAAATCAATAATTTACCTTCTACCACAATGTGATAAAGGATTTCATCTTCTTCACTTTTGGTGAAGCCCAAACGAGTGAGATAACTATTGATCCTGGTGTACCAAGCACGAGGTGCTTGCTTGAGTCCATACATCGCTCGCTTGAGTCCAAACACAAGCGAATCTCTGTCAAAGGTATCAAACCCCTTTGGCTGCTCAATATACACCTCCTCCTCAATAACTCCATTCAGGAATGCTATATTCACATCCATCTAGTGGATCTTCCACCCTATCTATGCTGACAGTGGTAGAATCGACCTAATGGATGAGTACCTTGCTACTAGAGCAAATTTCTCCTCATATTCAATTCCCTCCACCCGAGAGAACCCCTTTGCCACAAATATGGCCTTGTGTTTATCTATGCTACCGTATTCTACATACTTTACCTTGTGATGAGCCTCAGTATTGCAATAAGAATGCTGCAACTCCCAAGGCTACCAAATTTAATTATAAACCCTGGGTTTGTAAAAACTTAAGAGTTATCAACACTATATGTGCAACATACAATGTGTCCTTCCTTTGCTGTCATGATGTAATGGAATGAATGTAATGAAATCAAATCCTAAACTAATTACAAAAATGTAAATGCTCGAAATAGAAACCTTAGCCTATTGCAGGAAAGAAAACTTATTCTAATTGTATAAAGTAAAAATAATGATATAAATATTAATCATTAAATTTCAAAGAGTTCAGATCCATTGACAGAGTTCATTGGATGTGGCAATCAAGAAAATCATTATTGTATTATCTAATTCATAAATTTGTCCATTAACCCAAATTGTTGAGATGTTTTGCAGGGGTAAAAAGGAAAGTCATAAGTGGTGTTTATTCCTCCTCAACCATTGATTTATATCCTAAGGGTTATGATTCAATGCTAAGGGACACAAACCAAGATTTTTGAGCAAATCTGGGCAAGTATATACATGCTGGAACAATGTTACAGGAAGTTACAGGTGTTGCTATAGGAAGTTACATATTTTCTACAGGAAGATATAATTCACCGAATTACCAATTAAATCAAATCCAAATTGGATGGGACAATTTATTTTATTGAATAGGATGTTTTAGGTCTCCATTCCAAGTGGAATCACTTAAAAATACCCCTGTTAAGTTAACACATGCTAAAAAATAACAGAAAATTACTAGTCTAAAATCTAGAAATTTGAGAACTAGTAAGCTAGCTAATATATCAAATGCCTAACCTAATCAAGTGAAAATGAAATGGAGTAAATTGTGTTATTAACCTAAAGTTTTTATGATCTAATTCAAGTGTAATCAACTCAATTTAATCTCATTAGCATGTTCTAAAAAACAATAGAAAGTTACTACTATTTGCCATAAGGGACTTCCAGAAATTTAGATTTGTGAATAAGAAAACTAATCCAAGTAGCTCAATGATTACTATGACCTTCCAAATCTGTTCCAAGGATGAAATAATGCTTGTGATCCTACAAAATAAATTACTTCAACCATTTAAACCAATCCTACAACAAGAAATCATCAATACTAAATGCATAAATAGAAAAAAACAAGAACAAGAGATGCATGTGAATCAGAAGCAAAAAGAAGAAAAATAAATTATACGAAAGGGCTTTGAGGCTCCTGGGATGGCCAAGCCTAAGGAAACTCAAATTCCTATGAAGGAGACCAAGATTTATAAGCTGAAAATGGTACCAAACTTCATTATTTCCATTAATGCAGTTACATCCCTGCAAGAAATGAAGTTCGAGCTGCAAAAATACAAGTTTTCTCCACAATAGGACTAAGAAAAACCAACTCCTAGAGGAAAATTCGAATTTGTACTTATACAGAATTATTAGGAATAATTTTCCATGTGTTGTCACATAGAATGTCTAGGCACCACGATAATGACTTAGGTCAGTGGTTGTCACCCTGATCCCCAATCTCTCTGTTTAAGTTGTCTCCCTACATCAGGCTAAGGGGGGTAGACCCCATGGGAAAATGGAATGAAGAAGAACTAGTTGGGGACCAGCCAATTCGAGAGACACAGTGAAGCGACCAAGTACTTGATTAAGATTTAGTAAGACTTTTAGGATTTGATTATATTTTTAAACAATTGATATCAGTGCCTTATGGAGTCAACGATCTTGCTAGGGAAATTAAGACCAAGTAATCGATTAGAAACTACTACTTAGATGAATGACTATCTTATATGAAATTTAGATCCTAAAGCTAATGTGAGATGCAAGAATCTTGGTTAATTTTAATTAAATGCCTATTTGTATTTGAATCCTTCAATCCTTTTTGTGTTGATCCTGATTTCATAGTAATTGACAGAGAGAAGATAAGGTGAAGCACACTAAGGTGTGATTAACGATATCTCTCCTGAAAATATAACATACTCGATGCCTCCGACGATGCGGAGAGTTGTGGCTCTAATGACTACAAGGTCACCATTTTAAGTACTATTAAAAATAGGCTTCTCAAGAAAAGATGGATGGGTAACTATTTCTCTATCGACCAAGCTTATGCTTGGAAGTAAATTTTATTTATGCAAAGCTAACTTATATGCAAATGCACTAAATGATGAGATGGAGTTAGACTTGAGGATTAGAAACACTTGTGTCGCAAAAGCCCTCAATTACCAAAATGAAATGTTTGCTTTATTATATGAAGACTTAAAAATGAACCCCTGAAAATATTGCAATTAAACCATGAGCCTATTTCAAATTTTTTTGATACAATTATAGGTCAAAGAGAACAAAAACTTCTTTGCAATTTTAATGTCAATGTCAATAGATGCTAAAAAAAAACTCAGCTTAGGAAAAAAGATACACAATTTATTACAATTCCACAACATAGTACTTTAACAATTACTTGAAAATATTCACAAAATGTCTAACATGTAATGAACATAAAATAATTCAAGCAATGACGATCAATTTCAATAGATGCAAAATATTCTAGCAATTAAATTTCTAGAGATCTAAATACTTTAAAAAATCATGAAATTTAAATGCTAATCAATTCACAATCCTAGAATTAAAATGATTTATGCTTAGTGACCAAAATCTAGGAAAATTTACCACTTTCCTATAGTTAATCTTCAAATACAATTTTTTTTTTAAATGTGCTTGACTATGGAGAAGTTAAAATTCTTAATACCACAAAAGTTTTCTTTAGATTTTACCCTTAACACACAAAAAGAACACCAAGAAGGAACTATAGATTAATAATTTAATTAGTCCTTAGGAAAATTTCTTCGATGTGCTAAGTTTTATGAAGCAAGACTAATGCGGTAAATGTTCTATTAAGATTTTTTTAATGTGACCAAAGTAAAAAAAATCAGAAGGATTTAATAATTTTTAATTTTTTTAATGGGCTAGAGGCCACATAAAAAAATTTTAAAATCTTTAAATGCGAAAAATTAATTTTGATTTAATCTCTAGTCACATGAATTTTTTATTTTTATTTTTTAAGGTTTTGAATTTTTTTTATGATTTTTTAGTTTTAGAATTTGTATATATCGTTTGGCTATTTCTTGTTGTCTTGCAGCTACAAATTTGAGGAAGAAATATGTGTAGAGTCCAAATCTAGGCCCTGGAGGGCAAGATTTGGATCTATGGGGTTCATCAACATAATTTTCCAGGGATATTATTCAGACATTTTGCAGTCCAAGGGTTTAAATTTAATTTTTTTAATCTCAAATTTTTTTAAGGGTTTCGATGATAAATCTAAAGAAAAAGTATAACATTTTAATCAATATTTTCTGAATTTTTTTTTGGGTTCTTCGGCTATCATTTTCTATTGGGTTTCTCTCTGTCTATGTTTTGGGGTTTCCCCTCATCTCTGCATCCTTCCACACTGCCATTGCACTCTTCATCCCCTTGCTGTCATCCCTCTCCCATCAGATTCCATACGCCCTGCCCTTCTTGCAATCCACTGCATTCCTCAGACCCTAACATAGCCTTATCCTCCTTGTCACTGCAGCCTATGGTACTCATTAATCCACTGGTGCCATACTTCTCCCCGCACATCATCCTTCTCCTGTCCTCTCATTCCAACACTGTTGTAACTCCATTGACCCCTCCGTCCAAGCCGCTCCACTGCTCCTTTTCTCTCTTCCGCCGGACCTGCAAACGCACACAACAAACAAACCCGTTGGCTTGCAGATCCCCTTCCTCGCTTATCTCCGTTGTTGCCTCATCATCTCCATTTGCCAACGTCTCCCTCTCCCAGCTCATCCATCCTCCCCCTATCATTGCTACTCTCGTCCCCGCATCCCTGATCATCGTCAACTGCATCCTCATCCACCATTGAGTACTCACCTGCAAACAAAACAAAAACATGTTCGACCTTTTCTTTTGGGGTTTTATTTGTTTATATTTTTTAGTGTTCCGTTAGGGTTTAGGTTAGTTTGTATATGTAATCCGTTTTCATTTCTTTGGAAGCCTGAGTTAGATTTTAATATTTTGATTTTATTTTATTTCAATGTTTTTATTTTTTTATTTATGATTTTGATTTTGCCTTTTTATTTATTTATTTATATTCAAAAATATAAAAAATTCTAAAACTAGAAAACCATAAAGTCTAAAATCTAAAAATCTAAAAATTTTAAAAAATCTAAAACATTTAAAAAAATTGAAAAATTCTAAAAAAATAAAATGTCTAAATTTAATTTTTTTTTCTAAAACATAATAAAAAAAATCTAAAATTTAAAAATGAAATAAATTAAAGGGATTTGCGCTTTCACATTAAATTTTTTAATATGGCCTATGGCCCATTAAAATTTTAATTTATTAACCCTTTTATTCGTTTTACTTCTGTCACATTAAAAGATTTTGATTACTTCATTTACCACATTTAATTAATTTCCTAAGGAAAAATTGAATTGATTACATAAATTTCCTTGGTGTCATTCTGTGGTAATATTTCTCTATTGTCAAGTGTGATTAATGTTTTAAAAATTATATTGGCTATAGGAGAAAGTTAATTAATTCTAGATCTCGGTCATTAATGAAAATTATTTTAAATCTAGAATCTCTTGCATATTGTAGTTTTGGGCATTTATTGATCATTCATGATTGCCACTATTCGTCAGATATTGGAAATTGTTTTGGATAACTTATTTTCTTACTTAATCTACAGTTAATTGAACATAAAGGCACTCGTCTATAATCATTTCTATATTGTGGTCATGTCTTGGTTACATTAGCGTTTAATCTATTCATTTGAATTAATCAAGACTCATTTACATTCGTCAAGTTGTCCATCTTGAAGTCTCCTAGAACCTGTATTTTAGTGGCTATTCTCATTCATTCACCTTAGGGACTACCCCACTTGAATTGTCTAGGAGAGAGTCTAAATAGAGTTTTTTCTATCCTTGGTTTCCTTGACATCATTTTAATCATCTCATCTTTTCCGCCATTCATTAGCCCATCAAGCGGCACAATATTTTTTGGCGCCATTGCTGGGGACCAATTTATTGGGCCTTGGCTCTACGATGTTCATCTTTCATCTTTCTATCATTCATTCTAGTTGACAACGTCAAAATGTTTTGGTGCCGTTGTTGGGGATAGAGTTTTTCTATCCTTGGTACTCACGATATTTTTCTAATCATCTAATCTTTCATCATTTCTTATCCCATCAACACAACATTTCCTGTCATCATTTGATCTTTTCATCACCGTATCTTTCATCATCTCATTAATCGTTTCATTTAGCATTTGGAAATTTCGGTTCGTTTCTTATTTGGGTGGCGAATCCACTTATTCATCCGTTATTTCTCAGACAAGAAGCCCTCCCTTATATCCAGCTGTTTTTTCTTTTTTGATCTTATAGCCAGATTCATGTTCAAGTGGCCACTCCACTTCTTTCATTTCTTACAATAATTTCTACTAGAAGCTCGCTTCTTGTGGATCTCTTGATTTTCTTGAGCAGGGGTCTCTCCCTAGCATCCATTTGGTCCCTCCTTATCCCTTTAATCAAGTCATCATGGATGACTTGTTTGCCCCATTTCATTTTACTAACTTTCTCCAAGATATGCCGGAAGAGGACATTCATAAATTACCTTTGTTCTCGGGTGGTGATTCATTTGTTGCTAGAAAGCATCTATCTAGGGTTACTCATATAACAATCAGATATTATCGTTCTTCCCAATATAAACATGAATATGTCAAGATGTGTCTATTTTCCTTTTCTTTAGAGGGTGATGCTTTGAATTGTTTTCATAATTGTCCTAAATATTCTTTCGCTTCTTTACAAGATATCATCAATGCTTTTAAATATAGATATGGAGATCAAGGTGGCTTGCCTTGTGCCCCTGATACTATGCAACAGGATGAAAGTGATATTGTAAAGGATCCAACTGTCAATGAAAGAGTTTAAGGCAATTCTCCATATCAAAATGTTCCATCCACTTGTACCATTGCAAGACGAATCCATGATAGTGGAAAAGCTAGAACAAGTTATCAAATCAGTGTAGACAATGAAAGGGAAAATGATAAGCATATTATAGAAGAACTAAATTAGTTGGTTAAAGACATGCAGTTCAGTCAAACATAGCTGGTAAGAAACATGGATCTTAGTCAAGAAAAATTTATAGCTGATTATGCCAATGATATGAGAACTTTGTACACCCAGCTGGAAAAACGTGGTATGGAGATGGAAATCATGAAAATTAAACACTCTGATCATGTAGCCACCATAATAGAAAAGTGTGCTCAGAATATGGAGGCTATGAGGATCAACATGTAGAGTCATCATGAGAAAGAAAGGACTTCCATGCGCAACTATTTACTTGTCATGAGAGAAAAACATGTTAAGGAAATGGAAACCATGAAAGCTAATCATGACAGAGAAATGAGCTCTATGAAAAATTTCTTGATGACCATAAAAGAAGATAATGACAAAGTAATAGAAGATATGGAAGCTGGTCAGAAGTCTAAGGGTTCACAATACAATCAAATCCTACATAACAATAATAATGCTAGTGCACAATAATAACAATAGTGGGATGCTATGGGGCACAACAATAACAATATGGGGGCTACATGGGCACAACAATAACAATAAGGGGAATAAGCTAACAATAACAATAAGGGGGCTACACTAGTATTATAGGGACCTAAAAAGCTACCAGGTCATAGGGAACTACATACTATTTTCTAGGATTTTTGCAGGGAAGCAATCCTCTCTTCAATTTGTTTTTTCTACAATTTTTGAATATTTATTATAACGTAGATGGTAGAAGTGGTCTTTGAGTAACCTAGTTTCTCTTCAATTTCTTTTACTTGCATAATATTCACAGAGGAAGAATACATTGCATGTTGCACACATAGTGTTGACCCCTCTTATGTTTGTATAGACCCTAGGTTGAAAATTAATTTTGAGACCCCTTGGGAGTTGCAACATTCTTGTTACAATATTGAGGTCCATCACTTTTTGGCATCATTGTTTGGGAGGTGTCAAAGTATGCACTGTATTTTTCCCTAGTTGATCCACTTCTTTTATTTTCTACAAAAACATAAGAAAATTCATTAGGCATCTTTCATTTCAAAAGAAAAAATTTGCATTGCATTATCCTTCTCATTCAAAAAATTTACAAACCCCTACTATTAGGTCCCTATAATACTAGTGTAGCTCCATAGTTTTATTGTTGTGCACCATAGAAACCCATTATTGTTATTGTTGAGTCATTACTTTATTATTGTTATGTAGGTCCTAATTATATTTTGACCCCTCATACTCCTATATATACCAAGGAGGTATTGTCATTTGAATCATCCAAAAATTCTTCATTGATGTGATGTAAAAGAAGGTTTCCCCCTTGAAGTGGCTTATTATCTTGTTAGATAAAATTTGGTATCAGATTTCTTGGTCTTAGGGTTTCACTACTTCAAACGAGTCATTGTGGCATGCTTTCTATAAAAAAATTTCTATGAAGCTTCTAATATGAACTTGATCCGGGATATTCTAAAATAACTTAGCTTGTAAAAATGTTCAAGCATGAAATAATTTAAATGAATCCGAAATTAAAAACAAAATGTAGAAGATCAAGACAAGAAGAAAATCGTCACAAAACCATTTGATAACGGAGTTCATCCAGTGTGTATTACGTCTCCAGGTCATGCCTCCAAGAGAGTTGCCTCTTTTATTGATATGATGTTAAGCCTAAAATGATTTATTACATCACTAAAATTCCTCCCAAATATTTCTACAAAGTGAGCTCTTTGCTACCATGAGTAGCCTCCAAATACCACCAAAAAACTCCTTTGATTGCTGCAAAAATAAGCTCCAAAAACCAATTTTTTTACACAAATATGCAGGCCAAAATATGGCTCAAAAGATTTGAGCACTTCAAACTTAATAATCCATATACTTGTGTCACAATGGAAAATCATTTTGGTTTTATAGCGTTTGGAGGGTTCGCACCCTGGGGTCGAACCCACAGAGATTGTGGCCCAACGCATACATAAATGGCATATTTGCTTCCATACATTACAAATGACACATTTTATAAAAAATGTGTACCAAATATATAACATCCTCATCCATGGTGATCTAATGGTATGCATCCACCAAAATGTTTGTTATAACAAATAAAAATTATAATAAATATTTTTAACAACCTCGACACAATCATATAACTGATATACTATTTTAAACATTGGCAGGAGATACGATTAGAATATCAAATATAAAATTCCACCATAAATGGATACGCCATATTATATGGTTATATACCATATATATCCCAACTCATTTATGATAATGTTATGTTTTGGGATATGATATGTTTAACCTCCTTTTTCCTTTTAAAATATTACATAACAAATACATTTCTTTCAGATTTAATAACAAACATTATTTGTAGCTCATTGGTTAGTTGTTTGCCTTATAACCTGGAGGTTGTGTGTTCAAACCCCACTGATGCCAACTTGTTACAAAATTTTGACCAATATAATAGATCCACATTGTGTCTTGCCATATGGACACATGGTGCCCATCCATTGGAGGTCGTGTGTTCAAACCCTACTGATGCCAACTTGTTATAAAATTTTGACCAATATAATAGATCCACATGGTGCCCATTCATTGGGCCATGTGATGAACCTTAAACCTGCCAAGTGTAAACTTCACATTGCACCATGTATCCACTCCAGGACGTGCCACATCACTTTGAATTTGACTTTTACTTTGCCTTTTTTCCCATGATCACAAAGCTTCAATCTATGATAACTTCCTCATACAAACTCAGTTTGACGTGATTCAAATTATGTTGGATCCTCCTGAATCAAATTTAGACCATGAAATTGCTACCATGTGGATATGAAATCTTGATGAACATTTGGTTATGATTTTAGATCTTGGTTCACTATAATTTTGGAGATATGGTCCAAGGAAGTTATGGTTTTTGTATACTCCAAAATTTAGTCTTAGACATGTGTCCTAGGTAAAATTTTCATAACTTTATCCTCGAGCATTGGATTTGTGTTCATAAACATTGACTGAAAATGAATGAAATGTAATTTTTTGGGTATTATTTTCAAGGTCGAAGGTTGAAACAGTGACACATGGCATTGTACAACTTTACGATACTGAACTGGTCCATAATCAAGTCATCGTGGGAGATTTGGAATATTTTTAACTTGAAGAATCCAACCTCGGCCTGACTTGTGGCATTGGAAAGAAGGTATAGATAGGTACCTTAGGACATAATTTTGGATCATTGAAGGCCAAAATAAAATATCCAATAGTTTCAAGTTCAGCCAATTGGACAAGATCAAAATCAAGCTCTTAAAAGGTGTGTATTTTTAAATTTGCATAAAGTTTGTTTGAAAAATCAGTTTGAAATGATTCAAAGGGAATAATGAAGCATATATATATATATATATATATATATATATATATATATATATATATATATATATATATAGATATATATATATATATATATATATATATATATATATCCAATAGTTTCAAGTTCAGCCAATTGGACAAGATCAAAATCAAGCTCTTAAAAGGTGTGTATTTTTAAATTTGCATAAAGTTTGTTCGAAAAATCAGTTTGAAATGATTCAAAGGGAATAATGAAGCATATATATATATATATATATATATATATATATATATATATATATATATATATATATATATTATATCAATAGTTTCAAGTTCAGCCAATTGGACAAGATCAAAATCAAGCTCTTAAAAGGTGTGTATTTTTAAATTTGCATAAAGTTTGTTTGAAAAATCAGTTTGAAATGATTCAAAGGGAATAATGAAGCATATATATATATATATATATATATATATATATATATATATATATATATATATATCATTAATTGGTTCCAAAATTCATCCTAAACAAAAAAATGATACACCCATAAAGTCGTCGTAAATCTCTATTATGACACATGAAGAAGAATAAGAAAGGAAACCTAATATATCAAAATTACGAGACAAAGTGTAACAAAGAGAAACCAAAGATGAACTAAAAGCGATGATGAATGGTTAAAAAAAACATTAAAGGGGACATGGAATGTTTGAAGTTATGAGGATATATGTCAAGTTCAATGATGAGAAGTTTATAAGATTCTCTCTGGAATGAGAGCTGAGTATCCCACAGGAGAAGGAGCTTCTAGCTCCAAAGGAGGAGCCTCAGGATGAGCTTCAGGATGTTGTGGAGCAACCACATGCAAAGGAGTAGACAGGAGGTAGAGTGGAGGCACCCACTCAATCAAAGCCTTCTAGATAGGGGAGAAAGAGAACCAAAGAAGCTGATAGATTGTTGCAGGATGCATAGGAGAATGTGGGAGCCCCCACATCATAGCACAAGAAGAGGAGGTCTTCTGATAGATACACTGAGCATATGGCTCTCATGACATAGCTCATTGAGATAGAGCCTTCTTCATTTTGAGGAAGCAATTTCTCAACTAGTTTGGGTTGATGCCATGGTGGAAGAATATGAATCCATAATGAAGAACAATGTATGGGAGGTGGTGTCAAGACCAGACATTTGACCTTGGTTCTATGGGCTACCATCTAGGAAATGTCAATTAAAGTGTCAAATGATCCAAATGACAATGTATTGAAGGTAGTTGTTGTGGACACGTCGCTTATCTCAAGGGGGAATGATTATAATAACTATATTAAACTCTTTTGGTTCCCATGGATATTTGGACCAACCATGAATTTGCATGGATATTTCTTTGCAAGTTGCACATCTCTGCAACCCTTGCTATAACATAAATAAAACTAGAAATTGGGTCACTTAAAAGTGAAATGAGCTCTTTGGTAACCATAAATTCCATCTCAATCAATGAGCCTTGATGATCTACTTTCCTTTTGTATAACGTTTCATAAATCCAAGGTATGCTCTGAGCTACATAATTCACCGTTGCTTCCTCTTGGACATTATACAACTTCTTTATGTTTTTTTACTATAGAGGATAGTCCCTATGCTTGTGGTTCTCTCAACATCCCAAACAATATAATGACATTCTCTTGGTCTCCTAAGTCTCTTCTCTTTTTAATTTTCCAGGTTGGTCTCTACTAGTAGTAGTGAAATTCTCTTGGAATTCACCCTTGGAAGGAGTGGTGAACTTAACAATTTTCCCTCTTTTCTTGTGTCCTGAGGATTTTGGTCCTTTTCCCTTGAAACTACTTCAATTATTCTTCTAATCTAATAAGAATTTATCCCTATATTTAGACTGATCATAGAAATACTTAGACTTTTGAATGGTGTCCTTCAATGTCCATGGCTCATCAAACACAATACTATCTTAATAGAACTGCAGCAACCCATTGAGATATATTTGGATATTCACCATGTTATCCCTTATATATGGCACAATACCTCAACAACTCCAAAAATATGTTGGTATAAGCATCCCAGGTAAGCTACCCTAGTTTAGGTTCATGAAACTCACTTTTTTTGTCGCAGTACCTCTCAGATAGGTACTTCTCATGGAAATATTTTTCAAATTTTCTCCATGATAGTTCCTTTTATATAAATCTATTTACATTAGTCAAATATTCCAACCATATATCAAATTTTCCCTTCAAGCTGAAAATGGCCACTCTAGCCTTCATGTTTTCATAGTAGGAATGGACTCTGAAGTTTTATTCATTCCCAATAGGTATGATTCTGCCTCTTCAACCTTATTTATTTCTCTATGAAAGGTATGAGGATTTGATTTATTAAAATCTTATAGCATTAAACTCTTCTCACTTCTCCTTTTATTGTGGTGGATTTTGGTTATAACACTAGTGAATTGGTCCTGACTGCTTGAATCTCTTTCTAGAGTGCTGAGTGGGATTTCTGCTTTGAATATGTCTTCACTTTCTTGCCTATGCATTTTCCTTGACTTTATAATTTTTTCCTTATTGGTTTCTAATCATTTTTTTGGATCTTTGGTGGGCTTTCATTGGAATCATGCTTTCCTAGATAACTAGCACCAAGCTCATGTTTCTTTTGCCTTTGCAAATATAATAAGCTCTAGAAAATCAATACATTCAACTCTACTTTCATTTCTTGTGCTTTGATGATATTTTCATTGTCTACCTTGAAACTTCTCAATTTGGATCTCAATATCTCGAGAGTATCCATCTAATTAGGGAAATTTTACTCTTGAGTCCTCTTCATAATTATGATGGCATATATTTATGTTTTACTACACCATTATATTTCTCATTCATATATTTCTTTGCTGGAATTCATGTCTTCTTATGTGTTGTCATACACACACAATTATTAGTTAAATATGGCATGAATATAGTAATTTATCACCTTGGTCTGTCACCACTACACATGTTGATTAGAAGCTATTTGCAAAATCGAAACCAGTGTCAATTATACATGCTAGAGAAAAATACATGTCAACATTCTATGAAGGTTAGCAACCATATCAACTATAAATCAAAATTAATATATACAATAATTAAACTGTCATATTAAATTATGTACCTTTGTGTGTGATCGTCTTCAGGTCTAGTGTTGAAGCATGATTTGGTACCACTTTGTAACCACCCCCCTTCCACCCCCTTAAGGATTCTTAGGCTAAGGAATGTGTTAGCTATTTGACCTGATCCCAAAGGCATATTATGGAGACATGGTTACCAAAAAATTCATTTTTGCAAGTCCACAAAAATTAATTTTGACATCACCATCATAATTAGGTCATCAAAAGCTTTCCAATGATATAAAATTTACCTCAATCTGAGTTCCAAATCAAAATTCATGCTATTGGAAAAGGGAATGTCATCATAAGGATGCCATGTGTCACCCACATGGCCCCTTCCCTACTCATGTGACACCATGATACCTATGCTCCCATCCATTTCCCACGTATATGATGTAGGGCCCACTAGCCCACATCATCTCGACACCTTGACATTAGGAGTTCCTTACCTCTTTGTGCTCAAACAATTTGGAATTAATTGCCAAGGATTGATATCGAGCCATCCAAGGGTTGGATCTTGCGACTCTCCCCAAGTTTTGAAAACCCAATGGAGTGGTTCCATAACTAATTTTGTGCCCCGATCCAAATCCCCTCCTTATTTTTCACACTCATTATACTTCAACTAGTCCTAGACCAAAATATCTGGTAACACAAAACTCCCAAAAATGGTGGTTTGAATTTTGGGAATGAGGGCCTCGTAATGAATCTTAGTTATGGATTGGAGTAGGGTATTTTAGTGCTAATCCCAACCATGCTCCCGCCTTTCTCATTAAACATTGACTACGAGGGGAACTCCCTTAATTGATCTCAACTATCAATCTCTATTTGGCCCCTTCCCTACTCATGTGGCACCATGAGATGTGTGCTCCCATCCATTACACCACATCTCTGTTGTAGGGCCCACTGGACCATGTCATATGAATACCTCAACATTAGGGGTTCCTTACCTCTTTGCACTCGAACACTTTGGGGCCAATGGCCATGGACTGATAATGACCCATCGACATCAACCCATCGACATCAGGCTCATCTAAGCTCTGACTCTTGTGGCTCTACCTGAGGGACGACAACCAAATGGCATGGTTCCATAACTAAGTTTCTACCCCGGTTCCACTCCCCTCCTATTTTTGTACGCTCATTATACTTCAACCAGGAATAAACCAAAAGTAGTTGGTAATGTAGAACCCCCCCAATGGTGGTTAGAATTTAGGGAAGGGGGCCTCATAATGAATCTAAGTTATTTATTGGAGGAGGGTAGCTTAGAACTAATCCCAACCACTCCCCTCCTTTATCATTAAAAATTGACTACAATGGGGCCCCCCTTAATTGATATCAACATATCAACTGTTGATCTCTACCAGGTAGGGATTTCACCTAGTTAACTTGCATAGTGCTTAGCACCCACTCCACATGCGAAAAGGTGTAATTGATTTATCTAAATGTGTACTAAATATGGATGACAACTAGAGGAGGAACTTCAAATATACACCCAACCATAGGGCAACTACACTACAACTTTCTTACAACTGACCACCCCTGAGATAACTCAAATTATAAGGGGATGCTTGCTCAGGGAAAATTAACACCAAGCTTGATAGGCACTCAAGATATGGATTCCATTTTCCGAGTCATTTCTCAGCTACCCTTTGGCAATAAACACCGCAATGAATCACTTACTTCTCTGAGTCCAATTACAGGGCTTCACCTAAGGTCCAAAAGGGAATTTCTCAATCCAAGAGGTTGAATCCATTTTCTAAATAAACTCTCAGTTATTTTTCCATAACAAGCACCACAATGGTATGCATTCCAATGTCAAGGTGGTTAAAAGCTATCTCCATCGAGCACCATGATGACTCAAATTGACCTATCTAGGTGGTTAGCAAATATATATATATATATATATATATATATATATATAGCACCACAGTTATTACCTCATCTATTAAGCCTCCCATTGACCAATTAGGCTTGGATGCACATAGTCTAGTGGCCTCAATAACATCAATACAAGGCATAACACCCCAATTTCAAAGCATTGAGATTAGATGTAATTATAGAATTTCTCTCCTTTGTTGCTACTTTTCCTTCTCATTTTCCATATTTATTACTATTTTTCTTTGTATCCCTTTGTGCTCCTAAGAGACTACATACCATCCCTTACCCTGTCCAATCATGTCTTTGCCATTTTTCAAATGGTGGTTTCATCTATTATGCCACCTCCTCCAAATTTAGGTTAGGGAATCATCCTCACTTCTCCACTCTCCCACTCCTCCTCTCTCCCTTAGACTTGGATTTGTGATCCCTCCCTTTAGGCAAACATTCCATATTTTTATTATTTTCAAGTGTTAGGTCCCTATAATACTAGTGTATCCCCCTTATTATTATTGTTGTGCCCATGTAGCCCCCATATTGTTATTGTTGTGCCCCATAGAAGCACACTATTGTTACTATTGTGCCCTTACAATATCATTTTTGTGTAGGGTCTCATTATATTGTGACCCTTTGGACCCATATATATACAAAGGAGGTCTTGTCATTTGTATCATCCAAGAATTGTTCATTTATGTAATGTAAAGGAGGTTTCCCCCTCAAAGAGGATAATTTTAATTTGTTGATCTATCTATTTGTGAGTTGGTTGCATAACATTTGGCATCAGAGCTTTGGATTCTAGGGTTTTGCTTCTTCAAACAGGTCATATTGGAATTTTCGCCATAATTTTTTTTATACGAGACTTCAGAATCGAAAATTCTTACCACATGGAGACGAAATCTTATAGAACCTTGTGTAAAATTTTAGATCTTGGTTTGCTATATTTTCGGATATATGTTTTGAGGAAGCTATGGTTTTTGTGGGATCCAGAATTCTATGTCAAACATGCGACCTAGGGAAAATAATCATAACTTTCATTTCAGGAATCTAATTTGAATTATTTAAAATGTGGCTAAAAGTGCATGGAATTCAGTTTGTTGTGTAGCGATTTTAGGGCTGAAGGTTGAAAACGTGGCATCCGATACAACTTCGCTCTACTGACATAGTTCGATAATCCAACCATCATGGGAGATTTGGCATAAATCTTTCTTGAAGAATCCAATCTTGATTAGACTTGTGGGGTTGGAAAGAGGACTCAGAGGGCTACCACAGGATGAAATTTTAGACCTTAGAGATTCGAAATTGTCTATACACAACAAATTCAATTTCAATCTCTTACAAAGCAAGAAAAATGTGCGTATTTTTTAAAATTTGCAAAAGTTTTGTTTGAAAAATTAGTTTGAAGTGATTCAAAGGGAATAATGAAGCATAAATATCATTAATTGATGCCTCGAAGAAATAAAATGGAAACACGTAGTAAGAAGCCTGAAATATCTACTATGACGCATGAAGCAGAGGAATAAATGCAACATGATATATTATGAGACTAAGTGAAACAAATTTCGCTCTCACAAAAAGTAACATAGTGTTAATTTTTCTTATTGTTATATGTTGTATGACTTTAGCCCAATATATCTTTTCATTAACAATGCATCCAATTATTACGATTATGACCAATCATAAATTTAACTGAAGAAATAAAAATATAAGTATTGAAAAAGAAGATAACAACACAACCATAAGAGACAACAAATTGGTCCAAGACCAGGGAAAAACTCCACTAGGGGGAAACCCTTTCAAATCTATTATTTAGTAGATCATCATAAAAATATTTCAGCAGAGATTACAATGAGGCCAATACATGTAATTGCAGTGGATAATAACAAATAAGATCTACAAATCTATGTAACAGCAAATAGAAATCCAGATCTATCAGATCACTGAAGTTAACTGAAGCCAAGATGTCAAATCCTAGATCAGAACTGGGTCGCCCTCATCAACATTGTCTGCGAGTGACTGAAACTCCCGGGTCACTCTCTCAGATACTTTATGTGAGCGAGTGTTGCTCCCATTGAATGCAATTATAGCATAATACAACTGAAAACCTGTGGTGAAGTAAAATTATGAGTCTGGACACAAACAATTCCTCTAGCCCAATAATGGGTCTAGCCATAACTAATACATTATATGGAAGATTTCCTTAGGTTAGAAACAATTAATAGGGCCTACCTCTTAGTATTCTTATCCCACTTGATGATGTCCTTGCTTGCTCGCTCCAGCTATCTATTGCTTCCTTCTTCAAACACCTAAAACAAGTAAACAACAACAAACAACAACCGTGATAATAGAAAAATTGTAATTCAACCTACTTAACAAGTCGAGAAACATTAAGCCATGAACATGTGAGATGACACATCATGTAGGAAATAAATTGATAGTTTCATATATATTGAATCAAGAAGAGATTACAACCATTGTCTTGACATTTCCGTTCTCCTTCAACAAAACCAGGTTCCCGCACACTTTTGGTAGCATTCCATGATGGCCTCAACAATAGTAATTTTAAGGCTCTTCCTTTTAGGCTTCACACTAAACCAAATTCACACTTCTCCCTCACACAACTAGAGAGCTACAACTATGAATAGCTTGCTGTTACTCAAAATTTAATTAGCACTAGCACACCAACATTAACACTAGCTTGTGCTTGGGAAAAAGGGAGGTTTATATAGGATGAATGGATGGGAGATGGATCCTATTCTCATGGGAGAAGGTCTTATCTCTTGAAGTAGTTACATCATTATAGGGGAAAGGAGCCCAAACTGACATCCTCGACCCCATCCGGCCAAACCATTTACCAGACTTCCATTACGAAGCTTCTAGAGTTGCAAGCTTCGGCTCTTTATTTAAAAAACTTTCCGTAAGAGGACCAACGTGACTGGAAAAAAGCTCAGTCGCTCTCGTCGATGCTAGGGACAGTGTTAATCCCTGCATATCGGCGTGAGGAGGACAAAGGAAATTAGCATCGGTCTTGTAAATTGGGAAAAATAGAATATTTTGGGGAAATGGTGCAAAAGGGAATTGTTCTGCTCATGAAGAGGGACACATAGGGAGTTTCTTCATGAAGGGAAAGCATGTAGGGTTCACTGTAGATGTCCTCCAGGATCAAGGAATGGGGAGTATGGGGAAAGTGACAAAATTCTATGTAACAGATTCCCCCTAAAGCATGAAGGCCGAACTAGAGTGAGGGATGAAATGCTTTATGAATTAGTGCGGGGAACCGTAGTCTACCATCGGAAAACCTGCAAGCAAGTACATATACATATACATAACTGAGAACTTTGTCAAATGATTCATGAATCATGGCATGGATGCAGCCATATAGAGAATGATCATGTAAATGGATCTAGGTATGGGCGCAACCATCTGTCAAAGAGGATCATAATGAAACCAAGGTATGGTCACAACCATCCAATAATGAGAAGGATCAAAGATGATAACTCATGGTATGGTCACAACCATCCATATGAAAGAGACATGCATATCAACATAACCATGTCACATCACTTCGCAACCTGGACTTTTTTTATCTAAGCCCAGGGTCTTGCGCTCCAACACGACCTAATCAAAGTACAAATTCTAACATGCAAATAGATGTGTTGACATCGAACATGCTAGATGTCGCTTGATTACCAGTCAATGATGTAAACTGTTAACAAGCATGAGAGAAACCACCAATAATGACAATGGTCCTCAAGGTACTATCAACACAATCCACAGAGTGTGAATAGAGGAACCGAAGACAAACACCTGCGAAATCACTCGATAGAAAGCCAATGGTATGAAATTACCGTCGAGTGAGAAGAACTTGCCATTAGGGCATGCAAGCTCTAAGGTACTGGAAGGGAGTCTCTCAATCAACTTCTCGGATAATGAGTTGAAGTCGACGGAAAGCAACCATGTCGAAGGAGGGCCATAATGTATCCCACATCATCGACGCGAGACAAAAGGATGCAAAATGATTTTGGATGATACAAAGAATCAGAGGTAAATGTAACTGCAAAAGGACAACTCTTGAACAAAACGGTGACATGACTGGAAGTTTGGCAGCTTTTGGATCCATAGGATCGGTGGTCATGATCACATGGCAGAGATCAAATGGAAGGAAAAAATGAACGGCCTAACCCAGGAAGGTCAACGATACAAAGGAGGATATCCCAACCTGACATAAAGAAGAAAATGTCATGTTCAAGAGTGAGCTATCGACACAACTGATTAGATTTGTAAATTTTCCCCCACCATTTCTGGTAGGTACCCCAATTATTTTTTAGTCACAAGCTTGAAGGGGATAACATATGCTTGTACTGTAAGTTCATCCTTCAAAAGAATCTGACCTAGTAAGTTTAACGAGCCCTAGGAAGGAGAAGCTCATGTTCGTCATGATGATGAATCCGATATCATTTAATATTTTAACGAGTCTGACAAAGGTGTAACTCAACATATTTTTCATGTTTAGAGAGTTTGAAAAAGACATGGAAAAGAAAACTCCACATGGTCCCTTTTCATTCGTTTGTGTGTCTCGAGCCCGAAGAGGTAGAAAACAATACTTGAGAGAACCGCTTGACCATTTCAGTCAAGGAGTACCTTTTTCATAAAGAGTGCATCCTAGCCAGAAAAAGGGGTAAAATTATAATGGGCACACGACATCTCACATCTGTTAAGGAGTTTGAAATGACAAGGGCTCGGTTATATTTTCGATTTTAAAGGGTCGGAAAAGTGCTTGAAAGCGGATCCCCCATTTTATTCTCTTTTACGAGTCAAAAGGCAAAAATACTTGGCAGTCTTTTCATATGAGTTTTACGAGTCGAGAAAAGAGCTAAAACATGACTCGGTGTCATTGTCGAACATCCATCACCTGTTTCTGCATAAAACGGTAAAGTGCATTATCAAATTCTTGAGGCAAAATAGGTTAAAATATTTACAAAAAACCTAATATTTTCATGAAAAAATGAATAAAAAGGAGGAAAAGTAAATATTTTTTTACCATTTACCATTTTACCTTGTTGTGAAAGACTTTTTACTCACTTTTTCCCTAATTGTTCCAGAGCAGATTGCAGGAGATCCGAGAGGTCATTCATCGAGCCGCTAGTTACAGGTAAGAACCAAGGCCCTGAGCTTCATTTTCATGCCTTTTATTCCTATTTTTAACCATTTTTAGTTTTTTTTTGAGGGAGGATTTATCAAAAGTTTTTCTCCCTCGGTCGGCATGACTTTCGGGCACGGAATCATGTTGGCCCAGGGTAATTAACATGGCCTATCACGTCATTGGCGCAACTATATTTAAAACAGGCGCGTCGGCACCATGAATAGGGAAAAACCATGTTTCCTCATAAAAACACCATTGAAACTTGAAATTTGTGGGCCAAGCATGATTTTTGACTCAAATCTATGGCTTTTGCAGGAAAGAATCGCTGAAAATGGTAGACTGGAAAGAACGGGAACATGAAGATGTGGACACCCAGGCACTGAATAATCCAAATTTCCTGGATGCTTTGAGGGCTTGTGGGATCCTAAAATTCTTTCTCACGCCAGAGATGCGGGCCCAACCTGAGTTGCTTCAGTACCTGAATAGTCTCTGGGACATAAATCAAGAAATATTCGTCATTGTTGACCAGGAGCTGGAGTTAGAAACTTCAGACATATATTTCATCATAGCACTGTCCCGAAGAGGGGAACTAGTCAACTTATATGGGTCATGACTGATTGGGGAAAGCATATCCACATTGCTTGCCAAACATTGCCCTAAGGCTCTCAAATCCAAGAGTGAGAAGATTGAGATTTCCACTGTTCAGGATCTGACACTGAGAGTGCTACTGTTGATGATTAATAGAGTGGCAGGATCCTAGGTAGTGCAGGAGACTAACAAGTTGAAGTTCCTGTATGATATTGACTTCACAACACTAACGATCTTCAACTAGGCAGAGGCCATGAAGATCAACATAAAACTCCAGCTGACCAAAGCTAAGGCGGGGAATCTAAAGAAATTTTCTTTGGATCCGTACTAGTGACCTTTTTCTTGGAACGGGGGCCATTGTTCCAGTACCAATTGACTCAAGTAGATCCTCCCATGCCACGCGACCCACGCATGGCCCGCTAGAGTCATTTGATGCCTAGGATCATTGGGGGCCAGCACCTGTCGTATCGACCTACATTATTTTCATGGCTATGACAACAAAAGATCATTGTGGAGGACTAGTCATATAGTGGCACCGACTTCCATGGGGATCTGGACATGCTGCTACCAAACAGAGAGGATTTTGACGATGAAGGTAAAAAAACAATTTTTTAATTTTGTGATTTTTTACTTGTTTTTGGTATATGTGTGTTTATAACATTTCACTTTGTTAATGTAGATGTTGGACCAGAGCGCCCTACTGGGATGTCCCCAATAGCCAGGCACGTCGCCCGCTCAATTGATGCTGTCGCTCCTTATTAGGAGGGGAGTGACGATGAGGAGGAGACTACAAGGAACCTTGAGGGGCTGACTCATGGTATCCCAGAGTATGCTCAGGTGGGAGACATTCCTTGCCAGTACCAAAGACACATGGTGGGAGTATCGGATCGGATCCTCCAATTGCTGAATCGTGTTGCGCGAGCCGTGTCATGCTACCACGATCACCATGCTGATTAGTTCCTAGGTCCAACACTTACATTTTTTGAGGTCTACGTGCCAGAGATATATGGGGCCTACAAGCTGTCGATGTTATTTTGGACACACATATTATTTTTTGAGGTTTTGATGTATCAAACATTATCACCATATCTATATATATATATATATATATATATATATATATATATATATATATATATATATATATATATATATATATGTTGTATTTTCTTGCTTACTATGGTACAAATGGTTTGTTTTATCTTTTCATGTTTCGTAAATGTCTATCCAACACATAATTAGCTAATGCATCTGTCAATGTATTCACGTGCCTAGGTATATGATGATATGTAATTTAATCAAAACGTCTTTCTAGTAGACGAATACAGAGATACATTCTCAATATTTGAGGGTTTCTGAAGAAATATTGCCCATTGAGTTGAAGGACGACAAGCTGTGAATACAGGTTGACAACCAACTCTCGAATGTCAAGAGTAATGGCTTCTGACAATAGTTCGATGACTGCATTGTATTCAACAATGTTATTAGTTGTGCATCCTAAACATATACCTCTAAGGTCAATCAACTCACCGTTAGGGTCATAAATAGCCCATTTCACTGATGATAGGTTCCGGGTACTATGACAAGCACCATCAGCAAAACTGATGTGAGGAGTCGCAAACATCTGCAAAGCAAGGAAAACATAGTAAACATGAAAGTTATTTGAAAACTAACACCAAACCACACTACACAAAAATGAATGACACACTAATGTACACAAGTAACCATGAAAGATGACCTAAGCATAGTACTTCTTGAGGTATAGGCCGTTTCGGGGCTTATCCAAAGGATTTCCTTCATAATAAATAAGCTCATAGGCTCCTTTTTGCAAAACACATTTCACAATGTAGGGCCCATGCCACATGGGTTCAAAATTTCCTACCCCCAGCTTATCATTAGCTTGGTCGTACAATAAGACCAAATCACCCTCAGAGAACGCGCGAGGGGAGACCAACTGATCAAAATGGGACTTGACCTATTTCTTTTCTGCTTTGATAACGAATGCAGCGAGACGATGAGTCTCATCTATTCGTTCTAAATATAAGAGGCATTCTTCCTGAGATGATGTTTTGGGGAGAAGTTCAACATCTAGTTTGAGTGAAGGAATCTCGCATTCAATTGGCAATGTTGCTTCCAAACCATAGACTCTCTGGAATGGTGTGAAACCAGTTGCGTCTTCGGTCGAGGTTCGGTAAGCCCACAAAGATGAAAAGAGCATGAGATGCCAATTTGACTTGTGCATCCCAATAGTACGCTGAAGCATTGTAACCAAAACCTTGTTCACGGCTTCAACTTGGCCATTGGCCTGAGGGTAATATGTGGTTGAGCTGTTGTTGCAAGCCCAATGCGGATGTTATCTTAGCCATCATGTAATCTCTAAAATGGGATCCATGGTTTGTGACAATGGTTTGAGGTAAACTGAACCTAGAAATAACATGATTGAAAAGGAATTGAGCCACCGTCTTACTGTTTGCAGAGTATGTAGGCATCGCTTTAGCCCATTTAGTGAAGTAATCCACAGCAACGATAATATAGCCATGCCCCCCGTCGAATGATGGTTACATGTCACATAATCGATGCCCCATTTGGCAAAAGGACCAACGGTAATGACGGGGTGTAGGTGAGCAAGTGGGGCACACATCTTGTGTTGGTAGATTTGGCATTCATGGCACTTGCGAACAACAAGGATGCAGTCCTTGAAAATGGACGGCCAAAAATGACCAACACGAAGAATTTTTTGAGTGGTAGCATAGCCAGACATATGACCACCACATGCCCCAGAGTGGCAGTCATTGAGAACTCTTTCAGCCTCCTCGATCGTAAGGCATCGACGAAGAACTGAATCGGCATCAACATGGTATAAAGTATTGCCAATAATACGGTAGGATTAGGAGTGATGCTGAATCCTTTAGCGATCATCCTTAGTCAACATAGACCAAAACATGGATTTCTGGAGATACACGATGATATCACCGTACCACGGATCAAGGGTGCTAATCAGGAAGCGAGTCTCATCCAGGAGCTGTGATCCGCACCAGTAGGAAGAGACTTAGAAGGAAGGGAACAAATCAATTCGGCGAAAATGAGTGACTTCTTAGATTTGGCAGTAGTAAATACCAAATAAAATTCTTGCAGGATGACAATCCATTTAGAATATTTTCCCCCCAGCAATTGACGAGTCAAGATGTAGGTCATGGGGTTGCATTTAGAAATCACCGTAGTCCTGTGTAAGAGGATGTAGTGCTGAAAGCGTTGAACAACCTAGATGACAACCAAAGTTAACTTCTCGACATGGGCATAACATGTTTCAACGTCGAGGAGATTATGACTAAGGTACTAGATAACATGTTCGTTGCCTCCATCATCATCTTGGACGAAGACCATAGCGATGGTGCTAGGGGCTGTAGTTAGGAAAAGGAAGTAATATCGATAATAATCCGAGGTATGCAAGAAAGGAGAATTTACGAGGAAAGCCTTGAGGTCATCAAGATATTTTTGGGCAACCTCATCCCATACAAAGGGAAATCCTTGTTTTAGTAGTAGGGTAAATCCTGTAGCTAGCCCAACATAATTGGGTATAAAACGACAGAGAAAATTTTCCTTTCCTTGCAGGCTCTGGAGTTGGTGCAATGAAGATGGAGGGGGTAAATTTACAATGGCCTTGACTTTAAGCGGATAAAGGTGAATACTGTCCTTGGAACTAATAAAGCTGAGAATTCTGTTGAAAATGCAACAAGATGATGGAGCTTAGTGAAAAGGAGTTGCCTTCACTAAGTTGGTCCGCACGCTATTTTTGGCGCAAAGTCTATTTTTAGACTATGTCTATTTTTAGACATATGGATCATGGTCTATGAGTTGCAGGATGCTGTTTATGGATGATTGGTCATATTGGGAAAAATAGATGGACTTCTATTTTTGGTTCACAGCAGAGTGATCAGAGTCTATTTTTAGACTGCCAGCCTAAAAATAGAAACAGTCAAATATTATTAGCTCTTAGTAATATTTGGACTCTAAACATTATCTTATTCCCTTGGAGCACTTCAGCTCGAGCCACGGATGTGGCACATGCAGCTGATAAAAGGAATCACGCGGTTTCTTATGTGTTAGTTGAGCTATTGCATGGAGGGCTTCAGTTAGAACTCATGCATGTGAGTTCTGTGGAGTTGGATGTGGAGTTGATGGAGTTGTGTTTAGTTTGACTTGGTTGAACTAGTTGTATTTAGTCTAACTGCAGGATACACTAGTGATGAGTTGTGTGAATTGATTGCTAATTAATTCACTAATTATTAACTCATAAATTAACTGAAGAATACATCAGTTAACTCAGTGCATGGACAATTCAACAGAGACAGGTGTTAGAGGTAAGTGAAAGGGTGAGTTGTGACTATGAGTTGTGCATGAGATTTGCACATGCATGGATTTGAGTAATGCCAATGAGGATTGCGCAATGTGGGCCAATATCAAGGCAATTGTAGATTGTGCTCATGTGATTCTCTTGCAGGATTGTGCAGTGGAGGCAGGCAAAGCAGCGGAGGAGATTTGAACTTGTGACTTGTTCGGATTTGAGCTAGTTTTGTGTGTAACAGGTGGAGATAGTACTGAGTACTTGTGAGGAGTATTGTACTATGTATTGTTACATGTTCTCAATCATTATAATATATAGATAGTGTGGGGTTTTCAGCTGTATGCTTTCCATGGGTTACATACTGTGTTAATGTGCGCATGCGATTGATGTTTCATTGTTTTTAACGCTGCTGAATTGATGATCAACATAGAGGAGGTTATGTATTATGCATGTATTCCACAATAGTGTATAATCGAGATAATCTCTGTGAATAAGTGTCATATTATTCAAAATTTCTATAGAGTCATCTGGATTCTACACAGAAAACACTTTTATTTGGGTTTAACCGAATGTTGTAGTGTCTACAAGGCAGAAAATTTGCCGAAGATGGTCAGGGTGATCTTGGCGCTTACGAGAATGAGCAGGAAGGTCATCCAAGTAAGGTTGGACAATGTTGCAAATATCATGAAACACATAGGACATTGCCCACTGAAATGTAGCCCCAACATTTTTGAGGCCGAAAGGGAGCTTCTTGTACACGAAAGTACCCCATGGATAGATAAAAGCTGTCTTTTCTTGATCAACTAGTGCAATGTTGATTTGGTTGTAACCAGAAAAACCATCCATAAAGGAAAAAATCTCGCTCTCGACACATTCATCAATGATTTGATCAATGAAGGGAGTAGGATAGTTATCTTTAGGACATGCACGATTGAGATCTCGATAATCAACACAACCACGGATCATGCCTTGTTATTTTGTCACTGGGACAATATTGGACACCCAATCTGTAAGAGGGATGGGATAGATGAATCCAGCTTTGAGAAGTTTTTCAACTTCACCCTTGATAGCGAAGACCTTCCTAGGGTGCACTCGGCGGAATTGTTGGTGAACGGGTTTCACATGCAGATAAGTTGGTATTTCATGCACGACAATGCTAGGATCAATGCCAGGCATTTCTTGATAGGACCACGCAAACACATCATGGAATTCCTGAAATAGACAAGTGTAAGTCTTGATCTCATTCGAGGAACAAGATACCCCGATATGGACATGTTCAACGATACCAGGCTTGATAGAAATATCAATCAGCATCGTTTGGGTAATAATACCTAAATTTCTTCTGACCATGCTTCATGAGTCATGATCGGTGGCAAAAGCGGGAGGGAAGGAAATGGAGAAGAAGGCTCTTTGAAAGCGGTAGACGTGATCGCCAGGCGAGGTAGGAACAAGGAATGATGATGAATATCAGTCCAAGTTGGTTCCTCAAAAGACATGACTTCCATGATACCTTCATCAGCAAGGAAGGTCTCAGCTAAGGGATCAAGCGATTCCAAAGTGACAAGCCATGGGGATTGAGAATACGTATCGAGAGAGGTCTTTGAAACAGAAGAATTAGAGGATGTGGAACTCGAAGTCGAAACAATTTCCACATAGTTGATTTTGGCAGGACTAAGTGGAATAACCTTGCCCCAGGTATCAATAATATCTAGTGAAGGTATGACCCAAGGATTAGATTTGACCAAGTCCATGTTGATAGAGGCAACATGAGGAGGTAGGAGCGGAAAAATTCCCATTAAGGCAGAATCTTTGAAAAGACTTGCCCCCACACTCTCATAGGGAGCACTAGTGTACTTGACATATGGAACATTGCCATATGAGGAGGATGATGTTGGAAATAATACTGAGAGGGGGGCGAATCAGTGTTATTAGATCTATAATTTTATTTCCCAAACATATTTATATACGCTACTTCAGTGAAGTGAACTAGCATGTACACGCGACTGTACTTAAAGAAACCAGCGTATATGCAGAGAACTTTTGATTTAGACAATTTATCATGTATTGAGCTTAAACCAGTATATCAAAGATTTATTAGATAGTGCAGTAAAAGCATAATAAAGCATCACACATAAGCAACACACATGAACACCAAGATATAAGGTGGAAACCCAATGTGGGTAAAAACCACCTGCTGCTGTCATCTCTGTCTTCTTTTTAATAATAAGAAAATCTATTTACAATCTTGTACTGGTGCAGACTCATACTAGTATGCAGGCACCCACCTGCAGAAGGCTACAACCTTCTCTCATTCTCCAGCTACTACTGGAAGGGAGCTACAACCCCCTAGCTCTTGTACTAGCCAATATGTTTACTAGTATGTAGGTGCCAGCCTACAGAAAAACTCCACTCTTCCACCAGGGACCACGTTTCATGAATTTTCAGACTGGATACTCCTGGAATACAACACCATAATCTGAAGGCCATGTTTCATCCAATTTTCATACTGGACCCATCAACAACATTGAAACTCAGAAAATCATAACTGTAATACAACCATCAAATACATCTGCATCAACCAATCACTGAAACCCAATCATCACTTTCTGAATCAACCACAACTAAATCAATCAATCACTTGACAACCCATCATCACTGAAGCAAATCACAATCAATCAATCTGATCATTCAAAACACTATCACCAGAATACAGTCACTAGAACACAAAGTAGAACCCAGAAATTTTTACCAAAGGGAACCAATAGATCTACAAATTCAAATTTATGATGTATACGCTACTTTGATATGCAAAACCAGTGTGTATACGCTCTTTTACTAAAGTGAACCTGTGTATAGATATGTAAATGATAACTTAAACATCACAACTATTCCAGACTTCAGTCATACCCAGATCATCACATTTACAGAATAAAACATGCGTTAGTATTCAGATCTAGACTGTTCAAGATCAAAACACATAATGATAATACTCTTAAGCCTTTATGATCCCGGTCCATCAACCTTCATCAACCTTATAGGTGCATCCTTAGATCAGATCAAGCAAACCATCAGAAGCTCATTAACTTGCATATATGATTCAACACTTCATAATATATTCAAATCCTTACACACCTTGGCCTAATGATCTTCTCCTCCTTATATAGTTTTAGGCCTTTCTCAATACCATGGACCAAAACTACTTAGGACCAATACCTTGGACCAAATACCTCGGACCAATTACCTTGGGTCAAATACCTTGGACCAAGAAATACCTTGGAACAAAAACTTTGTTTTCCCAAGATATACATGCTTTTCCTTTTGTGAAAGTGCATGTGTACGTATACGCTCCTTTTGTTTAGTAAACCTGCGTGTATACACAGCTTGGTCAAGGTGAACCTACGTATACCTCTCTTTCTTCATTCTTTGTAGTCTGATCTATAATTCTTTACTGTTGACATGTTGCACTATGATCTTTCATCTGAGTGAGTTGCCATCAAGGAAGACACCTGTATCATAATGCCAACAATCTCCCCCTTTGGACTTGATGGCAACAACAACACCAAGTCACTCTCCCCCTTTGACATCAAGGGCAAAGGGTGGACCAAGATATTTTCTCCCTTTGACATACATTATGCCGTTCATGCTCCCCCTGACTACATGTTGATTGAGCTCCCCTTTTGTACATGATGAGATGCACTAAAACCGTCCATGATCCCCATGAGCACAAGCAGAGTTTGCAAAAAAATATTTTCTAAAAGAAAGACTCTATAACTCAACTATGTGAGGATGACCTTCCTATCACCAATGACTCATACATACATCATCGCCCAACCAAGTGGGGATATACCAAATTTGACTCATCCACCCAACCAAGTGGGGATATACCAATTGTTTATACATGACAGAAACAATAAACATTACATCATCCATCCCATGTAAAGTGGGGATACAAATTACATCATTTGTCCAATAGGACTCATTGAAATGTATGAGAAGACATATCACACCCTAGACTTTTACATGACTTAAGAAACAAATGGTATAGATATCTAAAGGCATAGCTGGACTCAACAACCATAATGCCAACAATGTTGAATGTACATGAAGGCTAATGCTCCCCGTGAACCTGTGCTACCTGTGCTTTGTTAACAAGTCAATGATCAATGCATCTTTGTCAGTTAGATAAAAATTAATGAATGAAGCATATCAATAGACATTAATCATCAATATCAACCAGAGCACCCATATCAGAGCTTGTCCCATTGTTTTTCTTGTCTTAAAACATATATGCTCCTTGACCCGAAACCTGCGTGTGTACGCAACCATTCTCCATGAAACACGTGTATAATAACCTTTCTCTGAAAAATTGGATTTAACAGCAAGATGATGCAACAACTACTCCCAACTTTTGTCTAAGATATTCAAATGTCTCTCTGGGCAGTGGTGTTATAGACATTTTTGTGCCTTATAGCATGGAGCATGAAATGTCGATAATCTGAGGGATCCAAAGTCCCTAAACATGTTGTTCTTACCCTTAGAGGAACAAGGTCAGCAAACCACAGCACTACAGATCAGTTCTCCACTGAAAAACACTCAAAAACAGGTCAGTTTTGGATCAAAGCAGCTGCTCCACTAGGCATCTGCGCTGCATAGCAGGTACAACAAAGGCTACCTGCGTTGCATAGCAGGTAGGACAAAGGCTACCTGCGTTGGGCGTACTTGGACATGTGGAGGAATCTTTTCTCAATGTGCCAGTGCCCAGGAAGCTTCTAAAATGACACTTGGATCAGAAGATTCGCCTAAGGATGAGTAAAGAGCTTCTAAAACTCCAAGTGGAGGGCAGAAACTCTGAGTGAAGGACTGAAGAACAACTGGAGTTGAAGAGGACAACAAGTCACACATCAAGCTGACTTATCTTCACTCCAAAACTCTATATAAGGATCTCATCCCATGGGATCTAGAGGCCGGAATTTTGTGCAGAGAATTGCTGTTGGTTTACAGTTGAGAGTATTGGGTGATTGCTTGAGGGAGGTGAAGAAGAGATTTCTCTCCGTCGGGAAGGTGATGCTGGATTGGACCTCTCATGGTTGTATCACCGCCTGAACCTTACTTCCATATATTAATAAAGCATTTGAGGTTCTTCTATTCGCATGTGTTTCAATGGTGTATTGTCTTACTTGCGTCTTTGATTTATGCTAATCCTTGAATCAATTATGAATGCATGCATCTTGTAGTTTCCTTTTCTTGTCTTATTTGCAGGATCTCGTGTAGCTGGGCCCGTGAAAAGACTTGGAGCTGGGAGCAAGCGACAATCAAAGGAGATTGGATCGACCATTTGCGCAAGACATCGGTAAGTGGATCTCTCCCTTTTATCTCTTGCATGTCATGAAGAATAAACTTTAGATAGCTTTGCTTTCAGCTGTTGCTAAGGAACTGTCCCCCTTAGAGTGGGATAGGGTCATTCCGTGTTGGATACTTTTCCCCACAACAGACTGGCGACTCCACTGGGGATCGTGTCTTGTTGGTAGCTTGTGTATTCTTGCTATTTATCTCTTGAACAAAGGGAGTACCGAATCGAACTGCATTCGAATCCTTCGAATGCAAAGTAGAGGGCAGCTACTCTAGCCCAGTGTTGGGCATGTTCATGATTTAAAAAGCTGATCCACAAGGACTCTTTTTAGCTCTTTGTGATAGTGTTCACCTTCCTTAATCATCCTCTAGAGTATACTTGACTGATAGCTTCTGATTTGGCCAAAAACTGTTGATTTTTTAGCAAACTGTGACCCGGAATCTGAGAGAGACGAGAGTTGTCTCATCAGTGCAGCTGCCACAAAGGCTACCTGCGCTGCAACGCAGGTCCCGAAGGGGCTACCTGCGCTGCATGTCAGATTGACAGTGCAGTACCTGCGCTGATCCAGTTTTGCCTTGTGCAACTGGGGTTCCCTGCTTTCTGTTGCCCAGTTTTCAGTATTGTTTTTGCAGCCTGTTGTCAACCTGTATACCCAGCTGAAACTATCTTTCTTTGCCATCATTCCGCCTCAGTTGTATGAAGAAACCGTGATTGTTCTTATTGTATTTCTTGCTTTCATTCACAGTTTCCCATAGCGAAAGTAAACTAGTCTTGCTGTGACCTCTTGGATCTAGCCCTGAAAGGAAGTGTCGTTGTGATTCTAAGAGCTAGTTTATTGTTGTTCATAGCTACTTGAGCATTTGCTTTCGTTATATGGTTTGAATTTCAGTATTTCTTGTGTTTGAAACGAGTGAATCTTAAGGTGTTCTTTTGATTATTGGACAAATACTTGTTTGCTTTCGCTTGAAGTTGAATTCGAAATCGTACAACAGCTTTCTTTTTGTCATACACCAAACATTAAGAAAGAAGAAAAGAAATACTTGCATTGTGCATGTGCATTTTGACAGTTTGCATGTCGATTTAAGAAAAGTGCATCAGTGTGTGCTCTATGATCTGTTTGAAAAGATGATGTCTTTCTTTTCCCTCAGTAGTTAAGATTTTCATAAGTTGAAAGAATTGAAAAAAGCTTGCTTATCATTCTTAGACTGCATTTAGGAGTTGTATCATACATCACGTGGTGATCCATAAAGGCAAACTGCTAAGCAAGATCAACCTAAAAAGAACTGAATTTATCTAAAAACGCTTTGAAACATAACGAAACACAATAGAGGTCTAGGTAGAGACGTGAACCAGCGTCGTTAAACATAGTGACTATCGTTCTCTACGAAGGTGGGTGATTCCTCCTGAGGGACGAGAGCGCTAATACGGATTTGTGCCCCCGCGTACCGTCGCGTATATTGGGGGACCCCTATAGGAACAAAGCCTTTATCCATAGGAAACCGTGTCTGTCACCCTACTGATCGCGATGCAGTGAACACAACATTCACGAAGATCGACCACTCGTACCGTAAAACGTATTCTGTGGTTTCGCGAAAGGTTTGGCACACCCTCTGCCTAGAACTCCAGAGTAGTTTCTTTTGGCCTTTTTCAAACTCTATAACTGAAAAAGTCCATCCGAGCATTTGTCACTTCGGGCTCGTTAATACATCGAAGGAGACTAGAGTCATCTTTAGCTTTTTCTCGACTCTTAAAAAGTGAAAAAGCAAGTTGTGTCTAAAGCGTCGTCATATAAAATTCATTCTAAACGGAACATAATTACCCCTGATTCCTACGTTGATCTTAAGGTTGAGAACATGGAACACACCAACCAAGGGATCCCACATGATGGGACCCCTAGCCCTTTCTCCTCTTGGGGAGAAGTTGGTGCGCCCCACATGGCCACATTGTTGCTTCCAGGACTGACAATTGGCCTGCCAGTTTGGCTATTCTCAACCACTGTAGTTCAGACCACCACGGTTCCTGAACAGTCGAGTCAACAGTTAGACCTGTCTAGAGCTACCCTCCAACCTTCCACTTCTTATAAACCTTCCTCCAATCCTTCTTCTTCGAAAGATCAAGCCGCCAAAAGCGCGGCTCCCATAGAAAAGAAGAAGGAAAAGAAGAAGAAAGAAAAGAAGCAGAAGGAGCCAAAGGCGCCTGGGGGCAAGCAGAAGGTATCTAACGAAAACCCACACACAGCATGGACCGGGCCCAAATCGCCATGTGTCATATGTAGAGGAGACCACCTCCACCGTGATTGTCCCAGTATTCCCCGGATACTAAGGGACTGGTCCCCTCGTTTGCACGATTCGGAAGCGTCAACCTCTGACAACCAGGTCGAATGCTTACCGTCGACCAACGAAAGTGAAGGTCGCAGATGACGAAGGGGAATGAGATTCCCCTGCGAACTATGTGAAGGCAATCACACCCTCCGCCGTTGTCCCTTTTTAGAGGAAGCAAAGAGAATTTTGGAACCGGTTGCACCGTTGCTACTTCCTCCTGGATACCATAAACTCGCGCCAAGTCCTTCGTTGGTCGAAAATACAGCTGCCCCGCTCATAGGGCTAGCTGAAGTGTCAGTCACTGAAAGTGAACCTACTGAATCCGGACCGGACGAAAGTCCAAAGGTCGAAACGGCAGTTGACCCGGTTCTCCCTTCAGAAGTTTCATCTTCAAATACCACAGTCACTGAGGATTCATCTTCAACTGACACCCCTACCGAAGAGAGTAAGGATGACACCGTCCATATTCTTTTCATTAACACCGATTCTGATGAACATCGGGGCAATGTGCCCACTCCTTTATCACAGGAAGGAGCATCATCAGGATCATACCCGGCTGTATATTCGGTCCCACCACCAAGCAACCTAGTTGTGTCCTTTGATTGGAACCAACTAGGAAGACCCCGGTTACCAGCCAGTATACCATTTAGAATTATAGTCCAAATATACAAAATGGTGATGGCTGGAGCTATCATTGATGAAGGGGCATCTGTGAGTATCCTGTCCTCTATTGCTTGGAAAGCACTGGGTTGCCCGGCGCTTTTGCCCGAGACAAGGCGTCTCTCGGGTTTTGACAAAGGAACCAGTCGACCATTAGGGATTCTACCTAATGTGCCTATTACACTGAAAGGGAAGGCTGTCAAGATGAATTTGATGGTCATCCAAGGACCCTTGGATTATAACCTACTCCTTGGACGAGACTACGTATATTGCATGGAAGCAATTGTCTCCTCACTCTTTCGAATAATGTGTTTTCCGTACGAAGGAAGGATGGTCAAGCTCGTAGACCAACTTTCACTTCCGGGATCACGCATCGCAAGTAGTCGCATACCTATCCTCAATGGTATTTTCGATCAAGAAAGGTCTCTACCTCCGGTTCTTCTTCCTGATGAAGGCGAGTAATTCGAGAAAGGAAGGCCGGAACCCAGGGGGCATGCATCCTGGTCTGCTCTGGAGGCAGAAAAAAACCTTGGGTGTAAAGTAGAATTTCCGCGGGAGAATATGACTGGTCTGTACCCCGTCCCCTCCTTCTTCTTCGTAAAACAGAAGAGCCGGGAAGAGCTCTCATGCGGAAGAAGGGGCTGTTAGGAATGGGGTTGTTCTGGAAAAAGATTCTTTTGTTAAAGTTATGAGTGGGTGGCGGAGCATCGTCATTCACCGTCGCCTAGTCGGCATCGCCGAGGAAAGTTCTGTTTGAAAGAATTAGCAGAACAATCTTTGGGTAACCTGAAAGAGGTAAGCCTCACCTGTTGAAAACAAAGGTTTTTGACGAAAAAGTAGGGGCGACCTTGAAATTGGACTTACACCTGGGGGCATGCAAACCTCTTGGAATGCAAGCACGGGCGACTTTTTAGTTTTAGGTAGGACTAACCCCGCTAACCCGTAGGATAAGCCGATACCCAGCTTGCACAACGAGAGGATATGGAGCAAAGCGTAGGGAGATGAAGCTCTTTAAAAAATAGTAATCTTCCATGAGACCTTCCTACTTTATGACTGGTAAAAACGAGCAGTTTTGGCAAAGTTCATGCTCGTTAAAAAATAAACGCAAAACCGAGCAGTTTTCGCAAGGGTTCATGCTCGTTAAAAAATAAACACACATGTGAGCAAGCTTCCTCCAGAGTTCAAGCTCATTAAGAAAAATGAACCGGTAAATAACCATTTGAGACCGTAAATTCATCAGCCATAAAAGCCTTGGTCGTGTTTGTGCACCGTCACCTCCACTTTTTATTTGGCCGATCATTCACATCCACTTGATTGTTTACCTATTTTGAGGAACAACTGCGAAGAGTGATTTCACTTAGCCATCCTTGTAATACTGCCGTGATTGGAAAATTCCAACCTGTACCTGGAATCTGCTGCTATCCCTGTTTATCACTCGTTCCTCAAAAGACGAGTCTTCTTTGAGCTCTTTTCACTGACTCGTAAAATATGAAAAGTTTGCCGAGTTTTGGCCTTCCAGCTCGTTAAAAGGATAGGAAGAGCTATCCCTCCTCTAGATTTTAATCTTTTTGGACCTGAGGGATTATTGCACAAAAAGATCGAGCGCTTGTCTAGTTCGGCTCGATAAAGATATCGAACATTCATCCCTTCTGTATTGTTTTATACTTTTTCGGACTTAAGGGATTAGATGACGAAAAAGGACCCCTGGAGTCCACTTTATGTACCCTTTTCAGACTCTCTAAAAATGAAAAGGACCGAGTTGTCGTTGTCGCTGGGCTCGTTAAAAATATTGGATAGCGACAAACTTGTCTTTAGACGAGAACGAGTTTCCCTATCGTTAGGCTCGTTAAAACATAGCGATGGGCTTGCCCGAAGGGCAGGTTATAGAACAAGCATATGTTATCCTCCTCAAGCTTGACAAAAATAAAGAGGTACTGGTCAGAAATGACAGGGGAAAAATTGGGAAGAACCTCAAAGCTTAATGGTAGCAAGTCGCTCTTGAACATGACACTTTTTGCCTCCGTAAATATCGGGTTGGGTTATTATCATTCACCGGTCCCTTCACCATGGTCTCGCCATACCATCCATACATGGGGTAATGCTACCGATCCATCACATCAGTGTCGTTATATGTTCAAGAGATGTCATTCAGAAAGTGTCAACCGGGTCCCATCCACTACCATACATCATCTTTCATCCTTCCATGACCGCCACCCTGAATCATATTTCACAGATCGTTTTCACCATCATCACTAGCTCCGTTCTGTGTCACTGATGTGGGATTCATTAAGGCCCTCCTTTGACGGATCACTTCTTGTCGACATCAGCTCATTATCCAAGAAGATGATCTAGGAACACCCCCTCAGTACTTTGAAGCTTGCATGCCTCAATGGCAAGTTTCTCACTCCCGGCGATAGGTATACATTAATGACCTTCGACCAGGAGACTTTGCGTGGTGTTCGACGTCAGATCCTATATTCACGCCACATGAATTGTGCTGCAGTACCTTGAGGGTCATCATCATTATCGGTGATTCCTCTCGCGCTTGTTAATGGTTTACATTATTGACTGGTAATCAAGCGATGTCTTTCCATGTTCGACTTCAGGAAATTCTCACATGGATCGACTTGTACTTAGAGTGAAGATCGGAAGTTTGAAGACCCCGGATCTAGTTTCATCCATCCGGGCTGCGATATATATTCAGGAGATAAAAACATAGACATGTGCAGCAGATGATCATCCTACTAAAAGGATGATAATTAAAAGCAGAGAATTATCAGTCTATTATCAGACGGTCGTCTGTTTATGTACAACAAATGTATTTATAAAGCTGAGCATGGGAAATGCCCACATCAGCTAGATCATGAAAAGAAAGTATGAAAAGATAATGTATTGTATTGTATTTTGTTACAGGTCACCTCCCAACGATTGAATGAACTTCGGATCCTCCTAATAAAGCATTTCACCCGATAAACGACCTCATACTTTAGGGGGAAACTGTTATAGACATTTTTGTGCCTTACAGCATGGAGCATGAAATGTCGATAATCTAAGGGATCCAAAGTCCCTAAACATGTTGTTCTTACCCTTAGAGGAACAAGGTCAGCAAACCACAACACTACAGATCAGTTCTCCACTGAAAAACACTCAAAAACAGGTCAGTTTTGGATCAAAGCAGCTGCTCCACTAGGCATTTGCGCTGCATAGCAGGTACAACAAAGGCTACCTGCGTTGCATAGCAGGTAGGACAAAGGCTACCTGCGTTGGGCGTACTTGGACATGTGGAGGAATCTTTTCTCAATGTGCCAGTGCCCAGGAAGCTTCTAAAATGACACTTGGATCAGAAGATTCGCCTAAGGATGAGTAAAGAGCTTCTAAAACTCCAAGTGGAGGGCAGAAACTCTGAGTGAAGGATTGAAGAACAACTGGAGTTGAAGAGGACAACAAGTCACACATCAAGCTGACTTATCTTCACTCCAAAACTCTATATAAGGATCTCATCCCATGGGATCTAGAGGCCAGAATTTTGTGCAGAGAATTGCTGTTGGTTTACAGTTGAGAGTATTGGGTGATTGCTTGAGGGAGGTGAAGAAGAGATTTCTCTCCATCGGGAAGGTGATGCTGGATTGGACCTCTCATGGTTGTATCACCGCCTGAACCTTACTTCCATATATTAATAAAGCATTTGAGGTTCTTCTATTCGCATGTGTTTCAATGGTGTATTGTCTTACTTGCGTCTTTGATTTATGCTAATCCTTGAATCAATTATGAATGCATGCATCTTGTAGTTTCCTTTTCTTGTCTTATTTGCAGGATCTCGTGTAGCTGGGCCCGTGAAAAGACTTGGAGCTGGGAGCAAGCGGCAATCAAAGGAGATTGGATTGACCATTTGCGCAAGACATCGGTAAGTGGATCTCTCCCTTTTATCTCTTGCATGTCATAAAGAAGAAACTTTAGATAGCTTTGCTTTCAGCTGTTGCTAAGGAACTGTCACCCTTAGAGTGGGATAGGGTCATTCCGTGTTGGATACTTTTCCCCACAACAAGTGGTTTAGTGAATATATCAACAACCTGTTCTTTGGAGGGAACATACTCCAATTTGACTTTTCGTTCAAGCACTTGTTCATGTAGAAAATGGTATTTGGTGGGTATGTGCTTGGCCTTGGAGTGCATGACTGGATTCTTTGAAATACTGATGGCACTTGTATTATCACATAGAATGGAGATGGGTGGAGTACATGTGATCTGAATGTCTTGCAAGGTTTGCATCATCCAAAGTAGTTGTGTGCAGCAAGATGCAGCTGCCACATATTTTACTTCAACTGTAGATAAAGAAATTGAACTTTGTTTCTTGCTGAACCAAGACACTAATCTGGAACCCATATAGAATGCACTACCACTAGTGCTTTTTTTGTCATCAACACTTCTTGCCCAATCTGCATCTGTATATGCATGAAGAGTAGTATCTGTATCTATAGGATACCATAAACCAAAGTTTTGATTTCATTGAAGATATTTGAAAATTATTTTGACTACCTGAAGGTGTGATTCCTTTGGATTTGCTTGTAATCTTCCAACTATTCCTACTGCATGCATGATGTCAGGTCAGGTACCTGTTAGATAAAATAGACTGCAAATCATGGATCTGTAAGTTGGTTGATGTACTGTTGCTGATCCATCATTTGAGCTGAGACTACATCCTGTTACCATTGGAGTACATACAGGTTTATAATATTCCATTCTGTACCTTTTCAAGATCTGTTTGAGATATTTGGTTTGTGAAAGAAAAATACCATCTTTATTTTGTTGAACTTGTAGACCAAGAAAATAGGTAAGTTCACCAAGCAAGGACATTTCAAATTCTTGCTGCATCACTAAAGCAAAATTCTGACTCATGGATTCTTCATTGCTACCAAAAATGATATCATCAACATAAAAAACAATAATTAGCTATTTATTAGTTTCAATATTTGTATATAGGTTGCTATCTGCTGAACCTTTTGTAAAACCTTGTTGGTGTAGATATTTGTCAAGGCCGTAATACTAGGCCCTTGGAGCCTATTTCAGACCATAGAGAGCCTTTTTGAGTCGGCATACAAGTTTTGCATCATTTCCAAGAATGAATCCTTTTGGTTGTTCAATATAAACTTCTTCTTCTAAATCTCCATTAAGGAAAGCAGATTTGACGTCCATTTGGTGTACTTTGAATTTCTGAAAGCTAGAAAGAGAAAGAAACTTCCTTATGGCTTCAAGTCTAACAACAAGTGCAAAGGTTTCTTCAAAATCTATACCTTCTTGTTGAGCATACCCTTTACAAACAAGTATGGCCTTGTTTCTAATGACTTCTCCATTTTCATTCAGCTTGTTTTTGAATATCCATTTAGTTCCTATAATATTTTTATCATGAGGTCTAGGAACTAATTCCCAAGTATTATTCTTTTCAATTTGCTCAAGTTCTTCATTCATGGCCTTGACCCAACATTCATATTTGCATGCATCATTTAAATTTTGAGGTTCAGTGGCAGATAGTAATGCTAGATAGCTTGAGGTTTCTGTAATAGTTCTTCTTGTCTATACACCTGCCTCTTTTTCCCCTAAAATTTGAGTTTCTGGATGATTTTTCTGAACATACCTGGATGGAGTCTTTTCTTCTACCGTTATCTATTCTTCTGGTGCTTCATTGGTTTCTTCTTCAATATCATTGTGATTTGATGTGGGAAAATAATCCTCATCTTCTTCATTGTTATAATCTTCTGTTTTTATCTGTTTTGGATTTTTGCATGCTTCATCAACTACAACATCAATACTTTCAACAATTTTCCCAAGTCTTTTATTATAACATTTATATCCTTTACTTCGGGAAGAGTAACCAAGAAGAATACCTTCATCTGCTTTGGGCTCAAACTTACCAAGTTTTTCATTAGTCCTTTTGATATAACATTGCTTCCAAAAACTTTAAAGTATTTTACAGTAGGAGTCTTACCATACCAAAATTCATGTGGAGTTTGAGTACTATTTACCCGAAAATTTGCTTGGTTGAGAATAGTTACGGCGGTGAATGCAGCTTAACCCCAGAAGGTTGTAGGAGTTCCAGATTCATCTAGCATAGCTCAAGCCATTTGTTGAACAATTCTGTTCATTCTTTCTACCACTCCATTTTTCTGAGGAGTCCTTGCGGTGGAGAATTGCCTTTTTATTCCATGTTGCTCACAAAAGTCAAAGAATTCATCCGAGGTAAATTCCCCTCCTCGATCAGATCTGAGGCATTTGATTTTTCGATCTGATTCATTTTCAACAAAATCTTTGAAGGCTTGGAAATTTTCAAATGCTTCATCTTTATGCTTTAGAAGACCTATCCAACACATTCTGGAAAAATCATCAATGAACAAAATAAAGTATTCTTCTCCATGAGGTGACTTTTTCCTTTATGGTCCACATAAATCAGTATGGACAAGTTCAAGAGGCTTACTAGCTAACCCTTCTTTTTCAATGAAGTGAGCTCTAGTTTGCTTACCGATTTGACATGGTTTGCATATTGTATTTTCAGGGATGCTGATATCTAGAAGATCACGAACAACCTTGAATCTGCATGCTTTTCTTATTTGAGAAAAGCTTAGATGTCCCAATCTTCTATGCCACAACCAGTTTTCATCATTTTTGCTTAGATAGCACTGTTGTTATCCTCCCTTCAGTATGTATAAGTTGTTTGGAGTTCTTTTACCTTTGATCACGGTCTGTCATGTATCAAGCTCACGAACAACACATATGTTTGATCGAAATACCATTTCATTTCCTTGATCACAAATTTGACTGACACTCAATAGGTTATGCTTTAAACTGTCTACATACATAGCATTTCCAGCTTTAACCTTTTCTTTCAAGAAAAGAGAGCCTTTACCTTTTATGACAGCAGGAGTGTCGTTTCCAAATGAGACATTCTTTTCCTTTTCTAAGGCATTATATGAGTGAAGTTTTTCTTTGTCACCTGCCATGTGTTTTGAGCATCCACTGTCGATGTACCACTGATTTTCTTGTCCTTCTGCATACAAGGCTATACCACATCTTTCTATTTGAGATTCTTTCCTTCTCCATATCTTAGGATTTAATGGATTTTTCTCCTTTTGAGATGTTTGCCAAAATTTGCTCATGCATTCAGATTCTTCATGACCAAAGTTGTTACAGATTGAGCATTCTATTTCATTTTCAAGAAGAGAAAAATTATTATAGTAAATTTTCTTCATCCCTATCACATTCCTTTGATTTTGTTCTTCTCTAGTCATGATGGTTTTGTAAGCAACACATTGAGAAACTTTGTGTCCAAAATTATGACATGAAAAACATTGCCCATTAAAGAAGTTCCTACGACTATCGAATCTATTGACTTGGTGACTGTAGTTTCTATTGATATTCATCTTTGGAGCAAATTGAGTATGATTTACCTGAGGTTGGTTGTGGCTTCTATTCATCCTTGGAGTAAATTGAGTCTGATTTACTTGGTGATCTACTTTATGCCTTTGCTGACGATTGTCATACTGTTTACTGTTCTTTGCTGCATCAAGATAGATTTTAGTGGCGGTTGACGACTTCTGTGATTGAGATGCTTCTTCAGTATATCCAAGACCTATCTTTATCAGAGGAGAACGTTTCACTTTGATAATTTCATTTAAAGTTTTTGATCCTTTAGAAAATCTAAGATTGAGAGATTTCATTTCCTCAAGATCCTTTCTTAGACCCACAATTTCACATTCTAGTTTTTCATTGTGTTTTTCTTTTTCAACAAGTTGGTATGTTAAGGCATCTATAATCATATTCTTTTCTTCTAAATAGATTTTGAGTTTAGAAATTTCTTCATGAAGGTCATCCTCTTCTAAAGTATCCCAAAAATTATCATCGTCTTAAGCCATTAGAAGTCTATAATCATTACTATTTTCATCTTCATCACTATTTGATAAACCATCAATATCTTCATGAGTATAATAACTCCTTTTATTTACAGCTTGTTTTCTATTCCATTTTGCATATTCCTTCCCTTTTTCATATTTATCTTTATGAGGAAATTTGGCAACATAATGACTGAATCTGCCACAGGCAAAGCATTTGAAGAGTAGATTACCTCTAAATCTTCTTAAACCTTGTTGAAACTTCTTGACAAAGTTTATCTCATCTTATTCTTCTGAAATATGTCTCGATTCATTGTGTTCTTCCTTTACTTTTGCTGAAGCTTTAAATGTGGCTTCTCTCATATCTGATGGTACTCCTTTCTCATCTCAAAGGAAATTAAGATTCCGTGAAGCTGTGTCATAGTGATAGTTTGTAGATCCTGTTTTTCTTCTATGGCAGACACTTTTGATTCAAATTTAACAGACAAGGATCTCAAAAATTTCTCAACTAAGGTAACTTACTTTATTTCTTCACCCAAATTATTCATACAATTAACAACCTGATCTATACGTAAGAAGTAACTAGCTATACTTTCATCATTGTGCATCTTAAGAGTTTCATACTGAATTCTGAGAGTTTGAAGCTTAACACGTTTTACCTAAGAGTCTCCTTCGTAGCTCAGAATGATTTTGTCCCATATTCCTTTGGCTGATTTGAGCTGTATGACTTTGAAAAATTCTGATTGTGACAGACTTCCCAATAAAGTATTGACTGCTCTGGCATTGGTTTCATACTGCTTTTTACCTGTCGTATCTATAGGAATTGCTGTTGGAAATGTATATCCTCCTTCCAAAATTTCCCAGACATCTGTTCCACGTGATTGTAGATAGGTTGTCGTTCTTATTTTCCCATAAACAAAATTGTTCCCATCAAAGATTGGCGATCTGATGGATCCCACGCTTTCTTGATTACTCATGACGATGGATCTCCCTTTAAGCGATCAAGCTTCTTCTGAAGGACCTGCTTTGATACCAATTTTTGGAAATAATACTAAGAGGGGGGTGAATCAATATCATCAGATCTATAATTTTATTTCCCAAACAAATTTATATATGCTACTTCAGTGAAGTGAAATAGCATGTACATGCGACTGTACTTAAAGCAACTAGCGTATATGCAGAGAACTTTTGATTTAGACAATTTATCATGTATTGAGCTTAAACCAGTATATCAGAGATTTATTAGATAGCGTAGTAAAAGAAGAATAAAGCATCACACATAAGCAACACACATGAACACCAAGATATAAGGTGGAAACCCAATGTGGGTAAAAACCACATGCAACTATCGTCTCTGTCTTATTTTTAATAATAAGAAAATATGTTTACAATCTTGTACTGGTGCAGACTCATACCAGTACTTAGGCACCCACCTGCAGAAGCCTACACCTTCTCTCATTCTCCAGCTACTACTGGAAGGGAGCTACAACCCCCTAGCTCATGTACTAGTCAATATGTTTACTAGTACGTAGGTTCCAGCCTACAGAAAAACTCCACTCTTCCACCAGGGACCACGTTTCATGAATTTTCAGACTGAATACTCCTAGAATACAACACCATAATCTGAAGGCCATGTTTCATCCAATTTTCATACTGGACCCATCAACAACATTGAAACTCAGAAAATCATAACTGCAATACAACCATCAAATACATCTGCATCAACCAATCACTGAAAACCAATCATCACTTTCTGAATCAACCACAACTAAATCAATTAATCACTTGAAAACCCATCATCATTGAAGCAAATCACAATCAATCAATCTAATCATTCAGAACACTATCACTAGAATATAGTCACCAGAACACAAAGAAGAACCTAGAACTTTTTACCAAAGGGAACCAGCGTACAGATCTACAAATTCAAATTTATGATGTATACACTACTTTGATATGCAGAACCAGCGTGTATACACTCTTTTACTAAAGCGAACCTGTGTACAGATCTGTAAATGATAACTTAAACATCACAACTATTCTAGACTTCAGTCATACCCAGATCATCAAATTTATAGAATAAAACATCTGTCAGTATTCAGATCTAGACTGTTTAAGATCAAACCACATAATGATAATACTCTTAAGCCTTTATGATCCCGGTCCATCAACCTTCATCAGCCTTATAGGTGCATCCTTAGATTAGATCAAGCAAACCATCAGAAGCTCATTAACCTGCATATATGATTCAACACTTCATAAGATATTCAAATCCTTGCACACCTTGGCCTAAGGATATTCTCCTCCTTATATAGTTTTAGGCCTTTCTCAATACCATGGACCAAAACTTCTTAGGACCAATACCTTGGACCAAATACCTAAAACCAATTACCTTGGGTCAAATACCTTGAACCAAAAACTTTGTTTTCCCAAGATATACGCGCTCTTCCTTCTGCGAAAGTGTGTGTGTACATATACACTCCTTTTGTTCGGTAAACTTACGTATATATACAACTTGGTCAAGGTGAACCTACGTATACCTCTCTTTCTTCATTCTTTGTAGTCTGATCTATAATTCTTTGCTGTTGACATGCTGCACTGTGATCTTTCATCTGAGTGAGTTTCCATCAAGTACAACACCTGTATCATAATGCCAACAGATGAGGCAAAGAAAGACAGTTGGTCAATAGTGACAATCCTCCCTTGATGGGGAAAACGAATCACATGAAATAGGGAGGAAGCTATAGCATGCATAGCATGGGTCCAACTCCCACCGAGTATAAGATTGTAATTGAGATTGGCGTAAACAATCTCTACCTCGACTTGCACTGTCTTGCCTTCTTGAGTAATGGAAAGGTTGGGTAAGACACCAAAGGGTCGTGAATCACGCCCATCGAAAGCTTCCAAAGTGTTCGGGGATTCGTTCAAAGTAGGAGAACCAATAGCCTTCCAACGTGCGATTGACATGATGCAAGTGGAAGCACCTTCATCGATGATATTCCTGTGGATGGTCTTCTCATTGTTGATTACTTGAATGAGAAAGGAAATATGATGAGGGAGATGCAGAACATGTTTCTCTAGATCAAAACATATCAAATTGGAATTGGTGGGATCAATACCCCCAATAGCTGACAGCAAAGATTTCTGCTATGATGGGCAGCTTTGGAGCACCTCGAGAGCCAACATAGATGATGGTGCCTAAGCCAAATCCTCAATAATATTATAGTGCTGAGCGGCTCGGGCGTTAGGATTGTACGAGGATTTCCATAGCACACCTCGAGAGGGTGGCCGTATAGCGGAATGAGGGTTAGGGCGATCAATATGAAGAGGGCTAGAACTTGGGGTCGAAGAAGAAGGGGTGGCTTCTTTCTCTTTTCCTGCTGTTGGAGCAAGAGTTTGGTAATATTTTTATCTAGTAGCCACATTAATAGGCATACTCATCATGAACACTTGAGACCCTGAGGAAGCAGTTGATTGAGGTTGTTCTACAATTTGGGTTTGTTGAGACGGAAATGGATCTTTGAGGACAACAGGGGTCCCTTTGAGCAAACGACTAATTTTGGATCGTCGGGGACAATCCTTAGTGTAGTGATCCTCCTCACAAATGAGGTAGGGATACTTAGGTTTCCGTTGTGAAGATTCACCAACAGACAATTTGGGAGAACCCTATTTTGGGGCATCGGCTTTACCCTTGCCTTTGCCTTTCTTCTTACCTTTCGAGGATTTTTCCACTGTGGTAGACTAGACAACATGGACCTCTAAGGTTTTACTAGGGCCAAGTAGATTTTGGGAAGGAATATTGGGAACAACATTCGAGACTGACTTCTGTTTGGAAGAATATTTAGTAGGAATTTGGGATACTGAACCAGTAACTCCATCGACAAGAGGTACAAATTGTGACTTTGATGTCGTGGGATTCAAAGATGGCCGCGGAGCATTGCGTAATAACTCATACAAAGTGCCAGACTTAGAGTAAACTAAATCTAAGTACTGGGCATTAGCAATGGCTTGTTCTTCAGTAATTCATCCTCCCATATCTATATCACGAGCAATTGGGGCCACGAATGATTTAGTGAACCATTCGGTGAGAAACTAATCAACAATCTCAAATTTGAACAAGCGACGTCTACAACTCCATTCATGGATGTGATTGGAGATGTCTGTCGTAGTATCTTGCTTAAGCGATGTAAGCAAATAGGTGTCAGTTTCATAGCGAACCAGTAGCTGGAAATGCGTGAGGAAAGACATGGCTAAAGGGTTAAAGTCATGGTAAGTACTTCGAGGAATCTCAATGTACCACTTGGCTATAGCACCTGTGAGGGTCTATTGGAAAAGACAGAGATGAATGGAATTGTCAATGTAAGAGTTCGAAGAGCACCAAAGGTGATATGTCATCACGTGGGCTTAAGGATCTATTTTGATTTCCCATCTAACTTTGGACAATCGCTCAGTATCTTGGACAACACTGGAGGCCAGTATGGCGAATGAATAATTGGATCATTCGTAAGGTGAGACACATTTGGCAACTCTAGTGTGGCCAAGAATGGAAATTGGGTATTAAAAGGCATAGGAGGTCGGTAAGCGGGTCCGAGCGGAGGAGCCCATCCCTATTGGTAAGGATTTTGGCCATATGGCATTTGATGTTGCCCCCATTGCGGGTTACCTTGGCCATAGGGAGGATTTTGACCTTGAATACCTTGGAACTATCCAATCATAGGTTGCTGATAAGCAACGTACGGGTTAAAAGGTTGTTGAGCCTGTTGACCTTGGACATATGGATATTGTACCTGTTGTCCTTGAACATATGGGTGGTGAACCTGTTGTCCTTGAACAAGAGGATTTTGGACCTAGTGTCCTTGGGCATAAGGTTGATACACTTGTTGCCCTTGGACATATGGATTCTATACCTGCTGCCCTTGACCAAAAGGATTCTGTACTTATTGACCTAGGACATTAGGGTTTTGCACCTGCTACCCTTGGCCAGAAGGATTCTGGACCTGTTGACCTAGGACATTAGGATTTTGGGCCTGCTGCTGCAGGACTTGACCCTGGCCTTGCCCTTGCAAGGGTTGACCCTGTTGATATGTATACAAGGGTTGCTGCTACCTGGGTTGGTTTTGCTGCTGTAAGGGTTTCCCTTACGACTGCAAAGTTTGTCCCTCGGGCTGCAGAGGTTGGCCCTACGAGGACATGCACTGGGAGGTTTGCAGAGCCTAATGCATCTCCTGCTGCACAATTTTCTACAACTGTTGCAAGGGTTTCCCTTATGGTTGTTGTAGTTGACCTTACTGCGGGATCATTTCCCTTGTTATTGTGTGGATAACCCTTGCTGCAAAAAAGGTTTCCCTTGCGGTAACAAAGGTTTCCCTTGCGGTAACAAAGGTTGCCCTTGTCATTGTAGAGGATGTCCTTGCTATTGCAAGGGTACTTGAACAGTGCTCGAAAAATTTCCGAACTGATTCTGGCCATAGCCACCCTGAAAAGTGGATGAGCTAGGCTGAATGTACTGCCCAGACTGAAGGGTATAAGGTTGATTAACCATTCCTTGAGAGCCATACGGAACATAAGGAGTTTGGTATTGGACCTGAGCCTCATAGGGATGCTGATACTGGACATTGCTCGACCCAGATGAACCAACGGGATTTTGAACCTCTTGGTACTGGACATTTCTTGATCCATTAGGATCAGCAGGGTTGTGAATAATGCTAGAAGAAGGCTGGTTCATACCAAGCACGTGATCTTGTGAGCCACTCACATTGGTGGTACATGACACCATAGAAAAATTTAGGTTTTTCCCCCTAGGTGGTGGCATGGCTTGGCCACTTACCAGAGGGATGGAGGAATTGATGGAGGCATTCCTTGAGATCATCAGTTGAAATAGACAGGTGACTGGGAATAACGATATAAGAGGGTTCAGAATGGTGGGTTGCATCGGGACTGAGGTAACAACCTATTAGGAGGTTGAGTTCGCAACGAACAGACCTAAAGTAGGCATGGCGCCTAATGCCCAAACAGGGTTATGGTAAAGTGATGAGGCACTAGATGTACTTGAACCAACTGTGCCAAAGACACATAATTAGGTAACACGCTGGTAGAAATGCTCCTTGTATAGGGGAAACCTTCAGGAGGAAAATGATGTTCTTCCTCCTCGACAGTGTGTGGAGAAGAAAATTTTGACTCCTCCAAAGAGGTGACTGGAGCATCGCCTTCAGGTTCCATATCCGGGAACAAAAAATGACGAACGACCAAAGAAGTACGAGGGGATAATTCCAAAGGAACACCCAGCTAATCATACAGACTGTAAGAATGATGTGATGATATCAAAACAGGGTCAAACAAAGGATTAAGAGGATAGATAACCAGTCCAAGCTGACCGTGAGTGGTCGACGAACTCTCAGGAGTTTGAATGGGATTGTCCAAAGATTCCGTGCCAAGATCAGTAGATGAACCAGTATCTAAAGTAGGTGGAGGACGAGATGACAAAGTTTGAATGCTCAAAACAATTCTGAGTTCAACACCTTGGTCCTTGAGTGACTCTGGTAACTTAGGAAATGGCTCCTCTGGCAATCTTTCAGGCGGTGGAGAGGAAGAGGAACTTGGTGAACCAGATGGTTCAACCACGATGACCTTGTTTTATTTAAGAAGAAAAGAGAGAGATAAAATTCAAGGCTTTAAAACATTCTTTAAGGGAAACTCATGATTTGGTCTAGAAAAGACGAACATGATGTTATTGGATTGTGGGCAATCAATTATTAAGATGCATAAATGGACTAGTGCTCTTTCATCTTTTAAGAGTCGAGAAAGAAACAAAGATGACTCTATCACTTTCAATTGGAAACGAGTTCGAAAGGACAAGTGCTCGAATGATCTTTTAAGTTTAATGAGTCAAAAAAATCAAATGACTACTTTGGATGATCTAGGTAAACAAGATAACTAGGCAACTATGAACTGCAGAATACCTCCCAGCAAACCGAGAAGTACGAGCAGGAAATCTCCCCGAATGCTGTGTTCGGTGTATCATGTTTGCAAGGCGGCCGACTCGGCTTCCTATGGATAAAGGATTGCAGCCTAGAGGGGTCTCCCGTTATATAATCGATGGTATGGGGAGCAAAAATCCATACTAGCGCTATCTAATGCCGAATCTAACGACAACTGCTAGGTTTAAAGACGACGGAACACGTCTCTAGCCTAGATCCTCTAGATATGATCATTAGATGTCAAATGCAGCCTAGGTTAATTGAGTTCATTTTAAAGTTTATCTTGAGTTGTGTCTTAGTTTTCAGGCCTTAGCGATGTGACTCGAAAAACCTTAAATGCAACTAAATGAGACAAGAACCTTTCAATTTGATGAATTGCCTACACTAGAGAGGGTAGAAAATACACAATAAAATGCAAACAACAAGCAACTGAAAGAAAAATGTTATTTCACTACTTCACTTTTCGAAAAAATAAACTAATGAAAAATGCATTCCAATTCCTAATTTCTTAACAAGTACATTTCTAACAGTCCTTTCAAAAGCAAAAGGTTCTTTTCCTTTTCAAATGCCAATGCAATCATAGTCTTTAATGATGCTGACTATTGCAGCATGATGATGCAACAAACTAGAATTTCATACTTTTTCATGAAACAACGAAATGAAATTTTCGCATACAACATTTCAATGAAAACATTTTCGAGACAATTAGCTTTTCAAGAAAATGAAAACATGAAAACAGAGACTCGTTCAGACTAATGAAGCACCGAATTTACCAAAAACAAGGCAGGCAACATGATCCATGCTGGAAAAGAAACGTTTAGACAAGCAAACGAAAAGTTTTCAAACTTGTGTAATGGAGGTGAAAGTCATGAAAGGACCACAAACGAAATTCAAGGAGTAAGTACACCAACAACTCGACTCACTGAGTTCACAATCAGCCGAATGCATGACGATATAGATGCCCTAATGTCACTAACCATCTAATGACCCAAGAAATCAAGCAGAAAGATGCCAAACCAACAAGTAAACAAAACCAAATGAAAAGCAACTTTCTAGTCAGGGAGAAACCGGTCTAAAAGGCTTATGGGGTTGAAATCATGAGAGGAAAACACACTGGCTAAGATTGGGGAAAAACCCTAATCTTCACTTATAGGCATCGACATGACTGCCTAACTGACAAAAAGCACCAGAGGTCGGTCAGCGTCACTGTTTCTGTTAGAAAATTATATATTATGGAGCAATGGAACACATAAAATATTGCAGAAATATAAACACAGAAAAGACACAAAACAAGAGAGACACAGATATACGTGGTTCACCCAGTTTGGGCTACTTCCGCCCCGAACAGCCAGTCCTTCCTTTCTATTATCTAGCAAAATGAAGAGACACAACCTACAGCAAATCCGCTGTAATATCCTCTGTTTTCTCTCATAGTCTCACCTCTCTGTTTCTCGCTCACAGAATACACATCTATATCTCAGCCCCCAGTACAATGCCCTCATACAAAGAGAGGGGTTGCCTTCTAGGGCAAAAAACCCTAAACTAAACATAAGTTCTACCGTCAGATCATCTGCCTAATGAACGGCCCAGATTGACTAGAAATTACTATACTTTTACAAGGCAATTTTACATCTGTTTTTAGCTTTGGGGGCGCTGCCCCCGAGCCCCCGCCGGGGGACTGCCGGGGGGGATCGGCCCCTCCGGACCCCTGCGGGGGGGACAAGTCCCCCCCGCACCCCCCCGCATGGAGGGGTGTACAAACTTCCTGGGGTATACATCCAGCTGAAACAAAGACCTCTGAACAATCATGCTCCACACACAACAATCTCCCACTTGGAGAATGATTGTAGAAACTCCACCGCTGCTTCATTTGCTGGACAATGAATCCTCTTTGGACCTGGTTGTTTCTCATCTTCATCGTCATGCTTGAAGACCAATTGAAACTGAGCATATTCTCAATTTCTCCCTGGTTACAACTTTTGTTAGCATATCTGTAGGATTCTGGCTAGTGTGTATCTTTTCCAGCTTCAACTCTCCATCTTCCAACACTGATCGTATGAAATGGTACTTGAGCTGTATGTGTTTAGTCCTGGAATGAAATGCTGAGTTCTTTGCAAGACGAATGGAACTATGGCTATCACTGTATAACGTGCCCATATCATGCTCCTTGCCCAATTCACCCATAAAACTTTGTAACCAAATCATTTCTTTACTAGCCTCTGTAGCAGCAACATACTCTACTTCTGTTGTTGAAAGTGCAACAACACTTTGGATTTTTGAAATCCAACTGACAGCTGTTCCACCAACAATAAATACATATCCTGTAGTGCTCCTCCTGTTATCCCTGTCACCTGCCATATCTGCATCAACATATCCCTGTAGAGAAATGTTTGCACCACCAAAGCATAATGCTTGATTTGTGGTACCTTTCAAATATCTAAGAATCCATTTCACTGCCATCCAATGTTCCTTTCCTCGATTGTTCATGTACCTGCTTACAACTCCCACTGCATGTGCAATATCAGGCCTTGTGCAGACCATTGCATACATTAAGCTTCCAATTGCTGATGCATATGGAACTTTAGACATATAATCCATGTCTTCTTGGGTCTTTGGGCACATTTCCTTACTAAGTTTGAAATGGCTAGCAAAAGGTGTACTAACTGGTTTTGCATTGTGCATATTAAATCTTTTCAACACCTTTTGTATGTACTCATTATGAGACAATGTTAATTTGCGATTTTTCCTGTCTCTAGTGATTCTCATACCAAGGATTTGTTTTGCAGCTCCCAAATCCTTCATTGCAAATGAATTTGCCAATTTTCTTTTGAGTACATTTATTTCTTGCATGTTAGATCCTGCAACAAGCATGTCATCCACATACAATAACAATATAATATAGCTGCCATCATTTTGCTTTTTCAGATAAACACAATGATCAGAGTGACATCTAGTATAACCTTGTTTAGACATAAACTTGTCAAATTTTAGATACCACTGCCTTGGAGCCTGTTTTAAGCCATACAAGCTCTTCTTCAACCTGCACACTAGTTTCTCCTTCCCTTTCACCTCATATCCTTGTGGCTGCTGCATATATATCTCTTCCTCCAAATCCCCATGGAGAAAGGCTGTCTTTACATCTAACTGCTCAAGATGCAAATCTTCAGCTGCTACAAGACTTAAAATAGTTCTTATTGAAGTCATTTTAACAACAGGAGAAAATATTTCATCAAAATCAATACCTTTCTTCTGTGCAAACCCCTTCACCAAAAGTCTAGCTTTGTACCTCTTTTTTCCTCCATCTTCTTCCTTCAGCCTGTAAACCCATTTATTCTTCAATATAGTTTTTCCTGCAGGGAACCTGACTAAATCCCAAGTCTGGTTATGCATTAAGGAGTCCATCTCTTCTTCCATGGCTACCTCCCATTTCTTCCTGCTTTCAACCTGCATTGCTTCTTCATAACATTCAGGTTCACCAGAATCAGCCAACAATAAATAATATAATGAAGGAGAGTATCGTTCAGGGGGTCTACTTATCCTGGTAGATCTTCTAACACCACTTTCAGGTGTTTGGGGTGCCTGTTGCTGTTGTGGTGGTTGCTGTTGTTGATTATTATTATTTTTAGGCACCTTTACCTTTTCAGTGATTTCATCAAGAACTGCGTATTCCTTGTTTTCTTTTTCCTGTTTCTTTTCCTGCAACTGATTCTTATACAAGACCTTTTCATTGAATATTACATCTCTGCTCCTAATGATTTTGTGATTTTCGTAATCATATAAGCGATAACCAAAATCATTAACACCATATCCAATAAAGGTACATTCCTTTGACTTTGCCTCAAGCTTTGTTCTATTTTCTTTATCAATATGGACAAAGGCCTCACAACCAAAAGGCTTTAAAAAAGAGTAGTTTACCTTTTTACCTGTCCATGCTTCCTCCGGAACACCACCATCCAAGGAACTTGAAGGCCCTCTGTTTATTAGATAAACAATAGTATCTACAACATCTACCCAAAACTGTAAAGGCAATCCTGCATGCAATCTCATGCACCTTGCACGCTCCATGATTGTTCTGTTCATCCTTTCTGACACACCATTTTCTTGTGGTGTTCTTGGAACTGTCGTCTCTCTGTGAATTCCATGTTCTGAACAGTACCTATCAAACTCTTTGCTGCAATATTCACCTCCATTGTCTGATCTAAGACACTTCAATTTCTTTCCTGTCTCAATCTTAACCAAAGTTTTCCATTTCTTGAAACTATCAAATACATCAGATTTATTCTTAATACAATAAATCCAAGTTTTTCTAGTTGCATCATCAATAAAAGTAACATAATAACGAGAGCTACCGAGAGATGATACCTGAGCAGGTCCCCATACATCTGTATGCACAAGCTCTAATTTTTCATTCTTCTTTTCTTTCCCAACTCTGAGAAATCTGACTCTCTTTTGTTTTCCATAAATGCAATTCTCATAGAAGTCCAAATCAACATTCTTCAAACCTGGCAACAAATTCCTTGAGTGAAGAATCTTCATCCCCTTTTCACTCATGTGTCCGAGCCTATGATGCCATAATGTTGCTTCTGCCCCTTTGGAAGTTAAAGAATTAACAGAGTTAGAAATACCATTGCATAAATACAATGTACCAACCTTTTCACCTTTTGCTATTACCAGGGCTCCTTTGGTGACCTTCCAAGCTTTATCTGTGAAAGTTGTCACACAACCTTCACCGCCTAACTGCCCTGTTGAAATCAGATTTTTCTTTAGATCTGGAACATGCCTTACCTCCTTTAATAGCCATTGGTTTCCATTCTGCTGTTTTACAAGAACCTTACCCATTCCAACGATTTTACAGGGTTTATCATCACCCAGACGAACTTGTGCAAAATCTCCTTGAATATAGTCATGAAAGTATTTCTTATCAGGTGTGGCATGGAATAAAGCCCCTGAATCTACCACCCAAGAATCAGTAATATTTTCGAAAGAAAGAATCAAAGCATCTTGTAACACCTCACCTGTCACATTTGCTTCATGATTGTTTTCTTGCTGTGCATCTCCTTCTTTTCCCTTTCGAGATCTACAGTCTTTCTTTAGGTGTCCTTTATTTCCACATTTCCAGCACACTATCCCCGATCTGGACTTGGATCTGCCTTTCCTTGATTTACTAAGATATCCTGAGCTCTTTCCTCTTTCCATTTTTCTTCCTCTAGACTCTGCACTCAAAGCATTTCTCGATGTCTCACCGGAGCTTTTCCGTCGCATTTCCTCGCTAAGGATAGCACCAACAACATCATCAAACTTTAAAGTACTAGATCCAGAAACGGAGTTACTAATGGCCATTACCAAACCATTCCAACTTTCTGGTAATGAGCACAAGAATAACAGAGCTCTAACTTCATCATCAAAGTTTACCCCTACAGAACTTAACTGACTTGTAACTGTATTAAAATCATTTAAATGGTTTGCAACAGATCCACCTTCCGACATATTCATATTAAATAACTGTTTCATAAGAAATACCTTGTTTGAGGCCGAGGGTTTTTCATATAGTTTTGACAACGTCTGCATCAAACCCTCTGTCATGGTTTCCTTCGAAATGTTGAAGGCAACTGACACAGCAAGGCACAACCGTATTGTTCCGAGTGCCTTTCTATCGAGAAGGTTCCATTCTTCGTCTTTCATACCCGTCGGCATCTTTGTTTTTCCGCCCAATGGCAGGTATAGATCTTTCTGATACAAATAATTTTCCATCTGCATCTTCCACAGCGAGAAGTTTTGGCCGTTAAATTTCTCGACCCTAAACTTACCATCTTCCGCCATTGCTCCCACTCGAACCAGGAACCCTTCTTTCCTGCGAGTTTATCAGCCAAATAGACCTTCGGCTCTGATACCAGTTGTTAGAAAATTATATATTACGGAGCAATGGAACACATAAAATATTGCAGAAATATAAACACAGAAAACGCACAAAACAAGAGAGACACAGATATACATGGTTCACCCAGTTTGGGCTACGTCCACCCCGAACAGCCAGTCCTTCCTTTCTATTATCTAGCAAAATGAAGAGACACAACCTACAACAAATCTGCTGTAATATCCTCTGTTTTCTCACAGTCTCACCTTTCTGTTTTTCGCTCACAGAATACACATCTATATCTCAGCCTCCAATACAATGCCCTTATACAAAGAGAGGGGTTGCCTTCTAGGGTAAAAAACCCTAAACTAAACATAAGTTCTACCGTCAGATCATTTGCCTAATGAACGGCCCAGATTGACTAGAAATTACTATACTTTTACAAGGCAATTTCACATCTATTTTTAGCTTTGGGGGCGCTTCCCTCGAGCCCCCGCCGGGGGCCCTGTGCTCCTCCATATGTGACATACCAGCGAGGCCACAGGGCCTTATTTGCATCTACACGACGAGTATTATCTCCACCTGGGGTGGAAGGGGTCTCGTTGACTTCATCAGCACAGCGAGTATTATCTCCACATGGTATGGAAGGGGTCTCGCCTTCTTCTTCAGTACATGTGCAGGTTCAGGACAGAGGAAAGGAGCCAATTTACGAGGAGGGCCATTCAGGTGGTCATGATATTGATGTTGCATTGAGTGATGTGGAAAAGAATGAAATTGATAGATTGAATGAGAAGTCGCTGAAGGCAGAGTGTCAGATCAAATACTTGGAGCAGCGCAATAAACAGTTACAGGACGAGCACACACTTATAGAGCTGCAACGAATCCGTGAAGACCGTAGGTTGGCCCGTAAAAGACCGGGTGATTTGACACCTGTTGCGCGACAATTTGTGCTTGAGAAGGTCAACCGACACTTGGAGGGGTTTTTGGCGAAGGCCAATAGAGACAAAGACTTGCTTCGTCAAATGAAGAATCATTACTGGGCCCGCATGCATGTTTGCAAAGTGAAAATGAAGATCCTTAGGAGGCGATTGAGCAAGGCACTAAAACGGCGGAAAAAGCCCGATCCATTCCAAATTTTGGCCGAGACTTCATTGGCGAAGCACACTACATGATAGAGGGTCATTAATCCAAATTTGGGCAAATTTGGAGAAATTTTTGTCATTTTTGAAAATTTTGTCCTAAAAACAGGTTTTTTGGCTCAACCCGTAGCGCGCTACCCATAAGATTGGGAGGTCCAAATCACAAATGGTTTACATTTTTGGATTTTTCATGATGAAATAAACCTACTCAGCTATTGCCAAGGCATTTAATCAAGGTTTGGGTCCCCAAAGGGTAAAAAAACATGCAAAAAATGACCTCACTGCCCCTTGTTGGACACACAGGAAGCAGTCTTGGGAAAATGAACTTTTGGAGGGGAAAATGGACACCAAATAGGAAAATTCCACTTGGGTTGGAAAGTAGACTTCTAGGGCTTTCCAACAAGCCAACCGGAGCTCAATTTGAATGCTGGGAAGTGCCTCAAAATTAGCCTGAAAGGTGCACTGTGCGTAGAGATCAGGGCGCTGCGCATTGAGGATTTTGGCCAATTTTTCACCTTCGAGCTCAGAATTTCGGCCAGTTTTGACCAGTTTCACCTCTTGATGTAATTTTTGGTTTTCATTGATGTAAGTTGATGTATATGATGTAATTTTGGCACTATATTACCTATTCTAGATGATTCATTCATAAAATAGCAAAAATTTAATGAATGAATCAGTTTCCTAGCATATAGGGGTTAGTTGTTTGACTACCTAGTTTTCAGTTCCATGTTTAGAATTTGTTGAAACCACTCTCAAAAGGAGGAGCTAGACCCCTAGAGGTTAGGGAATGAGGTTAGCTTGATCTATATATGTAAATTTTCATTCAGTAGCACAGGTTGGACTCTTGGGGAAGAGGCTTTGAGACTTTATTGTACATTTTACTTCAGCATTTTGGCAAAGGAAAGACCAGGGTTTTGCAACACTGTTTGAAATTCTTGTGGCTTTATGTCTTGATGGTGTGCTTCTTTCAGTACTTTTAAGTTTTTTATGTGTATCATTTTCCTTCACTCATCTTCTGCAATTGAACAAATGAAGTGTTAAGGTAGAATTCATAATTTGTAATGCTCTGCCTTTAAGTTTGTTTAATATCCTATGTTTTCATCTGTTTAAGGAGAATCCTTGAGGTTTTCTTGCTCTCCTTAGCTCCTCACCTGTCTGATCTATTCACCTCATTTCTTTTAAGGCATCAAACAATTGCCTACCTTGCTCCAATCAGACCTCTGCAGAAACTGTGTCTCATCCCCGCACCCAAAATTGCTTTTTCCCTTTGATTCAACAAAAACCCCAAAAAACTCACTTTTAAACTTCTGCACTTAATACCTAGCCTAAGATTAGTTAGAATTTCAGTCATCTCGAGCCTCATTGATTATATTTTTCCGAGATTGACCCGGAGAGAGCCCTCTCCTGTCCTCGTAGGGCTAGCTACGAGGCTGAGCGTGGTTTGATGTTGCCTTGAGTTTTGCCTTCCTCAGCCTGGGGAAAATTCGAGCGCTAACATAGTGGCGACCATACTGGGGAATAAAATTGTTATTGTTTGCTGGTTGATGTGTTTGTTTCATGAGTCTTAGACGGAGTCTGAAGTTATGCCAGGTAGCCTTCGAAACACTTTTGCTATGCATAAGCGAAAGTAGATAAACGCTGCTTCAGTCAATCTCCGGTGAGCTTGTGAATGTAGCACTTCATTTGTAATTTACCCCAGTATACTTATTTGTTCTAGACCTTGGATGGTTGAGTCTAGGAAATTGATAGGCTGAAATTTATTGTGTCCCTTTGATTGTTTCGAGCAATTCCACACTGGCTTCTAGAAGATACACGAGATTAAATCCTGGTCCAGATCCACCTCCGGTATATGAGAATCCAAATCTGATTGCAAGAATACACCGACGAGAAAGTTCTATAATCCCTTTGTTTAAGTCTCATTCTTGTCCTGCAGTTTTTGAGTATCTTGAAGAACTTGACTTTGACGAGAAATTTGAATTGTCGCTGTTTAAAACTCAATCCGAAAGTGTACTTGATTCTCTCGTTCCAAATCCTGACTTTGCTGCAGCTCTTAAAGTTGAAAAACATAATAAATTAATTGAAAATTTTACTTGAGGCACCTTCAGAGTGACATTCAGGCTGCAAATCTTGTTGATTTCCTAGAAGCTGCATTTGCGAATATTGGATCTGCTGTCACGGCTTCCGCTTCGAAAAATTCCACCGAACCGCCTTTCATTCCCACTATTCCCCTGCAATCTATAATCACATATCAACAGTCCACAGTGAATTCTCCTTCCTCATCTCACGTCGCTTCTCCTCCACATACACCTCCTCATACTCCTCATACTTCGGTTACATCTACTCCACCAACTACTCCCAGACCAAATCCGCCTAGAGCAATGGCTGCTCGGTTTGCTCCTCTCGCTCTTCCTCAAGATTTGCATGATATGCCCGCGGATTATCAGAGTAAGATTCCTTTATTTGATGGCACTCCTCAAAGTGTGTCCGCTCAGCAGCACATAGACAAAATGGCAAATTTTTGTGATTTATATGAGATTGATGAAGAGGATGTAACTATGCGATTGTTTGTGCAAACATTCAGAGGAGAGGTAAGAAAATGTTTCAGAGGCTTGGGAGCCAGAAGTATACCTACATTGGCTGAACTTCAGAAACAGTTTCTAGATTGTTGGGAACTCAAAAAGGATCCGCTTCAGATCAATGCCGAGTACAATAATATCAAACGCAATTATGGTGAGTCTGCCCAAGACTACATTATCAGGTTCAATACAGTTTATAATGCTATTCCGGATGATTTAAGACCATCTAGAAAATCAGCTCTTCTCAAATTCCTGGATGGTTTTGATCCGGAGATGGCTTATTCATTACGGGATAGAGATCCGCCTACTTTAGAAGATATGCAAAAGATTGTTGTTAATGTTGAGGCGAATCTGAATGACAAGAGAGCACGGTTGAAGGCAGAGAAAAGAGTGACTATAAAGGAAGAATCTACATCAGAACCGCCTTGGCTTCGTGAGATGGAAAAAATGTTCAAAAGAATGAACCTTGGCAAATCAAAACCGCAGATTCGTAATCCGAATTACCGTGGCCAGCAACAACCTCAGTTCAGAATTAAGCAGCGTGAACAAAGAGTACAAGAGCCGACAACCCAGCAACCGATCAAGACTCCTCTTTTGTAGAATTTTGTGAGTCAAGATTCAGATGAAGATGCTGATGTAGTAGGGGACCAAAATCACTTCTTTACTCCTGATGATCTGCCCATTTACATCACTGAAGAAGAAGAGTATGGAGAAAGTTCAGGCGCCCAGCAAGATGAATATTTTATCTTAGCTAATGATGTAGATTTAGATGATTACCAAATAGGATATTTGAATGCCTTGTCCACTCAACAGAAGCAGTATTCATTGAGAAACCGAGATGTGCCCATCAATCCGATTCAGAAAAGAAAAGAAGCTACAACACCAAAGACGGATTTACCGATACCAAAGAAGAAAGGAAAGGAGACAATTGATCCCACAACTAGCAAGATATCAACAGCAGAAAGGACAAATCAGGAAAGTATAATCAAAGATAGGAGAGAAGTTCCGATCAAAGAAGTCGACAAAGTTTCAGCATTTAGTTTGGAAAATGAAATTTCCAAATTAAAAGTATCTATTCCTTTGACTAAAATCATGAAAAACAGCAGCTACTGAGGTCAAGTCTCTAAAATTCTGAATTTTGATCCCATGTTTGACACGGTGAACGTTGAAGATGGTCAGCCAGAATTGATATTTGGGCCAGCATTGGATGGTGAGTCCCCTGATAGTGATGTTCCTCCCTTTTATATTAGTTTGAGATTGCATGAATATGTTTTGCACAATGCCATGTTCGATTCGGGTGCTTCGCACAATTTGATGCCAAAGGCGATCATGGAGAAGCTGGGATTAGACATTACAAGGAAATATCATGATTTGTATTCATTTGATTCTAGCCATGTAAGATGTATCGGGCTCATCAAAGATTTGGTTGTTAGCTTAGACCAAATCCTAGCGAAGAATGTCTTGATGGATATGGTTGTGGTGGACATTCCTCCACGTTTTGGTATGCTACTTTCAAGATCTTGGGGGGCTAAGTTGAAGGGTACTCTACAGTTAGACTTTTCTTATGCTACAATTCCAGTCTTAGGTCAAATGAGAAAGCTATATCGAGAGCAAAAGATGAAATACATGATAACCAGCAAAGAGAAGCTAATCAATCATCCTGTAAATTATGTACATACAGATTTGGAGTCGTTTGTTTTATTTGCTGATAGTTTTAATGATCTAGATAGTCAGTTAGTTCAGGCAGAAGATATACCAAATATCACTGAAAATTTCAGAGAAGTTCTGCAAAAGGAAAGAGGAGAAAAGCAAGCTACTATGGAGCAATCAGCTGAAGATAAGGGGCAGCAAACAGAAAAAATAAAGCTAACACAATTTCAACACTTGGAAGAAGATGAAGATGGTCTTTGGACCATGGACTTTGATGGCGCAGTAGGAAGTGATGGTGCTAGTATTGGTGTGTGGATTCGAAGTCCCTTTTCCGCTCAAGACAAAGTTCCAAGCAAGGTGAGAGTGTGTTCCTATAAACTAGCATTTGACTGTTCAAATAATGAGGCAGAATATGAGGCTCTCATTGCTGGCCTTAAGATTCTTAGAAAACTGAAGGCGAAGAAGATTGCGGTCTATGGTGATTCCGAGTTGGTGATAAAGCAAGTTAAAGGTGAGTTTCAGGCCAAGCATCCTCGTATGAGGGCATATCGAAATGCAGTCTTAGATATTTTGAAGTTATTTTCTGATCATACCTTGACATGTGTGCCTCGCATACAAAATGGTGTTGTTGATGGACTTGCTAAGGCAACAAGCAATTTAAAAATTCTGATGAATTCTAGCAACAAGTTTGAGATTCATGTGAAACATCGTCCCACCGTTCCAGACAATCAGCGATGTTGGCAAGTCTTTCAAGATGATGAAGAGATCAATCAGTTTCTGCAAAATAAGGGTAAGTTCAAAGATACCTCAATAGATACTGAACATGATGATGGTAGTAATAATATACAAGTAAATCAAATGGACGTGCTGCAACTTAAAGACAACATTATTCCTAAGGGATTGATTCCTTTAGAGGAGCTGTTTGACCAAGATGATGTGGCCCGCAAACCGACATTAAGACTGACTGAAAAAGGTGTTGAAGAGGTAAACATTGGGACAGCTAAGAATCCCAAGCGAGTAAAGCTATCAAAGTCATTGTTACCAAAGGTAAAAGCAGACTATGTGAAATTGTTGTCTTTATTTTCTGATGTTTTTGCATGGGATTACTCAGATCTAAAAACATATGACACAAATATCATTCAGCATACTATTCCTATTAAGCCAAATCAGAAGCCTTTTCGTCAAAAGTTGAGGAGAATCAATCCGAAGCTGCTGCCATCAATTGAAAAGGAGGTAAACAGATTGTATAAGTCAGGAATCATTGTGCCTATCTGATTTTCAGATTGGATATCAAACTTGGTACCAGTAAGGAAGAAAACAGGTGAGATCCGTTTATGTATTGACTTCAGAAATTTGAATAAGGTGTCCTTAAAAGACAATTATCCGCTGCCCAAAATGGACCATATATTGCAGTGAGTAGTTGGAGCATCAAGGATGTCACTACTCGACGGCTATTCAGGATACAATCAGATTTTAGTACATGAAGATGACCGTGACAAGACAGCATTCACCACTCCATGGGGAACATTTCATTATGCAAAGATGTTGTTTGGTTTGAAAAATGCAGGTGCCACTTTTCAGCGTGCTATGGACATGGCTTTCGCCAACAAGAAAGATGTATTTTTGGTTGTTTACCTTGATGATTTAACCGTGTTTTCAAATTCTGATGAGGAGCATTTAAATCATTTGAAAATTGTTTTCTGAAAGTGCAGCAAATATGGCATTTCGCTGAATCCAAAAAAGAGCATTTTTGCCATGGATGAAGGTAAACTCCTTGGCCACGTCATATCAAAAGACGACATTCGTGTGGACCCTGCACGTGTTGAGGCCATCCAGCAAATTGAACAGCCTCGGAATAAGAAAGAAATACAGTCATTTAATGGCAAACTGAATTTTCTGCGTCGCTTCATTCCAAATCTAGCTGAGCATCTTAGGGAAATCACGAACATGCTGAAAAAGGACAGTCAGTTAAAATGGACAGAAGAGGCAGTGAAATCATTCAATTTGGTAAAGTTAGTTCTTTCTTCAGCACCTACTTTAATTAGCCCGGATTACACACAGGACTTCATTTTGTTTTCATTTGCTTCTGAGCACACTTTGGCAGCTGTACTAATGCAAAAAAGGGATGGAGTTGAGAAGCCCATTGCTTTTTTCAGTCGGATTATAAGAGATGGAGCATTGAAATATAACATCATTGAGAAGCAAGCACTTGCGCTTGTAAAGGCCTTGAAATATTTCCGTGTATATATATTGCATTCCCATATTCTAGCTTATGTTCCTAATGCAGCAGTTAAAGATATTTTAGTACAAGAAGATCCAGAAGGCAAGTGGGGTAAGTGGATTGCTGCGTTGTTAGAATATGATGTGGAGATTAAACCAACCAAGCTGATCAAAGGTCAAGGACTCGCCAAGTTAATGGCTGAAACGAATTTGCAAGTTCTAGACATAAATTTGATTGCTGCCATGTCTGATGAAGATGAGGAGAATTCATCTGTTCAGGTATCTGAAATGTTTCTTTCTTCTCCTTGGTATGCTGACATTTTATATGTACTTCAACGTTTGTCTTCACCTCCAGGAATGCCTAGAAACAAAAGTAGAACATTGAAATTGAAAGCTGCAAAATTCTGCATACTAAATTCTGCATTGTATTGGAAAGATCCTGGTGGAATGTTATTGAATTGTTTGGTAGAGGAGGAAGCCAAAAGAGTTGTGGAAGGCTTTCATAGAGGTGACTGTGGAGGCCATCTGTTTTGGAAAACCACAACGAACAAGATTCTAAGGGCAGGTTATTATTGGCCTTCATTATTTTCAGATGTATATAAGTCTGTTAAGAACTGTCGTGAATGCCAAATTTTTGAAGGGAAGCAGAAACTACAGCCTTTGCCTCTCAAACCAATTGAAGTCAGCGCACCTTTTCAACAGTGGGGCTTGGATTTCATCGGGGAAATTCATCCGGCATCATCAGGAAAGCATAGATGGATATTGACAACTACAGACTACTTCACAAAATGGATTGAAGCTATTGCTACTCGACAAGCCACGAATGCGGTAATCATTTCTTTTCTTGAAACCAATATCTTGTCACGTTTTGGATGTCCTAGTAAGCTAATCACAGATAATGCTGCGGCTTTCAAATCGAAGAGAATGGTTGAATTTTTCCATAAGTACAATATCAGCCTAGGACACTCAACTGCATATCATCCTCAAGGCAATGGATTGGCCGAATCATCTAATAAATCTTTGGTTAATGTCATTAAAAAGTTGATGGAAGTTAATAAAAAGAGCTGGCACAAGAAATTAGTGAATGCACTATGGGTTGATAGGGTAAGTCAGAAAAAATCTATTGGCATGTCTCCTTTCGAGTTGGTATACGGGACAGACACGGTTTTTCCTACTTCACTTGCTATTCCGGTAGTCAAATTGCTTCAAGAAGCTGATAGTGAGGAAGATCCCATGCAGTGGCGAATTAATCAGATGATTCATTTACAGTAGACACGGGAGGAAGTATTTCAAAATACTTTTAAATTGCAGGAGCGCATAAAGAAGATTTATGATAGAAAGGCAAAAATAGATGAGTTTCAGTTGGATGAGGTGGTTTTGAGATGGGATGCCCGGAATGAAGACAAAGGAAAGCACGGCAAATTTGATAATTTATGGAAAGGTCCTTATAAGATTGAAGCATATCGTGGTCATAACGCTTTTCTTCTCAAGGAAATGAATGGAGATGATTGTCCTGGAGGGCCGATCAATGGTCGGCTGCTGAAGCGATACCATTTCTGAGTATTTTCTGCTCATTTCATCATCATTGTATATACCGTTTTACTTCTGTTCTATTGCATGTGTGTACTGATCTCTCATCTTCAGTCTGGGGCCCGCAGCGAAGGCTATAATTCTGGAGATGAAGGTTAGTTGGTTTGAGGTTTGTCGAGTTGTTTTTATCAGTCCTTTCCATTTTCAAAATCGAGTCAGTTTAGGTCAGAGTTGTGTTCAGTTTTCAGTCAAATCTACAGTCAATAAATGTGTCAAAGTTTTGTGTTAATGTTGAAATAGTGACTCCATCGCCCAATGGATGAAAGCACTGGTCTGCTCTCCCAGAGATCTGCCGTTCTTAGCGTCTCCAAGGAGCCACCATCCCCATTGGAGCCAATGTTAGAGTCGGTCCTTACAGCCCTCCGTCAGAGATCTTTTCGCTTTTAAATATCATTCTTAGGTGTCTTGCTTGTTCCACTTCGTTTCATTTCGCTAGGGGCATGCCATTGACTGACGAGGGGGTCTGGTTGTCTTGTGATGCCTCATGCTTGTATCTGTAGGGTTAGTCCAAATTCCTAAACAATTACCAAAGTTTATTGTCATAAATAATTGGTTTTGGTAAAAGAAGAGTCTTTAGTCCTAGAGTCTAGGGTTTTCAGTCCTTTGCATATATGTAATAGAAGCCTACAGGTCATGAGGATGGTTTCAAATATTTTCATTTTATATTCTTTCTCAAAAAGCATTTAAAGACATTTTTAGTCCAAAACTCTGTTTTGGAACTAAAAATTGTCAAACTTCATTTTGTAATAATTGTATTTGTTTCATCACAAGAAGATTCAGATGCAAGCTTCTGATCTTTTCCAAAGCCAAATGCTAGATCCTTGCAAAATCAACAAAAATGATCAGTCCAAACCTCAGAAAAGCAAGGAAAAATAAAAAAGCAGTGTTGTATTAAAAGACCAAAAGTGAAAGTGCCAAACCTTACAAAGTGGGTTTTTTTTTGAAAATAAATTTAAATCAAATGAGATATTTTGTTTACTTATAAAAGGGGAAAAACAAGTCTATTTGTTCACCAACTATCAAGGGAAGAGCGTGTTCAAGTGCTGGAAGACGAAAGACCGTGCTTACAAACCTGTGGACAGTGTACAGGTGTGCACTGTGCATAGGAAGTGCGCGCTGCGCGTTGGGCAGTGCGCTGCGCATTGGGCGTTTTGAGCCAGTGCAAAATTACACAAGTGTTGCGCACTGGGGTGGCGCGCTGCGCGTTGAATCTCAGCCACAGGAAAAACTTGTCTATGCGCCCAGATCGTGTCTAAACGCCTCCAAAGCTGCAAGTAGGTGTTCTATAACTGATTCAATCAATTTGATAGTGTTTATAGTGTGTTTGAAGAGAGGAGGTGATGTGTTGGGTGTAAGAAATCAAATGAAACCCTAAGCCCCTAGAAAAATCTTTTTTAAGGGTATTAAAAGACATATGGGTAAGTGGTGAAGATTTTTCTGCCCTTCCTTGATGAAACATAGCTCCATGCCCATGTGAAAGCTTTGAGCCAACAACACTTCATACCCTTGTCCATTTGTCAAACTGTCCTTGTGACTGTTTTATGCCCAAATACACCAAAGCAGAATGTCCATTATGGCATAAGTCTTATGATGTTTCGGTTGGCTTTTTGAGTATGTATTGAAATTGTAATCTCACCATACCTACAACATACATATTGCAGACATTGTGTTTTTAAAAGCCATGTCAGATACGGAGTCAGAGTATGAGCAGCAGTATGACAGTGATTCTACAGCAGAGGGTAATGTGCCATGAAGGTCTCGCAGAGGTGGCAAAGGTGGTAAGCCTCTCAGGGAAGAGCCTATTTCTTTGGTTCAATTGCAGGCTTGCCCGCTTGCATTGGATTGTTTTCCTCGTCAGTCATGCTATCACTATTGTGAGCTAATCTCGCAAATTCAGTTTCATCGTGAATTAGCTCGTTTGTTCATTCTACATTTACATGATGGCCATGTAAACCTCGCCGGGGTTGATTTCATTTTGTCACCAGAGATTATTGCAGAGGCCACTGGGATACCAAATGTTGGAGAGCAATGGAATAAACGTCAGCAGTTAGAGAAATCTTACTATCAGCCATATATTAAGCCCGCGTATATAAGACATTTGAGTGCAGTTTTTCCTTTCAGATTCCTGAGGGATGAGTATGCACCATTGATGAAACTCATCATACGATATTTCAGTTGCGAGGGCAGATTCTCACGTCTATATGCGTACCATGTTCGTTTGTTGATGCATTTCACAAGGGTATGTATGATGAACATTCCGTTTTTCATGTGTCGCAACATAGAGAGGATGGTACCTTTAGTACAAAGGAAGAGCCCAACACATCAACATAAGAGCATCTATCATTATGCATTGATTAAAATCATAGTGATGCATCAGTTAGCACAGCAGGGCATTACTTGGGAAGATTTCATCTCCCGTGATTACTTTGCAGCATTACAGCCACCTCCCGAGATAGTTCATGATGAGGGAGCACCTTCACACTAGCCAGGCATTCCCGAGATTGAGCATATAAGTGCTCCTCCATATGTGACATACCAGCGAGGCCACAGGGCCTTATTTGCATCTACACGACGAGTATTATCTCCACCTGGGGTGGAAGGGGTCTCGTTGACTTCATCAGCACAACGAGTATTATCTCCACATGGTATGGAAGGGGTCTCGCCTTCTTCTTCAGTACAGGTGCAGGTTCAGGATAGAGGAAAGGAGCCAATTTACGAGGAGGGCCATTCAGGTGGTCATGATATTGATGTTGCATTGAGTGATGTGGAAAAGACTGAAATTGATAGATTGAATGAGAAGTTTCTGAAGGTAGAGTGTCAGATCAAATACTTGGAGCAGCGCAATAAACAGTTAGAGGACGAGCACACACTTATAGAGCTGCAACGAATCCGTGAAGACCGTAGGTTGGCCCGTAAAAGACCGGGTGATTTGACACCTGTTGCGTGACAATTTGTGCTTGAGAAGGTCAACCGACACTTGGAGGGGTTGTTGGCGAAGGCCAATAGAGACAAAGACTTGCTTCGTCACATGAAGAATCATTACTGGGCCCGCATGCATGTTTGCAAAGCAAAAATGAAGATCCTTAGGAGGCGATTGAGCAAGGCACTAAAACGGCGGAAAAAGCCCGATCCACTCCAAATTTTGGCCGAGACTTCATTGGCGGAGCACACTACATGATAGAGGGTCATTACTCCGAATTTGGGCAAATTTGGAGAAATTTTTGTCATTTTTGAAAATTTTGTCCTAAAAACAGGTTTTTTGGCTCAACGCGCAGCGCGCTACCCATAAGATTGGGAGGTCCAAATCACAAATGGTTTGCATTTTTGGATTTGTCATGATGAAATATACCTGCTCAGCTATTGCCAAGGCATTTCATCAAGGTTTGGGTCCCCAAAGGGTCAAAAAACATGCAAAAAATGACCTCACTGCCCCTTGTTGGACACACAGGAAGCAGTCTTGGGAAAATGAACTTTTGGAGGGGAAAATGGACACCAAATGGGAAAATTCCACTTGGGTTGGAAAGTAGACATCCAGGGCTTTCCAACAAGCCAACTTGAGCTCAATTTGAATGCCGGGAAGTGCCTCAAAATCAGCCTGAAAGGTGCACTCCGCGTAGAGATCAGGGCGCTGTGCATTGAGGATTTTGGCCAATTTTTCACCTTCCAGCTCAGAATTTCGGCCAGTTTTGACTAGTTTCACCTCTTGATGTAATTTTTGGTTTTCCTTGATGTAAGTTGATGTATATGATGTAATTTTGGCACTATATTACCTATTCTAGACGATTCATTCATAAAATAGCAAAAAGTTAATGAATGAATCAGTTTCCTAGCATATAGGGGTTAGTTGTTTGACTACCTAGTTTTCAGTTCCATGTTTAGAATTTGTTGAAACCACTCTCAGAAGGAGGAGCTCGACCCCTAGAGGTTAGGGAATGAGGTTAGCTTGATCTATATATGTAAATTTTCATTCAATAGCACAGGTTGGACTCTTGGGGAAGAGGCTTTGAGACTTTATTGTACATTTTACTTCAGCATTTTGGCAAAGGAAAGACCAGGGTTTTGTAGCACTGTTTGGAATTCTTGTGGCTTTATGTCTTGATGGTGTGCTTCTTTCAGTACTTGTAAGTTTGTTATGTGTATCATTTTCCTTCTCTCATCTTCTGCAATTGAACAAATGAAGTGTCAAGGTAGAATTCATAATCTGTAATGCTTTGCCTTTAAGTTTGTTTAATATCCTATGTTTTCATCTGTTTAAGGAGAATCCTTGAGGTTTTATTGCTCTCCTTAGATCCTCACCCGTCTGATCTATTCACCTCATTGCTTTTAAGGCATCAAACAATTGCCTACCTTCCTCCAATTAGACCTCTACAGAAACTGTGTCTCATCCCCGCACCCAAAATTGCTTTTTCCCTTTGATTCAACAAAAACCCCAAAAAACTCACTTTTAAACTTCTACACTTAATACCTAGCCTAAGATTAGTTAGAATTTCAGTCATCTCGAGCCTCATTGATTATATTTTTCCGAGATTGACCCGGAGAGAGCCCTCTCCTGTCCTCGTAGGGCTAGCTACGAGGCTGAGCGTGGTTTGATGTTGCCTTGAGTTTTGCCTTCCTCAGCCTAGGGAAAATTCGAGCGCTAACAGAAGGCACCTAAAAATGGACTCAAACTTGGCACTACGATTCTACAATTTTCAGAGATTTTAATTAAAATTTTCATTGTGTAATTTTTCAGAGTTTCTAGTTTGACTTTTGTAAAAGTAAAAAGGTGAAAGTGGATGAATGTAAATGGTTAAAATGTAGATATAAATGGATATATGGGTAAATAGGTGTCTTATCCTCCATTTAATGCTTTGGATAAATACCTTGTGATAGTTAGATAAAAGTAGAGATGGTTGAGTAACCTACCTAGTATGTAGCAGTGATTAGATAGGTGCATGTATTTGACTTTCTTTGCTAGAAATTCAACCTCCTAGGGAGTATTTCGACTTAAGAGCCTATATGATTCCTTTTGTAATAATTTTCAAGGGTTGGATGCAGTGGAATTAAGCCTTGAATGCTAGTGTAATTGAAAGTTTGGCAAGAACTAAGAGACAAAGTTTGCAGCTATTATAGTGGGATTCCTGTGGTATGTGTTTTAGCAGTGTTTTTCCTTCTATGATCATAAGTTTGAATGTATTGTATGTTTCATTTTCATTTCCATGTTTCAAGTGTTTGTTTCCTAAAATAATAACCATAATTCATTCATGTAGTGCTCTGTTTTGGAGAAGCTTGCACATTATTGTTCATTTTTTTTCTGATATAAACGAATTCATGAGACCCATGCTCGTTTAGAAACCCTAACTATCTCCCATATATAAAATCACAACCCTAAAATGCTAAAGTATGTGCCTACCTTGCCCCATTACATCTCTGCAAATCTGATTCTCAAAGCCTAGACCTAGCTCCATAGACCTAAGCCATCATCCAACAAACAATCAAAATCAAATCGAACCCTGATCTAAACATATCTAACCTAAAACACTTTATATCTTAGTCATATTTTGACTATAATTTCATAGAGAGAGCCCTCTCTAGTTTGATAGGGCTAGCTACCAAACTAAAATCTTGGTCTATGGTTACCTCTTTCGATTCCTCTCAGCCTGGGACATTGTGAGGGATAAAACAAGCCACGGGAGAAAATATGTTATAATAATATTCTCCCTCTTTATGAGAGAAGCCTCGAGCTACGCAACTTTCTTTATATTTCTCAATTCCACCGTCAATTCAATGTTTATTTTGAATAGACATTTTGAAGTTTTCCCTTTCGACCTAGGTACAACATCCCCTACATAATTTTTCATAATTGATTCATATTATTTAGCCATAACATCCTTCCAAACTTTTTCTTTTACATATTCTTCAAATGAGGATGGTTTGGCTTGAATCATAGTACTCATAGAAGCAACATATCCCTGATACCTGCATGGTTGTTTCCTTTCACTGAATGATCTGTGAATGGGGACATTTCTTTCAGTATCCTATAAAGTATCTCGGAGCCAAAGTGGTCTCTTCTTTGAGGGAGGATCACTTGGAGGAAGATCTAACGGATCCATAGGCTCTATGGGATCATCAATCATATCAGACTCAGGCATGGACAGACCATCCAGAATATCCCAATCATCATTCTCTTCCTTTGGAGGAGGAGGTGGAGGAAGATATCTTGCTTTTCCAAGAGCTGCATCTTCACCAAATGTTATGTCCCTACTAATCTCGGCCTTCCTTTGACCAGGAATATAAATTCTATATGATTTGTAATTTTCATAATAACCCACAAACGTACCTTTTCTACTAGTAGCTTCCAATTTGTTCCTATTGTCTTTCAACACATAAAAATATATGGGGAATCCAAATACACGAAGATGGCTCATGTCAGGCTTGATACCTATGAATATTCTTGAGGAGTCTTTTTTTATAATGCTTGATGAGGCACCTTGTTTTGAACATATACAACAGTAGATGTCACTTCAACCCAAAGGAACTTTGGCACCTTTTGATCATGAATCATAGCATGGGAAAATTCTAATATATACCTATTCTTCCTTTCCACTAGACCATTATGTTTAGGAGTTTATGTCACAATTGTTTCCTTCTTGATTCCATCTTTCTTGAAAAATGTTATGAATTCTTTTGACATGTATTCGCCTCCATTGTCTGACCTGAAGACTTTGATTCTCTTTCTTGATTGATTTTCGATCAAAGCTTTGAATTCCTTGAATGTTTCAAAGGATTCATCCTTCTGTTTAAGATAGTATATCCATGTATTTCTTGAGAAGTTGTCAATAAAGGTGATGTAGTAGAGATGACCTCCAACAGAATGTACAGGCATCAGATTGTATATATCAGAATGAATGAGATGGATGATGTCATTTGTATTTTTCTTACTAGAGGGAAATGGTCCCCTTGTTTTCTTTCCACTTCACAACCTGGGAAACTCCATCATGATGAGCTTGAAGATCGGAAATACCAGAGACCAATTTCTTCAATTTTGGAAGAGCATCATAGTGAAGATGAGCTAGTTTGTTGTGCCGTAATGCACTAAAATGATTGGTATTATGAACCAATGCTAGAAGAGGTCTTCCAGTGATTCTATAGAGTCATTCAAATATCAATCCTAATGTGAATGCATCTTTCATAGGTGAATCAACGAGCCAAGTCAACTTTACCTTTGATGAAGGCAACTTTCATCCCTTTATCTTCCAATGCAAATATAGACACCAAATTATTCATTAAACCTAGTACATACATAACATCATGTAGCAAAACAAATTCTCTAGAATACAACTCAAATTTGATGGACCCAAAGCTTTTCATGGGATGAGTGGAGTTGTCTTCAAGAATGACCTTTAGCTTAGTCTCCCTCTCTACGATATTAGAGAGGACTTCCTTGTAACCAAAGAAATGATGAGTGGCCCCACTATCAACCAACCAACTATCCCACGAATCTGGTGGAGAAGAACTATTAAGAGCATAAATAAGAATGTATTCAGATTTATTTACAACTTTACTTTCATACCTGGGAGCCTTTGAATTCTTTTGAGAAGGACGATGTTCTTCACGGTCACTTGAGGAGTCTTTTTTTTTTTGAATCTTATATCATAGTTCTTCCTTTGATAGTGTTTTCTTCTTTTGTCATTATAGTTGCTTCTAGTGTTGTAGTGATGTCTTTTATTCTTTTTGGGACAAAGACGAGAAAAATGACCTTTCTTATGGAAATAGAAGCATTCAACTTGAGATAATGATTTTGGATTTCTCCCTTTTGGGTTTTGAGAAGGAGGCTTCCGTGATGGACCTCCTTTTGTCTTCTTTTTTATGTCATGAGTGATATATGCATTGGGCTCTCCCTCTTCATGCTTTTGAATCCTTCCTCTTGCTATCATCCTAGATTCTTCTTATGTGAGCTTCTCAACAATTTCATCAAATGTAGGAAGGACATTGTTGTTGCTGATTGTAGTAAGGAAGGTTTCGAAATGAGAGGGAGACCTTTAAGAGTCACAACTACTAGCTCCCTGCCTGACACATTTTCTCCAACTCTCCGCAATTGATCTCTAAGGTGGGAGATCCGAATAATGTAGGATTGAACGGTTTCTCCTTTTTTCATATTAGTTTCCTTGAATTGATCTTTCAAGGAGATGATCTCATTCAAATTGTTAATTTAATACATGTTGGCTATCTTATCATACATATCTTTATATTTTCTTAAATTCGCAACATATGCAAGCAAATGATCTTGTAAAACATCAACTAGAATTTTCTTTACTTTGGACTAACCTTTCTTTTACCTATTCTTAAGAGAAGAAAAATCATTTTCTAGAGGGTTGGGCATCCTTCCTTGAATGTATTCTAGCACATCATTGTTGTCAGCTATGATTTCCAATTTGACTTTCCATGCAGCAAAGTTTGATGCATCGCCGAACTTTTCATGCTCCTTGAAGGTAGAAGATGACATCTTGACCTTGACCTGGAAATTCATTATTTAAAAGAGAAGGCTTCGATGCTTATCTTCTTTTAGGATTGTCCTTCACCCCATCTCCGATACCACGTTAAATTTTCTGATTGTTCTATGTTGTATCAGTTACTTTATCCCAATATATCTTTTCATTAACAATGCATCCAATTATTAGCAATTTAATTAATCATAAATGTAACTAAAGAAAGAATAATATATGTAGTGACAAAGAAGACAACAACACAACCGTAAGAGACAACAGATTGGTCCAAGACCAGGGAAAAAACCCATTAGGGGGAAACCATTTCAAATCTTATTCTTCAGTAGATCATCATAAAAAGATTTCTGCAGAGAGTACAATGAGCCCAATACATGTAATTGCAGTGGATAATAAAAAATCAGATCTACAGATCTATGTAACAACAGATAGAAATCCATATCTACTAGATCAATGAAGTTAACTAAAGCCAATATGTCAAACCCTAGATCGGAACTGGGTTGCCCTCATCAACACTGTCTGTGAGTGAATGAAACCCTTGGGTCGCTCTCTCGAATACTGTATGCGAGCGACTTTGACTACAAAGTCGCTCTTAGGAGGCCTTCATGCATGCGAATGTGGCATGATACCGTTGAAAACTAGAGATTCTCCCTTGCTATAGCTGTCCGAGCAACCGAGATGTCCTGGTCACTCCCAGGATTACTCTGTGTGAGTGGCTGGGGATTGGAACCTTCTGATCTACCTTTGAACCCAAAGTCACTCTCACTAAATTGTCTCCAGGCGACCAGAGAGATAGAGTTGCTCCATTTTCTATTATGTGCTTGTGACTAGGGACAAAAAATGTCCTGATCTGTGCCAGCGACCAAGATCCAGAAAACACAAACTCATAGCGAACCTTTCGCCTGTAATTTCAGACGCTTTGTGAACTCTTTCCAATGTACCTGTGCAAGCCAAGAAAAAAAAGAAGAATAGAAAGAAGATGATGTGAATAAATAAACTTAAGGTCACTTCCTTTTATAGGATTTCCTGAGGGTTAGCTTGGGGTTAAGATTGACCCAAGTAGTTACCCATGTGGTTAGGGCTGACCCATTCCATAATGTATGTATGAATAAAATATTTCAAACTTAACTTCCATTTAACCAAATTAGGTGATATTTAGTTCAATTTTGGTCCTCTCAAAAAGAGGAATCTAATGCAAGAATCAAATTAGTCATCTGAGTTGTCCAATGTTAAATTTGACCCTAGTTTAAAAAATTAACACAAAATTTAAGATGGATGGTTTGAATAATGACATGGAAGCTAACATAGATGGTATAAAAAGGGACTTGGGAGTTTTGAGTGATGGTTTAAAAGAATACATGGAAGCAATTATGAATGTAATTATAGAGGGGTTGAAAGAAGGTTTGGAAATTTTGTTAGAAGAAATGCGTCCCAATGGTGAGAATGTAATCCATGAAAATCATGATGAAGACAAAAGGAATATCAATTATGATTTTAGAGACTCCAATGTGGTGAGAACAACCACATTCCAATGATAGATATGAGGAAGTTTGATGGCAAGGATCCAGTAACTTGGATACTACAGATGGAGCAATATTTTGATCTACATGATGTGAAACCCTCACAAAAGGTACATATTTCATCTTTATATTTAGAACCCAATCAGTTTGTATGGTATAGATGGTGTTGTTCTTGTAAACCACTTATCACCTGGTCAATTTTTACAGAGGAAATGATAGCACATTATGAAGATACAAAGAGAAACACATTCTTTAGCCAATTGATAAATCTCAAACAAAAGGGTTCAATGGTGGAGCACATTGAAGACTTCCAAAAATTGAATATTAGGGTAACCGATATTCAAGGTAAACACAAATCATGATAGTATAAAATACTTTTTGGAACAAAGATTATCTTTAGAAGAGAAACAAAAATTGGTGACAAAGTTGTTGGGTTATGACTTTGAAATAATCTACAAAAAAGGGAAGCAAAATTTTGCTGCAGATGCACTCTTAAGAAAGGATGAGGATGAGGATGTGGAAGCATTTCTTTGTACCATTTATATTATCCAACCTAAGTGGATAACCGAAGTAAGTGATGAATGGAAGAGTGATGAAGAGGTGTGGTCACTCATTCAAAATTTGCAGCAAGATCCAATTACATCTGCTACATTTAGCTAGAAAAACGATTCATTATGGTAAAATATTGCTTATATATTTGTAAGAATTACCAACTCAAACAAAAGATTATTTTGGAATTGCACACCTCTCCCTTAGCATGGCACTCAGGATTTTTAAAAACTTACCATAGGGTCAAGAAGGATTTTTTTTAGGATGGTATTAAATATGATATTCATACATTTGTGGCAGAATGTCTGGTTTGACAACAAAATAAAGTTGATATAGTTAAGACCCCGGGTTTCCTACAACCTTTATCCATTCCAAGTCAATGTTAGGAGGAGGTATCAATGGATTTTATCACAGATTTACTCAAGTCTGAAGGAAAGAGTGTCATCATGGTGGTAGTTGATAGAATTACCAAGTATGCACACTTTTGTGCAATATTTAATCCTTTTAAAGCCATCACAATTGCTATTTCATTTCTGCAAACAATTCAAAAGCTTCATGGAAATCCAAAGGTTATAGTAAGTGACAGAGATCCCATTTTCACTGGCAATTTTTAGACGGAATTATTTTCTTGTGTTGGTACTCAATTAGCTCATAGCTCATCTTATCATCCTCAATCTGATGGGAAAACTGAGATAGTGAACACATGTTTGGAAGGATATATTCGTTACCTTGTATCTAACAAACAAACACAATGGGTCAAGTTGTTACCTCTAGCTGAATGGTGGTATAACACTTCCTTCCATACTGCAACAATAATGACCCCATTTATGGCACTTTATGGATATCATTCACCATCCATCACATCATATTTAAGAGAAAATTTTAAGGTTCAAGCAATGGAAGATCACATCGAGCATAAACAACAAGTTATACAACTCTTAAAGGATAACCTGACTCTGGCACAAAATTGAATGAAACAACAGGAAAATCAACATCGCAGTGAAATAAGTTTTGATGTAGGTGACTAGGTATTTTTACGGCTACAACCATACAAAAAATGTCTCTCAAGCAAGTTAAGAAAGATAATAAATTACCACCCAAGTACTTCAGTCCTTACAAGGTGTTTCAAAATATTGGTACTATGGCATACAAATTGGAGTTGCCTGCATCTTCCTGAGTAAAGAAGGTTAAAGGTGACAAGCTTCCAGTTCAAACAATGTTTCTGGAACTTGACGAAGAAGGAAAAATAATATTTCATCTTGAAGCAATCATGGAAACAAGAACCCGGTAGCTACGAAATTGATCAATTTTAGAGTATCCCATTAAGTGGAAGAACTTACCCGCTGAAGATTCCACATGGGAGGATGAGAATTTATACAGAAGCATCCATAACTACTCAAGCGTTTTGGAAAACACCTTTTCGAAGGAGAGGGGCATGTTAGGTCCCTATAATACTAGTGTATCCCCATTATTGTTATTGTTGTGCCCATGTAGCCCCCAGATTGTTACTGTTGTGCCCCATAGAAGCACACTATTTTTGTGGCTGTACCTGTACATTATTATTTTTATATAAGCTCTCATTTTATTGTGACCACTTAGAGCCCTATATATACAAAGGAGTATTGTCATTTGTATCATCCAAGAATTGTTCATTTATGTAATGTAAAAGAGGTTTCCCCCTCGAAGAGGATAATTTTTAAGTCGTTGATCTATCTATTTGTGAGTTGGTTGCATAACATCAAAGAAATAGTTTATTGTTTACTTTTTTTACAGGATTTTTCCTAGCTAGCCGTGGCTTCCACACTAGCTTTCATGGTTATGATCACATATACAAAAATAAGCATAAAAGGGTGAATTTTTTTACATATTCCACCAACTCAGAAGAGGTCCAAAATTTCTTTGACATGTTGGTTATTATCGACATTTTATTGAATATTGTTCATGAACAACTCATCCTCTTTTTTGCATACGATTAAAAAATTCTAAATTTGTGTGGATAGATAGTTTTCAACATGTTTTCAAAGAAATGAAATAAAAAGTATCTAGGGATCCTATCTTGAGAGGTCCCAACTGGTCCCTCCCTTTTCACATATCTAAACACACATTAAGTACTTCCATTGGAGTTGTCTTGGGAAAACAAGAAGGAAATCATCCATACCCAATTTATATTATTTGTGAAAATCTCTCTTCTATAAAATTAAACGACACTCTACATAAAATGAGTTTCTTGCTATAATTCATGCTATTAATAAATTTCAACACTATATAATTGGATACCCCATAATATTACATAATAACCATGCTTTCATTAAATATCTAATGAACAAATCAATCAATAATGGAAAGGTAATTAAATGGTTGTTGTTATTGCAAGAATTTAGCATTACCATCTTAAATAAACTAAGAAAATATAGTGTAGTGGAATATTTTATTTTGAGGCTTAGAAAAAATGAGAATGAGCCACCTATTGAAGATTAATTTATTGATGAACATATTTTTGAAATATTTACTAACTATGGTTTGTAGTTATTGTTAATTACTTGGCTATAGGAAAAATCCCACCTCACCTATCTCCAAAATATACACAAAATATCATCAAGAAAGGCCAGATATTTTCATGGATTGATGAATACCTCTTCTATATAGGTCCAAATCTCATTATCTAGGGATTTGTGTGAGAGGATGACATCCATGACATAGTAAGGGCTTGCCATGATGGCCCATGAGGGGGTCTCTTTGTAGATAAGAGGTCCATCAAGGATATTATTGGCCCACAATATTTTGAGATTCCAAGCAGTATGTAAGGAGATATTACAGTTTCTAATGCATGTGAAGTGTAGTGAAATTAGATGAGATGATGATACAACCATAACTAGTAATATTAACCTTCCAAAATGGGTTTTTAACTTTTTTGAACCTTTAAATACCTCTTCTAAATATAAATCCTATATCCTAGTTTGCACAATCTACGTCACAAAGTGGATGGAAGCAAAGGTGCTTCCATATGCAACATAACAAGCTGTAACAAATTTTCTCCAAGAGGAAATCTTTATCAGATTCGAGATACCATGGGAGATCGTCATTGATAAAGGAAAAAAATTAATTCAAGGCTAATTGAGAACCTTACTGACACATAAAATATCAAAAACAAAGTAACAATGGCATGTAATTTGTAGGCTAATGGACAGGTAGAAGGCACAAACAAGATCATTGAGGAAATTATAACAAAAATTATCTGATTATACCTCAAGGACTAGGAAAACTGACTTCCTAAAGCACTATGGATCTATCAGATAACATGGAAGGCTAGATATGGTCAGAGAATATACGTGTTGGTTTATGGGAAGAGAGTTATTTTTCCAATAGAGATAGAAATAAAGACCCTAAGGATAGTAGTATAACTTGGTATGCACCTATCTGAAGCACAAGAACATAGATTGCTCTAGATTAGTGAATTGGATAAACGTCATAAAGACAAATTACATTAGACAAAATGGATCTAGCATCAGATAGTTCAGTGGCATGAACATTTCATAAAGAAGAAGAATTCAAAGCTAGATACTAGGCCCTACTATTTGATTCAAAGTTAAACGATTTCATAGGAAAAAGGAAAATTTCACATCAGCTAGCTTGGACCCAATGAAATTGAGATTACATGTGATAGTGGTGACATCAAGCTTCATACAATTGATGAGGAAAGAAATCCATTGATGGTGAATGGAAATCAGCTTTGGTTATATCATAGACCTATGTAAAAAGAATCCTTCTTAAGGAAGATTAATGAAACATGACCTGACAATGATATGGATATTTTTCATAACCGAGGAATCCATGGTAGATGATCCATTCCTACATTCTATTCATAAAAGAAAAAATAAAAAGAAATATATATGATAATGTAAACTTATGAAAGCCCCTAAAAAGGCACACTCAAGTGCATGGCACAAGAAAAATAGCCTATGTGGCACATGATATGTTAAAAGAATAAAGAAAAAAATGTTAAAAAAAATAATATAGAAAAATAATTAAATAAAGTAAATAATTCATGAGTAGAATAGAGCTTCACGGTTTTTTGATGGTTATGTTAGGATCCTCCTAGTTATGTGATTTGCAAGTTCCTTGTGTTTTCCTAAGCTTCCAATAAATGCTTCTCTAAAATTGCTTAAGGAGTAGAGAAGGGTGTGACCTTATTGTGGCAACACATTGCTGCAACACCATCCATGCGATAGAACCGACATCATTTTTGCAACATGTTTGATACAAAATGATTGCTACAATAACTTGTGAACAAGTCAAAAATCCATGCCCATGTGTTGTAGCAGCTGCAACCACCCTAATTTTTTTTTCTTAGCTTCATTTTGGAGCCTCCCTACCAACCATCGTCAGCAACATGTCTTGCCTTGTCAAGTACACAAGCTTCAATGATTTTCTAGCAGATTGCCAACCTGTGCATCATGGCTTGTTTAAAAACCCTCACAGACTGTTTCTCTGAACTTGGTCTAGCTACAGGCTAAAAAGCTCCCTTGAGAAATTGCAAAATTCTGGAGGGGAACCAACCTTCCCTCCAAAGATTGCGCAATTTTGTCTGGCAGCTTGCTAGGCTCTAAAATTGCGCAAATCTTCCTGTCAAGCTTACTTGAGAAAATTGCGCAATTCCTGCCAGCAGGGCTGCTCAGCCCAAAAATTGCGCAATTCCGGGAAACAATCAGCTGCTTAGCCTAGAAATTGTGCAAGCCTTCTAGGCAACTAGCCCAACTCCCTCCCAGAAATGCACATTTTTTCCCCTCAGTTGAGCAGGTTGTTGCATGTGCCATTGAGTTGACCAGTTCCACTCAGGACCGAGAAAACTTGACTTGCATGCATGGGCTACTTTTTCCTAGAATAGCAAAAGCAACATGGAAAAAGAATCCCTAGATTTTAGGGAGCTATTTTTAGCAGCTGGAGGTTACATGCAAAGTTTGTTTTAAAATCTTTCCTCCAAGTGTTTCTTTTTCCTAGATTTGTGGCATGCGCATCATGAGCCTCAAACTTCTTTATTCGACACTTCAGATCACTTATTCACATCAATATTGGAGCTATGACATCCCACAACATATCCAGGAGTCTTCGACATGTCCAACTCAGCTATTCACAGGTAAGTCGTCTTAACTTGTCTTTTGTAGAATTTCTATTGCTTTTTGTGTTTTAGCTTGTGTGAGTGTTGTTTGCTTGATTTCTATGAATGCTTGCTGTCATTTACATGCATACTAGCTTGTACTAGCACCATTTTAGTTTTCTTTAGCATCTCACTATTGTCACATGCATGAAACTGTTTTGCACGAACGGTAACGGATTCGGTGACTTGCTTCACCCACATGCATGTTGTTCCATTTTCTAAATCTTTCATTCAATATTTACATGCATGATCATTCACTCCTTTTTACACTCAGTATCACCATGAAATCACATTCACATTTGCTTTCAGTTGCACGTCAACGGGTCTGGGTAGCCTTGGCCTGAACTCTACCTTACCAAGACAACATTGCGCAATCCTGAGAGGGAAGGCTTTGTCTTCCTCTTAGGAAATTAAAATTTCTACCAAGTGAATTTCATCCAGTCTTGCATTGCATAAATCTGAGGGATAGTGACTATTGGCCCAGAAAATTGGGCAATGCAGTCATTGGGCCTGCAACCACGGCTAGCTGAAATTGTGCATTGCACAGTTCCAGCAGCCAGTAGGCCAGCCTAGATTGCACATTGCACAAATCCAGCAGCCAACCGGATTCCCTAGACAACCCAAACTTTCTTTTGCATAGTTCTGGTAGCTAGTCTCCCAGCCTCCCACGAAAAATTGGGCAATCATTGCTAGTCAATGCCCCAGGTATGTTGCATATTGCTCCTCAATTTTCTTTGCTTTTAGCTAACAGATTTATTTCCATGCATGTCGCTTTGTCTCCAGATCTAGCAGGTGTTCATCAGCCTCTTAACAGTTCAAGATCAATGGCCTCAAAGAGAGCAGGATCAAAGCAAACTGATAGAAGTGCAACTGGGGCAGCAGTTGAGCGAGTGTCTACAAGTTTTCCAATCTATGAAGATACCAAGATGATTGTAGGCAAGGACATCAAACTGAAATGGCAAGAGGTCAATGATGAATTTGCAGGCACATTTTTGGAAGACCTCGAAGACCGCCAAGTCAATGTGAACATCCACAAGTTCGGCTTGTACCGGATTGCATGTAGGTATCCCGTGCTCCCATGCATAGACATGATACATTGGATCGTCTCGTACACTGATCTTGAGATGATGACATTAAGCAGTGTCAATGGGATAGAGATTTCTACCTTCAGGGCACAGGATTATGATGAGATGTATCAGATGTTGAAACCCATGATCACCATGGAGACACCCTTCAACATACCCAGCAGCAATGCCAACTCCAGAGATATCTTGAAGAACTGGGTGAAGGAGCTGGCTAAATTTAGGATGACACTCAACCAAGTCTACAAGATGAATATATTGTAGAAGGTGTATCAATACTTGGTCATCTTCACATGTCGTCCACAGTTTGCCTTGGACAAGCTCGTGATGCAAGAAGTATCATATCACATCTTGGCAGGATTGGAAGCTAGGCTGCATCAGAAGAAGAAGGCACCTTGGCCCGATCTTTCATTACGGATCAGGTTATATGAGATACAAAGTTTCAAGCATGCAGATTTCAAAGTAGAGCAGATGAATAAATATCCATTCGACCTCCGAAGTTACAATCCATATGACCCACATTGTCTTGTGAAAGATCACTACATGAGAGTACAGTTTAACTGGATCCATGGGGCATGTCATCGGGCAGAGGAATACCCATGGAGATATTTTTACAACTCCTCCAGAACCAATGAGCCAGTCGGCCTCAATGTGGAATGGATAGTGAAGCAACGTGAAGCAACATCTTGGAGAGCACCAGAAGCCGTAGCAGTAGCAAAGGTAAACATACCAGTGCGTGACAAGGGAAAGAGGAAGATTGTCGATAACATGGAGGAAGATCAAAGCTGCAAGTTTCGAGCAGACCCACTTGTGTAGAAAGTAGCTTTGGCCATAGAGGCAAAGAGGTAATGGCGCAACATGAGAAACGTGCAAAGGCAGAGAGAGAAACAAAAAATGGAGGAAATAGAGAAGGAGTTGCATGAGTTGAAGGAGAAACTCCGGAAGGAACAAGAGCGCAAACAAGAGAAGGAAGCACAAAACGAACAAGTACAGCAGGGGGTGCAACTTATGCAGATAGATGAAACTGCGCTCGTACAGATAGTAGACTCATCAGAACAACTAGCATCGGGCGGACAGGGTGAACCATTGAAGGAGTAGGACTTCACTTAGGAGATAGAGAAATCACTTGAACAGATGGATACTGATATGGAGAAACAAGAGTTAGAGCAAGACATCGACCTCATGCCTCACCACCAAGAGGTCGACCCACTAGCTTCACTACATCCAGAAGAGGAGAAAGTCCCAAGTGACCAAGGAGACACTAAAATCCTTGGAGACAATCCAGAGGAGGAGATACACAACATCTCATTCGATGAGTCTTAACATAGAGTTGTGTAATCTCACAGAGTGTCAACTTCAGATGATCATAATTCTCCTCTACAGTTTGAGGAATGAGTGATCGTGTTTGACATGCGCAAACATCCAACAACATTGGCCAATGCTACCCGAGCATATACCGAAGCCACTAGCTCGAGTGTTCACTTCCTGATAGCTGACAATGAGCAAATGGCTAAGGAGCTATAGACGACCAAGCAGGAAGGAGAATTGGTTACAACATCTGCTTGAGCAGAATTGAAGAAGGAAATATTGGATGAAGTATTGTCTCTTGACACAGTCATGTGGGCATTGTATTCCAAGATTGGTATCTTGCATAAGGCAGTTGTCCATCTCAATGAGTGGCAGCATCGATGTGCTAGGAGAGCACGTATCTTGTCGAACGTGCATGCTACTGTTGATTACATGCAAACATGGATGATGATATACAAGGGAGCCCCATTACACTTGCCTAAGATGGTGAAGCCTAGAGCGGTCGAGCTAGAGTCGCATCTGGAGTCAAATCTGGAACTATGAAGAGCTCCCACAACTCATCACTATTCTATAGGCCTCCCATGCATGTGTATTCAAGAGTATGGATGTTGTTTTGCATGCACATACGATCCCATCTTTTGGGACACTCACCTAGGCGAAGAAAAGGCACAGGTCCGACTAGAGCTTGACTCGTACTTTAATGAGTTGATGTGCATAGCCACTAGCCTAGACTTGTCAATCAGTGTAGACATCATGCACAAGTACGTTGTTGGTCCAGCTGCACTCAAGACAATGATGCGCATGCTATTAGATGAGTTGGATAGAGGATCCCGAGAAGTGTACCTGGATGCTATGGAGGTAAGTCTAGTTCATTTCCAGAAAGATGTCACCTTAGAGTACAAGGACGCCATCACAGACTACCGAGATTGTAATTAGTTTGGTACTGTCGGCCACTGTGAGGATGTTGAAGAGCTTGTCTTCCAATAGTTTTCCAAGTCGTAGTGATGTCTTGCATGGCTTACTCAAGCCTTTTTGTCTCACATGGGTACATGTGCATTGTAATGTAACATCTTTTCAAGTGTAAGTTCAAGTGTCTATAGTCAGATGTAACAGTGATAGAGTACATGAATAGTCATGAGGGTAGATGAACTATCACAAAGGGGAATGTCAAGGGCCACCCCATCCTTTGCTATAAATAGTTCCTCATAACTCATTGTATAAGCTTTTGGTCAGCCAATCTTCCGATAAGAGTATCTTTGGAGTAGGTAGTTGTGGCTATAATGTTCTGTTGTTGGAACTAGTGGTTGGAAATGGATGTATTGTATGAATGGAACTTACTCTTCTTAATATAACAGAGCCAACATGTTTCATGCACATGTTGTATTGTATTTCAGCTATCTTGAGTACTCTAAATGATATATGTATATGTTTGCTTATGCATGCATGTGTAGATATTTTTGTATATGTGTGTATAAATCTTTCTCAAATGTGCTGTTGGTTTAACCATAACTTTGGATTGCTAGCTTACTTTCCTTCCATGTTGTGATGCATCTTTGCTCATGTGTTCCCTTCTTAAATTTGTGCTATCATAGGTTTCAAAGGGGCACACTCACCTCACCCTCCATGTGTTAGAACCGATCATGCACCTTCCTTGACCTACAGCATATGTCACACCCTTGCTACCAACATGGACATATTACTTGCCTCTATGCAAAACCGCAGTCAAGGCATTACCATACGACCCACTGCTAGGATTCCTACACAAACAATCTGAGGTCTAATTGGGACTTCTTACTGAGCAGATCCCTTGACATGTTGGCGGGTCCAACACCATCAAAATTTCTGGCTCTAGAATGAGGGCCAGATGATAAGTTGTGCCCTCTCATCCTATTTTGAACCTTTGCATATCTATCATGGAGTCTTCCACTCTCAACCCTCCACGATGTTTTTCACATGCCGAATCTATCACCATATTGATGAAGTTTTTTGATCTCTTGTTTACATACATGTATGATGGTGAAGGTGAAGTGGCCTGGCTTGAGTTCTTACATGAATTCCTTGCCATGCTTCATGAGGAAGATGGATGTTCTGACAAATAGGCTAGTCTACAACTTGCATACACACTTCGCGAATCCCCACATCAGTGGCTGTGTAGCCTACCGGCTGACAGCATGCACTCACTTGAGCACTTCTGTGATCTCATTGAAGATAATTTCTATCATTTTGATCCAGACCATCTTGACCACAAAATGTTACAACAACAGAAGGCTCCACATGAATCACCTATGGACTTTTGGCAGCGCTTCCGTGATTTTCAGTTTCAAGCTCCGAGGAGCTAGATTAAATTTCCTTATCTTTGGGATATGTTTGAGTACTGTCTTAACGAACCAGTCCATCCCAAGAAGAAGTTTGAGCCCAAGCCTCGCTCAACATAGTTTAGTGATGGAGCTGCAAAATCACAGATGAATATGGACACTATCACAAGTGACTATCTGTCATCCCCTCATCAAATAGCTCTGCCACTGCAGAGTGATGTGGGAGTTCATGATCACACATCTGTTCAGCTTTCACATCCTCCCAATATCATTTCACTTAATTTTAATGCAGATTTGGTTGTGAGTCCATCGACTCATCATATGCATTTTGTACCACAACCTCCATCTTCGTACACGGATGATCCTCTGGATGATACTGCCTTGTGTTCTTCCATTCCAGACTCTACGCCATCGATGGAGTTGGTGTTGCACAACCAACATGTGTTGTCATTCATGAAGAGTATGATTGGGAGCTTGAGCATCAACACTCGGTGAAAGATGACTCCATTCTGTCCGAGCCCCCTCCGTTATTTCATGATGTCTTTGGTGAACCTGCCATCCATGATTTCACATGTGTATCTTCATCTATAGATGCACCCATTGTTGATCACCCGCAGGACACACTAGATGTCAGTCCATCATCTGACAATGGAGAGGATAAATTATTCATTGAAAATCCACTTGACCTTTCATCTCCTTTTACCAGAAACACAGAGGATGAATTTGTTCACTTCTCATCTACCCCTCTGTTTGATTCATCAGATCATGAGGATGTTGATGAAATCGCTGATTTTTCTAATCGTAGTTGTAGTGATCCATTTACTCCTATATTCAATCTCGATGATGATTCTATCGAAGTTGATTTTTTGAAGCCACCTATTTATGACGATCTATCTGACGATGAAGTCAAAGCACCCCATATTGTCGAGGCACTTTAGCCCAAGCTGATGGTTATGTTAGGCCCTCATTGTCTTGAGGATGGTTTTGCTTCTGATCATGAAATCGTTCAATCAACCAAGGCTCCTCATCACTCATCTGTATGAATTGAAGATCAACCTCACACATAGATCATGCTTCCTCCACTCAAACTGCATGATCCCATCGCTCATGCATTGGAGGAATCTTACATTGCAAGCACATGTGCATGACGCAAGTTGTCTTTGTTTCTTTCGTTTGCTTTCATGTCAGAGTCAAGAATATGCATATGCTTTAAAGCTACACACAATGTTGCACGACATCGTGACAAGTCCATGGACCACATGTCATGTACTTGCACTCATGTCCTGTGGACACTTTTAAACATGAAGTGTGTTTGTCTTCATTGTTATATCTTTCTTGTTTGTTGGTTCACACAACCGGGTTGCTCGCAAACCAAGCCTTCACCAACATGGGTCAACCAATGTGCCGGTGGTTGCATTGGAAATATCACTTCACATGATCAGGCCCATGCACCGTTAGCTTAGGAGTAGGAGTAGTGTTTATTTTCAATTTGTTTGCTTGCATGTCTGTTTTCTTACTTACTTTGCATGTTTGTTTTGCTTACTCACTTTGATTTCGCATTTACTTTTGCTTCTGCTTTTCTTTGTTGTTTGTTTTTTTTCATAGGTTAGTTCGGCATGAAACCGTGCGCGAATCTTTAAACAAGCTAGGTAAAGTGCAAGAGGACTTGTGTAGCTATCACTACTTGGTTATCTATCATCCTACCTCTGTGTGAAGAACTTGTTACTTTTGGTCCATCATATGTCGATGGAAAATATGTGTTGTTCGAAGTGAACCTTGGTGAAAACACAATGCTTTCACACTAACTAGTGTCACCTACTCTAGTCGGTTGTGTTTGGGTCAAATATTGTCAGCTCATTCAAGTAGAGTAAGGTGAGGGGGAAAACCTTAACAAGCACGTCAGAGGTATATAATAAACTACTTCTATGAAGGAACAACCTCTTCTGATCTCAATAAGTTGGGATCCCTCTTCCACCTCTGAAATGAATAAGTGTGTTGATGGTGCTGGACCCGCCAACATGTCAAGGGGATATCCTCGGTAAGAATTCCCAGCAATGGGTCGTAAGGTAATGCCTTGACTGTGATGCCGCACAGAGGAAAGTAAGACAAGTCTTTCAATAGCAAGGGTGTGACTAATGTAGTGAGTCAAAGAAGGTGCATGAGAGGTTCTAACACATAAAGGGGAGATGAGGGTGAAGGTGAGTTCCAGGTTGAAAGGGATCAATCCCAACTCGGCTAGGAACACACAACACAAAAGGACATGAACAACTTCCGGCGGAGGAGTCCACTCGGATGCGATAGTCACAACATACAAGGTAATATAGCACGTATAACACTTACGGATCAGTCCGAGATGAGTGCAACAGTTGCTACAACAAGGTTCATGTGAAAGATATGTCTGGTGTTTGATAGAGCAGTCGATGCGAACAAGACATCATTAACAACATATACAACACATTAACAACAAGATTCATATAATTGCATACAAATCAGTTCATACACAAATACATAAGTTAAACAACATATATCATTAAAGCAATAGGAGAAATCCAACTACAATAACAACGTATGCATGAAAATGTGTTGGCTCTTATTATATGAAGAAGTGTGAATCACAATCATACAATACATCCATGTAAACCCGCTAGCCCCAACAGTGGAACTTTACAGCCACATCCTCCTGGTCCTCCAAAGATATGAACTAGCTCTGTGTAGTGGAGAAGCCAAGGTTTGTTACAATATTGTCCAAGCTTTATCCAAGATAGTCTTATCAAAAGCTTGGCTGACCAAAAGCCTACACAATGAGTTATGAGGGACTATTTATAGCAAAGGGTGGGGTGACCCTTGACATTCCCCTTTGTGACAGTTCAACTACACTCATGACTCTTCACCTACTCTATGACTGTTACATCCAACCATTGACACATGACTTACACTTGACATGACTCAACATTACAATGTACATGTACTGATGTGAGACAACATGGCTTGAGCAAGCCTTGAAGGACATAATTGACACTTGGTCTGTTGTGATGAGACCAACTCTTTCACATGCTTGTGATGGTGAAGGTGGTGAGCTGATGCCAAGCTTGATCATCCATGATAGTGTTGTTAAGGGATAAATTCCCCTAGGGTCTTGGGTTGATACCCTAGCAGATCGGAGGTTATCTATAAAGAAAAAAACACATTCCACACAACCATGATGCTAATATAAACAAACTCTATGATGAGAGGTGCACCTGGGGGTCCTTCGTTTGGGAAGATCCAGCCAGGGTCCAAACCCTCTTGGAGTCTCTTTTAGTCCTTCAACTTGAAAAACAATCAATTCAAGAGAGCACAACAGTATATGGACTAAACATCATAAAGAAATCATCTTCATAGCATATTGAAAGGTAGTTAGTTATACAATTAAAACAACCATTCATATGTGAATCATAACATTGATATCATAAACATGAAGAAGATTTATATTAGGAGCAAGACAAGTGTTTCTTTTATTATAGATAACTAAAGTACAGAAACGAATGATTTCACCTGAGTCGTCCTTTCACAGGCTCTAAGTAGAATTGTCCTCCGGATTTGTCCAGTCTCAAGTCTTCAACAAACTCCTTCCATGACTTACTCCAAGATATCTCAAGTAGTAGAAAGACATCATAACACAAGGAAACAAGGGTTTCTTGTAATGAGTGAAGTGCAAGAAGCACAAGGATCTTCAGACCTGGTCAGGGATAATCTCAGCAGAGTGATATTTCTCTCTATTCTCTCCTCCTTTAGGCCTTCCCATTGAAGCCTTTTATACTTCTCCCAAAGTAGTTTTTTAGTTGGGAATTTGTTGGGAACAGTTGGGCCACGAGCACTAATAGGTAATCAACAGGTGAAACCCGTTATCTCCACTCGAAATTAAGGAGATTTATTTTTTTAAGTGTTTTAAGACATATACGCGGCTTGGGTATACACAAACCCGCGTACACATGCGTTTAGCTCAGGGAAATGTTGCATATGGGGAGTAAAACACTATTTTTTATTTTTTTTGGACTAGGTCTGGAAGGAGGGGTTACCCTAGGCCATGAGTGTAGCATCTCAAACATCAAGAGTGAGATTTGGAGCTATAACAGATGCCCCCTAATATATGAGGTCAGAATGGGTACATGATGGCCGAAATGTATTAAGCAAGTCCATGGAAAGGAAATCTGTCAAAAACTGAGAAGGACTTCACCAGAGTTCAGCCTGCAAAGCCACAAAAGGAGATCAGAAAGAAACACTATCTGAGGTGGGCATACCTATGCTCAGAGAAAGTACAGCATGTCCGCATATCAAGTACAAGCAGATCCACTAAGTATACAAGTATAAAAGACTGGAAAATACATAACAGATCATCTGATCATGATCGAACAAGTACATGTCTGAATATCACATATAAGAATGTCATTGATGCTGAAGGATGAAGCAGATCACTAATATCAAAGACTGATCCCAAAAAGTACCAAATGAACATGATGGAGTAAGATGGTACTACACTGTAAACTCAGGTGCCAGCATATAGAATGTCGCCATGAATGACTGCAACATATAAGGTGGAGTGGTAATAACTAGCAGCAACAGGAGCAACTATCAAGTGAACCGATGAATGTTGATGCAGCCTGAGGTCTTCACCAACCGCCATGGTACATTTCTACACCATTGGAATAAATGATCTGAAGTCGACCATGTGAGAAATCATTTGATTACCGGTCATTGATGTATACCATTAACATACGCGAGACTACTCACCGATAATGATAATGAGCATCAAGGTACCCAGTACAATCTAACAAGTGTGAATAGATGAGCTGAAGTCGAACACCTGTAAGAATCTATCAATTAGGAGACAATGATGGTTTCCCACTGTCGATAGCAAAGGATTTGCCACTAATGACTGCAAACCCTAAGGCATTGCCAAATGGACTCTGGATCTTTTCCCCAGAGAAATAAGTCATAGTCGATAGGGAAAGATCCGCTAGAAGGAAGGCATTAAGGCATCCTTCATCAATCTAGCGCGAGTGTAACCCGTAGGCCAATAATGTGGAGGGAATCAGATGAAAAAAGATGTAGTAACCCGACAGAAGCACGTTTCCAGTGTACACAAGATGTGGCTAGTGCACGACAGAAACCCTGTGAGCCAACCAATAATGAAAGATGACAAGGAGGTCAGGTATCCACCAATAGGGTCAAATGGAAACCAAGGTACTGCACGAATCCCAATGTGTGATAATGTAAGTTGATGTCGAACACAAGGGAAACCACTCAGTCAAAGACCCATGATACTGATTGATGCTAAGCACAAGGTGACCTATCAATAATGAAAATAGGGCCAGGGTGCAGCTCTAGGCCTACCCTCAGTGCAAGATGTCGTCGTCGATAAGGACAAGACCCGCTAGCAAGAAGTCAGTGAAGACCTTCTCAAACCGGCATGAGTAAAGGACCAATATAACTGATGTGATAGTAGACAAGATACTAACAACCAAGGATGGCCAACTAAAAAATGAGTCAAGAGACACCGCAGAGAGGCCAACTTAGGCTAACTTCCCTTAAACAAAAGCAAAACTCAATGTGACTATGTGGCAGCATATGATGACTCTGTATAAGTTCGTCGTGTAGGAGGCACGAACGAACCCTCCATATGATTGGAAGAGATAACCAATCGAGGGAGAACTGACTCAATAACAAGGTTAAGGCGTACCTAAGTCAAACTAAATCCTGTCCAAACAGAGGAGACTTTTGTTTTGAGTGCTTTGTTCAAGGGCGACATGACTGACTCTAGTTGCCAACAATAAATGAAAATATTGTCCCATTCCTGCTCTTTTCAGAATATATAATTTTTTTGTCTTTTTCTTTAATCTGGAAAAAGAATAAAAGAATGCTATAATACAGTGTAAAGAACGAGTGTCGGTGAAGCAGATGATCTAGTTCCTGGGATTGGAACAATCCTATGCTCAATGCAGGGAGGTGAAAACTGGTCAAAGACACTCAAAGGTGTGTTCCTTCCACAGGTCAAGGTGTGTCAAGTTGCAGAAATCAAGGGCATGCAAGTTTGATTTTGCAGTCGTCATGGTCAAAAGTTGGCTTAAACACAAGTCCAAGTGAATCCGGCTCAAGGCCAAAAGGTGCAAGTAGTCAAAATGCAATGCAGTAGTACAACTCAACACAAAGGAGCCTCTAGGGTATAAGGCCAGAACGAAGCGAAGAAGCAAAGAGGAATGAATCTTCATCACATAAGTCATGGCGGGGTTGCAGAGGACTCCCGAGCCTACTCAGATCAAAGCATCATGGCAACAAATGTCAGTGAGGTGCTAACTATGATGCCCATGAAAAGGATGGCTCTACCACCGTGTCATGATTTATTAATCGGCGAGTGAAGATGGTTTACGAACCATAACACGATGGGATCGACCCTATGGCCAGTGTATCGACAAATGGAGGCTAGTATGCATAATGCAATGGAAAAATGGCTTCCCTAACCTATATTCCAGTGAGAAAATGATACATGCCATGATGGGTCAACAGCCATGGAACCTTCTTGAAACTGTAGAAAAAGAGTCCAAAATGTCCTGAAAATCAAACCATTCTCGACATTCCAAGCTCCCAAGTTAAAAGTTACATGAGACCAAAAAAAATCAAGTTTTGAAAAATTTTTGCATTTTCAAAGCCTATAAAATAGTTTTTGGACTCATCATTTTCACCATTTGATTTTGAGAGCAAAGGCGTGGAGCAAAAGGAGCAAACTTTTCCATACGCAAAATTCAACCGTTCAGATCCTTCCAAAATCACCAGGTAACCCTTAAACTTGTCTTGCATTTAATTATGACTAGTTTTAGAATTTTTAATTTAAGTTTTACCGTTGAATTTTTGTCAAAAATTTCGCCGCGGCATATACGTGGGTTGGATATATGAAACCTGCATATACACAAGCCCTACACATGACTGTGTGTAAAATGGACCCATGTATATGTCGCAAACATTTCAAACAAAAAAAACTAATGGTCTAAATTCATTTTTTCTTCAGGATGCCAGTCACTTGGCGAGAAAGAGAGCATACCTTAGTGGATGATGAGGTTATGAACGATCCTAATGCTTTGGATGCCTTACAGGGATGCGGTTTGCTAAAGTTCTTTAAAATTCCAAATATGAAAGCAAACACTCGCCTGCTCGCAATGCTCATTCACTACTGGAGCACCGAGGATGATTTGTTTATGATTGACCAGATGTCACTTAGGATAGAAGTGGAAGACATTTATTTCATCATAGGCCTTTCCCGAAGGGGAGAGGTAGTAAATTCTAGGGGTGGGTCACGAGGCAGTCTCTCGATCGAGGACTATGTACATATATATTGCCCGGGACATCCAGAAAATATTGGAAGTCAAATTCCAACCAAACATGTGGAGAGTTTATCGTTGAGGATAATCTTGTTCACTATAGCTAGAGTGAATGGATCAGCTTCTCTACACCAGGCATCATGACTAGCCATGAGCTTGGCGGTAGATTGTCTCACCACTGTATTTGACTAGTGTACTCCTCTTCTGGCCAGCCTGAACAACCAGCTTACTTCCATCAAGAAAGGGAAGACCAAAAACTTTGGATATGGAACTATTTTGTGCTCTTTCTTTTTGAGAGGGTCCCTGCACTTCGTCCTAGAGTACCAGTTTCAATTAGCACCCCACGAGATCCACGAATGGGTAGGTGGGATGACTTGATGAAATGTCTAGGAGGTGGGGACGTCCCACGGACTGCATTTGACGATGACTTCTTCTCTTGGTGGGAGCAGCAAATCATCGCCATAGATGACTACCCTTATGCTAGGTTGGACTTCCAAGGAGATCCCGATCTAGTATTACCACTGACCACAACATGGGGCGACTTTGGTAAGTGTTTTTTGATTTTATAATTTTTTTTGTGATTTTTCAAATATAATAATAAATTTTGAAAAATATTTTTGATAGGATTTAAATGAATAATATGATGATCATGTTCCAGATATTGGGCCGGTGCAACCAGACGGGTTCCCATAACATGGACGTCGCGGCTGAGGGGCCGAAGAGGCGGCTACAGATACAGAGCAACTTCTACACATAGTTTAGTAGCACTTGGTGAGACTAACTCACCGAGTACCGATGGCGGCCGTAGAGGATCTCCCTGTAGATATGTAGCATCATGTGGTTGGCATGCCATAAGACTGGGTTTGTACTCTTAGGTGTGTGGGCAATGCAGTAGTTGCCTACTTAGCCGCTCATCCTGAGTTGGGGCATTAGATGTACTGAACATGATTATGGGCATTTGAGTCCACATTTTGTATATTATTTTGGACACACTTATGTACACTCGAGATGTTTTATGATATATATATACAATTCGAATTTTTGATGCTTGATTTTATTGTGATGAGTGATTGATGTGCCAGTCCAATGCTTGATTAGTGATAGAATCAGCTAACCAATTATGAGATCTTGGAATGTGCAAATAATTAATATAAGTAAATGATCTTTGCAACAACCTCACCCTTAAATACTGGCGATATAAACATGGATCCCTTACCTGATAAATGTTATTCAATTGTGACACTATCAATTGCGAATCAAGATATACTACCAATGAATTGATTTCATAAGAAGCCATTGCCTAGCTGCTACTTAAGAAAAGTACTTCTTGAGGTAGAGCCCGTTGCAGGGCTCCACCAACTTGTTTCCTTCAAAATCTATTAACTCATATGCCCCTTTTTCTAAAACTCATTTAATTATGAAGGGACCGTACCACATAGGCTTGAACTTGCCTGCACCCAAGGTGTCCTTGTCTTGTTCATAGACCAAGGCAATGTCGCCTTCAGAAAAGACTCGAGGACGGACAACTTTATTGTACTGAGTTTTAACCCTTTTCTTATGATCCTCATTGACTGTGGCAGCATCTCAACGCTGCTCATCGAGATGTTCCAAATGAAGGAGGCGCTCTTCAAGACTAGAAGTCTCTGGAAGGAGCTCAACAGCTAACTTAAGAGATGGGATTTCACATTCAACAGGAAAGATAGATTCCATCCCATAAACTAACTGAAAAGGTGTAAAACCTGTAGCAGTCTTTATGGAGGTTCGGTATGCCCAAAGAGCCAGATACAACATAAGATGCCAATTGGATCGATTTTTGTCGATCATCCTTTGCAGGATTGTCTCGAGGGTTTTTTTCACTGCCTCGACCTGTCCATTGGCCTGAGGATAATAAGGAGATGAATGTTCCTGCTGGAAACCCAATTTGAGAGCCAATTCAGACATTAGTTGATTCTGAAAATGACTGCCATGGTCAGTGACAATCTCTCTTTGGATACCAAACCTTGAGATAATCTGATTAAAAAGGAACAATGCCATTGTTTCACTATCGTTTTTATAAGTGGGCATGGCCTCATGCCACTTCATGAAGTAGTCTACGGCCACGATAATGTACTTGTGATTTGCTGCTGAAGGTGGATTACAAGTTGTAAAATCAATACCCCACTTAGTAAAAGGACCGACAGTGACAACAGGAAAAAGAGGAGCTAGATGTGGGCACATCTTTTGAGTATAGATTTGATAGGGGTGACAATGTTTAACCACTTCAACACAATCTTTGAAGAGCGAAGGCCAAAAATAGCCGGCACGCAAGATACGCTGAGTTGTAGCAAGCCCTGAAAGATGACCACCACAAGCTCCACTGTGGCAGTCATTGACCACTGAATTTGCTTCCTCTAGGGTTAAACAACACCGAAGGATTGAATCAACCCCTCGATGATATAATGTATCACCAATGATAACATAATTTTTAGCCAGGTGACGTAATTTTCGACGTTCATCCTTAGAGAAAGTAGAGGGGAACTTCGAAGTCTGGAGATAGACAATGATATCTCCATACCAAGGGTCAAGTGAAGAGATGAGGAATAAATGTTTGTCGGGAAAACTTTCCTCATAAACAGTATCCTCTCCACAAGGCAGCTAGGAGATTAGCTCGGCAAAAACCATAGATTTCTTAGACTTGGCGGACAAGAACTTGAGATCAAATTCTTGTAAAATGACTATCCATCGATTATATTTGCCCCCAATCACTCGCCTACTGAGGACAAATTGAAATGGATTAACTGCTGCTAAGACAAAAGTTTTGCGCAACAAGATATAATGATGGAGCCGCTGGACAGCATGGATAGCTGCCAAGGCCAACTTCTCAACAGGAGAATAGCGAAGTTCAGGACCTATCAAGCCTCGACTCAAATAATAAATCACATGCTCTGTGAGAGCATCGTCTTCCTGAATGAGAACCATACCTATGGTTGATTCTGCTACAGCGAGATATAAAAGGAAGTCCCTACCATAATCCGGTGGACTCAAAAGCGGGGCAGAGACTAATGCCTTTTTCAAGGCATTGAACGACCACTGCGCAAAGTCATCCCATACAAATGGAACTCCTTTTCGTAGCAAACGCATAAACCCTTTAGTGATCTCGACATAATTTTCTATAAACCGTCTTAAGAAATTAGCCTTCCCTTGAAGACTTTGAAGTTGCCAAATTGAGGACGGGGGAGGCAACTGAATTACTGCCTCTACCTTGAAGGGATTAACCCTAATCCCTTCATTTGACACAATGAACCCTAATAACCAACCGGATGTAGCCATGAAAACACACTTATCGGGATTCAATCAGATCTTGTAAAATCGACATTGCTCAAAAACCAATCGAAGATGACTAGGGTGATCAGTTCTCTTTCGAGAATGAGCAGCTACATCGTCCAAGTATGCTTCGATGATATGTTTAATGTCGTGGAAAGCATATGACATGGCCCGTTGGAAGGTAGCTCCATCATTTTTAAGACCAAAAGGCATCTTTCTGTATGTAAAGGTACCCCAGGGACATATAAAAGCTATCTTATGTTGATCTTCCGAACAGATAGAGATTTGATTATAACCTAAAAAACCGTCCATGAAGGAGAAAACCTCATTACCCACACACTCATCAATAATCTGATCAATGAACGGTGCGGGGTAATTATCTTTGGGACAAGCCTTGTTTAGGTCCCTAAAATCAATGCATACTCTGATTGTTCCTAGCTTTTTATCCACAAGGACTGGATTAGAAACCCAATCGATAAGAGGAACACGGTATATGAAACCCGCCTTGAGCAACTTCTCTACTTCAGCTTTAATGGCTGCTGCTTTCCTAGGATTAACCAGTCGAAGCCTTTGACGAAATGGTTTGGCGTTTTCATACGTCTTGATCTCATGTTGAACTATGGATGGATCAATGCCAGGCATTTCTTCAAAAGACCAAGCGAATACATCTTGAAATTCCTTAAAAGGGTCAGTGTAAACTTGAATTTCTTCAGGGGAACATTCGGCTCCGATGAAGAGATTCTCGATCACGTTAGGGTTCCTAGAGATGTTTATAGATATCGTTTTTGAAATTACCGACATATTACCTTCGGCACAAAAGTGCGCTGGAGCCAAAGGGTTTGATACCATACAAACATCCCTAGTAAACAGCTCAGAGAACCTAGATTCTACATTTTGCAACGGAGGAAGAAAATATGAACGATGGTGTAAGTCTTCCCAAGGTCGATCTACACCCATCATTACTTCTAGGATTGCTTCTTTGGATGGTAAAACCATATCTAAGCAGCCCATAGCGGAGATAGAATCAAGGGTCCAGGCCGGGGCCACATCACCTTCTAACTCCTCCCTAGTGGAGTCACCAATTCTGTTAAGGGATAAATTCCCCTAGGGTCTTGGGTTGATACCCTAGCAGATCGGAGGTTATCTATAAAGAAAAACACACATTCCACACAACCATGATGCTAATATAAACAAACTCTACAATGAGAGGTGCACCTGGGGGTCCTTTGTTTGCGAAGATCCAGCCAGGGTCCGAACCCTCTTGGAGTCTCTTTTAGTCCTTCAACCTACAAAACAATCAATTCAAGAGAGCACAGTAGTATATGGACTAAACATCATAAAGAAATCATATTCATAGCATATTGAAAGGTAGTTAGTTATACAATTAAAACAACCATTCATATGTGAATCATAATATTGATATCATAAACATGAAGAAGATTTATATCAGGAACAAGACAAGTGTTTCTTTTATTATAGATAACTAAAGTACAGAAATGAATGATTTCACCTGAGTCGTCCTTTCGCAGGCTCCAAGCAGAACCGTCCTTCGGATTCATCCAATCTCAAGCCTTCAACAAACTCCTTCCATGACTTACTCTAAGATATCTCAAGTAGTAGAAAGACATCATAACATAAGGAAACAAGGGTTTCCTGTAATGGGGGAAGTGCTGGAAGCACAAGGTTTTTCAGACCTGGTCAGGGATAATCTCAGCAGAGTGATATTTCTCTCTATTCTCTCCTCCTTTAGGCCTTCCCATTGAAGCCTTTTATACTTCTCCCAAAGTAGTTTTTTAGTTGGGAATTCGTTGGGAACAGTTGGGCTACGGGAACTAATAAGTAATCAACAAGTGAAATCATGATCTCCTCCCAAAATTAAGGAGATTTTTTTTTTTTAAGTATTTTAAGACATATACACGGGTTGGGTATACACAGACCCACGTACACATGCGTTTAGCTTAGGGCAATGTCGCGTATGGGGAGTAAAACATTGTTTTTTAAAATTTTTTGGACCAGGTCTAGAAGGAGGGGTTTCCCTAGGCCATGAGTGCAGCATCACAAACATCAAGAGTGAGATTTGGAGCTATAAGAAGTGTGCATGTACCTCATGGTGACATCTTGCTAAAGCAAACTCTTACCTCTGTTGCAACTGGTGCATTGGTTCAGCCCCTTCATCCAACTCATTTGCTAACATGTGCATGGACTTTTTGGGTACAGTTGAACCGGCAACACATTGATGCATAGTGTCCGTGTTGATCTTAGGTTTTATGCGCATCAACTTGCCAAAGTACATGTTCAGCCCCAGTTGGACTTGCTTCTTGTATTCACAATGGTGAGTGTGTTGAATGGGTTGGATTGCATGCGTGCACTCAACGACATGCATGATGTTGAATCCTTGCATGCAATCAACAACACTTCTCACCATGTTTGCTCTGTGTCAGCTGATGGGATGGATCCTTAACATGTACGGGCGCAATTTCATCCGTGAGTGCATGTTGCACCCACTGCTATTCCTATTCTTGTTGCAACTCATTCCTCTGTCTTTTTAGCTTCATGTTCTTCTTGATTTGCTGCATCAACACATGCAACTCTTTCTTTGTTACATCTTCTGCTTTTGCATGATCTTCATGTCACACTGTCGCTTCATAGCTAGAGTCTCCAAAGTTGCTTTCATCATCAATGGACTTGCTTGAGCTTGCAAGCTTGTTCTGCCTCCGTGTTGTCAACAACCCTCTTCTTGCATTCATTGCATTTGGTATGCTATATTCAACTACTGTTCATGATGCTGCTACTGTCATATCTTGATGTACTTGTCTACGAAAAACTTGATGTCTTCATGGGTAGGAAAGTCCATGGACACTTGATCGACTACATCCCCAAGTGTGCTCTCAATAGTGTCTTCATCTCTGCTCTCCTGGAAACCATTGTACCTATACTATTGAGAGGCAGATGAACACTTGGGATACATGGAGACATGGAAACACTCATGGAAAGCAATCTGTTAGTTAAAAACCAAAATGAACATGAGAACTGGCTTGCAACATACCTGGGTGCATGATCATGAAGGTTGCGCAATTTCATCCGGGAGGTCGGGAGACCGACTGCCAAGACTGTAAAAGGCATAGTCTGGGCTATTGTGAGACTGGTTGACTATTGGAACTGTGCAATGCATAGTCCAGTATAGCTCCTAACTGCTGGGATTGCACAATGTGCAATTTCAGCTAGGAAGGACTACTGACCTAGGGACAGATTTGCGCAGTTTCTTGGGCCAAGCAGCCATTGTCCTCTAGAAATGCGCAAAACAGTTCTGGAGGCTAGTGCTGGGTAGGAATGCGCAAATCTGGAGAGGAAGGTGAGACTTCCTTCCCCAAATTGTGTAATGCATCCTTGGTGAAGGTAAGATTCGAGGCCAAAGTTGGCCGGAATCACTGATGGGAAACTGAAAGCAACTAAGACAGTAAATGCATGGCGACACTAAGTGATAGAAGAAGTGATTGACAGTGCATGCAAAACATGAATGAAATATTCAACAAAAAAATCAACATGCATGTGGGTGAGGTAGTTCACCGATTGGGTGAACGTTCATGCAAAACGTTTCATGCATACGACAACAGTGAGATAGCAATGAAAACTGAAACAGAGCTAGGACAAGCTAGAATATATGTAAACGACAACAAGCATTCAAAGAAATCAAGAAAAAAAGAACTCCCACAAGCAAAAACACAAAAAGCGACATAAATGCAGCACAAGGCATGGGAAGCGGGCTTACCCCAAAACAGCTGAGCTGAATGTGCCGACTGCTCCTATATGTGATGTGGGATGTCAGAGCTACAAGGTTGATGTGAGGAATGAGCTTTGTAGCATCCAGTTGATGAGTTTTGATAACATCAAGGTTGTGGCACGCATGCCATGAATCTAGGGGAAGCGACACTTGGTGGGAGGTTTCGAAATTGCTCCTTGCATGTAACCTCCAATTGCTAAACATATATCCCTGAAACAAGGGATGCCTTTGCATGCTGCCTTGGGAGAAGCAACCCATGCATGCAAGTCTGTTTTGTTTAGTCCCGGAGGGAACCGGTCAACTCAGCTACACATGCAAGAGACTACTCGAATGCTGGAGAAAAAATGAGCATTTCTGGCTGGGAGCTAGGCTAGCTACCCAGGAGATTTGCGTAATTTCTAGGTAGAGCAGCTGATTGCTACCCAAATTTGTGAAAATTATGGGCTCAGCGGCCTTGCTGGGGAAATTTGCGCAAATCCTACTAGGAGTGTTGGCAGGTAGGATTGCGAACTTGATGAAGCCAGGCAAGCTGCTGTGAAGGTTGGAGGGGAGGCTCCAAAATGAGGCTAAGGAAAAATTTTGGAGGGTGGTTGTAGCCACTACAACAAAGTGCTATGCATAGTTATGAGAATAAAAAATGAAAAAAATGAAAAGTGAAAAATTTCAAAAATGAAAAATGAATAAGGTGAAAGAAGACAAAGGCTTCATGCGCAAAGAGGTGATGCAAGTAACTCCATCGAAGTACTGGCCAGGCTCGCTGGCAGCGAAGCGATACTTGTGTTCCTGCGTGACTCGCAGAGGTACTGTCCAAGCCTGTTGGCTGCGGAGAAACACCAAAGATGAAACTAAGACTCTGACGACTATACTACTTGTTCACCTATATACCCCTCAACCCTAATCAAAACAACTATGTTGCCTTGGCTTGGAATGTGTGTTAATCGACCAAGAGCTTGGTAGATGCTACATATTACAATCAAGCTATTATGAAAACCAAGACGAAATCAGAGAGCTGGAGTTCTACCAGTGTGTCACCAAGTGTTGTATGTAATGTCCCTTAATAATAATAATAATAATAATAATAATAAATAATAATATAATATAATATTAAAATACAAGAAAATAAATAATAAACTATAAATAAAAAAATAGTAATAGTAAATAAATAATAAATAACAATACTAAAGCTAAATAAATATAGAAAAGAAATAAAACAAGAAAGCAGTAAAAATTAGTAAAGCTATCAAAAAATAAAAACAAAAGAAATAAAACAAGAAAGCGACAAAGTTGCATGTAGACACATGGAGTGTGTGCATGTGGTTCCCCTTCCAATGTTTGCTCTATTTAATAGATGGTGAGGAAGATGAGAGGTATTCCATCATTCCATGATTCCACCATCCATTCTCGTGGGGAGAATAGTGTTGTGAGACAAAGGATACCCTGGAAATAGTACGTTGACTGAGGGCTTAGGGATGGCCAAGTGTAGCAAGATTTTGTGCAACTGAGCCTACGGTTGGGTGGAGAGTCATCCCCAAAACCTTGTTGCAATTAGTAGACTTCAACTGAAATTACAGGTAAGTGTCTCTACTCATAGTTTTGAACTTTGATGTTAATTAGTAGATAATTGCATGTTGATTACTTGATTAATCTAATTAATTAAATGTTTATTTTTGGCTGTTATATTGTAGCAGCTACAACCACCCTCAAAAATTTTGCCTTAGCTTCATTTTGGAGCCTCCCTACCAACCATCCTCAGAAACATGTCTTTCCTTGTCAAGTACACAAGCTTCAATGATTTTCTAGCAGATTTCCAGCCTATGCATCATGGCTTGTTTCACCCCCCTCACAGACTGTTTCTTTGGACTTGGTCTAGTTGCAAGCTAAGAAGCTCCCTCACGAAATTGTGTAATTCTGGAGGGGAACCAGCCTTCCCTCTAGAAATTGTGCAATTCTGTCTGCCAGCCTGCTGAGATCCAGAATTGTGCAAATCTACCTGTCAAGATTCATTGAGAAAATTTCACAATTCCTCTGAGCAGGGATGCTTAGCCCAGAAATTGAGAAATTTTGGGCAGCAGTCAGCGGCTCAACAAAAAAATTGCGCAAACCTTCTGGGCAGCCTACCCAGCTCCCTCCCAAAAATGCACATTTTTCCCCCTCAGTTGAGCAGGTTGTTTCGTATGCCATTGAGTTGACCGGTTCCACCCGGGATCAAGAAAACTTGACTTGCATGCATGGGTGTTATAGGCATTTTTGTGCCCTACAACTCCAAGCATGAAATGTCCATAAACCAAGGGCTCCTAAGTCCCTAAAAGTGTTGTTCTAACCCCTAAAGGAACAAGGTCAACAGATTACAGCTTCTCCCAGAAGTTCTCCACCAGAAACTGCTCAGAATTGGTTAAAACAGGATCATTGCAGCCGCTCCACTGGCTAGGTGCGTTGCATTTCAAAACTCCCTTCTGCAGGGTGTGATGGGCAAGAAATGACAAATGGTAGTGTCATTCCGTGAGGTGGAGAGGCAATGGAAGCTTCCAGAATCTTCTCCTGTGACACTTGCCTCACTGAATTCGACCAAGGATGAGTAAGAGGCCCTCAGTATCCAAGTGGAAGCGAGAACTGACAGAGAGAAGACACTAATAAAATCACAAGCTGACTCATCCTCCTTGCACATATCTATATATGGATCCCTCATCCCAGAGATCCGGAGGCTGGAATTTTGCATATTGTAAGGAATTGTTGTTGGTTTCTAGAGACAAAACATTAGATTTTGGGTGATTTATGCTTTGTTTGAGGTAAAGAGGGGCTTCTTTTCTGGGAGGTTGATGCTAGGTCGGAACCACTGGTTGTAACTCCTCCTGGATCTTTTCTTTTTTATCAATAAAAACTATTTGAGTCCTCCTCCATGCTTTTGTATCATTGATGCTAGTTACATTTGTATGGTTAACTTAAATCTGATCCTAAGTTGTTTATGAATATAGATCCATGTCTTTGTATAGTGCTCTGCTTCTGTGATCTTACAGGTACTTTGTGAAGCTGGGCATGCAAGGGATCAGGTAGCTGGAGACCATCAAAGAAGAGAGGGATTGGATCAAAGGATTAGCGCAAGACATAGGTTGGTTCTTTCTATTCCTCTCTATCTATAATTCATAAAGGAAATACAAAAGTAGTTTTTCTCTGTTTGTTTCTAAGGTAGCTATCACACCTTAGTGGGATAGAGTAGTTCTAAATAGACACTTTTCCCTGTAACAAAATGGCGACTCCACTGGGCAATGTCTAATTAGTTTGTTTGTGTATCATTCTTTGTTGTTTGTTTCATAAACTTATAAGTAGCTTTTGAACTGCATTTGCCATAACAAATGCAAAGTAGATAACTGCTGCTTCAATCCATTCACTGGATCTGTTTATGATTCAAACAGTTGATTCACAAACTATCTGATTGCCCTTGTGATAGCTCTTAGATCCTCCTTAGATCTACCCCTGATTGTTGCATTACTGATTTCTTTTTACTCGGCCAAAAACCAAGGACTGAACTGCAAACTATGACCCGGAACCCGGACAGTGTCTCGTTTTTGGCCCAGCGCACGTACTGTTCAGAGATCCTTAATTTCAGCGCACTTCCCGAAGGGGCAACCTACGCTGCATTTCAGATTCTCTGTGTTACAGGTGCGCTGATCAGACTAGCTTTGTGCAGCTGTGGTTCCTGTGCTTCATTCTTTCCAGTTATATCCCTGAATTTTGCTGCCTGTGATCAGTATATGTCTGTTTGAAACCTCTTCTCCTTGCTGTTATTCCGCCTCCTTTGTACAAAAGAATTGTAGATGTTTTTGTGTGTTTGTTGAGTCGTTTACAGTTTTCCTTTGCAAAAGTAGCATAGTCGTACTGTCGTCCTTTGATTTGAATCTGTCGCAAGTGTCGATTTCGATCATAGGAGAAAGTTTGATTGCTGTTGATGGTCGATTATCCTATTACTATTGCCTTTGGTCTGAATTTGTAATTTTCTAGTGTCAAGAACAAGTGTTCATTTCAAAATCGTAAGGTGTCGTAATCATCTCTGTTTTTTATTTCGAAAAAGAGCTTGTTTATATTTGTCGCTTGAAAAGAAATTCAGATTTGTACATCAACTTTCTTTTTAGCATCAATATTAAGAAATTCAAAAACAAATACATGCATGTGCATTTTCATATAGACAGTCTGTTTGGCTTGATTTAGGAAAGTGCATTTACAGTGTGCTCTTTGCTCTTTGTGAAAATATTATGTCTTTCTTTTCCCCTAGTAGCTAGGATTTTCATTGCACAAAAGAGATAAAAGTTTGTTTATCATCTTTAGATTGCATTTTAGGAATTACATCTACATATCGTGGTGAACCCGAAAGGCAAAATTCATAAACAAGATCAACTTAAAATAAATTCAATGAATCTAACAACGCTTTGGAACTTAACACACAACATTTAGAGGTCTAGGCTAGAGACGTATTCCGGCGTTGTAAAGCCTGGTAATTGTTGTCCTCACTGATGGTTGGGTGATTCCTCCACTTTGAGACGATAAGTGCCAGTACGGACTTGTGCTCCCATGTACTGTCGAGTATATTTTGGTAGACCCCTATAGGCTTAAATCCTTTATCCTTAGGAAGCCGTGTCAGCTGCCCTATTGATCGCAATGCACTGAACACAGCATTCGAGAAGATTGACTGTCGTACCTTAAAAAGTATTCTGCAGTTTTGCGATTGGTTTGGTACTCCCTCTGCGTAGATCTCCAGAGCAGTCCCTTTCATTCCTTTTCAGACTCCTTAACGGAAAAGGTCCATCTAAGCACTTGTCACTTCAGGCTCATTAAAAATCGAAGGAGACTAGAGTCATATTTTGTTTTTTCTCGACTCTTAAAAATTGAAAAAACAAGTTGTGTCGAAGCGTCTAAAATTCATTTAATTTGGAAACATACTTCCCCTTTATTTTAGTTGATCAAGTAATCCGCAATCGTGGAAGAAAGTCAATTGAAACCCCGTCATTCGCGGAGGCTTGAGAGTCAACCGTCTTTGTCTCCGGAATCAAAACCAGTACGGACAAAGCAAACTCGTTTAACCGGTTCCAAATCACCTATTAAAGTTAGAACACGTGTTCCAACGACATCAGAGACTCTGGTTACTCCAAACATTTCTGGAATCCCTGCCTCTACAGAAGAAGTTCAGCAACCACAGAAGGAAAGTGATACTGATCCTAGTCTAAGAGTAAACACTTGTGTTACCGAACCAGTTCCATCTACAACCGGTTCGGAGAGTCTTGCTCTTCAAACATTTGTCGCTGCCGATTTCACACCTTCTTCGGCACCAAAAATATTTTACGGACCTGACGGTCTTCCCCTTCCACCTGGTCTGATTGCAATAGAAGAAATTGTAGAAGATCCTCAAACAAGTACTCCAACGCAATTTGGAGTCGGGATTACTCTATATCCTTCTTCGTCAGAAGTTAGTCTACCACCAGCGGAAGCTCCTGTAGAATCGCTAGGTAATCTTTTGGATAGACTACAAATGTCTAAACAACCGTCAACATCTAGGATTGTGTCGTCTGACACAGCGACGACAGAACTCCTTGCTATCACTCCAACAATGTTCGCCGGTATACCATCTGTCCCGACTAGCTCTCAGCCGCTAGAAGGAGCCCACTCAGGGGCTATTTCGACAGTATGGTCCGTTCCTGTTTGTTCATCCAGAATAATATCCGGAAACTCTTATGTTGAGTCTCAACAAATTGATCCATTTGGAGTTCAATTTGGGCAGTCCGGCCCCCAAGGGCAAACAATTCCCTTGAGTTCTGGATTACCACCGTATGGGGGGCAGTATACCCTTTAATTATCCCCTCAGGGAGGATATCCATACGGGAGTTCACAACAACATTCATGTTATACTGGAATTACCTCAAGTGGTTGGGTATCTATACTACCTCAACAACCAAGAGTTGTATACTCAATGCAACAATGTGTACCTATGTCGAATATCCCGACTATGCCAGCTATTGTGATGGTGTCGCAAGTTCAAGCGCTGCCTGTTATATGCCAACCTCAGGTTTCTCAAGTTGTAATGCAACAGCCCCTTGACCCTGCGACTCAACCATAATCGCCGACTAGTGGAACGACCCAGGTTCAGATGGGAACAATTACCCCTCATATTGGTCAAACTGTTAGTATCGGGCAACAACACGTGGCTTCACAACCATGGCTGGTGCAATACCAACAACAACAATTCCAACAAGTATACCAAGGTTCTGAGCAACAAATCTTTGCTAACAGTGGACAGCCGTACATTCAAAACGGTCAAAATCAACCATTTTACAATGGTCATGTCCACCAACCTTACCAAACGTACTAGCATCAAATGCATTATGCCGGTATGCAAAGACCAACTGCTCAGGCAATCCCATCTTACCCTGGGTATGCTTCACCTAACCTGAATCAGCAGTTACCATTTGTGGCAACTTTGGAGTTACCTGATTTAAACCGGTTAACCAACGATCCAATTGCTTACGCCCCTTGGTGGCCAGCGATTCCGCATAAAATTCCATCAGATATTCCTAAATTTAATGGAAATTTGGGTGAAGATCCATCGAATCACGTGATGACCTTTCATCTATGGTGTTCGTCAAACACCCTAAATGATGATTCGATAAGACTTCGCCTCTTTCAGAGGACGTTAACGGGTCTGGCAGCAAAATGGTACATCGAATTTCCTAGAGCTTCGTTCGAAAACTTCAGTACCTTAGCCACAACCTTTTTAACCCATTTTCAGTTACCAATAAGGTACGAAACGGGAACAGAACTTCTTACCAATTTCAAACAGACAACGGCCACTCACATATCTAATCATATACATGAGTGGCGACGTCGTCGTAGAATGGTAAAAACGTATGTCCCCGATCAACTATTAGCTGAATGGTTTATCAAGTCATTACTGCCTTCCATCACGGAAGATGTGGCAAAGGGGGGAGTCGTAACAGAAGAGCAAGTTATCGCTCGTGCGCAATATCTGGATTTGATTTACACTCAGTCCGGCACGCTCTACGATAAAATACCTGACACCCCTAGACCGGAATTCTCAATTCCTCCTCCTCCTAAATCGAACAATGACTCTCATGCCGGCGATGGCGTGATTGGCACAATAGACACGAAATCAACGAAGGCTACATCCAAAAAGGCCCATAAGATTTCAGGTCAAAATGCAAAAGACGAACTTCTTTCTTCGGAAGTAAATGCCGTATCGACAGATAAAGGCAAAGAAACCAAACAACCAGGGAGCAAGAAAAAAGGCAAAGGGAAGAAGAAGAAATAGGAGGAATCATCACCTGAAAAATCTTCTTCAAACCCTCCTGGAGATAAGAAACCAAAAAATCCATGCTTTATATGCGATGAGGATCATTGGACCACGAATTGTCCACACAGGGCTGAGCTTAAGAAATTCTTCAAGAATTCGAAAACCTCCGCAGTGTTAACTGATCCGTTTCCAAATCCAGGAACAAATCTGGTTGAAAGTGGAAATGCTTCCCTGTCTCAAGTGCTAATGTTGTCGGTTTCAAACAGAAAAATGATGCTTTAATATCGACAAGGAACAAGGATTATGGGAATCCACAGCTGTCAAATAACAAGGATAAAGATCAACCAAGTAGTTCGACAACAACTTCGACAGAAGTTGTGCCACCTACCATTCCTGAATTGACGATAAAACCGCCAAAGGGAGTAGTACACAAGTCGACATTTAATCCCCGCGCTAGAGCGGCACAACATTATAATATAGTGGAAGATTTGGCCCAATCGCCATCCGCTATGTTGACTCTTGAAGTACTACAAAATTGCCCATCCCAAAGGCAGGCTTTATTATCAGCCATTGGTGGGATAGACCCAAAGGATTTCAATCTAGTATCCTTCGACCATAAAGGATATGATCCTCAATTTCCAGCTCAACTAGCTTTCCTTGTTCAAGTGAAAGCCCTCAACAAAACTGTTCATCGAACGATTATTGATGAGGGGGCATCTACATGCATTATGTCGATGAGTTGCTGGAAAACTTTAGGATCTCCGACCTTGTCGCGATCTTCGATGACATTAAAAGCATTCGACGAAAGAACATATACCCCATATGGTATCCTAAGTAACTTGAAAGTTGAACTAGGAGGGAAAACGGTAGAAATAGATGTTGAAGTCATCGATGGGAATCTTGATTACAACATCCTACTAGGAAGACCATGGATATATGCCATGGCAGCTGTTGTGTCGACCTATTTTAGAAAGATTGCATTTCCCTTTCAAGGAGGGATTACAATCGTCGATCAACAAAACATCCTCCCCAATGGTTCTCAAGTTACTGGAAGCATTCCCATGATCCATGGAAGCCCCCATTCACTTCAAAATATCGGAGTAGGCCTATTAAAAGATCCTATACTAATGGGAACTTTCTCTCTTCCACCTCCAATCAATCTGGCGGAAGTAGCATCGATAGGAACCTGCAATATGATATCTTCTAAAAAGATCTCAGAAAACGATATCAACATGGATCATGCAGTGGTTTTGCCCCCAAGCCCAACAAAAATATTGTAGCAATCAATGTTCCTAGCATGGGAGGAAAACCCAAATCAACGCTCATCAAGCATGTGGATAGATAGGTCTAGAGAATATGGTACCCCTTCAAATCCTTGGTCGCGAGTGCATGTCACCGACGAAGGAATTGTCCAATCTATGGTAATTGAAGGGACACCATGGAATGATTCCCACCATCGTTCCCTTCTTCCAGATTGTGGAGGAGATAATCAAGATGACCTGTATCATCCTTCAGTTTTTGAATTCCTATCAAATACTGTAAACACGGTGGATTCCGAGCGAAACTTGTCCAATATTGAAGAGACTATCGCCATAAATATCTCGACCAAAACAGATGTTGTAGAGAATATTTATGTCGGCAAATGTTGTTCTCCTTCAGAACTAGACATATATAACGCTCTTTTTCGCGAATTTAGAGATGTCTTTGCTTGGTCATATGATGAAATTCCAGGCATTGACTCGAGTATCGTCGAACACGAAATTAAGATGTATCCAGATGTCAAACCGGTACGACAACGGCTACGGCAGGTGCACCCCAAGAAAGCCGCTGCCATTAAGGCAGAAGTTGAAAAACTTCTCCATGCTGGTTTCATCTACCCGGTTCCTCTAACCGATTGGGTATCGAATATTGTCCCTGTTATGAAAAACAAGGAACAATTAGAGTGTGCGTCGATTATAGGGATGTAAATCAAGTTTGTCCAAAGGACAACTACCCTACACCCTTCATTGACCAGATAATTGATGAATGCGCCGGATGAGAAATCTTTTCATTCATGGATGGATTCTCCGGGTATAATCAAATAAATATCCGCCCACAGGACCAGTCAAAGACTGCATTTATTTGTCCGTGGGGCACATTCGCATATCGAAAATTACCCTTTGGTTTAAAGAATGCAGGGGCGACGTTTCAGAGGGCAATGAATTATGCCTTCCATGACATCAAAAACATCGTTCAACCATACCTTGACGACCTTCCAGCTCATTCGTGAAAGCAGACTGATCACCCACAACATTTAAGAGCGATATTTCTACGTTGCCGACACTACAAGATACGAATCAATCCACACAAATGTGTATTTTGCATCAGTTCTGGTCTTTTACTTGGCTTTGTAGTCTCGAAGGACGGGATTCGTCTCGACCCATGTAAGGTCCAGGCAATCATAAATTTGCCTCCACCTTCAAATTTGCTTCAGATTCAGAAACTCCAAGGGAAAGCGAACTTTCTGAGGAGGTTCATTCCAAATTACGCCGAACTTGCTAAAGGTTATACATATCTTTTGAAAAAGGAAGTACCCTTTGTCTGGGATCAGGTTGCGCAAGCTTCCTTTGATGCTTTAAAAGATTCCCTAATGAAAGCATCATTAATGTACGCCCCTGATTATCAAAAAGATTTTAACCTGTATCTGGCTACAGTGTATACGACCATCGCAATGGTTTTAGTTCAAGAAGTCAATGGAATTGAACATCCTATATATTATTTAAGTAAAAACTTAAATGATACAGAGAGAAAATATTCTTACATTGAAAAGCTAGCACTCGCAGCTGTTCAAGCGATACAGAGATTTCGACACTATGTCCTCTTTCGGAAAACTATCATTCTGTCAAATTGCAACCCCATGACTTATATATTGTCGCGACAGTTGCTGGGGGGCAAATATTCAAAATGGATAGCAATCCTACAAGAGTTTGATCTGGAATTTGTAAAATCCAAGTCAAAGAAAGCTCTAGTTTTCGCAGAGTTATTGTGCGATCTCCCATCGTCGTCCAACGATGACACATCCGAAGAAACAATCGTGGATGAAAGTTTGTTTCTGATATCTGAAAGCAACGAGTGGTATGGAGATATAATCATTTATCTCCAAACTCAAAAATACAGGCCAAACACCTCCCACTCCGAACAAAAATGTATTCGATACCAAGCAAAAGACTACATGATCGTCGGTGATACACTTTACCGTCGTGGTATCGATACAGTTCTGAGAAGGTGCCTCACCCATGAGGAGGCCGAAAAAGTCCTGAATGATTGTGTTAAACTAAAATTTGTCACCATGACTATTTGCAGTTAGTATGGCTCCATCAACTGTCATACTATCCTCCTTGGCAAGTCTTATATCTCTGCTCTTCATGTCAAACTCCAAGAAAGAGAGAAAGTCTTTAAAAATCTATATATCTCTGGGTACGCAGTTTCTCTTAGCCTTACCTGCGTGTACGCACCTCAAGTTCACAATACCTGCGTACTTGTACGCTCTGTCTATAAAAGGGTGGGTGCGTACTCCTGTAAAGGTCAAAAGGCGCAAGTTTCACTTCAAAAAAGTTACTTGTGGTCATTTCTAGAGCATTCTAGAAGCTTGTTTGACGTGTATTGAGCACCTTCAGACGGTTCATGTATCCCTACGAAAGAGGAACTTATCCCATCAAGAGGGGAGCTATCCCATTCAAAGAGGGGCTTATCCCATTGATGGTGGACCTGATTAACTTCCTCTTCAACACTATAAATACAGGCATTGGGCCAGAAGGAGGGGAGGTTGAAAGCTGAATATTCCTAAGGGTAGATGCTGCTGGAATTAGGACTCCCTTATAGAGCTTGAGAGGAGAGATTCCCATCCTTTCCTAGCCTTTTTTGGAAGTGGGTGAGCTGATCAAAGTAAAGGAAAACTCTTGCTGGACCCTAGGAGGGACCTGCACAACACCAAGGCTTAGGTTGTAATGGTTTCTTTTGTTTCCACTTAATAAAAATAAGATCACTTTTCTCAACAGATTGTTATACATGATTTGTTTCATATACTCCTTGGTCTGTATGATGAATATGTGTTATTTTATAAGTTATTTAGGTGCTATTTAATCTTTTGGCTTGTTAGTGAATGCAGGTTTCGAAGAGAAGGAGGAGCTCATCCGGATTGGCGAGGTTGGACTACTACAAAGTGTTGGACTAAAGGTATGTTATGAACACCTGATTACTTGTATTCTAAATGTATATTTAGAGAAAGGTAGTGTTTACTTTTCTTGTTTGTCACTAGAAAGCCTTAGCTTCTAGGGAGGTCGGTTTTGTCCGCAAAATTGACTCTTTCCGCATGACAAAATGGTGACTCCGTTGGGGAACTCCATTGATGTGAATGATTTTTCCTTTGTGTGAAACTTTGATATGAGAAAAGTCGTTTGTTTTCTGGTTTTTGGCTGTCTGACTGTGTATTTGGGTGGGGTAGCTTAGGGTTAAATTAGATTTTAGTTTTTCTTGGTTTTGCTAGCAGTACGCACCCTCTGAGTTAAGCACAGTGCGTACCTGTACGCACTGCAGCTTTGTGCACAGAGCGTACACGCACCTGTGCAAACAAGTTGCCTGCGTACCCTGTCAAAATTGAGAAAATTTCAATTTTTTCCTTTTTGCCTCTTAGATTTTGCTTTTAATTTGTTTTTACTGCCCAGATCCACTGGTTACCTGTCATAAATCTTCCCTTACGCTTGTTTCATCAGTGTCAAGAGTTTTCGTGAAATTCATAGAGATTTTGTCCTAGGGTTTGATTTTTGCATTGGTCCTGTAGTGACTTTGGCTTTAGAAGTTGTAAAACCTTGGATCTCCCTGGTTTTGTTCAGTCTTCTTAGGAGTCAGGCCTTTCATAGAATCCACCCTTGTGAGAAACCTACCTTTGTGTTCTTTTGTTATAGACATTTTTGTGCCTTACAGCATTGAGCATGAAATGTCCATAATCTAAGGGATACAAAGTCCCTAAACATGTTGTTCCTACCCCTAGAGGAACAAGGCTAACAAACCACAACAATTCACAAAAGTTCTCCACCAGAAACTGCTCAAAAACAAGTCAATTCAGGATCAATTCAGTGGCTCCACTAGCTGTCTGCACTGAATGTCAAAGCCAACACTGGCTACCTGCGCTGAATGTCAAAGCCAACACTAGCTACCTGCGCTGAGCGAGAGTTGACATGTGGCAAGTTCATTCCACGAGGTGTCAAAACCCAGGAAGCTTCCAAACTCTTCCTCAATGACACTTGCCTCAGGGAATTCGACTATGATGAGTAAGAGGTTCCAAATCTCCAAGTGGAAGCAAAAACCTCCAAGTGGAATCAAGAACTGACAGAGGTAGAGGACACTAGTCAGATCTCAAGCTGACTCATCCTCTCTCCAAACATCTATATATGGATCTCTCCTCCATGAGATCTAGAGGCTGGAATTTGGTTATTGCAAAGAATTGTTGTTGGTTTGAGATTGGAATCATTGGGTGCTTAATGCTTTGAAGGGGGTAAAGATAGGAATTCCATTTGCTGGGAAGGAGATGCTGGATTGGAGCCCTCTGGGTTGTATCTCTTCCTGAACCTTGTTATTCATCAATAAAGCTATCTTGGTTTCTCCTATATACTAATGTATCTTTGATGTATGATTTCATTAGTATGTTTAGTTTATTTCTAATCCTGAACTAGTTATGAATATGAATCCATGTCTTGTGTAGTGTTCTCTTCTTGTGATCTTGCAGAAACCTCTTGAAGCTGGGCAAGCGAGAAGGCAAGTAGCTGGGAACCCTCAAAGAGAAGAGAGACCGGATCGAGGGACAAACGGAAGACACCGGTTAGTCCATCTATCTCTCTTCATTCTTAATTCATAAAGGAAGAATACTAGAATAGCTGTCTCTGTTTGTTGCTAAGGCACTGTCACACCTTAGGTGGATAGGATCGTCCTGCATAGGCATTTTTACCCACAACAAATTGGCGACTCCGCTGGGGACATCTATTTAGTCATTTTATTTGTGTCTCTATCATTGTTTGTTTCATAGACTCGACAGCAACAATCGAACTACATCTGCCATTCCTAGATGCAAAGTAGACAGTTGCTGCTTTGATCCAATCACTGGACTTGTCTATGATCTGAACAATGGACTCACAAATGATTTGATGATCCTTTGTGATAGATCTTAGTACTCCCTCAAAGCATCCCTTTGATTGCACCTTGCTTGTTGCTTTTATTTGGCCTGAAACAATAGATTAATCAGCAATCTGTGACCCAGAACCCAGTGAGAAACTCTCGTTTATCCTTCAGCGCGACCCCTGTGAAGAGGTTCTACATTTCAACGCAGGTCCCGTGAAGGCTACCTGCGCTGAATGTCAAAACCCCTGTGTTGAGGTTGCGCTGAACCAGTTTGGCCTTGTGCAGCTGGGGTTCTCTGCTCTGTTTTGCCTTGTTTTGATCTTTGATTTTTGCAGCCTGTAACCAGCATAGGTACCAGTCTGATAACTCCTTTTCTCTGCTTAAATTCCGCCTCCTTTTGTACAAAAAGACTGTGAGTGTTTTTATGTGTTTGTGGCGTCATTCGCAGTTTTCCTTTGCATGAGTGAAATAATCATCCTGTAGCCCTTGAGTCAGATCTATTGATTGTGATCTTAGGAGAGAGTTCATTGGCTGTTTACAATTGATTATACATTTACTCTTGCTTATTGGTTTGAGTTTGTCTCTTTTAAGTGTCAAAACAAGTATTCATTTCGAAAATCGTTAAGTGTTGTAATCTCTTCTACCCTTTCTGATTTGGAAAAAGTAAACTTGTTTGTATTTGTCATTTAAAAGAAAATTCAAAGTTTTACAAAAAAAAGATTTCTTTGTAGGCATCAATACTAAGAAAGCGGAAAACAAACACCTTCATTGTGCATTTGCATTTTGATAATTTGCATGTCTGATTTAGGAAAAGTGCATTAGAGTGTGCTGATTGCTCTTTGAGAAAAGATGGTGTCTTTCTTTTCCCTTAGTAGCTAGGATTTTCAAAGTTGAAAAGATATAAAGCTTGCTTATCATCTTTAGACTGCATTTAGGAATTGTATCATACATCTCGTGGTGAACCTAAAAAGGCAAACTTCTAAAAAGATCAACCTAAAATAAATTGAATGAACTTAACAACGCTTTGCAACATAACGCACAACATAGAGGTCTAGGCTAGAGACGTGTTCCGGCGTCGTAAAGCCTGGTGACTGTCGATCTCGTTGATGGTGGGTGATTCCTCCTGAGGGACGATAGCGCCAGTACGGATTGTGCTCCCACGTACCGTCGCGTATATATTGGGAGACCCCTATAGGCATAAAACCTTTATCCTTAGGAAGCCGTGTCGGCCGCCCTACTGATCACAATGCACTGAACACAGCATTCAGGAAGATCGACCGCCCGTACCCTAAAAAGTATTCTGCGGTTTTGCGAAAAGTTTGGCACACCCTCTGCTTAGAACTCCAGAGCAGTTCCTTTTGGCATTTTTCAGACTCTATAACGGAAAAAGTCCATCCGAGCATTTGTCACTTCGGGCTCGTTAAAACATCGAAGGAGACTAGAGTCATCTTTAGCTTTTTCTCGACTCTTTAAAACTGAAAAAGCAAGTTGTGTCTAAAAGTGTCGTTAAAATTTATTTTAAACGGAACAATCACCCTTTATTCCTGCATTGATCTTTAGGTTGAAAAAATGGAGCACACCAACCAAGGAATTCCCCTTGGTGGAAATCCTAGTCCCTTCTCCTCTTGGGGAGATGTTGGTGCGCCCCATATGGCCACATTGTCGCTTCCAGGACTGATAATTGGCCCGCCGGTCTAGCTCTTTTCAACCAATGTCGTTCAAAACACCACTATTCCTGAACAGTCGAATCAACAGTTAGACCAGTCCAGAGTTGCCCACCAGCCTTCTACTTCATCTAATTCTTCCTCTCCTCCTTCCTCTTCGCTTGACGGAACTGTTAGAACAAAAAACCAAGTTCCTAAGGAGAAGAAGGAAAAGAAGAAGAAAGATAAGAAGAAGAAGGAGCCAAAGGCGACTGGGGGCAAACAAGTGGCGTCTGACAAAAATCCACACACAACACTGACTAGGCCTAAATCGCCATGTGTCATAAGCAAGGGAGACCACTTCCACAGAGATTGTCCCTGCATCCCTCAGATACTAAGGGACTGGTCTCCCCGTCTACACAATTCGGTAGCGTCAACCTCTGATAGCCATGTTGACTGCTCACCGTCAACTAGTGAAAGTGAAGCCACAGGACAGAGAGGGAAAGCTAGATTTCCCTGCAAACTATGTGAAGGCGACCATGCCATCCACCGTTGTCCCTTCTTAGACGAGGCTAAAAGAGTTCTGGAAGATCGCCCGATTTTACGAGCGCAACTTCCTCCTGGATATCAAAAACTCCTGCCAAGTCCTTCACTAGTTGAGAACCCGGCTGGCCCGCTCAGGGGGTCAGCCGAAGCACCTATCATTGAAGATGAACCATCTGGATCCATCCCTGACGAAAGTCAAAAGGTTGAGGCAGCAGTTGACCCGGTTTTGCCTTCAGAGGCTCTATCTTCGAATGATACCATCATAGAGGAGAATAAAGACGACACCGTCCAAATTCTCTTCATCAGCACAGACTCCGACGAACAAGGGGGAAATTTGCCCATTCCTTTATCGCAGGAAGGAACTTCGTCAGAGTCATATCCGGCCGTCTATTCAGTCCCACCACCAAGCAACCTAGTTGTCTCGTTCGACTGGAACCAACTAGGCAGACCCCGTTTGCCAGCAAGCATACCATTCAGAATTATCGTTCAAATATACAGAATGGTAATGGCTGGCACTATCATTGATGAGGGGGCATCTGTGAGTATCCTTTCCTCTACTGCTTGGAAAGCGCTTGGTTCGCCAGCGCTTTTGCCTGAGATGAGAAATCTATCAGGATTTGATAAAGGAACCAGTCGACCTTTAGGGATCCTCCCCAATGTGCCCATAACATTGAAAGGGAAGACCGTTCAAATGAACGTGATGGTCGTTCAAGGACCCTTGGATTATAACCTACTCCTTGGACGAGACTATATATATTGCACGGGAGCTATCGTCTCCTCACTCTTTAGAGTAATGTGTTTTCCGCACGAAGGAAGAGTGGTCAAGCTCGTGGACCAACTTTCATTTCCCGGATCACGCATCGCAAATAGTCATGTACCATCCCTAAATGGTCTATTCACGCAAGAAGTGTCTCAACCCACGGTCCGTCCTCCTGATGAGCGCGAGTAATCCAGGAGGATATGACTGGAACCCAGGGGGCATGCGTCCTGGTCTGCTTCGGCAGGGAAACTTTGGGTATAGAGTAGGTTTCCGCGGGAGAATATGACTAGTCTGTACCCCGTCCGTCTAGGAAGAGGGGTTATTCTAGAATAAGATTCTTTTGTCAAAGTTATGTGAGTTGGCGGGCTACGTCGCTCACCTTTGTCTATTTCGGTAGACATTGCCGAGGAAGTGTTTTGTTTGAAAGATTAACGAGACAATCTTTGGGTAACCTGAAAGAGGTAAGCCTCTCTCGTTAAAACAAATGTTTTGGCGGAAGTGAAGTAGGGGTAACCTTGAAATCGTACTTTATGCCTGGGGGCATGCAAACCTTTTGGAGTGCAAGCAAGGGGCGACTATTTATTTTTTAAATTTTTAGGTCCTCCCTTTAAACCTGTAGGTCTAACCCTTTAAACTCGTAGGATTAGTCGTTTCCGAACTTGCATAACGAAAGGATCCGGGGCAAAGATTTGTGAGATGAAGCTCCATAAAAAATAGAATCTCAATGAGACACTCTTATCATATGACTGGGTTATTCGAGCAGTTTTAGCACACAGTTCATGCTCGTTAAAAAATAAACGTAAGATCCGAGCAGTTTTAACGCGGAATTCATGCTCGTTAAAAAATAAACATAAGCAATGAGCAAGTGTTTCCACCAGCGTTTAAGCTCATTTTAAAATAAAAAATGAACCAAATTCCCAGTAAATAACCACTGTGAATGTAATATCATCAGCCATTAAAGCCTTGGTCGTGTTTGCACCGTCACCTCCACTTTTCATTTGGCCGATCGTTCACCTCCATATGATTGTTTACCCATTTTGAGGAACAGCTGCGAAGAGTGATTTCACCTAGCCGTCCTTGTGACACTGCCGTGATTGGAAAATTCCAACCTGTACCTGGAATCAGCTGCTAACCCTGTTTATCACTCGTTCCTCAAAAGACGAGTCTTCTTTAAGCTCTTTTCATCTGACTCGTAAAATATGAAAAGATTGCCGAGTTTTGGCCTTCCAGCTCGTTAAAGTGACCAGAAGTGCTATCCCTCCTCTAGATTTTAATCTTTTTGGACCTGAGGGATTATTGCACAAAAAGATCGAGCGCTTGTTTTATTCGGCTCGTTAAAACTATTGAAAACTCATCCCTTCTGTATTGTTTTATAATTTTTCGGACTTAAGGGATTAGATGACGAAAAAGGAATTTTGGAGTTAACTTTATGTACCTTTTCAGACTCTCTAAAAATGAAAAGGACCGAGTTATCTTTGTCGTTAGACTCGTTAAAATCATTAAATAGCGACAAACTTGTCTTTAGACGAGAACGAGTTTCACTATCGCTAGGCTCGTTAAAACATAGCGATGGACTTGCCCGAAGGGCAGGTTATAGAACAAGCATATGTTATCCTCCTCAAGCTTGACAAAAATAAAGAGGTACTGGTCAGCAATGACTGGGGAAAAATTGGGAGAAACTCAAGAAAACTTTGATGGTAGCAAGTCACTCTTGAACATGACACTTTTCCTCCGTACCACAATCGGGTTGGGTTGTTTCATTCACCGGTCACATCACCATGGTCTCGCCATACCATCCATATTTGGGGTAATGCTACCGATCCATCGCATCAGTGTCGCCATATGTTCAAGAGAAGTCGTTCAGAAAAGTCAACCGTGTCCCATCCACTGCCGTACATTATCCTTCATCCTTTCATGACCGCCACCCTGAATCATATGTCACAGATAGTTTTCACCTCCATCAAAATCATTAGCTCCGTTTCGTGTCATTGATGTGGGATTCATTAAGGCCCTCCTTTGACGGATCGCTTCTTGTCGACATCAGCTCATTATCCAAGAAGTTGATCTAGGAACAACCCCTTCAGTACTTTGAAGCTTGCATGCCTCAATGGCAAGTTTCTCACTTCCGGCGACAGGTATACATCAATGACCTTCAACCGAAAGATTTTGCGTGGTGTTCGACGCCAAGTCCTTTATTCACACCGCGTGAATTGTACTACAGTACCTTGAGGGTCATTATCATTATCGGTGATTCCTCTCGCGCTTGTTAACGGTTTACCTCATTGACCGGTAATCAAATGATGTCTTTCCATGTTCGACTTCAGAACATTTCTCACATGGATCGACTTGTACTTAGAGTGAAGATCGAACGAGTTTGAAGACCCCGGATATAGTTTCATCCATCTGGGCTGCGATATATATTCAGGAAAGATAAAGACATTGACATGTACATCATTGCAGTAGATAATCATCCTACTCAAAGGATGATAATTTCATCAAAATTATCAGTCTACCATCAGACAATTGTCTGTTCTATGTATAGAAAAATGAATTTATAAAGCTGAGCATGGGAATGCCCGCCTCAGCTAGATCATGAAAGCAGTATGAAAAATAATGTATTGTATTGTATCTTATTACAGGTCTTCTCCCAACATTGGATGAACTTCAGATCCCCCTGATAAAGCATTTCACCCGATAAACGGCCTCATACTTTAGGGGGCAACTGTTATAGACATTTTTGTGCCTTACAGCATTGAGCATGAAATGTCCATAATCTAAGGGATCCAAAGTCCCTAAACATGTTGTTCCTACCCCTAGAGGAACAAGGCTAACAAACCACAGCAATTCACAGAAGTTCTCCACCAGAAACTACTCAAAAACAAGTCAATTCAGGATCAATTCAGTGGCTCCACTAGCTGTCTGCGCTGAATGTCAAAGCCAACACTGGCTACCTGCGCTGAATGTCAAAGCCAACACTGGCTACCTGCGCTGAGCGAGATTTGACATGTGGCAAGTTCATTCCACGAGGTGTCAAAACCCAAGAAGCTTCCAAACTCTTCCTCAATGACACTTGCCTCAGGGAATTCGACTATGATGAGTAAGAGGTTCCAAATCTCCAAGTGGAAGCAAGAACCTCCAAGTGGAATCAAGAACTGACAGAGGGAGAGCACACTAGTCAGATCTCAAGCTGACTCATCCTCTCTCCAAACATCTATATATGGATCTCTCCTCCATGAGATCTAGAGGCAAGAATTTGGTTATTGCAAAGAATTGCTGTTGGTTTGAGATTGGAATCATTGGGTGCTTAATGCTTTGAAGGGGGTAAAGATAGGAATTCCATTTGCTGGGAAGGAGATGCTGGATTGGAGCCCTCTGGGTTGTATCTCTTCCTGAACCTATATACTGATGTATCTTTGATGTATGATTGCATTAGTATGTTTAGTTTATTTCTAATCCTGAACTAGTTATGAATATGAATCCATGTCTTGTGTAGTGTTCTCTTCTTGTGATCTTGCAGAAACCTCTTGAAGCTGGGCGAGCGAGAAGGCAAGTAGCTGGGAACCCTCAAAGAGAAGAGAGACCGGATCGAGGGACAAACGGAAGACACCGGTTAGTCCATCTATCTCTCTTCATTCTTAATTCATAAAGGAAGAATACTAGAATAGCTGTCTCTGTTTGTTGCTAAGGCACTGTCACACCCTAGGTGGATAGGATCGTCCTGCATAGGCATTTTTCCCCACAACATCTCTCTTTGCCGAATCTCGAAAAAGTTTGTTGATTAAACTTTGAATTTTATTCTTAAGAAAAAGAACAAAAGATTTTGATTTTTGTTTTTGACTGGTTTTTGATTCTGCATTAACTAGTCCTTAGTTTAATTTTGACTGAGTAAAACATCATGGAATCATACTTGCTAGGATTTTGCCTCATTAGATTTACTTTTAGATAGTTTTCTCTTAGATTTGCTTTTGGGTGAAATTGAGTTGATTTGATTGCCATAGATTTTTTAACTTTGATTTCTATTAAAGTAAGTTTTACATGCTTTATTAATATAGGGAAAAATACAAAAAAAAACTCTTTTGAAGAAAAGTTTGCTTTAGTAGCATTTGAGTCTTTGAAAAGAAAAGGAATTTTTGTGAAGTAATTAGTGGTCATGTGTTGTATGCTTTGGAAAAGATAAAGAGTTTGTTTCTTTGATTTTCATTGCCAAGAAAGTTGTTTTTATATCAATCTTGCATTCTCCAACTCTCTTAGCTAGGGAATTCATTGAAAAAGAAAATTAGTATAAATCATCCTAAGTGCATCTTTTTAGTGGATTTCAGTCGAGTCTACACACCATCAGTTTCATCTCCACTACCTTTTGTCCTAAAGAAAAGCCATAAAAATTAACGCTTAAAGTAAAATCAACTTAGTAACTTTTATTTACTAGGGCTCTGAAACACCAATATAGATCAGGCTAGTGTCTTGGAGTAGGAGAGTAATTAACTCTCCAAGATAGTAAAACCAAACAAGTAGCTCATCTTGTGGTAGGATAAATCCAACTGTTTCATTTGTACTCTGGGAAAGCTCCTCTTAAAGGAGAAGCACGAGACCGTGTTCGAACCAGTGAGGGGATCAATCCTCCTTCATTGGGAAAGACGCTAGATACGCACGTACTAGAAACGGTAAACCTCGGATTATTGTGGAGGAGCCTGGGGTCACTTGTCGGTAAACCTTGGATTATTGTCAAGGAGCCGGCAAGGGGATTGAGCTTGTTACTTTGCCCTTGCGTGCTATCGGGTCGTAGACTGTTCCCCCAGGTATATTTGTTGCTGTTGGTAACCTTAGTGACCATTATCTTTAGGATTCTACCCGAGGTGATGGTGGAGGGAAGATCCCACTGTACCTGGAGCAGACGTCGGCTAGACTCACTTGGATTTTCCTGGGGGTTCACTTCACTCGAGATGGTTAAAGTGGAGGAACTTGTGCCGGTCTATTTATTAAGCTGGTTGTCGGGGTAACTATTCCACCCACCACTTTTGTACTGAATTCGGCGATGTTGGGCTTCATCACCAACTAGTGTTTTCGGTCTGGAAGGCTACTGTTTGTGTATGGTTTAACGCCCTAGATTCTTTAGGCGTGTGATTCGAATTTGTTTGGTTCTTTAGAGACTTTAGGCAGTTTGCTTTGAGATTTTACTTTGTTTGCGTGTGCAGTAGTTAAAAGTTTTTAACTGTGGTTGAATTACCGAGACAGTCCCGTAGACTTCGGGGCAAGTCTCCTGAGATTGTTACCGTGGCCGATTTGTTGAGGAAGTCCTGTAGACTTCAGGGCGAACCTCCTGAAGACGTCCCGGGTCATTACGGAGGTTTGAAGGTCCTTGTAACTCCTACTGGCAGTAAAGTAGGTTCACTTGAAGAAGGAGAGTCATCATTGGTAGTCCATCCAGATTACCAAGGTCTAGAAACAGGTTATAATCCTGAAGCTGTTGCAGTTTCCGAGCTTGCTGGTAGTTTTTCATCTACTAGTGATATAGGCGAAGAACCTGAAATATCTGAACCTGTTACTCCAACTTCTAGTGTTCCTGATTCACCTAGGGTAGAAAGAGTCATCACCGAAAATCTTCCTTCTGGTTTGATAGCTATTGAATAACTTGCTCCAGAAGAAGAAATAGGCGTCCCTATCCCTGAAGATCAACCTACTATTGATCTAAGGGAGCGTGAATCCATTTTTTACAGTCCTCCTAGAAGTACTACTTGGTATCTTTCGTTAACTAATTATTTGGACAACTCAGGGTCAAGTTTTTCTCCACCTCGTACTCCTTATCCACCTGGAGGTATTTATACTCCTGTAAATATGTCTGGTCAGTCGTCTGTGTTCACTCAATCTCTTGAATCTTTCTTGTACGGCGGTCCTTCTGTTCTTGCTAGGTATCAGTCACTTTCTGGTACTTTTGCGGGAGCATCTCCTCAACCCATTGAACATGGGTTTTTAACTGGAAATAATGGTAATAAACCGTTGGGTGTAGGAGACATTTACATGATGTCAGGTTCAATTCCCGGTTCTCAACCTCAAGGTGGCCAGTTACCGCCTGGGGGGCAACCTCAATTAACGCCTGGGGGGCAACCTCAAGGTACTCAAATTGCGTCTGGGGGGCAACCTCAAGGACAGTATGTACCCATGGTATAGTACATTCCTCAAGGTCAACCCCAGCCTCAATATGTACCCCAAGGTAAACCTCAGTATCAATTTATGCCTCAAGGTCAACCCCAGTATCAGTACTTACCTCAAGGGTATCTACCCCAAGGTCAGTACTCGAGTCAAGGTTATCAACCACCTCAAGGTCAATCATATATTCAAGGTACGGGAAATGTACCTTTCAATTATCAATCCTACCCTCAATCCGGTTATGGATCTCAATATCCTCAACCTATCATGGGTCAATACCCCGGAATGAACATAGTGTGGGATCCATCGCAAGTTCAACAGGTGTTGCAGCCAAGCATGCAGTTGTCATCCCAAACTGGACAACCTTTAGTTTCTGGTCCACCCCAGCAACCAGTCCAGTCTAATGTTCAAACTTCTGTACCTTCGGTAGTTACTCAGTCACCCATTGCGCCCTGTACTCCATCTCAAACGACTGCTGCAACTACCCGCAACATCTGTTCAGTCTACCGCACTTACTTCTGGAGTATCGACAACTTTGGTTTCTACTGTCTCTGCCACTACTCCTCAGACATCTTTACCATTGTCTGGATCCACGATTCAAACTACGGTTCAGATGCCTGTAGGACAGCCTGGTTTAAGTACGGTTGTCACTAGTCAACCACAATTCGCTTATCAACCGTACCAGGGACAGTACCAATACGGGCCTGCTATCCAACAACCAGTTTACCAGTATCAACCGTATCCTGGGTACACTTATCAACAACCACAACAACCCCAGTACGGTCCGGTTAATCCTGGTTTTCCGAGAGGATACAATATCCCGAATGCAATTCCTATTCCAAGTTATCCTAGATATCCTCCTCCTGGGACTAGTCTTGTGACCTAGAGTTTTAGGGATCCTAATCGGCAATTGCCGTTTATCGCAACTTTGGATTTACCAGACTTGACGCGCCTAACGAACGATCCAATAAATTATCTTCCGTTCTGGCCGCCAATGCCAAAGAAGTTGCCCAGTGACATTCCCAAGTTCGAGGGTAAGTCTGGAGAGGATCCGTCAAATCATGTGATGACTTACCACCTCTGGTGTGCTTCAAATTCCATCTCGGATGATTCGATCCGCTTACGTCTTTTCCAGCGTACGCTCATTGGTCTCGCAGCCAAGTGGTACATTGAGTTACCACGGGGCTCTTTTTATAATTTTAGTCAGTTAGCTACCTCGTTCCTAACTCATTTTCAGTTGCCGGTCAGATATGATAATGGCACGGAGCTACTAACTTCATTAAAACAACCGACGTCCACTTATATTTTCGATCATATACATGAATGGAGACGTCGAAGGCGATTAGTGAAAGTTTTTATCCCGGACCAAATCTTAGCTGAATGGTTTGTTAAATCATTGTTACCGAAGATTACTGAAGACGTAGCTAAGGCCGGAGTAGTTACTGAGGAGCAAGTGATTGCTCAAGCGCAGTACCTTGACTTAGTTTACACTCAGTCAGGTACGTTACACGAAAAGATCCCAGATCTTCCAAAGTCAAATCAAATCGCTGTTGCTCCTTCGGGATCTCATGCTGCTGATGGCATGATTGGTACGGTAAATACTAAAGGCAAGAAGAAGTCTTCAAAGAATTCTTCGCCAATTATAACCTTACCAGACTCCCCGACAGGAGAATCTTCTACTGAAGTTTCCGCTGATATTCACGCTGTAGAGTCATCTACGGCTAAATCAAAAAACGATGGGAAGAAGAAAGGTAAGAAGAAGAATAAAGCAGACAAGACTCCAAAGGAGAAAACAGAAAAGTCGGAAACCAATGACGAGAAGCGCAAATCTCGATATCCTTGTCTTATTTGTGAAGAGGATCATTTTACAAGAGATTGCCCTCATCGGGCCGAGGTTGTGAAAATCGTCAAGGGTTCCCCAACTCCTGCTGTTTTGAAAGATCCATTTCCAAAGCAGGAGAGTAAGATGATAGGTTCTTCCTCGAGTGCCAGTGAAGAACCCATATTGATGATGTCTCATGTAAGGATTGCGACTCGATCGCAAGATTATGGTAGTAAAAGTCCTGTTGATGGATCGAAAGAAGCAGAATATTCTCATTCAAATCCATCAACCTCAGCTCCTAGTTCCGATCCACTATAGATCGAGAAACCTAACCCTGACTTAGTAATCAAACCGCCCACTAAGGGTGTACTTCGAAGGTCTGCTTTCAATCCACATGCGAGAACGGCCCAGAATTACAACATTGTTGAGGATTTAGCTATTTCACCCTCATCAATGTTGGCTTTAGAAGTGCTGCAATCATGCCCAGCACAGCGAAAATTACTTTTGTTGGCTATAGGAGCTGTTGATGTTCAGGACCCGAACCTAATAATCTTTGATCTAGAAAATAGTACACCGCGTTTACCTCATCATATGGCTTTCCAGATCCCAGTGATAGTCAAAAATAGGCCTATTCATCGGACTGTAATTGATGAGGGAGCTTCCACGTGTATTATGTCAATACAGTGCTGGAGATCGCTTGGTTCTCCTTCACTAAATTAATCCCCGACAATTCTTAAGGCCTTTGATGGCCGTGGGTTTCATCCGTTTGGCATTCTACAGGATTTTCCTATAGGGGTTGAAGGAAAAACCATTAGTCTGGATGTGGAGGTGGTTGATGCCCCTCTAGACTACAACCTTCTCTTGGGTCGAAGTTGGTCTTACGCTATGACAGCGGTCGTTTCATCGGTCTTCAGAGTAATAAAGTTTCCATATAATGGCAAGATCGTAACCATAGACCAGCTGGCTTACTTTTCATCCGACCCAGCCTCTTCAGAGAGTATCCAGCATGTCGGTAAAACGACTATCCCTTATAAGGATGTTGGCGTAGGATTAGTTAAAGATGCCGGTTTACTGGGAACTTTTCCTTTTCCTCCAATCAACGCCGTGTCTTCGTTTGCATCTATTCATATGATTACTTCAGACACCATTGTTTATGACGATCCTTGGAACGTTCCTTCTAAATATGAGATAGACTCATTTGGTGATGCAATGCCTTTGAGTCCATATGAAGTTGCCTATGAAGCCGTGCAGTCTTTTACCGACCCGAGTTCAACCAAAATCGACCAAATGAATGTGGTCCGTGAGGAATCACTTTTCGCGTCAACCTCGGAGTTAATAGCGTTTCCCGAAGTTGTGTCATATGACGAACAACTTTGTGAAGTCCTGTGCGTAGACGATTTACCATGGGAAGATATCCATCATAGATCTTCGTTCTTACCTGAGGATCATCATTTTGAAAATGATTTCTCATCAATCTTTACAGCTAAATATGTCAAAGAAGCTCAGAGTCCAATGAAACATCCCGATTCAGAGCTGAATTTGGGAAGCATTTCTCGCACTATTCCCATTGACATTTCAGTCAAGCCCGGAATTTTTGAGCACATTCATATAGGTGCCTCGTGTTCAGATAACGAAATTCAGACATACAAGGCCCTATTTCAAGAATTCCGCGACGTGTTTGCCTGGTCTTACGAGGAAATGCCAGGAATTGATCCTGCGATTGTTGTCCATGAGATCAAGACTTACCCGGACGCTAAACCCGTCCAGCAACGTTTGCATCAGATTCACCCACGAAAAGCGGCTGCCATTAAAGCAGAAGTTGAGAAGCTGTTGAAAGCAGGTTTCATTTATCCGATCCCGTTAACGGATTGGGTATCGAATATTGTTCCGGTTAACAAAAAACAGGGAACAATAAGAATGTGCATCGACTATAGGGATATCAATCCTTCTTGTCCCAAGGACAACTATCCAACACCCTATATCGATCAAATAATTGATGATTGTGCCGGCAATGAAATATTTTCCTTTATGGACGGTTTTTTCGGTTACAACCAAATCAATATTCTACCTGCCGATCAACCAAAAACGGCTTTCATTTGTCCATGGGGGACATTTGCTTAATGAAAATTACCTTTTGGGCTTAAGAATGCCGGAGCCACTTTTCAAAGGGCGATGTCTTATGCGTTTCATGACATCAAACACATTTTGCAACCGTATCTCAATGATTTGCCCGCTCACTCCTTACATCGAGCTGATCACCTTGTCCATTTACGAGCAATCTTCATGAGGTGTAGGCATTAACGGATTCGGTTGAACCCACACAAATGTGTCTTCTGTATAGAAGTGGGACGTTTGCTGGGATTTGTAGTTTCAAAAGCCGGCATCCGCGTCGATCCCTCGAAGGTAGAAGCTATCATCAAATTGCATCCTCCTTCAAGTCTTCGCCAACTCCAAAGTTTGCAGGGGAAAGCAAACTTTTTATGCCGATTCATTCCTAACTACGCCGAGATTACAAAGGGTTTTACCCGGTTGTTGAAACAGAACGCTCAATTCTCTTGGGATGAGATAGCTCAGAAATCTTTTGATGCGCTCAAGCACGCATTGACCCATGCACCGTTGCTGCATCCACCCAACTACAACCAGGATTACTTTTTGTACCTCGCCGCTGCTCATTCCACCATTGGAATGGTCTTAGTATAGGAAGACGAATTCAGAATGGAACATGTGATATATTACCTTAGTCGGACGTTAAATCCCACTGAGCTCAAATATTCACATGTGGAGAAATTGGCCTTGGCAGCCGTTCAAGATGTCCAACGTTTTCGTCACTACATTCTTCTCCGTAAAACTACAGTCATTTCGGATTGCAACCCTATGATCTACATTTTGACTAAAAAATTGCTAGGGGGCAAGTACTCCAAATGGATTGTTATTGTACTCTAAATCTAAGTCTAAGAAATCTTTAGTTTTTGCCGAGTTAATGTGTGATTTCCCGCGCGCTGACACGGAAACTGTGGCAGAGGAACCCATTGCGAACGAATATTTGTTTCTCATCAACACTTTAGATCCGTGGTATGGGGATATAATCGTCTATCTCCAAACCCAATCCTTTCGGCCCGAAGTTTCAAAGACGGAACGTCGGAAAATTCGATTCCAGTCCCAACAGTACAAAATTATTGGAGATACTCTTTATCGCCGTGGGGTAGACTTGGTTTTCCAACGTTGCTTAACTCATGAAGAAGCTGAAAGGGTTTTGAATGACTGCCACTCTGGAGCATGTGGCGTTCATATGTCTGGGTATGCCACAGCCCAAAAGATATTACGCGCTGGCTACTTCTGGCCGTCCTTGTTTAAAGACTGTATTATTGCGGTCCAGAAATGCCACAACTGTCAAGTGTTTGATCGCAAGATGCGCGCACCACCTGCTCCTCTCCACCCTATAATTGCCGTTGGTCCTTTTTCCAAATGGGGTATCAATTTTATTACATGTAACCCTCACTCGGCCGGGGGGCATGCGTATATCATCCTTGCGGTTGATTATTTTACTAAGTGGGCCGAGGCGATGCCTACATTCGAGGCAGATGGCAAGACAACTGCAATTTTCGTATTCAATCACATTATTGCTAGGTTTGGTGTCCCACAAGCGATAATCACTAACCATGGGCGCCATTTTCGAAACATTATGATGACAGAACTTACAGGCCAGCTTGGTTTGCGTCATGATAGCTCAACTCCTTATTATCCACAAGCCAACGGTCTGGTTGAGTCCATCAACAAAGTTTTAGTTATCATGATCCGACGAATCATTGGTATTCATTGGTCGAATTGGCACAACATGTTATTTTCCGCGCTTTGGGCGTACCGAACCTCAGTGAAAACATCAATAGGGTTCACTCCTTTCCAACTAGTTTATGGTTTGGAAGCTGCGCTGCCCATTGAATGCGAAATCCCATCACTTCAATGGGCTGTCGAATTACTTCCAGCTACTTCCGAAGAGGAGAAGCGTTTATTATACTTAGCTCAATTAGATGAGACTCGACGTGACGTTGCATTGGCAATTGAGACTCACGCAAAACGTATGAAAGCTCAGTATGATCGAAATGTGACCCCTCGAAATTTTTCGGAAGGAGACCTAGTGCTATTATATGATCAAGCTAACGATAAATTAGGTGCTGGAAAATTCGTTCCTATGTGGCATGGGCCCTACATTGTCAAGCGAAAGCTAGCAAAAGGGGCCTATGAGCTGGTAGATTTTGACGGGGACTCTTTGGGTAAACCCAGAAATGGACTTAACCTAAAGAGGTATTATGCTTAAATGATGGGTATGGAGATTTTAGTTAGGTTAGGTTTTTCTTTCTAGCTGGTGTGTTTGTTAGTATAGACAGTGTGCTTAGCTTAGAAAGTGTGTTTTTCGTCGTTATTCTGGCTTATCTTGGTTTTACTCTTGATATTGAAGATGTTGACGCCTCTCCAAACGTACATTGGATTCGTTGATGGTGCTTGTCGTAGTACACGGAATATCTCTTCTGCAGCTTGGGTTATCTATTCGCCCTCTGATGAGTTAGTTTCTATGCATGGGGTGAGCCTCGGTCAAACAACAAACAACATTGCAGAATACAGTGCAGTGATTGAGTTATTGTCTGAATCTATTTCGTTTGGGATTCGGAGTTTGATAGTGAGGTTAGATTCTGAACTCGTTGTATTACAACTTAATAGAGTATATGCCATTAGAAATCCAGTGTTATTAAGGTTATTTTTGAGAGTGCGTCTCTTGGAATGTGAATTTGATTACATTGAATATCAGCATATTCCAAGGTCTTTAAATACATTAGCAGATGCAATTGCTTCTCGAATGTTAGACAGACATTTGCGATAATCATACATGTAAATTTAAAAACATTTCATCACACATGTTTAACAAGATAAGCTGGTAATAATGATATATATAGATAGGAGTGTGTCAAAAAATACATCGTCTTCGATCATAGGTCGAAAAACACCTTATGATCGGCAAAAATGATAAGTACAAAAAACCAAAATGTCACATGTGTCTACAAAAAGTGACCATCCAATCACTGGTGATGCTCTCTATACGACACCACTGCACGCGCTACCCTACACAAGAACCTCCTAAAAGGTCCTGGGACTGCGACTACATAGCGCTGAAGCCTGATAGGAATATCGTCTATAGTAGTCTCTGGTATGTCCGCCGTAAGACGCTCTAGGTCTTGTTCCGACTCAGCTAAGGTCTCTGCAGCCGCGTCCTGTGGAGTCAGTGCCGGTGCAACTGGTACTCTCCTCTCGAAAGGCCGGAGATTGGCTGGACGCTGTGGGCCTACATCTGCATTTTGAAAATTGTCACTGTCAGTTTTGAGACGATATAAAAACAAAAAAAATAGATAATTTAAAAAACTTGTGAAAAATGAAGTACCTGTGTCATCCCACTGTTCCCCTGGTGGAAGAATCATGTCCGGATCTCCACGAAAATCAACTCCGGCATAAGGAAAATCCTGTATCGAGAAGATCTGGTTCTCCAACCAGTGAAAATACTCCGGTCTGAATCGGACAACCTCCGTGCCCTCGTCAGGATGACGGGCCATCACCGCAACCCATCGCATCAACTTAGGCTCTCGAGGAAGCCCAACCTCAACAGTGAGCTGCTGCGGGATCAGCATTGGAACCCTCTCTAGAGAAAAACTCACAACTAAAGGCCCATAACCAAAAGTCTTTAGTTGCCCTTTTTTTTCCCTAGTCAGTTGGCCCTTTAAATTGGCCAACACAACATCACACCAGTTGAAAATGGTGCCTCGATAGCAGTCAATCGTCATCCACATTTGGGACCCGGTGGTAATGTGCAAAGCGGCAACCCCGCAAAGTCTGGTAACTGTAAAGGCAATTACCATAAGTTCAAGTTGGGATATCTTTTTGATATCTATCCCCTTCTCCTGGTTCTGATTATTGCACCACTCTAGTCGGAGACTAACAATGGACTGGCCACCCGGCCTAGTCCTGGACAGAGTCAATTGTTCGCTCCTCTTGGGCAAACCAGTGAGAAAGTAAATATCTGAGGGCTCTATCTTGAGCTGGTGCCCTCCAATGTAAAAGCACTGATCCTGAACGTTCCACCTTTCAACCAGCCACTCTAGAATTCGCACTTGGGCCCTCATGCCAGGTATGGCCCAGTATTTGTAAAGACCGCATGCCTTCAAAGCATCAATGGAAGGTTGGTGATTAATGGCGGCCAAATCAACATCTTCGTGTTCTCTCTCGCGCCAATCAAGCATGGTGGGCAATCTACACACCATAAAACATCTGTTAGAGTCCATAAAATTGAAAGTTTTTGGTTCATTTTGGAGAAATTGGAGTTTAAAAATCCACCCCGCGGTGTACGCAGCCCGCCTTTAGAGACAGGGCATATGTACGCAGGTTCTCTTAAGGCAAGATGCGTACGCCCGGCATTTTCCCAACTGAGAAAATGTCGGGGTACGCAGGTCACCCATGGAGCACCTGCGTACCCCGAAAAGCGGACCTTGAAACCCCCAAGGCATCCAAAAAATGAAACTAAAGCTTAAAAACAAATTCTAAACAGATGGAAATGCAAGGGAGGATGTTGTAGAATACCTGATGAGACGGCGTTCAATTCTGACGGTCGGATTCTCCGCAATGACCACGGGAAGTTTCTTGCCAAAAGCCCTTTTTCTCTCCTCAACAGTAAAATGGTAAAAATGAAATGGTAAAAGCCCTTTTTATAGGTTTTTTGAGTAAATAAATGTCAAATTTGTTTATTTTCCACCGTGAAAAGGTATTTTTCAAAGTATTTTTATCTATCTTTAAATAGGTATGAGTAATGTGTTGGTTTTTGTGCAGGATAAAAGGATTTTCAGGGAAAATTGTCATTTTTCACATACAAAAACATCAGAGTCATCTTTTAAGCCCTTTTCTGACTCCTAAAACATGAAAAGATTGCCGAGTGTTTCTTTTACACTCGTTAAAACGGAATTAAAAGACGGTCCCCTTATAGCCCTTTTCTGACCGTAAAAATAGGAAAAGATTGCCGGATTTTTGTCGTTTCAAATTCGATACTGGAAATAAAACGACGTGTCCTTGATCGCTTTTTACTTTTCAGGTCAAAGACACTAATCATGAAAGTACTCCTTGGTCGTAAGATCAATCGGTTCTCTCAAGTATTAGTTTATACTTTTTAAGTTCAACCCTGGAGTCTTCTTAAGTTTTTTCAGACTCTATAAAATTGAAAAACGCCGAGTTTCTCCTATACTGGACTCGTTAAAATTTCACAGTAAAGGACCTGTTCGATTACAAACAGGAACGGACCACTCCTTCTTAGGGTTCGAATCAAAACTAAGTTGGACTCATCCGAAAAATGAGCTTATAATCAAGCATATGTTATCCTCCTCAAGCTTGTAAAAAGTAAAGAGGTACTTGCCAGAAATGGTGGGGGAAAAGAGAGAAAAATGAGCCTATTTGTTATCCTTTGTCTCAGAAGAAGCCTTATCACCACTCTTGAACACGACACTTTTCATTCACCTGGGTTGGGAAATCCTTTGCCCCACAGTTGATCAAACCACATTGAAAGTCTTCAGCCGGGTATTAACTTTGGGTCAAATGGCACCAAGCCATTTGTTGTGTCGTTATGTGTTCAAGAGGTCACTGCAAATAAACCATTCATCTGCAAAATACCCGTCATCCATCTCGACCATCCCTGAGTAAGTCCTTACAGCTACATTTCTTCAACTTGATCTATGATTTCGTGTTGTGGACTTGCCTGCAACGGGTCGCTTTCTATCAACATCAGCACATTATCTAGAAAGATGACCTAGAAATCGTCAGTACCTTGAAATCTGCATGCATCAATGGCAGGTTTCTCGCCTTTGACAACGGTTTACATCATTGACTTTCGATCGAAGGATTCCGTGAAATGTTCGACATCAACTCATTCATTCACATCTCATGGATTGTACTGGGTACTTTGAGAACCATTGACATCACTAGTGGTCTCTCTCACACTTGTTAACAGTTTACGTCATTGACTGGTAATCAAGTGGTTTCTACCATGCTCGACATCAACTCATTTATTCGCATGGATAGAATCGTACTATTTCGGGAAGTAGAAATGAAGACCCTGGATCTAGTTTCCACCATCCAGGCTGCGAGGAGTTTTGTATTCATTGTATAGTAGACCAACTATAAACAGATGGCTGCGTCCATACTGTGTCTACACAAGTCTATGATTATGATGTACTGCAAAATCATTCCTGTATCAGAGCAGTAGTTAGTTTGTTAGTTAAAGTTTTTTATCTGAGTATGGGAATGCCTACCTCAGCGATGATATGATCTTATATATGTATTTTGTGTTGAATACTTGCAGGTTCCGACTGGGCTCTCCACAAGATAATCCTTGAAATGATAAAGTACTTCACCCTTCCTAGATGATACGAAACCCTAATCTACTACAGGCTTCGCACTTTAGGGGGAAATCTGTTACACTAAAATTTGTCACCATGACTATTTGCAGTTAGTATGGCTCCATCAACTGTCATACTGTCCTCCTTGGCAAGTCTTATACCTCTGCTCTTCATGTCAAACTCCAAGAAAGAGAGAAAGTCTTTAAAAATCTATATATCTCTGGGTACGCAGTTTCTCTTAGCCTTACCTGCGTGTACACACCTCAAGTTCACAATACCTGCGTACTTGTACGCTCTGTCTGTAAAAGGGTGGGTGCGTACTCCTGTAAAGGTCAAAAGGCGCAAGTTTCACTTCAAAAAAGTTACTTGTGGTCATTTCTAGAGCATTCTAGAAGCTTGTTTGACGTGTATTGAGCGCCTCCAGATGGTTCATGTATCCCTATGAAAGAGGAACTTATCCCATCAAGAGGGGAGCTATCCCATTCAAAGAAGGGCTTATCCCATTGATGGTGGATCTGATTAACTTCCTCTTGAAGACTATAAATATAGGCATTGGGCCAGAAGGAGGGGAGGTTGAACGCTGAATATTCCTAAGGGTAGATGCTGCTGGAATTAGGACTCCCTTATAGAGCTTGAGAGGAGAGATTCCCATCCTTTCCTAGCCTTATTTGGAAGTGGGTGAGCTTATCAAAGTAAAGGAAAACTCTTGCTGAACCCTAGGAGGGACCTGCACAACACCAAGGCTCAGGTTGTAATGGTTTCTTGTGTTTCCACTTAATATAAATAAGCTCACTTTTCTCAACAGATTTTTATACATGATTTTTTTCATATACTCCTTGGTCTGTATGATGAATATGTGTTATTTTTATAAGTTATTCAGGTGCTATTTAATCTTTTGGCTTGTTAGTGAATGCAGGTTTCGAAGAGAAGGAGGAGCTCATTCGGATCGGCGAGGCTGGACTACTACGAAGCGTTGGACTAAAGCTCTGTTATGAACACCTGATTACTTGTATTCTAAATGCATATTTAGAGAAAGGTAGTGTTTACTTGTCTTGTTTGTCACTAGAAAGCCTTAGCTTCTAGGGAGGTCAGTTTTGTCTGCAAAATTGACTCTTTCCGCATGAAAGATTGTCATTCAGGCGTGTGTGGGGGGCATCAATCTGGATATGCTATGACACAAAAAATCTTATGAGCAGGATACTTCTGGCCAACAATGTTCAAAGATTATATAACCGCAGTCAGAAGTTGCCATGCTTGTCAAATTTTCGATAACAAAACCAGAAGACCGCCCGCACCTCTGCAACCAATAGTTGCTGTTGGGCCATTCGCCAAATGGGGCATCGATTTCATGACATGTAACCCCACCTCGACCGGGGGGCATGGGTACATCATAGTCGCAGTTGACTATTTTACCAAATTGGCTGAGGCGATGCCTACCTTAGATAATACTGGTGAAACAGCTGCCCTCTTCTTTTTTCAATCATGTAGTTGCCAGATTCAGCGTGCCGCAGGCTATAGTCACAGATCATGGATCGCATTTTCGCAATCACATGATGGTAGAATTAGCTGCCAAACTAGGGTTGTCTCACGATAGCTCTACTCCATATTATCCGCAAGCCAACGGACAAGTTGAAGCAATCAACAAGGTCCTCAAATGCATGCTGCAAAGGATGATTGGAGTTCACAAAAGAAGATGGCACCTAATCCTGTACTCAGCTTTGTGGGCTTACCGAACATCGGTAAGGAATGCAACCGGGTTCACACCTTTCCAACTGGTATATGGCCTGGAAGCAGTCTTACCAATCCAGTGTGAAATCTCGTCTCTCAAACTCGCAATTGATCTCCTCCCCGGAACTTCAGAAGAAGAAGCTTGTTTCTTGGAATTAATCCAATTGGATGAAACCCGTCGTGATGCCGCTTTGGCTAATGAAGCCCATAAGAAACGAGTCAAGGCGCAGTTCGACAAAAATGTCAAACCCCGTGTCTTCTTAGAAGGTGACTTAGTCTTTCTTTACGACCAAGAATCCGATAAATTGGGAGCAGGTAAATTTAAGTCTCTATGGATGGGCCCCTATATTGTTAAATGAGTGTTAGCAAAAGGAGCCTACGAGTTAATGGATTATGACGGAATTCCGCTGGCGCAACCTCGTAATGGGTTGTACCTCAAGCATTACTATGCGTAATGGTAACCTGTGTTCTTTTGTTATATTTTTGTTTTCGCTAAAGTGTTTATTTTGGCCAAGTAATCCACTTTTTACATTTGTTGCAGATGTCAAACCTATTGGAGTCATGTGTTGGATATGCCGACGGAGCGAGTCGTAGTTCACGGAACCTATCCTCCGCAGCCTGGGCCATTTTTGATCCAAGCGGCGAGTTAGTAAGTTTCAGAGGTGTATGTATTGGTCGATCAACGAATAACATCGCTGAATATAGCACGTTGATAGAACTTCTCTCTGATGCCATCACACATGGTATACGCCGACTAATTGTCAGGCTAGACTCACAACTCGTAATACTACAACTCAATGGTATATATTCCGTCCGAAACCCAGCTATTTATCGCATGTTCCTAAGGATTAAGATTTTGGAAAGACAATTTGATCTTATTCAATATCAACATATTTCCAGAAATTTAAACACATTAACTGACTCATTAGCAAACTATGTGTTAGATAGACATTTGCAACATTTATAAAAAGAAACACACCATCAATGTTTTGCATGTGGATCATGTAGCTCAACCAAAATAAAACTCCGAAAATAAAAAATATATATAATTGTTTATGGTTTACACATAATGTTCTGTAACCAAGACAAAATCGATCAAATGACCCAAAAACTCAAAGTGCTAGGGGGCACCCTAGTCTAATGATGCTCGTGATAGCAAGTCACAGCCTGTGCGATCATGTGTAAGAGATGAGTCCATCGTCTGGGCACACCAGTAGTATGCCGCTCTAACCGCAAAGGTAGCTCGTCGGTCCTCACATCTGGAATACCGAGGGTGAGGCCCTCAACTTGCTCCTGTAATGCTGTGAGAGTCTCGGCCACATCGAGGTCACGAAGAATAGCCCTTCCGACGGCCTCTCCTGCTGGGGCAGCAGCTGGTACTCTCAGGCGAACTACTGGACGAATGGGACCAACTTCTGCATGTACACATGAGTTTGATTAAATTCTTGATAGAATAAAGCACAAGGACATTATAAACAAAAAAAACGATAAACAGGAATATGGTCAAAGATTTTACCAATAGCACCCCACTGCTTGCCGTCCGGCAGTACTAAATCTGGATCACCCCGGAAGTCCATGCCAGCGTATGGATACTCAAAATAAACCATCTCCTGACGATCAAACCACCTGAAGAAGGTATCAGAAAATGAAATCTGAGACTGGCCAGCATGCCTAGACATATGGTCAACCCATCTCTGCATACGTGGTTCAGTAGGAGAAGGTAAATCGAGTGCAATGTACTGCGGCTGCATCAGTGGTATCTTCTCCAAGGCGAAGGCGGTCAAAATAGAACCATACCCAAAGTTCTTCAACCTCCCGCTCTTTATCTTGGTCATCTGTTCTTTCATCACAAGAAGTACTGCATCGCACCAGTTGAACACCTTCGGTTGGAGGCATTCCAAGGCATGCTGCATGTAAGATCATTTGGCTACATGAAGAGCCGCACCACCAGCCATCCTACCAAAAGTAAACAGAATAGTCCTGAGGGACCTGTCAGTGACATCACGGATGATGATCTTGCCGTCTTTACTCGGCTGAGATCCTTCTCTGCAGTACCAGCGAACATAATCTCTCACAGAATCACCTCCTCGAGCCGAACCTGACAAAGAGATGGGGGCACCCCGCCTCGACAAGCCAGTCAAGAAATAGATGTCTACTACAGTCAAGGGGATAGATTTGCCCCTGATCTGGAAAACCTGATTGGTAGGATCCCAAGCATCGAGCAAATACTGCAGTAAGTTGATCTGTTGTCTCATGCTAGAAATGCGGAAGAACTTCAGCAAGCCACAGTTCCGCAGTGCGTTCATTGTAACTGGATCATGTAGGGCAAGCATGTCCTCTTCTTCATGCTCACGTTCTCGCCATGTAATAGTCATCTTACTCCAAAGATCTCTGAAAAACAAACAAGAGAGGAGTTAGGTCCTGATTTTGGTGATAAACAGGCAAAAATTCCATCAAAAATTGTGCATCAAATTCCCTTTTTGTGCCCAAAGCACCTGCAGCAGTGTTCTAGGTGCGTTGAATGTCAGATAGCCTTTAGACAGGCCAACATCCAACGCAGTTTTCGATACACTGAGGGTGCGCTGATGGCAAAACGAGTTCTTTAAACCCCAGGGACTCAGAAAAGCTAGGAATCAAGCTCAAAATGCAAAATGGAAACCATGAAATGAAAGAGCTCAGGTTTAGCTCCTACCTGGTCCAGACGGTGCCGAGAATCGTCCACAGAATCTCCCGAAATTAGTTGATGAAATTCAAGGGGGAAAAGCACCTCCAAAGCTCCAACAAACCAAGTTCAAATGGAATGGTAAAATGAGAGGTAAAAACACTTTTTCATTACTTTTACGTAGTTCAAAGTAAAATATTAGTGTTCTGACTTGTTTTCAAGCATATATTGTTCATTTCTGACTAGTTTGATGAAGCAGTTGAAAATACAGTACGATCTTTGAAAGGACAAAGCTATTTACGGTAAAATCAAAACAAGGCCATCTAATCGAGCAGTTTTAGCACATAGTTCAAGCTCGTTAAAAAATAAACATAAGACATGAGCAAATGTTTCCACCCACGTTTAAGCTCGTTAAAAAATGAACTATTTCCCTGGTAAATAACCATCGTGAATGTAGTACTTCAGCCGTTAAAGCCTTGGTCGTGTTTGCACCATCACCTCCACTTTTCATTGGCCGATCATTCACCTCCATTTGATTGTTTACCCATTTTTGAGAAACAACTGCGAAGAGTGATTTCACTAGCCATCCTTGTGACACTGCCGTGATTGGAAAATTCCAAGCCTTAACTGGAATCAGCTGCTACCCGTTTTATCACTCGTTCCTCAAAAGACGAGTCTCCTTTAAGCTCTTTTCAACTGACTCGTAAAATATGAAAAGATTGCCGAGCCATTGGCCTCTCCAGCTCGTTAAAGGGACAGGAAGTGCTATCCCTCATCTAGACTTGAATCTTTTTGGACCTGAGGGATTATTACACAAAAAGATCGAGCGCTTGTTTTGTTCGGCTCGTTAAAACTATCGAAAATTCATCCCTTCTGTATTGTTTTATACTTTTTCGGACTTAAGGGATTAGATGACGAAAAAGGAATTTTGGAGTTACCTTTACGTTCCTTTTCAGACTCTCTAAAATTGAAAAGGACCGAGTTATCTTTGTCGTTAAACTCGTTAAAAATATTAATAGCGACAAACTTGTCTTTAGACGAGAACGAGCTTCACTATCGCTAGGCTCGTTAAAACATAGCGATAGGTTTGCCCGAAGGGAAAATTATAGAACAAGCATATGTTATCCTCCTCAAGCTTGACAAAAATAAAGAGGTACTGGTCAGCAATGACTGGGGAAAAATTGGGAAGAAAACTCAAGAAACTTTGTTGGTAGCAAGTCACTCTTGAACATGACACTTCCACTCCGTGTCCGAGTCGGGTTGGGTTGTTTCATTCACTGGTCACATCACCATGGTCACGCCATACTATCCACATTTGGGGTTAATGCTACCAATACATCACATCAGTGTCACCGATATGTTCAAGAGAAGTCATCCAGAGAAGTCACCTGTGTCTCACCCACTACCATACATTATACTCCGTTCTTTCATGACCGCCACCCTGAACCTTATATCATCAGATCGTTTTCACCTCCATCAAAATCATTTGCTCTGTTCCGTGTCATTGATGTGGGATTCATTAAGGCCCTCCTGTGACGGATCGCTTCTTGTCGACATCAGCTCATTATCCAAGAAGTTGATCTAGGAACACCCCATTCAGTACTTTGAAGCTTGCATGCCTCAACGGCAAGTTTCTCACTTCCGGGTGACAGGTTTACATCAATGGCCTTCGACCGAAAGATTTTGCGTGGTGTTCGACGCCAAGTCCTTTATTCACACCATGTGAATTGTACTGCAGTACCTTGAGGATCATTATCATTATCGGTGATTCCTCTCGCGCTTGTTAACAATTTACATCATTGACTGGTAATCAAGCGATGTCTTTCCGTGTTCGACTTCAGAACATTTCTCACATGGATTGACTTGTACTTCGAGTGAAGATCAGATGAGATTGAAGACCCCAGATCTAGTTTCATCCATCCAGGCTGCGATATATATTCAGGGAAATAAAGACATTAAATGTACAGCATTACAGCACAGATAATCACCCTACCAAAAGGATGATGGCTCTATCAGAATCATCAGTCTACACTCAGACGATTGTCTGTCCTATGTACATGAAAATGAATTTATAAAGCTGAGCATGGGAATGCCTGCCTCAGCTAGATCATGAAAATAGTATGAAAATAATGTATTGTATTGTATCTTATTACAGGTCTCCTCCCAGCATTGAAAGAACTTCGGATCCTCATAATAAAGCATTTCACCTGACACCAACAGGTTAACGACCTCATACTTTAGGGGGCAACTGTTATAGACATTTTTGTGCCCTACAACTCCAAGCATGAAATGTCCATAAACCAAGGGCTCCTAAGTCCCTAAAAGTGTTGTTCTAACCCCTAAAGGAACAAGTTCAACAGATTACAACTTCTCCCAGAAGTTCTCCACCAGAAACTGCTCGGAATTGGTCAAAACAGGATCATTGCAGCTGCTCCACTGGCTAGGTGCGTTGCATCTCACCCAAATGCACTGTGAGGGTGCGATGCATTTCAAAACTCCCTTCTGTAGGGTGCGATGGGCGAGAAATGACAAATGGAAGTGTCATTCCGCGAGGTGGAGAGGCAATGGAAGCTTCCAGAATCTTCTCCTGTGACACTTGCCTCACTGAATTCGACCAAGGATGAGTAAGAGGCCCTCAGTCTCCAAGTGGAAGCAAGAACTGACAAAGAGAAGACACTAATCAAATCACAAGCTGACTCATCCTCCTTGCACATATCTATATATGGATCCCTCATCCCAAGATCCAGAGGCTGGAATTTTGCATATTGTAAGGAATTGTTGTTGGTTTCTAGAGACAAAACATCAGATTGTTGGGTGATTTATGCTTTGTTTGAGGTAAAGAGGGGCTTCTTTGCTGGGAGGTTGATGCTGGGTCGGAACCACTGGTTGTAACTCCTCCTAGATCTTTTCTTGTTTATCAATAAAAACTATTTGAGTTCTCCTCCATGCTTTTGTATCATTGATGCTAGTTACATTTGTATGGTTAACTTAAATCTGATCCTAAGTTGTTTATGAATACAGATCCATGTCTTTGTATAGTGCTCTGCTTCTGTGATCTTACAGGTACTTTGTGAAGCTGGGCATGCAAGGGAGCAGGTAGCTGGAGACCATCAAAGAAGAGAGGGATTGGATCAAAGGATTAGCGCAAGACATAGGTTGGTTCTTTCTATTCCTCTCTATCTATAATTCATAAAGGAAATACAAAAGTAGTTTTTCTCTGCTTGTTTCTAAGGTAGCTGTCACACCTTAGTGGGATAGAGTAGTTCTAAATAGACACTTTTCCCTGTAACAATGGGCTTCTTTTTCCTGGAATAGAAAAAGCTTTATGCAAAAAGCATCCCTAGATTTTAGGGAGCTATTTTTAGTAGCTGGAGGTTACATGCAAAGTTCATTTTAGAATCTTTCCTCCAAGTGTTGCTTTTTCCTAGATTTGAGGCATGCATGTCATGAGCCTCAAACTTATTTATTCGATGCTTCAGAGCTCACTTATTCACATCAATCTTGGAGCTATGACATCCCATAACACATCGAGGCATCTTCGACATGTCCATCTCATCTATTCATGGGTAAGTCATCTTAACTTGTCTTTTGCAAAATTTCTGTCACTTTTTGTGTTTTGGCTTGTGTGAGTGTTGTTTGCTTGATTTCTATGAACGCTTGCTGTCGTTTACATGCATACTAGCTTTTACTAACACCATTTCAGTTTTCGTTAACATCTCACTACTGTTGCATGCATGAAACTATTTCGCACGAACGGTTGTCGATTCAGCGACTCGCTTCACTGACATGCATGTTGTTCCATTTGCTGAATCTTTCATTCACTTTTTGCATGAATGATCATTCAATCCTTCTTACACTTAGTATCTCCATGCAATCACATTCACATTTTCTTTCAGTTTCCTGTCAGTAGGTCTGGGTAGCCTTGGCCCAAACTCTGCCTCACCAAGACAACATTATGCAGTCTTGAGAGGGAAGGCTTTGTCTTCCTCTCAGCAAATGTGTATTTCTTCCCAGTGACTTTCATCCAGTCTTGCATTGTGCAAATATGAGGGACAATTATTGCTGGCCTAGAAAATTGTGTAGTGCAGTCACTGGGCCTACAACCACTGCCAGCTAAAATTGTGCATTCTATAGTTCCAGTAGCTAGCAGGCCAGCCTAGATTGCACATTACACAAATCTAGCAGCCAAACAACCTCCCCAAATAGCCTAGATTGCCTTTTGTGTAGTTCTAGTAGCCAATATCCCAGCCTCCCAGGAAAAAATTGTGCAATCCTTTCCAGTCAATCCCTAGGTATGTTGCATGTCATTCATCAGTTTGCTTTGTTTTTCGCTGACATATTTCTTTCCATGCATGTCTCTTTGTCTCCAGATCTAGTAGGTGTTCGCTCACCTCTTAGTAGTCCAAGATCAATGGCCTCCAAGGGAGCAAGATCAAAGGACACTGACAGAAGTGAAATTGGAGCAGCAGTTGAGCAAATGTCTACAAGTTTGCCAATCTATGAAGATACCAAGCTGACTGTAGACAAGGAAATCAAGCTGAAATGACACAAGGTCAATGATGCATTTGCAGGAACATTTGGGGAAGACCTTGAAGACTGCCAAGTCTATGTGAACATCCACAAGTCTGTCTTGTACCGAATTTCATGTAGGTATCCGTGCTCCCATCTGTGCACATGATACATTGGATCATCTCGCACACTGATCCAAAGATGATGAAATTGAGCAGTGTTAGCGGGACGAAGATTGCTACCTTCAGGGCATAGGATTATGATGAGATTTATTAGATTTCAAAGCTTGTGATCACCATGGAGACACCCTTCAGCATACCTAGCAGCAATGCCAACTCCAGAGATATCTTGAAGAACTGGGTGAAGGAGTCGGCTAAGTTCAGGATGACACCCAATCAAGTCTACAAGACGAAGATATTGCAGAAGGCATATCAATACTTGGTCATCTTTGCATGTCGTATGTATGACCAAGAAGGCCCAGAAAATTCGCACATAGTTGGGTGATCGTGTTGGACCAACTGGCCAGAGACGACAAAGCATGCAACTGGTCCGACATGTTGGCTCACCAGCTGAAGGAATAGGTAACAAGGGCTTGACAGTTGCCCAAAGGTATGCAAGAAGGAATCTACATGTACGCCTACATATTGGATGCAATTTGTGCCCGTAAGGAGTTTTTGGGCTTGAAGTGAGCATGGACACCAGCGGAGACCTCTGTGAACACTTATAGTAAGATGTTGTCTGAAAGCAACTTCAGAGGAGTTATCACATAGTTGTTCGATCATTTTGTCACCCCATTTTACAAGATGATATTCGAATAGGATCCACCCTACATGTTGAAGGAAGCAATGGAGGCAGTGATCAACATAGCTGATTAGTATGCCTCACCGTCTGGAACCTTCATATGGATGTACAGTGCGGAGAAGTCTCCACATGTTCTATCGAAGTTTGCCTTAGACAAGATCATCATGCAGAAAGTATCATATCACATCTCAGCATGATTGATAGCTAGGCTTCACTGGAAGAAGAAGGCACCTTAGCCCACTCTTTTATTGCAGATCGGGTTATATGAGATACAAAGTTTCAAGCATGCGGATGTCGAAGTAGAGCAAATTAAGAAATACCCATTCGACCTCTGAAGTTACAATCCATATGACCTGCATTGTCTTTTAAAAGATCATTGCATGAGAGTATAGTTTAACTGGATCCATAGGGCATGTCATTGGGCGAAGGAAGACCCATGGAGATATTTTTACAACTCCTCTAGACTCAATGAATTGGTTGGCCTCGCTGTGGAATGGATAGTGAAGCAACATCTTGGAGAGCACCAGAAGTAGAAACAACAACAAAGGTAAACATACTAGTGTGTGACAAGGGCAAGAGGAATATTTTCGACATCATAGAGGAAGATAAAAGCTGCAAGTTCCGAGTAGACCCACTTGTGCAGAAAGCAGCTTTGGCCATAGAGGAAAAGAGGCAACAATGCAACAAGAGAAATGCGTAAAGGTAGATAGAGAAATAGAGAATGGAGGAAATAGAGAAGGAGTTGCATGAGTTGAAGGAGCAAATCTGGAAGGAATAGGCACTGCATAGACAAGAGAAGGAAGCGCAACAGAAACAATTATAGCAGGGGGTATAACTTGTTCAAACATATAAAACTACACATGTACAGATTGTAGACTCATCAAAACATCTAGCATCGGGCAGACAGGGTGAACCATCACAAGAGAAGGACTTCGCTCAGGAGATAGAGTAAGCACTTGAACATATGGATACATATATGGAGCAACATGAGTTAGAGCAAGGCTTCAAACTCATGCCTCACCACCAAGAGGTTGACCCACCAGTTTCACCACATCTAGAAGAGGAGCAAGTCCCAAGCGACCAAGAAAAAATCCTTGGAGACAATCTAGAGGAGGAGATGCATAGCATCTCATTCGACGAGTCTCAACATAGAGTTGTGTAATATCATAGAGTGTCGAATCCAAATGATCATACATCTCCCACGTAGTTTAAGGAATGAGTGATGATGTCTAACGTGCACAAACATCCAACAGCATTGGCCGATGCTACCAGAGCATATGCCGAAGCCACTAGCTCGAGTGTTCGCTTCCTGATAGCTGAGAATGCATGAATGGATAAGGAGCTACAGATGGCCAAGCAGGGAGGAGAATTGGTTACAACATCCTCCCGAGTAGAATTGAAGAAGGAAATACTGGATGGAGTATTGTCTCTTGACATAGTCATGTGTACATTGTATTCCATGATTGGTACCATGCATAAGGAAGTCATCCATCTCAATAGGTGGCAACAACAATGTGATAGGAGAACACGTATCTTGTCAATGTGCAAGTTGTTGTTGATTACATGCAAACATGGATGATGAGATATAGGGGAGCCCCATTACACTTGCCTAAGATAATGAAGCCTAGAGTGGTCGAGCTGAAGGCATGCATCCAAAGTCAGATCCAGAACTATGAAAAGCTCATGCAGCTCATCACTAGTCTATAGGCCTCCCATGCATGTGTATTCAAGAGTATGGATGTTGTTGTGCGCGCACATGTGATCCCATCTATTGCGACTCTCACCTAGGTGAAGACAAAGGCACATGTACGATTAGAGCTTGACTCGTACTTTGACGAGTTGATGCTCATAGCCACCAATCCAGACTTGTCAATCAGTGAAGACAACATGCACAAGTAAGTTGCTGGTCCAACTACACTCAAGACAATGATGCAAATGCTATCAGACGAGTTGGATAGAGGAGCCCGAGAAGTGTACCTGGATGCTATAAGGGCAAGAGTTTGTTTCCAAAAATATGTCACCTTAGAGTACACGAACACAATCGCAGACTACCGAGCTTGGCATCAGTTCGCTATTGTCAACCACCGTGAGGATGTCGAAGAGCTGGTCTTCCAATAGTTGTCCAAGTCATAGTGATGTCTTGCATGGTTTGCTCAAGCCATTTTGTCTCACATGGGTACATGTGCATTGTAATGTAACATCTTGTCAAGTGTAAGTTCAAGTGTCGATAGTTGGATGTAACAATCATAGAGTAGATGAAGAGTCATGAGGGTAGATGAACTATCACAAAGGGGAATGTCAAGGGCCACCCCACCCTTTGCTATAAATAGTCCCTCATAACTCATTATATAGGCTTTTGGCCAGCCAAGCTTTCGATAGGAGTATCTTAGAGAAAGCTTGGATAGTATTGTAACGAGCCTTAACTTCTCCCTGTGCAGAGCTAGTATATCCCTTTGGAGGAGCAGGTGGTTGTCTGTAACATTCCACTGTCGGAACTAGTGGTTGGACATGGATGTATTGTATGAATGGAACTTACACTTCTTAAAATAATAGACCAGCATGTTTCATGAATATGTTGTATTTTATTTCAGCTATCTTGAGTACTCTAAATGATATATGTATCTATTTTCTTATGCATGCATGTGTAGCTATTTCTGCATATGTGTGTATGGATATTTTTGGAATTTGTTGTTGCTTTAACCATAATTTTGGATTTTTCTAGCTTACTTGTCTTCCATGTTGTGATGCATCTTTGCTCATGTGTTCCCTTCTTAACTCTGTGCTATCACAGGTTTCCAAGGGTTGCACTCACCTCACCCTCCGTGTGTTAGAACCACTCATGCACCTTCCTTGACCTACCGCATATGTCACACCCTTGCTACCAACAAGGACATCTTGCTTTCCTCCATGTGAAACCGCGGTCAAGGCATTACCGTACGACTCACTATTGGGACTCCTACACCTAATAGTCTGAGGTCTAATTGGGACTTCTTATCTGGGAGATCCCCTAACATGTTGGTGTGTCCAACACTGTCAACACCGTTCTACAACATTGTCCAACCAATACAATGTGTTGCAACACATCATTGCCAAACTTTTGCTTAGATCAAATGTTGCAACACATGTTTGGAGTATCCATTACGACACCGATTGTACAATTATGCAACACATAGTGCTACAAAATGCATGTTGAAACACCCACTCTAGCAAGGAATACAATACTTTTATGGATAATATGACATCATAAAAATATACAGGGCATGAAAACTTATTGTTTCCAACATGGGAAAGGAGATAACCCATAATAAATAGTGAAAGGTACTCATTTCCTTTTGCATAACATATGACCTTAATTGAAATTATTTTCAGTTAACTTGATAAGACTACATGCATCACTTTTCATCCACCATTGCCATCAATTTGTGATGTGATCTACACTATCATTCCATGATTACCCCACCTTACTTAGAATCCATCACCCACAAAAAAATGTTCATTTGAACTTGAAACTAGTAGATTCTCTAAACGATGAGCGAGAACAAGGGGAAAATCATTGAATCATAGAGAACCCATAAATACCCTCCTATTACAAGATTAGGATAACAGTTGGGAAATATTTTAGGGTGCATGATGCATACGGTACGCCGAGCAATTACAGGGTTACGATGATGCCATTTCCCTGAATTTGCACTGAACTTACAACATGACACGTATGTGGTAAGATGAACAATGGTCTATAATTATTAAGACACCATAGCCATAGTCTCTAGGCTACCACAAATCAGAGGAAAAATGTATTTTAGGAGGAATCCCAAGCCTGAATTGATGGAGTAGTTTATTGAGCTAGGAGAGGGTTTGGTGACGAAAGGAAGTAGATTCGATGAGAAGTCTTTGTCAACATCTTGAGGTTATTCATTGGAATCATTTTAAGCTTTTGGACCACTAGAGGCACCAATGGCTATTCAACATGGCTTTCTTCCTTGAGAATACACTCCAAAAAATGACCTCTATAGTCAAGAAATATAATTGGCTAAATGATGTTGTTTCCCGTCACTTCTTGATCAAATTTCTAGTGGAGCTTGCACTCCAAAGGGAAGAATGCACTTGGTATGACTTTGTGTAAGAAAAACGTTTGGGAGACAAAGCAAAAGTACTAGTTGCTACAACTCCACTACTTAGATGTACCATTTGACATGGAAAAATCTAGTTAATAAAAAATTGATAGAGAATTAGATAAAGTGAAGGATAATAAAAATTGTAGGATGAGGAAAAAAACCATTTCATTGAGACCAAATTACACCAAGGCATATAATCCCCACCTACTTGAGGAAACCATCCCAAAATTCTCTAGGACTTTATCTAACTCCAATAATGATCCAGGTGGATATCGGTGGCCACCCGCCTATTCCACTTGCACCCCCAACACTGTCTCTTTCAGTTTTTCAGTATCCTTAATTGTAGCACAGTTTACTGTTTTTTGCAGTTTTTTTGGGTCCTGAACTTCCGAAGCCATTTTGAGGCCATAAATGACGTTTTAGGGAAAACAGAGGGATCGAAAATGTCCCAAATTGGCTTCTAATTTATTTCTAGCCTTCTCTTTGAGATCTTCGAAACGAGGTATTATGATAGCCAAACAGAGATCATATGCCAAAGATACGACCCCGAGAAGTTGATGTGCCAATTTACCCAAACAGGGCCCAAAGTTTTGGCGCTTCATCTCCTAGGTTTAATTTTTTGGATGTTTAGTGTTTTTCCATTGTTTCTCAATTATAAATCTTTTGAGCCTCATTGTAACATAGTTCAGAGGCATGTAGTTGCCACATCTCTTCTCAGAGATAAGATACCATCACCCGAGCTATCTTATTTCCATTCTGTTTGTAAGCATAGTTCAATATTTTTCTATTAATGAAATGAAGTGTTTTTCTACTGCATCTCTGTGTTTATGAATATATCTATAAGTTGTTGCGTTCCTGTTTAAGTTCAGATTAGTGGTATCAGAGCAATCTTCTCTTTTTCTTTGCATGTCCCCAAAGAGGTCATGGTATCAGGAGTTAGGGCAGAATCTGGTTGAACCATTCCAGGATAAACCTCACAAAACCCGACGACCTCCCATGGAGGAAGAAAAGAAAGACGAGGGGGCAGGAGTTCCTTTCAAAATTTTATTTGAGGAAGCCCTTGAGTGACAAAGGAAGTGATTATGGATAACTTTGCCCAGATCCTTCGACGACTACCCACAGGCGATGCATCTTCATCCAACAATCACTCTGGAGGCACCACTCCTTTTAAGGTACAAGTTAACTTCAATATTCTCATATTAGAAGGCCTGATAGATGTAGACGTTGTAGATAAATGGTTAAATCTATTGGAAGGATATTTTCAGTTCATGACTTTTCCAATCGGGAAAATATTACATTTGTGCTTCTCAAATCCGCCCCACACATCAAGGACTAGTGGGAAACCTATTGTGAACAAAAGGACGAGAGTGAACCCTCGCTATTTTCAGCTGCACCCACCTGGAATTCTTTCTAATACACCATCAAGGAACATTATTACCTTGTCAGGAGCTATGAAGATAAATACATAAAGTGGACCATGCTACGTCAGGGAAGGGACCAAGATGTGCCAGAGTTCACAAATACTTTCTATACCCTTTGCATGAAGCTAGGTATTAAGGATATTGAGCGGCATTTGGTGCTCAAGTACCATGGTTGTCTACACAAGTACATCAAGGACAAGATGGAGTTCTTGGACATTTCCTCACTCGGCACGGCGTATCGGTATGCTATAAATATTGAGAAGAATCTTAAACAAAAGAAGTGGGACTTTTATTCTGTGAATCCAAAGCAAGGAAAAGGTGCCCCCAAACCATAAAACAAGGGACCAAGCCAAGGCGGGGCTACCCAAGACAACGTGCTGAAGCTGCAAGAATATAAAAAACCATGAAGATGAAGAAGGACATGCGAAAATGGTGTGAGTTCCATAAGAGATCCACTCACAATACAAGTGAGTGTCAGGACAAGAAATCACTGGTGGCCACGCTGAAGGCTTCTGAATCAGATGCAGGTTCTGACTCTGAATCAGAACCCGATAAGGGGAATGAAAAAGGGAAGCAGATCATTGATTCAAAGCCCAGTGCCATCATGGCCACCAAAAAGATCCAAAAAATTGAGCCTGAAGATCCAGAGGAGGGGGAACACCTCTTCCACTCACAGATGTGGGTGAAGGGTTCTCCACTGCAGCTCATTGTCGATAGTGGGAGCCAAAAGAACCTCATTTCAATAGAAGTCATGAAGCAGATGGGCCTAAAGACTATAACACATCCACATCCGTATACCATCAGGTGGCTTCACCAAGGACGAGATGTTCGCATCAGCAAGCAGTGCTACCTTCTCTACAACATCAAGCCCTTCACGGATGAGGTATTGTGTGACATTGCTCCTCATGAAGTTTTTGATGTATTGTTAGGACAATACTTGTGGAAGCAACATGTTGTATATGAGTCTAGACCTCGCTCTGTGATTATTACTTTGGCTAATAAGTTGTACAGGATATTAGAGGTAGCCCCGCCTACCTCCATCTCTTTGATCACTGCAAAGAAATGCAGTAAGATCATTTCCCAGACCAGGAAATTTGTTTTCCTTATGATTCGCCCCCAAGGAAAGAAGAAGGTTGTGGCCATGGCTTCTAGGCAGGGCTCCTCTGCACAACAGCAACAGATGGACAAGGTCATGGGGGAGTACAGGGACATTTTCGCCTCAACCACAGGGGTACCTCTGCATTGTTAGGTCAAGCACTCCATCGATTTGACCCCGGACGTGCTGCTACCCAAGGGACCGATTTATCGATGCTCTATTATGGAGAATAATGAGATCAAGAGAAAATTCAAGAACTACTACAGAAAGGGCATCTCAGGCCAAGCTCGTCACCCTGTGGGAGCTCGATTGTATTGGTACAAAATAAGGATGGGACCTGGAGTCTCTGTATTGGCTATCGAGCGCTAAACAAGATTAATGTCTGGAATAGGTACCCAATTCCACGGATTGGTGACCTTCTGGACCAGCTCAAGGGGGTCAAATATTTTAGCAAGATTGAATTGAAGTCAGGTTATTACCAAGTGCCTATCAAACCCTCTGATGTGTGGAAGACTGCCTTCAAATCCAAGGAGGGCCTTTTTGAATGGTTGGTCATGCCGTTTAGATTGATGAATTCCCCTACAACCTTCATGAGACTGATGGACGACATCTTCCAGCTCTTCACCAATGCATTCATGGTGGTGTATTTAGATGACATCTTGATCTTCAACCAGAGTTGGGAAGAGCACCTCCACCATATTTGATAGGTCCTTCAAACCCTTCAACAACACAAGTTGTGTGCTAACTTGGAGAAATGCATTTTTGGCCTCACCCAGGTTCAATATCTGGGGTACATCATTGATGAGCAAGGTGTACATGTGGACCCATCCAAGATACAAGTCATTCGGGATTGGCCAACCCCAACCACTCTAATAGAGCTTCACAACTTTTTGGGTCTTGCCAATTTCTACCATAGGTTCGTGTTGGGGTTCTCTCATATCACTTGGACTTTAAATCAAGTCACCAAGGATGGAACGAAAGCAAAGTTCTCTTGGTTGGAAACCTAACAGCAAGCATTCTCCAAGTTGAAGAATTGCCTCTGTTCTGCACCAATGCTCACATTACCAAACCCGCAACAAACATTTGAGATTGAAACATAAGCCTCCGACTATGTTATTGGTGCAATTATTACTCAACATGGGCATCCAATGGCTTAATACAGTAAGACACTTTTAGACACAGTCTGAAAGTACCCCACTTATGACAAAGAAATGTATTCCATTGTGAATGCCTACTGTTAGTGGAAGCATTACATTCTGGGGAAGGACATGGTCATCCACGTAGACCACCGACCTCTACAGTTCATATAGAGACAAGGGAAGTTACAAAAAGATCGCCATCAAAAATGGTCCACCTATCTACAATAGTTCCATTTGAACATTAAGTATAAGAAGGGAAGCACCAGTAATGTCCCTGATTGCCTTAGCCGACCACCAGTCATGGCGCTAATCACTGTGCTTGACTCCTATGGGCACGAGACGTCGGGGTGGCCGCATCTTTACAAGAGCAATCTAGAATTCGACAACATATACCAGACACTTATGGAAGGGAAGAAAGCTCCAAATTTTCACCTTTAGGATGCACTGTTATGCCACTTGGGACACCTATGTGTTCCTTCAAGTGATTGTGCCAAGATGATTAGGGTTGTGCACTCCAATCGGGTCCCTAGACATTTCAGAGTAGAGAAAACAGTGGCAGTATTGCAAAAGTATTTTTATTGACTGAAACTTCGTCAGGATGTTGGGAAGTATATTAGATCCTGCACCACCTGTGCCATTGCCAAACCAATCATCAATAAACAAGGTTTGTATACTCCTCTACTTACTCCTAGTCGGCCTTGGGAATCTATCTCCATGGATTATATGTCAGGCCTTCCTTCTACTAAGCATGACCACAATTGCATTTTCATGGTCATCGACATATTCTCTAGGATGGCCATCATGGTAGCCTGCAAGAAGAGTATCATAGCAGAGGCCACTGCTAAGCTCTTCTTTGAGTGAGTGTGCATACACTTTGGGATCCTAAAGTCCATTATCTCAGATCTGGACAACAGATTCCTGAGTGCATTTTTGTCAAGTCTATAGTCAATGCTGGATAAAAACTCACTAATTCAACAACTTTCCATCCCCAAACTGATGGCCAAATATAGGTTGTCAACAGGATGATCATACACATTCCACGCATGTACAACTCGAAGCATCCACACACATGGGATGAAAGTCTCCCCTATGTCTAACACATCTACAACAAAGCTCTCCACATCTCAACAAGCCACAACCCCTTTCAGGTAGGGCTGGGATTTCAGCCATTAAGCCCCATTGATGTGGCCATACCATTTGCAGCTACTCTGGTAGATTCGACTCACGTGCAGTTCGAAACTAAAAGGGCTAACAACTTCATTGAGTGCATTCAACACATCCACCAATAGGTCCATGATATATTGGATAGATCCAATGCTAAGTACAAGTAGTGCCATGATCAACATCGAGTGCCGCACAATTTCCAGGTGGGTGTTGGGTGTAGGAATTGCACTTAAGAAAACTCCTCAAAACTTAATTGTCAACCGAAGGGATCCGTAAACTTAGAGACGAAGCACAGGCAATGCCGGAGATGGCATGAACCTTTCTAATCTAAATTCCTACTTTCTTAAATGGGAACTTGCAGAATCGAATTGGAAAGAGTAAAAGACAACTGAATCATCAAAGTAATCTAGTGCTGGAACAAGAAAGAATGCATTTGCAAAGGAATCAAAATAAAAATACAATCACTCCAACTGATCAATATTTAATCACTGAGTATATGCTTATATTCCTCTTTAGTAGAAACACTTTAGCAGTCTCGTAAAGTGGGCCCTCAAACTTGCTTTCTTAAAGGTTTCCTTGCACTAGTCAGTCCTGCACTTATTGCAATCTGCTTGCACTAGTGCAGGCACAAAGATTTATGCAAGATGTATAAGTTGTATCTTACTAAAGGTTCTTGACTTCATGCAAGGGCTCGAACCTTAACGGTTCTGAGCACTTGGATCCCGTGACAAGAAAATAGTTCTTGCACCTGAGTAGAGTTCCTTGCACTTAGTTATCGATTCTAGAAATAAGCATTAACTATTGCAAATGAAACTTAATTGCAGAAATAACTTGCAAATGTAAAAATAAATGTTTCCAATCTTAAATGCATGTAAAATGAAAGTAAATAACCATAAATGGAAATAACCACTAAAGAATTAACCTTCCATTTGCATACATATTACTTAGAAGAACGGAAAAGAAACATTGCATGAAAGAGACTAGAAATACTTGCTGCAACACACCAATGTGCATTGGTGAAAGTTCATTTCTCCTTCTTTGACCAGGCGGGGAAAACCAATCAAGAGGAATTGCATGAAAATAAATTACGAGAAAGGGAAAAGAATTAATCACACCAACGTGCACTATTGCAGGTTCATTTCTCTTGCTTGGACCAGGTGGGGAAAACCAACTGAAATAAATTGCATGAAAGGAAATTGCAGGAAAGTAAATCTAACTAATTCACACAACAGATCCGCTCACACTTTGACAGGAATATATGTGCATGGAAATAGAATTCAATTAAATCACACTTTAACAATAAGAACACATAAATAAATATGAAATTGAAAATAGGGTAAACGAGCTGGGTTGGCTGGGCCCTAGCCAACCAGCTCGTTTCCCTTCTAAGAAATGATGCTACTCAGTAATTCAGATCAGACTCATTGGCTTAAAAGAATAGATAAGATTTGAAAGGCATGAGGTGGAGCTCCTTCTTTCTATTAATTTGCAAAGGCAAAGTACATCGTGGAATACAGAGTCCAACCTAGATTTGGGTGATAACAAAATATACAATATGTTTGGAACACAGTGCTGTTATCTCCTCTATCTGTCGTTCTCCTAATTCTATCTACATTCTATGATTTATAGACTGTCGGCCAAAGGCTGTAACTACTAAACTTAGTACAAGCTATTCGGTCAACCGTTTACATAGCAAAATGTAGATTTTAGCTTATCGGCTTTTAAATATAGACAATTGAACTCACTGGCCATGGGCCAAATATTCAACTTCCATTCAGGCAATATGCACTTCAGTTTTGTCTTTGGCTGATTTGGTCTTCATGGCCAATGATGCACAAAATGTGGCGGTGGTTAGGGAAGTCCGGATCTGCTGTGCGGATTCGCTGCGCTGGCAATAGTGCGATATCCGATCCTACACTTAAATCAACAATCACGTTAAGTGGCTTTGTTTACCAAGTATTTATCAGAGATAAGGATAAGTTACAAAAGTGCATTAAAAGTAAGAAATCTGAATTAAACAATTAATTAAATGCTAAATTGAAATAAAATATGAAAAATAAAGTACATGTGAAATATATCACCATGCTTGGACTAGTGCAAGATGAGGGTATGTGAAAAGGGTAAAACATAAGTAAATAGCTGTGGTTTATAAAGGAAAAAAGGACAAGAATGGGGACAATTTAGAGCACTAACATCCTCCCATACCTAAGTAGTTGTGTGTCCTCAAACAACTTTATACTTGCTTCAAAAAACCTCAAAAATTTGAGTGCTTCACTTCAATCCTATACTGTAATATTGATGTCGGCCTGCACTGTCTTGGACTTCTTCTCTTTGATCTTCAATTTCTTTGTCACCTTCTTGAGACACTTAAAACAATGTGAAGCTCGATACTTCCACAACCTAACTTCTCTTTTCTACCTCTTGACCTCCGCACTCAATTCTTCCTTACAATGTTGCTTATCATCCTGTTCTTTAACCACAAGCTCTTCTAAATTTCGAACTTGGTGTTCTAGCTCAGCTATATGACTACTAAAATGAGAGACTGTTATAGACATTTTTGTGCCTTACAACTCCAAGCATGAAATGTCCATAAACCAAGGGCTCCTAAGTCCCTAAAAGTGTTGTTCTAACCCCTAAAGGAACAAGGTCAACAGATTACAGCTTCTCCCAGAAGTTCTCCACCAGAAACTGCTCAGAATTGGTCAAAACAGGATCATTTCAGCTGCTCCACTAGCTAAGTGCGTTGCATTGCACCTAAATACACTGTGAGGGTGTGTTGCATTTCAAAACTCCCTTCTGTAGGGTGCGATGGGTGAGAAATGACAAATGGCAGTGTCATTCCGCGAGGTGGAGAGGCAATGGAAGCTTCCAGAATCTTCTCCTGTGACACGTGCCTCACTGAATTCGACCAAAGATGAGTAAGAGGCCCTCAGTCTCCAAGTGGAAGCAAGAACTGACAGAGAGAAGACACTAATCAAATCACAAGCTGACTCATCCTCCTTACACATATCTATATATGGATCCCTCGTACCAGAGATCCAGAGGCTGGAATTTTGCATATTGTAAGGAATTGTTGTTGGTTTTTGAGACAAACATCGGAGTATTGGGTGATCTATGCTTTGTTTGAGGTGAAGAGGGGCTTCTTTGCTGGGAGGTTGATGCTGGGTCAGGAACCACCGGTTGTAACTCCTCCTCGATCTTTTCTTGTTTATCAATAAAAATTATTTGAGTTTTTCCTCCATGCTTTTGTATCATTGATGCTTGTTACATTTGTATGGTTAACTTAAATCTGATCCTAAGTTGTTTATGAATATAGATCCATGTCTTTGTATAGTGTTCTTCTTCTGTGATCTTATAGGTACTTTGTGAAGCTGGGCAAGTAAGGGAGCAGGTAGCTGGAGACTATCAAAGAAGAGAGAGATTGGATCAAAGGATCAGCGCAAGACACAGGTTGGTTCTTTCTATTCCTCTCTATCTATAGTTCATTAAGGAAATACAAAAGTATTTTTTCTCTGTTTGTTTCTAAGGCAGTTGTCACACCTTAGTGGGATAGAGTAGTTCTAAATAGACACTTTTCCTTGTAACAAAATGGAAACTCCGCTGGGGATCTAATTAGTTTGTTTGTTTATCATTCTTTGTTTGTTTGTTTCATAAACTTATAAGTGGCATTTGAACTGCATTTACCATAACAAATGCAAAGTAGACATCTGCTGCTTCAATCCATTCACTGGATCTGTTTATGATTTGAACAACTGATTCACAAACTATCTGATTGCCCTTGTGATAGCTCTTAGATCCTCCTTAGATCTACCCCTGATTGTTGAATTACTGATTGCTTTTACTCGGCCAAAAACCAAAGACTGAACTGCAAACTATGACTCGGAACCCAGACAGATTCTCGTTTCTGGCCCAGCGCAGGTACTGTTAAGAGATCCTGAATTTCAGTGCACTTCCCGAAAGGGCAACCTGCGCTGCATTTCAAATTCTCTGTGTTACAAGTGCGCTGATTAGACTAGCCCTGTGCAGCTGTGGTTCTTGTGTTTCATTCTTTCCAGTTCTATCTCTGCATTTTGCTGCCTGTGATCAGTATATGTCTGTTTGAAACCCCTTTTCCTTGCTGTTATTCTGCCTCCTTTGTACAAAAGAACTGCAGATGTTTTTGTGTGTGTGTTGAGTCATTTACAGTTCTCCTTAGCGAATGTAACGTAATCGTACTGTCGTCCTTTGATTTGAATCTGTCATAAGTGTCGATTTCAATCGTAGGAAAGAGTTTGATTGCTATTGATGGTTGATTATACTGTTACTATTACTTTTGGTCTGAATTTGTGATTTTCTAGTGTCAAAAACGAGTATTCATTTCAAAATCGTAAGGTGTCGTAATCGTCTCTATCTTTTGATTTCGAAAAGAAGCTTGTTTTTGTTTGTCGCTTGAAAATAAATTCAGATTTGTGCATCAACTTTCTTTTTAGCATCCATATACTAAGAAAGTCGAAAACAAATACATGCATGTGCATTTGCATATAGACAGTCTGTTTGGCTTGATTTAGGAAAGTGCATTTACTGTGTGCTCTTTTCTCTTTGTGAAAATATTGTGTCTTTCTTTTCCCCTAGTAGCTAGGATTTTCATTGCACAAAAGAGATAAAAGTTTGTTTATCATATTTAGATTGCATGTTAGGAATTAATCTACATCTCGTGGTGAACCCAAAAGGCAAACTTCATAAACAAGATCAACTTAAAATAAATTCAATGAATCTAACAACGCTTTGGAACTTAACGCACAACATTTAGAGGTCTAGGCTAGAGACGTATTCTGGCGTCGTAAAACCTGGTAACTGTTGTTCTCACTGATGGTTGGGTGATTCCTCCACTTTGAGATGATAAGTGCCAGTACGGACTTGTGCTCCCACGTACCGTCGAGTATATTTTGGGAGACCCCTATAGGCTTAAATCCTTTAACCATAGGAAGCTGTGTCTGCCGCCCTATCGATCACAATGCACTGAACACAGCATTCAAGAAGATTGACTGCCGTACCGTAAAAAGTATTCTGCAGTTTTGCGATTGGTTTGGTACTCCCTTTACCTAGACTTCCAGATCAGTCCCTTTCGTTCCTTTTCAGACTCCTTAACGGAAAAGGTCCATCTGAGCATTTGTCACTTCAGGCTCATTAAAAATCGAAGGCGACTAGAGTCATCTTTTGTTTTTTCTCGACTCTTAAAAACTGAAAAAACAAGTTGTGTCAAAGCATCTAAAAATTTATTTTAAACGGAATATTCATTACCCCTTTCCTACGTTGATCTTGGGTTGAAGAAATGGAGTCCACCAACCAAGGAATTCCCCTTGGAGGAAATCCTAGTCCCTTCTCCTCTTGGGGAGATGTTGGTGCACCCCATATGGCCACATTGTCGCTTCCAGGACTGACAATTAGTTTGCCTGTATGGCTCTTCTCAACCTCTGTCGTTCAGAACACCACTATTCCTGAACAATCGAATTAGCAATTAGACGAGTCCAGAGTTACCCACCAACCTTCCACTTCCTCTAATTCGTCCTCTCCTCCTTCCTCTTCGCTTGATGGGGCTGGTAAAGCCAAAAGTCAAGTTCCTAAGGAGAAGAAGGAAAAGAAGAAGAAAGAGAAGAAGAAGAAGGTGTTGAAAGCGAATGGGGGCAAATGAGTGTCGTCTAACGAAAATCCACACACTGCACCGACCAGGCCTAAATCGCCATGTGTCGTTTGCAAAGGAGACCACTTTCACAGAGATTGTCCTTGCATCCCTCGGATCTTAAGGGACTGGTCTCCTCGTTTGCACAACCCGATGTCGTCAACCTCTGATGATCATGTTGAAAACACACCGTCAACTAGTGAAAGTGAAGCCCCAGGACAAAAAGGAAAATATAGATTTCCTTGTAAACTGTGGGAAGGTGATCATGCCATCCACCGTTGTCCCTTCTTAGACGAAGCTAAAAGAGTTTTGGATGATCGTCCGGTTTCACCGTTACGACTTCCTCCTGGATATAAAAAACTCTTGCCTAGTCCGTCACTAGTTGAAAATCCAGCTGACCCGCTCTGGTGGTCGGCCGAAGCATCTGTCATTGAAGATGAACCATTTGAATCCATACCAGACGAAAGTCAAAAGGTCGAGGCGGCAGTTGACCCGGTCTTGCCTTCAGAGGTTCCATCTTCAGATGATACATTCACTGAAGAGAACAAGGATGACACCGTCCAAATTCTTTTCATAAGCACAGACTCCAACAAACATGGGGGCAATTTACCCATTCCTTTACCGCAGGAAGGAAGTTCGTCAGAGTTGTACCCGGCCGTCTATTCGACCCCACCTCCAAGCAACCTAGTTGTCTCCTTCGACTGGAATCAACTAGGCAGACCCCGTTTACCAGCTAGTGTACCATTCCGAATTATTGTTCAGATATATAGAATGGTTATGGCTAGTACCATCATAGATGAGGGGGATTCTGTGAGTATCCTTTCCTCAACTGCTTGGAAAGCGCTTGGTTCGCCACCGCTTTTGCCTGAGATGAGAAATCTGACAGGCTTTGATAAAGGAACCAGTCGACCGTTAGGGATCCTTCCCGATGTGCCCATAACATTGAGAGGGAAAGCCGTTCACATGAATGTAATGGTAGTTCAAGGACCCCTGGATTACAATCTACTCCTTGGATGAGACTATATTTATTGCATGAGAGCCATCGTCTCATCACTCTTTAGAGTGATGTGTTTTCCGCACGAAGGAAGAGTGGTCAAGCTCGTAGACCAGCTTTCATTTCCCGGATCACGCATAGCAAATAGTCATATACCATCCCTGAATGGTCTTTTCATGCAAGAAATGTCTCAATCTCCAGTCTGTCCTCCCGATGAGCGCGAGTAATTCAGAGGGATATGACTGAATCCCAGGGGGCATGCACCCTGGTCTGCTTCGGCAAGAAAACTTCGGATATAGGGTAGGTTTCCATGAGAGAATATGACTAGTCTGTACCCCCGTCCGTGATTGGAAGAGGGGGTTATTCTAGAACAAGATTCTCTTGTCAAAGTTATGTGAGTTGGCGAGCACCACCACTCACCTTTGTTTATTTCGGTAGACATCGCCGGAGAAGTGTTTTGTTTGCGCTGTGAATAGAACGATCTTTGGGTAACCTGTAAGAGGTAGGCCTCTCTCGGTAAAACAAATGTTTTAACGGACTAAAGAAGGGGTAACCTTGAAATTCTGTTTTATACCTGGGGGCATTCAAACCTTTTGGAGTGCAAGCGAAGAGCGACTATTTATTTTTTTAAATTTTTAGGACCTCTAACCCTTTAAACTCGTAGGATTGGTCGTCTCCTAACTTGCATAAAGAAAGGATGTGGGGCAAAACTCTAAAAATTGCTGTTTTTATATCAGACATTCTTATCAGACGACTAGATTAATCGAGCAGTGTTACCGCAAGGTTCAAGCTCGTTAAAAAATAAACCCGCATCGAGAAGTTTTAGCACATAGTTCAAGCTCGTTAAAAAATAAACATAAGACATGAGCAAATGTTTCCACCCGCGTTTAAGCTCGTTAAAAAATGAACTATTCCTCGGTAAATAACCACCGTGAATGTAGTACTTCAGCCATTAAAGCCTTGGTCGTTGTTTGCACCGTCACCTCCACTTTTTCATTGGCCGATCATTCACCTCCATTTGATTGTTTACCCATTTTGAGGAACAGCTGCGAAGAGTGATCTCACTAGCCATCCTTGTGACACTGCCGTGATTGGAAAATTCCAAACCTTACCTGGAATCAGCTGCTACCCGTTTTATCACTCGTTCCTCAAAAGACGAGTCTCCTTTAAGCTCTTTTCAACTGACTCGTAAAATATGAAAAGATTGCCGAGTCCTTGGCCTTTCAGCTCGTTAAAGGGACAGGAAGTGCTATCCCTCATCTAGATTTTAATCTTTCTAGACCTGAGGGATTATTACACAAAAAGATCGAGCGCTTGTTTTGTTCGACTCGTTAAAACTATCGAAAATTCATCCCTTCTGTATTGTTTTATACTTTTTCAGACTTAAGGGATTAGATGACGAAAAAGGAATTTTGGAGTTACCTTTACGTTCCTTTTCAGACTCTCTAAAATTGAAAAGGACTGAGTTATCTTTGTCGTTAAACTCGTTAAAAATATTAATAGCGATAGACAAGAACGAGTTTCACTATCGCTAGGCTCGTTAAAACATAGCGATGGGTTTGCCTGAAGGGAAATTATAGAACAAGCATATGTTATCCTCCTCAAGCTTGACAAAAATAAAGAGGTATTGGTCAGCAATGACTGGGGAAAAATTGGGAAGAAAACTCAAAGAAACTTTATTGGTAACAAGTCGCTCTTGAACATGACACTTCCACTCCGTGTCCGAGTCGGGTTGGGTTGTTTCATTCACTGGTCACATTGCCATGGTCACGCAATACCATCCACATTTGGGGTTAGTGCTACCAATCCATCACATCAGTGTCGCCGATATGTTCAAGAGAAGTCATCCAGAGAAGTCACCTGTGTCTCACCCACTACCATACATTATACTCCATTCTTTCATGACCGCCACCCTGAACATTATATCATCAGATCATTTTCACCTCCATCAAAATCATTTGCTCCGTTCCATGTCATTGATGTGGGATTCATTAAGGCCCTCCTGTGACGGATCACTTCTTGTCGACATCAGCTCATTATCCAAGAAGTTGATCTAGGAACAACCCATTCAGTACTTTGAAGCTTGCATGCCTCAATGGCAAGTTTCTCACTTCCGGCGACAGGTTTACATCAATGACCTTCGACCGAAAGATTTTGCGTGGTGTTCGACGCCAAGTCCTCTATTCACACCACGTGAATTGTACTGCAGTACCTTGAGGGTCATTATCATTATCAGTGATTCCTCTCGCGCTTGTTAACGGTTTATATCATTGACCGGTAATCAAGCGATGTCTTTCCATGTTCGACTTCAAAACATTTCTCACATGGATCGACTTGTACTTCGAGTGAAGATCAGACGAGATTGAAGACCCCGAATATAGTTTCATCCATCCGGGCTGCGATATATATTCAGGGAAATAAAGACATCAAATGTACAGCATTGCAGCACAGATAATCATCCTACCAAAAGGATGATGGCTCTATCAGAATCATAAGTCTACCCTCAGACGATTGTCTGTCCTATGTACATGAAAATGAATTTATAAAGCTGAGCATGGGAATACCCGCCTCAGCTAGATCATGAAAACAGTATGAAGATAATGTGTTGTATTGTATCTTATTACAGGTCTCCTCCCAGCATTGAAAGAACTTCGGATCCTCATAATAAAGCATTTCTCCCGACACCAAAAGGTTAACGGCCTCATACTTTAGGGGGCAACTGTTATAGACATTTTTGTGCCTACAACTCCAAGCATGAAATTTCCATAAACCAAGGGCTCCTAAGTCCCTAAAAGTGTTGTTCTAACCCCTAAAGGAACAAGGTCAACAGATTACAGCTTCTCCCAGAAGTTCTCCACCAGAAACTGCTCAGAATTGGTCAAAACAAGATCATTTCAGCTGCTCCGCTAGCTAAGTGCGTTGCATTGCACCTAAATACACTGTGAGGGTGCGTTGCATTTCAAAGCTCCCTTCTGTAGGGTGCGATGGGCGAGAAATGAAAAATGGTAGTGTCATTCCACGAGGTGGAGAGGCAATGGAAGCTTCCAGAATCTTCTCCTGTGACACTTGCCTCACTGAATTCGACCAAAGATGAGTAAGAGGCCCTCAGTCTCCAAGTGGAAGCAAGAACTGACAGAGAGAAGACACTAATCAAATCACAAGCTGACTCATCCTCCTTACACATATCTATATATGGATCCCTCATCCCAGAGATCCAGAGGCTGGAATTTTGCATATTGTAAGGAATTGTTGTTGGTTTTTGAGACAAACATCAGAGTATTGGGTGATCTATGCTTTGTTTGAGGTGAAGAGGGGCTTCTTTGCTGGGTCAGGAACCACTGGTTGTAACTCCTCCTCGATCTTTTCTTGTTTATCAATAAAAATTATTTGAGTTTTTCCTCCATGCTTTTGTATCATTGATGCTTGTTACATTTGTATGGTTAACTTAAATCTGATCCTAAGTTGTTTATGAATATAGATCCATGTCTTTGTATAGTGTTCTTCTTCTGTGATCTTACAGGTACTTTGTGAAGCTGGGCAAGTAAGGGAGCAGGTAGCTGGAGACTATCAAAGAATAGAGAGATTGGATCAAAGGATCAGCGCAAGACACAGGTTGGTTCTTTCTATTCCTCTCTATCTATAGTTCATAAAGGAAATACAAAAGTAGTTTTTCTCTGTTTGTTTCTAAGGCAGATGTCACACCTTAGTGGGATAGAGCAGTTCTAAATAGACACTTTTCCCTGTAACAGAGACTTGTGTCTTCGACTCATTGGGTGGAGGCATTTCAGTACCCTGTTCTTCCTTCTCTTTAACTGTTGTGGCAGGGGATTTAGTACCCTGTCGAAATGGGGACTACACCATATCAACATTCGACCCTTCAACCAAATCCTTGCTTGCACTCGGTTCTTCTTTCTTCTTCCAAGGTTTCTAGATAAAATTAGCTAGCAAGGCATCATCTTCAATTTCTTCAAATTCTATTCCTTTGGAGTGGACTACCGCGTCCGCAAGGACTGAAACATTATGCCCTTCAGAGGCACTTGTATGCACTGGAGAGGTACTCTGAGGGGAGGGGTTCTTCTCAACGGAGGTGCTAGTCACCTTCTTCTTTAGAGATGGGGCTTCCTCTTCCACTGTTGTTGGGCAGTGGATCTTCCCACCACATGTTTTTGGGGCTTAAAGCCTGGGTTTTGGTCAATTTAATGTAAAGACTCCGCGAAATGCGGGCGCAGAGCGCAAGAGTCTAGGATGAGTCATAGGGTTGTCTGCCCTACAATAAAGTAATTTAATGTAAAGTTGTGTCGGCCTAGCCATGGTATGTGGACCAAGGGATTGTATAAGTAGAGCGAGGATCTAAGTGTAAAGATAGTTTTTTGGAAAAAGCAAGTAATAGATAGATGCAAAGGCATGGTTAGAAGATAGAAGTGGATCTGAAGTGTATTGGGTCATAGTAGTAGGTAGAGGCTCTGCAGCTGAGTGTGCAGAGGTCTAGTAGAGTCCGCAGCTGAGTTTGCGGATTCCTGCAGCTAAGTGCACAGGGCAGAGTTGGGTCTGTATTGAACTGAACTTGAAAAGGATTATTAATAAAGCTAAGTTGATTTGGCATATTGTGCATCGATTTTGTAGATCTATATTTTGATGTTATGCATTAATGGTATCTATTTATTTATATGTGTGCACTTATATGAATGCTTTTGTATGAAAACCTTCTAAGTAATTAGCGAACAAAACCTAATTAAGGGAGACTTGGGTAATTAGCACTGGTCGCACTGCGGCTAGAGCTGCGTGAAGGTAGTACCACAGGACGCAAGGAACTTGTTGGTGCACGTAACATAGTAAGCGCGAAGGTGGAATCGCGTACTTATCGACCCATATTAGACATCCCCAAGGTGCAGAAACCTGATTCCAACACCCTCCCATACTAGTTCGGGTGAGACTTCAGTCTGTGCTCCACGGACTGTTGCTGAAAGGGCTAGTAGTACCGGGATTTTCTTGGCTAAATCACTTCTGAACCTAGGTCAGGCCCCACATGGCCAACAAATGGTTTCGTTGCTAGGACCAAGATCTACCTAAGGGATGTCTGATTTGTGCCACTGGAACCCAACAAAGAAGGAAATTGAAGAGTGGTTGGACAGAAGAAAACAAAACTCCGCAAGTATCTAAGAAAAGTTGGCTGGATCGCTATGTGTATATGGAAATTCATGAGATTTTATTTGCATCCTTTCCTTCTGAACTGTATGAGTGGATCGCGAGGTTAGCTAACAGATAGGGAAGGTGTAGGCTCAACCAACCGATAGTGTGGACTCCGAAATTAGTGCACAGACTAGAGGCATTAGAAGATAATATCACGCGAGCTATGGACCATTAGCTTGACCGGATAATAGGGGGATTCATCACTGAGTTCATGGTAGACACTACCATGAGCTACAGCGAAGCAGAACGATGTTTTCTCAAGGGACTGCGAGGTAAGTATATTAAATATTTGAATACCTGGATTAACATGTTGTTATGTGAAAAGCGGGTTATGCGAATACATTAATGTTTAGGATGACGCAGAGTGGAAAGATCTACAAAGGTAGCGGGGAATTAGAAAACAGTCCCTTAATTTCACCTTTGCGAGAGAGTGAGGAGGAGCTCACTCGGGTCTCTCCGAGAAGTGCGGTCAGTTTGATAAGGCAGTGCATTTCGCAATTACCACCTCCACCCACGCCACCACCCGCTTCACCTCCCTCACCTCCATCTCCATCCACTCCACCTCTCCCACCGCCACAGTTTAGCATGGTGAGCAGGATCAAACTACCAGTATTCAGAGGAGTAGGGAATGAAGATCCGGACCATTTCTGGTTCATGGTAAGAGTAATGTGGGAAGCGCAAGGGGTCATGGATGAAAACATTAAGAAGGATACATTGGTGGGCGCACTGCAGGATTGCGCATTGAAATGGTATATCAAGCACTCTAACGACCACCCAAATGTAGGGATAGCATAGATCCAGAATGCGTTGAACAGAGAATTTAGCCGGCCGAAATTAGAGACACAATCAGTCATCGGGTTTAAAGAGATCGCGATGCTTCCAGGCGAGACCCCCTGGGATATGGATCAATGACTGAAGAGTACAATCCGTGAGGCCAATATGATGCTAATAGATGCCCAGCATCATGCATGGTTTGTGGCATCCCTGATACCACACTTGAGGACAACGTTGTCACAACAAAAACTTTCCACCCAGGTTGAAGTGTTGGAAATGGTGATGAGGTTGCATGAGACCCCGATACAAGACCCTGGGTTGGGGGTTCAAAAAATCCACGCGCAACTATAGAATCTATGCTTGGAAATGTAGAGTTTGAATTAGGATAGGGAACTGCGGCCAGAGGCGCACGAGGAAGTATGGTGTGTCAAATGCAAAGGCCAGGGCCATGACAAGGACCACTGTCCAGTATTCGCGAACTACTTGGAAGGAGGGGGACCAATGCCGTTGAGACCAGAGGCAAGGGCAGGGCCAAGAGTGACACCCGCATTATGGTGTGTGATTTGTCATATAGGAGGAAAACACATGACAAACAATTGTCATTTGTTGCAGAAGTATACGCAGACTCCCCAACAGCTGTTTTGTAATTTCTGTAGGTCGGTAGGCCACGATGAGCGCACTTGTCATAGCTATGAGCTAATGATGGATCGGACCCTAGCCTATAGGATGCAGACAGAAATGTGAGGCCTAGACCCAGCTACAGGGATGGCGCGCACTGGATTTCAGGGGCGAGGTCGAGGACGAGGAGGAATGGGACCAGGAAGAGGCCGCAGACAGTTAATTTGTTGTAATTGCAGAGGACCAGGGAACTGTGCCCACGGTTGCACCAACTTGACGAGGATATCCTATTCATATTGTGCTCAGTTTTATCATGAAATGATAGATTGTCCTACGTTGATCACACAGATGCGCGAAAAAGGGGTACTCCAACCTCCTCCGACTCAGAATATCCAAATGATGAGGTCTGAACCGCGCGAAGAAGACCCAAATGTGAACATGATGCTCAGAAGCAGTGCGACCGTGGGGGAAGATAAGGGGAAGTAGCCCAAGCAAGATACATGGGTTCGTAAGGCTCCTGCAAAGGAACCTGTGTTTGACATAGAACGTGCAAAGGAGATGTTTATGGAAGCTAAGAAGAGCTTCACGGAGGCCTCCACTTCAAGTAGTAAGGATCAGCTAGAGCCAGGAATGGATCCATCAATGCTTACTACCTTTCTGGAGACATGCATGAAACTGTTGCATGACAAAAAGGCAGTTAAGGGACTATAGGTTCTGATCACCAGGTGCGCAGGGTCAGGAGAACCACGTGTAGTCTAGAAACTGGGAAAGCATGCATTACGCATCGGGAGGGAAATGAGATTGGCGGTGCAGATTGGTGAGTACGAAATGGATCAGGTCATCCTAGTTCTGGGATTGGACATGAATGTGTTACCGAAGCAAACATGGGAACGCATGGGTAGGCCTACATTACAGTTGTCCCCTATTCAATTAAGAATGGCGAACCAACAGAAGATTTTTCCCATGGGGAGGTTACAAGGGGTAACAGTTGATATTGAAGGCGCGAGCATGTAGATGGATTTTGAAGTGATAGAGATTGTCGATGATAGCAATCCCTATCCTGCCCTGTTAGGAATAGACTGGGCCACTGATATGAACAAAGTCATCAACCTGAAGAAGCGGAAGATGATATTCGAAAAGAAGTCCCTACGCGTAGTAGTCCCGCTAGACCCAGCCGAAGGAGCATGCTACACTGAACCACTGCGAGACGATGAAAGTGACGATGATATGGATTGTATTTACAAGATAAATGTGCGAGACCAAGATTGGGTAAACCCGACTGTAGATGGGAGAATCTCATGGGAGTGCGAAAGCTCCTACACTTCAGATTCAGACAAAGAAGTGGAGTGCTAGCATAAGTGCGAAAGCTCCTGCACTTCGGATTCAGACAAAGAAGTGGAGTGCTAGCATAATCAATTGAATAAAGTGACAACGCTGAATTGCAACATGATGATTAGATCACTGTGTTGTGTAACAACACAAGCCCAAGAACTACCAACATATGATGGATTGACAATGGTGGATGAATTCTTGAGAAAGTTTGAAAGTGCAGTACCGGAAAAATAGCGGTTTAATGCTTTGAAGTGGGCACTGCGTGCAACACCTGCGTGCTGGTGGGGAACACATCAAGGAAATTTTGAGGACTGGAGCGGATGTAGAAGGATGATGCACCTACAATTTGGGAAACCACAACTATAGTTAGAAGACAAATACGATGGACGAGATGACCCACGCATGAACCTTGCGAAATGGACCAAGGCATATGGGGAAGAACCATAGCCTGAATGGGTACATTTATTCTACCATACCCTGGAGGTCATACCCATGAACTGGTATAGTGAGACGGAACTCTGACATGGTACAGGCGAATGGGATGTCTTGCACAAGAGATTTTTGTTAAAATTCACATTTGAAGACCGATGGTCAGATACTGTTGATGACACTCTGCGAGCAGTAAAAGCCGCCATCTTCAAAATACTACAGGAGCCACTAGAAGTGCTTCTACTAGCATGGGCAACCTAGTTAAGTAGTGCCCTTGAATGTTATAACATGCAGGTAGAGGAGGATGACAATGACCCCTGAAATATTAATATTCCAAAAACCAAAGGCTGTCATGAGGTTCGAGGACCATCCATTGAGGATCCCGACATCACCGCGTTGCTAAAAAAAAGCAGGTAAACATTGGCACAAAAGCGGAGCCGAAGTACGCGATAGTTGGGGACTATTGGGACATTGCTACAGTAGATAAGGTCACCAATTTACTCCGAGAATATCAAGACTTGTTCCTGACCAAAATCACGGACTTAAAGGGGATCATTGGCAACTTAGGGATGCTGAAGATCACTATGAAACTGGACGTGAAGCCAGTTAAGCAACCACCTTACCGCTTGAATCCAAAGTATAATAAAAAGGTCCACGACGAATTAGACAAAATGCTCACAGCTGGAATTATTGAACCAGTGGAAGAATCCCACTGGGTGAGTCCTATGGTAGTGTAGGAGAGAAAACAGAAGCGCGAAATTAGAATATGAGTGGACCTCAGAAAGCTTAACGACGCCTATGTTCACAATCTATTCCCAACACCATTCACAAATGATGTATTGGAGAATGTGGGCAGTTAGAAAGCTTACTCATTCACAGATATCTTCTCAGGGTACCATCAGATCAAGATCGCACCAGAAGATAGGAGTAAGACAACCTTCGCAACGGAATGGGGTTGCTTTCAATACACCGTTATGACCTTTGGACTGAAGAACATTCCAGCGATATTTTCATGGATAGTAGTGGCCGCGTTCAAGGAATACATCCACATGTTCTTGGAGGTCTATCTGTACAATTGAACTATTTTTGGGTTAGTTAAACACCAGATAGCGAGCTTACGTTTGATGCTGGATACTTGCTGATGACATGAGATTGCATTGAACTTGAAAAAGTGCAACTTCCTCGTTCCCTTTGGAAACCTGCTAGGCAATGTGGTCTGCAAACAAGGCCTGATGGTGGACCCTGCGAAGATTGTTGTTATTCTGAATCTGGAAAGGTCGCAAAGTGTCAAACAACTACGCGGTGCTTTGGGGCATATTGGTTACTATAGAAAGTTTATCAAGAGCTATGCCCAAATAACAGCGCCAATGGAAAAACTATTGAAAAAGGATACTACATATTGTTGGATTAATGATTATATGAAAAGTTTGGATGTTCTCAAGGAGAAACTAGCATCTGCTTCCATCCTAGTCTTCCCAAAATGGGACGTGGAATTTCATGTACATGTTGATGCGTCGTGTATTGCGCTAAGAGCTGTACTCACGTAGGAAGGCACAGAAGGCATGGATCACTCGATCGTGTTCACAAGTCAGCGGTTGTCCAAAGCCAAAAAGAACTACTCTACTATTGAGCGTGAAGGGTTGGTAATGGTGTACGTGCTCCAGAAATACCGACACTATTTACTTGGCAGGCACTTCAAGATGTATATTGATCATTCCATGTTGAAATACCTGGTGAACAAGCCTATGTTGGGGGGGCGCATATGAAAATGGCTGTTACTATTTCAAGAATATGATTTTGAGGTCATTGTCAAGCCAGGATGCCTAAATGAAGGACTAGATCACTTATCACGAATTGAGACAGGCGAGGAGCCAAAAAATTTCGAGGAGGGACTACCTGATGCACAACTCTTTGCAGTGCACGCCACGGATGGCCACTTCGAAGATATAATCCATTTTTTAAGCACAAGGACTGCGCCGAAGGAATATTCAGTCCAAGAGAAGAAGGAGTTGGTGGTGCGTGCGACGAACTTTTCTGTCATCGCGGGGCACCTCTACAAAATGTGAAACGATGAGATATTGCAAAGATATGTACCTGAGTTTGAACGAGGACAGATCCTTGCAGAAGCACATGGGGGTGCTGTAGGAGGACACTATGTAGGATGTGCGACTGCACAAATATTCTTCATGCCAAGCTATGGTGGCCAACCATACAACAAGATTCGAAAGCACACTGTCAGGCCTGCGACATATGTCAAAGAACTGGAAAACCATCACGAAGGGATGAGATGTCAATCAATTCACAGATGATGCTGCAGCCATTTGGAAAATGGGCAATCAACTTTGTGGGGATGATCAAACCTCAGGGAAAGATGAGTGCACGCTACATCATCACTACGATAGAGTACCTAACTCGATGGGCGGAATCACAATCGGTTAAGGACTGCACGGCCACTACGGTTGCGAAATGTTTGTTCAACAACGTGTTGACATAATTTGGTTGCCTGAAAATCTTAATGAGTGACTACAGAATGCACTTCCTGAATGAAACCATCAGCGCACTAACCGAGGAGTTCCAGGTGTATCATCAGCAAAGTACACTGTACCATCCGCAAGCTAATGGGACAGTAGAAGCATTCAACAAAATACTGGAGACTGCGTTGACCAAAGTATGTAATGCGTAGTGAAATGACTGGGACCTGCGCATACCTGCCATATTATGGGCATATAGAACTACGTGCAAAAAATTGACAGGTCAGGAACCTTTCACGTTAATTTATGGCATGGAAGCTGTCATGCCGATGGAATACATCGTACCTAGTTTGCGAATAGTAGCACTCACAGGCATGACAGACCGCGAAGCCTTGGAAGAGAGGCTCACGTAATTAGAAGAACTCGAGGAAGAAAATTTTCTGGTGGGATTCCATTAGCAGGTATAAAAACAATGTGAAAAAGCTTGGCACGATTGCCATATCAAGTTGCACACCTTCAAGGTCAACTATTTAGTGTTGTTGTATGACAACAAGTTTGAGAAATTTCCCGGAAAATTCAGAATGCATTGGTTGGGACCATATGTGGTAAAAGAGGTCACTAATGGAGGCACAATCCAGCAAGTCAAACTTAATGGAGAACCCTTCCCAGGAAAAGTAAATGGCAGGTTCCTGAAGCCGTACACGAGTGGGACAGCTGTCTGACTAACCGACCAAAGCACAGTTTTCTTGACCCGCAAAGCCGGAAAAGGGTGTGGGACTATAAACACAAGTACTAGAAGTCGACACCAAAGAAGAGAATCAAGTCAGATGTAGATGACTCAGAAGCAGAAATGGAGTAGATCCAGCCGAAGGCTAGAACGGTGCGTTGCGAAACTTCACACCGCATAGGCACAGTTGGTTGGACTTTGCACAAAGATCGCCACACCAACAGAGTGACTCGGGACGAGTCACGATGATTGTGTTAGGGGCCTGTTCGGCAGCTGATCCCCCCACCACATGTTTTTGGGGCTTAAATCCCAGGTTTTGGTCAATGTAATGTAAAGACTCTGCAAAACATGGGCGCAGAGTGCAAGAGTCTAGGATGAGTCATAGGGTTTTCCACCCTAAAATAATGTAATTTAATGTAAATTTGTGTCGGCCTAGCCATGGTCCGTAGACCAGGGGATTGTATAAGTAGAGCGAGGCTCTAAGTGTAAAGATAGTTTTTTGGAAAAAACAAGTAATAGATAGATGCGAAGGCATGGTTAGAAGATAGAAGTGGATCTGAAGTGTATTAGGTCGTAGTAGTAGGTAGAGGCTCTATAGATAAGTGCACAGAGGCGTAGTAGAGTCCGCAGCTAAGTGCGTGGACCCCTGTAGCTGAGTGCGCAAGGCGGAGTCGAGTCTGTATTGAACTGAGCTTGAAAAGGATTATTAATAAAACTAAGTTGATTCAGCATATTGTGCATCGATTTCGTAGATCTATATTTTGATGTTATGCATTAATGGTATCTATTTATTTATATGTGTGCACTTGTATGAATGATTTTGTATGAAAACCTTCTAAGTAATTAGCCAACAGAACCTAATTAAGGGAGACTTGGGTAATTAACTGTGGCTAGATCTGCACAAAGGCAATACCACAGGATGCAAGGAGCTCACTGGTGCACGTAACCTAGTAAGTGCGAAGGTGGAATCATGTACCTATCGCCCCATATTAGACATGCCCAGGGTGTCGAAACCTAGTTCCATCACCCTCCCATACTACTTCGGGTGAGACCTTAGTCTGTGCTCTGCAGACTATTACTGAAAGGGCCAGTAGTACCGGCTTTGCTTGGCGAAATCACTTCTAAACCTGGGTCAGGCCCCAGGTAGCCAACAACTGTCTCTATGGGTCTCTTTCTTTTTGTACTATTGCAAGAAGAACCTCCCACGTTGTTTTTAACCGGACCCCTGCTTGTACTTGCACTAGTAGGGTCCTTTGTTCTTTTCCTGACAGGTGTCTTCTTGCATAACTGCGCTAATAATGCTGCCCAGGTCATGCCTTTGGCCTCTAACTCCTTCTTGACCAAGATCTTGATTAACCCGTGATGGTATAATTTTCAGTTGGCCTAGTCTTCTCGTCCAGTTTGCACGCCCTTGGCCATCCTCTCTAAACTCTTGAGCAAGAAGTGGGGGAAATTGATTTTCCGCCAGAAGTGTCGGCCTGCTTTGAAATGTAGCAATATTATGAAATGGTAAAAAAATGTGAAGGAATAGTGTCCCTTGTAGGTAAAAAACTTCTACAAAATATAAATGAGATCTTGCCATTGATCCAGCAGGGCACTGCGAGGGATGCCCTTCTTCCAATTCACTTGCATTTCCTTGTCAATGACAAATCGGCGCCACCACTTTTTCTCTAACTTCTGATTCTTGAACCATTGTTCGCCAATTTTCACTAACCTTGTGGCCTCTATGATGAATTCTTCTATGACCTCGAACCTCAAGGGGCCAATTTTGACTCGTCCGTCCTTAAAACTCTTGGAAAATTGTAGGGCCACATCCCTGTCGTGCCCATCAAACCTCTGTAAAAACTGAAGAAACACTAATTCCTGCAATAATGCAAGACTATTGTAGTATTCAACGGTTTTCTCTACTTTCCTGAGGGATGACGACTCACTTCTAATCAGCGGCATTGTTGCTTAACATATATGAGCAGTCCAAATCTATTCTGCATGAAACAAATGAGGAAGATGAATTCTTATGGATAAGGGCCCAACCATTCACCGCCCTTTTCCAACTCACCATCCAATCATTTAAATTATCACTTAATACATCCCTTAAATCGCCATGGATGCGTAGCATCTTTTGAAAGGTGTGCCAGAGTGATTAGGAGTACTTTGTGGTGGTGATTTAATCGCTGGGTAAGGTAATGATTTCAAATGGAGGACATAAAGGATCATTTCGAAATAGCTGTAATCATAGTCAAGAAATGGTTACATAATCCACATCATCTTCATAATTCATTAAAAATACCTTTAGAATTCATTAAAATGATCACGATTTCTAACCATAAACACTTTGTACTTAAATAATTTTCTCCCTAATTAATACATGATAACATAAAGTACTTAACGATCGAATGAAAAGACTTCTTTTAAATTTTCATAATAACCACTTCTTTATGATGCATGCTATATTGCATGGAAAAAAACAAAATGCATTATATCTCTGACAGGGTGTGTGCTTGCACTGATCTGCTTACACCGCCTATACTACACTGCTCTGCTTGCACTGGTGCAAGCAAAAAATCTGTTGAAGAAGAAAAAATAGGAAATTTTGGTAGAACATAGGCTGGACTTTAACATGACTTTCCCAATCATATGGAAGGTTTTCTTTGCCATTTATTTGATGTTTATGAGCACATCCTTTTTCTCTTTCTGCACTAGATCTTGCAATAAGCTCATGCGGGAAAAAGGAAGTGGGAAAAGGGAAAAAATTCAGAATGGGAAGGAAGTTTATGATAGGGATTCCAGGAACAGTACCATAAAGAGGGCATAAACAGAAGTGGGATAGGGAAAAAAATTCAAGGGATAAAAGTGGGATTTATGAAACGAATAGGGTGAATTTGGAAGAATATGGGAAGGTAATAATTCTGGGATTGAATAAGAAAACTGATGGGGAATTACGAAAATGGGATTTGAAGAAAGGCAGAAAATTTTCTGGAAAGTTTTCCTGCACTGGTGCAAGAAAAAATAACTACAGTGAGAATTAAATGTTACTTAAATAAAAATATCTATGCTAGTTACCCCAAACTTGTGTAAGGGCTGGTTTTGTTGAACCTGCTTCTTCTTGGTGGCAGCTAGCACATCTAAAGATCAAGCAACATTCTCCTTTTATTAGAAATTTTTGATATTCCTGCCAGCAAGATGGTTTTTAGGTTGATCCTTCTGTAATCATGTCAACAACTGATTTTCATAATTACAGGAATTTTTTTTCTTTACTATCTTATATATATATATATATATATATATATATATCTCTCTCTCTCTCTCTCTATATATATATATATATATATATATATATATATATATATATACACACACAGACACAAACACACACACACACACACACACACACACATATATATATATATATAATTTTTTAAGAATAAGAAGAGTTCATGTTTTCAACAGGTTGGTATTACCATCCATCACTACCATCCCAAATTGCTGTTGGACTTGCTGTGTAAAATCCTTCTTGGCAAGTGGCTGAAAATATTTCTTTAATCTATGTCCATTCACCAAGAACACTAAGCTATATCCATAAATAGTTTTAATCTCTACCGCTCCATTCTCAAATACTCGAACCACCTCATAAGGTCCCATCCAATGTGTATGGAATTTTCCTTTGAAATATTTAAATCTAGAATCTTAAAGGAGTACCCAATCACCTCGATGAAACTTCTTTTTCTAAATAGACTTGTCATGCCACCTTTTGCATTGCTGCTGAATCAATATGTTTTGCTGAACAATATCCCTTCGAAATTCATCTAGCTCACTCAATTGAAGGAGACACTATTGTTGTGCTTCGGAGAGATCTAGCACCAACTGAACTGCAGTTCTGAATGTTTTGATCTGGAATTCGATTAGCAACATGACTTGTTTGCCATATACCAGCTCATATGATGTATGTCCTGTGCTATTTCTCCAAGTGGTTTGATATGCCCACAAAGATTTCGATAATATTTCAGCCCAATCCTTCTGATTCATATTTACTATTTTTGTGAGGATGGGCTCGATGACTTTGTTTGAGGATTCCACATGGCCATTTTCTTGTGGATGATATGGCATAGATTTCCTATGCCGAATCTTATATTTCTCCATCACACCCTACACTAGATTAGAAATAAAATGCGGACCATTGTAAAAAACAATCTCTCTAGGCACATCAAATCTAGTAAAAATTTCAGTAAAAAGGAAATCAACAACAACCCTTTCTGTAGCGAAGGAAACAGCTTTAGCTTCTACCCATTTTGTAACAAAATCTATACAAAGAAAAATATGCTTTTTACTTAATGAAGTTGGATTTATTGGCCCTATAAAATCAATAGCCCATTTTTCAAAAGGCTCAATCATAACTTGAGGGTATAAAGGCATCTCATTGGTTTGATTAGGTTGGCCCATTCGCTGACAACTATCACACCATCTGACATTTGTTTGGCATCCTTAAACAAGGAAGGCCAAACGTAGCCAGAATGCAATACCTTATATGCAGTCCACTGTTACACTAAAAAATGTCACCATGACTATTTACAGTTAGTATGGCTCAATCAACAGTCATGCTATCCTCTTAGGCAAGTCTTATGCCTCTGCTCTCCATGTCAAACTCCAAAAAGAGAGAAAGTCTTTTATAAATGTATTTATCTCTGGGGACGCAGGTTCTCTCAACCTTACCTGCGGGGACGCACCCAATGTTCACAAAAGCTGCGTCTTTGGACGCTCTGTATGTAAAGGGGCAGGTGCGTCCCCCTGTAAAGGTCAAAATGCGCAAGTTTCATCTTTAAAAAGTTACTTGTGGTCATTTCTAGAGCATTCTAGAAGGTTGTTCGACGTGTATTGAGCGCCTCCAGATGGTTCATGCACCCCTACCAAAGAGGAACTTCTCCCATCAATAAGGGAGCTGTCCCATCCAAAGAGGGGATTATCCCATTGATGGTGGACCTGATTAACTTCCTCTTGAGCACTATAAATACAGGCATTGGGCCAGAAGGAGGAGAGGTTGGAAGCTATACATTTCTATGGGTAGCTGCTGCTGGAATTAGGACTCCCATTTAGAAGCTTGTGAGGAGAGATTGCCATCTTTGCTTGTTCTATTTGGAAGTGGGTGAGCTTTGTCAAAGTAAAGGAGAACTCTTGATGGACCCTGGGAGGGACTTGCACAACACCAAGGCTCAGGTTGTATTTGTTCCTTTTGTTACCTATTAATGCAAATGAGTCCATTCTTCTCAATAACTTGTTATTTATGAGTTGTTTCATGTACTCCTTGGTCTATGTGTTAAATATGTTTTATTCTATGAGATTATCAAGTGCTATTTAATCGTTTGATTGTTAGTGTATGCAGGTTTCAAAGTGAAGGAGGAGCTCATCCGGATCAGAGGAGCTGGACTGCTACAACAGCGTTGGATTACAGGTAGGATCTAAACACTTGATTTCCCATATAGTAAATGCATGTTTAGAGAAGGATTGCTCTTGTTTGTCTTGTTTGTCACTAGAGAGTCTTAGGCTCCTAGGGAGGTTGGTTGTGTCCGCACAATCGACTCTTTCCGCCTGACAAATTGGCGACTCCACTGGGGACTCCATTGATGTGAAAGTATTTTCCTTTGTATGAACTTTGCTCTGAGAAAATTGGTTTATTTTTCTGGTTTTTGGCTCTGTGACTTTGTTTTTGGGTGGGTTAGCTTAGAGTTAGATTCATTTTAGTTTTTCTTGAATTTTCCAGTAGGACGCACCCTATGAGCATTGCACAGTGCGTCCCTGGACGCACTGTCACTGTGTACACAGAGCGGGCCCGCACCTGTTCTAACGGGTCGCCTGCGTCCCCTGCTAAAATTTGAGAAAATTCCATTTTTTGCATTTTTTCTCTTAGATTTTGTTTTTTCTTAGTTTTTACTGCCCAGATTCATTAGTCTCTTGTCAAAGATCTTCACCTGAACTTGTTTCGATAGCATTGAGTGTTTTAGTGGATTTCATAGAAGTTTAAGCCCTAGGGTTTGATTTTTGAGTAGGTCTTGTAGTGACTTTGGCGGTAGAAGTTGTCAAGCCTTAGATCTCTCTGGTTTTGTCAACATTCTTAGAAGTCAGACCTGTCCTAAAGTCTACCTGTGTGAGCAACTTACCATTGAGTTGTCTCTTTGGCAAATTTCGAAGTGCTTGTTGATTGAGTATTGAATTCCATTTTACAAAAAGAACAAAAAGATTTGAGTTTTGTTTTGACTAGTCTTTTGATTCTGCATTAGCTAGTCCTTGATTTGATTTTGGTCAAGTAAAACACCCTAGAATCATCTTTGTAGGCTTTTGCCTCGTTAGGTTTGCTTAGAGTAATTTCCTTTTTGATTTGCTTGTGAGTCAAGTTTTCATAGTTTTTATAGCTTTTAAGATTGATTTTCGTTACAATAGATTTATATGCTTTATTAAAAAGAGAAAATACAAAAACATCTCCTTTGAAAAGTTTCAAGTAGCTTTGAAGAGTTTTGAAAGAAAAAGAGTTTTTCGTGCACGTAAAGAGTGGTCATGTTTGTATGCTTGAAAAGATAAAGAGAATTGTTTCTTTGATTGTCTTTATTAAGAAAGTTGTTTTCTATAAAATTTGCATCTCTCAACTCTCTTAGTTAAGAATTTCATTGAAAAAGGAAAAGTAGCGTAAATCATCTTAGGTGCATCTTTGTAGTGGTTTGAGTCGAGTCTACACACCATTGGTTTCACTTCCACTACCTTTTGTCTTTAAGAAAAACCATAAAATTAACGCTTAAAGTAAAATCGACGTAGTAACTTTTATTTACTAGGGCTCTGAAACACCAATTTAGATCAGGCTAGTGTCTTGGAGTAGGTGAGTAATTAACTCTCCAAGACAACAAAACCAAACAAGTAGCTTATCTTGTGATAGAATAAATCCAATTGTCTCATTTGTACTCTGGGAAAGATCCTCTTAAAGGAGAAGCACGAGCTCGTGTCCGAACCAGTGAGGGGATCAATCCCCCCTCGTTGGGAACGACGCCAGACACGCACGTATTACAAACGGTAAACCTCGGATTAACCATTGTCGAGGAGCCAGGGGTCACTTGTCGGTAAACCTTGGATTATTGTCAAGGAGCCGGCAAGGGGATTGAGCTTGATACTCTGCCCTTGCGTGCTGTCGGAGTTTAGACTGTTCCCCGAGGTGCATTTGTTGCGGTTGGTAACCTTAGTGACCATTATCTTTAGGATTCTACTGAGGTGACGGTGGAGGGAAGATCCCACTGTACCTGGAGCAGACGTCGGCTAGACTCACTTGGATTTTCTAGGGGGTTCACTTCACTCGAGACGGTTAAAGTGGAGGAACTTGGTCCAGTCTATTCATTAAGCAGGTTGCCGGGGTAACTGTTCCACCCGCCACTTCTGTACTGAATCCGGCGATGTTGGGTTTCATCACCAACTAGCGCTTTTGGTCTGGAAGGCTACTGTTTGTGCTTGGTTTGACGCCCTAGATTCTTTAGGCGTGTGATTCAAATTTGTTTGGTTCTTTAGAGACTTTAGGTGGTTTGATTTGAAATTTTACTTTGTTTTCGTGTGTAGTAGTTAAAAGTTTTTAGCTGTGGCGGAATTACCGAGACAGTCCCGTAGACTTCGGGGCCAGTCTCCTGAAGTTGTTTCTGTGGCCGAATTGTTGAGAAGATCCCGTAGACTTAGGGGATCACCTCCTCGAGACGACCCGGGTAATCTAGAAGGTTTAAAGGTCCTTGTAACTCCTCCTAGTGGCAGTAGAGTAGGTTCACCTGAAGAAGGAGAATCTTCCTTGGTAGTCCATTCAGATTACCAAGGCTTAGAGACAGGTTATAATCCCGAAGCTGTTACAGTTTCTGAACTTGTTGGTAGTTTTTCGTCTGCTAGTGATACAGGCGAAGAACCTGAAATATCTGAACCTGTTACTCCGACTTCTAGTGTTCCAGATTCACCGAGAATAGAAAGAGTTATCACCGAAAATCTTCCTACTGGTTTGATTGCTATAGAAGAACTTGCTCCAGAGGAAGAAATAGGCGTCTCTAACCTTGAAGGTCAACTTACTATTGATCTAAGGGAGCGTGAATCTATCTTTTACAGTCCTCCTAGAAGTACTACTTGGTACCTTTCGTTAACCAATTATTTAGACAACTCAGGGGTAGGTTTTTCTACACCTCGTACTCCTTTTCCACCTGGAGGTATTTATACTCCTGTAAATATGTCTGTTCAGTCGTCCGTGTTTACTCAAAGTCCTGAATCTTTCTTACACGACGGTCCTTCTGTTCCCACCGGGTATCAATCACTTTCTGGTACCTTTGCGGGGGCATCTCCTCAACCCGTTGATCATGGGTTATTAGCTGGAAACAGTGGTAATATAGCATTGGGTGTAGGAGACATTTACATGATGTCAGGTTCAGTTCCCGTTTCCCAACCTCAAGGTGGCCAATTACCGCCTGGGGGGCAGCCGCAGTTAACGCCTGGGGGGCAACCTCAAGGTACACAAATCGTGTCTGGGGGGCAACCTCAAAGTCAGTATGTACCTATGGTGCAATACATGCCTCAAGGTCAACCCCAGCCTCAATATGTACCCCAGGGTCAACCTCAGTATCAATATCAACGTCAAGGATGGCAACCTCAAGGATGGCAACCTCAAGGGTATCAACCCCAAGGGTATCAACCTCAAGGGTACCAACCTCAAGGTCAAGGTCAACCCCAGTATCAGTATTTACCTCAAGGTTATCAACCTCAAGGTCAATACTCGAGTCAAGGTTATCAATTGCCTCAAGGTTAGTCATATGTTCCAAGTATGGGAACTGCACCTTACAATTATCAATCCTATCCTCAATCCGGTTATGGATCTCAGTATCCTCAACCTGTTACGGGTCAATACCCCAGAATGTTAGTGTGGGATCCATCACAGGGTCAACAGGTGTTGCAGCCAAGTATACAGTTGGTTCCTCAAGCTGGACAACCCGTAGTTTCTGGTCCACCCCAGCAACCGCAACCTGTCTAGTCAAATGTTCAAACTTCTGTAACTTTGGTAGTTACTCAGCCACCAATTGCACCTAGTACTCCATCTCAAACGGCTGCTGCAACTACCGCCACATCTACCACACTTACTTCTGGAGTATCGACGGCTCCAGTTTCTACTGTCCTTGTAACCACGCCTCAGACATCTTTACCGTTGTCTGGATCTACGATTCAAACCACGGTCCAGATGCCTGTAGGTCAGCCTGGTATAAGTACGGTTGTCACTACTCAACCTCAATTTGTTCAACCACCGTACCAGGGACAGTACCAACATGGGCAAGCTGTCCAACAACCGGCTTACCAGTATCAACCGTATCCTGGGTACACTTATCAACAACCTCAACAACCCCAGTACGGTCTGGTTAATCCTGGTTTTCCAGGAGGATATAATATCCCTAATGCGATTCCTGTTCCTAGTTATCCTGGATATCCTCCTCCTGGGACTGGTCTTGTGACCCAGAGTTTTAGAGATCCTAACCGGCAGTTACCGTTTATCGCAACTTTGGATTTACCAGACTTGACGCGCCTAACGAACGATCCAATTCAATATCTTCAGTTCTGGCCGCCAATGCCAAATAAGTTGCCCAGTGATATACCCAAGTTCGAAGGTAAGTCTGGAGAGGATCCGTCCAATCACGTGATGACTTACCACCTCTGGTGTGCTTCAAATTCTATCTCGGATGATTCGATCCGCTTAAGTCTTTTCCAGCGTACACTCATTGGTCTCGCGGCCAAGTGGTACATTGAGTTACCACGGGCCTCTTTTTACAATTTCAGCCAGTTCGCTACCTCGTTCTTAACTCACTTTCAGTTGCCGGTCAGATACGATAACGGCACGGAATTATTAACTTCACTAAAACAATCGATGTCCACGTATATTTCTGATCACATTCATGAGTGGAGACGTCGAAGAAGGCTAGTGAAAGTTTTTATCCCGGACCAAATCTTAGCTGAATGGTTTGTTAAATCATTATTACCGAAGATTACTGAAGATGTAGCCAAGGCCGGAGTAGTTACTAAGGAGCAAGTCATTGCTCAGGCGCAATACCTTGACTTAGTTTACACTCAGTTGGGTACGTTACACGAGAAGATTCCGGATCTTCCAAAGTCGAATCAAATCGCTGCTGCTCCTTCGGGATCTCATGCCGCTGATGGTATGATTGGTATCGTGAATACAAAGAGCAAGAAGAAGTCTTCCAAGGCTTCAACTACTCCTATTATCACTTTGCCTGATTCCCCGACAGGAGAGTCTTCTCCTGAACTTACCGCCGATATTCACGTTGTAGAGTCATCTACGGCCAAATCAAAAAACGGTGGAAAGAAGAAAGGAAAGAAGAAGGCTAAAGCAGACAAGGCTCCGAAGGAGAAAACGAAAAAGTCAGAAACCAATGACGAAAAGCGCAAACCTCGATATCCTTGTCTTATTTGTGAAGAGGATCATTTTACGAGAGATTGCCCTCATCGGGCCGAGGTTGTGAAAATAGTCAAAGGTTCTCCCACTCCTGCTGTGTTAAAAAATCCATTTCCGAAGCAGGAGAATAAGATGATAGGTTCTTCCTCGAATGCCAGTGAAGAACCCATTTTGATGATGTCTCATGTGAGGATTGCGACTCGATCGCAAGATTATGGTAGTAAGGCTCCTGTTGATGGTAAAGAAGCAGAATCTTCTCATTCTATCACATCAACCTCAGCTCCTGGTTCCAATCCACTACAGATCGAAAAACCTAACCTGGACTTAGTAATTAAACCGCCCGCCAAGGGTGTACTTCGAAGGTCTGCTTTCAATCCACATGCGAGAGCGGCCCATAATTACAACATTGTTGAGGACTTAGCTGTTTCACCCTCAGCAATGTTGGCGTTAGAAGTGCTGCAATCATGCCCAGCACAACGAAAATTACTTTTGTCGGCTATCAGAGCTGTTGATGTTCAGGACCCGAATCTAATAATCTTCGATCTAGAAAATAGTACACCGCGTCTCCCCCATCAAATGGCTTTCCAAATTCCAGTGATAGTCAAAAACAGGCCTATTCATCGGACTGTGATTGATGAGGGAGCTTCTACGTGTATTATGTCGATTCAATGTTGGAGATCGCTTGGTTCTCCTTCGTTGAACCAATCCCCCACCATCCTTAAGGCCTTTGATGGCCGTGGGTTCCGTCCGTTTGGTATTCTACAGGAAGTGCCTATAGGGGTAGAAGGTAAAACCGTTAGTCTGGATGTGGAAGTGGTTGATGCCCCTCTAGACTACAACCTTCTTTTGGGTCGAAGTTGGTCATATGCTATGACAGCGGTCGTTTCATCGGTCTTCAGAGTAATTAAGTTTCCATATAACGGTAAGATCGTGACTATTGATCAGCTGACATACTTTTCATCCGACCCAGCCTCTTCAGAGAGTATCCAGCATGTCGGTAAGACGACAATCCCTTATAGGGACGTTGGCGTAGGTTTAGTTAAAGATTCCGGTTTACTGGGAACTTTTCCTTTCCCTCCAATCAACGCAGACCCTTCATTTGCAACCATTCATATGATTACATCAGAAAACATTATTTATGATGATCCTTGGATTATCCCATCTGAATCTGAGATAGACTCATTCGGTGATGCTATGCCTTTGAGTCCATATGAAATTGCTTATGAAGCTGTCATGTCTTTTACCGACTCGCGTTCAAACCAAATCGACCAAATGAATGTGGTCAGTGAAGAATCACTTTTCATCTCAACCTTAGAACGGATAGTGTTTCCCGAAGTCGTGTCATCTGACGAACAACTTCGCGAAATCCTAAGTGTAGACGATCTACCATGGGAAGATCTCCATCACAGATCTTCGTTTTTACCTAAGGATGATGCATTTGAAAATGATTTTTCATCTATCTTTACCGCTGAATATGTCAAAGACGCTCAGAATCCAACGAAACATTCTGATTCAGAGTTGAATTTAGGGAATATTTCTCGTACTATTCCCATTGATATTTCAGTGAAGCCCGGAATTGAGGAGAACATTCATATAGGTGCCGCATGTACAGAAGATGAAATCCAAACTTACAAGGCCCTATTCCAAGAATTCCGCGATGTGTTTGCCTGGTCTTACGAGGAAATGCCGGGAATTGATCCTGCCATTGTTGTTCATGAAATAAAGACCTACCCGGATGCTAAACCCGTCCGGCAACGGTTGCGTCAGATTCACCCTCGAAAAGCAGCTGCGATTAAAGCAGAAGTCGAAAAGCTGTTGAAAGCAGGTTTCATTTATCCGATCCCGTTAACGGATTGGGTATCGAATATTGTTCCGGTCAACAAGAAACAAGGAACAATAAGAATTTGTATCGATTATAGGGATATAAATCGAGCTTGTCCAAAAGACAACTATCCTACGCCTTATATCGATCAAATTATTGATGATTGTGCCAGAAGTGAAATGTTTTCCTTTATGGATGGTTTTTCGGGCTATAATCAAATCAATATTCTACCTGCCGACCAACCAAAAACGGCATTCATTTGTCCATGGGGGACATTTGCTTATTGCAAATTACCTTTTGGGCTTAAGAATGCCGGGGCCACTTTTCAACGGGCGATGTCTTATGCATTTCATGACATCAAGCACATTGTGCAACCGTATCTCGATGACTTGCCTGCTCATTCTTTACATTGAGCTGATCACCTTGTCCACTTACGAGCAATCTTTATGAGGTGTAGGCATTATCGAATTCGGTTGAATCCCCACAAGTGTGTTTTCTGTATAGAAACAGGTCGATTGCTGGGATTTGTTGTTTCAAAAGCCGGCATTCGCGTCGATCCCTCGAAGGTCGAAGCTATCATCAAATTGCCTCCTCCTTCGAGTTTGCGCCAACTCCAAAGTTTGCAAGGGAAAGCGAACTTTTTACGCCGATTCATCCCAAACTACGCCGAGGTCACTAAAGGTTTTACACGGTTGTTGAAACAGAACGCACAATTCTTTTGGGACGAGATTTCCCAACAATCTTTTGATGCACTTAAACACGCGTTGACCCATGCACCATTATTGCATCCTCCCAACTACAACCAGGACTACTTCTTATACCTCGCAGCTTCGCATTCCACCATTGGAATGGTGTTAGTTCAAGAAGATGAATTCGGAGCGGAACATGTGATATATTATCTTAGTAGGACCTTAAATCCCACTGAGTTAAAATATTCGCATGTGGAGAAATTGGCCCTGGCAGCCGTTCAAGATGTCCAGCGTTTTCGTCACTACATTCTTCTCCGTAAAACTACAGTTATTTCGGATTGCAACCCTATGATTTATATTTTGACAAAACAACTGCTAGGGGGCAAGTACTCTAAATGGATCGTTATCCTGCAAGAGTTCGACTTGGAGTTCGAAAAGTCTAAGTCTAAGAAATCCTTAGTTTTTGCGGAATTGATGTGTGATTTCCCGTGTGCTGACACAGAGACTGTGGCAGAGGAGTCCATTGCGGACGAATATTTGTTTCTTATCAGTACTATAGATCCGTGGTACGGAGATATAATCATCTATCTCCAAACCCAAACCTTTCGGCCTGAAGCTTCAAAGGCGGAACGTCGAAAAATTCGGTTTCAATCCCAGCAATACAAAATTATTGGAGATACACTTTATCGCCGGGGGGCAGACTTAGTTTTTCGACGTTGCTTAACTCACGAAGAGGCTGAGAGGGTGTTAAATGATTGTCACTCTGGAGCATGTGGCGGTCATATGTCTGGGTATGCCACAGCTCAGAAGGTGTTGCGCGCTAGCTATTTCTGGCCGTCTATGTTTAAAGATTGTATCATTGCAGTCCGGAAGTGCCACAACTGTCAAGTGTTTGATCGCAAGATGCGCGCACCACCTGCTCCTCTCCACCCTATAATTGCCGTTGGTCCATTCGCCAAATGGGGTATCGATTTTATTACTTGTAACCCTCACTCGGCCGGGGGGCATGCGTATATCATCCTCGCGGTTGATTATTTTACTAAATGGGCCGAGGCGATGCCTACATTCGATGCAAGCGGCAAAACAGATGCAGTTTTCGTATTCAATCATATTATAACTAGGTTTGGTGTCCCACAAGCAATCATTACTGACCATGGGAGCCATTTTCAAAACATCATGATGACTGAGCTTACAAGCCAGCTTGGTTTGCACCACGATAGCTCTACTCCTTATTATCCGCAAGCCAACGGTTTGGTTGAGTCTATCAACAAAGTTCTAGTTATCATGATTCGACGAACCATTGGTATTCATCGATCGAATTGGCATAACATGTTATTTTCAGCGCTATGGGCATACCGAACCTCAGTGAAAACTTCAACAGGGTTCACTCCTTTCCAGCTAGTTTATGGCTTGGAAGTTGTGTTACCCATTGAATGCGAAATCCCATCACTTCAAATGGCTGTCGAATTACTTCCAGCTACTTCCGAAGAGGAGAAACGTTTATTGTACTTAGCTAAATTAGATAAGACTCGACGTGACGCTGCATTGGCAATCGAGACTCACGCGAAGCGAATGAAAGCTCAGTACAATAGAAATGTGACCCCTCGAAGTTTTTCGGAGGGAGACCTAGTGCTATTATATGATCAAGCTAACGATAAGCTAGGTGCTGGAAAATTCGTTCCTATGTGGCATGGACCCTACATTGTAAAGCGAAAGCTAGCAAAAGGGGCTTATGAGCTGGTAGATTTTGATGGGGACTCTTTGGGTAAACCCAGAAATGGACTTTACCTAAAGAGGTATTATGCTTAAATGGTGGGTATGGAGAAATTTTTAGTTAGGTTAGATTTTCTTTCTAGCTAGCGTGTTTGTTAGTTTAGTTAGTGTGCTTAGCTTAGAGAGTGTGTTTTTCGTCGTTATTCTGGCTTATCTTGGTTTTACTCTTGATATTGCAGATGTCGACGCCTCTCCAAACATACATTGGATTTGCTGATGGTGCTTGTCGTAGTACACGGAATATCTCTTCCGCAGCTTGGGTTATCTATTCGCCCTCTGACGAGTTAGTTTCTATGCATGGGGTAAGCCTCGGTCAAACAACGAACAACATTGCAGAATACAGTGCAGTGGTTGAATTATTATCCGAATCTATTTCATTTGGAATTTGATGTTTGATAGTGAGGATAGATTCTGAACTTGTTGTATTACAACTTAATAGAGTTTATGCCATTAGAAATCCTGTGTTATTAAGATTGTTTTTGAGAGTGCGTCTCTTGGAACGTGAATTTGATTACATTGAATATCAAGTATGGGGGATTTACGCAGTGCATTATATTAGATATCATTTTTGGGATTCAACTGCGTTAAGTAAGTCATTCAAACGTATGACCATTTCCATGAGAGGTAGTCGTAACTGACTAATTTCTCATGATTTATGAATAGTTCACTTAGCACTCATTGCATCGGGTGATGCTCACATCGAATATCAACATATTCCAAGGTCTTTAAACACATTGATTACATTGAATATCAACATATTCCAAGGTCTTTAAACACATTAGCAGATGCAATTGCTTCTCGAATGTTGGACAGACATTTACGATAATCATGCAAGTAAATTTAAAAACATTTCATCACATATGTTAAACAAGATAAGCCGGTAATAGTGATATATATATAGATAAGAGTGTGTCAAAAAATATACATCGTCTTCGATCATAGGTTGAAAAACACCTTATGATCGGCAAAATGATAAGTACAAAAAGCCAAAAATGTCATATGTGTCTACAAAAGTGACTATTCAATCACTGGTGGTGCTCCCTATACGACACCACTGCACGGGCTACCTTACACAAAAATCTCCTAAACGGTCCAGGGACTGCGACTACATAGCGCTGAAGTCTGATAGGAATATCATCTATGGTAGTCTCAGGCATATCCGCCGTCAGACGCTCTAGATCCTGCTCCAACTCAGCTAGTGACTCTGCAGCCGCGTCCTGTGGGGCCGGTACCGGTGCAACTGGATGTCTCCTCTCAAAAGGCCAGAGGTTGGCTGGGCACTGTGGACCAACATCTGCATTTTGAAAATTTTTACTGTCAGTTTTGAGACGATATATATAAAAAACAAAAAAATACATAATTTGAAAACTTGTGAAAAATAAAGTACCTCTGTCATCCCATTGTTCTCCCTGTGGAAGAACCATGTCCGGATCACCTCGAAAATCTACTCCGGCATACGGAAAGTCCTGGATCGAAAAAACCTGGTCCTCTAACCAGTGAAAATGACTATCAGAGAATCGAACAATCGCCGCGCCCTCGTCAGGATGCCGGGCCATCACCGTAACCCATCGTATCAGTTTTGGCTCCCGAGGACCCAAGATATCAAGAGTGAGTTGCTGAGGGATCAACATCGGAACTCTCTCTAAGGCAAAGCTCACGACTAGAGGCCCATATCCAAAGGTCTTCAGTCGTCCATTCTTTGCCCTAGTCAGTTGGCTCTTCATATTAGCCGACACAACATCACACCAGTTGAAAATGGTGCCTTGGTAACAGTCAATCGCCATCCGCATTTGGGACCCGGAGGCAATATGTAAAGCGGCTGCACCGCAAATTCTGGTAACTGTGAAAGCTATAACTTTGAGTTCACGCAGAGAGATGTGTTTGATTTCCACGCCTTTCGCATGGTGTGCATTGGGTGTGCACCAATCCACCCGGAGACTAGCAAGGGATTGGCCACCCGACCTAGTCCCGGCTAGATTGAGTTGCTCGCCTCTATTCGGCAAGCCAGTGAGAAAGTATATGTTAGAGGGATCTATCTTGAGCTGGTGCCCTCCGATGTAAAAGCATTGCTCTTGAACGTTCCATCTCTCAACCAGCCATTCCAAGAATCTCACCTGAGCCCTCATGCCAGGTATGGCCCAGTATTTATATAACCCGCATGCTTTTAGGGCATCAATGGAAGGTTGATGTTCAATTGCGGCTAAATCAACGTCCTCGTGCTCTCTTTCTCTCCAATCCAACATGGTGAGTACCCTACACACCAAGAAACAGAGATTAAAATTGATTTGGGAAATTTTAAATGGTTGATTGTGGAGTTTGGGGTTTCAAATTCCGCCTTTCACGGGGGACACACCCCGCGTTTAGAACACAGGGCGTCGGGACGCAGCTGGCCTGAAGGTGGGCTGCGTCCCCCGACCTTTTTCCTGTACAGGAAAAAGTCGGGGGACGCAGGTCACCCGAAGGGCACCTGCGTCCACCACAGAGCGCACTTTGAAACCCAAAACCCCCCAAAAATCAAAACTAAAACCTAAAACACAATTTTAATCGGATGAAATTGAAGAGTAGGATGTTGTAAAATACCTGGAAGAGACGGCGTTCGATTCTGACGGTCGGATTTTCCGCAGCGACCACGGGAAGTTTCTTGCCAAAAGCCCTTTTTTCAGCCTCAACAGTAAAATGGTAAAAATGACATGGTAAAAAGTCTTTTATAGGTTTTTTGGATGAATTTGTTCATTTTTCACCATGGAAGGATGTTTTTCGATGTATTTTTGCCTATCTTAAACAGGTATGAGTAATGTGTTGTTTTTGTGCAGGACAAAGGGATTTAGAGGGAAAATTGTCATTTTTCACGAACCAAAATATCAGAGTCATCTTTTAAGCCCTTTTCTGACTCCTAAAAAATGAAAAGATTGCCGAGCGTTTCTTTTACACTCGTTAAAACGGAATTAAAAGACGGTCCCCTTATAGCTTTTTTCTGACCGTAAAATCAGGAAAAGATTGTCGGGTTTTTGTCGTTTCAAACTCGATACGGAAATAAAACGACGTGTCCTTGATCGCTTTTTACTTTTCAGGTCAGTGGCACTAATTATGAAAGTACTCCTTGGTCGCAAGATCAAGCGGTTCCCCCAGGTATTATTTTATACTTTTTCGGGCTTGAGGGACACAAATCTACGAAAAAGTTCAACTTGGAGTCTTCTTAAGTTTTTCAGACTCTCTAAAATTGAAAAATGTCGAGTTTCTCCTATACTGGGCTCGTTAAACATTTCACAGTAAAGGACCTGTTCAATTACAAACAGGAACGAACCACTCCTTCCTAGGGTTCGAATGAAAACTAGGTTGGACTCATCCGAAGGATGAGCTTATAATCAAGCATATGTTATCCTCCTCAAGCTTGTTAAAAATAAAGAGGTACTTGCCAGAAATGGTGGGGGAAAAGAGAGAAGAATGAGCCTATTTGTTACCTTTTGTCTCAGAAGAAACTTTATTACCACTCTTGAACACGACACTTTTCATTCACCTGGGTTGGGAAATCCTTTACCTCACAGTTGATCAAACCACTTTGAAAGTCTTCAGCCGGGTTCCGGGGATTAACTTTGAGTTATTCATCACCAAGCCATCTGTCGTGTCGTTATATGTTCAAGAGGTCTGCAAACAAAACTTTCATCTGCAAAATACTTGTCATCCATTTGACCATCCCTGAGTCAGTCCTTACAGCAACATTTCTTCAACTTGAACAATGATTTCGTGTTGCGGGCTTGCCTGCAACGGGTCGCTTTCTATAAACATCAGCACATTATCTAGAGAGATGACTTAGAAATCGTCAGTACCTTGAAGTCTGCATGCATCAATGGCAGGTTTCTCGCCTTTGACGTCAGTTTACATCATTGACTTTCGATCGAAGGATTCCGTGAAATGTTCGACATCAACTCATTCATTCACATCTCATGGATTGTACTGGGTACTTTGAGAACCATTGACATTACTGGTGGTCTCTCTCACGCTTGTTAACAGTTTACATCATCGACTGGTAATCAAGTGGTTTCTACCATGTTCGACATCAACTCATTTATTCGCATGGCTAGAATCGTACCAATTCGGGAAGTAGAAATGAAGACCCTGGATCTAGTTTCCACCATCCAGGCTGCGAGGAGTTTTGTATTCATTATCTAAGTAGACTAATCATAAACAGATGGCTGCGCCCATACTGTGTCTACAAAAGTCTATGATTATGATGTACTGCAAGATCATTCCTGTATCAGAGTAGTTAGTCTGTTAGTTAAAGTTTTGATCTGAGTATGGGAATGCCTACCTCAGTGATGATATAATCTTATACATGTATTTTGTGTTGAAAATTGCAGGTTCTGACCAGGCTCTCCATGAGATAATCCTTGAAATGATAAAGCGCTTCACCCTTCCTAGATAATACAAAACCCTAATCTATTACAGGCTTCGCACTTTAGGGGGCAATCTGTTACACTAAAAAATGTCACCATGACTATTTACAGTTAGTATGGCTCAATCAACAGTCATGCTATCCTCTTAGGCAAGTCTTATGCCTCTGCTCTCCATGTCAAACTCCAAAAAGAGAGAAAGTCTTTTATAAATGTATTTATCTCTGGGGACGCAGGTTCTCTCAACCTTACCTGCGGGGACGCACCCAATGTTCACAAAAGCTGCGTCTTTGGACGCTCTGTATGTAAAGGGGCAGGTGCGTCCCCCTGTAAAGGTCAAAATGCGCAAGTTTCATCTTTAAAAAGTTACTTGTGGTCATTTCTAGAGCATTCTAGAAGGTTGTTCGACGTGTATTGAGCGCCTCCAGATGGTTCATGCACCCCTACCAAAGAGGAACTTCTCCCATCAATAAGGGAGCTATCCCATCCAAAGAGGGGATTATCCCATTGATGGTGGACCTGATTAACTTCCTCTTGAGCACTATAAATACAGGCATTGGGCCAGAAGGAGGAGAGGTTGGAAGCTATACATTTCTATGGGTAGATTCTGCTGGAATTAGGACTCCCATTTAGAAGCTTGTGAGGAGAGATTGCAATCTTTGCTTGTTCTATTTGGAAGTGGGTGAGCTTTGTCAAAGTAAAGGAGAACTCTTGATGGACCCTGGGAGGGACTTGCACAACACCAAGGCTCAGGTTGTATTTGTTCCTTTTGTTACCTATTAATGCAAATGAGTCCATTCTTCTCAATAACTTGTTATTTATGAGTTGTTTCATGTACTCCTTGGTCTATGTGTTAAATATGTTTTATTCTATGAGATTATCAAGTGCTATTTAATCGTTTGATTGTTAGTGTATGCAGGTTTCAAAGTGAAGGTGGAGCTCATCCGGATCAGAGGAGCTGGACTGCTACAACAGCGTTGGATTATAGGTAGGATCTAAACACTTGATTTCCCATATAGTAAATGCATGTTTAGAGAAGGATTGCTCTTGTTTGTCTTGTTTGTCACTAGAGAGTCTTAGGCTCCTAGGGAGGTTGGTTGTGTCCGCACAATCGAATCTTTCCGCCTGACATCCACTTATCAACGAAGTGGCCTCCATAAGGTTCATCATGGGCAGATTTTAAAATGTCAAACACTTATTCCTCTCTTACACATCAACAGAAAATCAAATCTGGACCAATGTAAAAGAGATATCCTTGAACCCAGGAGTATGCAACACTTTTCTAAATAATATTCCACTTTTCACGAGCATACAAGTGGGGTGGTGTCTTTCCAATGACTAAATAGTTAGCAATTCAGCAAACCATGGGGAGTCTGTTGACATAGAAAAAATATGTTCGTTAGGAAAATCATCATTAAACAGGAGTTACTTCACCAGGATCATTCAATCTTGAAAGAAAATTTGCTACCACATTAGATTGTCCTAGTCTATCAACAATAGTAATATTAAATTCTTGCAACAATAAGAACCACCTAGTCACTCTACTGCTAGTCAATGGTTTATTCATCAAATATTTAATTGCGGAATGGTCAGTATGTACAAAGACTTCATACCCTGTAATATAGTGCTTGAACTTGTTAATTGCAAAAATCATAGTTAAAAACTCTTTCTCTGTAACTGTATAATTTAATTTAGTGGGAGAAAAATTCTTGCTAATAAAATAGATGGCATAGGATTGCTTGTTTTCCTCCTATCCTAAAGCTACGCCAATAGCAAAATCTAAAGCATCAGAGGAAATGTGAAAAGGTAGGGACCAATTTGGGCCTCTCAAAACGGGTGCCTGTACTAACTTTTCTTTCAATGTTTCAAAGGACTGTTGGCAAGCTATGGACCCAGAAAACTCACTATCCTTAGCTAGAAGTCGAAAAAGAGGGGTAGATATCCTAGAAAATTTTTCAATGAATCTCCTATAGTAACCAGCATGTCCTAAAAAACCTCTTACTTCCCTTTGAGTCTTGGGTGTAGGAAGATGTAGAATGATCTCAATCTTAGTTGGGTAAACCTGGATACCTTTATCAGAAATAAGATGGCCAAGAACCACTCTTGCCTTGCACATTAACCTACATTTCTTGTCACTCAAGGCAATATGGGCTTCTTGGCAGCGAAGAAGTATTTTTTCCAAATTTTTGAGAGCCTCCTAAAAAGAGTCACCAAACATAGAAAAGTCATCCATATAAATTTCTACACATTCTAGATCAGCAAAAATAGCCAGGATTGCCCTTTCAAAGGTAGCCGGGGCATTACATAAACCAAAGGGGAGCACTCTATAAGAAAATGCTCCCCAAGGACATGTAAAAGTAGTTTTGTCCTGGTCTTTAGGTGCAATTTGTATCTGGTTGTAACCACTGAAGCCATCCAAAAAGAAAAGTATTTCTTTCCTGCAAGGGTATCAAGCACCTGATCAATAAAAGGAAGAGGAAAGTAATCTTTGAGAGTGGCTTTGTTTAATTCTGGATAGGCAATACAAATATGCCATCTCCCATCTGTCTTCGGAACCAACATTAATGGAGAGACCCACTGGCTGTCAGAAATAGGATAGATGAAACCAACATCTAAAAGTTTTTGTAATTCTTCCTTCACAACATCTTTCAGAGTTGGATTCTTACGCCTTTGGGGCTATCGGATAGGTCAAGCTCCTTCTTGAATGTAAATATTTCAGGAGGAATGCCTTTCATATCCTCATAACCCCATGCAAAGGCACCAAGATGGTTTGCGACAAGTTTACAAGCTTCTCTTGCTGAGATGAGTCTAGATCTAAACTAATATGGAAGGATTTACCAGGGCTAATCTCAACAAGAGTAGTATCAAGCTCAAGAACACTCAAGGGAGTGGTCAAAGACAGCGGTGCAGAAGAATGAGAATCATGATTTTCTTGAAAATGTAGGCTGAAAATCTTGCTCTATGACTCAAAATTAGGCATACTGTCTAGATTATTCAAGAAATCTTGAATCTCACCTTCTTGTGAAGACCTAGTATAATGATGTATAAGAGAAATGGACTGAGTCTCCTCATCACTGCTTTGATACAACCATAAGGTATCTCGGAGGTCCTGAATGGATCTGGCAGGAGAATATAAGGTAACTTTCTTCCTAGAATATCCATGAGAAATATACATGTCACTAGAATGACATCCAATATATGCATCAGATGTAGCAAGCCATGGTCGACCCAAGATCAAGGGATTTCCTCCTACTGGGTTCTTTGGCTGAAGCACAATGAAATCAGTAGGATATTCCCAAGAATCTAATGCAATGATCACATCATCCAATACTCCTAGCTTAATTTTAGATCTATCCACCAATTCAAGCATAGTGGGAGTAGGATGAAGATGAGATAACTGAAGTTGATCCATGGTTTGTCTAATCATGACATGAATGGCTTCCCCCAGGTCTATAAGAAAATTAGAGACAAGGACATCACCAATCTAAACTAAGACAACAGGGTTTCCAGGATCAATATATTTCTCCATAGACACACATCCCATCATCAACTCTGTTGCCCTACCAACAAATTGAATGGTTTGGGGTTCTAATCTCTTCCTCCTCAGTTTCTTGAGATAGAGTTCCTTAATTATCTTAGTACAAATGGGGATCTCTTTAATGGCTTGAAGTAAAGGTAGCTTAATAAAAAGGTTCTTGAGTTCAGAAACCAAGCTAGTCTCAGAAATAGGCTCACTTCTTTCCACGGCTAGCCTTTCTGGAGAGGGAGGCTGGTTGGAAGAGGATGGTAAGGATTCAGAAGGTAAGGGAATGGGCTGCTTGGTGACAACTTCCGTAGAATGGTTAGGAGTCTCCTCCTCTCCTTTCTCTTCAACAATCACCATAGACTGCTTCTGGTTTTCCGAAGTTACAGTCCTCCTCGATATCAATTGGATATCATGAACCCCAACTGGAATAGACTAGTACCTAAAGGGTAAAGGCGGGTTCGTTACATGGATCATTTGCACCGCTTTATTATTATTAGGATTGGGTATAGGTTGAGCAGGCAACTAAGGAGGTCGAAATGGTGGGGGTAAAGGCAAAGGTGGAGTAGACTGACTCTGAGGTAAAGATGGCTGAGGCATTGGATAAGGTGCATATGTAGGTGGATATGACTACATAGGTGGATGGTAGGAATACTAAGGATGATTTGGCCCTCTCCAACCTTGTTTCCATAGTGGAGAAGGTTGTCCATGTTGATATTTTTTCCCATACTGCCACTGCTGAGAATTATTAATGTTAGGATAAGAATATGCATGTGCATTATAACCAAAATAGTGTGGAGAGAATTCAGGAGCCATACCTGCACTTACCTGAGGCCAATTCCTCCTTGCTCCCATGGCATATAAGTATTCAACTTTAGGTTGTCCCTCTTTGATTACAGCTTTAAGTCCTGGTATAGAGGGACACTTTTCCATGGTATGGTCTTCTGCACATAGCACGCTTATTAGTTTCCTTCAAAGTAAGAGGACACTCTTTAGGAGGATGCTTATCTCTACATTTAGGACAAAAAATACATTATGACTCTTGTTCTTTTATAAGTTTTTGCTGAAATTTCAAAGAGTCCAATTGTTTGTTAATAGTATTCATTATATCAATCTTCATATTTTCCATTTTATTTTCTAGTCCAATAATCATAGCATCAATAGATTCGATTTTTCTGTTTCTACTCCAAATTCCTCTACCAGATCTATATTGATTCCTTGAAAATTTCCTACACAAATCACAGATCTGATCAAAAGTTTTCTGAGAAATATCACCTTGTCCTAACAGGTTCAAATTATTTCTAGCATCATCAGTAAGTCCATGCAAGAAAAAAGTTCTAATAGTACTAGAATCAAACTCAAGCATCGACCTTTGTAAAATATACATAAATCTTTCTAAGTAATCCTCAAGAGTTTCATCATCATTCTACACAACTGTAAATATTTCATCTTTCATGTCCGAGTTTTGCAATATTATTGATATTTTGACAAAAGCACTCCCTTCATCTGATCCCAAGAAGTTATGGTGTTCCATCCTAACCCCATAAACCAGCGCAAAGCTAAGTCTTTGAGAGTAGCAGGATCTCAACTTCTGAGCTTCAGTTGAATAGTCAAAACTTCTACACAAAATATCAAACTTGAATAGAAAAGAGTCAGGATCTTCATGAAATTTTCCATGGAAATGAGGGAGAGCCGATGGTGGAATATTCTTCTTCTATGCAATAGTATTAGGATCCACAATTGGAAACTCAAAAGTGGATTGTTCCTCATTTACCTAGTTTTTTCCAGTTCCTTCCGCATGATCTTCATGATCTTCCATTGTTTCCCCTTCACCAAAACTACTCTCAACAGGATGAGAAGATTGACTACTAGTAGTCTCCTCCTTCCCCTCTTTGGGTTGAACCACACCTGAGCTGCTGTCACCAGAGTCCAGGTGGATTGTTCCTGCATGATGGGTTTGAATTTTGGACTTCCTACCTACAAAAGAAGACCCAATATGAAAATTGTTTTCAGATTTATCAGTATTTCCTTGGCCCTTAGTGGGCTTCAGACCCCTACCTCTTCTAAGCATTCATCTCAAAAGAAGAATAACAAAGAAAATTCTAATAAAATGCTGCAAAGAATACTCAACACCAGTAAAATTCCTTCAAAAAAAGCTTTCCCAAACAATAGAAGCACAATATAGAAAAAGATAAAAGCAAACTTACCCCTATTTCATCAAACAAAAAATTCTTACCAAATCAAATCACCTCCTTGGCAACAACGCCAAAATGTTGGGTGCAGGAATTGCACTTAAGAAAACTCCTCAACACTTACTTGCCAACTCGGGGGATTCGTAAACTTAGAGACGAAGCACAAGAAATGCCAGAGATGGTATGAAGCTTTCTGATGTAAGTTCCTACTTTATTAAATGGGAACTTGCAGAATCGAATTGGAAAGAGTAAAAGACAACTGAATCATCAAAGTAATCTAGTGTTGGAACAAGAAAGAATGCATTTGCAAAGGAATCAAAATAAAAAGACAGTCACTCCAACTAATCAATATTTAATCACTGAGTATATGCTTATATTCCTCTTTAGTAGAAACACTTTAGCCATCTCATAAAGTGGGCCCTCAAACCTGCTTTCTTAAAGGTTTCCTTCTTGCACTAGTGAGTCCTACACTTATCGCAATCTGCTTGCACTAGTGTAGGCACAAAGATTTATGCAAGAGGTATAAGTTGTGTCTTACCAAAGATTCCTAACTTCATGCAAGGGCTCAAACCTCAAGGGTTCTGAGCACTTAAATCCTGTGAAAAGAAACCAGCTCTTGCACCTGAGCAAAGTTCCTTGCACTTAGTTATCGATTCTAGAAATAAGCGTTAACTATTGCAAATGAAACTTAATTGCAGAAATAACTTGCACATGTAAAAATAAATGTTTCCAATCTTAACTGCATGTAAAATGAAAGTAAATAACCATAACTGGAAACAACCACTAAATAATTAACCTTCCATCTACATATATATTACTTAGAAGAATGGAAAAGAAACATTGCATGAAAGAGACTAGAAATACTTGTTGCAACACACCAATGTGCACTGGTGCAGGTTCATTTCTCCTACTTTGACCAGGTGTGGAAAACCAATCAAGAGGAATTGCATGAAAATAAATTGCGATAAAGGGAAAAGAATTAATCACACCAACATGCACTGGTGCAGGTTCATTTATCCTGCTTGGACCAGGTGGGGAAAACCAACTGAAATAAATTGCATGAAAGGGAATTGCAGGAAAGTAAATCTACCTAATTCACACAACTAATCTGCTCACACTTTGATAGTAATATATGTGCATGGAAATAGAATTAAATTAAATCACACTTTAACAATAAGAACACATAAAGAAATATGAAATCGAAAATAGGGTAAACGAGTCGGGTTGGTTGGGCCCTAGCCAACCAGCTCGTTTCCCTTCTAAGAAATTATGCTACTCAGTAATTCAAATCAGACTCATTGGCTTAAAAGAACAGATAATATTTGAAAGGCATGAGGCGGAGCTCCTTCTTTCTATTAATTCGCAAAGGAAAAGTACATCGTGGAATACAGAGTCCAGCCCAGATTTTGGCGATAACAAAATATACAATATGTTTGGAACACAATGTTGTTATCTCCTCTATCTGTCGTTCTCCTAATTCTATCTACATTCTGTGATTTATAGACCATCGACCCAAGGCCGTAACTACTAAACTTAGTACAGGCCATTCGGTCAACCATTTACATAACAAAATGTGGATTTTAGCCTCTCGGCTTTTAAATATAGATAATTTAACTTGCTGGCCATGGGCCAAATCTTCAGCTTCTGTTCAAGAAATTTGCAACTTCAGTTTTGTCTTTGGCTGCCTTTGGCTAATCTTGTCTTTGTGGCCAACAATGCAGAAAACATGGCGGTGGTTAGGGAAGTCCAGATCTGCTATGTGGATTCGCTGCGCTGGAAATAGTGCGAGATCCGATCCCGCACTTAAATCAGAAGTCATGTTAAGTGGCTTTATTTACCAAGTATTTATCGGAAATAAGGATAAGTTACAAAATTGCATTAAAAATAAGAAATTTGAATTAAATAATTAATTAAATGCTAAAGTGAAATAAAATATGAAAAATAAAGTACATGTGAAATATATCACCATGCTTGGACTAGTGCAGGATGAGGGTATGTGAAAAGGGTAAAACATAGGTAAATAGTTGTGGTTTATAAAGGGAAAAAGGACAAGAATGGGGACAATTTAGGGGACTAACAGTGGGTGACAAAGTTTGGCTTCATTTGCAAAAAGAGTGCCTTGTTGGACCCCACCACAAGATTTGCCTGTTCCGATATGGGCCATACACCATCACTAAGGCTAGCAGTCACAATGCCTTTGAGCTCAGCATCCCACCATTCCTTGGTCTGCACTCAATGTTTAATGTAGATCATCTTCGGACATACTTCCCACCATTGTTGGACACCTATGATATTGCAAAAACAACTCACACCTAGAGAGCTCAACCCAGATTGCATGGAACAGGCCACAACTGATCAGATCATGGACACATATCAAGAACACTCAGAAACATAGGATATAACTAGATCAAGTTGTCAAAGCAAGCCAACTTTGTCACCAGGCAAGTGGTTCACTAGGGACCAGGTTCAATAGAAATTTCCTCACCTCATGGAGGCTCTGCACGCAATGGGGACCATTGCTTCCTAAGGGGGGAGGAATGATTGAGGTGGATATCGGTGGCCACCCACCTATTCCACTTGGACCCCCAACACTATCTCTTTCAGTTTTTCGGTATCCTTAATTGCAGCACAATTTACTATTTTTGGCAGTTTTTTCGGTCTTTAACTTCTGGAGCCGTTTTGAGGCCCTAAACAATGTTTTTAGGGAAAACAAAGAGACCAAAAACGTCCTAAACTCGCTTGCTAGTTTGTTTCGTACCTTCACTTTGAGATATTTGAAATCAGGTATTATGATAGCCAAACGGAGATTGTATGCCAAAGTTATGACCCTGGGAAGTTGATGTACCAATTTACCCAAACGGGGCCCACAATTTTGGTGCTTCATCCCCTAGGGTTAGGTTTTTGAATGTTTAGGGTTTTCCATTGTTTATCAATAATAAATAGGCCTTTTATCCTCATTATAACATAGTTTAGAGGCATGTAGCCGCCACATCTCTTCTCATAGATAAGCTACCATCACCCGAACTATCTTATTTCCATTCTGTTTGTAAGCATAGTTCAATATTTTTCTATTAATGAAATGAAGTGTTTTTCTGTTACATCTCTATGTTTATGATTATATCTATAAGTTGTTGCATTCCTATTTAAGTTTGGATCAAATAACCACCAAAAAATGAGATTGCATTACCATAAAATAAAATCAAGGTAATGTAAGTGTCAAATAGGACACTATAAGAACCTAGTGAGACAAAAGGGAGGCCACCCTTGTAACCAATTAGAACTATAACCATCTTGTGGTATTTATTATAGATATCTTCTTGCATTACTCAAATTTGTAGGAGCAAGACACCCTTCGGTGTGGAAATTCCCTCACTTTTCTTTTCCTTAGTCTCTTAAGGTTTGTTTATATTTTAGCTATAACCATAGTTGCAATAATTGTTCTATTTTTTGTTCTTGAAGACTACAAATTGGTATCAAATATTTAGCCAAATTTTAAACTTAATGTGTTATTTTAGAAAAAAAAGAAAAAATAAATAAAAAATAACAAATTGTTTAGGACTAGATCCCAATATCATGTGACTAGGAAAAAGTTAGAGGAATTTTTCATGAAGTTTGTAGAAGAAATGATGTATCTAGTGCAAGGAAAATGACCAAGATGCCAAGATTCTTATTTTTTCAATCAATTTTTTTAGCAGGGGAAGTATATTAACAAAGTGGAAGTGCATACTTAGTTAAGCAATATAAAGTTAGCACTCATTATGTAACACATGCACACTAAAATTAAAATAATTTAGAACATAGAATAAAAACATATGACAAAATCTATTAGGAAGGACCATGTTAATTCATAATTCACTCGTTCTACCATACTTGCATGTGCAATAGATCGAATGAGCAGGGCATTGCTACTACTGCATTAATGGTGGTAACTAACACTACTACGTCTATAGGTGTTGAGGGTCTACTATTTGAGGGTAGCAACTACACACATCATAGAATTATATACAGAAAAAATCACACAATAAACTATATTTTTTTTAAAAGCCTCAAAGCTAATACAACAATATTCATTCGTGTGGATCCATTACAACAATAATCATCAAGGCATTATATCTCATTATTTCACTAATGGGGATTTGAACTTGGGTGGGAAAGGTAACAACTATTCTGCCCAACCATCAAGATAACTGCAAATAGTAAAATCTCTCTCTCTCTCTCTGTATATACATATACATATACATATATATATATATATATATATATATATATATATATATATAAATAAAAAGAGTAGAGGGATGATCAAGATTCTAACCTCCTCTACGTAGTTTATATGTCTTATGGCCTCCATCAACCCATAAAAATTCTGCATATAGATCTATCATTTTTGAAGTTCACATGACTAGTATGGGAATACCTAGTTTTTCCATGTGGCCATTCCTAGCCAAATTATGTTATAGGTCTCAAAGTATCAATCCCTCCTACAACATCACTTGAATGTCTCTCGTGGTGAGATAAAGCTATTAATGTGCTATGCTACATCAGACTATGGGTCAAGGTGGATATGTATGAATAGGAATTTCTAATGCATTTGTAATGGGAGGATGTTAGGTATGGGAATTAGGCATTAAATTAGGAGGATGAGGACCTAGAAATGGGTTACACCTAGCATTTTATCTATATTTCATGGATCCATGACAAACCCCTTGGAATTAAATAATGTCAAAGTAGTTGAGATGGTGACCTAAAAAAAACTCATCCCATCATTTCCTAAGGAAATATAAAGGAACCTTCCTATTACCGTAGGGAGGGTTTTAAAATACCATAACCCTCCTATCCACCCAATTGTCTAAAATTGGTTAGGCTAGTCCATACGAATGCATTTCTTTTTTACTAATGGTTGTGTTCTACTTCTTGGGTAAAAGAAAAATGTTATTATATCTTGCTTTGAAATGTTAAGGTATTTGACCTAATTTTTATATAGAGCTATATTAAGATAGTCAAGCATTATAGTCTTGTAATAAAAAATGTGTGTTAATTGGCCTTGAGTTCTTGTTTTAGAAGTAACAATGGTATATAGGGATGTGTCTAGTGATAGTTGGAAGTGTTATATACTATTTATTGAGTCTTGTGTAAGTGATATGTATTGGATGGTTATATTATTTTTCATCTATCTCAGTTATTACAGAGTAGAAAATAATTGAGTAGTCAACTTGTAGGGTCATTTTACTGGTAGGTCCTACTTTGGAAAATTAGGGTTTGAAACCTTTGAAATCCATTTTGATGCACCAAATGGCATTTTTTGGGGTCACATTTTACCTCAATTATTCCAAGACTACTTGAAACTAATATAAACTCAAATAACTTTCGAAAGACACAAAAATCATTTCAAACAAAGGTTGTATGAAAACGTTATGGCTTCCATTAGTTGACCTAATATGTTGACCATAATGTTATGCGAGGATGTTGTGTTAGCCCCTATTACTCATGCATATGGACCTAGCTTCATGTGGAATTTCAACATGAATCTATAACGTCTAAAATTGTAACTATAATTGAGGGTTGGAGAGATAGGAGAAGGGGTTCCATTCTATATCATTGTATATGTTCCATGATTCAGTAGAGAATATAATCATAGGAAGTTAGAGAATAGAATAGAAGGGGATAATATTATATATAAACCATACAAGTCACAAGCCTTGGGCAACTCCACAAAGAGTACTTCTTTCTTGGTATTTTCATATTTCTGTACTAGAAAAAAAGAGAACAAAACAAACTCACCTTCTATCTAGTTTTATTTCATATGGGTTTCCGAGGGTAAGTGTTGTGTTTATTTATGGATGGTGTGTGTGTCTTTTTTCTATACTTTTCACATTTCAAATATTTCATAAAATAAAGCGGAAAAATAGTAATTAAATAATTTAACATCTAAAATAAATTAACCCTCATAGTAATTATTTCCTTATTTTCATTAGATATACTACAAAAATTATTCTAGTGGAATATCCATGGTAGTTTACACATCATATTGGTATCAAAGTAGGTTAATTTGGGATATTTTGTGATTTTTCAGGGATCCAAAAAGTGGTGTAAGAAGAAATTCACAAAACCCTAGCCATGTCCAATGATTTTATTCATAATAACCATCAAGATATAGTAAAATAGATATTTGAAAAGTTGGAAGCACAAGTTGTTGACATCAATCGCAACATGAGTCTCCTCGTGGAGACTCTAGTAGGGAAGGTTGGACTATTTGGAGAGGATAGAGATTATAACTCAAAGATAAGATTAGAGGGGAAACTAGGAGATAATGAAGACCTATAATAGGTTTCAAGGAAATAACCTAAGAAAGAATAGTTGAGTTCAAGTGGGATTAACTCTTTGTAGTCCCTATTCAAGATTGAAGAGAAAGTAGTTGTAAATACATACCAAGGTGGGATCAGTGCATTAAAAAAGAATCATTGTTTGTAGTGACTAGAAGTTTATTTTAATGTTCATCATATAGATTAAGAATCAAAGTTGTTATTTTCCACACTAAATTTTGAGGGATGTGCTTTAAATTAGTGGGAAATCCATATGAAAACATTTAGGATGGACTGTGGTCCACTATTTATTATGTGGTAGGACTTCAAAACCCTCATTAAATGTAACAAACTTGATGAAAATTCCATGTAATAAATGTTAAAAACAATAACCATGGATGACTGGAACATTTATTCCAAGATGAATGTTAGGAAAGACATCCTAGGGGGTGTTCATTTGGTTGTTTGTGGCTAAGGAAATTGGCGAAGGCAATGGGTAAGGCATTAAAATGCATTTTGGCACATTTATTTATAAAAATAACAAAAATTAGGAGAAAAAGGAGGTGAAAGGTCATAGGTTGAATGTGAGGAGGAAAATGAAGGAAAATAATGGAAAATGAAGAAAATAGAGGCCTCATTCATAAAAAGGCTTCTGAGGATTAGTTGGTAACCTTTTGTTACTTCAGTGTTGGAGCTCTCTCTCATTATTCTCTCTATCATACTCTTGGACACTTGAGTTTTCTTGGAGCACTCTTGGAGGGTGTGGAATACTTGGATTCTTGGAGCAAGAAGGCAAAGGAAGAGCAAGAAAGTGCAAGAAGGCATTGACATCAGCAACTACATCAGATTTTATTGTAGGTATCGAGTTGCATGTATGGTTTCTTCACTAGTTTTGGCATCCATGGAATATGCATGTGGTTTATTGGTTGCAATCTGTCATTGGCATGTAGGATGGATGAGATTGAGAGTGGATTGCCTAGCCTTGGCATTTCCTAGATAGCCATGGTGATTGTGGGTTTATTTCCTTATTGTGTTTTTGATTGGTTCTCATGTTTCCTTAACTAGGGTTGAGTTACTAGTCCTGTAGCCTTGGTTGGAAAAATGCTTCGGAGCCTTGGAACAACTTGGGTTGAGTTACTAGTCCTGTAGCCTGGGTTGGATAAATGCTCTGGATCCCTTGGTGGGTTGAGTTACTAGTCCTGCAGCCTTGGTTGGATAAACTCTCTGGAGCCCGGTAAAAGTTGTGGGTTGAGTTACTAGTCCCGTAGCCAGGTTGGACAAATGCTTTGGAGCCCTAGATGGCTGGGATAGAGACTGATCTAATGATGGTTTTGGTGATGTCAAACTATGAGGTGGAATCACTATTTGATGGGTTGAGGTGGTTGGCCTCTGGAAGCCTTGAATGAGTTTTGATTGATGTGTTCTATTAGATCCCACATTCATGCTTAGAACATGGCACGGGGGTGAATGGATGAAGAGATATTTAGCTCAGCCATTCTATAGTTAGGTGGAACATGGTAGTCCCATCTCTGGTTGGTTTGTTGCATTCATTAATGAGAAATCCATTCCCTTGATTTTCATGTGTAAATGTACTGATGTATTTATGGATTTGATGGTTGTTATGTTTATTGTATTTTTGTCCCTATTATGTTGGTTATATGTAAATTTTATAACAACGACTATGTATGGCTCTCATCATGTTTTTACTTGTATGTGAATGGATAATGTGTCTATGACCTAATAGATGATAATGCAACAAATGGCATGAGGAAACAATGGTTCATGGCGATTCTCAATTAAGTATGAGATCCCTACGCTTAACTCTATTATTTACACCTGTATATTACACGTCGATGATATGTTTGACGAAATTGCTATCATGGATAGTGGGGATCCAGTTAAGGCCTTGAACACGTATTTTCTTTAGTACTTTCATTTCCCTGTTACTTTATTGAATTGAAGAGATGGATCAGTTCTAGGTAGTGACCCGGGCTCTGGGCCAGAAAAAGTGGCTCAAATCTCAGAGTCGGTGCCAGAGAACTTAAAATTTCGGTCCATAGTCACTAGCACGTAGTCCTGTGAGAGTGACTTGAGGTTGCTCATCGCTCCCTTTCCCATAGCATGAGAGTGAATATAGCCCAAGAGACCTAGAACCCAGGGATAGGTTATCTGAGTGGCTGACTTATCCTCTATGGGTTCTATTGATGATGTTGGATGTATGTATGGTGTGCTTCCATCGGTTCCACTTCCTTAAGGTGACTTAGGAGGTCAAATCATATCATAGTGGCTTCTCATCACATGTTTACCCTGGCCGGCCAGTTGCTTGGGTAGATGTGGGAGGAGGGTGTTACAGAGTGGTATTAGACCACGATTCATCTTGAAAGTGGATTGGCTATGTGTTGGTCATACATGCATGTCAATTTCATGTGTGTATCTTACACTTGTATACTTATTGCAATTTCTTGATGTCAGATTAGGGTTGTAGTATGGTTATCATGGAGAATTTGTTATTGATTTCATGAAATTTATTTCAAATGAGCATGTGACTGATTGTGTATGGATTATATGTCGCTTACATGTTGACTTGATGGTACCTACTTACATCCTTGTATGTTAGGTTACATTTTTTACTATTTTGATTACATGCATCAGTCTTGTAGGTTGATTACAAGAATTGATCGCTTATGTTCGACTACATGTGGTTATGCATATCTGTAGTTGGTTTGGCATTATTTATGCATACTACTAGTTACATGTAGTAATGTGTACAATGGAGTAATGGTTGTTGTCATGCATGAGGTCATAACATGCATTGTTGATATGTCCTTGCATTGATGACTGGATCCTAGTTAGAGTAATGTTTATGAGTTGATGCACTTACTTGCATATGTCTATATGTTGTTATGATTATGTTATACATGTATCACACTAATTTGGTAATCTTGTAGACAAGTATCCTCCGCAAGCTATTCTAAGGTATGTTGGTTTATTGTGATTTGGTTTATCTGACATATTATTCCTTGCAGGAAGAAATATCAAATGGATAGCAAGATGGTTGACTATAGAGACTCTCCCTACAAATATGAAGAGAAGTATGGTGTCAGGAACACCTCTGACTTGGAATTTACATTGATAAGTTTAAAGGAGGAGATAAGGAGTTGTAAGGAAGATAATGACAGAATCATACAGTGACAGGAAAATTTAGCAGTGGTGAATGCAGTAATACTTCAGAGCTTGTCATATTTGTAGTGAAAAGGATAACTACGGATTAGACATGGGAAGGAAGATAAAACTAATGGCACATATGGTAGTAGATTGCCTGGTGGTCATCGGTCAAATAGGGATGATACAGTTAGAGATGACGGATTTTTGGACACTTCGGAGAGGAGGAGAGATAGACATAGGTGTGATTCGAGTTTTAATTCAGATAGACACTATGATCGTCATTGGTATCATCCTTATAGGCATGGAAAATTTTTGGGGCTAATATTCGCAGATGGGCTAATTTACCATGGTTTTTTGAAAAAAAAACATTTTCCAATTTCCATTTTTTTTCTAAAAATGATTTGCCCAAATTTTATAACATAAAATTATTTTACTTTAAAAATTGCCAAAATTTTATAAACACTATATAAAATCATTATAAACTTGAATATTTTTACAAAATTATCTTCAAACATTTTTTACTTTGCATGTTAGTAACTAGTAAGATTCGCCAAGGTTTCTAAAATTTAAAATAAATTTGTATCGTTAAAAGTTTCCCTGCTTATAGGAGGAATGAAAGGGGATACTTGCCAAGTGAATTTAAGAAGACAAAGCCACCTAATTTTGATGGAGAGATAAAGATATCATAGGTTTCAGAGGCATGACTACTTGGTATGAAGAAATTCTTCAGGTTGCATGACTACTCAGAGAACATGAAAGCTAGACTGGCTACTTTCAGTCTTAAAGGTAAAGAAGACATGTAATGTATCTCACCTGCAAATATATGAAATGATGTCAATATACCCAATAACTGTAAATAATCTCAAGAGAATTTCAAACAAAAAATATAGAAATGCTTCTCTTTATTAATCAAACCCTTGAGGTAGGGTAACACCATACAATCACTCCTTAAGGAAGGAGAACACTCCACAAGCCATATGCTTGCCAATACAATAATCTTTGACCTCTCTCAATGTGGAGTCTCTAGCCTCTGTATAGGATTCATACATACAATACCATGGTTCATTACCATGGTTCTCTCAATACCATATATCTAATACAATGGGATTATCACATTATTGCTAACTACTTGTGGTCCCTTACATGATACGGGTTAACCACTTTCTTTATTAACTATGGCACATTCCATTATTACATTAATCCCTTGGGTACCTCCCTCTATACCCCATAATATCACTCCTAGGTATACTACATTCCACCCCCCTTAAACATGTTTCGTCCCCGAAACATAAGAAGAACACAAATAATAAGATCTACTCAAAAGAGTATTCCACTGGTACCATGCACATGCATCTATCCATCCAAGAGAAATGTGAACCCTCGATCTAGCTCATGCCTCGTTCACTTGAGATGGAAGTTGATACTGGTGATTCCTCTGCGTTGATGAGCTATGGTTGGATCTTCGCACCTCTCTATCTGTTGTGTGGGGGTTGTTATCCTTATTGCTAAATCATTTCCATCGTGTTGGTTGTTTTCTTGTTGGGTGATGTGGGTGGTGATATGTTGAAGTTTTAACCAATGGTGTATATTTCTTGAATTCACCACCTAAGGGAGCCTAATGGGTATTTGGCACATGTTGTGGCGCCTGCAATTGTTGCTTATCTTCTAGTATTACTTCAACCATAGAATCCTCATCTAATGTATCAATACCTGTAACATTTTCTACTTCAGCCTCCTTGGACTCCACCTATTTATTGATCGAAATATCCTGTAATGTAATTTTTTTCTTTTTATACCAGAGCTTCAGGAATTCCTTCTGCACATTAATATTGATAGTACCAAGAGATTCCATCTAAGGGTATCCAATAAAAGCATCCACATTAGCCATATATGAAGCATAAAAATCAGAATGCAATACATACTTATCCATAGAAATCTTCAAATATTTATAAACTTGCACCTGCTCATTATTAACCTATGTGTGCTCCATTTGTTTGGTTGGGATTTGCAATCTTTTAGCCAAATGAAGATTAATAAAGTTATGCTTGCTATTAGGATTGATAGACACAATTATCTTCTCTTTCTGAATACATCCATGAACCTGTAATAAGGCAATATCATTAGAGAATAACCCTTTCCATGTTTCATTCTCCTGTTGTGTAGCATGAGACCATTTTTCCAAACAAAGTTTTCAAATTCTTCATCTGAAAGTTTGGACAACTTCTCATTGTTAAGTGAGTTCCACCATATGGTAGCCTCATCTTTCACACCAAGCCATACTAAACCTTTCCAATGTTTTGGCCTGATCCAGACTTAAACAGGAACACAACAAATTATAGAGATAACCATAAACACAGATATGCAGTGGAAATAATACTTCACTTCATTAATGTAAAATACTGAAATATGCTTACAAACAGTAATGGAAATAAACCAGCTAGGGCGATGGTAGCTTATCTCTGAGAAGAGATGTGGTGGATACATGCCTCTGAATTGTCTTACAATGAGGCTCGAAGGCCTATTTATTGTTGAGAAACAATGGAAAACCCTTAACATTCCAAAACCTAACCCTAGAAGATGAAACGCCAAACTGTGGGCCCCGTTTGGGTAAATTGGTACATCAACTTCCCGGGGTTGTGTTGATGCCCCGAAAATCGTTGTATCAACATTGGGGGATAACCACCCGGTCCGGACCTTAATACAGCTCCTTTTCCATTTGGAATGGTGGCTCTGACTGGATATAATGGGACCAATTTCCCAATAATGAATAGAAGGGGATGGATGAGTGATTGATTTCTAATAACTAATAATGAATGGATGACTTAATCTATCAGCGAAAATATAAATAACTATTCTATCCCGGGAGGCTTCTATTCTTTGAAGTGCAACGTTTGATGATCTCTATTCATCGATAGGCATATAGATGACTCTAAGCAATAAACATAGACATTCATTTACTTAATGATTACTTTGTTCAAATAGTTGAACAAAGTGATTAACACATTGTTACACTTATCCTTTTATATTACCGATACATTTATGATTAAAAGAAAAGCATGTTGTAAACATCCAGTAGTGGAAAGTATAAAGAATGTTGTTAAAAACACATGAATATATCTGATAATAGCAAGAGTGATCAAACAACAATTCACAAAAAAGGAATGAACTCAGACATAGATAGTAGTACCATATGAGCTGCAAATCACTCCCAATATCAATCGCTATTTGGATTCCTTCTTCCAACGCAGAAATACTTTTAAACAAAGGCAGTAGTGCACATTCACATAAAAGCTTCGTTATCAAAATTGGAATAATTGGCCCAGTCTTTATAAAAGAATATGCTTGAAGTACAGTAGTGCAACTTCAGGTTTAAGTCATATACAAAAACTTACAACCCTTTCTAAATACATGAAAGGGTCTATAAATACTTGATTAAAACTAACTAACTATGAAACTAAAATCCTACTTAATTGGTACAACTTGATTCAGAATATCTTCCTCACGGCAATCTGGTAGTCGGCAGCATGATTCATCACTTAGGCTGTTTGCCTTTAGACCTGAGCTGGCATATTGCAAGCATTGGTTCCACTTCTGGTGGTCGGTTGAGACGAGAATTGAGTTGGGCAACATAGGTGGCATCTTGTATATCGGGAATGATACACCCGATTGCATCTGTGAGGCACTTGAGGGCGGCTCTCTGGCTGTATGGTTTGACTAGGAACAACCAATAGGTGTCCCATGTCAAACTGTTAATTCCTGTGATTAATCTCCCATTTTTCTCCAGCTCTTGATAACATGACTGCTCCAATATTTTAGCCGATAGCAATTTACCTAGGGTACATTGAGAGATCATGTTAGATAAGTAGAGAGTATCATTAATCAATTCAACCAAATTACTTGTGGTTAACTTGCATCTCGAAACTGCTCTCTCTGCTTTCATTAATTGGGACTGCCATTCCATAAATAATATCTCTTTATGTCATTCTAGGATTTTTGGCAAATTAGCTGCCTGTCCCTCATCAATGTCTTGCCACTCAAGAAAATTAGTCAAGGTCTCATCAGCCTGCTCCAAGTCTATTCTAGTATCAGCCGATTTATCACTTATCGATGTTGTTAAGTCACATAGAGGTTCTGCTTGGGTGATTTGTTGACATAACAACCTTATTTGTGTCACCAATGCTTTGTTAATCTGTAATGCCTCGGCTCTGAATTCAGCTAGTTGTGAAAGATTCTTGGTTTTCTCTATTTGGGCTGATAATTGAGCAATTTGCTCATATTTAGATTTCCCCATCTGTTCATGCATCATTTTCAATTTTGCCAGCACTTCCGACAGCTCCTTCTGCTTTTGAATGCTGCTTGAATCAATTCTTTGTTTTTCTTCTTGCAATTGTTTATTCAATTGATTGTTTATTTGTTGTTGTGTGTACAATTGCTGCTCCAATTGTTCTGCCTTCTGTTGTGCCTCCGATAACTGTACTTGTAGCGAGGCGATTGATTGGTCTTTTTCTCTTATCAGATTAGTCACTTCTGATGCCTTGTCCATGGTGGCTTCTGAATAGGCTCCAGCATATTGGGACAATTTAGTAAGGTCATCAAAAGGATTAAATTCCTCTTTTCAGACCACATTGGCTGTCACTGTTTGTTCCGGGAATAGGGAAGGTTGATCAGTCCTTCTCCTTTTCCGTTGTTGTTTTATTACATCCCTGTGCTTTGGGCTATAAAAGACATCTAATGGAGGTATTTATTCCACTTGCAAAACAATCTGATCGGAAGGATCCTTAGGAATTATCTCTATTCCTGTAGAACTGGGTAGGCTGCTGGTTCCACTTGGAACCTGTTTGGATGTTGTCTCCTGTGTGTCAGTTTCTTTTGATGTTTCGGCTTCCTTTGAGCTCTCAAGATTGCTTATGTTTGAGTCGAATTGCTGCCATTCCTGGAGAAATTTTGGGTCAACCTGGGCATCTACATTCACCTCTGTGCTGCTCTGCTCCTGCTCTTTTCCCTGGGTTTCCTCTTGCTCTTTTCCCTGCACTTCCTCTTGCTCTTTTGCTATAGCAGGAGGTTCCTTAATGAGTCGCTGCTCAAGCTCGCTTGAATTCTGTCATTGGGGTCGTTGCTAACAGATCTAGAGGAAGAGTTTGCAACCTTTGTTCTCTAAGTCTGTTAAATTCAACTAACCCTTCATCCTGATATTTCATTCTGGCCAGCGATTTAACCTGGAATATTGATTCGGCTGAGGAGAACAGGTCATCAAACATATCTTCTTTATGGTCAAATTTAGTTAATTTTGCCTGTTCAAGTGCATTGTAGGCGACTTTGTTTGGATCAAACCGCCTATTAGGAAGAGTGGTTAGATTTAGTGCCTTGATCTTATCAGCCTCTTTCTCTGCATGTTTAAAGTCATGCAGAGCGTAGACACCACATCTTAGAGGAAAAGGAGGCGAAACCTGCTTCTTTTTGTTCCTTAGAGTCTGTGTAACTCCTTCGGATGTAATCTAATAGGCTACCTCCCGGGCTAATAGTTTATCGGGTATGTACAAAGGGAGGACATGAGTCTTGGCTTGGCTGACGAAAAATCTTGCATAGGTGAATTTTTCTTCTCCGAACCATCTTCCTACGGATGTCAAGTCAACCTCCTCTTGGTAGGAAATCTTAGGAGCAGGTTTATCAAAAATGGAATAGTGAATGGGTAACATAAAACCATTGCAAACTTGATATAAATGGTGCTTATAGTGGGCTTTCCATAACTTCTGGTGGTATATATGAATGGGAATTGGGTCTTGTGGAGTCCATCTCCATCCAAGCATAGGAAATTCAGAATTAAAACACAGGGTGTCCAAGATATAGGCACTATAGTAGAATGGGGGAATGACCCTTTCAGTAATGCAGGATTTGTTTCTAAATTCAAGGACTGCGGTTTCTAGCTTATCAGACAATATAGTTGCCCAATCCATTATTTCACTATTACATGCTGCCCCCATCAAAGGAACCATCTCTATAGTGAATTTTACGTAATTATGTAACCCCCACAATCTACACATCATTATCCCGGCATAACAATAAGGAGAACACAAAGAATTGACATAGTACTTACCTGAAGACTCATGCTTGTTTGTTGGGTTTTGCCTTCAATCCCGAATGGGTTTAGATTCAATTTCATTCTCATTTCTGAATTTCTCCAAGAATGCCTTGTTGTACTTCTTCTCCAGTACAGGCAAATGGTACATTTGCCTCAAATCGTCAGGTTGAAATGAATCGAAGACTCTCCCGTCCATGGTGCAAAATGTTCTGTTTGTGATTGGGATTTCTTCAATTACCCACTTCACCACATCTGTATATGGGAGAATTTGTTCCCGGGCTGCTATCCGATGAAGGAAAGAGTCGGCTAAATCCTTTAGAGTAGCATTAGATTTCCGAGTCATATCTGTCGTGGCTTGCACTGTTGTTACCTCAGGCTCTTCAGCCTCAATCAAATTATAGGTGCTTAGCCAAGTAGTTTTGCCGATTCCTAGACATGTAGTGTCGGATATCAGTCCCTTTCTGTTTGTTCCTAGATCGGTAGTTGGTTGCCCTGTAGCTGGTGAAGTGGAAGCTATTGCAGTTTTCTTATATTTCTTCCCCATTTTGCTTGAATTTACTGCTTCGGAAGAGCTCTGCACAGGAGTGAAAATGAACGTAATGCGGAGAATTGATAGCGCAAACCAAAGAAGAAAGAGATATATTAATCAATGAATAATGGAGGATTTAAATTAAGGTGGCCACGAATGCAATCTCTGAAGAGATTTTAGAATTATTGTTTCATTAAATGGCCATTTAAACCTGTCAATCCTTCAAATGCTCATTATGTCGTTTATTGGCCAAATGATTCATTTAAGCGTGGCTTTGATGTTTTGGTGGTTGAGTGCAAGTGAATTGCTATCGGGAAAAGAAAGGCCATTAATACTAAATAGCCATAAAATATCTCGGCTTTACCAATATTTTTTGAAATCTGCGCTTTTATCTTTATCGCAATCAGTGATTGGGGGAAAGCTTAAGTTGTTATATTGGTTCCTTTCGGAATCCCCGATTGCCGATAGCAATATTGCCAATTCGCATTGGGAGTTTTGAGCGAGGGCTTTAGATGCAGGCATGGTATATCCCCGATCGCCGATAGCGATATCGCATCGGAGTGAAGAGGGTCCCTTTGCTATGATTGCTTACCTTCCCGATATTCGATAGCCTTTTGTGCATTGTCGCGTCGGGCAAAATCAATGGGTATTTTAAGTCCGGCCTCTCTTGTCATTGCGATATGCGATCTTTCGATCGCTTTATTGCAATGATAAAAAGGTTATTCATTTTTATTATAAGACCGATTAATTGGTTTATCAAAAAGGTTTTATAATGTATTATTTCGTCTCGGACCTTTTTGAATAAAAATAAGTTGATACCAATTTTAGATGAAAAGGGACCCATTCCATATTATAGTTATGAAAAGAAAAATTTATATGAAATGGGGGGTTGTTGTAGAGCACAACAATTGTCAATTCGCTGGAAGAAACAGTTATCTCTGAAAAGTACTAAAATACTTAAACTTTCTCTGAATAGGAATCTCATCAAAGAGGAAAATTCTAATATAACTAGGTATATATGCATTCCAAATAAAATAAAAACTATCTTTGCTGATTTCTTCTCTTGTTAAAATTAGATACATTCTAAGTTTTAAATTGGCTTCTATTGGTTGATAATGATAAAACAGAAAACCTTTCCAAATCAGCTTTTAGAATTAACTCCTTTGTCATAGGTAGAGCCTCTGCTGCCAGCAAACGTTCATAGTTTCGATAGGGATACCTTTTACCCACATTATTGTCCATTATCCCATCCACTTCAGAGTATGATTAACAGAATGAATTCAAAACATTCTTTCATATTTTGTATCTCTTTTACTTTTCTGTTATTTTGTAAGATAAAAAGTCATTGTCCTGGTTTGGTGGCCAGCTGAGTGACAATGCCATTCACTGGTAGTAATTTAACCAAACAAGTTGGCTCATGATGAGATCCCGTGTCTTATAATTCTAAGCCATTACCCTATTTTGGTATGCAGTGTTGGTAATGTCAATTAAACTATTTCCCGATGATCATGGTAAGCAGGCTTGTAATAAGACCCCTTATCTTTTATATCAAATATTTTAGAATTACACTCTGAGTAATTAAAAACTTCAATGAATGGGATGGACAATTTTCTCCTTAAGAGAGAATGGATGACAGGGTAAGAGTTGAAGATGCTGAAATTGGATTAGCTTCTGTTGTGATATTGATAACCTTTTTTGTGACCAATTTGAAAACATAAAATGATTTACAATACTTCTAAATCTTGAGAAGAGTTCACAAAAATTGAAATGTGGTTTCAGAATGCAATTATACATAGTTTCCTAGAAATTGTCCCTTTTGTCTAAGGCTTCTATTATTTTAAAATCAAATATCAACACTAATTCTTTGAGCAACTTTTAAATACAGCAAAGGTCAATGGAAGATACCTTACAACTTTATTTCCTAATGGTCCTACAAACTACAAATTTTACTAAACTAAAAAAGGAGAAGGGGTTACCTCCTCAATTGAAGAATTTCTTTAAGATAAGGCCATTAACAAGGAGATATTCTCTCAAACCTGATAAATCTTGTAATATGAAGGTTGAATGGCCTATCTTCTCGCAGATCTGAAATGGCCCAAGCCACATTTTCTGGAACTTGGTGTGTTTTCCTTTATCCTCATGGGCTTTTTCCCATTTCAAAACTAAATCACTGACTTGAAACTGTTTTGAACCAGATGAAGTTGAATCAAAGGATGACTTGATAATTTGCTGATGTTTTGCATGAGTAACTTTGGATTTTTCTCTTTCCTCTTCTAATTTTAGGATTTGATCATGTCTAAGTTGAATAGAACAGGAAGGGCTTTCTTCAATAAACTAAATTAGGGCTAGAGAAGGAAGGACAAGATTTGTTGGTACCACTGCTTCTTTTCCATACACAAGATTGAATGGAGAAGAACCTATGGAAGCTTTCTGTGTTATCCTATCAGCCCATAGTGCGAATATTAAAGATTTATGCCAGTTTTTATGATTCTGTTCGATAGTTCGCTTAATAATCTTAATTAGATTTTGATTAGTAGATTCTGCTAAACTGTTACCTTGGGGATAGTAATTAGCAGAATATTTCAATTTAAATCCTCTTTTAATAACGAAATCAAACATAGCATTGCCAGAGAAGTAAGATGCATTATCAAAAACAAGAGCATTTGGGACACCAAACTTGGTAATGATGAATTGATCTATGAATTCTATAATTGCCTCAGAATTTGTTGTCTTTAAAGGAATTGCTTCAACCCACTTAGTAAAATAATCTGTGGCAGTAAGGATATACTTATGCTGTTTGGAAGAATGTGGAGTGATTTCTCCGATGATGTCCAATCCCCATTGCTCAAATGGTTGTTCAATGTTGATTGGTTGCAAAGGGAAAGCTGGCTTTCTTTGTCTTCCACTAGAAGTTTGACAACTTTGGCATTTCCTTACATATTCATGAGCATCTCTAAACAGGGTGGGCCAATAATATCCAGCATGAATGATTTTGTGGGCTGTTGTGTCAGCTCCAAAATGTCCTCCTGCTAGTCCATCATGTAATTCCTAAAAAACCTTTTGTGCTTCAGGTTTTTCTAGGCATCTTAATAAGATTGAATCATAATTTTGCCTAAAAAGTACATCATCAACAATTGTGAAATTTCTTGCTTTCAATCTAATGGCCCTCTTGCTTTTATAAGACAGGTTAGGAGGTGCATATCCATTTTTCAAATAAAAGATCAAGTCTGCATATTGTGATTCAGAATCAGCAATACTTATCTGGTTGATTTCTTCGATATGTTCTATATCACCTGGTTGTTGAATGTTGGAAGCTCCTGCCAATAACCTGCAAAAATCTTGGCCTCTAACAATCTTTGCTGGCTTGATTTCCAAGTCATATTCTTGAAGTGTTGTAACCTAGTTTGCCCTTTTTTCGCCTAATTCTTTTTGGATTAATAGCTGCCTTACTGTAGGAAAAGGAACTATGACTTTTGTATGGGCTTTTAAAAGGAAGGATCTGTAATGTTTGACATATATATAGCAAAGGCTTGTTTTTCTACTTTGGAGTAATTCAGTTCAGCACCCTGCAAATTTGAACTATAAGATGAAATGGGTGCTTCCAAGTTGTGATCATTAATCTGAGTGAGTACTGCTGAATAAGACAAATCGGATGCAATAGTATACAATGTGAAACAATTAGAAAAATTAGGAGTATTTAAAGCGGGGGCATTGATTATTGATTGTTTAATTAAATCAAATGCTTCCTTTTCTGCTGATCCCCATCTAAAAACTGATTTTTTCTTAATCATAGTTTGTAGTGGCAAAATGATGTGAGAAAAGTTTGGAACCAATCTTTTGACAAAATTGATTTGGCCTAAAAATCACTGCATGGATTTTTTATTATGAGGAAAAGGGATTTTAGAGATCTCTTTAATCCTACTCGGATCAATATAAATTCCATCTTTGGATACAATAAAGCCCAAGAGCTTTCCTTGATCAAGAGAAAAGAAGGATATTTTTGGATTGAGTGAAATACTGTACCTTCTGCAGCATTCAAAGATTTGGTTTAAATCATGCAAATGATTGGATCTCTTTTTAGAAAATACAGTAATATCATCTAAGTAGACAACTACTGTTTTATTGATCAATCCTTTGAAAGCTATATCCATCGCTCTTTGGAACGTGGCTCCTGCATTAATCAGTCCAAAAGGCATTTTCTGATAAGCATAAGTTCCCCACTTTGTTCTGAATGTAGTTTTAAGTCTGTCATCAGGATGGACCAAAACTTGGTTATATCCTGAAAAGCCATCTAAAAAGGACATTAATTCAGAGCCTGCTACTGAATGGAGTATCTGCTCCATAGTAGGTAATGGGAAATTTTCTTTTAGGCTTGCCTTATTCAGATTTCTGAAATCTATACAAATCCTTATATCACCATTTTTCTTCCTAACAGGCACCATATTTGAGACCCAGTTTGAGTTTCGAATGGGAAAAATAATCTTAGCCTTTAAGAGTTTATTAAGTTCAGATTTAATTTGACTCTCTAGGTTCGGATGTATTTTACTGAGCTTTTGTTGAACTGGTTTTTGTTCGGCAAGCATTGGAATGGTATGCTGGATGATAGATATATCATGTCTTTAAATCATCATACTTCCAAGCGAAGACATGTTTATTTTTCCTTAACAGTCTAATGAATTCTGTTTTTTCTTCCACAGAAAGTCCTAATCCTAGATTAATGTTTTGAGGATTTTGCTCAGTGCCAAGATTTATCAATTCAAACCTCAAGGTGGAACTTTGGAGCTTTGTATTAGTCACAGGTTTAAACCTGTCTTTAATATCATAAAGATCCTCCAGCTTCACCACAGGCTTCGGTATTGAGTTTTCCTCATGCTTTTCTCTCATCTGAAGATCATGATCGCTTTCCTCTATAATCTGATCATCATAGGACTTTTCGGAAGTCAAAAATTGTAAAATGTCTTCATCGTGATTGAATACTCTCCAATTAGTGACATTGTCAGGAATTGAAGGCCTAAAAAGCAATTCTATTGAAAATCTATCTGGGCTATAATCTTCAGAAGGTAGGAGTTTGGAAGCAACATTGGCTAGCAAGCCAGCTGCTGAATTTTGAGACCTAGGGATGGAAGAAATATTGAATGCCGAAAAGTGCGAGGTGAGTTCTTGTACCAGCAACTAATAATGTTTAAGATGGTTTGAAAGACAATGAATTGTATTTCTCACTTGTTTGATAATAATTTCAGAATCGCCGAACACTTTCAAATATTGAACCTTAAGGCCAATCGCTTTATATAGTCCTTGGACTAAGGCTTCATACTCAGCTGTGTTGTTTGTGCATTCAAACTCCAACCTACAGGACAGCATTGTTTTTTCTCCCTGCGGGCTAACCAAGATACATCCTGCTCCCGAGCCTTCGTTAGACTTAGAGCCATCAAAATATAAAGACCAAAATAAAGAATTATCAACAATTTTATTTACAGTTTTCTCAGTATCATTAAAACATCTTGACCTATTTGTTTGTGAATAATTTTCGATCTGAGATGTAAAATTGTTTACTAAGAAAGGAGATGGTTGGGCTGTGAAGTTGCCAAAGAATGACTCCGACGAATAATTCCCTAAGATATTGTTATTAAATACTATGGGTTGATTTTCCTGTTCGAACTCTGTGACAGTGTGGGTCATGTGCTTTTCCCGATTGATTTTTATTTGATTTGGCTTTTCCTTATAGGGTAGCCGCATGTGGGACCAATCGGTAGAAATATACCCATGGAGCTTCTCGGACCAATCCCTACTTAAGATTAAACCATAAAATTCAGGTATATTGGCGATTAGGATATCAATTCTTTGAACTACTTGCGGATCGGCTGATAACCTGATAGTTACAGAGTTAATTTCCCCTACAACCTGTACCTTGGTTCTATCTAACTAATGTGAATTGCAGATTTCTAGGGTTCAATGTTCAGTTTGGAACAAACCGAAGCTAGCATTATATTTGAGGATGCCCATGAATCAATCAAACAATTGTGCAGATTACGATTATAAATCTCATAGGTTAATAGGAAAGGAGGAGTATGGGAATTGGATCTGTCTCCGATCATAATCGTATCAGTAGCTTCAATCCTGCTAGAAGGTGGTTGTCCTGAATCATTTGCAGCTTTAGCACTGGGAAGAGGTGAAGAAGGAACAACATTCAATTCTTTGAGAAGCAATTTCTGTTGATATTTTAGTTTACTAAGTTCAAACATAGTAATGTTTGCCTTAGTTTTCTTCATATCATCAACGATATTGTAATCCATTGAATCAGATACTACCAATGTTTTAGATGTTGAAGGCATATTTGAGGTTGAAGGTTGGTTTTGGGGAATCGTTGCAGCTGGCTTCTTTGTGGATACCTTTTCCTTTGTTGTTGTAGCACCTGCACTTCTTTTCTTTGAAGTTTCTTGGACGGGTTCAGGGGCACCTTTACTCCTAGTGGTGACAGGAAAAGCTTCTTCTTCATTTTCTGTATCGGAGTTAGGCAGTATGAAATCCCACATTCCATGGCATTCAACAACTTCCTCTTCATCATCAGTTGGTGAGATTGTTTCTTCTTCTTCTTCTTCCTCAGGATCTGAATCTGCATTAGATAAAACATTTGGTGGTTTTGATTTAGTTTTCTTGAAAGTTCTAAAGGGCCTTTTTGTTGAGGTTTTAGCTACTTATTTTTTGATTTCAACCATTTCATTTGACATAGTCTTGAGGACCTTTTGTAGACCCTCCATGTCATATGGATCTTTTGGGGTTTTCTTCTTTGAATCATCTTTAAAAGAAACTTTTTTGGTTTTTCTATCTTCAAGAGCAGCTTTCTTTTCTAGAGCATTAATACATTTCTCCACAGCAAGTGCTTCTTTCATGTTTTCAGCTAAAGTTGGTTTTCCATCCCTGTCTACAAAAATAGCTATATTGGCAGGTAGGGCAGTTATATACCATTCGCTTCTGATTTGTTCACTTGGTTTGGAGGCCGTTGGGATTTTATTCTAGAGTTTATTAAATCACGCATTGAATTCTTTAATCGGTTCCCTATGCTCTATCCTAAGATTGGAGAGATCATTTATTAATGTGGCTAAAGATCTATCATCACCATACTTATTGAGAAATTGTTCTTGGCAAGTGGTCCAACTGGTAATGGAACTAGATGGGAAGGAAAAATACCAGGATCCTGCTGATCCTTGCAAAGTATAAGGGAAAAGCCTAACTACAACATCTTCCTCAGTTACTCCTTTGAGATTAACTGATAACATGAAGTTATTAGTATGTTCCTCAGCTTGTGTTCCATCATCTGGGTTAAACTTGGGTAGCCATTTTTCAGGAGCATCAGGTAATGCATGTCATGGTGCAGGAATATTGACCGCACCAGGCCTGGTCCATGGATCTGCCATTGTAACACCAGTAGTGGATGATACTACTGTTGAAATTCCAGATGTTTGGGAAGGAGTTGATATTGAGGATTGCGCAAGTTGGGATGTTGAAGTTCCTAGTCCCTGATGAACAACAATATGTAATAAGGGAGTGGATGGTTGACTTCGCACAGGGGAAGATGAGATGGAGGATGTGGATGAAAGTGCTTCACTGTCAGATCCTTCAGTGTTCTTCTTGGCCCTTTTCCTTTTAGGTAAAGGGAACTCAATAGGTTCAATACCGAGCTTTCCGCTCTGAAGTCTAGTGAGGGGATGAGGTAAATTGAATTGTGAAGTCTCACTGCTTTGAGATACTTCAGATTTCTGTGGTGTTATTAAGAAGCCTTGAAGTTTCTGGATGAGTAACTGAACTTCAGGGGACTCAGGACTTAATCGTTTTGGAGTATGAAGGGTTTGAGCAGTGGTAGTTGATTCCTCTTCTTCTTGCTTGAATACTGGAGAACCAGCATGCAATTGGGAAGTACGAGGTGATGTAGAGGGAGATTTACTCTGAGAATGGTTTGTAGATTTGGATTTGCTCGCCATTCATAGTTTAGACCCTCCTTCTAGCGCCAAAAATGTTGATGCCCCGAAAATCGTTGTATCAACATTGGGGGATAACCACCCAGTCCGGACCTTAATACAACTCCTTTTCCTTTTGGAATGGTGGCTCCGACTGGATAATGTGGGACCAGTTTCCCAATAATGAATAGAAGGGGATGGATGAGTGATTGATTTCTAATAAATGATAATGAATGGATGACTTAATCTATCAGCGAAAATATAAATAACTATTCTATCCCGGGAGGCTTCTATTCTTTGAAGTGCAACGTTTGATGATCTCTGTTCATCGATAGGCATATAGATGACTCTAAGCAATAAACATAGACATTCATTTACTTAATGATTACTTTGTTCAAATAGTTGAACAAAGTGATTAACACATTGTTACACTTATCCTTTTATATTACCGATACATGTATGATTAAAAGAAAAGCATGTTGTAAACATCCAGTAGTGGAAAGTATAAAGAATGTTGTTAAAATCACATGCATATATCTGATAATAGCAAGAGCGATCAAACAAAAATTCAAAAAAAAGGAATGAACTCAGACATAGATAGTAGTACCATATGAGCTGCAAATCACTCCCAATATCAATCGCTATTTGGATTCCTTCTTCCGACGCATAAATACTTTTAAACAAAGGTAGTAGTGCACATTCACATAAAAGCTTCGTTATCAAAATTGGAATAATTGGCCCAGTCTTTATAAAAGAACATGCCTGAAGTACAGTAGTGCAACTTCAGGTTTAAGTCATATACAAAAACTTACGACCCTTTCTAAATACATGAAAGGGTCTACAAATACTTGATTAAAACTAACTAACTATGAAACTAAAATCCTACTTAACTGGTACAACTTGATTCAGAATATCTTCCTCGCGGTAATCTGGCAGTCAACAACATGATTAATCACTTAGGCTGTTTTCCTTTAGACCTGAGCTGGCATATTGCAAGCATTGGTTCCACTTCTGGTGGTTGGTTGAGACGAGAATTGAGTTGGGCAGCATAGGTGGCATCTTGTATATCGGGAATTATACACCCAATTGCATCTGTGAGGCACTTGAGGGTAGCTCTCTGGCTGTATGGTTTGACTAGGAACAACCAATAGGTGTCCCATGTCAAACTGTTAATTCCTACGATTAATCTCCCATTTTTCTCCATCTCTTGATAACATGACTGCTCCAATGTTTTAGCCGATAGCAATTTACCTGGGGTACATTGAGAGATCATGTTAGATAAGTAGAGAGTACCATTAATCAATTCAACCAAATTACTTGTGGTTAACTTGCATCTCGAAACTGATCTCTCTGCTTTCATTAACTGGGACTGCCATTCCATAAATAATATCTCTTTATGTGATTCTAGGATTTTTGGCAAATTAGCTGCCTGTCCCTCATCAATGTCTTGCCACTCAAGAAAATTAGTCAAGGTCTCATCGGCCTGCTCCAAGTTTGCTCTAGCATCAGCTGATTTATCACTTATCGGTGCTGTTAAGTCACATAGAGGTTTTGCTTGGGCGATTTGTTGACATAACAGCCTTATTTGTGTCACCAATTGTTAGGGTCCCACCCTAACCCCCTTATTTATGTCATGGGATCACGTCATAGTCAAGAGTCAATAAAGCCCATATTAATATTTGTAAGTGGTTAAACCGCAATTAATTACGGGACCACAGTTAGTTGCAAATGGGCGGTAGTATTAGTTAGATGGTAATTGGGCGGTAGTATTAGATAGATGGTATTAATAAAACCCACGATATTGGCTCATGGTATTGCATGTATGAGTCATATATAAAGGATAGAGACTCCCTGCGAGGAGCATTGTGTCTTGTTTTGTAATCGAGCTCTGCTCTATTGGAGGTTGCCCCCTCGAAGAGGCCTGTGAACATTTCTCTCTGAATAATAAAATCATTGCTATTCTGTGCTCGGGGTATAATTTTTCGCATATTCTGTGTTCTCGGTATCTTTTCTTCGCAAATTCTATGTTTGGGTATCGCTTTTCAGGTTAAGAGCATAACAAGTGGTATTAGAGCACTTTCTAGGGCTCGGTGGGATCTCCAAATTTTAGCAAATTTTTTTTTAGGCTAGAGACGTGTTCCGGCGTCTTTAAACCACGGGATCTGTCGTTAAGCGCATAAACCTGCGGATTTGGGGAGGCATGCACGCAGGAAATACAAGAGGTGTTCATGTCTGTTGGACTCCCTTGTAACCCCTGTGGGTACCCCTTCGAGTAGTAGCGCATTAGACAGAACCGCGGACGGACTGTCTTCCACGTACCCTCTGGGTATATAGGAAGCCCCCTAGCTCCCTTGAAACCTCGCCATAGATCAACCTTCGGCCGTCTTGTGGCTACAGTACACCGAGAACAGCACTCAGAGAGATTACTCGCCCGTATGATAGGGTAGTCGGGTTGTACGGCTAAGGGTACGGTCGATCCTCCTTAGTTAGAGCCCTGAAACATTGGGCCGAGTACTACTGTCAGACCCTTATGTATATTGCGATCTGTAGCACCTGACACTCCCCAAGACCATAGTTCCCTTTCTATCAGGGGATCACACATCATCTATTCCAGATCAGCAGCAGCGGTTGTTCCACCATTCAGATCTCTCAGATCCACAAGATCGGATATTCCAGATCAGCAGCAGCAGTTGTCCACCATTCAGATCTCTCAGATCCACCAGATCGGATATTTCAGATCAGCAGCAGCAGTTGTTCCACCATTCAGATCTCTCAGATTCACCAGATCGGAGTAGTTGGGAAGGGTTCTTGTACCTGGATATAATTTTCGCAGGACTTTTGGCGGCATTGACATTTTGAGGATTTGGCGACTGCAGTATTGATCAGGAAGGAGTAAAACTCCGTTAGGAGTTTTCTAAAAAAAAAAAAAAAAAAAAAAAGTCTGAGATCTTCCGGGACGCTTATTGGTGACCTAGCCCATCAGTATCAGGACGACGAGCTGAGCAAGGTGGTACCATTCAATTTCTTAGTAAAAATTTTTAGGCGGTCCCAAATTTTCATCAGGTTGGTGTATGGTAGAAACTCGCGCTCAAGCGATGGCCAATGAACGGATCGACAAAATTGAAAACCATATGGAGACCCTCCAAACGGCTATGTCCAAGATCAAACATGAGCTTCAAGGAATGAGTAGCTTCATACAAATTCAGCTTAAAGGAATGAGTAACCAGATACAGCAGGCATTCCCAGAAGGCAAGGAGCAAGCCCACGAGGAGGGGTATAATGGCCATAACTACCATGAGGGTGAGTCTAGCCACTCTCCTCACAATTGGCACTCCCGTCCACCACCCAGTCAGCGTCCTCCCAAGTTGGATATGCAGAAATTTGATGGTTCTCACACGTCAACATGGCTAGCACATATGGAGCAGTATTTCCAATTAAATCATATCACAGATGAGGGAACTAAGCTTATGGTGGGCACCATGTACTTGGACAATGAAAGATGGCAATGGAAGGAATGGCATCAACGCTGCAATGGACATTTTCAGAATTAGGCCCAATTTGCCAAAACTCTCCGCAGTCGCTTTGAACAGGAAGACTCTTTTTTGGGGCGTCTCACTAAGCTTCGACAGACGGGTACAGTGGAGGAATATATGACTGCTTTTGAAGCTTTAGCCTTCCGCACTAAGGGTCTCACAGATGAGTTCTACATGGAATGCTTTATCAGCGGTCTTAAAGAAGCCATCAAAGCTCAGGTTCTACTCCACCACCCCCCCACATGGACCGAGGCTTGCCAGGTAGCCCGTAAGGTGGAACGTGCATTAACAGCCCAATCCAGCCGCCCCAACTTCCCCGCTAAAGGTCGTCCCTCACAGGCTCCCAATATGACCCAGACACTTAAGATTCAAAAGGTGTCACCGGCAAAAATGGCCGAAAGAAGGAAGCAAGGACTATGTTACTACTATGATGAAAAATATTCCCCAGGTCATAAATGCAAAGAGCACAAGTTTTTTCAAATAGATGCCACTGACTACAACTCCACCGAGGAAGATCCACCACTTGAGGAACCAGAGGCGACCGAAGAAGATAACCAACAGGAGATGGTATCTGATGAACCAATGATTTCGCTACATGCATTGGCAGGAATTTCTTCCCCTCAAACTCTCAAAATCAGAGGTTTTCTTAAACATCGCCCAGTAGTAGTCTTGATTGATAGTGGAAGTACCCATAATTTCATACACCAAAAGATCCCTGAAGCAACACATTGTTTTGTCCGGGCAGTTTCTAACTTCCAAGTCCAGATTGCAGATGGGGGCACAATGAAATGTGAAGGTCGCTGTGAAAATGTCAAAATTCAAATGGGGGATTATCATTTGAAAACCCACATGTTTGCAATACACATGGGGGGTTGCGACATTGTCCTCGGTGCGGAATGGCTCCGCACTCTTGGGCCAATCACAATGGATTTCCAGGAGTTATATATGAGTTTTAAGCAGAACGACTTCACACATACCCTCCGTGGACTACAGGCGGGAGCCCCCTCTATCATAAGCTCGCATAGGATGGAAAAATTGTTAAAAAAGGGCCATCATGGAGTGGTAGCTCAATTTAATGCCATCCAGGTAGTAGACACCATGTCTTCGCCAATTCATCCTGAGATGCAACAGATTTTGAATAAACATCGGATGGTCTTTGACAAACCTCATGAACTTCCACCCTCGCGAGGGGAACATGATCATAGCATCACATTGGTTCCAGGGGCCCAACCCCCAAATGTGAGGCCATACAGACATCCGTTCACCCAAAAGAATGAAATAGAAAAAATCATCAAGGAATTGTTGGAAGCAGGTGTCATTCGTCTGAGCATTAGTCCTTATTCATCTCCAGTCGTCATGGTCCTCAAGAAAGATGGGGAGTGGCAGATGTGTCTAGACTTCAGGGCCCTCAATAAGTTAACAGTCAAAGACAAATTTCCCATCCCAGTGGTTGACGATTTGCTGGACGAACTCAATGGGGCTCAATTCTTCACTAAATTGGATCTTCGCTCAGGCTACCACCAAATTCGCATGAAGGAAGTCGACATTCCCAAGACAGCTTTTAGAACTCATGAAGGCCATTATGAGTTCTTGGTCATGCCATTTGGTCTCTGTAATGCCCCCTCTACTTTTCAGAGCCTTATGAATCACCTCCTCAAACCATATCTCAGAAAATTTGTCATGGTTTTCTTCGATGACATACTCATCTATAGTGGCACTTGGGAAGCACATCTTCAGCATGTAGATATCCTCTTGCAACTGCTCCGCACGCATAAACTATTTGTCAAAATGCCTAAGTGTGCATTTGGCATGGAAGAAGTTGAGTATTTAGGCCACATTATGGGGCGTGAAGGTGTCAAGGTGGATCCCAAAAAGATCCAGGCAATGCAAGAATGGCCTCAACCTAAGACCTTGAAAAGCTTGAGAGGATTTTTGGGTCTCACAGGATATTATCGTAAATTTGTCCACAACTATGGCCACATAGCGAAGCCCCTGACGCAACTTCTAAAGAAAAATTCCTTCTTTTGGAACGAAGAAGCACAACAGGCATTTACCGCTCTCAAAACCGCCATGTGTTCCACTCCGGTCTTAGCACTACCGGACTTCACCAAAACATTTGTCATTGAATCTGATGCTTTGGGAACAGGTATTGGAGCAGTCTTAATGCAGGAAGGGCGACCATTGGCCTTCACCAGCCAACAACTAAGTGGGAAGAACTTGGGCCAATCTACCTATGAGAAGGAAATGATGGCCATCTTACATGCAGTTGAGACCTGGCGACCCTACTTGTTGGGGCGACATTTCCAAATCCGCACAGATCATCACAGTCTTAAATATTTTTTGGAGCAACGCCTATCGTCCCCCCAACAAAATAAATGGTTAGCCAAAATGCTGGGATATGATTATGAGATCATTTACAAGAAAGGGAAAGACAACAGGGTAGCAGATGCATTGTCGCGCCAATTTGAGGAGGAAAGTACTCTGCTCGCAATATCCCTCCCCATTCCAGACTGGATTGAAGAGGCTCGCAGGGAATGGTTTTCACATCCCGGGCTCTCCCAACTCATTTCTCAATTACAGGCAGATCCTAATTCCAGCAAGGGCTACTCGTGGCAGAATGATATTCTTCGCTACAAGGACAGAGTCGTCATATCACCAACATCCACCCTCAAAAATCGCATTTTGGCAGAATTGCATTCATCTCCCATTGCAGGACATTCGGGCTTTCAGAAGACATACGCTCGCACCAGAAGATCATTTTTTTGGACCGGCATGAAGCAGGACATCCTTACTTTTGTAGCAGAATGTGACGTCTGTCAACGCCACAAAGGGGAAACCGTCAACACACCAGGCACATTACAACCATTGCCCATTCCGGCGTCAATTTGGATGGAGGTCTCCATGGATTTCATTACAGGTCTTCCAAAGTCCGGGAACAAATCAGTCATCATGGTGGTTGTGGACCGACTGTCGAAGTATGCTCATTTCTGCGCCCTACCCCAACCATTCACACCCACATTGGTTGCTCAAACTTTCATGGATCAAATCTTCAAATTGCATGGCATGCCCACTTCTATTGTGTCCGACTGCGACCCAATCTTCACCAGTAATTTTTGGCAGGAGCTCTTCAGAATACAAGGCACTCAACTCAAACTCAGTACTTCATATCATCCGCAAACATATGGTCAAACCGAAGCCGTCAACAAATGTCTAGAAACCTACCTTAGGTGTTTCACTTCAGAAAAACAACACCTTTGGGTACAATGGTTACCTCTGGCGGAATGGTGGTATAACACCAACTATCATGCCACCACCAAAATGACTCCCTATGAAGCAGTCTATGGACAACTTCCACCGTCCCCTACTTCTTATCTCATGGGATGCTCCAAAGTACAAGCCGTGGATCAACTCCTACAACATCGTGCAACCATGCTTGCCCACCTGCGCGAGAATCTTCATCAAGCTCAGAACCGTATGAAGCAACAGGCTGACCAACATCGCTCAGAGCGCCAATTTCAAGAAGGGGATCAGGTCTTTTTGAAGCTGCAACCATATAAGCAAACATCACTCAAAGACAAGGGCTGTAAAAAGCTCTCTCCAAAATTCTACGGACCATATCAAGTACTTCAGCGCATTGGAGAAGTGGCTTACAAGTTGGCTTTGCCACCTACAGCAAAAATCCACCCAGTTTTCCATGTATCATGCCTAAAGAAAGTGATTGGGAACAATTGCCGAGTTCAAACCAGTCTACCTGAGTTGGATGAAGAAGGATCAATCTGGCTTCAGCCTGAACAGGTTCTAGACACTCGAGACAAGCACCTGCGCGGCCGCATGATTAAGGAGGTCCTCGTCAAATGGAAAGATACCTCGCCGGAAGATGCAACTTGGGAACCAGCCACTATTCTTCAGCAGTTTCCGCAGCTTCAGCCTTGAGGACAAGGCTAGTCTTAAGGGGGAGGGCATGTTAGGGTCCCACCCTAACCCCCTTATTTATGTCATGGGATCACGTCATAGTCAAGAGTCAATAAAGCCCATATTAATATTTGTAAGTGGTTAAACCGCAATTAATTACGGGACCACAGTTAGTTGCAAATGGGCGGTAGTATTAGTTAGATGGTAATTGGGCGGTAGTATTAGATAGATGGTATTAATAAAACCCACGATATTGGCTCGTGGTATTGCATGTATGAGTCATATATAAAGGATAGAGACTCCCTGCGAGGAGCATTGTGTCTTGTTTTGTAATCAAGCTCTGCTCTATTGGAGGTTTCCCCCTCGAAGAGGCCTGTGAACATTTCTCTCTGAATAATAAAATCATTGTTATTCTATGCTCTGGGTATAATTTTTCGCATATTCTGTGTTCTCGGTATCTTTTCTTCGCAAATTCTATGTTTGGGTATCGCTTTGCAGGTTAAGAGCATAACACCAATGCTTTGTTAATCTGTAATGCCTTGGCTCTGAATTCAGCTGGTTGTGGAAGATTCTTGGTTTTCTCTATTTGGGCTGATAATTGAGCAATTTGCTCACCTTTAGATTTCCCCATCTGTTCATGCATCGTTTTCAATTTTTCCAGCGCTTCCGACAGCTCCTTCTGCTTGTGAACGCGCTTGAATCAATTCTTTGTTTTTCTTCCTGCAATTGTTTATTCAATTGATTGTCTATTTGTTGCTGTGTGTACAATTGCTGCTCCAGTTGTTCTGCCTTCTGCTGTGCCTTCGATAACTGTACTTGTAGTGAGGCGATTGATTGGTATTTTTCTCTTAACAGATTAGTCACTTCTGATGCCTTGTCCATGGTGGCTGTTGAATAGGCTCCAACATATTGGGACAATTTAGTAAGGTCATTAGAAGGATTAAATTCCTCTTTCCAGACCACATTGGCTGTCACTGTTTGTTCCGGGAATAGGGAAGGTTGATCAGTCCTTCTCCTTTTCCGTTGTCGTTTTATTACAGCCCTATGCTTCGGGCTGTAAAAGACATCCAATGGAGGTATTTATTCCACTTGCAAAACAATCTGATCGGAATGATCCTTAGGAATTATCTCTATTCCTGTAGAACTGGGTAGGCCGCTGGTTCCACTTGGAACCTATTTGGATGTTGTCTCTTGTGTGTCAGCCACTTTTGATGTTTCAGCTTCCTTTGAGCTCTCAAGATTGCTTATGATTGAGGCGAATTGCTGCCATTCTTGGAGCAATTTTGGATCAATCTGGGCATCTACATTCACCTCTGTGCTGCTCTGCTCCTGCTCTTTTCCCTGGGTTTCCTCTTGCTCTTTTCCCTGCACTTCCTCCTGCTCTTTTCCCTGCACTTCCTCCTGCTCTTTTGATGTAGCAGGAGGTTCCTTAGTGAGTCGCTGCTCAGGCTCGCTTGATTCTGTCATTGTGGTTGCTGCTAACAGATCTGGAGGCAGAGTTTGCAACCTCTGTTCTCTAAGTCTGTTAAATTCAACTAACCCATCATCCTGATATTTCATTCTGGCCAGCGATTTAACCTAGAATATTGATTCGGCTGAGGAGAATAGGTCATCAAACATATCTTCTTTATGGTCAAATTTAGTTAATTTTGCCTGTTCAAGTGCATTGTAGGCGACTTTGTTTGGATCAAACCGCCTATTAGGAAGAGTGGTTAGATTTAGTGCCTTGATCTTATTCTTTCTTTGCATGTTTAAAGTCATGCAGAGCGTAGACATCACATCTTAGAGGAAAAGGAGGCCAAACCTGCTTCTTTTTGTTCCTTAGAGTCTATGTAACTCCTTCAGATGTAATCTGATAGGCTACCTCCCGGGCTAACAATTTATCGGGTATGTACAAAGGGAGGACATGAGGCTTGGCTTGGCTACCGAAAACTCTTACATAGGTGAATTTTTCTTCTCTGAACCATCTTCCTAAGGATGTCAAGTCAACCTCTGCTTGGTAGGAAATCTTAGGAGCAGGTTTATCAAAAATGGAATAGTGAATGGGTAACATAAAACCATTGTAAACTTGATATAAATGGTGCTTATAGTGGGCTTTCTATAACTTCTGGTGGTATATATGAATGGGCATGGGGTTTTGTGGAGTCCATCTCCATCCGAGCACAGGAAATTCAGAATTAAAACACAGGGTGTCCACGATATAGGCACTATAGTAGAATGGGGGAATGACCCTTTCAATAATGCGGGATTTGTTTCTAAATTCAAGGGCTGCGGTTGCTAGCTTATTAGACAATATAGTTGCCCAATCCATTATTTCACTATTACATGCTGCCTCCATCAAAGGAACCATCTCTATAGTGAAGTTTGCGGAATTATGTAACCCCCTCAATCTACACATCATTATCCCGGCATAACAATAAGGAGAACACAAAGAATCGACAGAGTACTTACCCGAAGACTCATGCTTGTGTTTTTTTGGGTTTTTCCTCCAATCCCGAATGGGTTTAGATTCAATTTAGTTCTCATTTCTGAATTTCTCCAAGAATGCATTGTTGTACTTCTTCTCTGGTACAGGCAAATGGTACATTTGCCTCAAATCATCAGGTTGAAATGAACCGAAGAATCTCCCGTCCATGGTGCAAAATGTTCTGTTTGTGATTGGGATTTCTTCAATTGCCCACTTCACCACATCTGTATATGGGAGAATTTGTTCCCGGGCTGCTATCCGATGAAGGAAAGAGTCAGCTAAATCCTTTAGAGTAGCATCAGATTTCTGAGTCGTATCTGCTGTGGCTTGCACTGTTGTTACCTCAGGCTCTTCAGCCTCAATCAAATTATAGGTGCTTAGCCAAGTAGTTTTGCTGAGTCCTAGACATGTAGTGTCAGATATCAGTCCCTTTCTGTTTGTTCCTGGATCGGCAATGGGTTTTCCAGTCGCTGGCAAAGCGGAAGCTGTTGCGGTTTTCTTAGATTTCTTCCCCATTTTGCTTGAATTTACTGCTTCGGAAGAGCTCTGCACAGGAGTGAAAATGAACGTAATGCGGAGAATTGATAGCGCAAACCAAAGAAGAATGAGATATATTAATCAATGAATAATGGAGGATTTAAATTAAGGTGGCCACGAATGCAATCTTTGAAGAGATTTTAGACTTATTGTTTCATTAAATGGCCGTTTAAACCTGTCAATCCTTTAAATGCTCATTATGTCATTTATTGGCCAAATGATTCATTTAAGTGTGGCTTTGATTTTTTGGCGGTTGAGTGCAAGTGAATTGCTATCGGGAAAAGAAAGGCCATTAATACTAAATAACCATAAAATATCCCGGCTTTACCAATCTTTTTTGAAATTTGCGCTTTTATCTTTATCGCAATCGGCGATCGGGGGAAAGCTTAAGTTATTATATTGGTTCCTTTCGGTATCCCCGATTGCCGATAGCGATATTGCCAATTCGCATTGGGAGTTTTGAGCGAGGGCTTTAAATGCATGCATGGTATATCCCCTATCGCCGATAGCGATATCGCATCGGAGCGAAGAGGGGCCCTTTGCTATGATTGCTTACCTTCCTGATATCCAATAGCCTTTTGTGCATTGTCGCGTCGGGGAAATCAATGGGTCTTTTAAGTGTTGCCTCTCTTGTCATTGCGATATGCTATCTTGCGATCGCTTTATCGCAATGATAAAAAGATTATTCATTTTTATTATAAGACCGATTAATTGGTTTATCAAAAAGGTTTTATAATGTATTATTTCGTTTCGGACCTTTTTGAATAAAAATAAGTTGATACCAATTTTAGATGAAAAGGGACCCATTCCATATTATAGTTATGAAAATAAAAATTTATATGAAATGTGGGGTTGTTGTAGAGCACAACAGGTTGTAACTTTGGCATACGATCTTCGTTTGACACGTACAATAGCTTGTTAGAAAGATCTATCCGAGCACTACCACTTTGGGAGGCAACATGGGTCCATGGACCCATGTTGCCCAAGATTTCCCAAAAAACATTGTTTAGGGCGTCAAAATGGCTCCACAAGTTCAGGACCCGAAAAACTGCCAAAAATAGTAAGTTGTGCTACAATTAAGGAAACTGAAAATGCTGAGAGAAAAAATGGTGGGGGTCCAGGTGGACTTGGTAGGTGGCCACCAAGATCCACCTGGATCATTCTGCCCCCTTAGGAAGCAATGGTCCCCATTGCGTTGAGTTCCTCCATGAGATGAGGAAACTTTTGCTGAACTTGGTCCTTGGTGAGCCACTTGCCCTGGTGAAGGAGTTGACCTGCTTTGACAACTCGATACAATTGGATATTTTGTTGGCGAGTGTTCTTGATCTGTGTGTCCATGATCCGATCAGTTGCAGCTTGTTCCATGCAATCTGGATTTGATTTTGTGGGTGTGAGTTGTTCTGCAATGTCGAATGTGTTTAGCAATGGTGGAAAGTATGGTCGAAGGCGGTACACATTGGACACTGGGTGTAGGCCAAGGAATGGGGGAATGCTGAGCTCAAATGCATTGTCTCTCACAGCCTTAGTAATGGTGTAAGGACCATATCGAAGTGGTCTCAGTTTCCGATAGGCTCCAGTAAGGCGTTCCTTTTGCAAATGCAACCAGACTTTGTCGCCCACCTGAAACTTGTGTGGCACCCGATGTTGATCATGTCGCTGCTTGTACTTGGCATTTGATTTCTCCAGAATGTCATGGACCTGCTAGCGAATATGTTGGATGTGCTCAATGAAGCTGGTTGCCTTATCTGTTTCGGACTGGACATGAGCCGAATCTGTGTGAGTAGCTGCAGGTGGCATGGCCACATCAATGGGGCATAGTGGCTGGAATCCCAAGCCCACCTGAAAAGGGATGTAGCCAGTCGAGCTATGAAGAGCTTGGTTGTAGCTGTGTTGAACATGGGGGAGGCTCTCGTCCCATGTGCGTGGATGCTTTGAGTTGTACATGCGCAGAATGTGTACAATCATCCAATTGACAACCTCTGTCTAGCCATCAGTTTGAGGATGGAAGGCTGTGGACTTAGTGAGTTTGGTGTCCAGCATTGACTAGAGACTGTACCAAAATGTACTGAGGAACTGACTGTCCCAATCTAAGATGATAGACTGTGGGATCCTAAAGTGCACCCACACTCGTTCAAAGAAGAGTTTAGCAGTGGCTTCTGCTGTGATATTCTTCTTGCAGGCCGCCATAATGGCCATCTTCGAGAACTTGTCGACGACCACAAAAACACAATCATTTCCATGCTTAGTGGAAGGAAGGCCTGACATGTAATCCATGGAGATGGATTCCCAAGGTCAACTAGGGGTAGGCAGCGGGATATAGAGGCCTTGCTTCTTGATGGTTGGTTTGGCAATGACACAGGCAGTACATGATCGGATGTACTTCCCAACATCCTGTCGAAGATTTGGCCAATAGAAATACTTTTGCAGTACTGCCACCGTTTTCTCGACCCCGAAATGCCCAGTAGCCCGACTGTAGTGTGCTTCCCAAATCATCTTGGCATGCTCGCTTGAAGGAACACAAAGCTGACCCAGGTGGCATAACAGGGCATCCTAGAGGTGAAAATCTGGAACATGCTGACCCCCCAAGAGTGTCTGGTATGTGTGGCCGAATTCTGGGTCGCTTTTGTAGAGAAGTGGCCAATCAGAAGTCTCGTGCCCATAAGAGTTGAGCACGGTGGTTAATGCCATGATTGGTGGTCAACTGAGGCAATCTGCAACATTATTGGTGCTGCCCTTCTTATACTTGATAATTAAATGGAACTGTTGTAGATATGTAGACCAATTCTGATGGTTATCATTCTGCAATTTCCCTTGGGTCTGTATGAACTGCAGGGGTCGGTGGTTTGTGTGGATGACCGTTTTCTTCCCCATAATGTAATGCTTCCATTGTCGGTAGGCCTGCACAATAAAATACATCTCTTTATCATAAGTGGGATACTTCTGGACTGTGTTTGAAAGTGTTTCATTGTGATATGCACTAGATGCCTGTGTTGAGTAAGGACTGCCCCAATAGCATAGTCAGAGGCATCTGTCTCGACCTCAAATGGTTGTTGTAAATCTGGTAACACGAGCACTGGTGCCATGCAGAGGCGATCTTTCAACTCTATGAATGCCTTCTGTTGAGATTTAGACCAAAAGAATTTCGCTTTCGCTCCTCCCTTGGTGACTTGACTCAAGGGCCAAGTGATATGAGAAAACCCCAACACGAACCTGTGGTAGAAGTTGGCAAGACCTAGAAAGCTGCGGAGCTCTATCAGAGTGGTTGGAGATGGCCAATCCCGAATGACTTGGATCTTGGCCTGATCCACATGCACCCCCTGTTCACCAATAATGTTTCCCAGATACTGAACCTGGGTCATGCCAAAAGTGCATTTCTCCAAATTGGCACATAGCTTGTGTTGCCACAGTGTTTGAAGAACTTGTCAGATGTGGTGGAGGTGCTCTTCCCAACTCTGGCTGAAGATCAGAATGTCATCCAAGTATACCACTACAAATGAGTTGGTGAATGGCCGCAATATGTCATCCATTAGCCTCATGAAGGTTGCAGGAGCATTCGTCAATCCGAAAGGCATAACCAACCATTCGAAGAGGCCCTCCTTGGCTTTGAAGGCAGTCTTCCACACATCAGAGGGTTCGATTGGTACCTGGTGATATCTTGACTTCAGATCGATCTTGCTGAAATATTTTTCCCCCTTTAGTTTTTCCAAGAGGTCATCAATCCATGGGCTCGGGTACCTATTATGGACAATGATCTTGTTCAGGGCCCAATAGTCAATACAGAGCCTCCAAGTCCCATCCTTCTTTTGTACCAACACGATCAGGCTCCCACAAGGCGATGAACTCGGCCGGATGTGACCTTTCTGTAGCAGCTCCTGAATCTACCTCTTGATTTCATCGTTCTCTAGAATGGAGCGCCGATAAATTGGTTCATTGGGTAGTGTTAACACCCAGGTTGTTCCCTTTGACTCCCAAGGGAATACGGCCGGGGTAACCACTAACCAATCTTTGGATTACAGCTTCTAGCCAAACTGTAATCAGAGAGGGCTCTCTCTTTGTGGTTTGTCTATGTTTTCGTGAAAATTTTAGGCTAGTTATGAGTTCAGGGTTTGGTTTTATGTTTGGGTTGAGGGATATCTTTCTGTACCTAATGTGAAACCTTTAGATAGTTCTAATCCATTGGGCTATGGAGTCTGTGACTACAGGTTGTTTGAAATATTGAGTTGAATTACTGAAATTACAGGGCCATTTAAATACTTCATGAAACAAATTTGAAATTGTGATGGTGAAGTGTGTATTAACCAGTGGAAAGCAATTGAGAATTTTACACTAAGCTGGGAGTGTGAGAAAGAGATATACTGCACAGGAAGCAGACTTGAATTTCCTGAAACAATAATCACTGTTAAAGATATAGTGTAGAGGTGCAGCAATTAAGAATTACACCTTTATAACTGTAACTAAAGAAAACATTTATAATAGCATAGATTGAGTCCAGGGTAATCTGTGATTAAATCCTAGAACTATTCTTTTTCCTTGCCATTAACTGTAAAACACAGAACATAAATGAGCTATGAGAATATGACAAAACACATAACGAAGAGTTTGAAGAAAACTTATTGATTCATGAAATACGCAGGAATCCTGTAACATTCAGCTAAACACCACAATGCATCACATAACGCCGAGCTTTGGAAATTCCATGACTTTTGTATTAATCATCTGGAAGTTTACAACATAAGAAATCTCGAAGAGAAATCAACAACAACCCCTGCAAGCTTATGCGAGGGGGGAATATATACAAACAGTGATACCAAAATATCTGAGGCGTTGAGTCATCTGAGAAATAAATACATCCACCAACTTGTACAGAAAGCAGATAAGAAGTTATTACAGTTTTGAATATAACATAAATGCTTCTTTAATTCTGTCAGAAAGACTTTTTGACTTTTGGAGGTCACTAAGTCGGTTGAACGCTCTGTTATAAATGATGAATGACGTGTCTTTGTAGCTCTGTCCTGCTGTAGCTTTTCGGCCCTGTCACCTGTGACTGTCACTGCTGCTTTGGTGGCCGAAATAGTTTTGTTGAGTTGGCTCAGCCCATTCTTCTCCATGCATGTTGATTTTATCAAAATTTTTCCTGTGCATGATAACTTGTATTTTTTGATGAAAAAACTTAGTGAATGGCTTCTTGTCTATAAGATCATCTGTATTGCTTTAGTCCACCATTCCTGTGTGGGCAATTGATGTCTCAGAATTGCCTCTGAAGTCTCATCTGCCTCTGTGTATTTGTAGAAGTTTGGAGGCACTTCAAACAGATGTTTAATTTCATTCATTATAAAGAATAAGTTCTCTACCCTGTTGAAGAGACTTTGTCCTATTGCTGGTCCTGTTTCTTCTGAGGTACTGGGCCTTTCAGTGATCTGATTAGTGGTGAATGTATTGACCCTCTTGGCATAATGCTCATGTGAGAGTAGTCTCCCTGCTCTATTCAGTAAGCTAGGAAGACCTTTGCCCTGTAGTGCTGTGAACTTGTCCATGAACTTATTCACCTCTGTCTGCATGTCCTGGCTTCTTCTTTCCAGCATTTGTACCAGGCTTCTCAGTGTAAGGACCCTCTTTATCAGCTGGATGGTTTCAGTTCTGCTTGTGATTCCCATTGTCGCCAGCTGAGCACTTGTTCTATTATTAAGCACATTGATCATTATGTTGGCAACTTCAGGCATATTGCCTAGAGATGCCCTTGATCTCTGGATTTCCCTCTGTGCTTTCCCTATGAGCTCTATTTGCTCATGAATTGTCTCAATGTATTGCCATTGATCAGTTATGGATTGGCCAATGTTGGCCCATAAGACTATCTTGAGCTCAGCTGTCACTTTGTCAAGTGTGAGCTCCTTCTCCAGCTCCTTTATCTTATCCTTAAGGGCCTTTATTTCCCTGCCCTTTTCTGCTACAGTCTGCTTGGATTTATCATATCTTTCATTGAGCTTGGCTAGACTCTCCCTGGCCTCATTTAGCTCTGCCATTTGGGCTTCCAGGGCTTGTATTTCATTCTTGAGCTTTTGCATATCCAGGCTTGGAGCCTGCTCTGTTGTTGGTGCAGTTGCTGATGTAGAGGGTGCTGTCTGTTCCTGCTCATGATGCATCTCTTCATGGTGCACCTCTTCATGCTACACCTCTTCATGTTGCACCTCTTCATGAGGTGGCTGCTCTGGCTCCATTTCTTTCTCTTTGCCTTTGCTAGAGGTTTGATCAGTAACTTTGGTTGTTTGCTGCTGTGTTGTGGAGGATGAGGCAGCTGCTCCCACTTGAGTGCCTGGAAGAGCAAATACCTGTGCACAGAGTTCCAAGTCAGCCATATTTTGCAGATTTTTAACTGCTCTTTGATTTAATTCTTCTTGTGTGACAGCTTCCTCTAAGGTGCCTCTCCTCCACTTAGTTTGATTTGCGTACTTTTCTATGTGAGGCAACCTTACATGGTCATACCCGGATAGCCTATATTTGACCCTTCTTAAAGTTATGAAGTGATTGGGGTCATAAGGTTTCCAAAGGAAACTAGTCTGTAGGCCAAGGGACTCTAGCATTCTGTCTACTTCTTGCCACCCTTCCTCCCTTTTGTTGTAGATGAAGTGGCCTAATTGGTTTCTCACCTTGAGCTGTGCTTTCTTGCCCTTGCCTGAAAAGTGTAGCACATCAGCATTCCCAAACTGCGTGAAGTATTCAAGGGCAAACAACCTCATGGGCACATATCTGGGCAATCTGTATGGGGGCAACTCACACCCATAGATTCTAATGACTGTGTGGTGTTGGTAATAGTACCAATCCCCGATGCTGTACGCCTTGGACAGCTGAAGAATCCTCTGCATCTCATCAGTTAGTCTAGGATGAGGTGAGCTCATGAGCAGAGACATGGCTGGGTGAATGAAGAGGTCTATAAACTCACAATAAGTATATGGACAGCTAGATCTGCAGTGGAAGGCAAAGGACCAATAAACCACAGACCTTGGATTGCCTTGTGCATCCACTCTCTTCATAGCAAAGTGAAACTTCTCATGTTGATAATACAAGATTAAGTGATAGATATAAGAGGTGTATCTGAACACCCTTTCTCTTGCCAAGTTCATTAGTTGCTCATGTATTTTGTCAGATATGTAGGTGGCATAGTCATAGCAGATTGGAGATTTGTCAGGGGCGAACATGAGCATCATCACTAGCACAGTTTCATCCACAAACTCAATAGAATTATAGCCCAGAATGGGATTGATCATACCTACAAGGTCCCTGCCCAATTGGTTGAGGTAAACATGAGAAATGGGAGGGTACTTCACAGTGTCAGATCCTATGTACAACTGATTTAGTTTGGTGATCTGAGCATCTGTCAACTTGGCTCCTTGCTTTATCAGATCAGCCAGTGATAAAGGGACTAATTTCTTCTAAGTTTTGAAATGCAGCATCTCTCTGATGGCTTCAGGGGTGACATAGAAAACAACTGAGCCTGAAGGGTCAATCACAACCCTCTGAGTGGCATCGTAGGATTCAGCACATAGGTGGATTAGGTCAGGAAACTGGTTGACCTGAGGGAGCTTGAAGAGGGGGAGGAAAGAATCCTAAATGCCCAATACATCTGTCCCAGCCTCATGTTTAATTTTCAACTCATTCAGCAAGTGAATGTGGAACTTGTTGTGCATTAGCATTTCTTCTGATATCTGATAATCCAGGTCTGCTAATGGTTGCCAATCCAATTGTCTCTGAGGAGCATTTAAAGGGGAAATGTTCAAGGCAACAGGAGCTACTGGAGCATCCATGGTTACTTTAAATCTCTGTTTGTATGTGCACTGGTGTTAACGAACAAAACAATACCAAAGGAGTATTTTTGCAATTGAGAGGTGAATTGCAAGAAACAGAGGGAAAAATGGCAATGGCAGCAATTGAAATGCTGCACAATAACTGATAGGGCTAATGCTTGGTCCTTACGACTCTTTTTCTTACAGTAAATTTTTGTAGCTCGGGTTCCCCGTTCACGATTGCGCGAACAGCATGCAGGTTTTGCGAAAACTCGGGTAAACAAGGCTTAGCGGGTGAATTTCGACCTCTCAGTTGCAAATGGAGACTAGGCATAGAGGATTTGCCGGTAAATTATGTGTTTTTCAGTGCTTTACATTTTCCTTGGAGAATTACGGACAAACTTAGGCGCAGGGAGGATAATTCGGATAAATACCTGGTACACTGCGGCAATGGTGACAAATTCAGGTGAGTTTGGCGTGCCAACGGTCTCTAGGTCGAATTCAGCAGGTTGGTGAAAGCTTGGACGTAAAATGCATGCAGAAGGAACAACAGTCGTTTTTGCAAAAAGTGCAAAAAACAAGGTTTTTTGGCCAAAATATGGATTTTTTGGAACATTGGCACCTTTTTTGGATGACGTCAGCATGACGTCATCAGGTGGGGTCAAGGTCGGATGACGTCAGCATGACGTCATCAGGTGACGTGGCGGCTTAAGAGTGGTCCACGGGGATGGTGAGGTGGCAGACAGGTCGGAGCAATGGAGGACGGAGGCACTGATACGGCGATGACGTAGTGGTGACGCTGGCATAGCGGGTTAACGGAAATCGGAAGCCGTAAGTGGTTTGATATCGCACCGCCCTCTATACGGAAGCTGAATTGTCAGAGGGGGCTCCGATACGATGTGGGGGTGACGCGTGGCAGAGGCCTGACGTCACCCTCTGACAAATATCGGAAGCTATTCTTCGGACATCGGAGCTGCTCAGATATTCATGTGGGCCGTCGGATGAAAAGGGCCCGATCCGACGGTCGACGGATCATTAAGTTGCCGGGCCGATACGGATGGGGACGGGAATAAAATAATATATTCTTTGAAAATTGCGCCCGGCGGGGACTTTAGAATTTTGGCGGATTTGTATTGTTTTTCAATGTATTTTTCATAAAAATGCACATAGCGCCCGAACCTAGGATAAAAGGAAAAAGTGGGCTTTTTCATATGTTTTTTCTAATGAAGCGGGTTAGGGGTGCAAATGGGGGTTTTTCACAAGGTTCCTTTACAAATGAAAGGTTTCATGGTTTAGAAGACTTCTGAAGGGGGAAGAGGGGTAAGGCTTTGGGTTCTTAGACTGACCAGATGTCAATTTAATCCCTGATAGTGAACATATGGCTATAATGCCAAGGGGAAGGGATATTTATAGAATGCTTGGGGTTTACACACCATAGTGTTTATAATAGTAGGGAAAGGGTAATATAAGGGATTTAAATAATAGGAAGTTTAGGGGTTAATATGAATGGAAGAAGTGAATGAGGGATGAAATCACTAAGTTTATATGAAAACAACTTAGCTTAGGGAGTAGATCAAAATGAAAAGAATTTTTAGACAAGAAATGTGGCTTTCAAAGGAATAAGAACCAGCATAAAACTTGGATTCTCTTTTATGCACACAACTGATGAAGGGATGTTAGTAATGAATGTGAAATGGGGAAAAGGGAGTTAGTCATGCTCCTTTGCTTTGCTGTGTATCAGACCAGCAAGATTCATTTGAAAGAAATGCCATTTCTGCAACCCCATCTGCCTACCCATCTACTTGCCTAACATTTTTTGTTTCTTCTTGGAGGGTGCACTTAGACTTGCAGACCCCTATTTGCCTTTTCTTTTCTCTTGGCTTTTTCTTTTTATTTCCTATCTAGAACTACCCTTATTGCTTCCAAGGTCCCAGATTAAGCAGTTGGGAACCTTACTTCTCTACCTAAGCTATTGGTCTGCCAAGATTAAACAGTTTGGACAGACTTCTTTCTCTATTCTACAACAGAAAATTGAAACATGGCATGATCCAGATTAGGCTGTTGGACCACCCATCAAAACTTAATCAACATGAAGCTATATACACACCTTGTCTCCTTTTGGAAATATGGGATCTTTGTATCACCAAAGCAAAGCATATTTGGAACTTTCTTTGCCAATCATGAAATATGAAACCTATTGGTATAGGTAGCTAACAGGTAGCGTCACACCTGGGGTCAGATCGATGGAGTGCTTGACCTGACAGTGCAGAGGAACCCCTGCGGGGGAGGTGAAGATGTCCTTGTACTCCTTCACGACCTTATCCATCTGTAGTTGTCGTGCGGAGGGGTCCTGTCTAGAGGCCATGGCCACCATCTTCTTCTTTCCTTGAGGGCATATCATCAGGAAAACAAATTTCCCAGTCTTGGAAATGAGCTTACTGCATTGTTTTTCAGTAATCAAAGAGATGGCGGTAGGCGGTGCTACCTCTGGTATCCTGTACAACTTATTCCCCAATGTAATAATAATAGCATGGGGTCTTGATTCATACACACCATGTCGCTTCCACAAGTATGGTTGTTCTAATAATACATCACAAACTTCAAGGGGAGAAATGTCACACAATACCTCATCTGTGAAGGGCTTGATGTTGTACGGAAGGCGACACTGCTGGCTCACGTGAAGATCCCCTCCTTGGTGAAGCCACCCGATGGTGTATGGTTGTGGATGTGCTGTGGTCGATAAGTCTAACCGCTTCACGACCTCTGCCGAAATGAGGTTCTTTTGGCTCCCGCTATCAACAATGAACTGTAAAGGGGAGCCCTTTACCCACATCTAGGAGTGGAAGAGACGCTCCTCCTCCTCTGGATCTTCGGGTTCATTTTTCTGGATCTTGGCGGTAGTAATAGTGGAGTTGGGATCCGCATCAATGATCTGCATCTATTTTTCATTCCCCTTGTCGGGTTCTGACTCAGAGTCGGAACATGCATCTGATTCTGGAACCTTTAGCTCAGCCACTAGTGACTGCTTGGCCCTACACTCATTGGTGTTGTGAGTGGAGCTCTTATGGAACTCACACCATTTCCCGTGTCCTTTTTCTTCTTCGCTGCGCTGTTCTTTGCCTGCAGCTTTGGCGGGTTGTCTTGGGCTGCCCTGCCTTGGCTTTTTCCTTTGTTCTGTGTTTTAGGGGCACCTTTCCCTTGCTTCAGATTCGTAGATCCAAAGTCTCGCTTCTTTTGTTTAAACTTCTGCTCAACCTTGACGACATATCGGTATGCTATGCCGAGCAAGGAGATGTTCAGGAATTGTATTTCTTCCTGGATGTACTTGTGCAGGCAGCCGCGGTATTTGGGTATCAAATGCTGCTCCGTATCCTTGATACCCAACTTTGTGCGAAGGGTATGGAAAAGATTGGTGAACTCCGGCACGTCTTGGTCCCTTCCCTGCCACAACGTGGTCCATTTTATGTATTCATCCTCATAGCTTCCGACAGGGTAGTACTGCTCCTTGATGGTAGCCCGGAATGAATTCCAGGTGGGTACGGATGAAAATAGTGAGCTGGTATTTTCGTCCTTCTGCTTGCAGTAGGTTTCCCACCAGTCCTTGACGTGGGGGGCTGCTTTGAGAAGAGCGAAAACAATCTTTTCCTGACTCAAAAATTCATGAACAGAAAAATAACTCTCCAGTAGATTTAACCATTTATCTATGGCATCTGCGTCTATTTGACCCTCAAATATGGGGATTTCAAAATTAACTTGTACCTTAAAGGGCGTGGCATTTCCAGAGTAGCTGTTGGAAGCCGATGCGTCGCTTCTGGGTAGCCGCTGAAGGATTTGGGCAAAGTTGTCCATCATCGCATTCCGTTGTCGCTCAAGGGCTTTTTTGAGCAAGATTTTGATAGGATATCCTGCCCCCTCGTCTTTCCTCTCATCTGCCATAGGAGGCCGTCGGGATTTGCGAGGCTGGTCTCACAAAGGTTCGACCAGTTCAAGCCCTAACTCCTTATATCCCGACCTCATTGGGGACATGCAAAGAAAAACAGAGAAAAAGTAGACCGCTCTGATACCACTGATCTAGACTTAAACAGGAACGCAACAAATTACAGAGATAACCATAAACACAAATATGCAACGGAAATAATACTTCACTTCATTAAAGTAAAATACTGAAATATGCTTACAAACAGTAATGGAAATAAACCAGCTAGGGCGATGGTAGATTATCTCTGAGAAGAGATGTGGTGGCTACATGCCTCTGAACTGTCTTACAATGAGGCTCGAAGGCCTATTTATTGTTCAAAAACAATGGAAAAACCTTAACATTCCAAAACCTAACCTTAGAAGATGAAACGCCAAACTATGGGCCCCGTTTGGGTAAATTGGTACATCAACTTCCTGGGGTCGTAACTTTGGCATACGATCTCTGTTTGACGTGTACAATAGCTTGTTAGAAAGATCTATCCGAGCACTACCACTTTGGGAGGCAACATGGGTCCATGGATGACCCATGTTGCCCCAGATTTCCCAAAAAACGTCGTTTAGGGCCTCAAAACGGCTCCGGATGTTCAGGACCCGAAAAACTGCTAAAAATAGTAAGTTGTGCTACAATTAAGGAAACTGAAAATGCTGAGAGAAACAATGGTGGGGGTCCAGGTGGACTTGGTAGGTGGCCACCAAGATCCACCTAGATCATGGCCATAATGAATTTTGGCTTTCTGTGAATTCTCCAATAGTAGGACCATTATCTTTCCCTGTAAAATATTTCTTGCTAGAAGCCATGAAGAGGGTTTTGAAAAAAGTCAATTGGCAAAAATTTAAAATGGCCATATTTTGGTCAATATTGTTCAGAATCTTTATTATGACCTATTTTTGGAAGTGGAATAACCATTCTGCATCTTCCCATGTGATAGAAATCCTGATTTAGGCATGCTGGAATTTCAGATTTGCACTGCAACCGTTCTGTAGTCAGAAAAAAAATTCTGAAAAAATAGCTAATTTTAAATTGGCATATTCCTTATCCGGACTCCGATTCGACCAATTCTTTTTTAAAAATTGGATATTTTTCAATAGGATCTCAGATCTACAATTATTTTCTCAAAATTCTTCACAAAACTACAAAAATTAACTGGAGATCCGCCGTCCACAAATTTTCGTCAAACATTTCTGTAACATAGTTGATTTTTAAATCAGCAATATCTCCCTCATCCAGACTCCGATTCGACCAATTTTTTTTTTTTTGAATTTGAGTATTTTTTCACAAAGAATCCATATATATGATTTGTTTCTACCAATTTTGCACTAGAAGTTTCAAATCTTCTCTGCAAACTCGCTGCCTCAAAAAAATTCCTGCAATGTATATATATATATATATATATATCTCCTCTTTGCCCAAGAAAGTGCTCTGATACCACTTGTAATGTATCTGACTTGCAAATATATGAAATGATGCCAATATACCCAATAACTATAAATAATATCAAGAGAATTACAAACACAAAATATAGAAATGCTTCTCTTTATTAATCAAACCCTTGAGGTAGGGTAACACCATACAATCACTCCTTAAGGAAGGAGAACAATCCACAAGCCATATGCCTGGTAATACAATAATCTTTACTTTGGGATTCTTGTCACTTATTTGTATGATATATCCTCAAGTGAAGGACTTGAAGGGCATGAATTTTAACCCTTAATACTTGGCTGATAAGAAAGTCTTAGAATGCCATATGGTTGCTGGATATAAATGCTGAGTGAAGAATGCTTTGAGAAGTTAGAGACAATATGTTGTTTTTCACAAAAAATATTATCCGTAACTTAGAAGAAATGTAAAAGTAGGAACTTTAAGTACATGAGTGCTCTTTTAAGGAATTTCAACTTCATTCACATAAGTAAACAAAGACCTGCAACTTCATTACCATACTTAAAGAAAGGAAGACATATGATGACACATAACAGATATATTACAAAATCATACCCAACAATGTGTGGAAAACTCCTGATTCTTTCATTAATCATCAATTTTATCAAGAATACAATAGCATAGCCTCCACGATCTTCAAAATTTAGACCATTTTTCTATAATTTTGCCTCTTTTTATACATCATGGGACAGTTGGTAACCACCAAAACTATCAAATTACATAACTATCTCCTAACTGTCGAAAGTAAAATTCTTTACAGAATATTACATTGGAGGGTAAAAGACATCTCATTCTTCTCAAGAAAACAAGCTAACAAGAAGTAATAGAAATTAGAATATGATTGGTGACTGCTGCTCATTGTTCAAATCTATGGCTCGAGTAGGTGGTCCTGCTGATGCATCTTTGGTCTGCCCTATCATCCATTATTTCGTGCATGGAATTGTGGGTTATGGGCCCACATATATATATCGGAAGCATTTTAATTGGTGAAATCACAAAGAAACCTGACCAATCATCGTCAATTCTTCCTTAAACATTTATTTTAGTTATTATGTTAAAACAACGGAATTGGTTGATTTACGCGGAATATGGCAAACCTTCAGTTACCACGAAACTAAAAGAATTAAGACTTTGGTTCATAATATTATCGCGTTTACCTTTCCCACACACCTTTACCTTCCCCCACGGAACCGAAAGGAAACAAAATTGCAGTACATAGACTTCTAGGGTCTAAAATTTATAATAAAACCTGTGCACTTTTTGACACGATATCCATCGGATCTCGTCCCTTCTTGATGAGTGGCAGTGATCGATCTAGACTTCAACAGATTAACTCACTTTCCATAAACCATCGCGTCCATTTTCTCGATTAAACCTCGTCCTTGTTAACCATGTGATTACAGTGGGATCTGAATCCTTCAAGTGGACGGCCCCGATTAACTGAGGTTTTAACTTGGTTTTATAATTTCTCGCGTCCGATTTTGGAGTCATCCTCCATGCTTATTAGCAGGCGATTACCGTCAAATTTGTTGCCTGTCGATCGAATGACTCAGATATTCTCCTAGGTTTCTCACATTCGAAAGCCATCAATAATATAAAACAAATCATTTCTTTCAAACTTCTGCATTCTCTTTTAATTCTGTTAGAACATAATATTTGATTTTTTTATTTTTTGCGATAAAATTTAAAATTAAATTTAAATGAAAATGGATGCTACAACATCTGGCTCCACTTGGGGATAGTGATTTTGCCACAGAAGCACTAATAACCGTAGATCAATGCCTTCACCTCGGGAATGGAGTCATATATTGCTTAGCCAATTTAAATTCTATGGAATTTGTACAATGAATTCACTCCGGTATCTACAATGACAGGATGCTTGTGCTTTAGAATTGGAAATAATGTTTGAGGTACTGCCCATTTACAGGCATCTGTAAAGTTTCACCATCAAGATTCTCTAGGAAGAATGTATTATTTTCCCTCGCTTCTATGATCCTGAACGAGCCATACCAGAGAGGATTTAACTTCCTATGTTTTCCCTTATCTTCTCTTCTAGTATCCCACCTTAGTACTAGGTCTCAAACATTAAAATCAATTTCTTTGGCCTTTCTTTCAAAAATACCCTTCATCTTTGATTGATACATAATCAAATTATCTCTTACCTTATCCCTACTTTCACTCAACTCCACTACCTTATGCATCCTTCTTATTAGAGCATTCGGCTCTTCTTTCTCAATCGATGGTAAAAGTAAAGGATTGATCTGCTTGAGTTTCTGCTTAAATGGTTTAATCCCTTCTTTCAAGGGAATCTTGTGCTGAATATTGCTTACAGATCATATGTCTTGATATCCTCATAGGACCAAACAAGAACATTAGTGTACTTCCTTAAAAGCTCAATATATCTCTCCTTATAATTATGTGTAACTCCATTAAATAATTTGACTAACTTGGGCTCATTCTGGGTTCTAATATTGTGATCTTGAATCTGTTCATCCTCTATAATTTTCTCTGAACTAACAGCTACATCATTGGAGTTAAAAAGTCTTTCAAGAGGGACAAGCCCCCTTGGTAGAATATTATCTTTCAATTGAATAATTTTTTGATTAACTATGGAATTTTTAAAAACCACTTACTTCTGCACCTTCTTTTGCTTCATCTTCATCTTGATCAATCTCGGTGCCCTAAAAATATTCAATCACAGTTAAGAATTCCTTAATCTGTTGATCATCCTCAAAAATCTGTTAGTGTTTTATATTATCCAGAGCAAAAGGCCAGTGCCTCATTTCAACCTCATATCTTAGCTTTGGATTTATAGGAGGCCTAAAAGTACTCGCAACCACAACCAAAGAGTTTGCTAATCTGTTTCCATCTCTTGGAATGAACTGTATGTTGAAAGCCTCAAAGAAGTTCTCAAATAAATCCCACACTTTATTTCTGTATGCCCTAAGCCTAGGGTGTTTTGTTTGACAGTGGTTCTTAATTTGCTTTATAATCAGCTTTGAGCTCCAAAACCATAAATTGATTGGACTCCCATTTGTTTTGTTGTTTGCAGAGCAATGATCAAGGATTCATATTCTGCCACATTATTAATCGCTTCGAACTCCAATTTAAAAGAAAAAGGGATCATATTACCTCCAGGTGTAATTAAAATGAAACCAAAACTCGTTCCTTCTTTAGAATAGGCTCCATCAAAGAAGCACTTCCATACCCCTTCTATTTGCAGCTCTGTATTTACACTGGCTGAAGTAAGGTGCATCTGGTTATCTTCAGCCAAATCTGCATTGTCACGCATCATGAAGCAAGAAAAGTCATCTTTCTCTTGGCTATATACAGGTGAATTACTTGCTTCGTTCTTTGTGATTGTTTTAACAAATCTTGTTTCTCTGTACAACCTCCTTTCTTCTCCACCAAAAATTGGCATGATAGCATATGTAAAATCCAGTTTCAAAACACCACCCAATTTAGCCCCTGATGACCTAGATATCAACATTCCAAACTAGCAAGGATATCTGCTACCACTACATCCATTACCAAGCTTCTAGCTAGAATCTAGGCTAGTGACACCACCATATCTTTAATGACCCCGAGACACTTGACTTTATTTGAATCAAAAGAATACAAGTTTCTGTAAGGTTTAGTAACTTGTAGGTTTAGTTGTTTCATCACTGATAGTGGCATAGGGTTATGTGAAGCTCCTGAATCAAACATACAATTATGCAAGAGGAAATCATGAATCAATAAAGAAATGTAGAAAGGAGGTGTTGAAGAATCTACCTCCTCCACATGTGGACCAAAAACCACTACTGGTTTATCTTCTTGCAGATTCATAGTGTCATTTATATTCAAATTCTGAGATAGATTGATAAACTCGGCAATCTATCTTTGATAAACTATTGTTTTGACCAACTCTGTGCGAGACACTTGAATTCTAATATTTTCTAACTCTTTAGTGAGACTGAATACATGAACCTGTTTAGGATTCCTTTCATTTTCATCTTCAATTTTCTTCATCACTGAAATCTCTTGTGGAATGGAAACAATTTTTCCTAAAGTAATTTTATCACTTCTATCTTGAGAAGACTCACCTTGAAGTATTTGAGTCTTGCTATTTGTATTTTGTTGTTGCTTTCCTTTATTTAATTGTTTTGCAGGCTGTGGTTCTTGTGGAGTTGCCTTTTGTAGGGGAGCTGGAACTTGTTTCTCACCTTCATTTTCTTGATTTCTAGATCTTTTTCTTGATCTCAAGTCATACTTCTTATGTAATTCTGCTTGCATAAAATCAGTAAACTGCTTCCAATATTCATCAATTTCATTCTCATCATAAATGGCATCTGTTTTAGTATATTCTTCTCCCTCAACACCTAGTTCATCTTCATCTCCTGCATACAATGTGAAAATATGATCATCATGATCCTTGGAATGCTCTGGTACTTCATCAGGATCTGCCTCTAAGTAAAGTGGTGCTTGAACCTGATCTTGGTCTTTTCTCTCCTTCTGCAAAATTTGCAGAGGTTGTCTTCTATATTGAGGATTAAAATTTTTGTTTTGTTGTACTTTCCTATGAGAATTCTTACTCTCCAATTCCAATTTAATCAATTTATTAGACAATTTTTTAATTACATTATTCATATCCTCTAATGTTTGATCTTGAGAGGATTCCACTTTAGCCTTTCCCTTATCTTGGGTAGGCTGTGCCTCTGGTTCTTTACCTACAGCCACCATATTTTCTTCTATTTCTAAAGCATCAGTTTGGATCTGATCAAGGGTTGTGGATCTTCTTTCCCTCAATGTGAACCCAAAATCTGATTCAAATGCCCCTGCAAAAGTTATTTTTGCACCAGTAGGAAGGGGCTTCATCTCCACTGGAAGACTCTTGTAAAGTTTATTCAACCTTCTGATGAACTACACAACACTTTCATCAGATTTCTTCTTAATAGTATTAAACTCTATGAGTGAATACCCATGGTCTCTTTTCTCTCCCCATCTCTGGGTGAACAGGCGCTCCATCTCTTCCCATGTCGGAATAGAGTTATTAGGAAGCCCTTTAAACCATTTTCTTGCTTCTACATCCAAGGTGTAAAAGGTATCTCTTGGTTAATAAAAGGTGAATGTTTGGATGAAAGATGTGGTGAACTGTTGGCAGGTGTAGACAATGTAGGACTTGGTGTAACTGGAGTTTTTGGCCTTCCAACCCTCTTGGAAACAAGTCTCTCAAGGTTTGAAAGGGCTTGAACTTTTTACTGTGAGGTATCTGACCTTATATGAGACCTCTTTGAAGATAGAGTTATTATTTTCTTTTCAATATAGCCAAATATGTCCTCCTCACTGAAAAACCAGAGGAAAATATTTAAAACCCAGGGAAAAGTGTTCTTGACTTCGTTCCTCGACAATGACGCCAATTAAAGTTGTCCCTTAAGAAACCAATTTTTTGGTTTTGTAGAAATTGCGCTTAAGAAATTAATGTTTATTATTCTTGTCACTTAGTTGTATGATATATCCTCAAGTGAAGGACTTGAAGGGCATGAATTTTAACCCTTAATATTTAGCTGATAAGAAAGTCTTAGAATGCCATATGGTTGCTGGATATAAATTTTGAGTGAAGAATGCTTTGAGAAGTTAGAGACAATATGTTTTCTTTCACAAAAACTATTATCTGTAACAATTTGAGAAGTTAGAGACAATATGTTATTTTTTCACAGAAACTATTATCCGTAACTTAGAAGAAATGTAAAAGTAGGAACTTTAAGTACATGAGCGCTGTTTTAAGGAATTTCAACTTCATTCACATAAGTAAACAAAGACCTGCAACTTCATTACCATACTTAAAGAAAGGAAGACACATGATGAAACATAACAGATAAATTACAAACTCATACCCAACAATGTGTAGAAAACTCCTAATTCTTTCATTAATCATCAATTTTATCAAGAATGCAATAGCATAGCCTCCAAGATCTTCAAAATTCGAACCCTTTTTCTATAATTTTGCCTCTTTTTATACATCATGGGACATTTGGTAACCACCAAAACTGTCAAACTACATAACTATCTCCTAACTGTCTAAAGTAAAAGTCTTACAGAATATTACATTGGAGGGTAAAAGACACCTCATTCTTCTCAAGAAAACAAGATAACAAGAACTAATAAAAATTAGAATATGATTGGTGATTTCTGCTCACTGTTCGAATCTGTGGCTCGAGTAGGTGGTCCTGCTGATGCATCTTTGGTCTGCCCTATCATCCATTATTCTGTGCATGGACCTATGGGTTATGGACCCACGTATATATCAAAAGCATTCTAATTGGCGGAATCACAAAGAAACCCGACCAATCACCGTCAGTTCTTCCTTAAACGTTTATTAATTTTAGTTATTCTACTAAAACAATGGAATTGGTTGATTTACGCGTAATATGGCAAACCTTCAGTTACCATGGAACAAAAGGAATTAAGACTCTGGTTCATAATCTTATTGTGTCCACCTTTTCCACACACCTTTACCTTCCCCCACGGAACCGAAAGGAAACAAAACTGAAGTTCATAGACTTCTCGGGTCCAAAATTTATAATAAAACTCGCGCACTTTTTGATGTGATATTTGTCGAATCTCGTCCCTTCTTGATGAGTGGCTGTGATCGATCCAGACTTCAACGGATTAAATCACAATCCATAAACCATCACATCCATTTTTTGGATTAAACCTTGTCCTTGTTAACCACGCGATTACCATCGAATTTGAATCCTTCAAGTGGATGACCCCGATTAACTAAGGTTTTAACTCGGTTTTATAATTTCTCGCGTCCAATTTTGGATTCATCCTCCGTGCTTATTAGCACGTGATTATCATTAGATCTGTTTACTATCGATCGGATGACTCAAATCTTCTCCTGGGTTTCTCACATTCGAAAACCATCAATAATATGAAAAAAATCATTTCTTTCAGACTTCCACATTCTTTTTTAATTCCATTAGAACATAATATTTGATTTTTTTTACTTTTTGCGATAAAATTGAAAATGAAATTTAAATGAAAATGGATGCTACAACAGGGTTCATACAATATGTTGATGGGCATGGATTGGTTGTATCTTCATAGAACCAAGGTTGACTGCGATGATAAGGCCATTGAATGTGTTGATGACAATGGAGAACCAAGAGTCTTGCAGGGTAAGAAGAAATCCACATCAGTTAGGATGGTGATAACTATGCGAGAAAAGTGTAGCCATAGGAAACGGTGAAAGCTATTTGCAGTACATATTTCTAGTGATAAGGGTTGAAAGCTATTTGCAGTACATATTTCTAGTGATAAGGGTAAGGAGGTTGAGGATGCAGATGTGTTGAATAAATACCTGGTTTTATAGCAATTCATGGATGTATTTCCTAAGGACATTACAAAGTTTCTACCTCATAGGGAGGTAGACTTTTCTATTGAGTTAGTGCTAAGGGCAGCTCCAGCATTGAAAGCACCTTACAGGATGAGCAAACCCGAGTCGATTGAGTTAAAGTTGTAGCTAAAGGAAATGTTGGACAAGGGGTACATTAGGCCAAGTTTATCACCTTGGGGTGCACCAGTCTTGTTTGTGAAGAAGAAATATGGTACTCTCCGATTATGCATTGATTACAAGTAGTTGAACAAAGTGACTATCAAGAACATATATCCTTTGCCGAGGATTGATGACTTGTTCGATCAATTGAATGGGGCATCAACGTTCTCAAATATTGAATTGAGATCTAGATACCACTACGTACACATAAGGAAGAGGACATTTACAAGAGTGCATTTAGGACTATGTATGGGCATTATGAGTTTTTTGTTGTTCCATTTGGCTTGACTAATGCTCCAACTACATTCATGTGTTTGATGAATAGTGTATTGCATCCATATTTCGATAAGTTTGTTATTGTGTTCATTGATGATATACTAGTATATTCTAAAAATGAGGAAGAGCATGCCGAGAATTTAGAAACAATGTCGGGGTTGTTGAGAGAGAATCAATTATGCTAAGCTCAACAAATGCAACTTCTTCCAGACTGAGGTACATTACTTGGGACATGTTGTCTCCAAGGAAGGAATTGCAGTAGATCCAGAGAAGATAAGGACCATCATGGAGTGAGTAGCTCCTAAGAATGTGGATGAAGTGAGATATTCCATGGGTTTGGCAAGCTATTACATGAGGTTCATCAAGAACTTCTTGCAGATTGTTTATCCTATCACATCATTGGAAAGGAAAGGTAAGAAGTTCAAATGGACTAAAGAGTGTGAGACTAGCTTTGAGCAGCTTAAGCATTTGCCGACACATGCACTAGTACTACAGATTGTAAATCCAGACGAAGAGTTTGTGGTATGCATATATGCTTGCGAGAGAGTGTTTGGTGGATTCCTTATGCAGGATAGACAGGTGGTATGTTATGAATCCCGGAAACTAAACAAGCACAAGAAGAACTATCCCACGCATGATCCGAGTTGGCAGCAGTTATACATGCACTAAAGATGTGGAGACACTATCTTCTTGGCAGGCAGTTTGTGCTTATGAGTGATCACATTGGGTTGAGGTATTTGTTTGACCAAATAAATTTGAATGCCAGGCAGGCTAGATGGTTGGCCACGATCAACAAGTTTGACTTCGCGATAAGGTATATCAAAGTTAAAGAAAACAAGGTGGCAAATGCTCTCAGGAAACAGATAAAAGTACATCACTTGGCAGCTATGAGATCCTATAGGACATACTTATAGGACAAGATCTTACGGGCAAGTCACCCGGATGTCAGCTATATGGAGATTGTGCACAGGTTGCAACAGGATGCTAGTACATGTACAAGTGTAGGCATAGGTATAGGTAGTGGTACAGGTATAGGTGGAAATATAGGTATAGGTACATGTATAGGTGTAGGTGCATAGCGTATGGATTATTGTCTTACAATAGATGGGTTGGTCAGGTTCCGAGATAGGATATATGTACCAATAATAGTGAGCCGAAGAAGGTGATCTTGAGGGAGTTTCATGTGAAACCTTATTCAAGTCACCTAGGTTATCAGAAGACATTAACTGCAATGAAGAGATTTTATTATTGGCCGAGTTTGAAGAAGGATGTAGTAGAGTTTGTGGCTAGATGTTTCGACTGTCAGTGAGTGAAAGAAGAGTGAAAACATCTAGGTCGATTGCTACAACTGATCACTATTCTCGAGTGGAAATGGGAGATAATTTCCATGGATTTCATAACAAGGTTTCCAAATAAATGAAGCAGCATGATTCCCCTATGGTCATTGTGGATAGGTTAACAAAGGTTGCACACTTTGTTCCGGTAAAGTATACATTCTCAGCTAGTGATGTGGCACATGTATTCATTCGAGATGTGGTTAAATTACATGGTGTTCTAAAGAAGATTGTTTCAAACAGGGATGCGAAGTTCACTTCCAAGTATTGGAAGGATTTTTTTGTAGGTTTGGGCATTGATTTGGCTTTCAACACAACTTATCATCCGCACACAGATGGATAGACAAAGAGGGTCAACAAGATATTAGAGGACATGTTGAGGATGTATGTGATGCATCAGCAGAGGAAGTGGGAAGAGTATCTCCCTTTGGTCGAGTTTTCATACAACAACGGTTATCAGGAGTCATTGAGGATGAGTCCTTTTGAGGCATTGTATGGGTGGAGTTGTAACACTCCCATTAGTTGGATTGATCAGGTTAGAAAAGTATTGATTGGACCAGATATGTTGGCAGACATGGAACATGAGAGGTAGGTGATCAAGAATAATCTCAAGGCATCACAGGATAGGAAGAAGAATTATGTAGACAAGAATAGGTTGTTCAAGGAGCTCAAGGTTAGGGAATAGGTGTACTTGTGCATCAAACCAAAGAATAGATCCTTGCGGATTGTCCCATTTTCCAAGCTAGCACCACGGTTTTGTGGACCCTTCAATATTATTGAGAAGATTAGGCCAATAGCCTATTGACTTGCACTGCCTCTAACAGCGAAAGTCCATGATGTTTTCCATGTATCTTTGCTTAAGAAGTATGTTAAGGATGATGATCATGTGATTGGATGGTCTGTATTGTAGGTGGAACCAGAAGGAGAATTCCAGCCAGAGCCTCAGTGTATATTGTAGAAAAAGGTGCTCATGCTCTAGAACAGAGCAATAGAGAAAGTTAGATTGCAAAGGAAGCACTTTGGGCCTGATGAAGCTACAAGGGAGATGTCAGATCATATGCGGGCCATGTATCCTTCCTTGTTTACCGATTGAGGCAAAGAAGCCTTGATATGGTGGTTTGGTGATTGATTATGGTGGTTTGGCGATTTCTTATGGTGGTTTGATGATTGCTTATGGTGGCTTGGTAGTTGCTTTATGGTGGTTTAGTATTTACTTATCATGGCTTGGTATATGCTTCATGGTGATTTAGTATTTTGTTTATGTTGGTTTAGTATATGCTTATAGTGATTGATATATGCTTTATGATGGTTGATATATGCTATATGATGTTTTTGATATATTCCTACATATGATGTTGGTATATGTTTGGTATATGTTTTGGTATATGATTTGGCACATGTGTTTGGTATATATAATTTTGATGATGTTGCTATATGTACACCTGTGTATGGAAGTAAATACCATAATGAGATGTGTTATAAAGCTCCAGTATGTGGTATGTTGTCCTCGCGTCATGATGTTATGTATTGAGAATATCTTTCATTGTAAATACTGCATCAAGCTGTGTTATGAAACTCCATAAGCAGTATGTCTTCTTTCAATAGGTTGTTGAGGTATATGTGTGATTGAACACCAAGGATAGTGTCCCCCAAGGGGGAGGGTTATGTAACAGCCTTGGTGAAAATTCCATGTAATAAATGTTAAAAAAAATAACCACAGATGATTGGGACACTTATTCCAAGCTGAATGTTAGGCAAGACATCCTAGGGGATGTTCATTTGGTTGTTTATGGCTAAGGAAATTGGCAAAGGCAATGGATAAGGCATTAAAAGGCATTTTGGTACATTTATTTATGCAAATAATGGAAATTAGGAGAAAAAGTAGGTGAAAGGTCACAGGTTGCACGTGAGGAGGCAAATGAAGGAAAATAACGGAAAATGAAGAAAATAAGGCCTCATTCATAAAAATTCTTATGAGGATCAACCTGTCAGCATATTCTTGGATTCTCAGAGCAAGAAGGCAAAGGAAGAGTAGGAAAGTGCAAGAAGGCGTCAACATCAACAACTACATCAGATTTTCTTGCAGGTATCGAGTTGCATGTATGGTTTCCTCACTAGTTTTCACATGCATGACATATGCATGTGGTTTGTTGGTTGTGATCTGTCATTGGCATGGAGGATGGTCGGGATTGACAGCGGATTGCCTAGCTTGCCATTTCTTAGATAGGAATGGTGATTGTGGGTTTATTTCCTTGTTGTGGTTTTGATTGATTCTCATGTTTCCTTAGCTTGGGTTGAGTTACTAGTCTCGTAGCCTTGGTTGGACAAACGCTCTGGAGCCCTAGAACAACTTAGGTTGAGTTACTATTCTCGTACCCTAGGTTGGAAAAATGCTCTGGAGCCATTGGTGGGTTGAGTTACTAGTCCCATAGCCTTGGTTGGACAAATGCTCTAGAGCCTGGTAAAAGCTATGGTTTGAGTTACTAGTCTCGTAGCCGGGTTGGAAAAACGCTCTAGAGCCCTAGATGGCTAGGATAGAGACCGATCTGATGATGGTTTTGGTGATGTCTGATCGTGAGGTGGAATCAATGTTTGATGGGTTGAGGTGGTTGGCCTCTGGAAGCCATGGATGAGTTTTAATTGATGTGTTCTATGAGATCCCACGTTCATGCTTGGAATATGGCACAGGGGTGAATGGATGAAGAGAGATTTGACTTAGCCATTCTACGGTTGGGTGGAATGTTGTAGGCCCATCTCTGGTTGGTTCATTTCATTCATTAAAGAGAAATATGTTCCCTTGATTTTCATGTGTAAAGGTACTGATTTATTTATGGATTTGATGGTTTCTACGTTTATTGTATTTCTCTTCTTATTATGCTAGTTATATGCACATTTTATGACAACAACTATGTATGGTTATCATAATGATTTTACTTGTATGTGAATAGATAATGTGTCTATGACCTAATAGATGATAATGCATCAAATGACATGAGGAAACAATGGTTCATAGCGATTATCAGATAAGTATGAGATCCCTACGTTTAACTCTGTTATTTACACGTGTATATTACATGTCGATGATATGTTTGACGAAATGTCTATCATGGCTAGTAGGGATCCAGTCAAGGTATTTAACAAGTATTTTCTTTAGTACTTTTATTTCCCTGTTACTTTACTAAATTGAAGATATGGATCAGTTATGGGCTGTGACCTGGGCTCTAGGCCTGAAAAAGTGGCAAAAAATCTCGGAGTTGCTAACATAGCACTGGCAATTTTGGGAGTTGTCTTAGGAATAAGAGCAATAAAAGTGGAGTTTAGGTTGGGGCATAACATTTGATTGTGGCGGGATTCCTCTACAACTTATAAAATTTCTTGTCCCATGAATTTCCAGGTGGCTTGGTAGAATTCTGTTGTGAACCCATTTAGGCCTGGGGCCTTATTTTTCTGCATGCCATTGACAATCTCTTCTACCTCTTCTAATTTAACTTCTCTAATCAGGGTGAGGTCCTGATCCTGAGTTACCAGATGGGGGATATGCTACGTGATTCTTTGTATTGGTTCCATTCTATTCTCTTGAGGTTCTGAGAGGAGGTCTCTGAAATGGTTTACCAGAAGTTCCTCCATTTCTTCATGTTGGACTCTGCGATTCCCCTCCTCATCTTTTAGGGAGTAGATTCTGTTGTGTTTCCTGTGTTGGATCATGGCCTTATGAAAAATTATTATGTTTCATTCACCTTCCCGTAACTAGTTCACCCTTGATTTTTGTTTCCAAAGGATCTCTTCCTATTTTCTTCTTTCCTCCAGCTAGTTTATTAGTTTTCCTTGTTCTTTGACAAGCTCTTCACATTTCCCTTCCTGTATGATTTGTTACTACACCTCCATCATGTGCTTGTTGATCTATTTTTGGTCATTCATAATATGTCCAAATTATTCTTTATTCCATTTCCTGAGTTTCTTCTTTAGATCCTTGAGTTTTAGTTGGAAAGTATGCATGAAGTTCCTCCCTTGCTGCTCACTCATTTTCCACCATTTCTTTATTATGTTGAGAAGTCCTGGATCTCTTGGCAAAAAGGCTTCAAACTGGAAAGGTCAATTCTTAGGGCTCGCTTTCGGATACACTTCCAATCTTATCGACCAATGATTCGATCCCATACCTAGGAGGATCAAGGCTTCGATGAATATATCTCTGCTTATGACTTGTTTTGAGATTAGGAATCTATCTAGTCGTGAAGCAATTTGGTGGATCCCTCCTCTTCTATTATTCCAAGTATGTACTCCATTGATTGTTAGGAGTTCCACTAAGTGTACTTCTGAAATGATATCTCCAAAGGTTTCCATGTTTGCATCCATTCTTCTCATTCCTCCCTTCTTCTCTACTAAAGAGATAATCATATGAAAGTCTCCTCCTACTACCCAAAGGTCTTCCGGGTATAGTTTCCTTATGTTTGCAAGATTTTGAAGAAATTCTCCTTTTTCCCCCAGGATATGAGGACCATAAAATCTTGTAAGAAGCACCCATTCTTTAGATCCAATGTTTCTAAATTTTCCTGATAATATTCTTGGAAGGCTGACCCAGTATTCAAAACAAACCTCTTTAGGATTCATATGATTGCTAACCCTCTAGCACTACCATTTGCATCTAGGGCCATGACTTGGTACTGGGGTTTAAAATTTTCCAAAATCCCTTTCAATTTTCTTTCGCTGATTTTAGTTTCCTGTATTATCATGATGCTTGGTTTATCTTTCTTCAATCTCTCTTTTAGGTACCTTTGTTTTCCTCTATTATTGAGGCCTCTTATGTTCCATGATGTAATAATCATTTCAACAATTTAGGGGGTTGTTGAAAGACCTTTGATAATGGAACTACTCTTCCAGAGTTAACTAGTAGCTCCCCAATCATCTGGATGGATTCGTTCAATGTTCTTCTTCCCCGATTCTTTCCTTCTTTTCCTAGGGTTCCTGTTTCTTATCCTTAACTGGCTTGAGACCCTAGGTGATCTTGTTGAGCTATGATAGTTGAGCCTTGCTTGGATTTTTATTGTTGAAAAGTTTCCTTATAGAGTTGATTCTGGTCTCCTAGGATGAAGTGTTCATCCAAGTGTCTCCATTCTTGTAGTAACTGTTTCATCACTTTTTCTTTCGCACTAAGATCTTCTTTCAGGTTATCGATCTCCATTGAGTTTTTCTCTATCATTTTCATTGTGATCTCCTTTCATCGGTTTTCTACTGTCTCCTTTTTCTTTGAATTATTCCTTTTGGTTCCTTCGTTTGCAGGCTTTCCATCTCCATGGTATTGTCAGGGATTACCTCCCCCACTTCGTCCTCCTGAAGAACAAAAAACTGATTAGGGGTACGCTACTCTTTCTCATTTTGACTTTCTCTTTGGTTTCCTGTCAGCCTCTGGTTCCTTTTTCTCCTATGCACCTCCTGAAAGCCTTCCCCATCTTCTCTTGCCATCATTTCTCCCACCATTTTCTCCACCGTGGAGTTCTCATTATGATTTAGTGGGCAAGCTTGGTACAGATGGCCATATTCATGGAATCAGCGACATCTAAAGGGGATATGCTCATAGTCTAGGGGTTGTTGCCATATCTCATCATGGTATTCCAGTTCTATGTAGTCTGGTAGCAGTTCGGTGATATTCATGTATACATAGATTCTGGCATAAGAGGTGTACCTACCTTTTCACGTAGAGTCTACCACTTTGACGAAGGTCCCAATAGAGCTACCAATCCCTTATAAGATTTCTGGATCCTAGAAATCCATTAGTAGGCCAAAAAGCCGAATCGAGATTGGGGCTGCCAGAAGCTTTTCTTGATTATAGCATTCCTCCCAATGTCTAATGAAAAGGCCTACATTATTAAAGAAATAAGGCCCATCCTCAAATACCTTCTCCTTGTCTTCGAGGCTAGAGAAGATTACTGAGAAAAACCCTTTCGACCCTAGCTTAAGATCAATGTGCCCTTTTGATTGCCACCGTTGCTAGATCCATTTGATCAGTTTCTTCTCTATTGTCCAAGCCCCAATAAATTTGCATATAAGGGCATGGTCCTTCCTGTATCTTTGATATTCCTCTAGTTTATTATTTGGAATGAAAAATCTTGGTTTCTTGGTTGCCCTTGACAAACATTTTCCTCCCAAACCCACTTGCCATTTAGCTCCCAAGACATGCATTCCTTTTCCACATCCTCCATTGCTGTCGGTTGCTCTATGCTGGCTAGATTCTCCTGCAAAGATATTTTGGTAGGAGGGGATCTCTCCGCCCCCATCCGTGCCACTCATGGCTGCTGTTAGTGGTTCCACTGTAACTTGGTGTTGCAATCCCTTCTTCTTCTAGTTTGTTTGCACGTTTGTCAGATTGGGTCCGTAGAAACCCTAACTGCTCATGCTACCGTCACTCTCCAAACTTAAACCTAATTCATGTCTACAATTTAATTTTAAATCATGATACAATATAAAAAAGAAAATCTAATTCAACACTAAAATAAATAATATTTTCTCTTGTGTTCATAATTTTGATCACTATTTAAAAAAAAAAATAGGAATCTTTTGCACTCACACTTAAGCCTTTGTGTAACTAAATTTTTTATTTTAATATGCTGTACATTGTAATTTTTTATATTAGATATTTTACTATAGATGAATTCTTTGCCACTTGATTAAGACAATACGAGATACTTCATATCAATTTGATTTTTTCAACATAGAAATTTTACCATAGATTATTTAATTGTCGTGGATTAAAATGAGTTAATGTTAAATAAATAGTTTGTTACAATAATTAGTTTTTTAAAAAATTATTTATTTTATTTATCTATATATATATATATATATATATATATATATATATATATATATATATATATATATATATTATTTAATATAAAGATACTAGACATTGTATTTTCTCCTTTTTATTTGGTTTCATAAGCTAAAGATGGAATAAAATGTGAGCAAACACATTGCAATAAATGCTAAACTTTTGTAGCAAATGACAATGTTGGGGTTAATTTTAATCCAAAATTATCTATGCACCTATCTCTATATTGCTCCAAGGTTATTTAGTCCATTAATTACTTTAGTTACTTCCCTCCATCATATTCAAATGTGTTTCATTATTAGATTTATGAATTTATTCATGCATTCAATAATTTCCATCAATTACTTCTTGCATAAAATGCAGGTACTAAGCAACAACACTTCCATCATATTCAAATGTGTTTCATTATTAGATTTATGATTTTATTCATGCATTCAATAATTTCTATCAATATTTCTTGCATAAACGACGGGTACTAAGCAACAACGTTGCATATTGCACTTATTAAATTTATGATCAAGTTTATGTTTTTTTTTTTTTTTTTTTATGGTATCAATGGTCAAGACCATAATGTCAATTAATTGGTAATTTTAACACTAAAAATAAAATGAAAGAAAATAATTTTTTTCCAAATTCAAGTTAAAAAAAATATTTAAAAGAAGAAGAAGAAATTTTGGGTGTTGTTTTTTAGGGTTTTTCGTAGTCATGATACTTAGTCTTTAATGTCATAGTTAAAAAGGTTTGAATTTTAACCCTAAAAAAAGAGGTGATGTTGCATCACCACTTTTACATTTTGGTGTGTTTTTCATGTCTTTTGTAGTCATAATATTTGGTCTTTAATGCCATGATTGAAAGAAGTTTAAATTTTAACCCTAACAAAAGAGGTTATGTTGCATCACCACTTTTGAATTTTGGTGTGTTTTTCATGACTTTTGTAGTCATAATATTTTGTATTTAATGCCATAATTGAAAAACGTTTAAATCTAACCCTAAAAAAGGTGATGTTGCATCACCAATTTTGTATTTTGACATAGTTTTTCATGTCTCTTGTAATCATGATATTTTATTTTTAATGCAATGGGTCAAAAATGTTATACTTTTAACCATGAAATGTAAAAGGGTGATGTTGCATCACCACTTTTAAAAACATGCATTAAAATCAGTACTAAATGCAGCCTCCAAGAGAACGAGAACATGGTCAAGTTCTCATTAAGTTGGTAACCTTGTTATAAGTCAACAACTCAAATAGAGATTACAATAATAAATACATATGATGACAGATATAATACATCATGCATGACAAAAGTATGAGTTAATATCTCTGTCAACATTTCCAACAACAATTTGTGTTGGGATGTTAATCATGAAAATGCTACTAAAGAAATGCTCTTGTTTTAATTTCCACACCTAAAAGGTAAAATTCCAAATGTAGCTGATGAATAAAACATTGTGGAGAATAACAAAAGGAGTCATGAAAGCATTAAGATATCCAGGTAAATAACTAGAATGATAGATTATAAATGATAAAATCAAAGCCATCATTGATCTCACTCTCTCAAATTTGGAGTTACATAACATATTAATGGGAAATCATTCAAGGAAATTTTGGATATATTGACTGCATTATTTGGAGCATAAGAAATGAGTACAAAGTTTTCTTTGAAGCTACATAAATGATTTCAAATAAAGTTACTAGGTATAGCCACATAAATGATTTAAGATCCACTCTCAAACAACTAAGGAATTCAAGGATGTGGAAGATGAGTAGGAAGCTAAAGTCATGTTATTAAATAGTTTACAATCTAAATACAACATTATTAATTTATTCTAAGCTAGTTTCCTTCTAAAAGTATAGAATATATGATAATTTCACTCTTATCTAAAGAAAAGAAATCCATTATAAGAGATATAAAAGGTGTTACTCAACTTGAGATTATATTCTATTCAAGAAACAATAATAACAAATCAACTAAATATGAGAGGGAGACAAAATGCTAGTATTATAGAAAAGTGGTCATACAACTCTTCACTATAAAATCCATGCCATTGATCTTATCAATGGGGAAGAATAGAAAAATGTAGCTCCTACTGAAGATGTTGAAGTTCCACTAGATACACCAATGGAGAAGACTTTTCTGAAGAATTCACATTTTAAGGAGGCCCACACTTTGAAGATAGGAAGGGAAGTAGTGGAAGACAAATAACTATTCATTAGCCTATGACATGGATGTGGGGATTGTTGTCCAATAGTTAAAGGGAGATTCAATATCTAGAAGTTTGGTATCATATCTTAGGGTGGGGTTATATGAAATTTCAAGTACTAATGATTTCCAATGATGTTGGTGTTGATTTTTCCACAACACTTCAACTACATGTCTATGTCTAAGATCATAATCATAAACACGTTGAAATACCTCAATACTAGCACTTTGCACAACAAAAGACATATAACAGTGAACATCTATTGTGCACATGACAATTTTTAACCCACAACTTGTTATATTACAAACTTTAATACAACAATCTTAGGGCTCCCATACCAAGGATCGTGGCCCTTACATACATCCCTAATACAATGACACAACTATATTTTGGTGTCAACAACTATGACCACCAATATTTTCTTGAACAGAGTACATTTGACCTACTTCCTAAAGGTGCAGATAACAGTCCTTTCAATCCACATATTTTGAATACATCTGATAGGTACTTTACCTTCTATTCTATTGATCATTGCAACATTTGCAGGTTCAGAATGCTTGCATCTCCAGTCATCCAATATTCCACTACCAATCCTCCTGCTACTTCAAGAGTGATTGAACATAGGCTCGTCAAGTTTTGCACTAGTTGCTCTCCTACTCCTCCAAGATTGTCATCTCTTAGGGTCTTCATCAAATCTGTCCTCTAGTATTGGTTTGGCTCCTCCAACATCACTACTCTTTGGGACTTCCAATTTTTCCCACTATCCATCTCCTTGCTGCTCCAAATATGACATAACTTAGGGTCTTTGAAATCTTCCCTCCTATCAACCATATTCCAACTTGTGATGGTTGAGTGAGGGGTTCACTAAAAAACCTCTTATCATTGAGATTCCTCCTACATTTTAGGGAACAACAATCAAGCTTCCCACTAAAAGTAACAAGTCTACCCTCATGTTCACTATACTAGGGTTAATTCTTCTAGCCCTCATGATAACCCTCTTGCTCCACAAGTTAACTATCCTTAGGGCTTACAATCTTCCCAATCACTATTCTTTTACCACTCCAAATAGACTTTCCTTAGGGCACAATTGACATCCCTCTTAACTATCACAAATATGCTCTTTATTAATAATACTTAGGGTATCCAAACCATTTCTCTAACCAATTAATTCTCCAATCCTCTTCACTTCAGAGCATCCCCTTCACATTAGCCCTATACACCTTTCTATCCACACTAGGAGACACACTTTGGCCGTTTTCATGACTCTTATACTAGTTTATTTATCACAAAGATATGCAACTCACTTTCCAATGCCAAAACATAACCTTTTTTCCACCTTAATTAGGGTTTTGACTCTCTCTAAAGTACCTAGAAATCAAGGTGGATTCACATCTCCTTGGATAGAATTTTAGGGAAAAATCATGGGTGATTGTACCTGCACTAAAGAGCCCTAATATAGGGCATAAAACATTTGTCCTAAACCCTTATAAAATACCCTACCACACACTCCAATTTCATCAACTTAAGACCACGAATCATACCTTCTTAGGAACTTGACTTAGTCCCTTAAGACACCATAAATCTGGTCACCAAATAGACTGATACATATCAGCCTATCATAGTTCAGACCTGAAGTCACCTCCAAAACTATGGTCACTTCAGTCAATAATCACATGATAAAACTTCTCCATAGGCTTGTTAGTTTCTATGATGCTTCTTGAGGGAGATCGACCCTCACTTGGCTTCGTTTCTAGCACAAGTTAGGGGTCATGACCCTCTCTCAAGCACAAAATTGTAGCTCAACCTTAACACATAAAATTATCATAGATACAAACATACTTGTTCCTAGAATAACCCATGTTCAGTTGTCCTTGAGCTCGACCTGTCAAAACACAAAAGAAAAGACCAATGCACATCCTTCTTCTTCATTGTGTCTCGACTCCCTGAGGTCTATGGCCTTCTTTTGAATCTTCTATGATGAAATTTCTCTTGTGGATGATCAAATGAGGTCTCCTCTTCCCTTGTTATAGTTTTCCATGAGGTAAATAACTAATCCTCAAGGGTTGTCACTTAATCCCAAGCTGACTTGAACTTTCTAGAAAAAACCCTAACTAACATTAGGAAATTAATTTCTTTCATTTGATCTCACCACATCATTAAACCCTTAGGTGCCCCTTAGCCCTTCAAGGTTTCCCCACTTCATTTAGATGATTAAAAAAATATTTCTTCACTTGGTTTTACACCCACAACTTTGGGTGCAAACCCCACTGCTTATGTACAATGCCCACAAAGCCTATGTGGGTCAAACTTCTCCCAAAACCAATACCCTAGGGTGTGGGAGTGCCTCCAAAGATAGACAAATCAAAAGTTGGGACACTTGGATTCTAGTTACGAGGATATCATTCAATGTTATTGTGAGTAACTTGAAAGGGTATTACTAATCTAAGCATTGTTTTCAAACACATGAATTTTTTTCAACAAAAAAATATTTAGAAGAATATTTAAATCTATTTCTTAGTTGTCTTTGTTTTAAGTAAGTTTTGCTTTTCAAAGGTGTAACCCTTAAGAGAGAGTGCTAGAGATGATATATTGTAAAGCTTAGTTATATAATAATATCAATTCATTATGCATTAAGTTACCATTTTATAATGATTAAGATAATTACTCTAACCATTTCATTTCTATTAAAAATAAGTTGTACAATATGATATAAAAGAGATTAGTGTTGTTGCATTAAGTTGAGTATGTTCTTTGACTTCCTTGTATTTTTTTATTATTTATCATTTAAACGTCATACCTTATATATGTTTTTTATAAATTTTATAAATTTATATGGTTTAAATAAAAATATTGTAAAATCGTGCGCATGGGGTAGCTCAAGTGGCGATGGTCGTGGAATGAAGTCTCATCGAACTAGAGATCTTGGGTTTGAATCTTGTTCTACCCTCCCCCCATAGTGGGGTGAATAATGGACATGTAAACTCAAAAATTTGAGAGTCCTACCAATCATAAAAAAAAAAAAAAAAAAAAAAAAAAAAAAAAAAAAAAAAAAAAAATATTGTAAAATCAATTTACACAAATGATCTTAAAACCGAAAATTAAAAGAACATTTCAACCCATTAAAATATCCCAAACATTTTCTTCATATACATTCCTTTTTTTTTAAAACTTGTTCATTAAAAAAATATATTATATTATGTGAATTATTATATGTACTAATAAGTAGTGCTCGACATCCTCTCGAATGTGATGGGAAATAAAGATGATGAGGACGCGACTTGATTTCACATGCAATGACATGAAAAGTTTACATTCGGCATTCACTATTATTTGTTGCATTATGGAGGGTGTTGTTTACATTGGTTGAGGTTGGTCTGGAGGCAAGGGTTGGTCCTCAAGCCTCCTGTTGCATGCATTTCATCTCGTTTGAGCTAGAAAATACCTTGGCATTGACATTCGAGCCTGGAATTGTGGTAGAGAGGGTTGAAGGAAATGGATTGAAAAGGTGGTGGAATAATTGGCCAAGTTTCCTTATCCAGGTGGATATTGGTGGCCCCCAACCTAATCCACCTATACCTCTAGATGGTTTCATCAATTTCCTTGATTATAACAACATTTACTATTTTTAGTAGTTTTTTTGGTCCTGAACTTTTGGAGCTGTTTTGACCCCATAAACAACATTTGTTTTGAGGTTCATAATAGGACAATAGCGATTGGTAGGAACCTACTACAAATCCTATAGTACTCATAAATATATTTCTAATGAGGTATCAAATGTTCCCAACGAAGATCATATGACCAAGTTACGACTTCAGGAAGTTGGCTTCCCAGCCAACCCCAACAGGGCCCACAAACTCTCGGTGTTCCATCTCCCGGGGTTAGGGTTTTGGTATTTTAAGGTTTCCCTTTATTGTTCAATAATAAAGAGGTCCTTGAGCCTCATTGTAACACAGTTCAGAGGCATGTAATCATCAGATATCTTCTCAGAGATAAGCTACAATTTCTTGAGCTAGTTTATTTCCATTATTCTTGTAAGCATCCTTCAGTTCTTTAATATTAATGAAATGAAAATTTATTTCTACTGCATCTCTATGTTTAAGTTTATATCTATATTCTATCATGTTCCTGAATGATTCTAAATTAGTTTTATTGGAGCGGTCAAATCTTTCTCTATTTTTCTTTCCATGTCCCCAACGAGGTCAAAGTATAAGGAGATAAGGCTCGAACTAGTTGAACATTTGCAAGGACAACCTCGCAAACCCCAACGACCTCCCATGGAGGAAGAAAAGAAAGACGAGGGAGCAGAAGATACTTTCAAAATATTTCTCGAGTAAGTCCTCGAGCGACAGAGGAATGCGATGATGGATAAATTTTCCCAGATCCTTTGGCGGCTACCCACAGGCGATGCATATTCATATAGCAGCAACTCTAGATGCGCCTCTCCCTTTAAGGTACAAATCAACTTTGACATTCCCATATTTGAAGGCTAGATAGATGCAGTCACCATAGATAGATGGTTAAATATGTTGGAAGGATATTTTTCGGTTCATGATTTTTCCAATCAGGAAAAGATTACTATTTCGCTCCTCAAAGCCCCCCCTATGTCAAGGACTAGTGGGAAACATACTTTGAACACAAGGACGAGAGGGAACCCTCACTGTTTTCATTCACACCCACTTGGAATTATTTCTATTACCATGTCAGGAGCTATGAAGATAAATACATAAAGTGGACCATGCTGCGGCATGTAAGGGACCAAGATGTTCTGAACTTCACAAATACTTTTCATACCCTTTTCATGAAGTTGGGTATCAAGGATTCTAAGTAACATCAGGTACTTAAGTACCGCGACTGTCTACACAAGTAAATCTAGAGCGAGATGGAGTTCCTGGATATCTCCTTGCTTGGTGTTTCCTATCAATACAATGTCAAGATTGAGCAAAATATTAAACAAAAGAAGTGAGACTTTAGATCTGAAAATTAGAAGCAGGGGAAAGGCACCCCCAAACCGCAAGACATATGACAAATTCAAGGTGGGGAGACTCAGGACAAACCACCAAAGATGCAAGAAAAGAACAACACCATGAAGACAAATAAGGACACAGGGAAATGGTGTGAGTTCCATAAGATCCCCACTCACAACATAAGTGAGTGTCAAGCCAAGAAGTCATTGGTGGCCAAGCTAAAGGCTTCTGAATCATATGCATGTTCCGACTCTGAGTCAAAACCCGACAAGATCCCAGTGGCACCATTGCCACCATTAAGATCTGGAATATTGAGCCCAAAGATTTAAAGGAGGGGGGGCAACTTTTCCACTCATATATGTGGCTGAAGGGTTCACCGCTTCAATTCATTATCGACAGGGAAAGAAAAAAGAGGTTGTGAAGTGTTTGGGCCTACCGACCACACCACACCTGCATTTGTACACCATCATGTTGCTTCACCAAGGATGATATCTCTGTGTCATCCAACCATGTCATTTTCCCTCCAAAATCAATCCATTCACAGATGAGGTATTGTGTGATTTTTCTCCTCTTGAAGTTTGTGATGTATTATTAGGTCAACCATAATTGTGGAAGCATCATGTTGTGTATGCATCTAGGTTTCACACTGTTATTATTTCTTTGGGCAATAATTATATAGGATACTGAAGGTAGCACTGCCTACTGCCATCTCTTTGATCTTTGAGAAACAATGTAGTAAGATAATTTCCCAAACTAGAAAATTTGTCTTCCTTATGATTCATCCTCAAGGGAAGAAGAAGATTATGGCCCCATCCATAGCCTCTAGACAGGGCTCTTCCAGATGGAAGCAATAGATGTACAATATCATGGAGGAGTATGGGGACATCTTCACCTCACCCACAGGGATACCTCTATATTGTCAAGTAAAGCACTCCATCAATTTGACCCAGGGCGTGTCATTGCCCAATGAACCGATCTACCAATTCTATATTTTGGAGAATGATGAAATTAAGAAGCATATTTAGGAGATGTTGTAGAAAGGGCACATCAGGCCAAGTTCATCACCCTGTAGGAGCTTGATCATGTTGGTAAAGAAGAAAGACGACACTTGGAGACTAGGCATTGACTATCAAGCAATGAATAAGATCATTGTCCAAAACATGTATATAATCCCACAAATTGATGACCTTCTAGAATAGCTCAAGGGGGCCAAATATTTCAGCAAGATTTATTTGAAGTCTAGCTATCACCAGGTGCCAATTGAACCCTCTGATTTGTGGAAGACTTCCTTCGAATCCAAGGAGGGCCTTTTTGAATGGCTGGTCATGCATTTCAGGTTAACGAAATCCCCCACAACCTTCATGAGGCTGATAGAAAACATCTTGCAGCCCTTCACCAACTTATTTGTGGTAGTGTATTTGGATGACATCCTAACCTTAAGCTAGAATTGGGAAGAGAACCTACACCATATTCACTAGGTCCTCCAAACCCCGTGACAACACAAGTTGTGTGCCAATTTCGAGAAATTCACTTTTGGTATGACCCAGGTTCAATATCTGAGGTACATCATTAATGAGTGGGGTATGCATGTTGACCCAAAAAAGATACAAGTTACTCGATATTGGCTAGCCTCAACCACTCTAACAGAGCTACATATATTTCTAGGTCTTGCCAATTTATATCGTAGGTTCATGTTGGGTTTCTCTCATATCACTTGGCCTTTGAGTCAAGTCACCAAAGGCAGAGCGAAAGCAAAGTTCTTCTGGTCTGAATCCCAACAGAAGGCATTTTTCGATTTTAAGCATCACCTCTACTCTTCACCAATGTTCACATTACCAGACCTGCAACAATCATTTGAGATTGATACTGATGCCTTTGACTATGCTACTGAGGTAGTTCTTACTCAACAGGGGGCATCCGATGGCATATCACAATGAGACACTTTTAGACACAGTTCGAAAGTATCCCACCTATGAAAAAGAGATGTATTCCATTGTGTAGAAATGCCTACAATGGAAGAATTACATTATGGGGAAGGAAATGATCATCCAAACAAACAAAAAACCCTTGTAGTTCATACAAACACAAGGAAAGTTGCAGAATGATTGCCATCAGAAATGCTCCACATATCTGCAACAGTTCCATTTGAAAATCAATTACAAGAAAGGAAACACCAATAATGTTGCCGGCTATCTCAATTGACCACCATTATGGTGCTAACTATGGTGCTTGACTCTTATGGAAATGAGACTTTGAGGTGGCCACATCTTTATAAGAGCAATCAAGAATTCGGAAACACATACCAAATGCTCCTAGAAGGCAAACAAGTTCCATCTTTTAACCTTCAGGGCACATTGCTATGCAACCTCAGGTACCTCTTTGTTCCTTTAAGTGAGCATGCCAAGATCATCTGGGAGGCACAATACAGTCGGGTCACTAGACATTTCACAGTAGAGAAAACAATGGTAGTTCTACAAAAGTATTTTTATTGGTCGAACCTTCGATAGGATGTTGGAAGTACATTAGATCCTGCATTGCCTACACCATTTCAAAACTGACAATTAAGAAGAAAGGCCTATGTAATCCTCTACCTACTCTTAGTCAGCCTTAGAAATCCATCTCCATAGATTACATGTTGAGCCTTCCTTCTACTAAGCTTGGAAATGAATGCGTTATTCATTCTAGCGGCCTACAAGAAGAGTATCACAGAAGAATCCACTGTTAAGATATTCTTTGAACAAGTGTGGGTACACTTTGGGATCTCACAATCCATTATCTTATATTGGGACAACATATTATTGAGTACATTTTGGTCAAGCCTCTCGTCGATGCTAGATACCAAGCTTACTAAGTCCATGACCTTTCACACCCAAACTAATTGCCAAATAGAAGTCATCAACAAGATGATCGTGCACATTTTTCTCATGTACAACTCGAAGAATCCATGCACATGGGATGAAATCCTCCCCTATTCCCAACACAACTACAACAAATCTCTCCATAGCTAAACTAGCCATAGCCCCTTTTAGGTAGGATTATGATTCCAACCACTATGCCCCATTGATGTGGCCATACCATCTGCAGCTACTCAGGTAGATTTAGCTCATGTCCAGTCCGAAGCTGATATGGCTAACAACTTCATTGAGCACATTCAATCCATCAGCTAGTAGGTCCGTGACATAGTGGACAAATCCAATGCTAAGTACAAGTAGTGCCATGATCAACATCGGGTGCCACACAAGTTCTAGGTGGGCAACAAAATTTGGTTACATTTGCAGAATAAGCGCCTTGATGGGCCCCATAGTAAGCTTCTCCCGCTTTGATATGGGTTGTACACCATCACCAAGGTTGCAGGGGACAACAAATTTGAGCTCTAAATTCCATTGTTCCTTTGCCTACACCTAGTATTTAATGTGGACCGACTGCGACCATACTTTCCCCCATTATTGGACACATCCAACATTGCTAAGCAGATGACACTAACAGAGCTCAACCCAATCTACATCGAATAGGCCACAACTAACAAGATCATGGACACACAAATCAAGAACACTCACCAGTAGAGGATCCATCTATATAGAGTTGTCAAAACAGACCAACTCCTTCACCAGGGAAAGTGGTTCAGTAGGGAACAGGTTCAACAAAAATTTCCTCACTTAATGGAGGCTCTGCATGCAATGGAGACAATTGCTTCCTAATGGGGGAGGAATGATCCAGATGAATATTAGTGGCTACCCACCTATTCCACCTAGACCTCCAGTTAGTTTCATCAGTTTCCTTGATTATAACAACATTTACTATTTTTAGTAGTTTTTTAGGTCCTAAACTTTCAGAGCTATTTTGACTCCCTAAACGGCGTTTTTTGAGGTATGAAGTAGGCCCATGGCCATAGGCAAGGGATTACTAGAAATCCTGTAGTAATGAGAGAGATATTTCCAACAAGGTATCATACGTGCCAAACGAATATCATATGACCAAGTTACGACCCCAAGAAGTTGGCTACCCAACTAACCCTAAGAGGGCCCATAAAATCTTGGTGTTCCATCTCCTTGGGTTAGGGTTTTGGTTGTTTAGGGTTTCCATTTGTTGTTTAATAATAAAAAGGCCCTTGAGCCTCATTGTAACATAGTTCATAGGCATATAGCCACCACATCTCTTCTTAGAGATAAGCTACCATCTCCTTAGCTAGTTTATTTCCATTTTGCTTGTAAGCATATTTCAATTATTTAATATTAATGAAATGAATATTCATTTCTGCTGCATCTCTATGTTTATGTTTATATCTTTATCCTATTTCATTCCTACATAAGTCCAGATCAGTAGAATCGGAGCAATCTTCTCTTTCTTTGTTTTTCTTTGCATGTCCCCATCGAGGTTAGGGTATAAGGATTTAGGGCTTGAACTGGTTGAACCTTTACTAGCCCAACCTAACAAACCTTGGTGGCCTCCCATGGTGGAAGAAAACAAAGACGAGGGAGCAGGATATCCTTCCAAAATATTTCTCGAGGAATCCATCGAGCAACAGAGGAACACGATGATGGATAAATTTTCCGAGATCCTTCAGCGGCTACCCACAAGTGATACATCTTCATCCAGCAGCCACTCTTGAGGTGCCCCTCCCTTTAAGGTACAATTCAACTTTTACAATCCCATATTTGAAGGCTAGAGAGAAGAAAACACCATAGATAGATGGTTAAATCAATTAGAAGGATATTTTTCCAATCGGGAAAATATTACTTTTGCACTCCTCAAAGTCACCCCCCATGTCAAGGACTGGTGAAAAAATTACTTTGAATAGAAGGATGAGAGAGAACCCTCATTGTTTTCAACCGCATCCACTTGGAATTGTTTCCAAGAATCCATCAAGGAACATTATTACCATGTTGGGAGCTATGAAGATAAATACATAAAGTGGACCACGTTGCGATAGGGAAGGGACCAAGACGTGTCGGAGTTCACAAATATTTTTCATACCCTTCGCACGAAGTTTGGTATCATGGATTCTAAGCGACATCTAGTACTCAATTACTATGGTTGTCTACACAAGTACACCCAGAATGAGATGGAGTTCCTAGAAATCTCCTAGCTTGGTACTGCCTATCGATACACTGTTAAGATCGACCATAAATTTAAACAAAAGAAGCAAGACTTTGGATATGCGAATATGAAGCAAGAGAAAGGTGCCCCCAAACTGCAAAACAAAGGAAAAATCCAAGACGGGGTGACCCAGGACAACCATCTGAAGCCACAAACTAAGAAAAAAACTATGAAGATAAGGAAGGACATAGGGAAATGGTGTGAGTTCCTTAAGAGCCCCACTCATAACACAAGCGAGTGTCAAGCCAAGTGGTCACTGGGGGTCGAGCTAAAGGATTTTAAATCATATGCATGTTCCGACTCTGAGTTAGAACCTGACAAGGGGAATGAAAAAGGGAATAATATTATTGATGCAGAGCCCAGTACCACCATTTCCACCACTGAGATCTGGAAGATTGAGCCCAAAGATCTAGAGGAGGGGGAGCGGCTCTTCCACACAAAACTGTGAGTGAAGGGTTCTGCGCTATAGTTCATTGTCGACGTCGGAAGTGAAAAGAACATCATTTCAATAGAGGTCATGAAGTAGTTGGGTCTACTGACCACACCAAACCTGCAGTTGTACAACATCAGGGGGCTACACCAAGGACGAGATCTCTGGGTCAGCCAACAATGGCGCCTTCCCTACAACATCAAGCCCTTCATAGATGAGGTACCGTGTCATGTTACTCCTCTTGAATTTTGTGACATATTATTAGGCCAAACATACTTGTGGAAGCGTCATGCTGTGTATGAGTCTAGGCCCCACACTGTTATATTTCTTTGGGAAATAAGTTATATAGGATACCAGAGGTAGCATCACTTACTGCCATCTCTTTGATCTATGCGAGGCAATGCAATAAGATAATTTCATAGACAGGGAAATTTGTCTTCCTTATGACTCGTCCTTAGGGAAAGAAGAAGAGTGTGGCCACATCCACAACCTCTATACAGGGCTCCTCCGCACAACATCAACAGATGGACAAAGTCATGGAGGAGTATAAGGACATATTCACCTCACCTGCAGGGGTACCCCTGCACTGTCAGGTCAAGCACTCCATCGATCTAATCCAGGGCATTCTACTACCCAACAAACCGATTTATTGATGCTTTGTTATGGAGAACGATGAAATTAAGAGGTTGATTTAGGAGTTGTTGTAGAAAGGGAAAATCATATGAAGTTCAACACCCTGTGGGAGCTTGATCGTGTTGGTACATAAGAAAGATGACACTTGGAGACTCTGTATTGACTATTGAGCATTGAATAATATCATTGTTTGAAACAGGTAATCAATCTCACATATTGATGACCTTTTGGACCAACTAAACGGGGCCAAATATTTTAGCAATATTGATTTGAAGTTTAGTTACACTAGGTTCCGATCGAATCCTATGATTTGTAGAAGGCTACCTTCAAATCCAAGGAGGGCCTTTTCGAATCGATGATCATGCCTTTCAGGTTGACGAATGCCCCTAAAACCTTAATGAGACTAGTGGACGACATCTTGCGACCCTTCATCAACTCATTCATGGTAGTGTATTTGGACGACATCTTGATCTTCAGCCAGAGTTGGGAAGAACACCTACACCATATTCAGTCGGTCCTCCAAACCCCATGACAACACAAATTGTGTGCCAATTTGGAGAAATACACTTTTGGTATGACCCAGGTTTAATATATGGGGTACACCATTAATGATCTGAGTGCGCATGTGGACCTAACCAAGATACACGTTATTCAAGATTGGCTAGCCCTAACCACTCTAACAGAGTTGCACAACTTTATGGGTCTTGCCAATTTCTACTGTAGGTTCATGTTGGCTTTCTCTCATATCACTTGGCCTTTGAGTCAAGTCACCAAAGGCGGAGTGAAAGAAAAGTTCTTCTAGTCTTAATACCAATAGAAGGAATTTTCAAAGTTGAAGCATCACCTCTTCTCTGCACCAGTTCTCACATTACTATACCTACAACAAGCATTTCAGATCAGGACAAATGCCTTTGACTATGCTATCGGGGAAGTACTTACTTAGCAGGGGCATTCGATGGCATATCACAATGAGACACTTCTAGACATAGCCCTAACATATACCATCTATGAAAAAGATATGTATTCCATTATGCAGGGGTATCGACAATGGAAGCATTACATTTTGGGGAAGGAAATGGTCATCCACACAGACCACCGACCCCTGCAGTTCATACAAACACAAGGAAATTTTCAGAATGATCACCATTATAAATGGTCCACATATCTAAAAAAATTCCATTTGAACATCAAGTACAAGAAGGGAAACACCAATAATGTTACAGACTATCTTAGCCAGCCACTAGTTGTGGTGTTGACTACTGTGCTTGACTCTTGTGGACACAAGACTTCGAGGTGGATGCATCTTTACAAGAGCGATCCAGAATTCGACAACACATACTAGATGCTCAACACATACTAGATGCTCCTGGAATTATAGTATTTCACCTCTAGGGCACAATGTTATGCCACCTAGGGCACCTTTGTTTTCCTTCAATCGAGCGTGCCAAGATGATTTTGGAGCCATACTATAGTCAGATCGCTGGACATTCGGAGTAGAGAAAATAGTGGCAATGCTGCAAAAGTTTTTTTATTAGCCGAACCTTCGACAAGATGTTCAGAAGTACATCAAATCTTGCACTACATGTGCTATTTCCAAACTGATAATCAATAAGAAAGGACTATAAACTCCTCTACCTACTCCTATTCGGCCTTGGAAATCCATCTCCATGGATTACATGTCAGGCCTTCATCCTATTAAGCATGGAAATGACTGTGTTTTCATGGTCATTTATATATTCTCTAAGATGTCCATTTTGATGCCCTGCAAGAAGAGTATCATAATATAAGACACTACTAATCTCTTATTTGAACGAGTGTGGGTATGATTTGGGATCCCACAGTCCATTATCTCAGACCGAGAGTACATTTTGATCAAGCCTTTGGTCGACGTTGGATACCAAACTCACTAAGTCCATGACCTTTCACCCCCAAACTGATGGCTAAACAAAGGTCGTCAACAAGATGATCATGCATATTCTATACATGTACAACTCGAAGCAATGTAATCCTCCCTTATGTCCAGCACAACTACAATAGATTTCTCCATAGATCAATTGGACACAACCCCTTTTAGGTGGGATTAGGATTCCAGCCACTATGTCCTATTGATGTGGCCATAGAATTTGCAGGCACTAAGGTAGATTCAACTCATGTCTAGTCTGAAGTTGACAGGGCTAACAACTTCATTGAGCACATTCTGCACATCAACCAATAGGTCCATGAAAGATTGGACATAGCCAATGCTAAGTACAACTAGCGTCATGATGAGCATCGGGTGCCACACAAGTTCCAGGTGGGTGACAAAGTTTGGTTACATTTGTAGAAGGGGCTGCACCATAAGCTTTGCCCACTCCAATATGGGACATACACTATCACCAAGGCTGTAGGGGAAAATTCCTTCAAAATCAACATTCCACCATTCCTTGGTTTGTAGCCAATATTTAATGTGGATCGACTGCAACCATACATTCCCCCATTGTTGGACACACCCAGTGTTGCTGAGCAGTTGACACCAACAGACCTCAACCCAAGCTACATCGAACAAGCCACAACTGAAAGGATCATGGACACAGAGATCAAGAACACTCACTAGTAGAGGATCTAGTTATATTGAGTTGTTAAAGCTGGCCAAATCCTTCACTAGGGCAAGTGGTTCACTAGGGAACATGTTCAACAAAAATTTTCTCACCTCATGGAGGTTCTTCACACAATGGGGACCATTGCTTCTTAAGGGGGGAGGAATGATCCAAGTGGATATTGGTGGCCACCAGAATATTCCACCTATACCTCTAGTTGGTTTCATTCGTTTCCTTGATTATAGCTACATTTACTATTTTTAGAAGTTTTTCGAGTCATGAACTTCAGGGGATATTTTGAACCCCTAAATGACGTTTTTTTTGAGGTCCACAACAGGACCATCACCATAGGCAAGGCCTTGGTGCAAATCCTATAATACTCAGAGATATATTTCCAACAAGGTATTTTACACACCAGACGAAGATCATATGGCCAAGTTACGACCCCGGGAAGTTGGCTGCCCAACTAACCCCATCGGGGCCCACAAATTCTTGGTGTTCCATCTCCTGCGGTTAGGGTTTTGGTTGTTTAGGTTTTCCCTTTGTTGTTCAATAATAAAAACACCCTTGAGACTCATTGTAACATAGTTCATAGTCAGGTATCCGCCACATCTCTTCTCAGAGATAAGCTACCATAGCTTGAGCTAGTTTATTTCCATTCTCCTTATAAGCATCTTTCAGTTCTTTAATATTAATGAAATGAAGATTTATCTCTGTTACATCTTTGTGTTTATGTTTATATCTGTATTTTGTTTCATTCTTGTATAAGTCCAGATCATTTCCCAAGCTCTTTGGCCTGGGTATCGCTTTTGGGAGCTTTGAAGGCTGACGAGTTAGTGTCTTTCTCAATTGTTGCTCCTTCGTGGATTCTCAAGTTGTATCCTTTTTTTGCCTATATTTTTTGGTCATTTTGTTGTTCATTCTTACTGAATCACAAATTCTTTGTCTTTTAGTTTGTTCTACCAGCTTCATACAATGGTTCAGGGATGGGATGGATTGTTTCTTTCCATGTATCTCCTATTTCTGAGTCATGAGTTTTGGTCAAAATCTGGGCAATTGTTTATTAAATGGGTTAAAGTTTTATGGCATTGGTGAGCTAAGTTTGTAGTAAGGCTGAAACAACCCCGGTGGTTGTTGTTTAGGGTTTGTTTTCATAGAATTTGGGTCTAGGGCTTGTGGTTATATCCTGGTCTCTTTCTATGTTTAATGGTGTTAGGGTTTGACTCCTATATTGAGGCTATTGAGCCTCTTGTATCTCTTGAAGGAGTCTATGTCGAGTTTAGATTTTATGTTCTAAGCTATGCAGATGATATTTTAGGGTGGCATCATGGTCCTATCGTTGGTGGGTCTACTTTATTTTCTTGTTTCTTTTCCAGGAGAGGAATTCATAGCAGTCGTCCAAGATGTGATCCTGGAGTTTTATCAATGTCGCTGAGGCCAATTGTTGAGATCTAATCTTTGGGATTAGGTAAAAACATGTAAATATTGTAAATAGAAAAATAAAGAAAATTGTAAGACAAAGAAGCATTGGGAGATGAAACCCAATAGTCTCCCTCTCCATGTATATATCCATGTTCCATATTAATGCAAAAAAAAATTCAATTCGTGGAGTTACCTCTTGGCCTGACATGGTATCAGAGCCAACCCCTATTTTTATTTTTATGTTCCTTGTAATTCCTCTCTCCCTTGATAGGAAATCTGTCTTTGATTCCCCGTGTTGTGCATTGATGCTCTATCGATTCTTGGTCTCAAACCTTCACATTTCATTTCTTTGGATCCTCCTTGCTCACTCTCCCTCTTCAGATTGTCCTGCCATTTTTCATACCTGAACTTTTCGTGGGACATCATTCTGCTCATGGATATTTCATCCTCATAGTTATATTGGCAAGAAATTTGTGAATTTATCTTCACATAAATATCCACACTCTCGTTACACAAATTACTACCATGTGATTGGATGTAGTATCCTCCATTACCTAAGCATAAAATATTGTAATATCCATGGACTCTTGATTTGAATCACAACCATGCCTCATTATTCTTTTCTTAGAACAATTACCTCTTCTACACCCTTTCCCTGTGACAAATTTCTTGCTCATACTATTTTAGAATTTTGATGTTGCATATATAAAATCATTTAGTATGTCGATGGCACACTGGGAATGTTGTTGAGCGATGGTTTGAAGGCTATGCTGAGGAGAGGAGAATGACAGGGCATCATTGCGAGGGAATAAATGCATAACCGTGGTGTAGTGTAACCTTTGTGCCTCCACATAGGACCAAAATACAGACCATGGTGCAGTGTAACCGTGGTACCAAGTCTCTTGTTGTTGCATGGTCATGTTGACTAGTGAGTGAATTTGAACTATACATTTGGATTTTATATGCGGCTTTAAATGGTGCATCTTCGTGGAGGACTTTTGATTATATTTCCATGCATTCCATACCTACTATATGCATAATTGTGTTGAACTTTTGGTACAAAAATGCGTTGAAGTTTTGAAAAGGCCAATATAGATATTGCACGGTGGATAGTCAAGCTACTATACTTGTGTTAAATCCTTTTTAAAGTTCGTGCATGTATGATGGGTATATATGTCATATTTTATGAAGACTATGAGTCAGTGTGTGCATTTGTTTTTGGAATGCAATATATATATATATATATATATATATATATATATATATATATATATATATATATATATATATATATATATTATATTGTTGATGCAGTGGTGAGTAGGGACATATTTGTTGTGGTGAAGTTATTTAAGGCTATATATGGTGAATTCATGGTGAATGTATAATAGTTGGGCATAGTGTCATAGTTGGAGCCATAATATTTTAAAAATATTGACATACATATTAAATTAGTCGTTTATTTAAATATAATATATCAAAGTAAAGCAATGATTGTTGAAAGAAGATATATTTTTGAGAATGTATTCACTAATATCCATAGTGGGAGTAGTTATCATTGGCAAGGAGAACTACCCTGAGTGGTCCTGGAAGATAAAACAAACCCTCATTTTCAATGAGTTGTGGAAAGGGGTTTGTGAAGGAGAAGGAGACAATGCACTTGAAAATACAACTTTAGATAAGGAGCTTTCCATTTGGGAAAACAAGAACAACAAGGCTTATGCCTTGATTTCAGGGTCAATAAATGAATAGTTGATTAAACATATTTATCCATTTTCAAATTCCTTTGAATATTCAAATAAGCTGAAAGAATTGTATGAATCACACTTTGAACTTGAAGTTTTTCAATTGATGATTAAGTTGTTCAGTCTTGAGTTGAAAAAATATGACCCCTTTGCCTTAGCATCAAAAGTAAGATCCACTATGCATGGAATAAAATCCACTGGATTTGAAATAGATATTCCTCTCATAGCTTATGGCAAGGAACTATATCCCACCTATTGACATTATCTTGAGTCATTGCAAGAAAGATACAACATTAAGGATATCACCTTTGACTCCCTTGAGAAGAAGTTTGTTGAGAGAGAGAAGGATTTTGGGAAGAAGACAACTCCTCAGTTTACTGAAGAAGTTGTATGTCTTGCACAAAAGGAGAAGAATCATGCACAATATTCTTCTAGACGAAGAGGTGGCCAAAGAGGAAGAGGAAGGGGGAATTTTAGAGGCAAGGACGACAGACAGTTCCAAGGAGAAAGTTCGAATCTTCATTTCATACGATGCAATAGAGATGGGAATGATGCTTCTAATTGTAATTTTCCTTGGGACTAGATTGAGTAAGAAATAAATGAAGGAAAAGGTAAACAAATTGATAAAGGGAAAGGTAAAGCACCCGATTCCACTCATTATATTGTGGCACATTGCAAAATTGGATTAACTGGAGACTTATTCAATGCTTCACTTGCTTCATGGAAAGATGATTGGTTGTTTGATTTAGGAGCAACTTGCCACATGACTTTCATGAGATATTTCTTTGAAGAATTCACTGAAAATATTGATGGAGTAGTATACTTTGCAGACAAGTCAAAACTCAAGCCATCAGGGCTTGGCACCATCAGGCTCAAACTACCTAGCCTTCCAGAATTTCTTTTGCATGATGTTCTATACCTTCCGAAGCTAAGGAGAAACTTGTTGTCTTTGGTCCACATCCACCAGCAAGGACACTCCATTCATATAATTGATGGCAAGGTTGAGTTCAAAAAAGGATTAGATCACTCACTTATAATGACAAGGATAGAAGAAGAAATACTTTTGAATCTGCAAGGAACCTCTGCTCATGCACAAAAATTCTCATACAGTTCTCACTATGATGAAGGTACATTTCCATCAAGTATTTTATGGCATGTTAGATTTGGACACTTGAACTATGAAAACCTTCACTTTTTAAAGAAAAATAATGTTACTCATTTGCCTACAATTACTAGGAAACTTAAGAAATGTGTTGCTTGTATCTTATGGAAGCACAACAAACAACCTTTTCATGATTCTCATTCCAGAGCGCATACAAAACTTGAACTCATTCATTCTGATTTATGTGGCCTAATGCCTATTCCTTCTGCAAATGGTAATAAATATATGATAACATTTATTGATGATTGCACCAGAATGTGTTGAGTTTATTTATTGAAGAACAAATTTGAAGCTTTTGAAACATTCAAGAACTTTCATGCATGGATTGAAAATGATGCAGAAACTCATATTGGCTCTATTTGCACTGATAATGGAAAATAATACACTTCAAATGTATTTAAAAATTATCTTCATCAGCATGAGATCAAACATCAAATAATTGTGCCTTATAATCCCCAACATAACGGAGTAGTTGAAAGAACAAAAAGGATAATCTTAAATATGGTACATTCCATGATGTTTTTAAATAATTTTGAACTGATGTTTTGGGTTGATGCAGTTCTATGTGTTGTGTATATAAAGAATAGGTGTCCATCTAATGCTATCAAAAACAAGACGCCCTATGAAATGTGGTATGGCCACACTCCTTTGGTGAGGCATCTCAGGGTTTTTTGGTTCCACTTTTTATGCCTTGATACCTAAGGAACAAAGAAACAAACTCGGTGCAAGGAGTCACAAGTGTATCTTCTTGGGGTACTTAAATACCTCCAAAGCATATCGTCTCTATGATGAAGTCAACAAGAATTTTATAATATCTAGAGATGTGATCTTTCTTGAATCTTCCAAGGCTGACACTGTTGTTGAGCAACAACTTGATCACTTGGATAGATTCGAACATGAAAAATAGTTTCAAGGGTTTGATAATGAGATTCCACATCTTGAAGGGAGTATTCCTATACTAAATCAATTTGTGGAATATTCTTCTGAAGCAATCTCTCCCCTGCATGAAACTCCAACCACTGATCTAGATGACATTTTGAGTGATGTAATTGACATAATTAGGAGACTAAAACTTGATTCAGCCCCAACTTAGTCAATTGAGAAGCTTGGGCCATCTCAGAAAGGTCCTCCAAAATGAATGACAAAGACACTTGAAAGTGTTCATCCTAATGAGGTTGGAAAGACATGAACAAGAAGCTCAACCAGACAAAATGGAGGTGATGTAGACAATCCTGACTCATCGGTTGATATGGATGTTTCTTATGATTGTGAACTAAATTTGTCTACAGATTTCGAACCAAATTCCTTTAAAGAATCTACTTCTCATGATGAATGGAAAGAAGCGATGCATAAATAATATGATGTTTTGATAAAGAATGACACCTTGAAGCTCGTTGATCCTCCATTGGGAACCAAACCAATTGGCTACAAGTGGGTCTTAAAAAGCAAGTACAAAGTAGATGGCTCACTTGACAAGCATAAATCCAAGCTTGTGGAAAATGGTTTTGCATAGAAGGAAGGGATAAACTATGAGTATACTTTTGCCCCCACAACAAAATGGGCTACCATCTGGACATTTTTTGCCTTGGTAGCTCAGTTCGGTTGGAAAGTCCATGAAATGGATGTAAAACCAACTTTCTTGAATGGAGATATGAAAGAGTGTTTTTATGTCCCAACCAGAGGGATTTGTTGTGAAGGGTCGGGAACACAAAGTACAAAAGCTTATAAAATCATTGCATGGCCTCAAGTAAGCACCACAAGCCTGGTACGAGAAGTTAACTGAGCATCTTCTGAAACTGAACTTCAAACATTATGATCTTGATGATCCAACTTTGTTTTTCAATAAATTTGGCAAAAAAATTGTATATCTTGTGGTGTACATAGATGATCTTCTGATGACAAGGAAAAATGAGAGCTACATTGCATCCATAAAGAAGGAATTGAGTAAAGGATTTGAAATGACAAATTTGGGATATGTTCACTACTATCTTAGTATTGAAGTAACTTAACATCCAAAGTTTATATTCCTCTTTCAAAATAAGTACATTGGAGATCTGTTGAACAGGTTTAGCATGGCTCAGTGCAATCCTGTGACTACTCCAATGAAGCAAAAATTAAATCTCACATCCACTGAAGGAAAATAATTTGAGGATGAAATGAAGTATAGACAGCTCGTATGAAGTCTCAACTACATGAAAACTACCAGACCAGACATTTCATTTGTTGTTGGAATTCTCTCCAGTTTTATTCAAAAGCCTTGTGAGGGTCATTGGTCTACTACAAAAAGGGTTCTAAAGAACTTGAAGGGAACTCAATACTTTGGCCTTAAGTATACACAGGTGGGCAACTTCAGCTTGATTGGATACTCTGATTGAGACTTTGATGGAGATAAAGAAACTGGGTATCTACTTCAGGGTATGTTATGAGTCTTGGATAAGAAGTTGTCTCTTGGAGGTCACACAAACAATCAGTTCCAACATATTCCACAACTAAGGCAGAATATGTGGCATCAACTAAAGCAACAAAAGAAATTGTGTGGCGCAAGAAAATTCTAGAAGGTTTACAAGAGAAACAAGTGCATTCAACTCCTCTTTTGATTGATAATACTTATGCAATAAAGTTGGCCAAGAACGCAAGGTTCCATGATCGAACAAAACACATCAATAAAAAATACCATCTGATTCGACATCATGTTGAGGCCAACACAATCCACCTATGTCATTGTTACACAAATGAGTAGATTGTAGACATCTTCACCAAAGCATTTGGAAGACAAAGTTTGAAAGATTCAAAATGATGCTTAGACTCACCAACATCCCTTTAGATTAAGGGGGGGGAACATTGAAACCTAATCTTTGGGATTAGGTAAAACCATGTAAATATTGTAAAATAGAAAAATAAAGAGAATTTGAAGACGAGACATTGAGAGATGAAACCCAATAGTCTCCCTCTCCATGTATATGTCCATGTTCCATCTTAATGCAAAACATAATTCAATTCGTGGAGTTACCTCCTAGACTAACACAGATAATGAGATGTTGACAAGGGGGCGGTGGCAATACTCCCCAAGGTCAACGAGGAGCACATCTCTTTTCTCATGACTCAGTTTCCACCTATTTCAATGCAATTTTGATAGAGACTAAGAACAAAATTTGAAAGACAGAGACCCAAGGAGTGATTGAAAGGAAATCCCATTAAGTCTCTAAGATCATGGAGGATATGTCGGCATGGATTCCTAACCCTGGGCACACCAAGAGCAGGAAAAAGAAATACTTGAATTTGGTAGCTTTACATTGACATATGAAAACCCTCTTGGGTCTGGTCTTGAAATATAATCAAGTAGAGACGTATATTGTCTTCACCTCCTTGGAAGACATCAAAAGGATGCTTAGGAACCAACTTTTCTTCTTGGATAGGATTGGTTCCTGCCTAGCGCATGTGGAAGGCCATATTGCTTGTGAATCAGATAACAGTGATTTGATGGACCCTTCAGGTTCTAGTGTGAGGGTCCCTATAACAATATCCTCCTCAAACAATGATCTCTGACTAAGAAGGATGGTTCTTCAGTGTGGTAGTTTATGCTTCACCCTTTGGCCTCAGTCTGAAGGAATTTTCTTATTTTGAATGTATTGAGTACTGGTTTTTGTTTTGGCCTCTCTTGACACAAGTGCATGCTTGTCTTGAAGGTCTTGAATTTTTTTTGTTATTATGGTTTGTCGTGGCGTATGTCTTTGTGTCTGGTCTTGTGGTACCAATTATTTTGTGTCTCGTTCATATTGGTGCCAACTATGGCATACTTGTGGGTGTGTTTGGAAAATTACGTGACTCAGGGCATCACATTGTATGGCGGCTCTATGCTTATGTCGTCGTCTTAGGCATTTTTATGTTTGTAATAGTGAGATGCAGGCTATGAGATTATTTAGGTATTTTATGTCAATTATGTTAGCTACTAATGTAATGAGTTTTGGGGCATTGCTCTTTTAGTTGGCCTCGGTGTACAACTATGCTAGGTTTCTTTTGTATTAGGGCATTCATGAGAATGTTTGAATCTCTTGTAAATGTATGGCAATGAAAAACATACTCCTAAAAGAGATGTATAGAATATCTATGCATCTATATTTTGCTAGATAATATAGAAGTCTCAATTTACAAAAAAGTCAAACAAATAATGAAATCCTTTACACCCATTATTATTATTATTAAAAAATACAATTTAAAATAATAAATAAGAAATAAATAATTATATAAATAATGATGCTTTTAAAAAATTAATATAAATATATATTAAGTCCGTTTATTTTTAAATATAAATAATAATGATAAGTCAATCTATATTAACCCATAATAATTATCCTACTACTCATTTGATAACTAAATTATAATATATTCTACTACTTAAAAAACTTCTTAAATTATAATATATTCTACTACTTAAAAAACTTCTTAAATAAAATTTATTTTTCCAATCACGTAAAATAAATTTACACATTTTTAAACAAATACTTATAATTAATTAACCATGAACCAAGCAACAAATATAATCAACTAGCCACGAACCATACCAAAGTTGATTGCACATTCGATCATCTGCATGACGTCTAATATTTTCAAGCAATATTATGGAATCACACCATAATACTTATTATAACAAATTCCTAGATTGACCTAATAATTTATCGCTGGATGTCGCAGAGAATGTCCATATCTGCCCAGAGGAAAAACAATTTATAAATTGACACAAATAGTATATATAAGTTGTTCGCATCACCATGAGCAGGAATTTCAATTTCTCAACTGGTCCTCATTTGGCAGAAAATTAAGTAATGACGGCATTACTGGCAAGATCGTACGCGTAATTATCAGACAGTGGCAATGTCACTGTGACAAATAGATCCCATCAATTCAGTCCCAGGGATGAACTGTCACAAAAAATTCATTTAATCATTCCAAAATAGATGCCAACAGGAATCGAAGAATCCAAACTGAGATCTGCACCCAAATATTGCTCACCATAGGCAGAAGAAGCAGAAGAAGAATAAGAGATTAAGTATTGATTTTGGTATTGATGATTGTCAGATGCTTGCAGCTGCTGCGAATTAAATTCGTCGAACTCGATTTCGCAAGCCTTGGGCAAGTGCATTGGCTTAGTATTTGCTTCAACTCTAGGTGTGTTCATATCATGATATTCCTCTGCATTGAATCTTATGGCCGCCTCTGCATTTGCAGAGCTAATTAACGGATGATGCGATTCATGACCAGAAGGTCCAATATCAAAATGCTCAACATGAGCTGATAATGTTTGATCGATTGGGAAATATGGTTTCTGTTCGAATCTCGAAAATGCAACATTCCCATTATTCGCCTGGGCATGAAATGCTGTTTCAGGTTTGCCATTCAGATTTCCATCCCTCTGGTCTTTGGTAGTGAATGGTAGCTGAAAATCCATTTCTTCTTGCAGTATCTGGCCCTGGTCGTAGCTCGGAAATCTGTCTATCCAAGCATTACCAAGTCCATATGATGGTAGACCCACATTTTCTCCGAGACCTGCATCCCTGGTATCTATGAACTTGGACATGATTTCCCCTCTCGGAGCTCCGCCGAGTTCTAGGTCAGAATTAGGTATATGAGAGGCATCCTGGAAACCAGAGATTGGTTCATGAGAGCATGACGGGGTCCTGTGTTCATGCATTTCTAATTCGCTTATGAATTTGTGTGTCTTGGGATCGATTCCCTGAGCGAGCAGTTTCTTTCTCATGCATGAATTCCAAAAGTTCTTCACTTCGTTGTCCGTTCTTCCGGGCAAATGCCTGGCTATCTGCGCCCATCTGCAACACCCACCATAGATATACTGAATCATGCCATGATAATGATAGTTCTATAATCTTAGTAAAATTAATAGTAGATTTTCTGGAATATTTTAGAATCTGATGATATCAAAAAATTGATTTCTCATCATCAAATTTTAAAATATCTCCCAAATCTACAATAGATAAACAAACAAAAAAAAATACCATATTAGAACAGTCCTGATAACTTACATTACTTGTCAATTAGATTTTGATCTTGATGCTTGCAGTGAATGTAAATTGTCAAACAAAACACAACTAAAAATTGAAAAAAATTACCACATAATCATCCAATTTACAATCAAAACAAAACCCACTCTGGTTATGACATTGGTTTCAAGTACATTGCAACTTACCATCAAAACAAAACCCACCCAATCTATGTCATTAAAATTTTCAAATAACTATCCAAGAAGTGAGGACAAAAAACTACTATCAGAAAAATTGGACACTGGCTAAAAACAATTTATATGTTTTACTATGAGAAAACCAATGGAGATAAAGTCTGAACAACACCTGTTTCCCAGGAGTCTGTGAGCATCGATAATAGTTCGTTCTTCTTGCAGAGAGAATGAACCACGTTTAAGATCTGGTCTTAGGTAGTTGATCCATCGAAGCCTGCAACTCTTACCGCACCTTTGCAAACCTTCACAAAGCAATATTTTGTCAATCTACAATTTGAAAAAGGAAAAGAAAAATGAAGCCCATTATCCTTGATCAAATCTCCATAATTTCACCTGCTTGTTTTGGGACGGTACTCCAGCAGCCATGGCCGTTAGTGGTTACATATCTGATGAGTTTTTCATCTTCTTCGGGAGACCAGAGGCCTCTCTTCACCTTCTGTTTGTTGCAGCAGCGATGTCCCATTGAGAAAGAACCGAAAGAAGCTTCGCTATAATTAGCTATAGACAGTCTTGAGTACCCATCATGAAATAAAACCGACTACAGCTCATGAAACAAATGAAGTCAGGAGATATTTCTGGAGATCATGTATACCGACAATCCACAAGAATCACAATCGCACTGACTTTATGAACCAACGCCTCTACGGAAACCATGTGATATATCCCTCGAGGTTTCAGAAGATCAGCTGGTGGGGTTGATAATTGGCATTGCTTTTTTACTGTGAGCTGGTGAACGAGATATGCCTGTGAATACGAACGCCAGGTCATAAATGCCTCGGCGGACAGAAGAGGAGGGCTAACTGCGGGCCACGCCAAAAAGAAAATATTGGACCACATTATCATGAAGAGAAGCGGGATGAATTAGCGATTGCGCCCATTATTCACGCAGCGTCCTGACTAGTTTTACAGGGTTATATCCGGCGGTAATTTCACTCCTCTGTCTGGATACGTTACGGATTGAGATTGACACCTTGAGGGATTTGAAACCTAAGGAGCATATGGCATGTTGGACTTTATAATGGACGCCCGCTCTAAGCCCTTTGCATGCAAATACAGACCCATGAAGCAATAAATGAATCAGTGGAATTTGTTTTAATAACTAATTGTTGGCTTTAACAGCTTGAAATAAACACACATACAAATGGAATTGAAGAATAAGAAGAACCAACATGAATTGAAGAATAAGAAGAACCAACATACCAATGGAATTGAAGAATAAGAAGTACCAACACAAAAGTAGTCATAAATTTAGGGAAATGTATTAGATTATATGAGATGGTTGTGAGGGTTTAATGATAACCTCCCTACTTAAGTGTTCAAGTATTTTTATGTTTATTGTTAACACAGGCTAGATTAAATAATCTACTTTGTTTATGTCTCTCAGATAAGTATTTTTATGTTTATTGTTAACACAGGCTAAATTAAATAATCTACTTTGTTTATGTCCCTCAGATAGTTTATGTAGGTCACATCTAGAAATATTCAAGGAAAATAATCTATCTTGTTTATGTCCTTCACATAGTTTATCTGAGTCACATCTAGAAATACTCAAAGAATCCTCAATCAACTTAAACCATAGTTCAAGTCTCATTGTGACATGATGCAATGCTCCATTGGGAACTGCCTTTGTACTACTATACTGACTATGTAACTCTTCCTTTATGTTTGCCAATAACAGGAAGAGTAATATCTACGATGGAAAAAACTATCCTTTTATATAACTATAAGCAATAACAAGAAGAGTTATATTTACAATGGAAAAAAGTAGCCTCTTATATAATTATAAGCAATCTTACCCGTTATGAAAAACTCAGTTATATGAGTATCAGCGATCTTACCAGTTATGAAAAACTTGTGCTTTAACCAACCACACCACAATTCTCTATCTTCATTTCTCTGATGACAAATAGGAATTACTCCAACACCAAAAATATACAATGATAGATTTGATGTACCTCTGGAGCTACATTAATCAGGGTTTTGTTCTACTTTTTGCCTATACACTGATTCAGTATTTCGTATGTTGCCGGTTTCATTCCTATAGCCAAAACAAGTCATCTCTACGTTGAGCTCCGATCTATTACAATTCAGCTTTGATAAGCCTCAGTTCTATTGTTGGAAGAATCACCGCACCTCTATAGAATCCGTAATTTCCACCCTGGGGATCCTAGTTACTGGCTTGTAATGTTTACCAACACATGGGTTTTGGTGTAATGGAAAACCTCCACATGGTATCAGAGGTTGGACCCAGGTTCGATTCCCCAAGTTGCGTTTGAGGGGGGGTGTTGGAAGAATCACGGCACCTCTATAAAATCCGTAATTTCCACCCTGGGGATCCTAGTTACTGGCTTGTAATGTTTACCTAACAGTGCCGTAATTTCCACCCTGGGGATCCTAGTTACTGGCTTGTAATGTTTACCTAACAGTGCCATAATTCGTATACATGCAGATACAGAGCGAGGAGGCAATAGAATGGACTGATACAATTCTGTTTTAATACCTTTCTATGCTACCCTGATCAGGTATTTGACTTACTTCACACTGATTGGGGTTTTAACCTACTTCACACATATTAGGGTTTTGCTCTACCTCGACATTACATTGATTAGGGTTTTGATCCATTTCTAGATGCACGCTAATTAAGGATTTGATCTAATTCACACTCATTAGGGACTTACTCTACATCGACACTTCACTGATTAGTGTTTGATCTACTTCACAATGAATAGGGATTTACAGTACCTCGACAAAACACTGATTAGGTTTTGATCCAATTCTCGATGCCACATTGATTTGTTGGAATTTCTGATAATTCTAAACAAAACTGAAAAACAGAACAATATTCTATTTTAACACAGATGTTTGCAGTGTATGAGCAGTGGTGTTTCAGCAACGCTGAAACTAGTGTAACAGCAACACTCTGTTTTTACCTCTCCTTACGGTGTAACAGCAACAAGAAACTATTTCCTGGTTACAGTGTAACAGCGACGCGTAAATAAAACTTCTATTTATAAACAATAAACCAACTGATTTTCACGAAGAGCATCTTCCTCTTGACAGAGGATTACAGCAGGAACGCTTCAGTTCCACAACGGAACTGTTGTTCATTACATTTAAATGTTAAAACATATTTCGCTTTAAACAATAAGATAATAAAATATTTTCTAAAGCTTATCTGCGTATTGAATGCAGCAAGCGGTGATGCCTTTTGAAGAAATGAACTCCTTTAATGCTGAAAATTTAATGCACATTAATGTGGAAAATATCAATTCCCTTGCCAAATATCATGCATCTACTTGATTCCTGCATGCAATTTCCTATGACCAGATTTTTTAAATACAGATATAATATGCTTGATTGATTGATTGATACTCTTTTCTTTCTTTCTTCTCAAAACAATTATAGAAAAAACCAATCAACCAGGGCGGCCTGAGATTCATAGAATTTCAATTCTTATGGCTAACATTGAATGATTTCCTTGAAATTAATAAAATAATAGGTTCACACCTACGATATCAATCCAACGACTACGACAAAAATAAGCCGGGGGAGAACTCGCAGATTTGAAAACACAAGCATGACGAGATGATCTTTGGGGAGATTTTGGAAAAACTTAAATACATAAACATACTTCCCACAAGATTGACTTGTAATTTCCATTACGTTAAACAAGATTGACTTGCACTGATCTTCCATTAACTTAGTTTTATAAAGTTATAGAGAAATCAAATTGGATTTATTATTCAAAAAACTTGAGTATGGATGACAATTTTATCTTAAATCATGATTTAGGAGAACTAGCGGACGACTGAGCTGATCAATATGCACTCTGACTATAGTTAGAAGAAAAATTCTCACATTTGAACGACGGGCTGAGCAATATTTGACTTTTTTTAATAAATATAATTTATTTGAAATTTTTTTAAGTGAAAAATCACATTTCAAATATTGGATAGAAGAATTACTTGTAGTTCATTCATTATCACCACTGAAATTAACTAAGTGAAAAATCACATTTCAAATATTGGATAGAAGAATTACTTGTAGTTCATTCATTATCACCACTGAAATTAACTACATTAAGTGGTTAGAAACACACAGCCCAATATTTTGAATATAATTCTTTAAAAAAGTCAAAATCAAAATCAAATATACAATAAAAAAAACTGAATTCCCCAATATAATTTGTATTTTACTTGTATGGACAGAAACCATAAAAAATTGTAATTGGTTAATTATTATATTTTTCCAATTTGTATTTGTATGGCATCAAATTTAATGTCATACAAATTGACAAAGTAATGTATATAGTTTGTGAATTTGTATATAATAATGTTAAAATTAAAGGAAGCAAGGTCATGGAAATAGAAAGCAATTATCAAATGTCTTTTTTCTTGTTAAATTTATTTTTTATTTTTTTATTTTTAATTTGATAATATTTTATTTAAAAAATCTATAATAAATAAATAAATTTAAATAATAATATTAATTATTAATTATAAAAATTAATATAAAGTTAAAATATATATTAAAAAAATATGTAACAAAATTTTTATTTTGGAAATTTATTTTTATTTTATTTTTAAAATTTTTATCTCTAAATAGAGTTTGTTATAATAATATTAATTAATATCATAATTTATTATTACCATAGGTTTAAAAAAATTCATTTTTATTTAATAATTTATTTAATTAATTAATTTAATTGAATGGATAAAAAAGACATAACTACTTATGAGAGAAATCTCAACCTTTGATTTGTGACTACTACTAAGAATATTATGTAGAGGTTTAATCCCTACCATCCAACATGCCTATTTTGGAATAGAGCTTATCAATTATTATCAAGTGGACGCTAGGATTTAATCTCAATGAAATATTCTAGAATATTCTTAGTAATATTCACAAATCAAAGGTTCAGACTTATCTCAAAAGTAGGTATGTATCTTTTTCATTTTTGATTAAATTTATTGATTCAAAAAAGATGGCATGTGAACAAATGCTATAAGTTATGGTTTTTTTTTTCTAAAGATCTTAGGTGGAGTGGTTTGGTGAACAAGTTTTTATGGGTTTAAGTCTATATAGACATGATGTAACCGCTAGGTAGTGGCATTTATGAAAAGTTGTAGCTAGTGTAATAGTGGCAAGTGATCTTTCAAAGTTATTGATTCTCTAGAGATTCTCATTACACTTACAAAAAAATGTTATGGTTTTTATGGGCATCTCCTATTAGTTAGTAAGTCATGATATAACCCATGTTATCGTAACAAATCTCATTTACAAGTTAAAAATATTCATAATTAAGTGGAGGTGAATAATGGTTAAGAATCTTGTTGCATGCTCTTAAATATATATGTATAATATAATAATCCTTTTTATAATAATAATAGTAGTAGTAGTAATAATAAGTAACCTCAAGGGATAACTCACTTGGTTGAGTTCCTATTGCTAAGTAACTTGCCTATCGGGAGGTCACCGGGTCAAATTTCCTAGATGCCCTTGGGGTTAAGCCTTGATAGATCCCTTTGGGTTGATGTTCGTCAACCACCCTATCAATTTAATAAAAACTTATTAAAAATAAAAAAATTCCTCAGTTAAAATAAAGTCAATGAAACAACTATAAAAAAATACATTTTGGGCACAAGTGTAATGACACCTAATTACCCTTTTCTACCTTTTTTTTTCTCTACTTTTCATGATACCCCTTAATTGGGAGTGACATTTACAATAGCCAGTTGATTATCTTCCATAGCTACCATTTGATTCCCTCCCCTCTTCAAAAATCCCTCTTTATTTGAGTCTGAACTCTAATATACATGAGGTCTTTTGATGCCTCCCATTTCTTTTTCAAAGGGAGTTGCTTCACTTTGATATACTGGAACAATAATTGTTGTTGCTTCTGTCAATTGAGTGCTTTGGGTATGCTCAAGCCCTTTTTCTTGTGTTTTCTAAGTTTCCATCGGGATGTCATTTATTCAGTTGTCCTCTCCATCTAAAGAGAACTGCTCCTAAAACTGCTAACCCTTTGGTTTTTGGGTATGTTTCTTTTTCCTTTTTGGATCTTTCTTTACACATATCAAATTTGAAGATAGATACGACATCGAAAAGTCATATTTTCATAATCTAAATGTTGGATCCACTAAAGATTATTGTGAATCAAATGGATATGATTAGGTAAACCCTTACTAAGGTCTACTTCACCAGAGTATTCCCAAATCATTCTAGCACTTTGTGGTGCCATAAAGGAAGAGGAAGGTTGTGTAATGAGACACATACTTGTATTTTGGAAACCACCATGGTGTTGGCATCAAATCATAGAAACCTTGGGATTATGAAGAGGCTGACACTGCCCCAAAACTAGGGTCACTCTCTTAGAATGAAATGCAAGCTCTTCAATGTAGAAAATTGTAAAAGAAAAAATCACGTGAAACATAAATGGATTTCACAGTTTGAAGTAAAATTTGTACACACCCAAGAGTGAAGTCCTCTACTTTTTGAAAAAAATAATTAAATCTATAGATGATTGTATGTAATTGGAGGTTGGAGAACCACTCTGTGACTTCTGAAACATTTACTACCACTTTTATAACCTAATCCATCTTTTCCACAATGTAAGGTCCATGAATATTGATGTTTAGATCTGATTTATTTTTTGGTTCAACTTGTTTCTTCATTGCATCCTTAAACCAGGTTGATCCATTAGGGTTTTTGGTGCCATACAATCCTCCCCTCATCCACAAGTTGATGCCGGTTGAGGAGTTTCTTTCGATGTCATAGTCTTGTAATATAGAATCTTCCTGCAAATATCTGTCTAAGTAAATCAGGTTTTTAAACTCCATTGGGATATCTAATTTGTTTTGGATATTCTACTTCAGATCAAGCACCACACATCCTTCTTGAAACCCAATGAGAACTGATCTCCCATCTGGGGTTTTCCCAAAAAATGGAAAGAAACCTCCTCGTCCTTTGTTGTCTTTTCACTAGATCTCCATATATGAATTTTTTTTTGGTAAAAATGAGTGGATCTAGATTTTGAAAAAAATATCTGTCATCCATGCATGGGGGATTCAAAAGAGCCCTCCACTCATCCCCTTTGAGATCTGCAAGAAAATCATGTTCAAACCTCCGCGACTTTGAAAAATATACAGAATCCAAATCTATCTCCTTAACGAAACCTGCATAATAATAAAGGAAAGAAAGTTGATCCACCCATTCAAGAGTGCTTTCTGCTAGATATAATGGAAATGAACATAGATCTTTGTGATGGATAAATTCGTCAATCATAAATTGAAGCGGATGTTCAAATCTAGTCAACCTGACCTCTTCCCTCCTCTGATGTAAATGCACCTCATACTAACCTAGATATGTTCGATGCATCCATAGATCACAGAAAAATAGGATTCCATGGCCATCAAGGGATTCAACAACAACTAGAGAATCCTTGCCACTATAAACCCTCGCCATCTTCCTTCCACTCTAATCGTACACGAAATATGTATTAGTATTGAAAAAAATATTTATATTTATATTTTTATAAAATATTTTAACATTTAAAAGAGATTTATCTATATTTATATCTTTTTATTTTAGCATATACATGAAAGAATTTAATGTGATTATTTTTGTAACGTTATAAATTTTTTTAGGGATTTTGAAACATATTTTACCTACAAATAAATAATAGATGTAGATCACATTATAATTTAAAATTATATAAAAAGAAAATGAGAATAATATTTTATAACTTTTATAATGTTTTTTTAAATATGCAAATAATTTTTTATTATAAATAATAATATTTAATGTAAAAATATATTATATAAGATTGAATGTCTTAAAATTGCTTCGGCTTGACTAAGAGCTAGTCTTTTTTGGACGTAAGGAAATAGATTCATGGTCCAAGGTCCAAAGACATTTAGCAAGAGTGAAAGTAAATTCTCGGTGGTATGGGCTTTGCGAATAGTAGTGATGAGTCAAGTTGCATTCGTGAATAACATCAAATGATGGTTGTCCTATTGTTCGTTTGACAAGTCCGCGATATCCACCTACACAAAGAATGTATAACCTTTACGAAATAGGAGATCCTTTCAAATAAACCAAACTAAAATGAATGACCAGATGTAGTGTTGTGTAGTCATAGGCAGTCGTACAGTGGATAGCAATAGAAACAACGGATAACATAGCAGACATGGGATAACGAATAACAGACAGGGGTAACGAGGTTCAGACAACAATAGTGAGGAGCGGGGCAGAGACCGGTTTCTATAGGCACGTAGTGAGGAATAGGTTGGACCTACATCTTTCTCAGAATAGGTTGGACGACAAATGTATTAAAACATGACAATGGGAAAAGAAATTTCTGAACCCATGGAGATAAATGATTTAGGACAAGTGAAAATTGCCTCATCCACAAAAGCTGGGAAGTGGGTTTGGGTCAATGGAAAACAATATCAAGGCATTTTAAAACGAAGACTAGCCTGTCTAAAATGGGAGTATACAAGGAAAAAATAGTCTAAAAGAGAAAGCACTTGATCCCATTGCAATAAGCACTCAAACAAGTCCCCTCTAGAAGCATGTGGCAACAAGAATTCTAGAGGAAAAGTCATTCATGATTGTTCCTTCTATAGTCCCACATCCACACCTCTCAGCTGGTCATCTGATCTTTATGTGAAAGAATTGTTAAATGCAAAACAAAGGTTGGAGGTTTTAGAAGCTAAAGAGAAGGAAAGAGATCATAAAATTCATATAATAACAGCTGAGAACAAGGCTTTAGCATAAAGAAACAAAGTTTTGAAAGAACAAGAGACATTATTATAGGAATCTCTCGTGATAGGGAAGACATAATGGCAACGCATGAAGGCAAATATGCAAAACATAAAGAAATTTGTAGTGGAAAGTACAGATGTGGTGAATGCAAAATCATCCCATGATAAAGGGAAAACAATTGCCCAAATATACAACCATGAAGAGAAAGCAACATAAGAAAGGAAATCATATTCCACTAAAGTTTCCAAAACATGGGCTCAAGTTCATTAGCAATTCTGCTAATAAGGAAGGAGAAACAAGCATTTGGGTTGACAACATGCAAGATAGAGAAGGAAAGGAAATACAAAATAGAGCAGCAAACGTAATTATTAAAGGGGTGAAAGACTATGGGAAAAATTAATGTACTCTTGACCTTTCAAGAGACTTTGTGAAAGACAAGTTTCTATGGCAAGGACAAATATGCCAAGCATGGAGGGTGGGTAATTTTAATGGTGAGAGAGCCATACCCATAAAATTCATCATTCTTAGCCTGCATGATAAATATATCATTCTAAGCAAGAAGCATCTCTTGAGGAGTTCTCAATTTTTTCTAGAAGAAGATTTAATTGTAAGACAACAGGAGGAAAGGAGGGAGGACATTTTAAAGGTTAGGGCAGCAAGAGATGAAGGAAAGAGAGCATGGATTTATAAAGGTAAATCTGTGATAACACGATTTGGACCTCCTTCCGGAACATAGTAGTAAGATGGTAATAAAGAAGAGGAAAAAAAACTCTTCAACAGGAAATCGGGAACCAGGGTCAGTATGGGAAAGCATGGACAAAGACTCAAATGTGAGTCTTGCATGTCAAAATAAAGAGCAATCAAGTCATGCCCAGGTTTCCTTAAGATTAGTTTGTTGGAACTGCATAGGTTACCCATGGAGACGAGGACCTGGGTTAGGGCCTATTGCAGAAGATAGAGACATAATTTGTCTCATAGAAATACATGATAATGAAGGGTGTGAGACACCTCTATTTGAAGGATACTGGAAGATGGCAATGTGGAACAAGGTAGTAGGGAATGGAAAATGGCACGGGGGTATCATGGTTTTAGTGAGGGAGAAAAAATGTTGTCTCATTAAGTTAGAAAAATAAGACTCAAATAAACAATTCATTTGGTTTAAAATATCATAAAATGGAAACCACATCAGGATTGCAACATGCTAATTTGCGTTGCAAGTTTCAAAAATCTACAAAGTTAGAGGGCTTGACGACAAATATCCATTTGCAGCCTTAAAATAAGATATTGTGACATATTCTCAGCTAGGTGAAGTCCTTATAGTGGGTGATTTCAATGCTAGGATTGCAAGTGAGCAAGCTAGGATTCTTTGTTGTAAATAAGACTGTGACCCTATTTGGCTTACAAAAGAGAGTAATCATCAGTGTGAAAGAATTTCAGAGGACAAGGGATGCAATCTCTTTGGTGAACAATTGCCTACTCTATGTGGGGCCTTTTATTTAGTCATTTTTAATGGCTTGACTTGATTGGCAAAGTCCAGTAATTTCACTTGCAATACTTACAATAGAGCAAGTGTAGTAGATTATGTAATTTTCTCGCATGGTTTTTGTGTGAAATGGAGGAAGTTTTGATTGGAGATCAGCTTTGGGACTTAAGATCATATCACAAGCCAATTTATTTAAGTTTCTCTTGGACTGGAAAGAAACAATTAGAGTAAAAATTTCAGCATGTCCAACAAAATCTCCCAAACGGGAGAATTCTTTCGACTCTAGAAAATTGTGATACCTTCAAAATAATGCTAGAGAGGCTCTTAGAGAAGGAGAAAATCACAATTCACGACCTTCGTAGTCATGAATTAACACATTTAATTCAATGTGCACTTGCAGAGTGAAAAAGAGAAAAAAAATAAGAAGTCTGAAACAAATTGCTTTCTGGTTAATGCTTGGTTTGACGAGGAATGCAAAAAGGCAAGGAAAATGTGGAAAGATTTCAACAAGGATAACATAAAGCTCAAAGCTTACAAGAAATTATTAAGCAATAAAAAGGCCAATTTCATGGTTTCAAGGAGGGAAGAACTAATATTCGTTGGGAAAAATAATCCCAAATTATTTTGGAAGGAGCTCCAACCAAGAAAGATACAAACTGGAAATAGTATTACAACTTCTAAATGGTTTGACTATGCAAGGCAAATATACGAGAAGGATCCCAAGGTTGACCCTCCCCCCTTGGTCAACACTAATACTGAACTCTTCACGATGCAAGAGGTAGAGAGGGGTATCAAGAAGTTGGGTGTTGGAAAAACAAAAGACATAGATGATCTCCAAGTAGAATATCTAAAGTGGGTCTCAAAGATTCTTTCACCTCACATTACAAAAATTTTCAACAAAAACATACAATAAGGGTTCCCCACAAGTTGGACAACTAGTCTGGAAATACCTCTTTTCAAGAGCAGTGACATCAATAATCCCTCCAATTATAGGGCCATCATGATAAACCCTTTGTTTGCAAAGCTATTTGGAAACATGCTAGAAAATAAAATTAGGAAGTGGGCAGAAGAAAGAGATAAGCGTGATAAAGGGTAAGTTTTAGACCTAAACATTCCACAGTTGATAATTGTATAACTTTAAGGCACATCGTTGAAAAAGTTTGGGAGAAAAAGGAAGAAGTCTTTTGTTGCTTTATTGATTTCAGAAAAGCATTTGACACGGTTCCTAGGGATAAGCTTTGGCACATAATGGAGGAACTTGAGTTTCTTAAACATTTGAGAGCATCTGTACATAGGCTGTATGAAGGCGTGAAACTCAAAATTAGAACTTCAGCAGGCATTTCTGAAAGTCTTAGAAGTGATATCGGGGTCAAGCAAGGTTGTCCACTGTCTCCTACCCTTTTTGGTTTATATATCGATAAGCTTGAGGAGTGGTTAAATTCACAAGGGGGTGATGGTATCTATTTGGAAAAGTTTGTTATAAGGCTTCTTTTGTATGCAGATGACCTTATTCTGATTGCGAAATCGGATCATGGTTTGCAAGAGCACTTACTATCCCTTGAGAATTTTTGTAGAAGTGTGGGGATGCAAGTCAATATCAACAAAACGAAAGTAGTGGTTTTCTCTAAAAAAAGAAAACATAACCAACATAAGTTCTAATTTGAAGGAAATATTATGGAAGAAGTTGCATATTACAAATACCTCGGAATTGACTTCAACAAAAATCTAAGTTGGGATGGTTATAGAAAGAAAAGAACTTTGGGGGTTGGAAAGCATTTTATGCTTTTCAAAATAGGTGTAGAGAGGTCGAGTTATGGGATTGGAAAACCACTCAAAATCTTTTTGGGATTCTAGTGATTCTGGTGATTCTCTATGGTTGTGAACTATGGGCCAGTAGTACATCTGACATGCAATGGAAACAAATTGAGAAAATTTAGAAGCATTTGATTACAAAAAAATTCAATATTAAAAGTGTAGTTATAGAGGTTTCTCCTATTGAAGCAATTGCTATGGTGCAAGTCATAAGGTATTTAAAAAAAAATGAGCAAATGGAAGAGGGTACATGGCCTAAGGTTGACTTTAATGACATATTGTGCAACAGAAAAAAGACTTGGATGCAACAAAATAACAAATGGTTTAGTAAATGGGGTATTTTCTTGAACACGTGCCCCATAAACAGTAAAGAGATAAAAGCTTTTGTTATGGATAAGTTCCATAAGCGTACTTGGGATAAGGAGTTAGGAAGAAAGAAAAAGTACTATATTAAAGTGTTTTATCCCACTCATAGTCATCAACCAAAAGCATATATAGAGGCCAATATCTTTTGGAGAGCCAAAATTATTATTTCTCAGTTAAGGACTAATTATCATCAGCTCCATTGTGAAATAGGGAGCTGGAAAAGGCCAAAAGAAGTGTGGGGGGAAAGAGTATGCATTTTTTGTTCTTTAGGAAATGTAGAAATAGAAAAGCATTTCATTTTAGAATGTGAGGCTTTCAAAGACAATAGGGAAATTTATGCAGATATGTTGGCAGCTAGCTCTTGGGATAGTCTATTTAGCAAGGGTTTGTCGAGAAACTGGGAGAATTTATTGTGAGGCCTCACAAAAAAAGGGTCGAATACATCAATTGGATCAATCTATCCCATAGGATATATTTAGCCTCATGGACATTAAAATAATTTTATTTTCTTTTTTTAATGAGTTATGATAGGATTTCCAACTGTTTAAAACAATATTATATAAGGTTGAAAACATAAAGTGAATCAATATTGTATTTTTGAAATATAGTAATATATTTATTAAAAGCTCAATAAATTATTTTTCATAATAAATTTTGGTTGTGAAAAAAATACTCTTCATTTGAGCCATCCCAAATATGGGTGCTCTACTAGAAAGCACCCACACCTAATTTCTCCATGACACCTCACACAAAGGAATTAATGATGGGGGATGGTGGCATTTCCCACCCGCCATGTCCACCCATCACATTCCTAGTTTATAGATGGATGTCCAAATAACAACGCAATTTGATTCAATTCAACATGGGAATGCAAAAAATGAAATAATTCAGCTAGGGGACTCTTATTTGGGCATTTGCAAAGTTGGTAGAATAAGATAATTTCGCAATGACCATGATAGAGACTGTGAATTGTGTAGTGAAAGTAGGATTTCAATAGTGTGAGAAAGAGTTCGACCTCAACATGGAGGTAGAGGAAGAGGTTGCTTGCCTCATAATTTTTGGCATGAATTGGGATCAAGAATAGATGATGAAGAAATCCCACTTCATATCCTATGAATGGTAACTGAAATGGAGGATGAAGAAATTTGGAATACTGGTGATATGCAATGGGCCTTGCACAATTTGTAGGCATCTCCATGACCAAGAATTTTATCACTAATCTCGATTTCCACCTCATCTAGGCTAGGTCTTGGTAAGAGTCATCGTTGAATCACTTGACATCTAGTTCCCCGTCCTCCTCTATCCCTTGTGGCTTCCAATTCCTTGGGTAGTCAAGGCTCTCTACATCCTTCCTCCTAGCTATACTCAAGCCTTCCTAGCACCCATCCACCTAGTCAAAGGATGCTGGAGTTAGCTAAACATGGGAAAAATGCTACTAAATATTTTGGCCCTTTAAACAAACAAAAGAACGAGAGAAACTCCAATCGTCTAACAATTTTTGTTGACAATCCAAGAGACATAACTTCGCATCATGTTGAAGACATCTATTGGGGTCAAGCTATTGTAGAATAGGAAGGACCAAATTGGTTGCCATAGGGACAAAAGGTCCCAACCAACTAACTACCATAATGCACAGAAACATCACCACAGACCAAGAAATAACTCACTAGTTTGCTTTGAGATTTTTCTTACTCACTTTGTTTTAGATGTCAAAATTTTGCTTTAAGACTCTCAGAGGAACCATCTTGCTTCCCATGCCTAGGCAGATAATATTTCCTTAGCCTAGTCACACCTTTTTTTTGTGATTATGCTTGAAAGCCAAATAAACTTTGCAAATGCTCTTTCTTGCTTGTATGGTTTGTAAATTTCTAGTAATATAATGCATTGTAGATTACAAAAAAAAAAATCTAGACTAAAAAAAACGTACTCGTAGTTTGAGCCACTTATTAAATCTAATTAACTTTGCATGTTCTTTAATTTAAAGTGTACATATATAGTTCATAAATTTAATTTTAGTTGTTTTTTTCATTGTAGGGGGTAGTTATTCTGCTCTCATAGTCTCAGTTTTGGCAATTCTCCATAATTTGAAACCTTCTAAATTGCAGGCAGTTGCAATCTCACAACTAATCAACTTCGAGACTCTCCACTACACCTTCACCTATGGTCACTTCTCTGCTCAATAGTTTGGTGTTTCATTTGGATTTTCATAGAGGTTCATGATTTCTCTCTTTTATTTAGGGTCACTTTATTTTTTTCTCAACATCAAACCCTATTTTCCTTGCATTTAGTGGGAGTTTGGAGCTCAAGGTCCCTATTTTCCTGGAGAACAACAAACATCATCTTTTCCTCAAAAGACAATGATGAAGTGCAACTGCAGATGAGTGATAATCCTCCATTACACTAGTCATGTCCTTGGGTTTTTTATGCTTTTTCCTTATGAAACTTATCTATTAGTTAAGTTTTAGCATATGGTTCACCAACACAACCAACTCGTCTATGTAGTATTTTTTGTGTTTTTGATGTTGTGCTTCAAATAATGATCTAGTTTCCCTTCAGGAAGACCAATAGTAAACTCTTTCTCACTATGTAACTATTCCTTTGAAGTAATATAGACGGTCTAACTTTACCTAAAAAAAGAAAAAGAAAAGAATAAGTTAAATTTAGTAAACCAAATATAAAGTACTCAAAATGTAAAGGTTGACTAAGATATTTGACAACTATATAGAAATGTTTGAAAGCTAGAAAACATATTATGATGACATTTGAATTTTAAAGTTTTTTATTTAATCATTTGAATGTATAATATTATCTATTTTTTTTAATTAGTGCTTGTCTATTCTTTAAAATGGGTTAGAGTCAATGATGAAGAGTGAGGAGTATTTTTACCACTAGGATAGATTTACTTCTTGCTAATGTTTTTTATCCTAAAAGCTAGGAAATATCTTGAAATAGTGCTTAAATGTGTGGTTTCGCCCAAAGAGATTATATTAATGATATATTTTACCTATACACATATAACTAGATCAAACCCATCCTCCATATAATATTTTTTTTATAGCCAAATCTTACTCGTATGATAATAAGATTTGAGGAGTTTCATTCTATAAAATAACCAAGATTCGAAACTCATGAAACTCATAATTCTTAGGAAAAGACCCAAAAAAAAAAAACTATCCATATTAAAGATTCGAGACAAACCAAATGAAAAGGAAAGAAAATTGCTTATTCATCCCAAAGTTACATTAAAAAAAATTCAAATGAAAAGAAAAGAAAATTGCTTATTCATCCCAAAGTTGTATAAAAAAAATTCAAATATTATTGAAAATAAATATATGGTATTGTGATTTAGTGATAAAGGAACTATGACCCACGAGTCATCTAATCTTAAAAGAAACTCTTTTTTGGGAAGGTTATTTAGTGGATTTTATAATGAAAAAAATAATTTTCACAATAGAAATTTGTAGTTACAAAATTTGAGAATATAAATGTATTTATGTATTATCAATTTTATTCATTAAAATTGTCATTTAAGATAATTCATCCAAAAACTTATTAAATTTATAAAAAATTATCAAGAATAAAAATTTGTCACTAACACTGTTATCTTATAATTTAAAATATTGAAAACCAATTTTCCAAAATAAATGATACCATTAATATAGGAAATTTTCAAAATCACATTAACATGATCACTCAACAAAACTTATATTATTAATAATATATTTCACATATAAATAATTTAAAAATAAAATAAAATGGTATCAGGTAATTTTGAAAATAAAAACATAATACCATATATAATTTATTATAATTAAAAATATAATAACTTATTAATAATGTAAATTTTGAATTTTAGTTTAATATTTAAAATGTAAAAATATCATTATATGAAAATAAATTATATTATTTAAATTTAATAATAATTAAATAAACATTTTTTTTTGGGTAAAACTTCTGACTTTTAAAAAAACCAAAATGGAAGCATTAACGTTAAAAGTTTATTTATGTTTGAAGTAGAAAAGGTAAAAAGGGTGTCAATTTGATAACAGGTTGCTTATCACAAGCTGTGGAAAGGGTAAAGAGTGTCCCACGAAATTTCTTATTACAAGAGGTGGAGAGAGTAAAGAGTGTACTAACAAGAAGGAACATGTACAGTGTATAGGTGTAATATCGTAAATAAATGTAAACAAATTAATTTAATGTTGGGACATTGCAGTGTGTATTTTTTTCAAAATTTACTCAATAAAAAAATTATTTCAAAGATTATATACATGTGAATAGGTTAATTATTTATAATAAAAATAAATATATATTCATGTAAATAAATATATTTATTTAAAGTTACTATTTATTTATTACAATTTAATTAATTATTTTTAGCAAAAAAGAATTTGTATGTAAAAAAGTAAAATTTGTATATAATTAAAAATATTGATTAAAAGTTACTACCTATCATTATTTATATATATTTTTTAGAAAAAAAATTGTCAATAAAAATTTGATAATTGCTTATATAAAATACATATAGAATAAAATAATAATATTGATTATTTATTAATTTATATAATTAAATTACAAATAAATGATTATTCACACTTAGATATATATTAATATTAGCTATTATATTATATAATCATTATTTTATAACTATTATCACATTATAATTATTTATGATATTATGATAATAGATTTAATATAAAGTAGATATCCTACATGATATTAAGTTACAATTGTACATCTTATTAAGTTATTTACATGAGATAAGGGTTATATATGTTTTGGAGATGATGGTGATGCTTCCTTCATGGAATTCACTAAGAGATAGCTAGTAATACATTTCAAAATGATAGAAAAAGAGGTGAAGGCTATCATCCAGAACTCATTTGGACATTTCTATCCAATTTTCCCTTACTTTAACTTCATAAATGACTACAAATTTATGTATTCGAATAATATAAAAAGTTTTAATATAATATTGGGTTTAATATTAATATTTAATATTTAATATTAACATATATTTTATTAATATTATTAGATTTAATAATTCTCGATCAATATAATATTAAGTTTAATATAATATTAAGTTTAATATAATATTAGGTTTAATATATTATAATATTTATTAATATGCATTAGGCTAGAGAGCTCTAATATAATACTATAATACAAAATATTTATATTATATTATATTGATATTATGTGTTCATTTTTTAGAAAAAAAAACAACAAGGAACATTATGTATATAAAATAATTTACATCTATATATGTTTGTAGCATTTTGGAGGTTATTGTAGTCAAAAAATATGTCCAAATGGCATTAACTATTCATTTTTATTCAAAATGGATCTCATTCTCATCTTATTATAAATATTTGTAGTTCCTTCCTTTTTTTATACATTGTCGATATGATATTGGTAGAGAAAGGTGAATAATCACAAAATGTAAACCTAGCGTAGAATCCTGAAATGCTTCATGGGTATGCGTTTGAAATATATACTTTGATTTCTATGTTGTTCACATACATCCTGCTTCTAGAAAGAGAAAACAAATACTTCCCAGGTGAGTTCTCATAGAAAAAAGAAGAAGAAGTTGAAATGCTTGAGATATCTTAATTTAATTATTTCCATAGGCTAAGAAGATGTTATGAGACTTGCCTACCTTTTTGTTTGACTGACGAGCTTTGTGTTGCTCGCATCTGCTTTCATTCCACTCATCGAGAAGTCATTAATGCATTTATTTATGTTCCAATAAATGTGACCAAATGTGATATGAGTGTAGTGCATAAGATTTGTAATAATATATAGGTAGTAATGTGTAGTTCCTCAAGTGAGATGTGCCTTTCATCTAGTCTCTAACAACTTTGGAGTCTCCATATATTTGAATGATGGAGAGGTTTATATCTTTTTCAAATCTCAAAAGGATGTTCAAAGTGAATAATTTTGAATAATGGTTGGTGGTTGTGCCCATGTTTCCACAAAAAGAGAACACATGTGAATTTTCTATGAAGATTTGGCCACCAACTCTTCCTTTTGGTGGGGTATGTTGAGTGGCTTCATCAAATAATACTTAATTAATTTTATTTGTAACCACAATTTCAGTGTTTCAAAGGGATGGAGTTTTTCTTGTGAGAGGGAGGCATTGCTTCCTAAATACTTAGACTTTGAAGAGAAACAAGAAAAAACGAATGTCCCTAGTCATTGAAGATAGTATGATACTATTCTTTCCATATGATTCTGTTATATCATATTACACAAATTATTATAATATTATAATGTTCAACATAATAATATATTGTCTAAAAATTAAAATTATCTAATTTTTAACTTAATACTATATAGTATCATGTTTAATATTATATGATAGTGTATAATATCAAACATTATTAGCCATAGAGATAAAAGGGAAAAAAATTGGATTTAGAAATCCATAAGTAACACAATCAAATAAAAAACAAGATTCTAAAAATAATTGAAATTCACTAAATTAAAGAGGTAAAAATAATTGAAATTCACTAAATTAAAGAGGTAAAGGTATATGCAAGGTCCCAACTTGACTTTAGGCTATTTTGAGATTAATATTTTTTTTTATCGAAATAGATGCATTGATTTTAGTGTAAATGTTGATTTCTAATCTTATTTGATTGATTGCACTTTATGCATTGATTTCAATGTAAATGTTGATTTATAATCTTATTTGATTGTCCGCACCAGATTCCTTGATTTCAGTGTAGATGCTAATTTATTACCTAATGTAACTAAATGAATGATGTTCATATTATTTTCAAAGTAATTAGATTAATAATGTGCATTGATTTCAATGTATGCACAAAGTAATTATTAATGACATGCATTGATTTATGTGTTATAGTACTTATAGCCTAGATCCATATTAGATAGAAATGAACAACAAAGAGCCTACATCCATCTTAACCATTATTATAAATCCATCTTAAATAGAAATGAACAACCAAAAGCAAATCAACAGAGAAAGGCACAAGATATGACAATTAAGAATGAATTGATTTTAGTTGTTGCATAAAGTATTGATGTTGAGAATTTATTTATGTGTTACAATAGTCATAAACCTAGATCCATATTAATAGAAATGAAAAACGAAGAGCAAGTCGAGAATGAAAGGCATAAGAAATGATAGTTACTGAGGAGTGTCAAAAACAAAGGGAGAAAAGAATAGTGTATCAACAAAGAAGGTCATAGCAAATGAAAACTCAAACACAAAAAAAATTAGAAGAAGGAAAAAATTGAACAACAAAAAGCATTTCAAAGAGAATATCAAAGAGCATGTCCACAAAGAAGGGCACACCAAATAACAACTAAATCGTTTCAAGAGTAAAGAATACAATAAAATGCATAATGAAGAGGAAATCGACAAAAAAATGTAGAGCGAATGACAATTGAAGAGAATGAAGAACAAAGGAAACAAAAAGATGATATCAAAGAGCATATTGACAAAGAAAACAATATTCAACCAACTCAAACATAGTATGGAGCACAAAAGAAAATCCTATGAAAAAAAGATGTGTAAAAGATACATATGTCCAAACTCAACCTATAACTCTCGTTGATATCAATATTTCACATCAAAAATTTCATGACATGATTTATCGATTAGCTTGAGTTCAAATATGTCATTTGTGTGAGGAGTCATATTGGAAGTTATGTGTTTAATATAAACAAAATCTAACGTGCATGAGCTATAGAAGAGAACGAACTCATAAGATTAATCTTACACATATTTAACACATTTAACATATTTAAAATGGTTAGATTAATTGTATGTTAGACAAATTTGTGTGGTTGTGCACAATTGAAACTAGCCTAGATCCATTTCAACCTTAGATCTATTGAGGGTCGATCATATTTTTGTGTGCAAAGCTTAAGAAAACGTTTAGACTTCAAGAGATTTAATTCCTCTCAATGCTTAATAGATTTAAATTTACAATAAATCTAAACTAATAAATATATTAAATTAAATTATGAGAAAAAAATAATACACAACTTATTATTTTATTGTTTAAAAAAAACCAAAAGATTGTCAAATTAATAATAATTAGCTTGTTTAAAAAAGTGGAAAATGTGAATAATGTCTCCCTAATAACAAGCAGTTGAGACCAGTAGTTTATTGCATTAGTTAAAGTTCTATTGGACACGGAATTTATTATGTATATAATTTTAGAATTATTTATAATATATGAAATTAAATTATATTACATCTAGTGGGTAAGGATTTGATTGTTCTAATATATGGATAATTATTGACCAAAAGGTCAACTTTATCTCCTTTATGTCTCTTAACATGTGGTCCAAAGGGTCACTTGTTTTACCTTTATAAATGGTCCAAAATGCCACCTCCTTTACCTATTTTTTGGCTTTATAGCAATAAAGTGCTGAGCTCAATTGAAGAGGTCCAAAATATGAAATTGAACCCTCAATGAAGGGCACCCACCTGATGGTTGATATGCGAACTTAATGACAAACCAATAGATCCATTTTATCATGTGATGTTGAAACATCAGAAATAACAATTAAAAGGTGCATTGCAAGTCGATTCCTTTTTAAGAGGGGATGTCACATCAAGAAGACAATACATAGAAAATCTTCTTTAAAGGGATGGGAAATCCTTTTTAAAGGGATAAATGGACTTTTATGACAACAGCATTGAAACGAGAAACACTTATGGAAACTTAGTGGGAGAGTAAGTGATGGAGTATTATTAAAACATTCAAAAAGTGATGTATTGAAAAATCTAGGATACTTGTGATATAAAGGGATTTACAGGTTACAACTACTTTTATAGGTCGATATTGATCAAAAGCAAGTGAATTAAAATGTGAGTAGTTTTTATAAAAGTTTTTATTTAAATAATGGGTTTAATATGATTTATTTATTAAAAAAATACTATTATTATTATTTTTTAAATTAAATTATAGTGAAAAATACTTTTAAAATAAAATAATAATTAAATTTGAATGTATTTAATTTTTTTTTTTCACTTTTTATTATATATTTTCAATTTTTTTTTAAAACTTATAGTTATAGAGGAAAATAATCTAAATCAACAAAAATATTTTTCTTACTATAAAGAACTAATTAAACTTTCCTCTATTGAAATGGTGGATCTTTTTGATATGTTTGTTTCTATTGGCGCTTTATTTAAGCATGTGTTTACTAGTTAGGGCTTGGGCCACCTATGGATTCTAATTGTGTTGATATGTGATGTAACTAAAATGTAAATGTAATGGGAAACATGCAATATGTAATTTAATAAAGCTCTATATGGCCTATTTATATATTTATCTTATCCCAACTAGGAGTACATGCTAAATTGAACAAATTTGATATGAAACATAGTTAGGGTATGGAAACCATAAAGGATAGCTTACCCCTAAAACTAATACCTAATCCAAGTAGCCAAGCAAGGAGGCAAAGAATGGTGAATATAGCTTTGAACCCTCACAAATTTGCATGATCCAACTAAGTCTTTTAACAAATGCATGAAGATAGATTCCACTACTACATTTTAGGTCAATTATTGACATCGATTCATTATTTAGAACATTGGATAAATGATAGATAAGAATATGCTAAATTTTGGTTAAACGTTAAGTAAGGAATGTCAAATTATTGATGGAATTTGTGTCAAATATGTAATTTCACATAAATAGATGACAAAAGAAATAATTTTTTATAAGAATTCAATTTTCAAACTTTAATTTAATAGATAATAAACATCAAACTAGCATATATGAACCTAGAATAACCATTTGATTAACGATTTAAAATTTTATAAAGTCTCTTAAGAAACATGATGCAAGCAGCTATGCCATGTATTTACTGCAAGGAGGAAGGTCTATATGCTATCATTTTGAAATATTTCAAGGGGAATTATCTTCTACCCTACCTATGATAAGGAGCTCTAGGCCTTGGTAAAAGCTGTTAAAAAATGCTCCCACTACCTGATGACCAAGGAGACCATCATCCACACAAACCACCAACCACTAAGATATTTATAGGCCTAAAGTAAGATACAATGAACCAAACATTACAAGTGGATGGTTTTTTAATATTAGTTTCATCTAGTTATTAATTACAATAAGGACAACACAAACAGGTTGGAAAACATGATTTTAAGGTCATCCACATCCAAAATTATAGCTTTTGGAAATCTCATGCACATGGAGCCTTTTATGCATGAACCATATAGAGAGGCACCACACTAAATATGAGGATTCAAGGAGGATTTTTACTAACTATATGGCTAGATTCATGTAGAATATGGTGATAACAAACTTGAATATCATCTCTAGAATGGGTTATCTTACTAGACAAACAAGATTTACATTCCTAAAACTGAGTGGCTACAACTTATGAGAAAAATTTTGACCTCTAAAATTTTAGGAGACTTCAATGTTGGGAAGACAATTTCCAACTTACAGAGGTATGTGTACTAGCCCAGAATGGAAGAAGATGTAGCATGATACATTAGAGAGTGTATACTTTGTTGTACTAGTAAGCCCAGTAATAGGAAGCAAGGTCTATACTATCCCATACCTATACCTAATCATCCTTTGGAAAACATTTCCATGGATTTTTTGGGAGGTTTACCATCAGCTAGAAACGGGCATGACTAAATATTTGTGGTAGTCAATAGGATCAACAAGATATGCATTCTCATGCCTTGTAAAGTGACCACCAAAGGACAAGAATCAACACATTTTTTCTTTGAATAGGTTTGGGTGCACTTTGAATACTAATTACCATCTTGGATGGGGATACCAAATTAATAAGTGCATTTTGGACTACATTGTGGGAGAAGATGGAAAAAAGGTTGAAGAGGTATATAATGTTTCATCTACATATAGATTGGTAGACATATGTAGTCAATATGAATTTGCTACATATTTTGAGGGGTTAGAATGAAAAGCATGCAAATACCTAAGATGAGAATCTAACACACACACACACACACACACACACACACATATCTAATACTCTTATAATATAGTATACCAAAATTATATTGGTAAGACACATTTTAAAGATGTGGAAGAAGTCACAGGAGAGGTACAAGGATTAACATGACCGACATAGAACAAATAATTCATTCAAAGTTGGAGATAGAGTTTAGTTATAGTTGAACAAGTAAAGTTTATAGGGTCCTACTAAGAAGATCAAGGCTCTATAATATGGTCCTTTTGAAATATTGGAATAGGTGGGAGGCAATACCTATAGAAAAACTCTACCTCCATACATGCACATTTACTCAGTAAAGAATGTGTACAATCTCAAACTCTATGAGCCTTCCAAATTGGATTAGGAGGAGGGTGAAGTATATACCTTACATGGAGTAATTATCACTAGATGCTCACATAGAGTTGGAAAAGAACACATTTTTTCAAAAGAGATCCAAAACTACAAGATTAGGGTAATATGACCTTTGGAAAATTGGGTTAAAAGGATGACATTTAGGAGAAGAAACTTGGTAATCCGAGGAGAAGGTAGAGGAAAATTTTCCTCAACTAATTTTGTAAATATTTTAGGGAGGAAAATGTTCCATACGTATGGAGGTATGACCTAGATTGGATCATTATATTATTTTTCATTTATCTCAATGCTTTCAAAGTGGGAAAAATGGAAAAATCAACTTGAAATGTCATTTTAATGGCATGTTCTAGTTTGAAAATTAGGGTTTGAAACCTTCTAGGTCCACTTTAGTGGAGTCTTGAAATGCTCTTTAAATCCATCCTAAAATTTAGATCCTTAATTTTCTCAATAATCTCTAAAACACATGACATGATCTATGGGTAACAATGAATTTTCTATCACATTTCCCATTTTAACATTATAGGAACCAAAGTTAATATTGAATATATTTTTCAAGTTCCTCTCCATCATCATTAATTTTTTATCATTTATGTATCATAATCTATATATCCTTTATGGTATCAGAGAAGAACATGTCCTATCTCCCTCATGGGACAACCCTAAAAGAAAAGAATGCAAAGGAGCTAACCATTGTGGATATTTCATAGGATTTGGTGGCATAATCAAATGTATATCTACTTGTTCTTCTATTTTGAGAAGATATATTCTTTGCATGGTTATATCCATCTTGGAAATTTTAGGGGGGTTGTTTTTGGTCTATTTTTGGTGTATTTTTGGTGCTTTTGGGTCAATGGTCTTTTATCCATATCTAGTTTGGTTAATTAATGAGGGTTTTTATCTAATTTACAAGAGGTTATATTTTTTGATTCCCTTGAATTCTATATGTGGTATTGTAAATGGTGAATTTAATACAATGGGAAATTTAGAGGTGCATCTCTAAGCTTTCCTAGTTAAGGATTTATTGGATAAATTATGATGTTTATTTTGTGCATGGTGCATGTGTTTTTTATGTTATTTTCCTTCTATGCATGTGTTCATTATAAAGGTTTAAAACTTACATTGAAACTACATGAAAGTTTACTATGATTCACAATTACAAAAATTTATGAAACACATTATGGTGCATAATGAGCATGGTTCATCATTCATAGGGAAAATTTGTAGAGAGAAGGCTATATTCACACCAAAGAAAAATAGATCCAATCGTATACTAAGAAAATGTGATATTACATGGTTGAGATCCAACAATAAACTTTATGATATAAAGATCATTAAGAATACATTGTAGTAGTGGTCCACATATAAATGTATAGTGGAGAGGGAATATTTACCATGAAAAAATATCCTATCAATGAATTATGCATTATGATTCACATGAGAAATATTCCAGCTAAAAGAATTTCCAATCTTCAACATTTTAGTTACCTCATATTGATTTACAATTATTATATATATATATATATATATATATATATATATATATATATATATATATATATATATATATATAGAGTGGCATGAAAAAATAAGTGCGTCAAGTGATCCACCTACTTCCACATCCATAATGACCAACCAAAAAAATGAGAGCAATTGCCTCTTCCTTCATGATATTTTTCTAGATCTACCTAATGTGAGTGCTTTATTAGTACTGTGGTTGTTCAAGGGATATGATTATCAAGGGTTGGTTCAATCTCTTCAAATGGTTCAATTTTACTATCATTCCATTCTTGCTCTAATGATCTCCTCAAGTTAATGAGTTACCTTGATTTCATCTTATTAGTATTTTCAAACAAATTAAGTAAAAGGAATCTTATTTATCATTTTAGAAGGGGAAAATATTTGAGTTTACAAGTGTTAATTTCATTAGATTTTTTACATTAGATAAAATTGTGGAGAGTAGAAATTATTGCACACATAAGCTATTCTTCATATATTATTATCATCACAAAATATTACATATTTATACATCAAAATTGTTCTTAAGGTAAATCAACTATTTTATCAATACAATCTAGTTAATTGAGAGAATATCTGAACCATGCACTAATATAGGAGCTATCTTAGTTGGGCCAAATGTACTAAATTGAACTAACTAACAATTTCATAAATAATACAAACCAACAACTAACATAGAGATTACAATAACTAATATATAATATGACATATTAACCACAAGGAAAGTAGGAGTTAATATCTTCAATACCCTCCCTTAATAAGTACTCATTTTTATCTCTATTAACTGGATTATTCATCAACATCTCTAATCATTTTGAAATCTTGTAGAATGAACTCCATCAAGTTGTATCGTGAACATTATAAAGGTATAGCTCCAAGTTTAATTCTCGAGTTCCAGGATTCCACCTCCCTAAAATCCTGAATCATAAATCTCCAAAAGTTAAATATTTAGCATCAACAGACACACTTTCTCATAACCTCACCAGTAAACTATCCATGTTGACTTCTACTTGATCCTTTGAAGATACATTTTCTTCAAAACACTAAATCGATTCCTTGCTTGTTATGACTAAAATACTAGTCATTCTATGGATGTACTTCCATATACCAATATACATGGATTCCATCCACTTTTCTCACTATTTATCTAGGAAAGCAATCTAGATATTAAATGTATACGACTGAGTCTTACAACATGACATTTTTCATAACACAAATAATGGTAATACATATTGACATTAATTCAAAAACATATCTTATTCTTAGAATGTGCGAATGGGACGAGGGTTTATGTAACCCATCCTAGGGTTTCTGCAGCCCCTGCTACAGCAGGCTTGACAGGCAAAGCGTAGTACTGAAGGCATCAGGGTGGATTAGTGGTTCACGTGAGTCGGCCATACGCAAGTAGAAGAATGCAGCCCCCTCAAGGGGAGGGCGACGCGCCTCCCCCAAAAAAGGATAGTCAAACACAGCAGATGGAAGAATGGGACAAAGAAAACGGACAGAACGAAGGTAATACGGGACGCAGCAAGCAACAGGACAAGGAGCCAGGTCAGGAAGACAAAAACAAGGTAAGTTCCTCCACATGTAGGCCAGTGGCAACTCACAGGCCAAGAGTGGAATTTCCCAGTCACCGAATCAATGCCAGAATACAATTTATGAGAGATCACGCGCTGATCGGCAAGTTCATTGGAATATGGCCAACTGAGAGAGCACTGAGGAGTTGGATAAGCACCAAATGGAACCCAAAAGGACACATCACTCTGCATCTAGGGCCAAAGGGGTTTTTTACTGCAGTCTTCAACTTCCTGGAAGATCGCAATAGGATTCTGGATGGGGGTCCTTAGTTTTTCAATTCTGCAGGATTATATCTCAAAGGGTGGGTCGAACGATTCAATCCAGACAAGGAAGACCTTAGCTATGCCCCCATGTGGATAAGGTTGTACTCGCTTCCTTGGGAATATTGGGAAGAAAAATCTCTTCAGGAGATTGGGAATACACTGGGCGAGTTTGTCAAGGTTGCAAAGGAAACAAAACTATGCAGATACACGTCTTATGCATGAATCTACATTTATATGGATCTAAAGCAAGCCCTGCCAGACACGGTAAGTTTCTTTCATGAAGATGTTGAATGGATTCAAGTAATATACTATGAGCATGTACCATTTAGATGTAGGAAATGCCATGATATAGGACATCTCTACAGAGACTGTCCTCTAAACAGGAAACCCCCTTCTCAAGAAAGTTCAGATAACCAAACGCTTGATGGTTTTACCCAGTTTACGAACCGAAGAAGAGGGAACAAAAAATCGACAACCAATCCCAAGACAAATCCATTCAACATGTCAAAACCCTCAACGAGTAATAGCTTTGAAGCCCTAGCCAAGAATGATATGCAAGATCCTGATAATGAACCGCAGAATGACAAAGAATCTAATAAAGAGTAGCCGGAGGAAACTTCACAGCAAACAGAGGATGTCCCTTCCAAGAAATCAATCCTTCAATCCCAAACCAAAACCCAATCTTGGCATTCTCAAGGAATGGAAGTTGATAATCCTGAACCAAGCTCCAAGACACCGAAGGAAAGAGAGGAACCCTCTCAAGAACCCCAGATCATGGAAGAAGATCCTGAGAATATAGACATAGGTGAACTAGATATCCTAGGGCTAGAGCAAGCATGCAAAACAAGGAATTTTGACAAAATACCAGACCGAGAAGTGGATAACCTGGTAGAGGTCCTTAACCGTGCACAGAAGAAATACTCTTTGGGGGTTCAGATAGGAAGTCCATGGGATGGCAAGTTTATCACCAAGGACAGCAAGAAGAGAGGAAGAAAAACAACTCTCGAAATAACCATCAAGATAGGCGAGGTGTTAGTTGAGTCAGGGAGGTATGCCAAGCTGACCAAGTACTTCAAGACCAACCCCCATCCTTCTCAATGAAGCTGATATCATGGAATATAAGGGGGCTCAATGGCCCAAGGAAAGGAAGACTATTAAAAAATATGCTTATGCAAGAAAAACCAAGTATACTTTTTTTGCAGGAGACTAAATGCAACTCGACAGTTTTGGAAAAAATAGCAGCGAAAGCTTGGCCAAGAGGGCTAGTAACAGTTGTTGATGCTCAAGGGGCGTCGGGAGGACTGGAAATTCTCTGGGATACGTGAGTCATTCAACTCAACAACATACATGCTAACAAGAACTTCATTCAGGCAACATTTCATTTAATCGGCACCAACACCCATGGTCATGTAACTAATGTATATTTCCCTCAGTATACTATACACAAAGCTGAAATTCTGGATACACTGTCAGAGCTCAACTCAGACAGGCTTTACCCGCTTTGGATATCTGGAGGAGATTTTAACATGATAGCAAGAATGGAGGAAAAGCAGGGAGGCAGAAGCAGAACAAACAGAGACGGGAACCTGCTAAAAGACTTTATTCAAACCAACTGGCTGGTAGATGTTCCTTCAAGCAACGGCATGTTCACTTGGAACAATAAAAGAGAGGGATCGCAACAGATAGCTTCGCATCTTGATAGATTCCTTATTTCAGACAATGCAACTCACCTGGGAGGGGAATTCATTGCTTCCATCCTTCCTGTTTCAGGCTCAGACCACTGGCCTATCGAACTCCAATGGAACAGGCCAGGTAACAGTATCAGGCGTCCATTCCGGTTTGAAGAATTCTGGTTAACTCATCCGGATTTTGATGAATTAGTTAGATCAACTTGGCTCAAATTCAATCCTATCAGTGGTACAAAGATGTCCATGTTTCAGCAAAAACTAAAGCACCTTAAAGGCGAAATTAAACGCTGGAATTACACCACTTTTGGCAATATTTTTAAAGCTCAGGCTACTCTCAATCAAGAAATGAAGATGGTCCAGCAAAGAATCATCACTGAAGGATGCTCCGAGGAACTTACCAAGCAGGAACAAGATATCGAATCCCAAATATTAGATAGAGCTCAACAGGAGGAAACCCTTTGGAGGCAGAAATCGAGGATTAGATGGCTCAAAGACGGGGAAAAGAACACAAAATTTTTCCACAAAACTACAGTGCAGCGCAGAATGAACAATTACATCACCCATATCAAAAATGAGCAGGGGAATAGAATAGAGACTCATGAAGGCATTGAAGAGGAATTTCTCAGATACTTTAAGAAAGCTCACCAAGAACCCAATATGGATAGAATGCCTGCTATAAACAAGATCCTAAGGGACATTCCAAAATTAATTACAGAGGAGCATAATAGTCTCCTCCTCAAGCCCACCAACTTGCAGGAAGTTGAAGATGTTGTTCATCAATTGAAGGTAGGGAAAGCGCCAGGCCCGGATGGATTCACATCAAACTTTTTTCATAAGTTTTGGGATCTTATTAAAATAGAGGTATGGCAAGTGGTGGAGGAGTCCCACACCTTACGTTGGATGTACCCAGGGCTAAATGCCACATTCATTGCTTTAATACTGAAGGTGGAAGAATCCAATACACCAGACAAGTACAGACCGATTGCTCTATGCAACATTATCTATAAAATCGTCTCAAAAGTTATAGCTACCAGACTAAAACCGTTGCTCCCTCTCATAATCTCGCCCGAGCAATCTGGTTATGTAGAAGGCCGGCAGATAACGGACGGGATTATTTTAGCTCATGAGATAATCCACTCTTTGAAGCAGACCGAAAAACCAGGTATGCTGCTTAAGATAGATTTATCAAAAGCTTTTGATAGTATCAGTTGGGTTTACATTCAAAAAATTCTCACTGCCTTTGGCTTTGCCCCGTCATGGGTTAGATGGATTATTAATCTTTTGTCTTCAGCTTTTTTCTATGTTCTTATCAATGGTATCCCTTCGGAAACATTTCGTCCTTCTAGAGGCATCAGGCAGGGAGACCCCCTTTCACCTTTTCTTTTTGTTATTATGGCTGAAGGATTAGGTAGAAGTCTAACTTCTGCCCGGCTCTCTCAGCGTCTTAAAGGCCTATCCTTCAACAATTCCCCAACTTACTCCCACCAACAATTCATGGATGACAACATGCTTTTTGGTTATCCATCGGTTCAAGAAGCTCGCCTCCTCAAATCCCTCCTTTCAAACTTCTCTGAAGCCTCTGGAGCCCTTATTAATCATGTCAAATCTCAAATCTTTTTCTTTAATACCCCTGCTCCCACCCAAAAAGCCATTGCCCGTATCCTTGGTTTCACCATCGCTTCCCTTCCCTCCAAATACCTTGGAGCTCCCTTAATCACCTCGGCCCTCAAGCACTCCTCTTGGAAAAACTTGTTAGAAAAGCTAGAGGCTCGGCTCACTCTCTGGACTCACAGAGCTCTTAATATGGCCAGTAGACTTGTTCTCATCAAGGCAGTTCTCCACTCCATGCCCTTGTATCTATTCTCTATTCTTGCAGCTCCTAAATGGGTTCTCAAGGAAATAAAGAATCTCCAGCACAACTTCTTATGGGGTAGCTCAGGCCACAATAAAAAGTGGGCTCTGGTTAAATGGGACAAGGTATGTCTTCCGAAGAAAGCTGGGGGCATTGGGCTAAGAGATCTAGGCCACAGTAATAAGACGATGGGAGCTAGAATCTGGTGGAGGTGGCTAGCAAATCCTAACACCCCCTGGGCCTCCCTCTGGACATCAAATTATGCGAGCAATTGCCCTATGGAAGAAAGAATTCGGATGACAGAATTAAGCACGGGATCTGCAATTTGGAACTCGGCCATTCAACATAGAGATCTCATACAAAAGCATAGCTTCTGGGAAGTCAAGAACGGAAGCACAACAAGATTTTGGGAAGACTCCTGGCAGCAGCTCCCAAAGATAAAGGACGCACTCTCTAACCTTCCATTACCAGAGCAGGATATCAATCAGTTAGCCAAGGTTAGTCAGTTCTGGAACCCCTCTTCCACACAGGGATATATACAATGGATGAATGCAAATCAAATCACAGTGCACGGTTCTGAGAAAGTTCAACAATATCTTTCCATAGAATTACAAAAGCAGCAAATCCCTATCTCAGAAGAACCAGACATACTAAGATGGGGATATGAAGAGAGAGGGACCTTCAACACAAAGGAAGCATATAAGATAATAGTCCAAGAACAGATAATCAAAGACACTTTATGGGATAAAATCTGGCACTCATCCATCTGGCCGAAGGTGTCTACTTTTTTATGGCTCCTATGTCATAATAAAATTCTAACATGGGATAATCTCAGGAAATGAAACTTCTCGGGCCCATCTATATGTCCCAACTGTAAGCAAGAAGAGGAATCGACTATACATCTAATGCAAACCTGTCAAATAGGATGAAAGCTGTGGGAAAAGGTGGCCTTCCGATGCCAAAAAGACGACAAAGTGCAAGGGGATATCAAAGCTACTATTCTCAACTAGAGTCAAGAGCCATATCAAAGCAAACTCCTCAACACTCTATGGCAGCTCATCCCTGGTCTACTGATGTGGAACATCTGGAAAGAGCGAAACATAAGAGTTTTTAAGGATCAATCTATGTCCATAGAGCAGATATGGACCAAAACACATCAGAACAACAAGGAGTCACTATCAATCAAAGACTGGTACCCAGAAGATTTTCCTTCATTGCCGCAGGAAAAAACAGTGTGGGACAATTGGAAGATTCAGGTAAATCAACAGACAATCATAAAAAATAATCCTACTACGAAGAGAAGAGAATCAGCAAAATGGACTCTGCCGCCCAGCAACATGTTCCAGCTCAACTTCGATGGAGCCTCAAAGGGTAATCCGAGAAAATCAAGGTATGGGGGGGTCTTCAGGGATCACTATGGCACTCCTCAGCTCATCTTTATGGGCTCAAAATGTTGGGACACCAACAACTCAGCAGAATTGGAGGGATTGTGGAGAGGTCTCACCCTGGCTCAAGGCAGAAGCTTCTTTCCGCTTATCATAGAAGGGGATTCGCAAATCATTATAAGAATGGTCACAAAACTAATGCATGGATCCCCCATACATAAAATTAGCAACAGTTGGAGGATGGCCCAAAGACTCGAGCTAATAGACAGATGGCTTTCTCAGCATCAAGCAATTTCCTTCAGACACACCAGGCGGGAAGGAAACAAGCTCGCTGACTTTCTTGCTAATCTCGGAGTGGAAATTGGGGCAGAATTCTTTGCAGGCACAATCTCCAGCATAGCCTCCGAGGATCAACTCTCTGAATTCCAGAATATTGTGATGCAGGATAAACTTCAGGAAGATGATACACACCCGGATGCGGGTGTTACTAAATGTTATTTATGAGGGGTCGCACAGAGCAGGCATCTAGCCCTGCACCTGGCTGGCAGACGACCCCCATAGCATGCGCCTCGGGTTGGCGGACAACTTCAAAGGCACACGAATTTAATCTTCTGCAGAACGGTATGTTGGTCACACAATTCAGCATTTATGAGCGACTGGTTCAAGAGCTTTTGTGTAAGGTTTTATGTATGGATTCATATCTAATTCACGCTATTGTAACTGGTTCGTTTCACCTCCGCTCGGGGTTCTTCCCACACCCTTGCCTGGCTCAACTTGTTTGGAAGCTCGCCTGGTTAACTGGTGTTGTTGGGCTCCTCTGCGCTCAGATTCTCTCCCGTCAGCTCCGCCTTCTCCCCTTTCTCAGTCGGCCTGTCATTCAAAGTATGCCTCACCGTCGAGGAGTCCCACGCAGAGGAAGTAACACTGGGAACAGAGGAAGAACCTCTCGGCCTGCTCCGCAGAATTTCATACCCATTGCATCGGCTTCCCCTTCATCTTCGCCCCTGGGTCAAGCTGGGTCTCTTCCACACAATTCATTTCAGACTACCAGGTTCACCTTCCACAGTAGGCTCAATAGGCCTGTACTGACTGCCAGCATCATAGTCATTCTTGCTGAGGAAGAGAGTAATCCTACCAGCTCGGCTCACACTACTTCCTCTCAATCTCAGGAAGATAGTGTCCTTCAAGGGGAAAGGGTCGGGGTGGTGTCTAACGCTGACACTATGCAGGATGACACCCCTGTTTCTGAAGCGCCTCCGCATCCGGCCGACTCAACACAAAACAAGATTCTGGCCTGTGGACTGTCTCATCGTGCAAGCTGCATTCTCAACCTGGTGAATACTCCTGAAGGCGGCATTGAAGGAAATGATGACAATGGCTTCGTCACCTGGGTCGCTTCGTCTAGCCAGGTGGATAAGGACATGCTTGACTCTCCGCAGCATGTAGACTAAGGCTGGTTCATCACCGACGGGTGGCACTCTTGCCTTTGCTTTGTGTAGTTTTTGCTATGTGTCTTCGTTTCTAAGTCTCTGGTCCTGTGTCTAGTTTATGTTCTTGTTTAAGCTCGTGGCGCTAGCCAACCTGCTCTCTGTTTGTAGTTACAACTATGGGTTTGATGGGTACCATTTTGTCTTTTTGTTCATGGCGAGTATGATAGAATGCGTCTTAGTAAAATCTCTGAAGATGTTAGCTATGTCTTGTTAGAATCAGAACCGAAGTCTTTCAGGGGGTCATGGTCTAACACAAAATCTTTTGAAGTATGTAATCTGAAAACAGCAGAAAGCATGAAATGTATGTCTCTGAATCTCTTGCTGAGGGCTGGCATCTACCCCCTTTGAGTTCTCGACCTCCTTGTACATAAATTTTATTTTTTTTAATAGAATTAGTATTTACGCAGAAAAAATTCAAAAACATATCTTCCACTAAAATAAATATAATCAAACTACCATAAAAGCTTTGAGATCATCCTTTGTGGATATTTAGCAGCATCCAAAATGGCATCAAAGTCAAATGCATGCTTACTGGATTTTTTAACATTAATGTATTTCTTTTTTCAAACATTGTTTCATCATTTGTCAAAGAATTGAAGTGCATTTAAGGAGTATGAAATAAACAACACTAAAAAAAAATTGGTTGCATCCCATCCTATGCCACTTAGGACTATTGAATCAATATCCTCTATATAATTGATTATGGGAAGTAAACCATAACTAAAATATAAGGCCCCATCAATTCTATCACATGGTGGGGAGTCACCATTTGAATATTAGCAAATTTCTTCTCAGCTAACTTCATAAGTAGGCGGAAATTTTTCTTCATAAGAGAATCCAACTCCTTCATTGAGTGGAGACTTAGTGTAGAATACATGGAATGGAGCCAACAAGAGAAATGACGCAAATATGGCATATCCTCTTTCCATCTCTTTCAAGGAAAATTTAAGATTAATATTTTATTTGAAAACAAAAATAACAAGGTAAACATAATGGTGAATGTAGTATTCATTCATACTCCCAAGCTTTCTCTTGCAATTCCTCAATGTAAAAGAGTATCTCGAGATTTGGTTGCTTCCCTCATAGTATATAATTAGAAAAGATATCACTTTTTGGATTAGAAACCACAATCTCATGCCTACACTTCTGGTTGCCACTTACAAACTATTGCTACACATATGTTGGACATGGAATCCCCCCACAACATGTTTTGGGGCTCAAAGCCCGAGTTTTGAGTTGATATTATTGTAAAGCTCTGCGAATTGCGGGCGTGAAATGTATGTTAGTGTCATACAACTGTCCAACCTAGTTTTGAATGTAATGTCGACCTACCCATGGTCTGCGGACCATAGGATTGTATAAATAGAGCGAGGCTCTAAGTTTTAAAGAAATTTAATCTAAGATGGAATAGAGAATAGGCATGAAAGGTCTTAGAGAGTAAGTCGAAGTGCGAAGTGTGTCTTGTGTCGTAGAGTAGGAAAAGGCTCTGCAGCTAAGTGTGCAAAGACCTAGTAGAGTCTGCAGCTGAGTGCAAGGACCCCTGCAGCTAAGTGCGCAGGGCGAAATAGAGTTTTTAACCGAAGGAAGAGAATAATAAGGAGAAGATTTATTTGAATTCCATGTATCTGTTCTTGGGTTATTATCTGTTGGATATGAATTACAATTATACTATTTATTTACTGTGCACACTTGTATGAAATGTGAATATTGTTAAGTATAACTAAAAGCATACATATAGCTAAGTTAATCAACTAATATAGATTACTAGTAAGGACTTGGGTAATAACATTGTTTGGCCAACGAGTAGGGATGCGTGTAGACAACATCTTACGCTGCAAGGTACGTGCAAGTGCACATAGCGCCATGCGCGCAGGGTCGAATCGTGGACCACTTGAACCCATCAAACATCTCTAGGGTGCGGAAACATGGTTCTATCACCCTCCCATACTACTTCGGGTGAGACCTCAGTCCATGCTCTACGGACTATTGTCGAAAGGGGCAGTAGTACTAGGATTTGTTTGGCTAAATCACCTCTGAACTTGGTTTAGGCCCCAACAAGCCAACAAATGGTTCTGTTGCTGGGACCGAGATCTGCATAAGGGATGTCTGATGTTGTGTCATTGGAATCCGATGAAGAAAGAAATTGAAGGGTGGTTGGACAGATAGATTCACGAGTTCGCGGCGCAGGAAAACAGGAATCCACAAGTATCAAAGGAACAAAAGTTAGAGAGCTACTTATATACGAAAATCCATGAAATTTTCTTTGCATCCTTCCCCTCTGAGTTGTATGAGTGGATCGCGAAGCTAGTAGATAGTTAGGGAAGGTGTAGGCTCGACAAACCGATTGTGTGGACTCCAGAATTGGTGCGCAGACAAGAAGCATCAGAAGATAGATAGCGCACGTTGTGGAGCATTGGCTCAACCGAATTATAGGAGGTTTATCACTGAATTCACGGTAGATACTTTAGTCAGCTACAGTGAGGCAGAATGACGCTTCCTCAAAGGACCACGAGGTAAGTACATTAAATCTTTGAAAACTTGGATTAAGATGCTATTGTGTGAAAATATGGTTATGTGAATAAATTGATGTTTGGGGCTACGCGAAGTGGGAGTATCTATAGAAACAAAGGTATCGTAGAAGTAGAAAATAGCCCCTTGATTTCGCTTTGATAAGAAAGCGAGGAAGAGCTTGCAAAAGTTTCACCAAGAAGTGCGATCAATCTGATAAGGCAGAGAACTCTATGCATATCACCTCCACCTACACCACCAGAAGTCTCACCATCTTCACCTCCATCTTTGCCCACACCACCTCCGCCACCACCACAGTTCAATATGGCGAGCGCGATAAAATTGCCAGTATTCAGAGGAGTAGGGAATGAAGATCCAGACCAATTTTGGTTCATGGTAAAAGCTGTATGGGAAGCACAAGGAGTCGTGGATGACAATATAAAGAAGGAAACGCTGGTAAGCGCGTTGCAGGATCGTGCACTAACATGGTACATTAAGCATTCTAATGACCATCCAAACGTGGGGATCGTAGATATCTAGGCTGCACTGAACAGGGAATTTAGCAGGCCAAAATCAGAGACAATCAATTATCAGGTTTAAGGAAATCGCAATGCTTCCAAGTGAGACCCCATGGGATCTGGATCAGAGATTTAAGAGTATGATTCACGAAGCCAACATGACCTTGACGGATGGACAACACCGTGCATGGTTTGTAGCATCACTAATGTCGCATTTAAGGATGACGTTGTCACATCAGAAATTATCTACCCAGGCCAAAGCTTTGGAGATTGAAATGAGACTGCACGAGACCCCAATACAAGATCCTGGCCTAGGAGTCCAACAAATCCATGCGCAACTGAAAATTTGTGTCTGGAAATGCAGAGCTTGAAACAAGATAGGACAACTCGGCCAGGGGCGCATGCAGAGGTATGGTGCATAAAATGCAAAGGCTAGGGGCATGACAAGGACCATTGTCCAGTCTTCACGAACTACTTAGCGGCGGGAGCGATGATGCCATTGAGACCACAGGCACAAGAAGGACCGAGCACGATGCCTGCATTATGGTGTGTGATTTGTCAGACAGGAGGAAAACATGCTACGGATAATTGTCATCTATTACAGAAGTATATGCAGATGTCCCAACAATTGTTCTGTAATTTTTGCAGGTCGGTAGGCCATGATGAGTGCACCTGCAGAAGTTATGAACTAATGATGGATCAGACTCCTACCTACAAGGTGCAGACCAAAATGCGAGCCCTCAATCAAAATGTAGGGATGGCACGGACTGAATTTCAGGGGCGCGGACGAGGTCAAGGTGGAATGGGACCAGGAAGGGGTCGTCAACAACTGATTTGTTACAATTGTGGAGGGCCAGGGCATTATGACCGTGATTTTACAAATCCGACGAGAGAATCATGTTTATATCGTACTCAGTTTGATAATGAGATGGAGGACTTCCCTACACTGATAGTGAGGTTGCGCAATAAATGGATACTCCAGCCTCCCTGACTTAGAATTTACAATGGATGAGGTCTGAGCCATGCAAAGAGGACCGGAATGTAAACATCATACTCCAACGTGGTATCACAATAGAAGATGACAAGGGCAAGCAACCCGAAAAAAGTGCTTAGGTTCGCAAGGCTCCTACAAAGGAACCAAAGTTCGATTTGGAGCGTGCAAAGGAGACATTCATGGAAGCTAAGAAGAGCTTCACGGAGGCCTTCACTTCAGGTAGTAAGGATCAACTAGAGCCGGAGATGGATCCTTTAATGCTCACTACCTTTCTGGGGACATGCATGAAGCTGTTGCACGACAACAAGGTGGTGAAAGGAATACAAGAACTTAACACTAGGTGCGTTGGGTCAAGAGAACCTCATGTAGTCAGGAAGCTCAGGAAACATACATCACAAACAGGAAGGGAAATGCGATTGAATGCGCAAATTGGGGAGTATGAAATGGATCAAGTAATTCTGCATCTAGGATCAGACGCGAATGTGCTGCCAAAGCAGACATGGGAGCGCATGGGTAGACCCGCGTTGCAATGGTCCCCTATTCAATTGCAAATGATGAACTAGTAGAAGATCCTACCAATGGGAAGATTACAGGGAATAACAGTAGACATCAAAGGTGCGAGTGCACTTGTGGATTTCAAAGTAATAAAGATTGTCGATGACAACAATCCCTATCTCGTGCTACTGGGAATATATTGGGCCACTGACATGAATGGAGTGATAAATCTAAAGAAGCGCAAAATGGTTTTTTAGAAAAAGTCACTACGTGTAGTGGTACCTTTAGACCCTGCAGAAGGATTGCGCTACATAGAGCCGGTGCGCGACAACGAGAGCGACGATGAGCTACACTATATCTACAAGATAACCGCTCAGGAACAGGATTGGGTAAATCCTACAGTGAATGGAAAGATTTCATGGGAGCATGAAAGCTCATTCACATCAGATTTAGATGAGGAAATAGAATGATGGCAGAACTGGTTACACGAGGTAACCACACTCAATTGCAACATGATGGTAAGATCACTACGTTGCGTGAAAACAAAGGTAAGGGATCTGCCTATGTATGAGGGGTTGACAGTGGTGGATGAATTCCTGAACAAATTTGAAAGCAAGGTGCCAGAACAACAGTAGTTTGATGCTCTGAAATGGGCACTGCGCGCTACCCCCGCAAGGTGGTGGGGTATGCACTAACAAAGTTTCGGGGACTGGCACGAATGTAGAAAGATGATGCGCTTACGATTTGGAAAGTTTCAAAGGTGGATGGAAGCCGGGCATGATGGATGAAATAGCCTATGCGCCCACCTTTCTAGGTGGGTACAAGCATATGGTACGCAACCCGCACGAACACACACTGCTCTCACGATAGGAAACAAGAACAACAAGCAGAAGTAGGTAAGGCAAGTGTGCGAACAACAAAGTATGATAAGACCTAGCACACCAAAAATCATACATGGGGAAGCCCTTGACAAGGAGTGCGAAGTGCTAAACAGGGTCCACCATGTGAGACGCATCGAATGGGACCTACGCATATCAGTGGTTGTATGGGCTTATAGGACCATGTGCAAAACCCTGCCTACGCAAGCACTTTCAAAGTTGAAGTATGAAGCAGGGGCTGTAATCCCTATGGAGCAGGCGAAGCTTAGTCCGCACATAGCAGCACCCATATATACGAGGGTCCACAAAGCTCGGAACGAAGAAATCACACAGCTGCAAGAAACAGAACATATAGGACATGAGGATGAAATCCGATGGGGAAACTTTAGACTCTGCGAACTTGAAAAAGATTGGGTATGACTAAGGGATAAAAGTGCTTTGATGGACGCGGAGGTCAAGAAGCTGGAAGATGAAATATAGGAAGCATTTCTTGTGGAAAAGCCAAGAATGGTAAGGCAAGGTGCGTACGATCGTACTAACAAGTTGGAGGACTATCGCCATGAACTGGTTAATCTGCTGCAATGGCTTGGACCGCATCTCGCCAAACGAAGTGACCAGGGTAGCACATTGCAAGTAGTAAAGTGCACGGTGTCGATCACCACAATGGAAGATGGGGATTCTCCACGAACCATGGCAGAGGATGGGATGGAGCTCCACGCGGGTGGTGCAACAACCTGACTAACCGTAGGAAGAACAGTCTTCGTGCTCCATGCAGCTAAAAGGAAGCGCGGGACTATAAAATATTCTCCCTGGAAGCTGCACGATATTGGAGATGTGCGCAGAATCAGAATGTCACAGGGTTTGCGATTGCGCACGGGGGTTGTGCTATCGTGCGGGTAGGCTGGGAAGTGACTGTTGAGGTCACTATTCATGATGAGATATTGCGAAGATACGTACCTAAATTTGAATGATGTCAGATCCTCGCGGAAGCACATGGGGTCGTTGTAGGAGGACACTATGCAGGACAAGAAACTGCAAAAAAACCAGGATTCAAAAGCACACTATAAGGCCTGTGATATATCTCAAAGGACTAGAAAACCATCACGGAGTGACGAGATGCCATTAAATCCACAGATGACACTCCAATCGTTCGAGAAATGGGCAATCGACTTTGTGGGACCAATCAAACCTCAAGGAAAGACGAGCGCACACTACATCATCACCGTAACGGAGTACCTGACACGCTGGGCAAAGGTGTAGTCGGTCAAAGATTGCACAGCCATTATGGCTGCAAAGTTTTTTGTTCGAAAACGTGTTCACCTGATTTGGCTATCTGAAAATCTTAATGAGTGATCACAAAACACATTTCCTTAACGAAACCATCAGTGCGCTCACAAAATAATTCTAGGTGTATCATCAGAAAAGTACACCGTACCACCCACAAGCCAATGGGACTATAGAAGCTTTCAAAAAAATACTGGAGACTGTGCTGACCAAAGTGTGCAACACACAACGAAATGATTGAGACCTACTCATACGTGGCGTGTTATGGGCTTATAAGACAACGTGCAAGAAACTGACGGGATAGACACCTTTCTGGCTAGTTTATGGCATGGAAGCTATCATGCTGATGGAATATATTGTACCTAGTCTATGAATAGCGGCGCTTATAGGGATGACGGACCACGAAGCTCTGGAGGAAAGGCTCGCGCAATTGGAAGAACTTGAGGAAGAACGGCTTTTGGCTGGGTTTCATCAACAGGTACAAAACCAGTGTGAAAAATCCTTGCACGACTACCATACCAAGTTGCGCAACTTCAAGGTAAATGACTTAGTGCTGTTGTATGACAGTAAGTTTGAAAAATTTCTAGGAAAATTCAGAATGCATTAGCTGGGACCATACGTGGTTAAGGAGGTCACATACGGAGGCATGGTCCAGCTAGTCAAATTAAATGGAGAACCCTTCCCAGGAAAAGTAAATGGTAGCCGCTAGAAGCCCTACACGGGTGGGCTGACTATCTGACTAGCTGGAAGAAGCACAGTCTTCGTGCTCCGATGAGTCGGACAAAGGCGCGGGACTATAAACATACATAGTAGATGTCAGTACAGATGTAAGGAAACAATTCAGCCATGGAGAATAGAGGATGCAATAGATTTAGCAAGAAGTGGCGTAGTGCGCTGCCGACATCAACATAGTTCGAGGACACTTGGAAGGACTCCACGCCAAGATCGTTGCGCCGATAGAGTGACTCGAGGACAAGTCACAATGTTTGTGTTGGGGGCCTGTCGGGCATGGAATCCCACCACAGCATGTTTTAGGGCTCGAAGCCCAAGTTTTGAGTTGATATTATTGTAAAGCTCCGCGAATTGCGGGCACGAAATGTATGTTAGAGTCATAGGGTTGTTTGCCCTAGTTTTGAATGTAATGTCGGCCTACCGGACCATGGGATTGTATAAATAGAGCGAGACTCTAAGTTGTAAAGAAATCTAATCTAAAATGGAATAGAGAATAGGCATGAAAGGTCTTAGAGAGTAAGTCAAAGTGCGAAGTGTGTCTTGTGTCATACAGTAGGAAAAGGCTCTACAACTGAGTGCACAGAGGCCTAGTAGAGTCTGCATATAGAGTCTGTAACCGAAGGAAGAGAATAATAAAGAGAATATTTATCTGAATTCCATGTATCTGTTCTTGGGTTATTATCTGTTGGATATGAATTACAATTATACTATTTATTTACTGCACGCACTTGTATGAACCGTAAATATTGTTAAGTATAATTGAAAGCATACAGATAAGCTAAGTTAATAAAATAATATATATTACTAGTAAGGACTTGGGTAATAACACTGTTTGGCCCCCGAGTAGGGCTGCGTGAAGGTAGCATCTGAGTCTGTGAGGTACAGGCAAGTGTGCATAGCATCGTGCATGCAAGGTCGAACCGGGGACCACTTGAACCCATCAGACATCTCTAGGGTGCGGAAGCCTGGTTCTAGCACCCTCCCATACCACTTCAGGTGAGACCTCAGTCCGCGCTCTGCGGACTGTTGTTGAAAGGGCCAGTAGTACCGGGATTTGTTTGGCTAAATCACCTCCGAACCTGGGTCGGGCCTCAACAAGCTAACTACAATTTATTACTACACATAAACAATGTGATTCTAATCCTAGCCTTCATGTATTTAAGACACACAACCATGAACCAATTTTTACAAACTAGTAGTGAATCCAACCAACACTCAGTTAGTACTAAAAAAATGGGAAAATAAATGCTACCACAGATAATGGCACCACCCTCACGCAAGAAAAAATCACAGCATAAATTACTCAAAAAATAAATAACTCACAAAATAACATACCCTCATCTAATCTAATCCTTCATATTTCTCTCACATAATCTAATCCTACATATTTAGAGAGGATTAGAACTCACACCTCTCACATTTTCCTAAACCCTTTATACCAAGATAAAATTGTGGAGAGTAGACATTATTGCACACAAAAACTATTCTTTGTATATTATTATCATAAAAAATATTACATATTTATACATAAATCTTGGTCTTAAGATATATTGACTATCTTAATCATACAATCTAGTCAGTTGAGAGAATATCTCAACCACAAACTAATTTAAAAGCTACATTAATTAGACCAGACCTCTTAAATGCAACTAAGTAACGATATCCTAACAAATATAAAACAAATTTACAAATTTAATGATAACTATAACCTAAAAATGAGAACTCTAACCCCATGAATATGAAAAAACACCCAAAAATAAAAAAGTGGTGATGTTGCATCACCCTTTTTTTGGGGTTAAAATTTTAACATTTTCTTAGCCATGGAATTAAACACCAAAATCATGATTACAGAAGACCTTACAATTTCAATAAGTTTCAATTATTTCATTAAGTTTCAATTATGTCATTTAAAACCAAATATTATGACTACAAAAAACTCAAAATTCTGACATTTTTCCACCATGGAATGAACTAATTTTTCCACCAGGGCTTAATTCATTAATTAATTAACTCCATAGATTAATTAAGCCATTTCCTTATAGTTTGAAAGTGTTATATTTTACCATTTGTCTTATTTTCTTTTCTTTTCAGTTATTTATACCTTATCACCTCTCCTCCGCTCATCAATTCACTCCTAATGATGGGTCCTGGTTTGGACTTGAAACATCAAGAAAAGATGACCACTGTGGATAAAAATCTGAAAGAAAATTCTCCAAATTATGACTGTTGCAGAAGCTTGCAAACAAGGATTGTTACCCTACACAGAAGGGAGACTTGGGAAGAGATTCATCTACTCAAAAAATTGAGAATAAAGATAGAGAGGAGGATGGTAGAGCTATGTTTTCTCAAAATTTGTAGAATTGTATTTTACTAATTAATTAATTAACTCCATATATTAGTCAAGCCATTTCCTTGTAGGTTTTAGGTTTTATATTTTACCACTTGTCGGCCTATTTTCTTTTCTTTTCAACTATTTATATCGTATCACCTCTCCTCCTTCTCTCATTTATTTACTCTTGATGATGGGTCCTAGTTTGGACTTGAAACTTCAAGAAACAATGACTATTGTGGATAAAAGCCTAGAAGCAAATTCTCCAAATGTTCAAATTATAATCCATTTGAAATCTTAACGTAAGACAAGCTTACGACTTTTCAATGAGACACTAAATTTAGTATATTTTTTCAACTATATCATATAAAATCGTTATTAATGTACATAATATCATAAACATCACCCCTACCTAAAAAAAATGATACAAAAGTATTACTTTTTTAATTAAAAAAATATTTCTTTTAAACAAATTAAATAAATAAAACAACACATTTTTATAACCAATAATTATTAAAAACCAAATTAATTGTATTATTAAAAAAAAAATCAAAATTATATATATATATATTAAGAAAATGCAATATATTTTCGAAAAACACATATCAATAAACAAAACATTATTGGTTAGCTCAATTGGTTGAGTTCGTGTTGTTAAAGCACCATGCTAATGGGAGGTTACAAGATCAATTCTCATCAAGGTATGTAGGATTAGGCTATGCTAATAAGGTAGTCTGCTCGAATATTTCCTCAGAAGGAAAAAACACATACCAAAAAATACAGATTTTCAAAATGTTTTCCACACTAACAACCTTTTTAACTTGTCAAGTTAGCAAAACTATGGTGGTCTAGGAATACTTCTCTCCCTTATTTTTTATCATAAAAATAAAATATTAAAGAACCTCAATTAATCTATATTTTCTTAAGGTCTAATAAACCATATTAATATTAATGCACATTAGTCATGTTGTCGTCGTCATCATCATCTCTTACACACAAAACAAATTAATTTCTTTTAAAAAAATAACAAATAAGAGATTAATTTCTTTCCAAAAAATAATAACACATATTGTAAAAGGGATGATGTCAAGCATCTCACTCCCCATCCACATGGCAAGAATCACCCCTCTTAGCATGTAGTTCTTACACAACCTACACTTGGATTTCGTAATGGCTACAGGTCGACTGGATAAGCGGTAAGGTGATGCGAGACAACGCCTCTATGTTTTTTATATTTTATTAAACTATATTTAACCTTTTTTATTTATTTTGTAATTTTATTTAAATTTAAAATTTAGTTTTCTATGTTTATATATATATATATATATATATTTTTTTTTATTTTTTTTTTAAATTAGGTATTTTTAATTTTATTTTGAAGGTTTTATTTTTCACTTTCAAAGATGAAATTTGTTTTGTTTTATTTATTTAATTTTCAATTTTGCATTTTAATATGTTTTTTAATTGGTACATGTATTTATTTATTTCAATAATAGAAAAAAGTGATATCTTTTATTAATTTATTTTTATAAATAGTTTTTCACACTTAAGAATATATATATATATATATTTCTAATTTTTTAAAATCATTTAATAATTAAAATTTGTGTGATGTCACTTTTATATTTATGAACAAGTTTATGTTTTTTTTATGGTATTAATGGTTAATGCCATAAAGTTGTAATTGGCAATTTTAACACCAAAAATAAAACCAAAGAAAAGTCAAACAAATTGAAAAAAAAAAACTTTAAAAATAAATATTTCACAAAAAAGGGAAAGAAAAAAGAGAAAATCTTTAGGTGTTGATTTTTAGGGTTTTTCATACTTATGATATTTGTTTAATGCTATGGTTGAAAAATGTTTGAATTTTAACCATTAAAAAAGAGGTGATACAACATCACCACTTTTACATTGTGTATTTTTTCATGCTTTTCATAGTCATGACATTTTGTCTTCAATGCCATGATTGAAAAATGTTTAAATTTTAACCCTAAAAAAATGTGATGTTGTATGACCACTTTTATATTTTAGTATGCTTTTTCATGTCTTTCATAATCATGATTTTTGAGTTTTAATGTCATGGTTAAAAAATATTGTAATTTTAACTCTCAAATGAAAAAGTGAGATGTTGCATCACCACTTTTCAAAATAGGCATTCAAATTCATAGGAAGTACGACCTCCAGAAAAACGAGATCATGGTCAAGTTTTGGTTAAGTTAGTAGTTTTTTTATAAGCCAACAACTCACTTAGAAATTACAATAACCAATACATATGAAGAAGATGTTAGACAACTAATCCTCGGGATTAGGATTGTGTTATGGTGAGTGGTTATTAGAGTCCAAAAAGACCCTAGAACTGAATCAATGGTTCCATTATGTATTTATGTGTACATTTTTTATATGATTCTTTGCGATGAATTCTTAATATACAGTTAATTTGGTTTCCAATTTGGTTGTCTTATAATGGTATCAGAGAGGAGGTTCATCCACCCTAGTAATTAAGCGAGCCACTTATTTTGTTGTCTTTCCTAAATAATGTGAGCGTGTTTGTCCATGGCGTGATGATTTTGGGCTTGAAGGATGAAGAGTGAAAAGAGTTTAAAGATCCTGCAAGACAGTTGTTGACCAGGCAAGCAAACGTTTGAGACTTGAATATGTGGACACCACCACCAACGAAGAAGCTAAAGGTCCATTCTTAGTATACAAGCCACGGTTTGTAACTAGGTATGTAGAAAGAAAATTCAATTATACAACTGATTTTCACACTGCTTTTCCATGATTCAATATCGGTGCAATCACACCCGTCATCACATGAATAATGGGATTAATATATTTCATTTGTAAATTAACATTCGGTGATTGTGAAAAGTGGACACTTACATCACTTACATCATTGGTTATTATTTATGTTCCGCAAATTATTGATGGAAATATGCATAAGTATGAGAGTGAAATAAAAGAGGCTGACATAAAATTTTACCATTTATCTCTTCTGCGCCTGCCCTAAAGGTACCTTTTTTTCATGCATCTGCCTATAGATTCACTCTTGAAACATAATATGAGTATGTCGACTATTAGGGACCAGTGCACCAATAAAGGAGGGGAAATTCCCTAAAGGTGTAGAGCGTCAATATTTTGATGAATTCTTATCCATCATGTCGTATTTTTTTGAGATCTTGAGGCAAGGGTGCACACATAATAATCAATGGAGAACTAGAATGCAGAGGAAGAATACAGTGGAGAAGAGAGCAATGAAGCTTTTCTGAGATGCTCAGACAAACACGCAGCAAGATGAGTGGGTTGGCCGGCCTGTGTATAGGTGGGAAGCAACGCCGAAGCGATGATTGGACAAGACCTATCTTTAAATTCACAAAGGATATAGATTTTTTTGTGACATAGCAGGGCCTCATTTATGTTTATGGATTCATTGGTGAACAAACCTACTCTACAAGGGATCCCAACAAGAAGAGAGTTGTGGGCAGCAACTTCCTGAGTAGATTCCCATTGGGAGATGCTCTATTTTATCTGATAGGGGTGAAGGCGAGGAGACATATTTCTTGATGATAGAAAGAGATATTTCCTTAGAGAGGGACTTCAACTGATCGTGCTCGTATCTCCTTCGTTTTCTTGGTTGTCTCCATGGTGATCCTCATTCCAATGAGGAAAGTTGCAAAAGGGGGAATAAAATGTTGGAATGCCAACTTGTTTTGATCGCCAATGGTTGACGTTGGAACTGTGTTGAAGTCTCAAATTTTTGTTGCTCCAATATGGGGGATAACCACCCAGTCCAGACATTAGAAAGAAACTCCTTTTCCGTTTGGTATGGTGGCTTCGACTGGGGACGATGGGACTAGTTTCCCAATGTGGGTTTGAAAATGATGATGGGTGGTTTTCAAATGATTGCAATAAAAATAATGATAACTAAATGACCTATTCTAACATGCAAATTCTCTAATTAACTTAATCTAATATAAACCCGGGGTATTCTGTGTGATATGCAATCTGAAAAAGATATTTGTTTAGTACATGGTAATAAAGATCATTCACGTGTTAAACAAAGATGATAACATGTAAAGCTAATTTCTTCGACTAAATAGTTAGTCAAAGAAATGTGGAAATTATATTGCATATATTTAATGATCATATATGAAAATAAATGCTTTCAGCTAAGTATTGTACAATAGTGCAATCAACACATAACAAAAAGAACATACTCCATATATAATTCATGAAACGAAATGTTATCACTAATTTAATAAAACATAACTGATCATACAAGATAAAAGTACCATATGTGTGAGGTTCTTCTCATTTGACTAGTGACAAAGATCAGCTCCTTTCTTCAATCAAATTATTCTCCAAGCATACAAAAGTGCATCACTAACACACAGTAGTTTGATATTCAAAATTAATGACCATGTTCCATAATTTCATCAAGGCATTTACAAACTCACAAAAGTGAATTATTTGCAAATGCGTTTTGATAAAATCGTGGACCCTTCTCTAAATGCATGAGAAGGGTATAAATACTATCTAACTACAGTTTAAAAATAGATTATACAAAATATATGAGGAGGTTTCAAACAACCTTCCTCTTAATTAGTAACTAACTCTAAAAATAAAATCGATTTGATGACTTGAGGTTATGAAAATACCATGCTGTCTGCCAGCTTTTCCTTGAGGTCGCATATGTCGGATATTGGTTGTACTTGAGGAGGTGCTCCAAATTGTGTTTTGACATGTCCTACAAAGATGGAATCTTTAAGAGGTGGCAGCATTATTTGTGTTGAATTGAGTGAACAATTCAGTGTCATAATTTGGCTGTGAGGTTTGACAAGAAATTACCAATATGCCTCCCAATTGGTCTTTGATAATTTTGTGATTGCGTCTCTTTGGATTTTCCTCTTTGCTTTCCATTTTTTATCCAAGTCTCTCATATCTGGCAGTGAATTTGGATCACCTTCTTTTATCAAGTTAGTGGTGTGGAAAGTATGATTGACTGCCTTTATTATATTATTTTCCACTCCTGCTGCTCTTGCTATTGCCAATTCTACCTACTTAATCCGTGCATCCCAAATTGTGAATAATATGTCTTTGTGTGTTTCTTCAATATCTGGCATATTAGTGCTTCTTCCTTCTTTAGATTCTTGCCATTTAATATAGTCAAAGATCTTAGTGTTTAAGTCATTAAACTAAGTTCTCTGATCAATTGCCTTATCAGTTAATTGATCACTGGTATCCAAATAAGGGGTGATATGGGACATTTTCTAGCAGAATAGATCTTGTTGGTTTCACAGAATGGAGTTGAGCTCCAATGCTTCTTTGATGAACTCATCAATACTGGGGACATATTTATATTTCACCATAGTCTTTTGCACCTCTTGGATTTACATATTCTTTATTGAGATATATGTTACATGCCTTATCCTAAGTACTTCCATACTTTGCTACAATTGGACTATTTGTTCTGTGGCTTGCTTGTTCACATTTGTTTTCTCAATTTCCAGTTGTTGTTCAAGTTGTGCTATCATTTCTTCTATTTCTCTTAACAAAACATATACTTCAGTGGCCTTATCAATGGTGGTAGTAGCATATGCCCCTGCAAATTGTGGCAGCCTGGTTAAATTTTCAGTTGGATTTGAAGGAATATCCTTCTAGACTATATCCATTGGTTCATTCCCTGGTGGGATTTCAAGTGTTTCCACTCTCCTTCTCTTCCTCTGTCTTCTTACTACAACCTTATGCAGTGGGTTGTAGAATACATCTAAAGGAGGTATTTATATAACCTTTAGGATAATCTCATATGTCGGGAACGTAAGTATGATTTCTGCATTCTGTGAATTTGTCCCTTGTTCATTCATTGGCTCAGACTCTAAAACGTTCTGAGTTTGCTGTGGAGTATTATATCCTTTAGTTTCTTGGAAATATGTTGCTTTGGCAGTATCTTGGAGTTTTTTATTAAACTGGTCCCATTCCTGTTCCATATCACTACTTTTGCCTTTGGGACTGATTTCCTGAGTTAGTTCACCTATGACCTGTTTCTCAGCTAATTTTTTTGCTAGATTCTATCGTAGCCTCTGTTTCTTGTGTCTTCCCTGTGTTCTGGGATGCATTCACTTGAGATTCTGTTCGATAATTTGGTTCCTCATTGTTAATGGTCACACTGGGCATAGGTTTGTTATCAGTTCTTAACAAATCCAAAGGGATTTTTTCAAGCCTCTGATTTCTAAATTCTTGAAACCTTTCAAAGTCGCTAGGATTTAAATTCACCTTTGCCCAATTGAATGCTTGTTCAAATGACTCAGTTGATTGTAATAAATCTTCAAATTCATGAACTTCATGGATAAAGGGTTTGAACTTTACTGACATAGTAAAATTGTGTGCTACTTTCTCTGGGTCAAATTTCCTCTTTTGTAGAGTAGCCAGCTTGAGCCTTTCTAAGTTCTGTAATTCTTTGTTTGCATGGTTGAAGTTCGCCAATGAAAAAGCACCACATTGGATGGGAAAGGGTGGCCATAGTGATTTTTTGCTATCTTTCAAAGTCTTGGTTAAGCCTTTTCCAACATTTTGGTGAGCTATTTCTTTGGCTAATAGCTTTTCAGGGACATACAAAGGAAGTACATGTGGTTCTATTGTACTACCGTAAACTCTGATATATGTGAACCATTGCTCAGAAAAGTTCTTGCCTACTAAAAGAATATCTGTAGCGGATTCCTTAGAAAATCTCGAGGCATTTTTATCAAAAATTATTTGATGTAATGATAGCATAACACCATGGAATATCTTGTAAAAATGCGGTATAAAATGGGATTCCCACATTTGTTTGTGACTGAGATGGATGGGGTATGGATCTTGCAAGGTCCATTTCCAACCCATAATTGGAAACTTAGTACAGAAACAGATAGAGTCGATGATATAAGCACTCATAAAAAATGGAGGAAATATTTCTGTGGAGGTGGATCTCTTTTGACGATATTAAAAAATAGTCGTAGCTAAGTTGTCGGATAGGATAGTAGCCCAATTAATTATATGAGAATTGATACATGCATCGATTAAAGGGACCCATTCTATTGAGAACTTGGTATTATTAGGCATTCGATACAATCTACATAACACGGAGGCTGCATAGTTATGGGGATTTACTAAAGAAGCTATGGGGTACATACCTATCTTGTCATATTTGAATTTGTTCTCTAGGACTCTCCACCCATGAATCATCTTAAAGGGTTCTTCATTCTATTTCGTGAACTTCGCCAGGAATGATTTATCATATATATCGTGAGGGTCGGGAAGATGATACATTTGTTTCAAATCTTCAGTTTTAAATGATCTCATCAGCTCCATATTTGAATTCTTGAATTTTTTTTCTTCAATATTGACATTATCCATTACCAATCTAACCATATCCGTGTATGGTAGTATCTTGGCTCTTGCTCCTATTCTGTGAAGAAAAGAGCAAGCAACGTCTCTAAATTGAGTTGTCGAGGGTAGTATTGAATCTGTTGTTTCCTTAGTAACAATAAGTTCAGGCTGCTCATTTTCAATTCTATTATAGATCAATTCCCACACCATTTCTCCTCCATCGGCACTACGAACCATATCAGAAAATATGGGCGACATCTCTGTAACCTCAAATTCTGAAACACTCTGTTGCTTCTATTTTTGCATTAATTTCCGTAAGGACATCTCTTTTGAAGCTTTCCTGAAATGAAAGAGATATATATTAGAGTAAATAGTAGAGGGAAATTAAGGTTGAAGAGCTCTTTGAAATGACTTGAATTATGGGAAGATTTGAACACACTCTCAATTTAACTAGCCATAACTTGAAAATATTAACTTCTCTCCTCAAGCTGCTAAACAATAATTTCTCTATCAACCCACTTGATATTTCATTAAAAACTCAATAAATTCCCACACTTTACATCTAATTTACCACATCGCTACTTTCAAGCGTTGCAACATAGCGTTGTTCGTAGATAATGCCAAATGCGATTGCGAAACATCACAATATCGCATTTCGCTATTTTTAAGGGATAACATAGTGGCATGCCTTGTTAAATTGCGATATGTGAAATGCGATCGCATAGTCTTAGAGTTTTGCGAGTGGAAAATCACTGTGGAGGCTTTATCGCATATCACATTGTGGGATTTTCTTTAGGATGTTAATAATTATCACATGGAAAACTGCGAGATGTGATTTGTGATGATAAAAGTTTAAGTCTGGGTTCTATTCTAAAGGTTTAAGGCAAATTTTAGAGTTATTGCTTATTTTCAAAAGCTAAAAATTTAAAAGGGTCCCCATTTATATGTCAAATACTAACTATTAATTCCTATAAATGGGGGTGTTGTTACATAGTAAAACAATTAGCGATTCACTTGGGAGAACCAACTATCTCTGATTGGTATTTTGAAATATCTAAAACTTTCAAAACTAGAAGAGTTATAGGAATAATAATTACATGAGTTGCAAACTAAACAACATTTCTCTGAAATCATAATCACTCACTTAATTTAATTATTCAACTACTTTACTCTTGTAATGATAAAAATATAAATGTTTGCATTAGTATATACTAAGATTCAAAGAGATGTAGTAGGTTTCTTCTATAGATTAGTTTTTATTGTTTACTCATTTATCATAGATAGAGCCTCTGCTACCAGCAAGCGTTCATAGCCTCGACAGGGTTATCTTTTAACCAACAATGATTCATTGTCCCATCCAAAGCAATTTTCAGAATTCAAAATGATATTCATTTGCTTTCTTTCTCATTTGGATCTTGTTTTTTCCTTTTATGTAATTTTTCTTTTTAAGTTTCTTAAAAGACATTGTCTAGGCTTGGTAACCCAATAATGACAATTCCATTCACTGGTTGTAATTAAACTGAACAAGCTGGCTCTTGATGAGACCCCTTGTCCTTTGATTGATTAGATCATTGGCTATTACCCTGTTTTGATATGCAGTATTGGTAATATCAGTTTAATTATTCCCCTATGATCATGGTAAACAAGCTCGTAATGAGACTTATTATCTTTTAAGTTTTGCATATTTTTGAATTACACTCTAAAAAAAGAAAATTTTATCAGATGGGGTGAATCATTGGCTCCTTTTAAGATTTTTTGGATGATAATAATATAGTTTTGAGATACTCATCTGTAGAGAGTCCTTACTAGGTTAAAGATTCTTTTCTTGACTGATAACAGAACATTTATACATTATAAAAATAAGAGCTTGTTCATAGAATAAGTGTTTTTAGCAAGGTCAAGTTTTTCCAAAGAAATAGGGTTCATTTTGATAATCAAATGCTCTAATTATTGCTTTAACTTTTCCTATTTATAGAAGAAAAAAATCGAAATATTCTCAAAGTCTTTATTTTGAGAAGCTGAAAGTAAATACTCTTTAACCTTTATTTTCCTAAGAATCTTAAAGACAATATGATACAAAATTTGAAAAGGTTGCTTTCTAAGAAAAGTATTTTTTAAAAATTTGCCCATTAATGGGCGAAGAATCTATTCTACCTGACAAGTCTTGTAAAAGAAATGTTGATGGACCAATTTTCTCAATGATTTGGAATGTTCCAAGCCAGAGTCTTTGGAATTTGGTGTGTTTTCCCTTTTCCTCGTGTGCTTTGTCCCATTTCAAAACCATATCACCTACTTCAAAGGTTTTATGACTAGCAAAGGTTGTATCAAAAGAGGATTTTACTAACTGTTGATGATGGGAATGGGTGGCTTTAGCTTTTTCTCTTTCTTCTTCAAGCTTAAGGATCTAGAATTGTCTTTCTTGAAGAGAAGAGGAAGGATTTTCATTAATAAATTGCACTAGGGTGAGAGATGGGATTACTATGTTTGTGGGGAGAAATGCTTCTTTTCCATAAATTAAAGAAAAAGTAGAAGAACCGATTGAGGCCTTCTATGTTATTTTGTCTTCCCAAAGAGAAAATGTCAATGCCTTGTGTCAATTCCTATGATTTTGGTCTATAGTCCACTTGTTAATTTTGATAAGGTTTTTGTTTGTTGATTGTAGTGTTTTTTTAATCAATCATAATTGACCAAGACTGCAAAATTTAATTTTCAACCCAGGATAGTTCTTGTTGTTTTAATGGAGTTTGCACTGTCTGTTCCAATACACTCCAGCCAAGAATAAGAAAAATGCAGAAAACAGTAAAGGGTGTCGCTGATCTAAATTGTTGAATCAAACCATGCATGTAGACATAAAAACACTCTACAGAATTAAATCACACTTCACAACTATCAAAGCAAGGGCGTGCCGCACAGGAACTACTCCAACTAGTTACTACCATTTTGTTAATTAACTCAGTGTAACAACATAATATAAATGGAAACAATAGCGAATGTAACCCATGATTTGTACAGCAACAACGAGAAACCATAAATCAATTAAGTAAACTAGAATGTACACTACCTCTATCACTGTAATCCCTGCCAAAGAGGAGGGCCCTTCCTCCTCAGCAGGGTGTAGGAATGACACAAAAGTGATTAACGAATCAGTTGAAGAACAGTAACAACATCATTGTGTTGATTGATGTTAAAACTTAACTCAAAATTACAGAAGCATAGTAATAATGCTTTTCTATATGTCATATCCTTGTACATGAAAAATCGAGTTCCTTTATTACATCCCGAAATTAGAAATAGATCAATCATGAGAATCTCACGATTCTCATGCTAATTAAAAATAAAAGTAGTTACAACCTATTGCTAAATACAAATATACATCAATTACAATTGCAATTGCTTGAGTCCTGTTGCTTTAAAAATAAACAATCCCTACTTCTCACAGCTGTTATGTGGAATAGTACCCACATTTTCTAGCTTCGGCATAACAACATCGAGTGAATGGCAGTTCGAGATGTCATGGCATCATTGGTGACAACACTTTTGGTGTGATGGTAGATTCTTGTATCAGCGCATGGTGTAACAACATTCTGTAACAACATCTAATGTGTAACAGCAACTTGTAACATCATCCAATGTGTAACAACAACCTATAACAACATCCAGGGTGTAACAACGAACCGTTCTACCCTTTTCTGCAGTTAATCCGCACTAGTTGTCTAATTCATAGCTTTGTCTTCATGAGCCATCACTTGAAAAGAAGAGCTTCCCAAAATACTTCTTCAATACTCTCCTAGTTAGCCACAAAAAGGAATAAAGCCTCGTATTATTCAGTAAAATACAACAAAGTAACATGACAGTAGAATATGTTAAAAAGGTAAGAAAACAGGGAATTTGATCATGTAAAGTCATAGGCCTGGAGGATAGAAAGGTCAAAACTGGGGAAAGAATGTGCAGAAAATAGGTAAAAAACCACGCCCAACATCTACACCAGACTGAAGCAACTGCTTGTCCCCATGCAGAATCTCAACTCCTTCTACTATACCTCTGATGCAATTCTGTGAAATTGTAGGCACCAGCAATGTCTTTTCCTGGAGCTCTGAACCCTTGAATGGATATCAACTGACATGGCCAAGATTCCTCTTCGTAGTCACATAGGCAGTAATCTAGCTGATACTCCTCCACTGGCAACCATATCAAAGGAAATTTGAATCTGAGGCCAATCCAGAACGCCCCCAGTGTTTGTACAATCCGAGCATATTCCAGCACCCATGTAACAGCAACCAAAAAGTTCCTATACTCAAAAGGATCCCCTTCTTGTATTTCAGTGCTATAGGCCTTAGTCCACTTGAGAGATCCTGCTAATGCTCAAATTTTCATCTCTGTATACAGGTTGAGGCAAATCCTCATGATCGACTTCCTATAGGTGGTCGATTGTTCTCTGATTTCTAGAGTGCTCAGGAATAGTTTAAACTCACACCGGAGTTTGTAAGCCCTCCTTGGTTTAGCTCTAACCCACAATGATGTTCTCTCCTCATTGGCTTCTGCTGATTTCTTAGCCAAGTGCCACTTAATCTGATTCCTCATGAATGAAAGGAAGGCCCGCAACTATAAATCCCCCATGTAGGAGAGGACACTCACCACCATCTTCGTGCTAACATATTCACACATGATATTGTGCAAGAACAACTCGCACAACAAGCTCTGGTCATCAAAGTTACAAGAGTGAAAATTTTCCGAAAAGGTAAAGGTTGAAGAACCCATATAGGACCTACCTTCAAAGATTGCCTTTAATTGAAATAAGTAATAACGTTCCCAAAGGAACACTGGGTATGATGGGGATGGCCACTTGCATGCTAGCAGGTTTAGAGAAAGGTCATGGAGTTTGGTCTTATCGTCCATCAGGTCCAAGACCTGTCGATTCAGCTGATACAACTATTCATCCTTCTTCTTTATAACTTCTTTGTGCCTTTGTGCTTCCTCTTCTCTTTCCCATTCTTCTTTTAGCCATTTTTCTCTCAGGGAATCCATCATTCTTTTATGTACTTTGAGTGAGATCACTCCCTCCTATAGAGAGAGTGCCAATTGCTTCCACTTTTGCAGCTCTGGCAACAACAACAATTTCTCAGAACACCATCCTTCATCAGGACCCGGTGTTCTTCCACATGCACTATCAATTGAGGGTGTAGCAGCCTCCTGAGGGTGAAACTGTTCCACCTCGGTTATTGGTTCTTGTGTAACAATAGCTTCGTCAGTGGATTTTGTCACAATTTCTTTATCTTCTTGGTCAACTTCCATTTTCACTATTGGTTCTTGTGTAATAGCAGTGTGATCCACAAACTTTTTCACATTTCTTTTCTCCGGATTGACTTCTGTCTTCACTATTGATTCTTGTGTAATAGTAGTGTTGGCCGTAGGTTCATGGATGTTAGCTTCCTCTTCCTTCCCTTGGCTAACTTCCTCCTCCACTGCTAGTTCTAATGAAACAACATTATCAGCCAAGGGCTCCTGTATATCCATTACCCGATCACTTCCTATGGATTTTGCCATCTCAGTTGTTGGTTCTTATGTAATAGCAACATCCTCGACAGGTTCTTGTGTAACAACATTCTAGATTTTAGTTTGAGTCTCCCTCGAGGTGGTGCCTGTTGCACAGACTTTAAATCTTGCTGCCACCAACTTCTCAGCACAGGCTACGCATAGAGTGCAGGGACATCTCCCCTTCTAGCCCTATCCATGGACTCTGCCAAAGTATCTAGCCCTAGGGCTCTTGGCTCTGCCTTTCCTTCTACTAGTTGTTCCCTCAATTCTCTATTTTCTTTCTCTAAAATTTCAATTTTTGACAGTAAGGAATGGGTTTCACTCTTACCAGGTGAAGAAGGTTCCTCTGGCTAAGCCTGCTCCTCATCCTTCTGCTCTGTTGCTTCTTTGTTCTTTCTTAACATGGACGGGGACTCTAGGTGCCCACTAACCCTTATCCTCTACTTCGGCCTCCTGTCACCAATTGGTTTATCAACCAACCTCTTGCTAACCCTTACTGTCAAGGGCTGGGGTTGCTCCTTTGTCACCTCTGGAGCTTCCTCAGATGTCTCAGTTTGCCTTCTACAGGTGGTCCTGGGCCTTTTCCTCATGAATTCTTCCCAATTCTTGCCATGTCGGCTCAAAGCGTCCATCACAATGGGTTTGATAAGGCCATTGGTGACACATTTTTCTGGATGCACAGTTGTTTTCAAAGCCGTGGCCATATGCCTAATGTTGCCCAGCAAGAAGTAAGGAAGGTTGATTAGCTGCTGATGCCAGAGGTGGTTTAGTAGTGGAAAGTGATAATTAAACACAATTATTTCCCTTCCCTCACAAGTAATTTACTTGATGAGATAGAGGGAAACATCCACCCATGGCTGGGGGAGTGACAGTCTATCAATTCCCCTTCCTTTCCTTACTAGCAACTCTTCTTCTTAAAGGAAATCCCCTTTTAGTGAGGGGTCATTGACCTTCCCGTTGAACCACCTCATCCCTTCCACTGGTAATCCTGTTACTCTAGCAATCACATCTTCTGTGACCTCCAGCTTCAACCCTCTGACCTTTGTCTAGTTTCTCTCTAGATTCTTTGCAAATTCCATGGCAACATCACCGTCTGATCCTTCCAACCTCCGGAAGAATTCAAACCAACTTGCATCCTTGAAAATCTGGCATGCTTCTGGGAAATCCTCCAAGGCTTCTGTGGACCCTGGCTCATGCCATATTGCTGCTCCTCCCATTGCTTATGAAAATTCAGTGCTGTTCCACCTGCTTCTCCTTCCCTTTAGGTGCTCCGAGGTAGTCGACACACAACCTAGTTGTTTCAGCCTGCACTGCTATCTTCCTCTTCTCCGAGCACTTTGAATGGGGATTCAGTGCTTCCAGCAGGGGTAAATGGTAGGGTGGCAGGGTTGTGCAAGTGAGGATTTTGGATTAGGATTTGGCACTCATGGTTCATATTGCACAATGAATTTTGCCTTAATGTTGAGTCATTGGGAGGTCTCGTCGATGGTACACTTACCCTTTTTGGTATGATCAACATTAAGTAACAATAACTACCAAGTCATCGTGTTCGAAATTTAAAAGTCATGTTAAGTTGTCATAATTACAAAATAAAATGAATTCAATTTTACCTTTTAATGACATACCTAGGTGATGTGGGGCGAAGTAATGGACGACGCGACGCGGGAACCAAGCTCCGACAGCGAGACACGCGAACTTAATTGTGATGATGAGGATCATGGTGATGTTATGATACTTATTACGATAAAGTATCTCGTTTATGCCTGAAAAGTTGTCAGCTGTTACAGGTGTAACAACCAAGACGACTGATATATATTATTTTAATTTATACAAAAAGATAAACAAGAAAAGGTCATGTAACAACACGTATCATAAGATATTCTTTGAAATAGCGAATGATGTTATAGAGTGTGTAACAACTACCACCAGGTGGTTTTCGACTGCTACAAAAAGTGTCTGTCTGCGCCTGGAATATAATAAAAATCTGTCTGTGACAACCATTCCAGGCGTAGACAGACACTTTTTGTAGCAGTTGAAAAGGTTGGTGGCTGTTACACATGTTCTTCAATATATATATAATATATATATATATATATATATGAAGAACATGTGTAACAGCCACCAACCAAAGTTGATTTTCAGTTGTTACACTTATTGGAAAAATTAAAATTATTGTAGCACATGGGGGCTTTCCCCTGTTCCTGTAACTTGTATATCCAAATTTGTGACAATGTTGACAAATGAATCCCTTGAAGTAGGTTTGTGATATAACCAAAGACGATGCCCATTTGCAAGAAATGGTGTCCTCGTACAGCCAATGGTCACCAAGTTTACAGTCCCTTGTCAAATACTACATATACCTCATAGGGACCTAGCCATCTGGTGCAGAGCTTACCCTTGAAGTCTTTAAATCTTGAGTCATATAAGAGAGCCCAATCTCCTTTCTGGAACTTCTTCTTCTTTATGAATCTATCATGCCACTTAGCTCTGTACTGCTAGATAATCTTTGTTTTCTGGATAGCAGCTAACCATTTCTCCTCCAATTCATTGAGCTGGTTCAATATCTACCTTTGTGTTGTAGCCAAATCCAAATTGACTTTCAATTTTTTCCTTAGTGTCTTGATTTCAAATTAAATGGGGAATAAATGGTTCTTTCCATACACAAGTTTGTATGGCCAGAATCTAGTGGTGTTCCTCCATGTAGTCCTGTATGGCCATAACACTTTTGGAAGTTTGTAAGCCCAATTTCTTCAGTGAATGACCACAGTCTTAGTAAGGATCCCTCAATGACTTTGTTAGTGATTTCCACTTGGCCATTTTCTTGTGGATGATAAGGTGTTGTGATTCTGTGATGGATTTTATATTTCTTGGCCAACTCCTGAATCTTATGAGATGTGAACTGGGGCCCTCCGTTTGTGACTATCTCCTTAGGTATTCCAAACCAGACAATGATGTCTTCAAACAAACAGTCTGAGACAAACTGCTCTGTGGCTCTGGTTAGTGCCTTCGTCTCAACCCATTTTGTGACATAGTCAGTGCAGACCAAGATGTATGATCTCTGTCTAGATGAAGGATTAATTGGTCCCACAAAATCTAGAGCCCACTTCTCAAATGGCTCTAAGACAATTTGGGGCTATAACGACATCTCGTCTGATTGTAGTGGTTGGCCCATCCTCTGACAACCATCACATCCCTTCACAAACTTCTTGGCATCCTGAAATATTGTTGGCCAATAATACCCTGTTGAAAGGACTTTGTATCATGTCCGTTTGTCTGCAAAGTGTCCTCCACAAGGTTCCTCATGATAGGCTTTAAGGATATCAAAGATATCATCTTCTCTAACACAACGTCTGATTTGGAAATTTGGTCCAGTGTGATAGAGGTTCCCATCTATCCAGGTATATGTAGCACTTTGCTGTATGATTTTTCTTTTCTCCTTAGAGGACAAATACTGTGGAAACTTCCCTGGAACAGGATAATTGGCTATATCTACATACCAAGGTGAGTAAGTAGAAATAGAGAAAAGATATTCATCAGGGAAAGAATCCTCAGTGGGAGTGCAATTGTCATCAATAGTTAGCCTAGAAAGAAAGTCAGCTACTATGTTATCTTTTCCAGGCTTATCTACAATAGTGATATAAAATTCTTATAACAACAATAACTAGCGTGTAATCCTACCATTGGTAATTGGATTATTCATTAAAAAGTGAATGGCAGAATGGTCAATGTGTACAAATACTTGATACCCAGTGATGTAATGTCAGAATTTATTGATGGCATGCACGACTGCTAAGAAATCCTTCTCAGTCACTGTGTAGTTGAGCTCAGTCGGGGTTAGATTTTTGCTTATGTAGTAAATAGCATAAGGTTTCTTATCCTCTAGTTGGCCCAAAACAACATCTGCAATAATATCCGATGCCTCCATAGCTATGTGAAACGACATTTCCCAATTAGGTCCTCGCAAGACCGGAGCTGCTAATACACAACATTTCAGCTTTAAGAAGGCCTACTCACACTTCCCTATCCACAATAAATCAACATCCTTCATGAGCAAGGAATGTAATAGCGATGCAGTTTTTGAAAATTTTTCTATAAATCTCTTGTAATACCCTGCATGCCCCAAAAAACTATGTACCTCGTTTTGCATTTTGGGGGTTTAAATTTTTAGAATTACCTCTATTTTAATAGGGTATACCTTAATTCTGTCAGCAGAAATGTAGTGTCCAAGCATGATCCCTTCAGTCATCATCATGTGAAATTTCTCAGTTCTCAAAGCAACATTAGTATGTACACACCGTTCCAACACTTTTTCCAAATTGACTAATGTTGTTTCAAAAATATCTCCATAAGGTGTAAAATAGTCCATGAAGATTTCCAGGTAGTCATTCAACAAGTCAGAAAAAAATCCCAATATTTCCCTTTGAAAGGTTGCTGGCACATTACAGAGTCTAAAAGGAAGTACTCTGTATGCGTAGGTTCCCCAAGGACAAGTAAAGGTTGTTTTATCCTAGTCTTCTAGGGCAATCTATATCTGATTGTAGCCAATAAATCCTTCCAAAAATGAAAAGAATTTATTTTCGGAGAGGGTATCAACGACCTAATCTATAAATGGTAAGGGAAAATGGTCCTTCTAAGTGGCCTTATTGAGTTCCCTGTCGTCAACACAGACTCTCCACTTGGCATTCTTTTTAGGAACGATGACAAGCGGTGACACCCACTGACTGTTAGATATTGGATAAATAAAATCAACACTCAGGAGTTTTTGTAGTTCTTCTTTCACTACCTCCTTTAGTGTAGGGTTCATGCGTCGTTGTGGCTGTCTGACTGGTTTGAATCCATCCTTCAAATAAATATGGTGAGTGCATAAGTTAGGGTGGATCCATTTCATATCCGTATAGTCCCATGCAAATTCCTTCTTATATTTCTGTAACGGATGTAATAACCGTTGGTTTTTCTTAGCAGTCAGGTTGGGATTAACATTTAAAAAATTTCCAAATTCGATCTCAATTGGACTGCTATCAATATTCAAAGTGGTTCTCATTTGTTCAAAATCTATATCTTCCACCTCTTCTTCCTCATTTTCATTCTTAACAGAAGTGACAGAAAGTGAGTTACTAATAAAACCGTTAATGACATCATCTTTTGTCTCATTTTTGAAATACTAGGATTTCTCCAGAGTGAGGAGTGGCATGGAAAGATCTGAATCAGGATCAAACGCATCCCGCCAAGGATTGTACACATCCACATTTGGTTTTGGGGGATAAATATTAAGGTTCTGTGTTGGCTGGCCATCCGAGATCACCATGGATCCCAACCTGCAGCCTATAAATTCATTTGCAGTGGCCAACTAAGGTCTCCCTAAGATCAAAGAATTCCCCCTAAATTGGATTTGGTTTGTAAGATAAGAAAATCACCCAGACACCTCCAGGAAGCTATTGTAATCACTATATCCTCTAACATCCCATCGAGTTTAACACAGGACCTGTCTGCTAATTCAAGCAAAATATGAGTATGTCTGAGTCCTTGTAGCCCAAGAGCAATAAAGAGGTCCTTTGTCATTACATTAATGGTAGCCCCAAGATCGATCAATGTGTTGGCTATGGGCTAATCATTAATGTAGACAGTGATGTAGGATTTCCTGGATCATTGTACTTAGTTAGGAGAGGTTGAGCAGACATTAATTCAGATAATTTCCCCATCACATGTATGGTGGCAGGGTCTTTAGGCTTCCTCCCAGGTTTCTTGATGCACAAATCTCTCATTGTCTTAGCATAAATAGGTACTTCTTTAAGGGCTTGCAACAGAGGAATTTGTACATGCAAATTTTGTAGCTCCCTAAGAAAATCAGATTCGGGCTATGAAGTCATCCTAGGTTCAGCCAATCTCTGAGGATACGGGGGGTCCTGCATTACAATAGTGGAATCTGCTGTTACAAGTGTATCAGTGTTCCCCGAGTTGGTTGTTACAGTAGTAACATTTCTTCACGGGTCGATTGTTACAGATGTAACAAATTCCTCTATATCAGTTGTTGTAGGTGTAGTAGCCACCTCAGAGCCTCCGACATCTCCTCTAGATGGTTCACAGTCCTCCTCTGTAATGATAGGGGAGTGACTTGGGTTAACTACCTTGCCCGATTGCAATTGTATTTCATTAAGTCCCATGGGGGTAATAAGGTAGGTCTGGAAGGTAGTCAAAGCCTCTATGCCCTAAGCTGCTTTATTGTTTGGGTTTGGGTTAGGTTGCACAGGTAGTTGGGGTCGCACAGGTGGTGGAGGAGCAAGAGCTTGCAAAGGAGGTAACTACAATTTTTATTGCATGGGTAGTCCAGGCAGAGATGAATTATGGGCATTTCCTCTCCAATTCTGATTCCAAGGATATGGTTGGGAGTGAGGATATTTAACAGGAGGAGATGGAGACCATTGGTTCCAGGGTGAAGGAAAATGTGCTGAAGGAGGGGTAGAATATTGGCACAGATATTGTTGGGTATTATATGAATTGTTCCACAAATTGAAAGAGGAAAAGTCTTGAGACATACTTGGAGGTCACAATTTCCATGGCCTCCTTAGTGCAATGAAATAAGAGGACTGCACCTCCTCACTTGATTCTCTGAGTACTACCTTTAGTCTAGGAAGCTCCGAACATTACCCTATCGAATGCTCCAACTTACAGATATTACACAAGCTAATGATGTTCAATTCACATTCCCTCAAAGGATGTTTCTTCCGACAATTTAGACAGAACACAGCCAGGGGTGTGTTAGCTTCGGCTTGTGTCTTCTTGATCTGTGCTGTCGTTATCTGGGTAGAGAGAGTACTAAGGATACCAATCTTGAAATTTTTGAACAAATTCCTGATCTCCGCTCTGGTTAGTCCTCTGCCTATGGATTTTTGTATGTGAACAGAGGCATCCTGAATTGTACTCCTCCCTTTGGATGATCCTCGAGAGCATCTTAGGTAGAGCTTTACAATTTTAGCGAATGGCTCTTGTGATATATCCCCTTTTCCTAATAGGTTCAGGGTGTCAAGGTAGTCATCCCTCATTCCTCTGATAAATATAGTCTTCAATATTTCCTGGTCTAAATTGTTATGTTTAGACCTCTGCAGATTATAGTGGAACCATTCCACATAATCTTCCAGGATTTCATCCTCCTTCTGTGTCATTCTAAATATCTCCTCCCTTAAATTCATGGTCCTACAATAGTCTTGGTACTTCGATAAGAACGTCTCCTTCATATCATTCCACGTTTGAATAGAAGCGGAGTGCAATCCCATGAACCATCTCAAGGTTTTCCCTTTTAAAGTAGCAGGAAATAGTTTTAATTCTGAGAATCTATTGTATAATCATAACTTCTACATAAGACATCAAACTCAAATAGAAAGGTGTCTCGATATTCCATAGTCATCCCATGAAAGGATGGTGAGGATGATAGAGGAATATTTTTCATAGGAGATTCACCTCTGATATTCCCGATTGGGAACTCAAAGGTGGTGATAGTAGCATATGTTTTAGCATTGTTATCATTGTTGTCCCCCATGACTAATTCTTCTAACCCTTGCTGTAGCAAAAATCCTTCAAAAAATTTGTGATGGCCTTGTAGATGTTATTAGTGCCTCAAATACCCCTGGGACTAGTTGTTTCACTGCACTACCTGTATCTGGATATTGATAAACCAACAGATTCTTTTCCATCTCAGGTGTTTGATGTCCCCCCTCAGTTTCCCCTTGCCCCTCAGTCCTCAAATTCTGGCTACTAGCTTCCCATTGTTGCTCATGAATTGAATCCTTGGTCTTGGGGGTATGGGTCTAGCTTTAGAATGATATGGTCCCCAGATGGAGGAATTAGAGGTTTCTACTTTCGCTATGGGAGTAATAGCTTTCTGCGGCCCTTTTTTCCTTACATTCCTTTGAGAGTGGGACTGTTCTTTTTCTGCCTTGGAGATTAGTTCCTAGATAAAAGTCTTCCTTCCCAAATCTTCACCCTTCCTTTCTTTTTTATGACCTGTCGTTCCTGTGACTTGTTAGAGTGGGGGTGATTGCAGTATCTCTACAATTCCCACAAGTGCACACATGGACCCTATGTGTATTAAATCACACCCTAAGTGTCTCAGTCTTCGACAGTGGTGAGCCCGCCCATGTATATTAGAGCGATGCACAGGCTCTTACCTCTCGTCTTACCACCTAGCAACTGAAGAGATGAAGACACACTATTAAAAAAATCTAAATGTCCTAAGTTTCCTTGTAATCACAATGGTGAGCCCACCCAGGTATGTTAGAGTGATGCACAGGTTCTTATCTCTTGTCTTACTGCCCGACAACTGTGGACTAGGAACACTCTATATCAAACAAACAACTTGGCTGACTATATTTTCAACTGCCATCCCCGACAACGACGCCAAAATTTAGTGTTGTTTTAATCAATCATAATTGGCTGAGACTGCAACATTTAATTGTCAACCCAGGGTAGGTCTTGTTGTTTCAATGGAATTCGCATTGTCTGTGCCGATACACTCCAGCCAAGAATAAGAAAAATGCTTAAAATAGTAAAGGATGTCGTTGATCTAAATGGCTGAATCAAACCATGCATGTAGACATAAAAACACTCTACAAAATTAAATCACACTTCACAACTATTAAAGAAAGGGTGCGCCACACAGGAACTAATATCTACTCCGGCTGGTTACTACCATTCTATTGATTAACTCAATGTAATAGCATAATATAAATGGAAACAATAGTGAATGTAACCCAAAATTTGTACAGCAACAACGAGAAACCATAAATCAATTAACTAAACTAGACTGTACACTACCTCTAGCACTGTAATCCCTGCCAAAGAGGAGGGCCCTTCCTCCTTAGCAGGGCGCAGGAATAACACAAAACTGATTAATGAATCAGTTGAAGAATAGTAACAACATCACTATGTTGATTGATATTAAAAGTAAACTTAGAATTACTGAAGCAGAGTAACAATGCTTTTCTATATGCTATATCCGTGTACATGAAAAATCGAGTCCCTTTATAGTTATTACATCCCGAAATTAGAAACAGCTTAGTCATGAGAATCTCATGATTCTCATGCTGATAAAAAATAAAAGTAGTTACAACCTATTGCTAAATTCAAATATACATCAATTGTGATTGAAACTGCTTGAGTCTTGTTGCTTTAAAAATAAACAATCCCTACTACCGACAACTGTTATGTGTAATAGTATTGTTATCACCCCAAGAAACTCTCCTAGGTTGTAACTTGGAGATGCTCGAGAACATTACAAACTCAATTTAATGTTGGAAATGGATGAATGGAAGGAATGATGCTTGTTCAAGCCAGATAACCACTTCTACTTTGCTTGACTCCAGACATGCGTGAACACCCCTAGACTACAAGGATTTAGACCTCCAATTACTCACAGTTCAGAGATTGGGTGAATATGGAGAATACTGACCACACCAACAAATTCACAAGACCTTGTGATGGCCGGCTGCAACTAGTAAAGAGGTCTGCAAATCTAATTCCCTAGTGTATAGACAGGATGACAGCTCTTTGTCACTAAGTGAAAAGAAACCTGACTAATACACTCACTTATACATGCAAGATTCTAACACAGAGGTAGTATGACAGCTCCTCTAATGCTACACATCAAGAGTTCAAGAAAAATGCATATCAGGCACAATGTAGAATAGAATAGAAATGGAAAGTGAGTCATTAACAGCAAAAGAAGCTTGTATTAGCTAAAAATGAAGATGAGACGCTGCAAGTATCAAAGCAATTACAGTCTCCAGAAGTTGAAACTTACATCAAAACAACAACCATCAACCTTGATTACATATTGTTTCTGGGTATATAAAGAGTTTCATTACATATGCACTTGGCCATTCTAGATGTGGAGGGGTCATAATTGACCACCAACTGCTTTAACTATCTGGCAGAACTTCTGAGTGCAATTTTCCTGCTTCAGCAGATGGATTTGACCTCCTCGAGTGCTCTGCTGTCCTCTGAAGTGGCTGGAGTGTCATATAAGCTAAAATTCCATGCTTGTTAAATGTAAATTTCTACTTGAGCATTGTCCTTCTTCTTCTCGGGTACACAGTCTATTGAAAGTAGTGGTTGAGGAAGAAATGTACCAGGTACAGGTAGACAGTCATCTTCATCCCTCGGGTGCATGGGACAGTTCAAGGACGTGGACTACATAACAAATTTGACAAATTGGATGGAGGGACAACATTGGCCATTGGATTGAACTGATGGATGGCGGATACGGCTTGGCGGGGACTATCGGGAAGGCGAGGTGGAAGATGATCGTGAGCCGTTGGATCTCGGGCGGACAGATCTAACGACCATTAGGCGGAGGAAACGTGCGGGGATTAACGGGCAGGGATGGAGGACCAGTGGTAAATGGTATTTCCCACACCATTGTTGACAGTCGGCTGGTAAACGTACAAGGGAGAGCGATCTCAATCATCGTGCGATGTGTGGCGGCTGGGGGGGATGAAAACCGCTTTTGATCACACGTTAACGCGCCTTTACGTTATGGCAGCGGGGGAAGCGGATGTCGTCGAATAGCGGGGGATGCAATCGAACGGTGGGTATTAATTGTGCGGGTCAGTTAGATTGATGTGACGGGAGGGCCTTTGGATCACGGTGTCGGAGATCAATGGCTGCGATCAAAAGATGACGATGAGTTACGGAGGCGCGGGGTCATGTGGATATGGTCTGATGGGGTTTTAAACTTAGCGCTCAGGCTTAAGAGTGAGGGCACTTTATTATGGTTTTTAACTGAGAAGCATGAGAAATGGAGATAAGAGGAGGGCAAGGGAGATAGAGGAGGAGGGAAGGGCAACCACCATAAGCCTTTCTCCGAGCACGACTGAGGACCAAACTTGCCTCCAGCCCTTTAGGATCCACGTTATATAGCGGAGCTAACACTGGCTCCTTTTGGGGATGAGATCCTCCCTGTGAGGTCTCAAGAACTTGCAGATCAATGCCTTTCCTGTGAAAACAAATTAGCAAAATTTCCTAGTGTTCCATTGGGCATGGAGTCTAACTGAGCTTATACTAAAAATTGATAAAATAACATATTTACAATCTTAAGGCCAGAAGACCTTAAGCAACATAAATTTTTAGAAAACGCCCATTTACTGGGCCATCAAAAACTGTCTCCCCTCCCATACTTTGCAGTATGAAGGTATTGTTCCCTTGAATCTGAGAAATAATAAAAGGCCCTGTCCAGAAAGCATCAAACTTCCCATGGTTGCCTTTCTTCTCTTTCAGTGCATCCCACTTCAGGACCAAATCTCCAACCTGAAAATTATCTGTTTTTGTCCTTCTGTCAAAGAATTCCTTGATTCTCTGCTGATGTGCTACTGACCTTTCAACCAGCTGTTCTATGATTTGATGTACCTCTGCTAAATCAGTGATCCTTTTTGCCATGTTTTCTTCCTCATTCTGCTCTTCTTGTAGAAACTTTGCCACAGGGATAGTCAACTGTATTGGGAACATAGCCTCAGTGCCATATACCATGTTGAATGGAGAATTCCATGTTGATTTCTTGGTGGTTACTCTGTCAGCCCACAGTGCATACTTGAGTTTAGAATCCCAATTTTTCTTATTGTCTTCCAACAGTCTTTTAAGTATCCTTATTAGGCTTTTGTTCGGAGATTCTGCTAGACCATTTCCTTGAGGGTAATATGAGGTGGAATGAACTAGCTTAATGCCCATTGAGTCACACATGTCCACCAATTCTTTTTCCTTGAAGGCTGATGCGTTGTTTGTGATTATTTTATGTGGACACCCAAATCTGGTGAAGATATTCTCTGTCAAGAACTTCATGACCACATGATGATCAACCTTTCTAGTAGGGATTGCTTCGATCCATTTAGTGAAATAATCAGTGGCTACTAAGATCCATCTGTGTTGGCCACTGGAATGTGGATTGATTTCTCCAATGAAGTCTAAGCCCCACTGCTGAAAAGGGCCATTTGCATGTATTGGTTTTAGGGTCAGGGACTTTAATTGTTGTTTTCCTTCAAATCTTTGACACCTGTCACATGATTTAACAAATGAGAAGACATCAGCAAACAAGGTGGGCCAATAATACCCAGCTATAAGGATTTTGTGGCTTGTAGTTTTCCAATAATGATGCCCTCCACATATGTTGGAATGAAATTGCTGCATGACTTCAATGGATTGTTCTTTGTCCAGACATCTTAGCAGAATTCCATAGGGATCCCTCCAGTAAAGTATATTTTCATGAATGAAATATTTTGCTGCCCTGAGCTTAACAGTTCTAGCTTGTCAAGCACTAAGACTTGGAGGGATTTCTAGCTTCAGTGAATTGGGCTATTGCACAGTACCATTCACAAGAGGCTAGATTTTTTTACTGTTCTTTCCCTGGTTCAGCTACTTCTTCTTCTGTCTAACCATTCTCTGAAATTGTGCTTATGAGATTTATGTCCAACATTCTGCAATTTTCTTCAACAATTAGTCTAGCAAGGCCCTAACCTCTGACTAGTTTGGTAGGATTTAGTTCTATATTAAATTCAATAAGATTCACAATCCATTTAGCCCTTCTTCCATCAGCATCAGGCTGCGTTAGAACATTTTTTATTGAAGCAGAGGGTACATATGCAATTATTTTGGAATGCAGAATGTAAATTCTGAAAGCTTTCAAAGACTTGATAAGAGCATAAGCTTGTTTTCCAATGATATCATACTTTAGCTCAGCATCCCTTAATGTTTTGCTGAAAAAAGCCACTGGATGCTCAGAGCTGTCTTCATCTGCTTGCAATAAAACTGATACAAGGGTGTCTTCAGAGACAAATGAAAATATATGGAACTCCTTGCTGTAATTTGGACCTTTTAAAGTGGGAGCTTCCATAATAGCTTTCTTAATGGACTCAAAGGATCTTCTTGCTGCATCAGTCCACTTGATCTCTGACCCTTTTCTCAACATGGAATTAATGTGCTTTACCAGCTCTGTAAAATTTGGGATAAACCTCCTTACAAATTTATTTTGCCCAGAAAGGACTGGATGTATTTCTATGATCTCGGGACAGACAAAGTCTGTATTGCTTTTACTCTTTCTGGGTCAATTTGGACACCTGCAACAGAAACAACATGTCCTAACAGCTTGCCATCTTCTAAAGCAAACTGTGACTTTTTGGGATTGACTGAAATCCCAAACCTTCTGCACTTCAGGAACACCTTCTTCAAATGCTGCAAATGGTCTTGATGGCTGCTGGAGCACACTGTTATATCATCTAGGTAGATAAGGACAAACTTATCCTTCTCTCCCACAAATGCTATATCCATAGCTCTCTAAAAGGTGGCTCCAGCATTCATCAACCCAAAAGGCATCTTGAAATACATAAAATTGCCCCAAGGAGTGGTGAATGCAGTCTTCTCTTGGTCATCTGGATGTACAACAACCTGATTATATCCTAAAAATCCATCTAGGAAAGACATCACTTTGGCCCCTGAGACTTTCTGCAGCAAATGATCCATCTTGGGCAGAGGATAGTTGTCTTCCTTGGAGCATTTGTTCAAGTTTCTGAAATCAATGCACAACCTGATTTCTCCACTTTTCTTCCTCACTACCACTAAGTTGGCTACGCATTTGGAATATCTGAGAGGAACTATGATTTTGGCAACTAGTAACATCTTTATTTCTTTTTCAATCAGAGGGAGGAGAAAAGGATTTATTGGTCTCAGCTTCTATTTAAAAGGGATGGTGTCTTTCTCTAAAGGAATTTTATGTTGGATGATATTTTGTCATATGTTTTCAGGTCACTATATTCCCAGGCAAAGACATCAGCAAATTGCTTCATTAAATTGCAGTATTCAGCACTATGGGCAGCAGACAGATGAGTGGACAGATTTATGTATCTAGGCTGATCTGGACTTCCTATATTATGCTTACAGACTGTAGATTGGACTTCCTTTTGGCCTGCCTTGTAAGGCACGTCATTCTGGTCAAGCAAATTATCTAATGGAACCAGACCCTTAGGTATATGATTGCTGGGCAATTGGACAATGCTATCTTTACCAATTCTATTTCTAAGCTGGGATTGGGGATTTTCTTCCAAGGCTTCATTATCTTGGTCAATTTATATTTCAGAAAATTCATCAAGGACTTGCAGAAACCTATTCACTTCATCATCATCCTCAAAAACTTTCCAATGCTGGACATTATCAAGCAAGGATGGTCTGTATTTCATTTGAACTTCATAAACTAATCTGGGAGGCATGGGAGGGATAAACATGCTAGCAAACACAGCAAGGGAATCAAAAAGTTGACTTTTTACTCTAGGGATATATGAGATACAAAAATTATCAAAAGAATCTTTGAGTCTCCATACCTGATCTTTGTATGCTTTCGGCCTTGGGTGCTTTACTTGAAATGTTTTATTCACTTGCTGAATGATAAGATCAGCATCTCCAAACACCTTTATGTTCCTAATTCCTCTGTCTTTAGCTGCATTGAGATGCAATATCAAAGCTTCATACTCTGCTATATTGTTGGTAACTTGAAAGGCCAGCTTAAAAGATAGATTTGTGTTGTCATGTTCTAGAGATATCAGCGCCACCCCTGCTCCTGTAGTCTCCCTGGAGCATGCTCCATCAAAGAACATCTCCCAAACCTAACTTTCTTGCTCTCCCTCGGCCTGATTCACTGGTTTCTTGATCTGAACTGAGGCCTTTTGGGATTCTACAATTTGGAGAATACAAGCTCCAAAATCAGTGTCCACAACATATATGGGATGATTAGAATGATTACTCTCATCACTGATAATGTAGGCCAGCTGTGCTTCTCTGCACAATCTCCTACTTTCTCCTCCAAAAACTGGGACAATGGCATAAGATAGATCATTCTGTAGTGTCCCACCTAATCTCTTAATCCATCCTTTGGACAACATCATGCCAAACTTGGGAGGGACATCTGCTACTACAATATCCATCATCATGCTCTTCATGGGAAACTGAGTTAGCGTGATGGCTAGATCTTTGATTAATCCTAGGCATTTTACCTTCCTTGAATCAAATGAAAATAAGTCATGATATGTTCTGGTGATATCAAGGCCTAACTCTTCCATGAAAACTTTAGGCATCAAATTGTGGCTGGCCCCTATGTCTAGCAGGCAATTGTGGAGGATTTTGTCACGAATGGTTAAGGAGACATAAAATGATGGAGAATTATTATCAGCAGGTTCGATCATGGGGCTAAGTACAACTGCAGGCTTATCATCTTGCAAATTGACATAGTCAGTGGAGGTTTGTGATGCTTTCAGGTCAAGAGCATCAAGGATAGGCTTTCTAAAATCTTCACTCTTCACAAGTTCTAACAGAGGCACAGATATTTTTAACTTCTGGAATTCTGACTCAAAACTGAAAGGGGAAGGGGACTTATTAGGACCTCTTACCTTTTGAGCTGGTGCTTTGAGGATGACTGGATCAGCTGCTGGCTTCTTCTGTCTGGTGTTCTATTGCTCTGTTTGGACAGCAGCTCTTTGGGCAGTATTCTCCTTGACATTGTTTGCCTTTGAACTCAGATTGTATATTTGTTGTTCACCAGTCTACAGAAAAGCCTCTCTGTCCCACTCTTGACTGGTTTGGTCCTATAGTAATGATTCTTCATATGCAGTCAATGTCAAAAAGGTAGCACTACCTTTATCTTCCATGCAATGAATTTCATCCTCTTCTTCATACTGCTCCTCCTCCATGACTACATTCTAGAAAGGAGCCTTAACTCTTTGTTCTTCATTTGCTTCTTTACCCCTTTGAATGATTTTCAATTGTTCATTTGCTCTTATGAATGGATTTGGATTTCTCAGAGCAAATGTACTTTGAAACCTTGCTTTCCCAGAACTCTGCTTGACTTTCAGCTTAGATATCTCAGCAGCCAATGACTCTATAATTTTAGTCATTTTATCTAATTTTGGTTTTGAAGATGAAGCAGAGGATAAGAAGCCTCACCTCTCTGCCTCCTTCTATCAGCATGACTTTTAAGCTTTTCTGCAACCATAATATTAGATTCCACCTCTAGTGCTACATCTTGCATTTCAGCTAGAGTGGCACATCTTCTTTCTCTCAAAAGCAGGCAGAAATCAAAGTCAAAAGCATTAGCGTAAGTGAGTTTGGCAGAGGTGGGAATATGCTTTACTTCAGCTGGTATCTTACTATACATACGGTTAAATCTTTTATTAAAGTCAGGCAATGATTCCCCATTTTCGCTCTTTAGGTTTCCAAACTTTGTATGGTAATAGAGCAGATCTTTCCTATCCCCCCATTGCTTCAGGAATGCATCATCTAAGGCTTCAATATCAACAATATACCTATGGGGCAATTCTCTGAACCACTTTCTAGCCTCTCCATCAAGGCTCTGGACAAACACTCTCATCCACACATCATCTTCACTGATATCTAAGTTATCAGCATAACTATAAAAAGATTCAAGGTGTTCTTTAGCTGTCACTCCCTCTGTACCGGTGAATTTGGGCATATATTTATGATATTCTCCTATAGACATGCCATTCAAATGAACATGCAAGACCAGGGGTCCATACCTAGCAGCTATGATTCTCTCCATCTTTGTGGGAGCCTGTTGGCCTACCATGACTGGGATAGGTGGAAGGATACTGGGAGATTGAATGGTAGGGAGTAATGAAATAGATGATAAACACAAAGGAATATGATGGACTGTATGGGAGGCTTTATTTGGACTGAGATCCAAAGGGGAACTGACTGGAAAAGGAGCTCGATGATTCTCTGAAGGTATTTCTTTACTAACAATGCTAGGCTCTAAATCTTCAAACTGTATATCCTCAGCTATAATCTTCTTTTTTCAGAGATGCATGAGATTTCTTAGGCTTACCTGACCCTGATGTTCTTTTCAGTGATGTTTTCTTCTACTTAACGATCTTCTCAAGGTCAGGCACTGGGTCAGCTGGTGATTTCTGAGGATTTCTCCGGGTATGCCTCACAAACTGAGCCAGAACTGTAACGTGGAGTCGCCACTTGGTTGGTTCTCCAGTAGAGTCGCCAGATAGATGATTACAACCAGAAATGTGTCCAGACTTTGTCTATCATCAAAGCATGAAACTGTGCCGTTCTCCCAGGGAAGCTGAGCTTCAATCGCCTCTCCCCGACAACAACGCCAATCAATGTTATCTCCCCAAGAAACTCTCCTAGGTTGTAACTCAGAGATGCTCGGGAACATTACAAACTCAACTTAATGTTGGAAATGGATGAATGGAAGGAATGATGCTTGTTCAAGCCAGATAACCACTTCTGCTTTGCTTGACTCTAGACATGCGTGAACACCCCTAGACTACAAGGCTTTAGACCACCAATTACTCACAGTTCAGAGATTGGGTGAATATGGAGAATACTGACCACACCAACAGATGCACAAGACCTTGTGATGGTTGGCTGCAACCAGTAAAGAGGTCTGCAAATCTAATTCCCTAGTGTACAGACAAGATGACAACTCTCTGTGATTAAGTGAAAAGAAACCTGACTAATACACTCACTGATACATGTAATATTCTAACACAGAGGTAGGATGACAACTCCTCTAATGCTACACATCAAGAGTTCAATAAAAATGCATATCAGGCACAACCTAGAACAGAATAGAAATGGAAAGTGAGCAATTAACAACAAAAGAAGCTTGTATTAGCTGAAAATGAAGACGAGACGCTACAAGTATCAAAGCAGTTACAGTCTCCAGAAGTTGAACCTTACATCAAAACAACAACCATCAACCCTGATTACATCTTGTTTATGGGTATATAAAGAGTTTCATTACATAGGAACTCGGCCATTCTAGGTGTGGAGGGGTCATAATTGACCACCAACCGCTTTAACTGCTTGGCAGAACTTCTGAGTGCAATTTTCCTACTTCAGTAGATGGATTTGACCTCCTCGGGTGCTCTGCTGTCCTCTGAAGTGGCTGGAGTGTTGTATAAGCTAAATTCCGTGCTTGTTAAATGTAAATTTCTGCTCGAGCCTTGTCCTTCTTCTTCTTGGGTACATAGTCTGTTGAATGCGGTGGTTGAGGAAGAAATGTACCAGGTACAGGTAGACGGTCATCTTCATCCCTTGGGCGCATGGGATAGTTCAAGGACGCAGACTACATAGAAAATTTGACGAACTGGATGGAGGGACAACATTGGCCGTCAGATTTAACGAATGGATGACGGATACGGCTTGGCGGGCACTATCGGGAAGGCAAGGTGGAAGATGATCATGAGCATTTAGATCTCGGGCAGACGGATCCAACAGCCACCGAGCAGAGGAAATGTGCGGGGATTAACAAACGGGGATGGAGGACGGGTGGTAAATGGCATTTCCCACACCACCATTAACAGTCGGGTGGTAAATGTACAAGGGAGAGTGATCTTAATCATCGTGCGACGTGTGGCGGACGGGGGGGATGAAAATCGCTTTTAATTGCGTGTTAACACGCCTTTACGTTATGGCAGCAGGGGAAGCGAATGCCATCGAATCGTAGGGGATGCGATCGAACGGTGGGTATTAGTTGCACGGGTCGATTCGATTGATGTGACGAGAGGGCCTTTGGATCATGGTGTCGGAGATCAACAGCTGTGATCAAAAGATGATGATGAGATACGGAGGCGCAGGGTCATGTGGATACGATCTGATGGGGTTTTAAACTTAGCGCTCAGGCTTAAGAGTGAGGGAATTATATTATGGTTTTTAACCGAGAAGCATGAGAAATGGAGATAAGAGGAGCGCAAGGGAGATAGAGGAGGAGGGAAGGGCAACCACCATAAGCCTTTCTCTTAGCACGACCGAGGACCAAACTTGCGTCCAACCCTTTAGGATCCACGTTATATAGCGGAGCTAACAATTACCCACATTTTCTAGCTTCGGCGTAAGAACATCGAGTGAATGGCAGTTTGGGATGTCGCGGCATCACTGGTGACAACACTTTTGGTGTGACGATGGATTCTTGTATCAACGCATGGTGTAACAGCATCCAATGTGTAACAACAACCTGTAGCAACATCCAGTGTGTAACAGCAACCTGTAACAACATCGAGGGTGTAACAGCAAACTGTTCTACCCTTTTCTGTAGTTAATCTGCACTTCTTATCTGCTTCATAGCTTTGACTTCACGAACCATCACCTAAAAAGAATAGCTTCCCAAAATACTTCTTCAATACTCTCCTAGTCAGCCACAAAAAGGAATAAAGCCTCGTATTATTCGGTAAAATACAACAGGGTAACATGATAATAGAATAGGTTAAAAAGGTAAGAAAATAGGGAATTTTATCATGTAAAGGCATAGGCCTGGAGGACAAACTGGTCAAAACTGAGGAAAGAATCTGTAGAAAATAGGTAAAAAATCGCACCCAACATTGATTCATCTAATCCATTACCTTGTGGATAATAGTTGGCTGAATATTTCAATTTGAAACCTCTTTTAAAGGAAAATTCTACCATAGTATTTCCAGAAAAATAAGATGCATTATCAAATATTAAAGTTGTAAGTAAGCCAAACCTAGTGATTATGTATTGATCAATAAAGTTTGTAATACTTTCTGTGTTAGCTACTTTCAGTGGGATAGCTTCTACCCATTTCGTGAAATAATTAGTAGTTGTAAGGATGTACTTGTGCTGCTTGGAAGAGTTAGGAACAATCTCACCAATTATATCTAATCCCCATTGTTCAAATGGTTGTTGGATATTCACTGGTTGTAATGGGAATGTTGGTTTCTTTTCTCTTCTAGATGTAGTTTGAAAAATTTTGCATTTTCTTGCATAGTCATGTGCATCCTTGAATAGTGTTAGCTGATAATAACCTGCATGCAGGATTTTGTGAGTTGTGGTATTTCCTCCGAAATGACCTCCAGTTGGTCCACCATGTAACTCCTGCATAACCTTTTCAGCTTCAGGTTTTTCTAGACATCTTAATAATACTGAATCATAATTTTTTCTAAATACATCATCAATTAATTCATACTGATTTGATTTCAATCTTCAAGCACACTTTGTTTTGTAATTGAGATGCATAGGATCATATCCATTCTTTAAATAAAACTTCAAATCAACATACTGTGATTGTGCATCGTTGAGGCTTACCTCTGATATTTGCACTTCATTACCTTGGTCTTCTTTTGTTGATAAATGGGAAGCTCCAGTTAGCATTCTGCAAAAACCTTGGCCCCTAACAATTTTAGCTGGTCGGATTTCTACATTGTACTCTTGAAGTGCAGTGACCCAATTTGCTCTTTTCTCCCCCACTTCTCTTTGAATCAATAATTGCCTTACTACAGGGTAAGGTACTACTATTTTTGTATGATTTTTTAGGAGAAAAGGTCTGAAATGTTTTAAGGTTTTAAAGACAACAAAAGCTTGTTTCTCAACAACTGAGTAGTTTAGCTCGGCACCCTGTAAATTGGAACTGAAAAAAGAGATAGGTGCCTCAATGTTTTGATCGTTTAGCTGTGTTAAAACTGCTGCATATGATGTATCAGATGAAAATGTGTATAATACAAAAGGTTTAAGAAAGTCTGGAGTTGTTAAAGAAGGAGCATTGATAATAGCTTTTTTGATTAACTCAAATGACTCTCTTTCATTTTTACCCCATTTGAAGACTGCATTCTTTCTTATCATTGATTGAAGGGGTAGAACAATCTATGAAAAATCGGGAACAAATATTTTTACAAAATTAATCTGGCCTAGGAATGATTGCATGGTCATTTTATTATGTGGGAGTGGAATCTTGTCAAATTTTTTGGATTCTATTAGGATCAATATAAATTCCTTTCTTGGATACTATGAACCCGAGGAGTTTGCCTTCTACTAACGCAAAGTATGACTTTTTGGGATTTAGAAAAATTCCATATTTCTTGCATCTTTCAAAAATATGCTTTAGGTCATTCAAATGATTGTTTCTATTCCTAGAGTAGACTGCTATGTCATCTAGGTAAATAACAACTAATTTATTAATCAGACCTTTAAAAGAAATATCCATGACGTGTTGAAATGTAGCACTTGCATGAATAAGTCCAAAAGGCATCTTCTGATAAGCGTATGTCCCCCACTTGGTCCTGAATGTTGTCTTTAGCCTGTCATCTTGATGTACAAGAATTTGATTGTATCCTGAAAATCCATCTAGAAAAGACATTAAATTAGAGCCTGCAACTGATTGCAATATTTTCTCCATCGTAGGCAAAGGAAAGTTATCATTTTAACAATCTCTATTTAAGTTCTTAAAGTCAATACAAATCCTAATATCTCCATTCTTTTTCCTGACAGGAACCATATTTGATACCCATTTTGAGTGTATAACGGGAAATATTATCTTTGCTTTCAGAAGTTTGTTTAATTCAGATTTCATTTGGCTTTCAAGGTTTGGATGAATCTTTCTAAGCTTCTGTTGAACTGGTCTCTCATTAGAGGTCATTGGTATAATGTGTTGAATTACAGAGGTATCATAGGTCTTGAGATCTGAATAATCCAAGGCAAAGACAAATTTATATGTTTTCAACGGTTTGATGAATGATATCCTTTCTTCGAATGATAAACCAGGACCTAGGTTGACATTTTGAGGCTTTTCAGATGTGCCTAGGTTTACCACTTCAAATCTCAAAGTAGAACTCTGAGCTCTGGAGTTGGTAATCTTTTTAAATATGTCTTTCAAATGATAGAGATCTTCCACTTTGACTACAGACTTGGAATTGGATTTTGATCTTGTTTATGGTTGATTTGCAAGTCATGTCTGTGTTCATCTATGATTTGTTCCTCATAAAATAATCAATTATATCAGCATCATTATTAAACACTCTCCAATTTGTTACATTATCTGGGATGGATGGTATAAAAATTAACTCTATTGAAAATCTATCTAGACTAAATTCCTATGAAGGTATAAGCTTAGATGCTACATTGGCAATTAAATCGGGACTTGCATTTTGTAATCTGGGGACTGAAGAAATGTTAAAAGCAGTGAAGTAAGAAGTAAGATTCCAGGCTAGGGATTGATAATGTTTGATATGTCGAGACACACAATGGATTGTGTTTCTTATATATTTAATAACTATCTCAGAGTCTCCATATACTTGCAAATACTTGACATCAAGGCCAATGGCTTTGTGTAGCCCTTGAATTAATGATTCATATTCTGCAGTATTGTTAGTGCATTGAAATACATCCTGCAGGCTAACATGGTTTTCTCTCCTTGTGGGCTGATTAAGATACACCTAGCACCTGCACCATCTTCAGACTTGGAACCATCAAAATAAAGAGTCCAGAATAATGAATTATCTACAAGTTCATCAAATACATCTAAACATTTGGAAGCGTCTGTTTGTGAAAATTTTTCTATCTAAGATACTATAGCATTATCCAGAAAGGGAGATATTTGTGTATTAAAGGATCCCAAGAATGATATTATTGGTGAAAGCTACTAGTTCATTGCTCCCCTCGAGATCAGATACTGTGTACTTCATGAATTTTTCATGGTCTACTCTGATTTGGTTAGGTTTACCATTGTATGGAAACCACATATGAGACCAATCAGTTGCAAAGTATCTGTGTAACTTTTCAAACCAATCCCTACTTAAAATTAAACCATAGAATTTAGGGATATCAACCACTAGAATATTGATTACCTGTGAAACTTTTGGGTTGGAAGAAAACCTGATTGAAACTGATATCATTTCTCCGGTACTTATAGTTTTGTCCTATCCAGTTGAACTATGTGTACAACATATTTTTTAGGTGTGACATTTAATTTAGTGCACACAGTTCTTGGCATAATGTTTGAAGAAGCTCCTGAATCAATAAGGCAATTATGGACATTTTTGTTAAAAATTTCATAAGTAAGAAGAAATGGAGGAGTATGAGAGAAAGATCTGTAACCTATTAGAACTAGATCTGTGGGATTTACATTGTTTGAAGATGAAGGAGGCTTTCCCATATCTTTAGCAGCTTGAGTAACTACAACGGATGGTAAAGGAGCTATAGGAATTTCTTTTAACTCTCTAAGTAAGATTTTCTGTTGTTGTTTGAGTTTAGTCAATTCATGTAATGAAATATTTGCTCTCTTCTTTTTCATATCTTCGACTATATTGTATTCCACTGTATCTGAGATTACTAAAGTTTTAGAAGCATTTGAAGGATCTAATGGAATAGAATTGGTTTGAGTAGTCTTGGGTTTCTTGCTTACTATTTTCTCCTTTACAAGAGTAGCAACTTTCTGTTTCTGATTTGATGTTGACATATTAGTAGAGATTTTACTTCTTATAATTACTAGCATAACTTTTTCTTCCTCTTCAGTTGACAGAATAAAATCCTAGATTCCATTTAAATCAACTTCTTCCTCAGTTTCTGCTTCTTCTTCAGCTGATGAAGCTTATTGTGGTTCTTGATTGGATTTGAAATAGTATTTGGTGGATGGGATGTAGAAGAAAGATTTCTTTTAAATGAGTGAAAAGCTTTCTTGGGAGCAAATGATTTTGAAACATGTTTCTTGATTCGACCATTTCATTTGGCATGGTCTTTAGAACCTTTTGAAGGCCTTCAAGGTCGAAAGGGTCCTTTGGAGCTTTATTTTTTGAATCTTTCTTGCATGTCACATTCTTTGATTTCCTTTCTTCTATCTGTAATCTCTTTTCTAAGGCAATAATTCTCCTTTCTACAGACAACGATTCTTCCATGTTTTCTACAAGGGTAGCCTTATTGGATCTATCTACAAAAAGTTCGATATTGGAGGGAAGGGAGGATATCTACCACTCTATTTGTACATCTACTGTAGGTCTAGAGGTATCCGGGATTTTGTTCAATAACTTGTTGAATTTGGAGTTGAAGTCTTTGATCCTTTCATCTGAACTTGCTTTTAGGTTGGAAACATCATTGATTAAAGATGCCACGGTTCTATCATCACCAAATTTTGCAAGAAATATTTCTTCAAAAGCATCCCAGGTTCTTATTGAGCCTACTGGAAGGGAAAAGTACCAGGATCCTGCAGATCCCTAGAGAGTATAAGGAAACAATCTGATAACAACATCTTCATGCACAACTCCATTAAGGTTCATGGCTAACATAAAGTTATTTAGATGTTCTTCAGTAGGAAGACCATCATCAGGATTATACTTAGGTAACCATTTTTTTGGGTTTGCTGGAAGAGCATTTGGATTAGCAACCAATATAGCACCAGGGTTTGTCCAAGGTTGAGTAGGTTGATTGGACATAACTTGTGTTGAGGGTTGCGAAGATGAGGAGGCAAGTCCAGAAGTAGATAGGGATTATGAAGAACTTACTACTGGTAGCAGCATTAATTGTTTGAGTCCAAAAAATGGATAGTTGAGAAGAGGCGGATTGAGCGGAAGTATATGTTTTGTTAAGAGAAATAGAAGAACGGATAGCACAACTTGAACAACAACTGGAAATTGAGAAAACAAATGTGAACAAGCAAGCCACAGAACAAATAGTCCAATTGTAGCAAAGTATGGAAGTACTTAGGATAAAGCATGTAACATATATCTCAATAAAGAATATGTAAATCCAAGAGGTGCAAGAGACTATGGTGAAATATAAATATGTCCCCAATATTGATGAGTTCATCAAAGAAGCATTGGAGCTCAACTCCATTCTGTGAAAACAACAAGATCTATTCTGCTAGAAAATGTCCCATATCACCCCTTATTTGGATACCAGTGATCAATTAACTGATAAGGCAATTGATCAGAGAACTTAGTTGAATGACTTAAATACTAAGATCTTTGACTATATTAAATGGCAAGAATCTAAAGAAGGAAGAAGCACTAATATGCCAGATATTGAAGAAACACACAAAGACATAATATTCACAATTTGGGATGCACGGATTAAGTAGGTAGAATTGGCAATAGCAAGTGCAGCAGGAGTGGAAAAGAATATAATAAAGGCAGTCAATCATACTTTCCACACCACTAACTTGATAAAAGAAGGTGATCCAAATTCACTGCCAGATATGAGAGACTTGGATAAAAAATGGAAAGCAAAGAGGAAAATCCAAAGAGACGCAATCACAAAATTATCAAAGTCCAATTGGGAGGCATATTGGTAATTTCTTGTCAAACCTCACAGCCAAATTATGGCACTAAATTGTTCACTCAATTCAACACAAATAATGCTGCCACCTCTTAAAGATTCCATCTTTGTAGGACATGTCAAAACACAATTTGGAGCACCTCCTCAAGTACAACCAATATCCGACATATGCGACCTCAAGGAAAAGCTGGTAGACAGCATGGTATTTTCATAACCTCAAGTCATCAAATCGATTTTATTTTTAGAGTTAGTTACTAATTAAGAGGAAGGTTGTTTGAAACCTCCTCATATATTTTGTATAATCTATTTTTAAACTGTAGTTAGATAGTATTTATACCCTTCTCATGCATTTAGAGAAGGGTCCACGATTTTATCAAAACACATTTGCAAATAATGCACTTTTGTGAGTTTGTAAATGCCTTGATGAAATTATGGAACATGGTCATTAATTTTGAATATCAAACTACTGTGTGTTAGTGATGCACTTTTGTATGCTTGGAGAATAATTTGATTGAAGAAAGGGGCTGATCTTTGTCACTAGTCAAATGAGAAGAACCTCACACATATGGTACTTTTATCTTGTATGATCAGTTATGTTTTATTAAATTAGTGATAACATTTCGTTTCATGAATTATATATGGAGTATGTTCTTTTTGTTATGTGTTGATTGCACTATTGTACAATACTTAGCTGAAAGATTTTATTTTCATATATGATCATTAAATATATGCGATATAATTTCCACATTTCTTTGACTAAATATTTAGTCGAAGAAATTATATTTACATGTCATCATCTTTGTTTAACACGTGAATGATCTTTATTACCACGTACTAAACAAATATCTTTTTCAGATCGCATATCACACAGAATACCCCAGGTTTATATTAGATTAAGTTAATTGAGAATTTGTAAGCATATTTCAGTAATTTACAGTAATGAAATGAAGTATTATTTCCATTGCATATCTGTCTTTCTTGATGATAGAAAGAGATATTTCCTTAGAGAGGGACTTCAACTGATTGTGCTCGTATCTCCTTCGTTTTCTTGGTTGTCTCCATGGTGATCCTCATTCCAATGAGGAAAGCTGCAAAAGGGGGAATAAAATGTTGGAATGCCAACTTGTTTTGATCGCCAATGGTTGACATTGGAACTGTGTTGAAGTCTCAAATTTCTGCTACTCCAATATGGGGGATAACCACCTAGTCCGGACATTAGAAAGAAACTCCTTTTCCGTTTGGTATGGTGGCTTCGACTGGGGATGATGGGACTAGTTTCCCAATGTGGGTTTGAAAATGATGATGGGTGGTTTTCAAATGATTGCAATAAAAATAATGATAACTAAATGACCTATTCTGACATGCAAATTCTCTAATTAACTTAATCTAATATAAACCCGAGGTATTCTGTGTGATATTCAATCTGAAAAAGATATTTGTTTAGTACATGGTAATAAAGATCATTCACGTGTTAAACAAAGATGATAACATGTAAAGATAATTTCTTCGACTAAATAGTTAGTCAAAGAAATGTGGAAATTATATTGCATATATTTAATGATCATATATGAAAATAAATGTTTTCAGCTAAGTATTGTACAATAGTGCAATTAACACATAACAAAAAAACATACTCCATATATAATTCATGAAATGAAATGTTATCACTAATTTAATAAAACAGAACTGATAATACAAGATAAAATTACCATATGTGTGAGGTTCTGCTCATTTGACTAGTGACATAGATCAGCTCCTTTCTTCAATCAAATTATTCTCCAAGCATATAGAAGTGCATAACCAATAAACAGTGGTTTGATATTCAAAAGTAATGTCCATGTTCCATAATTTCATCAAGGCATCTACAAACTTACAAAAGAGAATTCTTTGCAAAATTTTTTCGGTAAAATCGTCGACCCTTCTCTAAATGCATGAGAAGGGTATAAGTACTATTTAAATAAATTTTAAAAATAGATTATACAAAATACTTGAGGAGGTTTCAAACAACCTTCCTCTTATCTAATAACTAACTCTAAAAATAAAATCGATTTGATGACTCAAGGTTATGAAAATGTCTTGTTGTCTGTCATATTTTCGTTGAGGTCACATATGTCAGACATTGGTTGTCCTTGAGGAGGTGCTCCGAATTGCTTTAGGACCTGTCTTGGAAAGATGGCATCTGTAAGAGGTGGCAACATTCTTTGCGTTGAATTGAGTGAACAATTCAGTGTCATAATTTGGCTGTGAGGTTTCATAAGAAATTGCCAATTGATCCGGATTTCAACAGGAATGCAATAAAATACAGAGATAACCATAAAGACAAATATGCAATGGAAATAATACTTCATTTCATTACTGTAAATTACTGAAATATGCTTACAAACAGAAATGGAAATAAACCAGCTAGGGCGATGGTAGCTTATCTCTGAGAAGAGATGTGGCGGCTACATGCCTCTAAACTGTCTTACAATGAGGCTCGAAGGCCTATTTATTGTTGAGAAACAATGGAAAACCTTTCACATTCCAAAACTGTTATGAAACCAGCTCAAGAAAAGATAGAAAAGATAGATCAACGCCTTAGAATTCAGCCTCTTCGAGGGGGCAACCTCCTTTACATTACATAAATGAACAATTCTTGGATGATTCAAATGACAAAACCTCCTTTCTATATATAGGAGTCTAAGGAGTCACAATATAATCCAGCTGACCTAACAAAAATAATATAAAGCCACAAAAATAACAATAGAGGGATTCTATGGGGCACAGAAATAACAATATGGGGGTAATAGGGGCACAACAATATAAATAAGGGTATAACTACAATAGTAATGGGGTAATCACTAGTATTATAGGGACCCAACATGCCCCTCTCCTTCAAAAAAGTGTTGTCCTCAACGCTTGAGTAGTTCTGGATACTTCTGCATAAAATTCTCATCCTCCCATGTGGAATCTTCAGCGGATAAGTTCTTTCACTTGATAAGATACTCTGAAATTGATCGATTTCGTAGCTGTCAAGTTCTTGCTTCTGTGACTGCTTCCGTTTCCAATATAATTTTCCTTCTTCATCAAGTTCTGGCAATATTGTTTGAATTGGGAGCTTGTCGCCTATAACCTTCTTTAAACATGAAACATGGAAAACTGGGTGCAATCGAGAAGCTGCAGGAAGCTCCAATTTGTATGCCATAGTACCAATCTTTTGCAACACCTTGTACGGACCATAATACTTTGGTGATAATTTATTATCCTTCTTAGCTTGCTTTAGGGACATTTGCTTATATGGTTGTATCCGTAGGAATACCCAATCACCTACATCAAAACTTCTTTCACTGCGATGTTGATCTGCCTATTATTTCATTCTATTTTGTGCCAACACGAGGTTATCCTTTAAGAGTTGGAGGACTTGTTGTTGATGTTCGATGTGATGTTCCACTGCCTGAACCTTAGAATTTTCTCTTAAATATGATGTGATGGATGGTGGTTGATACCCATAAAGTGCCATAAATGGGGTCATTTTTGTTGCTGTATGGAAGGAAGTGTTATACCACCATTCAGCAAGAGGCAACCATTTGACCCATTGTGTCTGTTTATCAGATACAAAGCAACGAAGATATCCTTCCAAACATTTGTTTACTATCTCAGTTTGCCCATCAGATTGAGGATGATAAGATGAGCTATGAGCTAACTGAGTACCAAGACAAGAAAATAATTCTGTCCAAAAATTTCCAGTGAAAATGGGATCTCTGTCACTTACAATAATCTTTGGGTTTCCATGTAGTTTTTGAACTGTTTCCATAAATGCAGTAGAAACTGTACTGGCTTTAAATGGATGTGATAATGCACAAAAGTGTGCATACTTGGTAAGTCTGTCAACTACCACCATGATGACACTCTTTCCCTCAGACTTGGGTAAACCTGTGATAAAATCCATTGAAACCTCCTCCCAACATTGGCTTGGAATGGATAAAGGTTGTAATAGACCCGGTGTCTTAATTGTTTCAACTTTATTTTGTTGGCAAACCAAAAATTCCACCACAAACTTTTGAATATCTGATTTAAGGCCATCCCAAAAAAATTCCTCTTAACCCTGTGGTAAGTTTTTAAAAATCCTGAGTGCCCTCCTAAGGGAGAAGTGTGCAATTCCATAAGAATCTTTTGTTTTAGCTGGGAATTCTTACAGAGGTATAAGCGATCTTTGTACCATAACGAATCATTTTTCCAGTTAAATGTATCAGAAGTAATAGAATCTTGTTGTAGCTTTTGAATAAGTGCCCACACTTCTTCGTCATTCTTCCATTCCTCCCTTGCTTCGTTTATCCAATCTGGTTGGATAGAAATGGCACACAACAATGCTTCCACATCCTCATCCTTTCTTGAGAGTGCATCTGCCACCACATTTTGCTTCCCTTTTTTGTAGATGATTTCAAAGTCATAACCCAACATCTTTGTGACCCACTTTTGTTGCTCTTCAGAGGATAATCTTTGTTCTAAAAAGTATTTAAGGCTATCATGATCAGTTTTTACCTTGAAGTGCCGTCCCATTAGGTAGGGTCGCCATTTCTTAAGTGCATGGAGTATTGCCAACATTTCCTTCTCATAAATAGCTTTGCTTAAAAACTTTCCCTTGATTGGACGACTTTCAAAAGCAATGGGTCTTTCATCTTGCATTAGAACAACACCAATTCCATTTTCTGAAGCATCACATTCCACAATAAAGGTTTTTGTGAAGTCCGGTGTAGCTAAGACCGATGCTTGGCACATTGCCTCTTTAAGATGTTCAAAGGCCTTTGTTGCTTCCGGAGTCCATGAAAATGAATCTTTCTTCAATAATGTTGTTAGAGGTGCTGCTATTCTCCCATAATTCTTAACAAAATTGTGATAATACCCTTTCAACCCAAGAAATCCACGCAGATGCTTTATGGATGTGGGGATTTTCCATTCCTTAATGGCTTTAATTTTGCTAGGGTCTACCTTAACTCCTTCATGAGATACAATATGACCCAAATATTCCACCTCCTGGACTCCAAAGAAACATTTGGATCTTTTTGCATATAATTGTTTCTCCTCCAATAGTTGTAGCACCCTGTCAACATGTTCAACATGATCCTTCCAAGACTTGCTGTAGATTAGTATATCATCAAAAAATACTAACACAAATTTTCTAAGGAATGGTTTGAAAATTGAATTCATCAAACCTTGAAATGTTGAAGGTGCATTAGTAAGGCCAAAAGGCATGACCAAAAATTCATAATGACCCTCATGAGTTCTAAATGCCGTTTTCGGAATGTCTTCAATCTTCATTCTGATTTGATGATATCCCGAACGAAGATCCAACTTGGTGAAGTAAATTGATCCATGCAATTCATCTAGTAATTCATCAATGACAGGAATGGGGAACTTATCTTTAATAGTGAGCTTGTTGAGCTCCCTATAATCCGGACACATGTGCCATGATCCATCCTTCTTGTGCACCAATACTACTAGAGCTGAGAAAGAACTTTGACTCGGTTGAATTATACCAGCCTCTAGCATTTCTGCAACCATACGTTCAATTTCACTTTTTTGGACATAGGGATATCTGTACGGCCTGATGTTTGGAGGAACACTTCTTGGAATCAGATGAATAGCATGATCATGATCACGCATAGGTGGGAGACCTTTGGGAGTCTCAAATACCTTGGAATGATTGTCCAAGACTTTTTGGAGATCTAGAGAAATAGATGATTCTAATGTGGAAACATCTAGCGAACATAATTGTGCAATTACACCTCTTTGCTCCTTTTTTAGACGCTTAGTCATGCCATTAGAGCTGATTATCTTTCCTGGTTTCCCTGCAATACCCCTTAATTCAACTTCCTTTCCTTCTGTAGAAAATTTGATGAAAAGTTCTTGAAAATTAAAAGCTATTGTACCCAAGGATTGTAGCCATTGGACTCCTAGTACAACATCGACACCTCCCATGGGAATGGAAAGCATTTGGCTAGTCAATACATATTCTCCCATGGATAGCTTGATATTATGGCACTTTCCAGAGCAATTTATTGTTCCTCCATTTGAAATCATCACTTGACACTCTGGTGCTAGATATAGGAAGCAATTAATTCTTTTGCTACCCTACAATGAATAAAATTGTGGGTGCTTCCTGAATCAATCAACATTATTACCTTTTTCTTCTTGATTTGTCCTTCTATCTTGATGGTTTGAGGAGTGGTAATTCCCACCAATGCATTACAAGATATGGTCGGATTTATTTTTTCTTCATCTAGGCTTTGTTGCTAGAGTATATCCTCTTGTTTTGACCTTTCTTGCTCCTTTTCTTCTTCCTCTTCACAATCTATGTAGAATAATTTCTTTTCAGCACACTTATGAACTTTTGTGTATTTTCTATCACAACTGTAACAAAGCCCTTTTGCTCTTTTTTATTCCAATTTTTGTGGTGTCAACCTTGTAGGTTGTGGAAGACTAGGGGCAACAACACTTCCGTCTTTATAGTTGTGAGTGGTATGCTTCCTAGTTGCCATAATTTTGCTTTCCATTTTTCTTGCTAACCTGAATGCCTTCTCTAATGAATCAGGTTCCCATAGGCGAACATCATGTTGGATATTATCCTTTAAAGACCCTATGAACACATCAATCCTATGCTCCTCTGGAATATCTTTTACCCTTATGTTCAATTTTTGGAACTCCTCAATGTGCTCCATTATTGAACCCTTTTGTTTGAGACTTATCAATTGGCTAAAAAAAGTGTTGCTTTTTGTATCCTCATAATGTGCTATCAATTCTTCCGTAAAAATTGCCCAAGTGATAAATTGTTTATGAGAACAAAGCCATTGATACCATACAAACTGATTTGGTTCCAAATATACAGTTGCCATACGTACCTTTTGTGCATTTTGCACATTATTGAGATCGAAGAATTGCTCCATCTGTAATATCCATGTGGCAGGATCCTTGCCATCAAACTTCCGCATATCGATTTTTGGAACATGGTGAGTCTTTGATAAAACATTAGAGTCTATGGAACCATGATTAACATTTCTTTTGTTCTCATCATGAGTTTCCTTTAGTACCCTTTCACCCTTAGTGACCATTTCTTGTAGCAACTTATTCATATTTATCTTCAATTCTTCCATCTTATCATCCATGCCATCAATTTTAGCGTCCATGCCATTCACTTTAGCTTCCATGCCATCCATCTTAGCTTCTACACCTTTATTTAAACCATCCATCTTAGCTTCTACATCTTTCCTTAAACCATCCATTTTAGATTCTGTTGCTTTTTGTGCAAGTGACAATCGTTGCACTTGTTCTTGTAATTTTGATATATCATATAGCATTTCTTCTTCTTCTTCATGAGTCATGCTAGAGTTTTCAGGTTCCTTACTAGGTGTTTGCATTTTCTTTCCTCGGGGCATTAGTTACTGATAATAATTCTCTATTATGCCCTTTGAATTCCTTCAAAATAAATTTTCAAACCAAGCTTAAGAAAAAATTTAAGAAAATCTACACACCTTTTTTCACTTTGTAGGAGATCGATATTGCCTCTGATGTATCTCTGTACTTTTCGATCATCTAGTTTTGAATTTTTGACCTATAGTAGCCCTCTGTGTCCTCTTTCCAATGCCACAAGTCTGACCCAAATTGGATTCTCCAAGGAAGAGTTATGCGAAATCTCCCACAGTGACTTGATTATAGACTAGTTCAGTAGAGCGAACTTGTACGACGTGCCACAAGTCACTGTTTCGATCTTTGGATCTGAAAAATGCATACAAGAAACTGAAGTCCGTCCTCTTTCTGTACCTTCTTACGAAATTTCAATTTGATCATCAGAGAGAAAGTTATGACGATTTTCCCCAGGTCACCTGTTTTGAATGTAATTCAGGAGTCTGCAAAAAGAGCAACTTCCTCAGATCATATCTCCGCAAATATCACGCGAAAAGCTCTGAAATTAAGACCCAAGGTTCAATGCGATTTCTTCTCAAATGGGTTTTTTTTGTTTCAAAAAAAAGTTATAGAGAAAATGAAACGATGACCTGTTTGGAGCAGCGAAACCCTAGAATCCAAAGCTCTGATACCAAATGTTATGAAACCAGCTCAAGAAAAGATAGAAAAGATAGATCAATGCCTTAGAATTTAGCCTCTTCGAGGGGGCAACCTCCTTTACATTACATAAATGAACAATTCTTGGATGATTCAAATGACAAAACCTCCTTTCTATATATAGGAGTCTAAGGAGTCACAATATAATCCAGCCGACCTAACAATAATAATATAAAGCCACAAAAATAACAAAAGAGGGATTCTATGGGGCACAAAAATAACAATATGGGGGTAATAGGGGCACAACAATATAAATAAGGGGTATAACTACAATAGTAATGGGGTAATCACTAGTATTATAGGGACCCAACAAAAACCTAACCCTAGAAGATGAAACACCAAATTGTGGGCCCCGTTTCTGGGTAAGTTGGTACATCAACATCCTGGGGTCGCGAATTGGTCATATTATCTCCGTTTAACGTGCATGATAGCCTGTTGGAAATATCTCTCCGAGGACTACGACGAAAAAGATGATTTTTTAACAAAAAAATCGTTGGCAGTAGATTTCACAAAAAACGTCGTTTAGGGCCTCAAAACGGCTCCGGAAGTTTAGGACCCGAAAAACTGCTAAAAATAGTAAAATGTGCTACAATTTAGGAAACTGGAAAGACTGAAAGAGACAGTTGTGGAGGTCCAAATGGGATAGGTGGGTGGCCACCAACATCCACCTGGATCACCAATATTCCTCCCAGTCAGTCTTTGATAATTTCATGATTGCCTCTCTTTTGATTTTCATCTTTGCTTTCCAGTTTTTATCCAAGTCTCTTATATTTGGCAGTGACATTGGATCACCTTCTTTTATCAAGTTGGTGGTGTGAAAAGTATGATTTATTGCCTTTATTATATTCTTTGCTACTCTTGCTGCTCTTGCTACTGCCAATTCTGCCTGCTTAATCGATGCATCCCAATCAGTGAATATTATGTCTTTGTGTGTTTCTTCAATCTCTGACATATTAGCACTTCTTCCTTCTTCAGATTCTTGCCATTCAATATAGTCAGAGATCTTAGTATTTAAGTCATTAAACTTAGTTCTCTGATCAATTGCCTTATCTGTTAATTGATCACTAGTATTCAAATAAGGGGTGATATTGGACATTTTCTAGCAGAATAGATCTTGTTGTTTTGACAGAATGGAGTTTAGCTCCAATGCCTCTTTGATGAACTCATCAATAGTGGGGACATCTTTATATTTTGCCATAGTCTCTTGCAACTCTTGGATTTTCATATTCTTTGCTGAGATATCTGCTTCATGGCTTATCCTAAGTACTTCCATACTTTGTTGCAATTGGACTATTTGTTCTGTGGCTTGCTTGTTCACATTTGTTTTCTTGATTTCTAGTTGTTGTTCAAGCTGTGCTATCCTTTATTCTCTTTCTCTTAACAAAACAGATACTTCAATAGCCTTATCAATGGTGGCAGCAGCATATGCCCCTACAAATTGTGACAGCCTGGTTAAATTTATAGTTGGATTTGAAGGAATATCCTTCCAGACTATATCCATTGGTTCATTCCTTAGTGGGATTTGAGGTGTTTCCACTCTCCTTCTCTTCTTATGTCTTCTTACTACAACCTTATGCAATGCGTTGTAGAATATACCTAAAGGAGGTATTTCTGTAACCTTTAGGATAATCTCAGATGTCGGAAATGTAGGTATGATTTCTGCATTCTGTGAATTTGTCCCTTGTTCGTTCATTGGCTCAGACTATGAAACTTTCTAAGTTTGTTGTGGAGTATGTGTTAGCTCTGCTACGGGTTGCTGATGTTCAAGGGGCCTAAGCAAGCTCATTTCATTGGTTTCTGCCCAGAAAAGGTCTACATCGGTCACATTCCTTGTTCTCCTTCACCCTTGCTTATATTTTCAAACATGCTACCTCCATTTTACCTCTGAAACTCTGTGTAATTTTGTGGTTCCTCTGACCCCCGAGCGCTAAGTTGTAGCCATCATATGACTAAGTTCACATGACCACACGCTTTCTCCAGCTTTCCCTGTCACATCAGTCAAAAACGTGCATATTCAAACCTCGCCGTCCGATCGTTTACCATGAGATCCAATGGCATACGCTTTCCCTGCTGCCATAACATAACCGCATTTTAACCTTTTAGCACTTGAAATTTCACCTCAAGCTGAAAAGGCAAATCTCAAAGCTACATCAAACCATTCAGCCTCGTAGCTAGCCCTACGGGGCAGGAGAAGGCTCTCTCCGGTCAATCTCGGTAAATTTTCAATAGGAAGAGATGACCAATCAAGGTAACACTGATATTAGGCTAGTAAACTGGTTATAAAGGTTGATTTGGGGGTTTTTGGGGTTTTTGGTGGCAATTTGAGGAACTGCAATTTAGGGTGCGGGGATTGGACACAGTTTCTGCAGGGGGGTCTTTGGGGCAAGGTAGGAACCTGTATTGATGTCTTTAGCTGAAGTGGATGATTAGGAAGAAAGAAAAGAAGGCTAAAGAGAGCAAACAATGGATTTGAATTCTCTTTAGACAGCAGAAAACATAGAAATTAAACAAATTTAAAAGTAGAGCATGGCAAGCATGAATTCTGGCTTTATCACTTCATTTGTTTAATATGCAGCAGTATAGAAAGGAAATGAATCACATAACAAAGCTTACAATAACATGAAGAAACACACCATCAACACCTGAGTCCACAAGAATCCCAAAGATGACTGCAAAACCCTGGTCTTCCTTAGCCAAAAAATGCAGAGATACAAGTGAAATATACAATGATAGCTCCTCCCTCAAGAGTCCAACCTTCCAACCTCTGAAAATGATTAAGAAAATACATAATATAGGCAAGCCAACCTCTTCCCTTGCCTCTAGGGGTCGAGCTCATCCTTCTAGGAGCTGTTTCAACTAATTCTAAACTGAGCACTAAAATCTAGGCAGTCAAAACAACTTGCCTCTATAAGCTAGGAAACCAATCCATTCATTAAATATTTAGCCTTGACATGAATGAATCTTCTAGAAGTGTTAAAAAAGAGTAAAAGTGTCTTAGAGTTACAAAAATTACATCAAAGATAATCATCTTCAACCCCAAAAAGTCAAACCAAGTCAAACTGTGCTTTTTCGAGCTGTACAGTGAAATCTGGCAAAGTCTGCTCAACAGGTCGCACACTTTGGAGCCCTATGTAAAGGCCTTCCCGATGTCAGAATAAGGTGCAGGATAGCTCGTTGGAAAGGTATCTGAGTCTACTTTCCAACCCAACCAGAATTTTTGGATTTGGAGGTCATTTTACTAGTAAAAAGTCAATTCTCCCAAGACTACTTCTGCAGCTCAAAAAAGGGGCAGAAAGTCAAAATTTGGCTGTATTTTGACCTTTTGGAGGCCCAAAACTCCATGAAAACTCAAGTCCATCCATAGGCATGTGTAACTTTGCATGAAAAATCCAAAAATGTTGAGTTTTTGCAAAACGGAGCTACGATGACAAAGGGTCTCACCGGGGGTGAGACCCGTTGAGAAGCCAAAACCTGTAAATTTCCCAAAAATACCAAAATTACCCAAAATTCTCAAAAAAATTTGGGATTTGTTCTGTAGTTGATGCTAATGAGTGCCATGATCCTTGAGGGATGCCTCAGCCAAGATACGGAGTGGGTTGGTTTTCCTCTTCCGCCTAAGAGCCTCGGACAACCTCCTTTGGAACATTTTCATTTTGGCCTTGCAAACATGCATTCTTGCCCAATAGTGATTTTTCATGTTTCTCAGCAGCTTCTTCTCTTGGTTGGCCTTAGCCAACAGCCTTTCTAAGTGTGCATTCACCTGGATGAGCATGGACTCTCGTTCTGCAAGCAATAGGTCACCGGGCCTCCTTCTTTTCAAGATTCGGTCTCCTCGAATCCTCCATAGCTCATCAAGGACTTTCTCATATCTCCCCAACATTTGGAATCCCTGTAGCCTGTGCAATAACCTCGGGTGTCAAAGTGAAATCCACCCCGGCAAGGTTGACATGTCCTTCATGCAATTGCAAGACAAAGAGGCGGGCCAACTCTCTATGATGCTGAATCTAAGAGATCCTCTCACAAAACTGATAGCAAGACATGTACTGGAAGCAATTCACTGCCAAAGGACAAGCCTGTAATTCTGCCAAAGAAGTAGGCTCTTCCCGCTTATGATGTCCTCCCTTACCCCCTCTATGAGGCCTCCTCTGTTCCTCAATCTCTGTAGATGATGAATGGTCATCACTTTGCTCATAAGTTTCGATATCTGACATGGTTTTGGAGCAAAGTGGACAAACTGAAGGACAAATTGAATTGTTGCCTCTGCCTGCAAAATTGCTGAACTCTATGCTGTTTCAAGGGGAAAAAACATGAGGGGAATGTTAGGGGAGGGAACTTCTTAACCAGGAATGGGAATATATGAAAATAACAGGGAATTTCAAGGGAAACTTTACAAATTGTCATGCATATAGGAACACATTTTAACATTGGGAAATCATTTGCAAAGAACATCTCATATGGGACAAAAACATGTATGATAGTGAACATGGAAGGGGCATACATGTATCAATAGGGACATAGGGACACCATACACCAAATTTACTTATAGGAGTTCATGTGTGTCATAAGGCAGATTTTTGTTTTTAAGGAGTACATGTACATTGTTTTAACATAGAGGGAAGGTTTTCATGTACAAGGGGATATCAAGGGTATGTAGGGGTTATGTACATGACTCTAGATATACAGCAACATTTATTTTCACATGACTCTTTTCTTTATTTGCAAATGTATCTTTTCTTTTTGTTCTATTCTTGCATGTGTATGGTAGAGGGAATTAGGGTTTTGTGTGCTTGGGAGAGGGGTAGGGTTTATAGTTTAGGGATGGGGAAAAAGTCTACATTTTATGTACAAATAATATGGGACAGAGATGAAAGCATGACTGTGAATGAAAGGGGAAAAGAGGGAAGGGACCAAATGGGACAAAATCACTTGAAACAGTCACAAAACCCTAGCATTTTACAAACATTAACAAGCAGCCATATAAGTCTTTTCATTAGCTTGATGTGAGGTTAGAATCATAGCATACAAGCTTATTTTCATCATCCATCTCCAAAACAATGAGTAAAGACCCTACCTCGAGCGTTTGAGAAGATTTGAAGGGAGATGAAGGAATTTGGTTGAAGTTTGATTGCAGACAGCTGAACGGGTCGCGCAGGCTCCCCAACGGGTCGCGCACAGCCCAACGGGTCGTGCCCGTATTAAATTTACAATGTTGGAGTGCCCTGGACGGGTCGCGCACCGCCCAACAGGTCGCGCACAGGCTTGAACGGGTCGTGCACCTGCTAACTGCCCGAAATCACTGTGTTTTTGCCTCTTTCGCCTATCACTCTCTCACAATCTCTCTTGCAAGCTTGAAATGCACAATGAGAGTGAAAGGAGGGAATATTACCTTTTATAATCTTCAAAAATTTCATCCATAAACCCACTTTATAAAGTCTATTTTGACACTTTTTAAAACACTGATTTTCTTGGTTTCCTTTATCTTGAAGTTGACTTTTTGAGTGCTTTGACTTGCTCCTTCTAGCAGGTAGATCATCTGAAGGACTGTGGCAAGGGGACCAGGGCTGTTGCTGCCTTTTTGAAGACATTTTGGAAATTTATTCTTTTTACAAATTTATCATGACCTTGGCTTTAAAAACAGAGTTTTTAAATCCAAGGTTAAAAATGAACTGTACATGATGAAAATTTCAAAGGAACATGTTTACCATCCTCCCTCTGGCTTGCTGGTCACTCAAGGACTTTCAAAGACATGACCTTGCCAAGACAAATGACCAAAACCCTAGACCTAGAATTTTGACACTAAGACCAAACAAGAGCAGCTTGAAAAACTCAATGACTGATATGACCTGATCCAGCAAAGCCAAGAGGGGTATGAATAGACCAGCTCCTCCATCAGGGTTATGGCATGCCTAACGGGATGCAAATTTTGACACTGATGAGACACCTACTAATGCAAATGCAAAGAGCTTTGATCACTGATGGAGGGCTTTCAAGACCGACACTAACATAACCCACGGGGAAAGTTGTTTCCCTCCCGTCACATCCGCCACGTGTTGCGCAATGACTGTGATCGCTGGCCGTTGTACCTTTACTGCTCACGCACCAAAAGCGGTACGGGGAATACCGCTCACTGCCAAAACTGCCCTCCCCACTCGCTAACCCTCATGCACGTCCTCCGCCCGATCACCATCGGATCTTCCCACCCGAGATCCAACAGCCTGTGATTGTCTTGCTCCCGTATCTCCCAGTAGCTCCTGCAAATCAATCTCTGCCGTCCATCCATGTGATCCAAAGGCTAACATTTATTCCCTGCCCTCCATTCATTCCCCATGCAGTTTTCATGTCTTTGGCCTATCCCGTGCATCTGAAGGAAGAAGGCGGCCAGTATTCAACACTCTGCGCAGTTAATCCTCAACCTATACATTCAAGAGTAGTTGGCCTAAGGACGAGAAGGACATGCCTCAAGTGGATTATGGTATTTATTAGTTATGGAACTTCTTCAATATAACACTTCACCTGCTCAAGGAGTACAACAGAGTACCAGAGAATGTCAAATTCATTCATTGAAGCAACAAGTCATAGCAAAAGCCCATTTTAGATAGTTAAAGGGGTTGGTGGCCAATTATGACCCTCCACGCATAGAATATCAGAGCATTTTTGTAATCAACCTCTATATATACCCAGAAACAAGATATAATGAGGGTTGATGGTTGTTGTTTTGATGTAAGGTTCAACTTCTGGAGACTGTAACTACTTTGATACTTGCAGCGTCTGGTCTTCATTTTCAGCTAATACAAGCTTCTTTTGCTGTTAATTGCTCACTTTCCATTTCTACTCTATTCTAGGCTATGCTTGTCATGCATTTGCTCATGTGCTCTTGATATTTAACATTAGAGGGGCTGTCATCCCACCTCTGTGTTGAATTCTAGTATGTATCATTGAATGTGTTATGCAAGTTTTTGTTTACTTAATGCCAGAGAGCTGTGATCCTGTCTGTGCATTAGGAAATAGATTTGCAGACCTCTTTAATGGTTGCAGCCGGCCATCACATGGTCTTGTGCATCTGCTGGTGTGGTCAGCATTCTCCATGTTCACCTAATCCTAAAACTGTGAGTAATTGGTGGTATAAAGCCTTTTAGCCTGGGGGTGCTCACCCATGTCTGGAGTTAAGCATAGTAGAAGTGGTTATCTGGCTTGAATATGCATCATTCCTTCCATTCATCCATTTCCAACATTTTTTTGAGTTTGTAATGTTCCCGAGCATCTCTGAGATACAACCTAGGAGATTTTCTTGGGGTGATAACATTAATTGGTGCCATTGTCGGGGAGAGGAGATTGAAGCTCAGCTTCCCTGGGAGACGATGTAGTTCCAGATTTTGATGATAGACAAAGTCTAGGCACATTTCTGGTTGTAATCATCTATTTGGCGACTCCACTAGAGGAAGACCAACCTTTGGTGACTCCACAGTACAGTCCTGGCTCAGTTTGTGAGGCATGCTCCGAGAAATCTTCAGAAATCACTAGCTAAACTATTTCCTGACCCTGAGAAGATCGTTAAGCAGAAGAAAATTGTGCAGAAAGGAGCATCAAGATCAGGTAAGCCTTAAAAGTCCCATGTACCTTTGCTAGTGAAGAAGTCACCTTCATATATTCATAAAGATCCTTAGTCATTCATTTCCCTTTTGGATTTCAGTCCAAAGAAAGCCTCCCATACAGTCCATCATATTCCTCTATTTCTGTCATCCATCACATTGCTTCATACCACTCAGTCTACTAGTATCCTTACACCTAACTCTAGTCATGGCAGGCCAGCAAGCCCTCACAAAGATAGAAATAATCGTAGCTGCTAGGTATGGACCTTTCGTCTTGCGTGTCCCTTTAAATGCCATGCCTGCAGGAGATTCTCAGCAATACATTCCTAAGTTTACTGGTACAGAAGGAGTATTAGCTAAAGATCACCTCGAATCTTTTTATTGTTATGCTGATAATCTAGATATTAATGAAGAGGATGTGTGGATGAGGGTTTTTTTCCAAAGCCTAGAGGGAGAAGCTAGAAAATGGTTCGGAGAATTACCCCCTAGGTCTATAGCAGACATTGAGGCCTTAGATGATGTGTTCCTAAAGCATTGGGGGCATAAGAAGGATCTGATCTATTATCATACTGGATTTGGGAAATTGCAGAGGGAGAGTGGTGAGCTACTGTCTGATTTCAACATCAGATTCAACCATATGTACAGCATAATACCATATGAAGTGAAACCCACCCCTACTTCTGCTATGATCACTTATGCCCATGCCTTCGATTCTCAGTTCTGCCTGCGGTTAAGAGAAAAAAGATGTGCTTCCTTGGCTGATATGCAAGATGCAACCTTTGAAGTAGAATCAAACATCATGGCTGCAAAAAGACTCGGAGGTGATGCTGAAAGGAGAAGAGAGGGGGGTGAGTCCTCATCATCCTCAGATCTTAAGATTGATAAATTGGCCAGGATGATAGAGTTATTGGCCTCTGAAGTTTCCAGATTGGAGGCTGAGCAGCATTCTCAAGAAGCAGGGGCTCCTGGTGCCTTTTCTCTTCCAACTCCAAATCCATATAGAGGAGCATAGGAGCAGTTGTAGATTGTGCAAAGAAGAAAAGATGCTAATGAAGACAGAAGGGTGAAGACCCTTTTTCATAATATAGTCATGGAAGAAGAGCAGTTTGAAGAAGAGGATGAAGTCCATGGTTTGGAAGATAAGGGCAGTGCCCCTTTCCTAACCAGAGCTGCCTATGAAGAGTCATTATCTAAAAGCAATGCTCATGAGTTTGTTGTACCTGCAGAACAACAAGCTTATCAGTAGGAGCAACTAGCACCAGGTCCTCCCATCCTCAAAGAAGCTGAGCTTAAAGCTAGCCCATATTCCAATGACTATGCAGATCTGCAAATTAGCCAACCTGCTTTTGTCCCCTGCCCAGTGATTAATAAGGGAGAAGAAAGCTCCCCATCATCATATGTTTCTCTGTCTGCTCAAAAGAGAATCCCTCATAGTTGCCCCCTAGGCACTGAGGTAGGCCATAACTCAATGCCCAAGGCTGATATTGATCACCTCAATCTTGATATTCCGATACCTGCCCAGGTGGCCTCCACACAGCTTGAAAAGGTAGCTTGTCAGATGACAGAGGAAGAGGGTGCATAGTCTTGGGACTCCTCCTTGGATGCAGGCTGTTCTAAGTAAGATGCAGGAGCAGATGATTTCTTTGTGTCCTCCACACATGAACACATTCGTACACCTTTGATATTAATTGTGCAGGCCACAGATGACACAGAGAAGTACACTGCATTCATTGTTATCCAGCAGGTGTACAAAGGATCCCATGAAGAACCTCCGAGGATGAGAGTATACAGAAGGGGGATGAAATTTGATTCATCTATACCTGATAAGGCCAAATGCCCTGTCCTTTTTGAGGTAGATGATCAAATAAATCCAATTTTGCAGCTCTTTGATAAACCGGCAGAGAGGAAGGGAAACAGTTTTGATGGCCCTGTGGATGGCCAGTTTTTGAATATTTATGTTGTTTAAGGTTCTCAGGCCTTAATGATTTTAAGCATTTTATTTTACAGGTTTTAGTGTAGACTTAATTAGACTCCATGCCCAATGGAATACTAAGCAAGGTTTTTAAGCTTGTTTTGTATGAAGGCATTGGTATGCAGTTCTTGAGACCTCACAGGGAGGATCTCATCCCCAAAAGGAGCTAGTGTTAGCTCTGCTATGGGTTGCTGATGTTCAAGGGGCCTAAGCAAGCTCATTTCCTTGGTTTCTGCCCAGAAAAGGTCTACACCGGTCACCTTCCTTATTCCCCTTCACCCTCACTTATATTTTCAAACCCGCTACCTCCATTTTACCTCTGAAACTCTGTGTAATTCCGTGGTTCCTCTGACCCCTGAGCGCTAAGTTGTAGCCATCATATGACTAAGTTCACATGACCGTGTGCTTTCTCCATCTTTCCTTGTCACATCATTCAAAAACATGCATATTCAAACCCCGTCATCTGATCATTTACCATGAGATCCAATGGCATACGCTTTCCCCGCTGCCATAACATAACCACATTTTAACCCGCGGGGAAAGCGGTTTCCCTCCCATCACATCCGCCACATGTCGCGCAATGATTGTGATCGCTAGCCGTTGTACCTTTACCGCTCACCCACCAAAGGCAGTGTGGGGAATACCGCTCATCACCAAAACCACCCTCCCCGCTTGCTAACCATCGTGCACATCCTCCGCCCGATCACGGTTGGATCTTCCCATCGAGATCCAATGGCCTGTGATCGTCTCGCTCCCATATCTCATGGTAGCTCCTGCAAATCAATCTCCGTCGTCCATCCATGTGATCCAATGGCTAACATTTATTCCCTGTCCTCCATTCATTCCCCATGCATTTTTCATGTCTTTGGCCTGTCCCATGCATCTAAAGGAAGAAGGCGGCCAGTATTCAGCACTCTGCGCAGTTAATCCTCAACCTCTGCATTGAATAGTAGTATGGCCGAAGGACAAGAAGGGCATGCCTTGATTGGATTATGGCATTTATTAGTTATGGAACTTCTTCAATATAACACTTCACCTACTCAAGGAGTACAACAGAGTACCAGAGAATGTCAAATTCATTCACTGAAGCAGCAGATCGTAGAAGAAGCCCATTTTAGATAGTTAAAGTGGTTGGTGGCCAATTATGACCCTCCACGCATAGAATATCAGAGAATTTTTGTAATCAACCTCTATATATACCCAGAAACAAGATGTAATGAAGGTTGATGGTTGTTGTTTTGATGTAAGGTTCAACTTCTGCAGACTGTAACTACTTTGATACTTGCAGCATTTGGTCTTCATTTTCAGCTAATACAAGCTTCTTTTGTTGTTAATTGCTCATTTTCCATTTCTACTCTGTTCTAGGTTGTGCCTGTCATGCATTTGTTCATGTGCTCTTGATATTTAGCATTAGAGGGGTTGTCATCCCACCTCTGTGTTGAATTCTAGTATGTATCATTAATGTGTTATGTAGGTTTTTGTTTACTTAATGCCAGAGAGATGTCATCCTATCTGTGCATTAGGAAATATATTTACAGACCTCTTTACTGGTTGCAGCCGGCCATCACATGGTCTTGTGCATCTACTAGTGTGGTCAGTATTCTCCATGTTCACCTAATCCTCAAACTATGAGTAGTTGGTGGTCTAAAGCCTTGTAGCCTGGGGGTGCTCACCCATGTCTGGAGTTAAGCATAGTAGAAGTGGTTATCTGGCTTGAATATGCATCACTCCTTCCATTCATCCATTTCGAACATTTTGTTGAGTTTGTAATGTTCCCGAGCATCTCTGAGATACATCCTAGGAGATTTCCTTGGGGTGATAACAGTATGATATCCTGTAGCTTATTGGACATCTGTTGCTTTGTAACTATCTTGGAGTTTTTGTATTAAACTGGTCCCATTCCTGTTGCATATCATGACTTTGCCTTTGGGACCAGTATCCTGAGTTAGGTCACTTATGACCTGTTTCTCGGCTAATTTTTTGTTAGATTCCACGGTATCCTCTGTTTCCTATGCCTTCCCTGTGTTCTGGGCTGAATTCACTTGAGATCCTGTTCGAGAATTTGTTTCCTCATTGTTAATGGTCACACTGGGCGTAGGTTTGTTATCAGTTCTTAACAAATCCAAAGGGATTGTTTCAAGCCTTTGATTTCTAAATTCCTAAAACCTTTCGAAGTCATCAGGATTCAAATTCACCTTTTCCCAATTGAATGCTTCTTCAAATGACTTAGTTGATTGTAATAAATCCTCAAATTCATGAACTTCATGGATAAAGGGTTTGACCTTTAGTGACATAGTAAAACTGTATGTTACTTTCTCTGGGTCAAATTGCCTCTTTGGCAGAGTAGCTAGCTTGAGCCTTTCTAAGTTTTGTAATTCTTTGTTTGCATGGTTGAAGTTCGCCAATGAAAAAGAACCACACTGGATGGGAAAGGGTGGCCATAGTGATTTTTTGTTATCTTTCAAAGTCTTGGTTAAGCCTTTTCCAACAGTTTGGTGAGCTATTTCTCTGGCTAACAACTTTTCGGGGACATACAAAGGAAGTACATGTGGTTCTGTTGTACTATCGTAAACTCTAATATATGTGAACCATTGCTTATAAAGGTGCTTTCCTACTACAAGAAGGTATGTAGCGACTTCCTTAGAAAATCTCGAGGCCTTTTTATCAAAAATGATTTGATGTAATGGTAGCATAACACCATGGCATATCTTGTAAAAGTGGGGTATAAAATAGGATTCCCGCATTTGTTTGTGACTGAGATGGATGGGGTATGGTCTTGCAAGGTCCATTTCCAACCCATAATTGGAAACTTAGTACAAAAATAGATAAAGTCCATTATATAAGCACTCATAAAAAATGGAGGAAAGGTTTCTGTGGAGGTGGATATCTTTTGACGATATTCAGAAATAGTTGTAGCTAAGTTGTTGGATTGGATAGTATCCCAATTCATTATATGAGAATTGATACATGCATTGATTAAAGGGACCCATTCTATAGAGAACTTGGTATTATTAGGAATTTCATACAATCTACATAACATGGAGGTTTATAGTTATAGGGATTTTCTAAAAAAGCTATGGAGGTTTATAGTTATAGGGATTTTCTAAAGAAGCTATGGGGTACATACCTATCTTTTCATATTTGAATTTGTTTTCTAGGACTCTCCACCCCTGAATCATCTTAAAGGGTTCTTCATTTTGTTTCGCGAACTTGGCCAGGAATGATCTATCATATATATCTTGAGGGGTGGGAAGATGATACATTTGTTTCAAATATTTGGTTTTAAATGATCCCATCTGTTAACTCCCAGGTTGTTCCCTATGACTCCCAAGGGAATACGGCCGGGGTAACCACTAACCAATCTTTGGATTACAGTTTCTAGCCAAACTGTAATCAGAGAGGGCTCTCTCTTTATGATTTGTCTCTGTTATGATAGTATTTTAGGCTAGCTATTATGCTCAGGTTTTTCTTTATGTTTTGGTTGAAGGATGTCTTTCAATACCTAAGATGTAATGTTTAGACAGTTGTATTTCATTGGGCAATGGAGTCTAGAGCTGTGAAATGTTTGAAATGCTTTAGTGGGAATGTTCAGACTGCAGGGCCTATTGGGTATCCCTACAAACAAAATTTAAAGCTTAAGTGATGATGTATGATGATGCATGTTTAGCCAATGGAAAGCAATTAAGAATTCTCCATTAAGCTAATGCTCTGAAAGTGAAATGTATTGCTCATGAGCAAACTTGAATTCCTGAAACAAGGGTCACTGTGAAAGATATATTCTGAAAGTGTAGCAATTAAGAATTACACTTATCAAGATTATAACTGAGGAAAACATTCATTAACAACATAGATTGAGCTCAGGGTATTCCATGAATAAATCCTGAAGGCTATTCTTTTTCTTTGCTGCTAAATACTTAGAACTTAGAAACATTTATGGTTGTAAAAGATTGAAACGCAAAACGAAGAGAGTTACAGAAAACTTATTGTATATGAGATGCACAGGGATCCTGCTAACTTCAACAAACACCATGAACGCATTCAAACAACTCAGAACTTCAGAAATTCCATTACTTCTGTTATTAAACTCTGCAAATATTACAGCATAGGAAACTTCTTCAAAAGAAATCAACAACAACCCCTGCAAGCTTATGCGAGGGGGAAATATATACAAACGTTCATACAAAATATCTAAGGCGTTGAGTCATCTGAGAAATGAATGTTTTCACCAACTTTGTACAAAACAGTAGATAAGAAGTTATGACTGCTTTTAATACAACATAAAAGCTCTTTATGTCTGTCAGAAGATATTTTGGCCTTTAGAGGCCACTGAGTCGGTCTAACCGTTCCGCTTTAACTCTGAAAAATGCGTCTTTATGGCATGTCGTGCTGTAACTTTCGGCCCTGCTACCTGTTAGCTGTCAATTGTGCTTTGTTGGCCAAATAGTTCTGCTAAGTTGGCTCATCCTTTCCTCTTTCATTCTTGCTGATTTTTTTAAGTTTTCCTGTGCATGATCACTTGTAGATTTGAATAATAAACAACAAAATTTGATTTACAGGCTATGGTTTATAATATCATCTGTATTGCCTTAGTCCACCATTCCTGTGTGGGCAATTGATGTCTGAGAATTGCGTCTAATGTCTCATCTGCCTCTGTATATTTATAGAAATTGGGAGGCGCTTCAAACAGATGTTTGATCTCATCCATAATAAAAAATTAGCTCTCTACCCTGTTGTAGAGACTTTGTCCTGTTGCTGGCCCTGTTTCCTCTGAGGTGCTGGCTTTCTCTATGATCTGATTTGTGGCAAAGGTGTTCACCCTCTTGGCATAGTTTTCATGTGAAATAAGTTTTCCTGCGCTGTTCAGTAAGCCTGGAAGACCTCTGTTTTGCAAAGCCACAAATTTTTCCATGAATCTATTGACCTCGGTCTGCATATCCTGGGTCCTTCTTTCTAGTGTCTGCACTAGGCTTCTCAGTGTTAGGACCCTCTTTATTAGCTGGATAGTCTCAGTTCTGTTGGAGATTCCCATAGTAGCTAACTGAGCACTTGTTCTGTTGTTAAGCACATTGATCATTCTATTGGCAACCTCAGGCATATTGCCTAGAGATGCCCTTGATCTCTGGATTTCCCTCTGTGCTTTTGCAATGAGCTCCAACTGCTCATGGATTGTCTCAATGTACTGCCATTGGTCAGTGATGGATTGGCCAATGTTGGCCCATAGCACTGTCTTGAGCTCAGCTGTCACTTTATCCAATGTGAGCTCCTTTTCTAGCTCCTTTATCCTGTCTTTGAGGGCTTTTATTTCCCTACCCTTTTCTGCCACAGTCTGTTTTGATTTATCATATCTTTCATTCAACTTGCCCCAATTTTCCCTGGCCTCTTTTAACTCTGACATTTGGGCTTCCAGGGCTTGGATTTCATTCCTCAGTTTCTGCATGTCCAGGCTTGAAGCCTGGTCTGTTGTTGGCGCTGGTGCTGAGGTGGATGGTGCTGCTGGTTCCGTTTGTTGAGTTGGAGGAGCAGTGATTTGAGGAGCTTCCTCAAGATTAATTACTTCAGGAGGAGGCTGAGAGGTTTGACCTCCTTCCTTTTGCTGCAATGCTGCCTGGGCAGCCTCTGACTCTCCCAGCTTCTCTTGGGTCTGGATTAACTGTTTGTATAAGGATACCAGCAAAGCAGTGGCATCTTTATCATGCCTTAGCTGAGCAACTTCTTCAGTTTGTGGGTGAATTGTTGCTGGGACTTTGACCATCTTTCTAAGGGCTGCCATGTCTGCATCCCTTAATTTCAACAATGCTTGCACAGCCTTAATATGCTTGCCCAATTGGCATTTCCTCCTAAGAGAAGGGATTCATCCTATGCCTTTTTCCTCCCTGATTTATGGATGATGTGAGGGGAGTCTCTCTGTCCCTTTTCCTACTTACATCCTCCTTTTGTGGAGTTTGGAGGACTGAAGCTTCGGTATTAGTCTCTTGCCTGGAAGGCACAGTATTCTGAGCCTGTTGCTCAGTGAAAATTGGGGCCTCAGCTGCCCTTTCTTGCTGTAATGGCTGCTCTTTGTCATGCTGCCCCTCTTCTTGCTGTTGTTCCTGCTGTTGTGGCTGCTCTACCTGCTGCTGAGGCGGCTGTTCCGTTTCCATTTCTTTTTCCTTGCCTTTGCTAGAGGTTTGCTCACTAGCTTTGGCTGCTTGCTGATTTGCAGTTGAGGAGGAGGCAACTGCTCCCACTTGTGTGCTTGGAAGAGTAAACACCTGTGAACAAAGCTCAAGGTCAGCTATCTTCCTTAGATTTCTTATTGCTCTTTCATTTAACTCTTCTTATGTGACAGCCTCCTCTAAGGTTCCTCTCCTCCATTTTACTTGATTTGCATGTTTTTCTATGTGAGGAATCCTTACATGATCATAACCGGACAGCCTATACTTGACCCTTCTTAGAGTTATGAAGTGATTGGGGTCATAGGGTGTCCAAAGAAAACTAGTCTGAAGGCCAAGGGACTCAAGCATTCTGTCTGCTTCTCGCCAACCTTCCTCCCTCTTGTTATAGATAAAGTGGCCAAGTTGGTTCCTGACCTTCAGTTGTGCTTTCTTGCCTCTGCCTGAAAAGTGCAGCACATCGGCATTTCCAAATTGCCTGAAGTATTCCAGGGCAAACAATCTCATGGGTACATACCTGGGCAATCTGTAGGGAGGCAATTCACACCCATATATTCTGATAACTGTGTGGTGTTGGTAAAAGTAGCAGTCCCCAATGCTGTATGTTTTGGATAGCCGAAGGACCCTTTGCATTTCATCAGTAAGTCTTGGAGGAGGTGAGCTCATCAGCATAGACATGGCGGGGTGGATGAAGAGATCTATGAATTCACAGTAAGTGTATGGAGATTCAGATCTGCAGTGGAAGGCAGAAGACCAATAGACTACTGACCTTGGGTTCCCTTGTGCATCCACTCTTTTCATAGCAAAATGAAATTTCTCGTGTTGATAGTACAACATTAAGTGGTAGATGTAGGAGGTGTATCTGAACACCCTTTCTCTTGGCAGGTTCATCAATTGCTCATGCATTTTATCTGATATGTAAGTGGCATAGTCATAGCAGACTGGAGATTTGCCAGGGGAAAACATAAGCATCATTACCAGCACAGTTTCATCAACAAACTCAATTGAATTGTAGCCCAGAATGGGACTGATCATATCTACTAGATCTCTGCCCAGTTGATTGAGGTATACATGGTTGATAGGAGGATACTTGACAGAGTCAGAGTCAATGTAGAGCTGATTTAATTTGGTGACCTGAGCATCTGTCAACCTGGCTCCTTGCTTAATCAGATCACTCAGTGACAAAGGAACCAATTTCTTCTGAGTTTTGAATTGCAGCATCTCTCTGATGGCTTCAGGAGTGATATAGAAAACAGCTGAGCCTGAGGGGTCAAGCACTGCCCTCTGAGTAGGGTCATAGAATTCAGCACATAGATGAATTAGCTCAAGAAACTGGTTGACCTGTGGGAGCTTGAAGATAGGGAGAAAGGAGTCCCAAATACCTAATACATCTGTTCCAGCTTCATGTTTAATCCTCAATTCATTCAACAGATGAATGTGGTATTTGCTGTGTATCAACATTTCTTCGGATATCTGATAATCCAGGTCTGCTAGAGGCTGCCACTCTAATTGTCTCTGAGGTGCATTCAATGGAGCAACATTCAATGCCACCGGGGCTACTGGTGGATCCATGGATGCTTTTAAGGATTTCTGTGATTTATGGACTAGTGTTACCGTGCAGAACAACACTAACGAGTTTCTTTGAACGGGAAGGTGAATTACTTGGGTACAGAGGACAAAAGGTGAGTTGCAGCAATTAAAATACTGCTTTGAACACAACTAAGGCAAATGTTTGGCCTTACTCTCTCTTTTACAGCAAAATGGTATGGTTTGGGTTATTAGTTCGCGAATGCGCGAACAGAATGCAGTTTTAATCAAATTGCAGGTAAACGAGGCTTAGCTGGTGAATTTCGACGTTCTAGGTGCCAATGGGGACCAGGCAGAGGGAATTTTGCTGGTGAATTATCTACTTTTTCAGTGTTTTTAACCTAATTTGGCAATTTACAGACAGAATCAGGCGCAGAAAGGATTTGCACGGATAAATACCTGATATACAGTCGACAAAGGTCAAGGATGCAGGTGAAATGGCGCGCCAACAGTCTAGAGGTTGAATTCAGCAGGTTGGCGGAGGCTCGGACGTGAATTTCATGCAGAGGATACAACAACGTCTTTTGCAAAAAGTGCAAAAAATGTGACATTTCGGCCAAAATATAGTTTTTTAGAACTTTGGCGCCTTTTTGGGATGACGTCAGCATGACGTCATCAGGTGGGGTCAAGGTCGGATGAAGACAGCATGACGTCATTGGGTGACGTGGCGACATACAAGGGGTCCACGGGGATGGTGAAGTGGCAGACAGGTGGTGCAACTGGAGGACAGAGCGTTGACACGGCGGTGATGCTGGCAGGGCGGATCACCCGAAACCGGAAACGGTTGGCGGTTTCATATCGCACCGCTTTTGTTACGGAGGCTGGAATGTCAGATGTACCTCCGATACGCTGTGGGGGTGGCGCGTGGCAGAGGCCTGACGTCACCCTCTGACAGATATCGGAAGGTAAATCTCGTACGTCGGGGCCGGTCCGATATGCACGAGGGCCGTCGGATCAAAGGGGCCCGATCCGACGGTCGACGGGACGCTGAGATGACCGATCGATACGGGCGGAGGGCGGAATAAAATAATATTTCTTTTGGGATTTGCGCCCGGCGGAAAACTTTGGAATATGGTGGATTTTTACGGTTTTTCCAATGTTTTTTTGCAAAAATGCGCATAGCGCCAGAACTTTGGATAAAATGAAAAAGTGGGTTTCTGGTGAATATTTCGCAAACGAAGCGGGTTAGGGGTATAGTAATGGGGTTTTTATAAGGTTTTAGCATATAAAGGGGTTTAAATGGGTCAAATGACTTCTTGAAGGGGGAGAAGGGTAGGGTTTAGGGTTCTTAAACTGGCCTGATGCCAATTTAATCCCTGATTTGTGAACATATGGCTATAATGCCAAGGGGAGGGATATTTATACCATGCTTGGGGTTTATACACCATAGTGTTATAATAGTAGGGAAAGGGTAACATAGGGGATTTAGATAATAGAAGTTAGGGGTTAGTATGGATGGAAGAGGTGAATGAGGAGTGAAGTCACTAAGTTTATTGGGAAATCACTTAGCTTAGAGAGTAGATCAAAATGAAAAGAATTTTAGACAAGAAATGTGGCTTTTAAAGGAATAGGAACCACTATAAAACCACCAATTCTTCCATAAATCTCAACTGATGAGGGGATGTTAGTAATGAATGGAAAAGGGGAAAATTGGGAAGTTAGACATGCTTCTTTGCTTTGCTGCAACCTGATAGAGAAGAAGACCTTCTTAATCCATTGATTTTGCTTTGTGAAAATAGGTTAGCACACCTTCAATTGTAAGGAATGACACTTCTGCAACCCCATCTGCCTACCCATCTATTTGCCTAGCATTTTTTGTCTCTTCTTGGAGGGTGCACTTAGACTTGCAGACCCTTATTTGCCTTTTCTTTTCTCTGGCTTTTTCCTTTTGATTTTCTATCTAATGCTACCCTTATTGCTTCCAAGGTCCCAGATTAAGCAGTTGGGAGCCTTACTTCTCTACCTAAGCTACTTGCCTGCCAAGATTAAACAGTTTGGACAGACTTCTTTCTCTATTCTACAACTGAAAATTTAAAACATGGCATGATCCAGATTAGGCTGTTGGACCATCCATCAAAATTGAGTCCACATCAAGCTATATACACACCTTGTCTCCTCATGGAAATATGGGATCTTTGCATCATCAAAGCAGAGCATATTTGGACCTTTCTTTGCCAATCATGAAATATGAAACCTATTGGTATAGGTAGCTAACAATGGCTCCACATGGGGATGGTTTTTCATTAGAAAGACCAAGAACAGCAGGTCAGAATGCCTTGGCCCTTGCCTGCTTTCACCAACATTTGAAGTATGCTGCTTTAACATGCCAAATTTGTGTTCTTCTCATCTTGGTAGATCTCTGATTCCATTTGCCTTTTGTTGATAGTTAACAAAACTTAAGAAACTGTATTTTTACCTTTTGACAGAAAGTAATATATACACTTGAATATGTACAATGGAAACTGAGGCTGCACTTATGGGTAGTAGTCAAAATAGTGCTTCAGCATCCTGCCATTCACAGGACCTTCATCCAAATCAGTTTCATTAAGACTTTTAAGGAAATAAGTATTGTTTCCTTGTACTGCTTGGACAGCAAATGGTCCTCTCCAAAGGGAATCAAATTTTCCATGTTTTCCTTTATCTTCCCTTCTTGAATCCCACTTGAGGACTTTGTCACCAATGTTGAAATCTTCTGCCTTGGTCCTTCTATCAAAAGCTTTCTTTAGTTTTTCTTGTAAAACTTGAACTCTGCTGTAGACTTGATCTCTGGTTTGCTGCAAACATATTATTTGATTGATCCTTCTTTGCATATCATTTGGTTCAGCTTGGCTTTCTTGAAGAAGTTTCATAACAGGAACTCCTAGTGATGAAGGGAATTTGGCTTCTAATCCATAAACCAACTCATATGGGCTGACCCCAATTGATCTCTTGGTTGTTAGTCTATCTGCCCATAAGGCATTGACAAGCTTCTTATGCCAGTTCTTTTTATTTTCTTCCAGCACCTTTTTTATGATGTTCACCAGGCTTTTATTTGATGATTCAGCAAGGCCATTTCCTTGGGGATAGTATGCAGTAGAATGGCCCAAGGTAATGTGAAACTTGTGGCAGAAATTTACCATCTTCTTAGATCTGAAAGCAGCAGCATTATCTGTTATTATTTTGTCAGGGCAGCCAAATCTAGCCAATATGTTATTCTCCAAAAACTGAATGATTATTGAATCATTTGCTTGTCTGCATGGAGCAGCTTCAATCCACTTAGTGAAATAGTCTGTAGCTGTTAGAATCCATCTGTGCTGGCCTGAGGATGAGGGATGAATTTCCCCAATGAAATCCAAGCCCCATTGTTGAAAAGGTCTCTCTGTTGCAATAGGCCTTAAGGGAAGTGGTAGTAACTTTCTCTTTCCCTCAAACACTTGACATTTATGACATGATGTAGTAAACTTTTTAACATCAGAGAACAGGGTGGGCCAATAGTAACCAGCCCTCAGTATTTTATCCACAGTGGACTTCCAATACAAGTGTCCACCACAGTCACCCGCATGAAATTCTTTAATGATATTGTTAGTCTCATCCTCAATTAAGTAGTTTAGCAATATCCCTTCATGATTTTTCCAAAGCAAATTTCCATCCATAACACAAAATCTTGAGGCTTTCATTTTTAAGAATCTACATTTAGTTCTGGACAATCCTGGGGGAGCACACAGGTTTTGCAATACATAACATATATCAGAGTACCAAGGGGATTGTTCAAAGGCTACATTGATCTTTGGAGTCGCCAGCTCCGGTTCATTGTCCAGCTGGTTGATGTCTAAGGCTTGGAAGTTTGCTTATGTCATTAGTTTGGCCAAACCTTGCCCTTTTATTAGTTTTGTAGGTTTTATCTCAATATCAAATTCCAAAATGTTGGCAATCCACTTTCCTCTTCTGCCCTCTAAATTTTCTTGGGTGAGAATGTCTTTGACAATGGGACTTGGTACATAAGCTATAACATGTGAATAGAGGATGTAAATCCTAAAGTCTTTGATGGCCTTGACTAAAGCATAAGCTTGTTTCTCCATGATTTGGTATTTTAGGGGAGCATCTCTAAGAGCTCTACTAAAGAAAGCAATGGGTTTCTCATTTCCTTGGTCATCTTTCTGTAACAAGACAGCAGCAATTGTGTGTTGGGAAGCAAAGGAAAATATGATAAATTCCTTGTCAAATTGAGGATTTGTTAGGACTGGGGTTTGGGTAAGGGCCAATTTTATACCTTCAAAGGCTTGATTTGCTTCAACTATCCATTTCACTTTTGAATCCTTCTTTAGCATATTATTCAGTAATCTGATCAGTTCTGCTAGGTTTGGGATAAACCTTCTCAAGAAGTTGATCTTTCCCAAGAATGCTTGCAATTCTTTGATATTTCTTGGGTGGGGCATTTGTAAGATAGCTTGTATCCTATCTGGGTCAATTCTTATGCCATCCTTTGAAATGATATGTCCTAACAGCTTGCCTTCTTCCAAACCAAATAGAGACTTCTTAGGATTTAAGGAAATTCCATATTTCCTGCATGTTAAGAAGATCTGCCTCAAGTGTTTCAAATGTTCTTGGTCAGATTTTGAGAAGGGTGTGAGGTCATCCAAATAAATGACAAGGAAGTCATGAATCTCTTTGGCAAAAGCAATATCCATTGCTCTTTGAAACTTTGCCCCTGCATTTTTCAATCCAAAAGGCATTTTTACATATTTGAAAGTTCCCCATGGGGTTGTAAATGCAGTTTTGTCTTGATCATCAGGGTGTACTAAGATTTGATTAAAACCTGAGAATCCATCAAGTAATGAGATCCTTGAGGCACCTACCACCCGTTAAAGAATATGATCCATCTTGGGTAAGGGATAATTGTCCTTGAGGGATACTTGATTCAAGTTCCTAAGATCCACACAAAGCCTTGTTTCACCAGTTTTCTTTCTTGTAGGGACCAAATTTGAAATCCAATCAGAAAACCTGATTGGTGCTATGATGCCTGCTTTAAACATTTTTTGCAATTCCTTTTCAATTGAAGGGAGGAGCATGGGATTAATCCTTCTCAATTTTTGTTTAAATGGCTTCTGATTAGGCTTGAGAGGGATAGTATGCTGGATAACAGAGGTGTCGTAGGATTTTAAATCCTCATAACCCCATGCAAAGACATCCTGAAACTCTTTGAAAAGGTCAATGTATTTGGGTTTTTGGTCAGGAGGCAGAGATGCAGATAGCTTTATTATCTTGGGCTTATCAACAGTGCCAATGTTGCATTCTTCAATGGCTGTATTTAGGGGCTGCATTTTTGGTTTTCTAGGGATGTCATTTAAGTCAAAGATGTCTTCTAATGGGGTTAGGCCTGTTGGGAGAAAATTGTCTTTCAGCTCTATGATTTCAGCCTCTACAACAGCTACTTCCTCATGATTGGTTTGTTGAATTTGTTGTATGTTCTCCTTGTTGAAAATAGTTGGATTTAGCATTTGTTTTGCTGTTTTGGGTGATATTGGGTGGTTAGTCTGTTCAAACTGTATTTGCGATTGACTTGCTCTTTCAAGTATTTGTGATTGACTTGCTCTTTCAGTGCCAATATTTAGTCCTGCAAATTCTTGTTGCAAGGTCAAGAAGTTGTTTATTTGTGCATCATCTTCAAATACCTGCCAGTCCTTGACATTGTTTGGGACAGAAGGTCTGTGTTTTACCTCAGCTGTAAAACAGTGGTGAGGCTCAAAAGGTAGCTTGCAGGTACTTGCGAATGTGGCTAAACTGTGGGCATGCAAGTTATGGGTTCTGGGAATCTTGGTGATTTGAAATTTGGTGAAGGACTGTAGTAGTTCAGCAGCAGCAGATCTATAAGATCTCAGTCTTTTGTCATTGGTGACAAAATTTCCCTTTACTTGTTGGATAACTAGGTCTGAGTCCCCTAGAATTGACACTTTTATTGCTTGTAGGGACTTTACTAGTTTAAGGCCTAGTAAAAGAGCTTCATATTCTGCCATGTTATTAGTACACTTGAAATTCAGTCTATAGGCTCGGCCTTCTGCATGACTGTCTTGTTTATTGTGTATCCAAACTCCAGCTCCTGCCCCTAACTTGTTGACTGACCCATCAAATTCAAGAAACCATAGGTTCTCTCTATCTAGGGGAGGTTTAATAACCCCTCTATGATCTGGGATCATAAGTTGAAGTTCTGATTTTTCACTTGGTTTGTCTTCTATGACAGTCTGATCACTTGATTGACTTAGCTTGATTTCTAGAACAACAGCTTTGCTTAGTGATGGTTCAACCATTATTCCTTGGGTAGCAGTTTTTTCATCAGTGTCCTCCTCTTGTATGAGTGTATTGGTTTCAATATCATTGTTTGAGGGAGTTGTAGTATTATTGAAGAGTATGTATGAGTCTATGTCTGAATGGATAGCATATATGGGAAAGTTTTGGGGCTTCTCTTCACTGCTGACCATGTATTTCATTAGTGTTTCTCTGTATAGTCTCTTTGATTGCCCAAACACAGAGATGGTGGCATATGACATGTCCAGTTGTAGGGAACCTTGAAGTTTAGCCCCCCATGACCTTGACAACAGCATCCCATACTTGGGTGGGATATCAGCAACTACAACATCCATTAGAATTGTTTTATTTGGGTACTGAACAAGAGATACACACAGATCTTTTATTAGACCTAAGCACTTGACTTGGCTGGAGTCAAAGGAGAATAGGTCCTTATATGGCCTTGTAATATCTAGATTAAGTCTTTCCATGACTGCTTTTGGCATGAGGTTGTGAGAGGCACCTGAGTCAAACATTGCATTGTGTAATATCTTATCATGAACATGTAAACTGACATAAAAAGGTAAGATCCCTGTGACTACTGTTTTTCCATCCACTTCTGGACCGAACAGTAATTCTGGGGTATCATCCAGCACATTGACATCATCTTTGTTGTTAGTAAGTTGAAGTGACTTCTTAATTTGTTGTTTATAAATGTCATGCTTGGCTAGTTCTGAAAGAGGAACAACTACCTTCAATTTGCTAAGTTCAGTTTCTAGGTCAAAGGGTTTTTCAGATTGGGTCTTTTGGCTGTGGACGACAGTTCTTTCCTTGTTCATTATCTCTTCCTCTTGATTCTTATCTTGATCTTGAGGCTTGCCCTTCTTGCTCATCTCTTGAGGAATGACACTTGGGTTAGGGTGCAAGGATGATGTAGCCATGGGCTGCTGCTTTGAAGAAAATGGTTTAGTGATTTCTTCAATGGTTACTTCCTTTGCAAGTGATTCCGTTGTGTTATTTGGCTCTGTAACTATGGCTCTTTTGGGCTGCTGGCTATCCTTTATCTTTTCAGGCTGTGTTACATTTACAGTTCTACTCCTTAGCTTGTATTGTTTATGGACTTCATAAACAGCTGTGTCATAGCCTTGCTTAAAGTCAAATGACTCACCTGATTTGGTTTGGAACAGCTTGATTTCATCATTCTCATGATCTTCTTGTGTTAAAAAGACTTGACTTTCACCATCCAAACCCATTAAATTAATGTGGGGATCTTCATTGGGCTCAGTTGATGTGGAAGTCTCAGCATAATTTTCTTGGAAAGGGGGTCTTATGTCTGGGTCAGAACTGGCCTTGCCAACGTTTGGATTTTGAGTTCTCCTAAAATTTGGATTCCTAGGAGGATTGTTTTGTGGTGCTTCCCATGATGTCTTTCTCTCAACTGATTCCACTCTATCTCCCAATCTCTTCATACCAGTGAGTATTGCATCCAGTTTTTGATCAAAGGCTAAGGGTTCTTCTTTGAAGGGGGTTCTCTTTTCCAACCTTGCTCTGTTTCTTTTGGCAATCAGGTTAGCTTCCACTGTGACAGCAACCTTTTGGGCATCTGCAAGGGTTTCAGGAGCTCTCTCCTTCAATTGATAGGCCATATCAGGGTCAAAACCATCAGGAAATTTGTACAATGCCAAATCAGGAGGAGGTCTTAAATTTTGTGGGATTGCGTTATATACATTGTTAAATCTTGCACAATACTCCAAAACAGTCTCTTGGGGACCTCTTTTGATAGTGTCATATTCACCTAGTATGTGCAGAGGATCTTTCTTTTTCTCCCATCTGTTAGTAAAGGCTTGATAAAGCTCATTAGGAGTTGTGATGGAATTTGCATTCAGGGATCTAAACCAAGTTCTTACATCCCCAGTCAGACTTTGAACAAACATCCTCATTCTCACACTGTCATCATCTATTTCATAGGTCTCAAAATGATCTTGCATTCTTTTGGCATGCTGAATAGATGTGAAAGGGCCAGTAGAGTCAAAATATGAGATCTTAGTTTGGTAGTCTTGGGGTAGAGCTGCAGCATTAGCAGGTAACTACAAGGGTGCATATCTGTTAGCCATATTCACAAGGTTTGGGGGATTTATAGGAGCACCTGGGATGAAAGGAACGATGTGTATCACAGGGGTAACAGGTGCAGCAGCACCTAGAGTGTTGGTCAAGGGGATATGTGCAGTGGGTGAAGATGTGAAAGGAGGGCTTTGAGATGTAGATGGTGATCTGGGGGAAACAGGAGTAGACCGAAATAGAACCTTGATAGGAGTTGGAACTAGTTCAGGGTGAGCTGTCTCAGGACTCAAATCGCTAGGATTTTCCTGCCTTTGCTGTTTCCTAATTATTTTGGGAATTGTATTTGGATTTTCAAAAACTGCTGGTGGATTTGGGTCAGGGTTTGACCTAGTGTGCCTGGTTTCCCTTTTAGGAGCCAGCTTCTGAACTTCTTTTTGGTATTTTTAAGATATTTTTTAGGACTGTTTTTAAGGGACTGCTCAAGCTTTTAAAACCACTGTCTTGGCAGACAACAGTTAAAAAACAATATGCTCAAGTCCCCAGTGGAGTCGCCAATTATGTTAACTCCCAGGTTGTTCCCTATGACTCCCAAGGGAATACGGCCGGGGTAACCACTAACCAATCTTTGGATTACAGTTTCTAGCCAAACTGTAATTAGAGAGGGCTCTCTCTTTATGATTTGTCTCTGTTATGATAGTATTTTAGGCTAGCTATTATGCTCAGGTTTTTGTTTATGTTTTGGTTGAAGGATGTCTTTCAATACCTAAGATGTAATGTTTAGACAGTTGTATTTCATTGGGCAATGGAGTCTAGAGCTGTGAAATGTTTGAAATGCTTCAGTGGGAATGTTCAGACTGCAGGGCCTATTGGGTATCCCTACAAACAAAATTTAAAGCTTAAGTGATGATGTATGATGATGCATGTTTAGCCAATGGAAAGAAATTAAGAATTATCCATTAAGCTAATGCTCTGAAAGTGAAATGTATTGCTCAGGAGCAAACTTGAATTCCTGAAACAAGGGTCACTGTGAAAGATATATTCTGAAAGTGTAGCAATTAAGAATTACACTTATCAATATTATAACTGAGGAAAACATTCATTAACAACATAGATTGAGCTCAGGGTATTCCATGAATAAATCCTGAAGGCTATTCTTTTTCTTTGCTGCTAAATACTTAGAACTTAGAAACATTTATGGTTGTAAAAGATTGAAACGCAAAACGAAGAGAGTTACAGAAAACTTATTGTATATGAGATGCACAGGGATCCTGCTAACTTCAACAAACACCATGAACGCATTCAAACAACTCAGAACTTCAGAAATTCCATTACTTCTGTTATTAAACTCTGCAAAGATTACAGCATAGGAAACTTCTTCAAAAGAAATCAACAACAACCCCTGCAAGCTTATGCGAGGGGGAAATATATACAAACGTTCATACAAAATATCTAAGGCGTTGAGTCATCTGAGAAATGAATGTTTTCACCAACTTTGTACAAAACAGTAGATAAGAAGTTATGACTGCTTTTAATACAACATAAAAGCTCTTTATGTCTGTCAGAAGATATTTTGGCCTTTAGAGGCCACTGAGTCGGTCTAACCGTTCTTCTTTAACTCTGAAAAATGTGTCTTTATGGCATGTCGTGCTGTAACTTTCGGCCCTGCTACCTGTTAGCTGTCAATTGTGCTTTGTTGGCCAAATAGTTTTGCTGAGTTGGCTCAGCCTTTCCTCTTTCATGCTTGCTGATTTTTTTAAGTTTTCCTGTGCATGATCACTTGTAGATTTGAATAATAAACAACAAAATTTGATTTACAGGCTATGGTTTATAATATCATCTATATTGCCTTAGTCCACCATTCCTGTGTGGGCAATTGATGTCTGAGAATTGCGTCTAATGTCTCATCTACCTCTGTATATTTATAGAAATTGGGAGGCGCTTCAAACAGATGTTTGATCTCATCCATAATAAAAAATAAGCTCTCTACCCTGTTGTAGAGACTTTGTCCTGTTGCTGGCCCTGTTTCCTCTAAGGTGCTGGCTTTCTCTGTGATCTGATTTGTGGCAAAGGTGTTCACCCTCTTGGCATAGTTTTCATGTGAAAGAAGTTTTCCTGCGCTGTTCAGTAAGCCTGGAAGACCTCTGTTTTGCAAAGCCACAAAATTTTCCATGAATCTATTGACCTCGGTCTGCATATCCTGGGTCCTTCTTTCTAGTGTCTGCACTAGGCTTCTCAGTGTTAGGACCCTCTTTATTAGCTGGATAGTCTCAGTTCTGTTGGAGATTCCCATAGTAGCTAACTGAGCACTTTTTCTGTTGTTAAGCACATTGATCATTCTATTGGCAACCTCAGGCATATTGCCTAGAGATGCCCTTGATCTCTGGATTTCCCTCTGTGCTTTTGCAATGAGCTCCAACTGCTCATGGATTGTCTCAATGTACTGCCATTGGTCAGTGATGGATTGGCCAATGTTGGCCCATAGCACTGTCTTGAGCTCAGCTGTCACTTTATCCAATGTGAGCTCCTTTTCTAGCTCTTTTATCCTGTCTTTGAGGGCTTTTATTTCCCTGCCCTTTTCTGCCACAGTCTGTTTTGATTTATCATATCTTTCATTCAACTTGCCCAAATTTTCCCTGGCCTCTTTTAAATCTGACATTTGGGCTTCCAGGGCTTGGATTTCATTCCTTAGTTTCTGCATGTCCAGGCTTGAAGCCTGGTCTGTTGTTGGCGCTGGTGCTGAGGTGGATGGTGCTGCTGGTTCCGTTTGTTGAGTTGGAGGAGCAGTGGTTTGAGGAGCTTCCTCAAGATTAATTACTTCAGGAGGAGGCTGAGAGGTTTGACCTCCTTCCTTTTGCTGCAATGCTGCCTGTAATGCTGCCTGGGCAGCCTCTGACTCTCCCAGCTTCTCTTGGGTCTGGATTAACTGTTTGTATAAGGATACCAGCAAAGCAATGGCATCTTTATCATGCCTTAGCTGAGCAACTTCTTCAGTCTGTGGGTGAATTGTTGCTGGGACTTTGACCATCTTTCTAAGGGCTACCATGTCTGCATCCCTTAATTTCAACAATGCTTGCACAGCCTTAATATGCTTGCCCAATTGGCATTTCCTCCTCAGAGAAGGGATTCATCCTATGCCTTTTTCCTCCCTGATTTATGGATGATGTGAGGGGAGTCTCTCTGTCCCTTTTCCTACTTACATCCTCCTTTTGTGGAGTTTGGAGGACTGAAGCTTCGGTATTAGTCTCTTGCCTGGAAGGCACAGTATTCTGAGCCTGTTGCTCAGTGAAAATTGGGGCCTCAGCTGCCCTTTCTTGCTGTAATGGCTGCTCTTTGTCATGCTGCCCCTCTTCTTGCTGTTGTTCCTGCTGTTGTGGCTGCTCTACCTGCTGCTGAGGCGGCTGTTCCGTTTCCATTTCTTTTTCCTTGCCTTTGTTAGAGGTTTGCTCACTAGCTTTGGCTGCTTGCTGATTTGCAGTTGAGGAGGAGGCAACTGCTCCCACTTGTGTGCTTGGAAGAGTAAACACCTGTGAACAAAGCTCAAGGTCAGCTATCTTCCTCAGATTTCTTATTGCTCTTTCATTTAACTCTTCTTGTGTGACAGCCTCCTCTAAGGTTCCTCTCCTCCATTTTACTTGATTTGCATGTTTTTCTATGTGAGGAATCCTTACATGATCATAACCGGACAACCTATACTTGACCCTTCTTAGAGTTATGAAGTGATTGGGGTCATAGGGTGTCCAAAGAAAACTAGTCTGAAGGCCAAGGGACTCAAGAATTCTGTCTGCTTCTCGCCAACCTTCCTCCCTCATGTTATAGATAAAGTGGCCAAGTTGGTTCCTGACCTTCAGTTGTGCTTTCTTGCCTCTGCCTGAAAAGTGCAGCACATCGGCATTTCCAAATTGCCTGAAGTATTCCAGGGCAAACAATCTCATGGGTACATACCTGGGCAATCTGTAGGGAGGCAATTCACACCCATATATTCTGATAACTGTGTGGTGTTGGTAAAAGTACCAGTCCCCAATGCTGTATGTTTTGGATAGCTGAAGGACCCTTTGCATTTCATCAGTAAGTCTTGGAGGAGGTGAGCTCATCAGCATAGACATGGCGGGGTGGATGAAGAGATCTATGAATTCACAGTAAGTGTATGGAGATTCAGATCTGCAGTGGAAGACAGAAGACCAATAGACTACTGACCTTGGGTTCCCTTGTGCATCCACTCTTTTCATAGCAAAATGAAATTTCTCGTGTTGATAGTACAACATTAAGTGGTAGATGTAGGAGGTGTATCTGAACACCCTTTCTCTTGGCAGGTTCATCAATTGCTCATGCATTTTATTTGATATGTAAGTGGCATAGTCATAGCAGATTGGAGATTTGCCAGGGGAAAACATAAGCATCATTACCAGCACAGTTTCATCAACAAACTCAATTGAATTGTAGCCCAGAATGGGACTGATCATATCTACTAGATCTCTGCCCAGTTGATTGAGGTATACATGGTTGATAGGAGGATACTTGACAGAGTCAGAGTCAATGTAGAGCTGATTTAATTTGGTGACCTGAGCATCTGTCAACCTGGCTCCTTGCTTAATCAGATCACTCAGTGACAAAGGAACCAATTTCTTCTGAGTTTTGAATTGCAGCATCTCTCTGATGGCTTCAGGAGTGATATAGAAAACAGCTGAGCCTGAGGGGTCAAGCACTGCCCTCTGAGTAGGGTCATAGCATTCAGCACATAGATGAATTAGCTCAGGAAACTGGTTGACCTGTGGGAGCTTGAAGATAGGGAGAAAAGAGTCCCAAATACCTAATACATCTGTTCCAGCTTCATGTTTAATCCTCAATTCATTCAACAGATGAATGTGGTACTTGCTGTGCATCAACATTTCTTCGGATATCTGATAATCCAGGTCTGCTAGAGGCTGCCACTCTAATTGTCTCTGAGGGGCATTCAATGGAGCAACATTCAATGCCACCAGGGCTACTGGTGGATCCATGGATGCTTTTAAGGATTTCTGTGATTTATGGACTAGTGTTACCGTGCAGAACAACACTAACGAGTTTCTTTGAACGGGAAGGTGAATTACTTGGGTACAGAGGACAAAAGGTGAGTTGCAGCAATTAAAATACTGCTTTGAACACAACTAAGGCAAATGTTTGGCCTTACTCTCTCTTTTACAACAAAATGGTATGCTTTGGGTTATTAGTTCACGAATGCACGACGAGAATGCAGTTTTAATCAAATTGCAGGTAAACGAGGCTTAGCTGGTGAATTTCGACGTTCTAGGTGCCAATGGGGACCAGGCAGAGGGAATTTTGCTGGTGAATTATCTGCTTTTTCAGTGTTTTTAAGCTAATTTGGCAATTTACAGACAGAATCGGGCGCAGAAAGGATTTGCACGGATAAATACCTGATATACAGTCGGCAAAGGTCAAGGATGCAGGTGAAATGGCGCGCCAGCAGTCTGGAGGTTGAATTCAGCAGGTTGGCGGAGGCTCGGACGTGAATTTCATGCAGAGGATACAACAGCGTCTTTTGCAAAAAGTGCAAAAAACGCGACATTTCGGCCAAAATATAGTTTTTTAGGACTTTGGCGCCTTTTTGGGATGACGTCAGCATGACGTCATCAGGTGGGGTCAAGGTCGGATGACGTCAGCATGACGTCATCGGGTGATGTGGCGGCATACAAGGGGTCCACGGGGATGGTGAAGTGGCAGACAGGTGGAGCAACTGGAGGACGGAGCGCTGACACGGCGGTGACGCTGGCGGTGACGCTGGCAGGGCGGATCACCCGAAACCGGAAACGGTTGGCGGTTTCATATCGCACCGCTTTTGTTACGGAGGCTGGAATGTCAGATGTACCTCCGATACGCTGTGGGGGTGGCGCGTGGCAGAGGCCTGAAGTCACCCTCTGACAGATATCGGAAGGTAAATCTCGTACGTCGGGGCCGGTCCAATATGCACGAGGGCCGTCGGATCAAAGGGGCCCGATCCGACGGTCGACGGGACGCTGAGATGACCGATCGATACGGGCGGAGGGCGGAATAAAATAATATTTCTTTTGGGATTTGTGCCCGGCGGAAAACTTTGGAATATGGCGGATTTTTACGGTTTTTCCAATGTTTTTTTACAAAAATGCGCATAGCGCCAGAACTTTGGATAAAATGAAAAAGTGGGTTTCTAGTGAATATTTCGCAAACGAAGCGGGTTAGGGGTATAGTAATGGGGTTTTTATAAGGTTTTAGCATATAAAGGGGTTTAAATGGGTCAAATGACTTCTTCAAGGGGGAGAAGGGTAGGGTTTAGGGTTCTTAAACTGGCCTGGTGCCAATTTAATCCCTGATTTGTGAACATATGGCTATAATGCCAAGGGGAGGGATATTTATACCATGCTTGGGGTTTATACACCATAGCGTTATAATAGTAGGGAAAGGGTAACATAGGGGATTTAGATAATAGAAGTTAGGGGTTAGTATGGATGGAAGAGGTGAATGAGGAGTGAAGTCACTAAGTTTATTGGGAAATCACTTAGCTTAGAGAGTAGATCAAAATGAAAAGAATTTTAGACAAGAAATGTGGCTTTTAAAGGAATAGGAACCACTATAAAACCACCAATTCTTCCATAAATCTCAACTGATGAGGGGATGTTAGTAATGAATGGAAAAGGGGAAAATTGGGAAGTTAGACATGCTTCTTTGCTTTGCTGCAACCTGATAGAGAAGAAGACCTTCTTAATCCATTGATTTTGCTTTGTGAAAATAGGTTAGCACACCTTCAATTGTAAGGAATGACACTTCTGCAACCCCATCTGCCTACCCATCTATTTGCCTAGCATTTTTTGTCTCTTCTTGGAGGGTGCACTTAGACTTGCAGACCCTTATTTGCCTTTTCTTTTCTCTGGCTTTTTCCTTTTGATTTTCTATCTAATGCTACCCTTATTGCTTCCAAGGTCCCAGATTAAGCAGTTGGGAGCCTTACTTCTCTACCTAAGCTACTTGTCTGCCAAGATTAAACAGTTTGGACAGACTTCTTTCTCTATTCTACAACTGAAAATTTAAAACATGGCATGATCCAGATTAGGCTGTTGAACCATCCATCAAAATTGAGTCCACATCAAGCTATATACACACCTTGTCTCCTCATGGAAATATGGGATCTTTGCATCATCAAAGCAGAGCATATTTGGACCTTTCTTTGCCAATCATGAAATATGAAACCTATTGGTATAGGTAGCTAACACCATCAACTCCATATTTGAATTCTTGAATTGTCTATCTTTAATATTGACATTATCCACTACCCATCTAACCATATCTCTGTATGGTAGTATCTTGGCTCGTTCTCCTATTCTGTGAAGAAAAGAGCAAGCAGCATCTCTGAATTGAGCTATTGAGGGTAGTATTGAATCTGTTGTTGCCTTAGTAACAGTAACTTCGGGCTGCTCATTTTCAAGTCTATTATAGATAACTTCCCACGTCATTGCTCCTCCATCAGCATTGCAAACCATATTAGAAAATATGGGCGGCATCTTTCTAGCCTCAAATTTTTCTGTTTTTGCATTACTTTTCGTAAGGAGATCCCTTTTAAAGATTTCCTGAAATGAAAGAGAGATATATCAAAGTAAACAATAGAGGGCAATTAAGGCTGAAGAGCTCTTTGAAATGACTTGAATCATGGGAAGATTTGAACACAATCTCAATATTAACTAGCCATAAATTGAAAATATTAACTTCTCTCCTGGAGCTGCTAAACAATAATTTCCCTTTCAACCCACTTGGTATTTTATTAAAAAGTCAATAACTTCCCACACTTTATGTATAATTTGGCGCATTGCTACTTTCAAACGTTGCAACATAGCGCTGTTTGTAGATAATGTGAAATGCGATTATGAAACATCACAATATCGCATTTCACAATTTTTAAGGGATAACACAGTGGCATGCCTTGTTAAATTGCGATTTGCGAAATGCGATCGCATATTCTTAGAGTGTCGCGAGCGGAAAATCGTAGTGGAGACTTTACCACATATCGCATTTCGGGATTTTCTTTAGGATGTTTAATAATTGTCACATGGAAAACTACAAGATGCGATTTGTGATGATAAAAGTTTAAGTCCAGGTTCTATTCTAAAGGTTTAAGGAAAGTTTTAGAGTTAGCGCTTATTTTCAAAAGCTAAAAATTTAAAAGGTACCCCATTTATATGTCAAATACTAACTATTACTTCCTATAAATGGGGGTGTTGTTACATAGTACAACACACTGTGAGTATCGCTATGACCTATATGAAGGAGAAAACTGATCTCGAAGATGGTGTTGTTGGGCAAAAGAATCATATAAGGAGCATAATCAATTGTAGTTGTAAACTAGATGAAGGGTCACGTTGATTGCATTGTGGATGAATCAACAATTTAACCTCCTGAAGTTGTGTTTATGTGCATGACTGTGTACAAAGGGTCAGGATGTGAAGGATGACTAGGTGTTGTTTCAAGTTATAAATCACTATTTGTTGTTGGCATTCCTGTGTATAGAGACCATTGAGGCATTTACAGAGTTTTCAAAGATTGCTCTGCCAATTGTTTTTTCTACAGGAAGAAAACTGAAACTGTGAAGGCAGTTGTGGGTTTGGAACACCGTTCATCTATGTTGTGATGTTACTATGTCTTCTGTCATAGGTAAGTGTGAGTTTCAATAACGTGCTTGTTGAATTAGACTTGATCAAAATAAGTTTTGAAGGGTCATATTATTTAAAACAATTTTACATTTATGAAAAGGAAGAATTTGAAATTTTTGGAATAATTTTTTTAGAAGGCGTGGCAGTTCAGTTTCAATGTTTTTTGGAGTTTTAAGTTAATTAAGTTTTATTTATAAAACTTAACTATTTATGATAAATATTTTGAAACCTATTGGATTATTTGGATAAGGGACATTTTTAAATTACCAGAACACTATTGGAGAGATAAGTTTATTTATTGGAGAGATAAATTTATAAAGGAGACAATTTTTTTTTTTGGCTAGAGAATTAGAGTATTTGGGATGCATGAATGCAAGGTGAAATTGAACTTGTAAAGAAAGAATTGTGGTTAGCAAAGCTCATATCATTACATGGTATATTAAATGTCACAAGTTCAAATCCTTATGAAGATAATTTTAGAAGATAATTTTGGAAGTTGTCATACTCACCAAGAAGAGGAAATAATTTTGTTTGCAATAGTTTCACTTTTATCTTAAAATTATATTGTAAATGGCTTCATTTTCAATGGTAGTCGACACCCCTTTTTCAAAGTTGATTGAAAGTTTGTCTCTGATAGAAATCTATAGAATTTGACAAAAGTCAATGATTTGTTAGATTTATTAAGAAATCTAATGTTGTCTACGGTTCATAACAGTTTCAAAATCAACAAAGACACCCTTTCTAACATTAAAACCTATTTTCAAAATACTTAAGAGATGATTTAATTTCTCAAACTAGAGTCACATTTATAGAGAGAAGAACTACATGAATTACAAAAGAAAAAATTTGACCCTGTTCTTGTTCAGAATAACAATTTGTTTGAGTCTGATCATCAGTTAAAGGATGTTCAGAGTAATGAAGTGATTTCAAAAGAAAAATTGGATGCAATGGAAAGTAATGTTCAATCAAGGATATGCAAGAATCATTTTCATACAGTTGTTAAACTTGCAGTTCCCAAAACCATTAGAAGACTGTGGGAATAAATTTTATACAACAAAAACAAAACTTGTTTGGGATATAACGAGGATGTTTTGGATGTATCTTTTCATATTACTGACTTTTCTAAACCCATACAATTTCATAGTGCTATATTTCTGGATGGTTTTTTTCCAGAATAAATCGATCGTTTCCAACATTGTGATAGAGTTGGACATGTAAAATATCATTGTTTTGATCTTTACCTATGTGAGCATTGAGGAAAAAGAAATCACTATCCAAACAGATGTTCCAAAAATAAGACTACTACAAGAGAGAAACTAAATTTTGGATGGACTTCTTCTTGGGATTGTTCAAAAATAGGCAAGAAGTTTTACATGGTCATATCACACGATATGGTCGAGAGTATTGCCCAATCTTGCAGTGAAGAATACTTCATCTTCTCACCCTATATAGAACAAGGGGAGAATTGATAGAGTTGTGATGGTCTGTTAAAGGTTTGAAGCTTTGTCAAGCAAGCCTAAGTTAGAGATCCACAAGTGAGCCTGAGCTACAACCTACACCCGTTAGATCCAAAGTTGTAGCCAGAGAGACTTCGATTTTTGTTGAAGGATTTGTTTGTGAGTTAGTGGTCACCTTAAAACCACATTTTTTGTTGCTTTGAGAATTTATATGAAGGCTCCAGAGTTGATGTTGGTTGAGAATTTGAGTTCTCCCATATTTTAGTATTGTTTGTGGTTTTCTCTTAAAAACCACCATCCTTGCTTTGTGGTCATCCTTAGAAACCATTCCTAAGAGACATTCAACTCTTGTTTGCGATCCATTTTTTCATTTTTAGCTCTCATTCTTGGACCTTCATACATCCCTTCAGATTAAGGGGGGATGTTTTATAGTTAATCCTCAAGATTAGGTTTGTGTTATGGTGAGTGGTTATTAAAGTCCAAGAAGACTTGAAAACTGAATGAACAGTTTCATTATGTTTTTATATGTACATTTTGTACATAATTCTTTGAGATCAATTCTTAATATATAGTTAATTTTTTTGTCTTACAAAAGAATATAATGCATTAAGTATAACACAAGTAAGATTTATTATCTTGTTGATGGTGTTGGAATTCTATCAACCAAGGGGATCTCCCCGATGTGAAGTCCCAACTAGACCTGACATCATTTTGTGCAAGATTCCCATCCAATATGAAGGCATGGTTTCCATCTACTTAGAGATCTGCCTTGGCTCTATATGTGAGCACATGAGAGTGTTATGATGGTATCTTCAAATAGCAAGGTATGTGTGCCTGGTGAGTGCGTAATGTAACTGTGTCAAGGTTCTCCCTTGGCTCTATATGTGAGCACATGAGAGTGTTATGATGGTATCTTCAAATAGCAAGGTATGTGTGCCTGGTGAATGCGTAATGTAACTGTGTCAAGGTTCTCTTACTACAAGGGGGGAGAGTAAAGTGAGCCTCTAAATGAGAGGTAGTAGTACCACCCAGGAAGAGACACATCCGAACTAGAAAGGTTTGTCCAACACCCAGCAGAATATTCCACAGCGGATGCAGTAGTCATTAAAAATGAGGCGAAGGGGAAAACACTTAAACCACCCAATGGAGTAGTCCACATGGATGTGACGGTCATTATAACCAGAAAAAAAAATATGGTTTGTCAAGTATCCCGCGGAGTAGTCCACAAGGATATGACAACGGTGATAGCCAATGAAAAAATATGGTATGTCTAGTATCCTGTGGAGTAGTCCACGGGGATGAGACAACGATGATAAGAAATACAACACATCTTCAACAATGTAAATACTAAAAAAACCAAAGTAGTTCAACTATCTTAGTATAGGTTAAGCAGACATGCATTAAAAATGTTTAAAGAGTAGTATTACAAACATCTACAAAACATGCATGAAAACGTGCTGGCCTTAACAGGCTTCTAAATTAAGAAAAATTCCTAAGACACATATGTACACCATATATCACTAGTCCCAATAGTGCGACATTGGAACCACTCCTCGCTCCTCAAAGAATTGACTAAAACTCTCTATGCTATGTGGGAGGAGCCAAGGTGAAAATTCCTTTGCTCATATAATGGGAGGGGTATATATATCTAAGGGTGATGCTTGACCCTTGTGACTCTTGGACTACCCTCATGACCGTTCAACTTCCTATTACTTTTCAACTGACATGACTCTTCAACTTCTTGTGTGCATCCATTGGTCTTTCACTTTACATTAAATTTAGCTACAACAGATATGGCCCATAGTTGTGATGTCGCCAAGACAACTCATGACACAACTCGACATGACACTACTGACATGTACTGGTTGACTGTGGTGTCCATGTGAAACTGCTGCGCTGCTGAGTAATGGATGTACTCTTGGTGGGCTTTGTCTTCTCCTCTGCATGGCTTAGTGTTGTAGGGTCTTCGATGGTTTTGGTCTTGTATGATGGTTCAATGCATGTGTTGCTTTTTCTTGTTGCTTGATATGCTTGGTACGTTTGTCCAGCTACAATCAAGTCTTCTAGCATGTTCACTCCTTCTTCATCCCGTTCATTGCCTCACCATGATCCATCAGTGTACCTGTTCCTGAAATTCACTCATGATGGGATGACATCAAATCCAAAATCTCCTAGTCTAGCATGATGCATTGTTCCCGTGTTTTGGGTGATAGGGAGGGAGGACAAATCACTGAGACAATGTGAAGCGCATCTTAGGCTGGAATGAGGAACTCTGGGAGGACAACCCGCACTCTTGGGAAAAACTGTGCAATGGCCAATGGGAGGCAGAATTGGGCAGTGAGGGACACTGGTGGTAGCTACAAGGTGAGACCTTGATGGGCACTTTTGCGTAGTTGCTGGAGGGAAGGAAAGAAATAGCTTCAGAGGACTTGCTAGGCAGTTCTGCACAGTTTTCAAGAGAAAGGCATGAAAGGGATAAAGGGACCTGCTGAGCATGACTGGCAGTTTCGAAGAAAAGTGCCGGACAGGCAGGAGAGGGTTTGCTAGACATGACTACTCTATTTTGGAGAATAGCATAGGACAGGAAGCAAAAGGCCTTCTAGAAATGACTGCGCATTTTTGGATAACATTGTAGGACATGCAGAAATGGACCTGCTAGACATGACTTCACGGTTTTGGAGAACAGTGCAGGATAGGCTACAAGGGTCCTGCTAGAAATGATTGTGTAGTTTTAGAGAACAGTGGAGGACAAGCAAAAGAGGGATTAGTTGGGCATGTCTATGTAGTTTTGGAGAGCAGTGCAGGATAGGTAGTAGGAGGCCTATTGGACATGTGTGTGTAGTTTCTAAAGGTAGTGCAAAGAAAGTTAGTAGAGGAATAGCAGGACATGTCTGTGCAGTTTTGGATATTAGTGCAGACTCAGGTCTTGGTGCCATGTAGGGTTCCAGCAGACCAGAAGGAGGCTTGATGATTATGCTTGAGAAATGCGTAGTTCAGTTTGGACATGGAGGCAATTTATGCACGACAGGTTGCTCACCTTTGGGATTATGTAGTAAAATTGACCTGGAGGACAACCTCAAGCACTGTGCAATTCCAGGCAGTAAAGAAAGGTCACTGAGGGCTGAAACAACATAGTGTAGCTCAGTCGGGATCCGGTGGAAGAGGGTTTTCTGGTCAGATAGATTTTCAGGAAAATGGATAAGTGTTGAAAGCAAGTGAACGTGTGCAGACTTGACATTGTGATCATACACTTAGCATTATCAGATGATGAGACAACATAGACCGCTAGTACAACAAGACAAAACATGCTCTCGGTGAGACTATCTTAGAGCTGAAAGTGACAAACGCGACACTTGATATAGAACTTCACACAACCGTGACGACACTTGTGCGACAATGCTTACAACTTTGTCTGTGAGTATGAAGGATGTTTACATAGCGGAGACAACCCAAACACACAAAGAAAAACCTTCAAACTCATGAGAACAAGATCGCAAGCATGACCAAGCAATCAATATGCCAAAAGAAGACCATTGGTCAAACAAGCAAAAGGGTGAAAAGACTTCACAAGAGCTCATGGGATGAGATTAAGTGTTTGCAACCATCAAAGGAAAAACCAAGGAAGGCTCTGAAATTCGGATGTAAGCCAAAATTTTTGAGGGTGTTGCAGTCGCTACAACACTTGGCGACACACTGGTTGAATACCAACTTCACTATTTTGGTTTGTTTACAGTGCAAGGCCTTGTCCTTTTGGGGAATATTTATTCATTGTGTGGATCACTTTGGCTTCCCCATTTACCCGGTGGACAAACACTGTTCACCTTGTATCAACTTAGTTGAACACAACCCAGATCACCGTGTTTCAGATCAGGAAGGGTAATTTGGATCACAAGATTAAGATTTTGAGAGTATAGTTTTTCATATTTGGTGTTGCTCCACTACCAGCAGGCCTGGACAATACCCCAACATAGTCATGCAAGAAGACAAGAATTGCTCCACTGCCAGCAAGCCTGGATAGTACCCTAGTGGAGTTTCCTACTTCACCTCTTTGCGCAAGAAGCCTTTCTCTTCTTTTTCCTTTTTTATTTTCTAAAAGATAATTTTTTATAGGCACTTATTTATTTTTGGGGTGGAAGAGGGATCCTGACTTATTGAGAGAAAGAGAGGTTGTTCCTTCAGAGAAGCATGTAAATACCTCTGAATTAGGTTTGCTCATTTAGATTTTCCCCTTCTCCGTTTCTTCTTGTTAGATAAGCTTGAACACACTAGAGAAGCAAACTGAGTATAGGCATGAGGTTTCACAGACTGAACACAGATTCATGGTTTGACCAAAACTTTCCTTATAGACATATAGTATTTTCCATCAATACTTAATTGGCCAGAAGTTACAACTGAGCACAAAGAAGATGGACACATGACTGGCCAAGCACTATAGTGTCACAAGGCTCTTTGAACTTTCGTGACATACCCATTTAGAAACCAGAACACAATGTGGGCACAACACTTATTCACGTAGTGAAAACAAATGAAAAACTCAACATGAAAGGAAAAAAAAAAGACAATAGGAAAGGCGTACACAAAAAGGAAACAAAACCAGAAGACAAGAAAGAAAAATGAGTAAAGAAACAAGATGTAAAAAAAGAAAACCATGACAGACTATGAGTGCAAGATGAGTACAAGGAAGGGAAAACTGACATGCAAATAATCCTATTCCTATCCTAACAACTAAACAGTCGGGGTTATGTGAAATGAAATTTCCAATGAAGCCACCGTAGTCACTCCCGACCTGCATCCACAAAGACACAAGTGATTAAAATAGATAAAAAGTAGTTTGAAACAGAAAATACAAAAATTTGAACAAGCTGCACACGGAAAGGAAGGTATTTCCTGTGGGAAGAAAGATGTTTCACAACCACCCAATACACGTGCTTACCTTTTTTGTGGATACCCTTTCTAAACAAACCTCGAAAACCTCCTACGGGTGCGTCCTCTTCTGCATCGAGCTTCTCAGCAAGGGCGAGGCATGATTGAAGCTTGTTGCCTGCAACATGGCTTGCCAAGTAAGATTGTTCCAACCATTCAGCGATTGGATCATAAAATTCATGATGGTTGTTTGGAAAGCCTCGTGATTTTTGAGAGGATGAATTCTCAATTTGACAGATGGGATCACGATGGGGATCTTGTAAGGAAAAATAAATCTGATCATTCTCGATGTTCATGCCAAGAAAGTGAGGACCTGCCATCAATGCAGGCTGAAGTGCCTCACCTTCTTGAGAGAAATCATAGGAGAAGGATGCTAAACAATGAAGATCAGAGTGCATGAAGCAACTTTCATCGGACGTGCTAATGGGAAAATGATAAGTCGAATGATAGTCACCCAATACATAGTAATGATCATATGAAGTAATTGAGACATCAGATTCCCAGTTTGCAATGAAAAAAGAAACTAGATCTGATGTGGTTCTGGGGCTTACCAGAGTTGCGAGGTCCTGACATAACCATCAAAAGAAATTGAAGTGCCTTGACTCCCTGGTACATCCCAGAACTTTCTAAAATTGTAGAATTGTAATTTGAAGCTTGAACCAGATCATGCATGGCTTGAGGATGGTTGTTGTTGCTTATTTTTCAAAATTTATCTCAATATGGCAGCCATCTCTGTCTTAGGTTTCACTAGAATTTTCAGCTTCAACAAGCTGACTTGAAGAGTTATCTTCATTTAAGAGAAGAGATAATGGGGGATGTGAAGGAAACTCTGTGATTAGACTTTTTTTAACTTTATCATGGACCTCCTCACCATCTTGTGTCAATTGAGGAGATAACCCATTGGATGAAGAAACAAGAGAATGTATCTCCAACGCATGTGGATGCATTGTGAATGGTAGGACATACATGAAAGCGAGGTGAAGAGGAAGTTTCGATATGGACATCTTCTTTGACTGGAGCACATTCCATATTTGAGTTAGAGTTGTCATGAGAAAACGGGAGATCACATGATGTCCTTGGGCATTCGTCATGGCATATGGAAGCATGGGAGTGATGATGCCCAAGACTGGGGGTTGACTAAAAGAATTAATTGTACAGGATGTTCCAATGAGATTAACAAATTGAGAATCGTTCAATAATGGAAGCTCGTTGTTTTGATGCGAACAATTTTGAAACAGAGAGGAAAGATTGATAGTGTCCTCACAATTTTTCTCCTTTGTATGTGTAATGTGACTACCTTACACCTGATCAAAATTTAAGCCAACAGCCTAAGAATCAACATGATGTGAACAACTAGTTGGTGAAGTGGGTTGATCAAGTGATTCATGGTACAAGGAGTCATGTCTTGTAGATGATGGAGGATGGTATAGATGAAGATCAAATTCGAGACTTGAGTTATAAATGGTGACGTCCTCTTGTGGAATGGAGGAGTGAGTCTTCGCTATAGGCTTCCTGAGCCATTTTGGAACTTCCTCCATAGAAGTGGGAGATAGATGAGAAGATGGGCTAGGGACATCTTGCGCAGATTTCTTAGCTTTGCAATCACCATAAGGGGCACCCACATCGGGACTGGAAAAGGAATAAGACAATGAACAAATGGGGTGTTGGGCTCCTCCTTTCCAATCTGAGGTGCCTCATGGTCCGCAAGAGTTGGAGAGGAAGGGAAATCAAGAGGTTCACCATATTGAGAACTATGAACGAAGAAGTTAAACTCTTCTCTCAAGAAGTAAAAGTTCACAGGCTATTCAGGAATTTCGTAACAAAGGTGAAGGAAGAAATCAACAAAGTCCTCAATTGATTCATCAGGCTCCATACTTAAACGACATATTTTTTCACGGAAATCTCGGTGGCTATACTCATTAAACGTTTTAATCATCATTTCGGCAAGCTGACCAAATGAATCGATAGAGGCAAAGGGTAATGTGTAACACCAAAATTGAGCACGACCTTCGAATGTGAGGGTGAGTAAATATAGTCCATACATCTTCTACTCTATCTTGTGGTATAAGAAATTTTTTATAACTTGACGCACATACGCACGAAAAGATGATTCATTCTCACCACTAAAATTTAACTTGGACAGGTCATGGATAACTTCCGTGGGGATGGTACATTCAAACTTTATAGAAAGACATCACGAGATTATGATGTCAAGAAGAGCCATTTTTAAATAAGATGTTCAACTAGACTCTATGGGCATAGCCTATCGTCTGGCCCTCCTTCTAGTGCCATTTTGTTGACTGTGCTGGAAGTTTGTCAACCAAGGGGATCTCCCCGATGTGAAGTCCCAATGAGACCTCACACCATTTGGTGTAGGAGTCCCATCCAGTATGATGACTCGGTTGCCATATACTTAGAGATTTTCCTTGGCCCTAGTTGTCAACACATGAGAGTGTTACACTGGTATCTTCAAATAGCAAGGTACATGTGCCTGGTGAGTGCGTAATGTAACAGTGTCAATGTTCTCTTACTACAAAGGGGGAGAGTAAAGTGAGCCTCTAAATGAGAGGTAGTAGTACCACCCAGGAAGAGACACACACGGACCAGAAAGGTTTGTCCAACATCCAGTAGAATAGTCCACAACAAATGTGACAGTCATTAAAACTGAGGTGAAGGGGAAAACATGTACACCACCCAGCAGAGTAGTCCACACGGATGTGATGATCATTATAACTAGAAAACAAATATCCCGCGGAGTAGTCCACAAGGATGTGACAACGATGATAGCCAATACACAATGGTGGTATGTTTAGTATCCCGTGGAGTAGTCCATAGGGATGGGACATCAGTGATAAGTAATACAACACATCTTCAATAATGTAAGTACTAAAAAAACCAAAGTAGTTCAACTATCTTAGTACAGTTTAAGCAGACATGCATTAAAAATGTTTAAATAGTAGTCTTACAAAAATCTACAAAACATGTTGGCCTTAATAGGCTTCTGAATCAAGAAAAAGTCGCAAGACACATTTGTACACCATACATCACTAGTCCCAGTAGTGGGGCATTGGAGCCACTCCTCGCTCATCAAAGAACTGACTAAAACTCTCTATGCTATGTGGGAGGAGCCAAGGTGAAAAGTCATTTTCTCATACAATGGGATGGGTATATATAGCTAAGGGTGAAGCTTGACCCTTGTGACTCTTGGACTACCCTCATGACCATTCAACCTCCTATGACTTTTCAACTGACATGACTCTTCAAATTCTTGTGTGCATCCATTGGAATTTCACTTTACATTACATTTAGTTACAACAGATATGGTCCATAGTGGTGATGTGGCCAAGACAACTCATGACACAACTCGACATGACATTGCTGACATGTACTGGCTGACTATGGTGTCCATGTCAAGTTGTTGAATTGTTGAGTGATGGACATAGTCTTGGTGTGCATTGTCTTCTCCTCTGCATGTCTCAGTGTTGTAGGGTCTTTCATGGCCTTGGTATTGTATGATGGTTCAATTCATGTGTTTCTTTCTCTGGTTACTTGATATGCTTGGTATGCCCATCCAGCTACAAGCAAGTCTTCTAGCATGTGCACTCCTTCTTCATCTCGTTCGTCGTCTCGCCATGATCCATCAATGTACCTATTCCTGAAATTCACTCATGATGAAACGACATCAAATCTAAAACCTCCTAGTCTAGCATGATGCATTTTTATCGTGTTCCGAGTGACAGGGAGGGAGGACAACTCATTAAGACAATGGAGAGCGCATCTTAAACTAGAATGAGGAACTCTGGGAGGACAACCTACATTGTCGAGAAAAACTACATAGTGGCCACTAGGAGGTAGAATTGGGAAGTGAAGGACACTAGTGGCAGCTGCAAGGTGGGACCCTGAAGGCCAATTCTGCGCAGTTCCTTGAGGGAAGTCAAGAAAGGGTTGTAGGGGACGTGTTGGGAAGTTCTACGCAATTTTCAAGAGCAAGGCATGATAGGGCTGCAAGGGACATGTTGAGCATGACTACGCAATTTTGGAGAAAAGTGCATGATAGGCAGCAAAGGGCCTGCTAGACATGACTACACAGTTTTGGAGAATAGTGTAGGATAGGCAACAGAGGGTCTGCTAGACATGAATGCGCAGTTTTAGAGAACGGTGCAGGACATGCAGCAGAGGGATCAGTTGGGCATCTTTGCGTAGTTTTGGAGAGCAGTGTAGGATAGGCAGTAGGAGGCCTGTTGGACATGTCTACGCAGTTTCTGAAGGCAGTGCAAAGCAAGGCAATAGAGGACCAACAAAACATGTTTGCGTAGTTTTGGAGATCAGTGCAAAATTAGGTCTTGGTGTAGTGGAGGGTTCCGACAGACTAGAAGGAGGCTTAACGATTGTGCTTGAGAAATACACAATTCAGTTTGGACATGGAGGCAGTTTATGCGTAGTTTTGGGAGGCAGACAGGCTACTCACCTTTGTGATTGCACAGTGCAACTAGCCTGGAGGACAACCTCAAGCACTGCATAGTTTCGGGCAGTAGAGCAAGGCCATTGAGGGCTGATATTGTGCAGTGCATCTCAATTGGGATCTGGTGGAAGAGGGTTGTCTGATTGGACATACTTTCAGGAAAATGGCTAAGTGTTGAAAGCAAGTGAACCTGTGCAGACTTGACATTGTGATCATACACTTAGCATACTTCGACGACAGGACAACACAGACCACCAGTACAACAAGACAAAACATGTCCTCGGTGAGACTATCTTAGAGCTGAAAGCGACAAGCACAACACTTGAGATAGACCTTTGGACAATTGTGACGACACTTGAGATAGACCTTTGGATGATTGTGACGACACTTGCGTGACAATGCTTACAACTTTGTGTGTGAGTACGACGAATGTTTACATAGTGAAGACAACCCAAACATAGAAAGACAAACCTTCAAACTCACCAGAACAAGAGCGCAAGCATGACAAAGAAATCAATATGCCAAACAAGCAAAAGGGTGAAAAGGCTTCACAAGAGCTCATCAATGAGCTCGAGTGTTTACAACCATCAACGAAAAAACCAAGGAAGGCTCTGAAATTTGGATGTAAGCCAAAATTTTGGAGGGTCTTGTAGCCGCTACAACATATCTCCAACCACATTTCTGAAAAAAATATGTTTTTGGTGTTAATCATGGAAATTCCACTAAAGAAATGCTAGAATTTCTATTTCCACACCTAAAAGGTAAAGTTTCAAAACGAATAAAACATTATGGAGAATAATAAAATTGATTGAAATTTCCAGATATCCAAATAAATCACTAGAATTGTAGATCATAAAACATAAAACCAAAGCCATCAATGAGTTTGTCAAATTTAGAGCTACATCACATAATATTGAAAAATCATTTAAGGAAATTTTGAAATCCATCACTACGTCTGCTCTTTCAAATTTAGAGCTACATCACATAATATTGGGAAATGATTTAAGGAAATTTCGAATATATTGAATGCATTGTTTGGGGCAAAAAAAAGGTGAGTGCAAAGTTTTCCTCGAAGCTATAATAATTGGATTTAAGATTTCAACCACAGTTACTATGTCTAGCCACATAAATGATGTGAGATCTACGCTCAAACAACTAGTAGAAGTCAAGGATGTGGAAGATGGAAGCATGCTAAAACCATTTTATTAAACAATTTACTATCTAAATACAACAATATTATTTTTACTCTAAATCAGGAAAAAAAATTAAAGATAAAAAATTATTTTGAAATATAAAAAACTTGACCAACATTACTAGTTTAAAATATCTAATATATAAACTATAAAATATTTAGATATAATTTCATAAAACTATTAAGAATTTTAATAATTTTATATAGTCTTTCACGATTGAAAAACTATTTTTCTTATAGACCAATTACCTTTGAAAAATTTGAAATAGATTTTTGAAATTGTCAAATCTATTTTTGGATAAAAACTAACCCCTTTACCCAATATAGCGAATAGAATTTAATAAAATAAGACGTTAACGTCCTAATGGTCTACCTAAACCTCACCTACGATATCAATCCAGCCACTACAATGAAAAAAGGTCAGGGAGAGCTTCCAAACTGGTAGATTTGAAAGCGCAGGCATGATTATGATAATTGGGAAAAATTAAATACAAAGACATTTAACTTCGTACAAGATTGACTTTTGATCTTCAATTAAATTAGTTTATAAAGTTATAGACCAATCAAATTGGATTTATTATTCTCAGAAAACTTGAAAAAGGATGACAATTTTATCTGAAATCGTGGTTTATGCAACGTAACACATGAATGAGCTAATCGATATGCACTGTCACTATAGTTAGAAGTAAACCTCTATCTCATCGATATAAAGTTTGGACGAGGTGCTGATGCATTCATTCATTCAATATGTATTGTTGTTTTAAATATGTTTTATATATCATATTCATTGGGGCGGGGAATTGAACCAATGACTTCACATCAAGGCGTGTTTTAACAAGGTATCTGATTACGTTCTATCTAAAACCCTGTGGACATATATAAACAAACTTTGAAATAAGCATAAATTGTTATTAATTTGTTAATGGTTTTCTTATGTCAAAATGACATTAGATTTAATGTTATAGTTTGTGAATTTGGGTGTAGAAATGTTAACATTAAATGAAACAACCTCATGGAAGGAGAAAGCGATATCAAATGTTTACATGCCACTATGTTAGAGTTTATTTCAAACTTTTATTTTAAATTATTATTTTAATGATAAAAATAATTAATATATCAGTGAAATAAATATACCAATTTGTTTTCCTCGTACTTAAGGAAACATGCTAATGGCCCAAGGTCTAGATGCATTTGGTAAGAGCGAATGTCAGTCTCCTTAGCTAGTAATTCTAGGTGGTGTCGTTTTCCTTGAATATCAACGATGAGTTAGCATGCATTTGTGAATAACAACCAATGATGGTTGTTATAATTTAAAACATGTATTAAGATTCTTAAATATGGAGATTCCTTGAATATCAATGACGAGTTAGCGTGCATCCGTGAATAACAACCAAGGATGATTGTTATGATTTAAAACATGTAATAAGATTCTTAACTATGAAGATTCGCCCCAACTGTATTATGGTGTTTCTTAATTTATAAATAGTCTTTGTTACAATATTATCAAACAATATCATAAATTACCAATACCACATGTCCAACAAACCATAAATCATGTTCATATGACAACTTTTTTTAATTTAATCAATTTAATTAAAATAGTAAACACGGTATAACTACTTTTGAGATAAATATAAATTTAATTAAAATGGTAAAAACAACATAACTACTTTTGATGGTGGGGATGCAGGGTTTAGAGACAGTCTCTCTAATCTTCCAGCAATCTCTTCTATGTCTTCATCAATTCCCTTTTCTTCTATTCTGGGCACATCAGTCATTAAACTGGTGTAGCATTTCTTGAGAAATGCCGTTGTCGTGCTTGTTTAACACATAGCAGCTCTTCAGAAAATTCTTAAGCAACATACCAACGCATACAACATGTATATATATGTTTTTTTTTACTTACGCACATCCGCAGTCCGTCCTCGTCTTTACTTTGATATGGGCGACAGTTATAGATTGGCCGTTACCATGTACAAAGGCGCAGCTCTTCAAGGACTAACTGCTACATATATTCGCCTTATATGCTGGTCCTGGTTAATATATATATAGATAAGCCTGTTATCGCTCAAAGTCCAAGCTTCCTACCTTGAGTCCGCGGTCCAGGTGATAGGTAAATAGTTATATCGTTTGCTCCTAAGTTGCTCTCGGCCCTGGTTACGCTACTACTCACTTCACAACCGAAAGATTTGAATGCTTGTCACACAACGGACAGCTCCAGCGGTCTCCGACGCCGGTTGTGGTCTCAACAGGGATGATAAACTTCCAGGTTTAAAATTCAAGTATAAACAGAGATGGAAATTCAAGAATTCTGCGAGGACAAGATTCAATTCAAGGCGGTATATCCTCAAAAAAAGAACACCTGCGTAATTGTAAATTCAAGGCGATACATCATCATACGAAAGGCAAGCAGATTCAATAATTAACACACACAGCAATTGCGCATTGGGAAAAATAGAACCATCAGCACCGTCCCTTTTTTATTCCATAGTCTATGCATATATATTACAGAGGCCTTTTTAAAAGAACGCCGAGAGAATAGTTTTCTTGCTTTAGAGTAATGCTCAGGCGCTCGCTCTTTCCCCCCTCTCTCGATAGCTTTGCTGCCATTTTGTTTATAATTAAGGATAGCCTTCTTGATCCTTATCTTTTACAAAAGCAGGCTTTTTCCTTTTTACATAACGATTTAAAGCGTGAAGCTTTATTTTCCACTCTTATCCTAATTTTAACTGAAAAACATAGAAATTCTATCCCAAATTTTGCTCCTAAACTATTTCCCTCATATCCTTTTATTTAGAAAAAGAATATTTACATAATCCCCACTTCCTGTTTTATTAAAATAACAAAATATTAAAAATTATCACACCCCCCTTTTATCATATATTTACAAATCAGAATGGTCTTGATGCTCCTGCATCATACACCCAACCTTAAAATTAATCATGATCCCCTAATCATGTGTTTGGATCTATGTATGCCTGGATCCCATATCTTGTGCTGCAAGTCATCATGTGCTATTGCTCGCTGTCTTTCTCCATGTTTCCATATCTTATGCTGCCTTGCTCCACTAGCTGCACTCTCGCAATCTTCTGTTGTCTTCCTTTTACTGCTTCTCCTTTGTTTTGCTGTTGTTGGCTTCTTCCGGGACACTGTCATCATCAATTTTCTGATGCTTTCAATCTCTTGGTCCAATAAATCTCCCAGCTGTTGATTTCTTGCTGTCTGCTGAGCTAAGACGGCTTGCTCAGTTTTTACTCTCTCTATCAATGTTGTCTCAACTGTCACTATAAATGTTGTTGCCGCTGCTGCCATAGATGTTGCTGCCACTGCCGCCATAGATGTTGCTTCCTCCCCAACTTCCTGGCCCTTTGCAACATTCTTTGGCTCACCACCTTCTTCTTCCTCTCTGAGAATCTTCAGTAATTGTCTACCACCATCTTGATTGATTTTCTCAATCAAATCAAGTCCTTCAAACATTGTAACCTCATCTTCTAACATTGTAGCAGCTCCAAAATTCTGCATATCAGTCTTCTCTTGGCTATTTAGGCAAGCCAACTCTTTATTGTCACCCATAGAAACAAGTTTCTGCATATGAGACATGATTGTCTTATCTTCTTTTTGCAACAGTTCTTCTTCTATCGAGACAATTCCAAGTGATGGATTGTCTTCTTCATCATCTGCATTCACAAAACACTTGTTAAAATTAAAAACATAAGGCTGCTGTGCCTTATCTCCTTTTGGCAATAATTCAAATGGTGTCTCTGTTTTCTCCTTCTCCTCTGCCAGCATATCAGCATGCTGATTCGAATTCTTAGTAAAAATCATAAGACTGTCCATTAGTCTTTCTTCCACACCATCTGTTCTAATGGTGCCTTCTTGCTTTTGTCCACTGTACTGAACTCTTTCATTTGCAATCTCCCTATCATACTTTGGATTCTCCAACAAGTATTCTAACAATGCAATTTCCTTATGGCATTGTTGCAGCATTTCATCATCACTTATAGTCCCTGCATTCACACGCAAACTGTTAGTTTGAAAATCACAAAATTCAACAGTCTCAATTGTTGCTTCACTTATCCATGCTACTGACTGATCTATTTCTTCTGCATCCATAAGAACTTCCTCTTGTGCTGTAGCAGCTTCACAAGATTGCACCTCCTCCTCAGCCCCTGTAACCACATCAAAAGTATCAGCTACATTGTCCAGCTGGTCTGGATCTATCCAATAACTCAAGAAATCATCAATGATCTCCTCTTCATGACTCAACAATATACTTATCATTTGCTCCAGGTATTCCTTTTTCCCAAGTAACAGAGTTTTTGAATTAGTCTTCTGTCCCGGCTCATCTTCTTCTTGCAGAGGCAACAATGTATGATTGATACCATCCTTTCCAAACTCGTAGGTGTTTATTTTTCCATCATGTATGGCTCCTTTGTCATATTGCCAAGGTCTTCCAAGAAATATGTGACACACATCCATAGGCATCACATCGCAAACAATTTTATCTTTGTACTTGCCCACTTGAAATTCCACTTCACACTGTTCACTTACCAACAGTTGATGTCCCTTCTGTAACCATGACACCTTATAAGGTGTTGGATGCTTCATTGTCTTCAGCTTCAATTTCTCCACTACTTCTATAGAGACCAAATTATCAGTACTGCCACTATCAATGATCATCTGGAAACATTTCCCTTGGACTTTGCACACTGTCCTGAATAAAGTCTTTCTTTGTGGCAGTTCAATCATCTCCTTTGCTGGCTTAAGCAAGACTTTATTAACTACCAGAGATTCTCCTCTTTCTGGTGCATTTTCTTCCTCTGCTACTGCTGCCACTGGCATCTCTCCCTTAGCTGGAGCAACAATTGCATTCCTCTGCTTTGTGTCTGCATTCTCTGGACACTCAAAAGCTCTATGTCCCAGCCTGTTACATCTGTAACATCTTATTTCTCTGCCTCCTCCTCTGCCTTCTCTTCCTCTGGAAAAACTCCCTCTGCCTCTTGCATCACCTTCTCTGGGTGCATGTTGGTTGAGCTACTGCTAGCTCCTTCTTTAGGTGCTGTAGATCCTCCTCTACCACCTTGACTTCCTTTTCCTTTGAAAGTCTCTCTCCCTCTGGCAGACTGCTTCCTTATGAGCTTCTCCTCGGCTTTTAGCGCTATCTGATAAGCTTCCTCTACTGTTTTAGGAGACAACAAACTTATCTCATCCTGAATGTCCATCCTAAGGCCATTCATGTATCTAGCTACCTTTTCATCTGTATCTTGGACTTCTCCAGCTCTTATGATCAGTTTATAAAACTCTTCTGTATACTCTTTTACTGTTAAAGGTCTCTGTCTAAGATTTTGCATTTGTCTAAATAATGTTTGCTGATAATTACTTGGCAAGAACTTACCTCTTAACTTTGCTACCATTCGGCTCCAGTTCTTGATTGGCTGCTTACCAAGTCTCTTCCTTTCTGCCTGCACACCATCCCACCAGAGTGCTGCATGGCCTTTTAACTTGGTGACAACAAACTTTACTTTCTTCTCATCTTCTGTTTCTTCGTAATCGAAGAATTTCTCTATGTTGTTAATCCAGTCGATCAACTCTTCTGGATTCAATCCTCCTTGGTATACTGGTACTAACTGGTTCCATGGCCTGGCTGTGGACTTCAACACTGACTGAAAGAACCTCATCTCAGGGGTAGCCTGTACAGCTTCCTCTTCTCCAGCAGCTTCAATTTCGGGCTCACTGACATCTCCATCATCTATATTTCTATCCGAAATTAATGCATCCACTCTAGCTCGCAGCTCTTCTATGGTTGCCATTAGTTCATCATTTGCAGCAGGTCGTCCTCTTCCACCACGTCCTCATCCTCTTCCAACTCTAAAAGCCATTCTTCTTCTGCTCCTGAGATTCAATTCAATGTCAGTTGATGGCTCTGATACCACTAATGATGGTGGGGATGCAGGCTTTAGAGACAGTCTCTCTAATCTTCCAGCAATCTCTTCTATGTCTTCATCAATTCCCTTTTCTTCTATTCTGGGCACATCAGTCATTAAACTGGTGTAGCATTTCTTGAGAAATGCCGCTGTCGTGCTTGTTTAACACATAGCAGCTCTTCAGAAAATTCTTAAGCAACATACCAACGCATACAACATGTATATATGTTTTTTTACTTACGCACATCCGCAGTCTGTCCTCGTCTTTACTTTGATATGGGCGACAGTTATAGATTGGCCGTTACCATGTACAAAGGCGCAGCTCTTCAAGGACTAACTGCTACATATATTCGCCTTATATGCTGGTCCTGGTTAATATATATATGGATAAGCCTGTTATCGCTCAAAGTCCGAGCTTCCTGCCTTGAGTCCGCGGTCCAGGTGATAGGTAAACAGTTATACCGTTTGCTCCTAAGTTGCTCTCGGCCCTGGTTACGCTACTACTCACTTCACAACCGAAAGATTTGAATGCTTGTCACACAACGGACAGCTCTAGCGGTCTCCGACGCCGTTTGTGGTCTCAACGGGGATGATAAACTTCCAGGTTTAAAATTCAAGTATAAACAGAGATGGAAATTCAAGAATTCTGCGAGGACAAGATTCAATTCAAGGCGGTATATCCTCAAAAAAAGAACACCTGCGTAATTGTAAATTCAAGGCGATACATCATCATACGAAAGGCAAGTAGATTCAATAATTAACACACACAGCAATTGCGCATTGGGAAAAATAGAACCATCAGCACCGTCCCTTTTTTATTCCATAGTCTATGCATATATATTACAGAGGCCTTTTTAAAAGAACGCCGAGAGAATAGTTTTCTTGCTTTAAAGTAATGCTCAGGCGCTCGCTCTTTCCCCCCTCTCTCGAGAGCTTTGCTGCCATTTTGTTTATAATTAAGGATAGCCTTCTTGATCCTTATCTTTTACAAAAGAAGGCTTTTTCCTTTTTACATAACGATTTAAAGCGTGAAGCTTTATTTTCCACTCTTATCCTAATTTTAACTGAAAAACATAGAAATTCTATCCCAAATTTTGCTCCTAAACTATTTCCCTCATATCCTTTTATTTAGAAAAAGAATATTTACATAATCCCCACTTCCTGTTTTATTAAAATAACAAAATATAAAAAATTATCACACCCCCCTTTTATCATATATTTACAAATCAAAATGGTCTTGATGCTCCTGCATCATACACCCAACCTTAAAATTAATCATGATCCCCTGATCATATGTTTGGATCTATGTATGCCTGGATCCCATATCTTGCGCTGCAAGTCATCATGTGCTATTGCTCGCTGTCTTTCTCCATGTTTCCATATCTTATGCTGCCTTGCTCCACTAGCTGCACTCTCGCAATCTTCTGTTGTCTTCCTTTTACTGCTTCTCCTTTGTTTTGCTGTTGTTGGCTTCTTCCGGGATACTGTCATCATCAGTTTTCTGATGCTTTCAATCTCTTGGTCCAATAAATCTCCCAGCTGTTGATTTCTTGCTGTCTGCTGAGCTAAGACGGCTTGCTCAGTTTTTACTCTCTCTGTCAATGTTGTCTCAACTGTCACTATAAATGTTGTTGCCGCTGCTGCCATAGATGTTGCTGCCACTGCCGCCATAGATGTTGCTTCCTCCCCAACTTCCTGGCCCTCTGCAACATTCTTTGGCTCACCACCTTCTTCTTCCTCTCCGAGAATCTTCAGTAATTGTCTACCACCATCTTGATTGATTTTCTCAATCAAATCAAGTCCTTCAAACATTGTAACCTCATCTTCTAACATTGTAGCAGCTCCAAAATTCTGCATATCAGTCTTCTCTTGGCTATTTAGGCAAGCCAACTCTTTATTGTCACCCATAGAAACAAGTTTCTGCATATGAGACATGATTGTCTTATCTTCTTTTTGCAACAGTTCTTCTTCTATCGAGACAATTCCAAGTGATGGATTGTCTTCTTCATCATCTGCATTCACAAAACACTTGTTAAAATTAAAAACATAAGGCTGCTGTGCCTTATCTCCTTTTGGCAATAATTCAAATGGTGTCTCTGTTTTCTCCTTCTCCTTTGCCAGCATATCAGCATGCTGATTCGAATTCTTAGTAAAATTCATAAGACTGTCCATTAGTCTTTCTTCCACACCATCTGTTCTAATGGTGCCTTCTTGCTTTTGTCCACTGTACTGAACTCTTTCATTTGCAATCTCCCTATCATACTTTGGATTCTCCAACAAGTATTCTAACAATGCAATTTCCTTATGGCATTGTTGCAGCATTTCATCATCACTTATAGTCCCTGCATTCACACGCAAACTGTTAGTTTGAAAATCACAAAATTCAACAGTCTCAATTGTTGCTTCACTTATCCATGCTACTGACTGATCTATTTCTTCTGCATCCATAAGAACTTCCTCTTGTGCTGTAGCAGCTTCACAAGATTGCACATCCTCCTCAGCCCCTGTAACCACATCAAAAGTATCAGCTACATTGTCCAGCTGGTCTGGATCTATCCAATAACTCAAGAAATCATCAATGATCTCCTCTTCATGACTCAACAATATACTTATCATTTGCTCCAGGTATTCCTTTTTCCCAAGTAACAGAGTTTTTGAATTAGTCTTTTGTCCCGGCTCATCTTCTTCTTGCAGAGGCAACAATGTATGATTGATACCATCCTTTCCAAACTCGTAGGTGTTTCTTTTTCCATCATGTATGGCTCCTTTGTCATATTGCCAAGGTCTTCCAAGAAATATGTGACACACATCCATAGGCATCACATCGCAAACAATTTTATCTTTGTACTTGCCCACTTGAAATTCCACTTCACACTGTTCACTTACCAACAGTTGATGTCCCTTCTGTAACCATGACACCTTATAAGGTGTTGGATGCTTCATTGTCTTCAGCTTCAATTTCTCCACTACTTCTGTAGAGACCAAATTATCAGTACTGCCACTATCAATGATCATCTGGCAACATTTCCCTTGGACTTTGCACACTGTCCTGAATAAAGTCTTTCTTTGTGGCAGTTCAATCATCTCCTTTGCTGGCTTAAGCAAGACTTTATTAACTACCAGAGATTCTCCTCTTTCTGGTGCATTTTCTTCCTTTGCTACTGCTGCCACTGGCATCTCTCCCTTAGCTGGAGCAACAATTGCATTCCTCTTCTTTGTGTCTGCATTCTCTGGACACTCAAAAGCTCTATGTCCCAGCCTGTTACATCTGTAACATCTTATTTCTCTGCCTCCTCCTCTGCCTTCTCTTCCTCTGGAAAAACTCCCTCTGCCTCTTGCATCACCTTCTCTGGGTGCATGTTGGGTTGAGCTACTGCTAGCTCCTTCTTTAGGTGCTGTAGATCCTCCTCTACCACCTTGACTTCCTTTTCCTTTGAAAGTCTCTCTCCCTCTGGCAGACTGCTTCCTTATGAGCTTCTCCTCGGCTTTTAGCGCTATCTGATAAGCTTCCTCTACTGTTTTAGGAGACAACAAACTTATCTCATCCTGAATGTCCATCCTAAGGCCATTCATGTATCTAGCTACCTTTTCATCTGTATCTTGGACTTCTCCAGCTCTTATGATCACTTTATAAAACTCTTCTGTATACTCTTTTACTGTTAAAGGTCTCTGTCTAAGATTTTGCATTTGTCTAAATAATGTTTGCTGATAATTACTTGGCAAGAACTTACCTCTTAACTTTGCTACCATTCGGCTCCAGTTCTTGATTGGCTGCTTACCAAGTCTCTTCCTTTCTGCCTGCACACCATCCCACCAGAGTGTTGCATGGCCTTTTAACTTGGTGACAACAAACTTTACTTTCTTCTCATCTTCTGTTTCTTCGTAATCGAAGAATTTCTCTATGCTGTTAATCCAGTCGATCAACTCTTCTGGATTCAATCCTCCTTGGTATACCGGTACTAACTGGTTCCATGGCCTGGCTGTGGACTTCAACACTGACTGAAAGAACCTCATCTCAGGGGTAGCCTGTACAGCTTCCTCTTCTCCAGCAGCTTCAATTTCGGGCTCACTGACATTTCCATCATCTATATTTCTATCCGAAGTTAATGCATCCACTCTAGCTCGCAGCTCTTCTATGGTTGCCATTAGTTCATCATTTGCAGCAGGTCGTCCCCTTCCACCACGTCCTCATCCCCGTCCAACTCTGTAAGCCATCCTTCTTCTACTCCTGGGATTCAATTCAACGTCAGTTGATGGCTCTGATACCACTAATGATGGTGGGGATGCAGGCTTTAGAGACAGTCTCTCTAATCTTCCAGCAATCTCTTCTATGTCTTGATCAATTCCCTTTTCTTCTATTCTGGGCACATCAGTCATTAAACTGGTGTAGCATTTCTTGAGAAATGCCGCTGTCGTGCTTGTTTAACACATAGCAGCTCTTCAGAAAATTCTTAAGCAACATACCAACGCATACAACATGTATATATATGTTTCTTTTTACTTACGCACATCCGCAATCCGTCCTCGTCTTTACTTTGATATGGGCGACAGTTATAGATTGGCCGTTACCATGTACAAAGGCGCAGCTCTTCAAGGACTAACTGCTACATATATTCGCCTTATATGCTGGTCCTGGTTAATATATATATGGATAAGCCTGTTATCGCTCAAAGTCCGAGCTTCCTGCCTTGAGTCCACGGTCCAGGTGATAGGTAAACAGTTATATCGTTTGCTCCTAAGTTGCTCTCGGCCCTGGTTACGCTACTACTCACTTCACAACCGAAAGATTTGAATGCTTGTCACACAACGGACAGCTCTAGCAGTCTCCGACGCCGGTTGTGGTCTCAACGGGGATGATAAACTTCCAGGTTTAAAATTCAAGTATAAACAGAGATGGAAATTCAAGAATTCTGCGAGGACAAGATTCAATTCAAGGCGGTATATCCTCAAAAAAAGAACACCTGCGTAATTGTAAATTCAAGGCGATACATCATCATACGAAAGGCAAGCAGATTCAATAATTAACACACACAGCAATTGCGCATTGGGAAAAATAGAACCATCAGCACCGTCCCTTTTTTATTCCATAGTCTATGCATATATATTACAGAGGCCTTTTTAAAAGAACGCCGAGAGAATAGTTTTCTTGCTTTAAAGTAATGCTCAGGTGCTCGCTCTTTCCCCCCTCTCTCGAGAGCTTTGCTGCCATTTTGTTTATAATTAAGGATAGCCTTCTTGATCCTTATCTTTTACAAAAGAAGGCTTTTTCCTTTTTACATAACGATTTAAAGCGTGAAGCTTTATTTTCCACTCTTATCCTAATTTTAACTGAAAAACATAGAAATTCTATCCCAAATTTTGCTCCTAAACTATTTCCCTCATATCCTTTTATTTAGAAAAAGAATATTTACATAATCCCCACTTCTTGTTTTATTAAAATAACAAAATATTAAAAATTATCACACCCCCCTTTTATCATATATTTACAAATCAGAATGGTCTTGATGCTCCTGCATCATACACCCAACCTTAAAATTAATCATGATCCCCTGATCATATGTTTGGATCTATGTATGCCTGGATCCCATATCTTGCGCTGCAAGTCATCATGTGCTATTGCTCGCTGTCTTTCTCCATGTTTCCATATCTTATGCTGCCTTGCTCCACTAGCTGCACTCTCGCAATCTTCTGTTGTCTTCCTTTTACTGCTTCTCCTTTGTTTTGTTGTTGTTGGCTTCTTCCGGGATACTGTCATCATCAGTTTTCTGATGCTTTCAATCTCTTGGTCCAATAAATCTCCCAGCTGTTGATTTCTTGCTGTCTGCTGAGCTAAGACGGCTTGCTCAGTTTTTACTCTCTCTGTCAATGTTGTCTCAACTGTCACTATAAATGTTGTTGCCGCTGCTGCCATAGATGTTGCTGCCACTGGCACCATAGATGTTGCTTCCTCCCCAACTTCCTGGCCCTCTACAACATTCTTTGGCTCACCACCTTCTTCTTCCTCTCCGAGAATCTTCAGTAATTGTCTACCACCATCTTGATTGATTTTCTCAATCAAATCAAGTCCTTCAAACATTGTAACCTCATCTTCTAACATTGTAGCAGCTCCAAAATTCTGCATATCAGTCTTCTCTTGGCTATTTAGGCAAGACAAATCTTTATTGTCACCCATAGAAACAAGTTTCTGCATATGAGACATGACTGTCTTATCTTCTTTTTGCAACAGTTCTTCTTCTCTCGAGATAATTCCAAGTGATGGATTGTCTTCTTCATCATCTGCATTCACAAAACACTTGTTAAAATTAAAAACATAAGGCTGCTGTGCCTTATCTCCTTTTGGCAATAATTCAAATGGTGTCTCTGTTTTCTCCTTCTCCTCTGCCAGCATATCAGCATGCTGATTCGAATTCTTAGTAAAATTCATAAGACTGTCCATTAGTCTTTCTTCCACACCATCTGTTCTAATGGTGCCTTCTTGCTTTTGTCCACTGTACTGAACTCTTTCATTTGCAATCTCCCTGTCATACTTTGGATTCTCCAACAAGTATTCTAACAATGCAATTTCCCTATGGCATTGTTGCAGCATTTCATCATCACTTATAGTCCCTGCATTCACACACAAACTGTCAGTTTGAAAATCACAGAATTCAACAGTCTCAACTGTTGCTTCACTTATCCATGCTACAGACTGATCTATTTCTTCTGCATCCATAAGAACTTCCTCTTGTGCTGTAGCAGCTTCACAAGATTGCACATCCTCCTCAGCCCCTGTAACCACATCAAAAGTATCAGCTACATTATCCAGCTGGTCTGGATCTATCCAATAACTCAAGAAATCATCAATGATCTCCTCTTCACGACTCAACAATATACTTATCATTTGCTCCAGGTATTCCTTTTTCCCAAGTAACAGAGTTTTTGAATTAGTCTTCTGTCCCGGCTCATCTTCTTCTTGCAGAGGCAACAATGTATGATTGATACCATCCTTTCCAAACTCGTAGGTGTTTCTTTTTCCATCATGTATGGCTCCTTTGTCATATTGCCAAGGTCTTCCAAGCAATATGTGACACACATCCATAGGCATCACATCGCAAACAATTTTATCTTTGTACTTGCCCACTTGAAATTCCACTTCACACTGTTCACTTACCAACAGTTGATGTCCCTTCTGTAACCATGACACCTTATAAGGTGTTGGATGCTTCATTGTCTTCAGCTTCAATTTCTCCACTACTTCTGTAGAGACCAAATTATTAGTACTGCCACTATCAATGATCATCTGGCAACATTTCCCTTGGACTTTGCACACTGTCCTGAATAAAGTCTTTCTTTGTGGCAGTTCAATCATCTCCTTTGCTGGCTTAAGCAAGACTTTATTAACTACCAGAGATTCTCCTCTTTCTGGTGCATTTTCTTCCTCTGCTACTGCTGCCACTGGCATCTCTCCCTCAGCTGGAGCAACAATTGCATTCCTCTGCTTTGTGTCTGCATTCTCTGGACACTCAAAAGCTCTATGTCCCAGCCTGTTACATCTGTAACATCTTATTTCTCTGCCTCCTCCTCTGCGTTCTCTTCCTCTGGAAAAACTCCCTCTGCCTCTTGCATCACCTTCTCTGGGTGCATGTTGGGTTGAGCTACTGCTAGCTCCTTCTTTAGGTGCTGTAGATCCTCCTCTACCACCTTGACTTCCTTTTCCTTTGAAAGTCTCTCTCCCTCTGGCAGACTGCTTCCTTATGAGCTTTTCCTCAGCTTTCAGCGCTATCTGATAAGCTTCCTCTACTGTTTTAGGAGACAACAAACTTATCTCATCCTGAATGTCCATCCTAAGGCCATTCATGTATCTAGCTACCTTTTCATCTGTATCTTGGACTTCTCCAGCTCTTATGATCACTTTATAAAACTCTTCTGTATACTCTTTTACTGTTAAAGCTCTCTGTCTAAGATTTTGCATTTGTCTAAATAATGTTTGCTGATAATTACTTGGCAAGAACTTACCTCTTATCTTTGCTACCATTCGGCTCCAGTTCTTGTTTGGCTGCTTACCAAGTCTCTTCCTTTCTGCCTGCACACCATCCCACCAGAGTGCTGCATGGCCTTTTAACTTGGTGACAACAAACTTTACTTTCTTCTCATCTTCTGTTTCTTCGTAATCGAAGAATTTCTCTATGCTGTTAATCCAGTCGATCAATTCCTCTGGATTCAATCCTCCTTGGTATATCGGTACTAACTGGTTCCATGGCCTGGCTGTGGACTTCAACACTGACTGAAAGAACCTCATCTCAGGAGTAGCCTGTACAGCTTCCTCTTCTCCAGCAGCTTCAATTTCGGGCTCACTGACATCTCCATCATCTATATTTCTATCTGAAGTTAATGCATCCACTCTAGCTCGCAGCTCTTCTACGGTTGCCATTAGTTCATCATTTGCAGCAGGTCGTCCTCTTCCACCACATCCTCATCCTCTTCCAACTTTGAAAGCCATTCTTCTTCTGCTCCTGAGATTCAATTCAATGTCAGTTGATTGCTCTGATACCACTAATGATGGTGGGGATGCAGGCTTTAGAGACAGTCTCTCTAATCTTCCAGCAATCTCTTCTATGTCTTCATCAATTCCCTTTTCTTCTATTCTGGGCACATCAGTCATTAAACTGGTGTAGCATTTCTTGAGAAATGCCGCTGTCGTGCTTGTTTAACACATAGCAGCTCTTCAGAAAATTCTTAAGCAACATACCAACGCATACAACATGTATATATATGTTTCTTTTTACTTACGCACATCCGCAGTCTGTCCTCGTCTTTACTTTGATATGGGCGACAGTTATAGATTGGCCGTTACCATGTACAAAGGCGCAGCTCTTCAAGGACTAACTGCTACATATATTCGCCTTATATGCTGGTCCTGGTTAATATATATATATAGATAAGCCTGTTATCGCTCAAAGTCCGAGCTTCCTACCTTGAGTCCGCAGTCCAGGTGATAGGTAAACAGTTATACCGTTTGCTCCTAAGTTGCTCTCGGCCCTGGTTACGCTACTACTCACTTCACAACCGAAAGATTTGAATGCTTGTCACACAACGGACAGCTCCAGCGGTCTCCGACGCTGGTTGTGGTCTCAACGGGGATGATAAACTTCCAGGTTTAAAATTCAAGTATAAACAGAGATGGAAATTCAAGAATTCTGCGAGGACAAGATTCAATTCAAGGCGGTATATCCTCAGAAAAAGAACACCTGCGTAACTGTAAATTCAAGGCGATATATCATCATACGAAAGGCAAGCGGATTCAATAATTAACACACACAGCAATTGCGCATTGGGAAAAATAGAACCATCAGCACCGTCCCTTTTTTATTCCATAGTCTATGCATATATATTACAGAGGCCTTTTTAAAAGAACGCTGAGAGAATAGTTTTCTTGCTTTAAAGTAATGCTCAGGTGCTCGCTCTTTCCCCCCTCTCTCGAGAGCTTTGCTGCCATTTTGTTTATAATTAAGGATAGCCTTCTTGATCCTTATCTTTTACAAAAGCAGGCTTTTTCCTTTTTACATAACGATTTAAAGCGTGAAGCTTTATTTTCCACTCTTATCCTAATTTTAACTGAAAAACATAGAAATTCTATCCCAAATTTTGCTCCTAAACTATTTCCCTCATATCCTTTTATTTAGAAAAATAATATTTACATAATCCCCACTTCCTGTTTTATTAAAATAACAAAATATTAAAAATTATCACACCCCCCTTATATCATATATTTACAAATCAGAATGGTCTTGATGCTCCTGCATCAACTTTTGAGATAAATTCTAAACCTTTGATGATCCGGATTTAAACAGGAATGCAATAAAATACAGAGATAACCATAAAGACAGATATGTAGCAGAAATAATACCTCATTTCATTACTGTAAAATACTGAAATATGCTTACAAACAGAAATGGAAATAAACCAGCTAGGGCGATGGTAGCTTATCCCTGAGAAGAGATGTGGTGGCTACATGCCTCTAAACTGTCTTACAATGAGGCTTGAAGGCCTATTTATTTTTGAGAAACAATGGAAAACCCTTCACATTCCAAAACCTAACCTAGAAGATGAAACGCCAAATTGTGGGCCCTGTTTTTGGGTAAGTTGGTACATCAATTTCCTGGGGTCGCGAATTGGTCGTACTATCTCCGTTTGACGTGCATGATAGCCCGTTGGAAAGATCTCTCCGAGGACTACGATAAAAAAGACAATTTTTAGAAAGAAAAATCGCTGGCGGTAGATTTCCCAAAAAACGTCGTTTAGGGCCTCAAAACGGCTCCAGAAGTTTAGGACCCGAAAAACTGCTAAAAATAGTAAACTGTGCTATAATTAAGGAAACCGAAAAAACAATAAGAAGCACTAGAGGGGATCGAAGTGGAATTAGCGGGTGGCCACCAATATCCACCTGGATCATTCCTCCCCCCTTAGGAAGCAATGGTCCCCATTGCATTGAGTTCCTCCATGAGATGAGGGAACTTCTGCTGCACTTGGTCACTGGTGAGCCACTTGCCCTGGTGAAGGAGTTGTCCTGCTTTGAAAACTCGATACAGTTGGATATTCTGCTGGCGAGTGTGCTTGATCTGTGTGTCCATGATCGATCAGTTGCAGCTTGTTCCATGCAAGATGGATTTAACTCTATGGGTGTGAGTTGTTCTGCAATGTCGGACGTGTCTAGTAATGGTGGAAAGTATGGCTGAAGGCAGTCGACATTGAACAATGGGTGCAGGCCAAGGAATGGGGGAATGCTGAGCTCAAATGCATTATCTCCCGCAACCTTGGTAATGGTGTAAGGGCCATATTGGAGTGGTCTGAGTTTCCGATAGGCTTCGGTAAGGCGTTCCTTTTGCAAATGCAACCAGACTTTGTTTCCCACTTGAAACTTGTGTGGCACCCGATGTTGATCATGTTGCTGCTTGTACTTGGCATTTGATTTCTTCAGAATGTCATGGACCTGCTGGCAAATATGTTGGATGTGCTCAATGAAGTTGTTTGCCTTATCTGTTTCGGACTGGACATGAGCAGAATCTGTGTGAGTAGCTACAAATGGCATGGCCACATCGATGGGACATAGTGGCTGGAACCCCAATCCCACCTGAAAAGGGCTATGGCCAGTCGAGCTGTGGAGAGCCTGGTTGTAGCTGTGCTGAACATAGGGGAGGCTCTCATCCCATGTGCATGGATGCTTTGAGTTGTACATGCGCAGAATGTGTATGATCATCCTGTTGACGACCTTAGTCTGGCCATCAGTTTGAGGATGGAAGGTTGTGGACTTAGTGAGTTTGGTGTCCAGCATCGACCAGAGGCTAGACCAAAATGTATTGAGGAACCTGCTATCCCGATCTGAAATGATAGACTATGGGATCCCAAAGTGTACTCATACTCGTTCAAAGAAGAGTTTAGCAGTGGCTTCTGCTATGATATTCTTCTTGCAGGCCGCCATAATGGCCATCTTCGAGAACTTGTCGACGACCACAAAAACACAGTGATTTCCATGCCTAGTGGAAGGGAGGCCTGACATGTAATCCATGGAGATGGATTCTCAAGGTCGACTAGGGGTAGGCAGCGGGGTATAGAGGCCTTGCTTCTTGATGGTCGGTTTGGCAATGGTGCAAGCAGTGCATGATCTGATGTACTTCCCGACATCCTGTCGAAGATTCGGCCAATAGAAATATTTCTGCAGTACTGCCACTGTTTTTTCGACCCCAAATTGCCCAACGGCCCGACTATAGTGTGCTTCCTAGATCATCTTGGCACGCTCACTTGAAGGAACACAAAGGCGACCCAGGTGGCATAACAGGTCATCCTGGAGGTGAAAATATGGAACATGCTGACCCTCCAAGAGTGTCAGGTATGTGTGGCCGAATTCCGGGTTGCTTTTATAGAGCAATGGCCAATCAGAAGTCTCGTGCCCACAAGAGTTGAGCACGATGGTTAACGCCATGATCGGTGGTCGACTGAGGAAATATGCAACATTATTGGTGCTACCCTTCTTATACTTGATATTCAAATGGAACTGTTGCAGGTATGTGTACCATTTCTGATGGCGATCATTCTGCAATTTCCCTTGGGTCTGTATGAACTGCAGGGGTCGGTGGTCTGTGTGGATGACCGTTTCCTTCCCCAAAATGTAATGCTTCCATTGTCAGCAGGCCTGCACAATAGAATACATCTCTTTGTCATAAGTGGGATACTTCCGGATTGTGTTTGAAAGTTTCTCACTGTGATATGCCACTGGATGCCCGTGTTGAGTAAGGACTGCCCCAATAGCATAGTCAGAGGCATCTGTCTCGACCTCAAATGGTTGTTGCAAGTCTGGTAATGTAAGAACTGGTGCTGTGCAGAGTCGATATTTCAACTCTATGAAGGTCTTTTGTTGAGATTCAGACCAATTTTTTTTTGCTTTCGCTCCTCCCTTGGTGACCTGACTCAAGGGCCAAGTGATATGAGAAAATCCCAACACGAACCTGCGGTAGAAGTTGGCAAGGCCTAGAAAACTGTGAAGCTCTGTCAGAGTGGTTGGAGATGGCCAATCCCGAATGACTTGGATCTTGGCTGGATCCACATGCACCCCCCGTTCATCAATAATGTATCCCAGATATTGAACCTGGGTCATGCCAAAAGTGCATTTCTCCAAATTGGCACATAACTTGTGTTGTCGCAGTGTTTGGAGAACCTGTCGGATGTGGTGGAGGTGCTCTTCCCAAGTCTTGCTAAAGATCAAGATGTCATCCAAGTATACCACTACAAATGAGTTGGTGAATGGCCGCAAGATGTCGTCCATTAGCCTCATGAAGGTTGTAGGGGCATTCGTCAATCCGAAAGGCATAACCAACCATTCGAAAAGGCCCTCCTTGGCTTTGAAGGCAGTCTTCCACACATCGAAGGGTTCGATTGGTACCTGGTGATATCCTGACTTCAAATCGATCTTGCTGAAATATTTTGCCCCCTTTAGTTGGTCCAGGAGGTCATCAATCCGTGGGATTGGGTACCTATTACGGACAGTGATCTTGTTCAGTGCCCGATAGTCAATACATAGTCTCCAAGTCCCATCCTTCTTTTGTACCAGCACGATCGGGCTCCCACAGGGCGATGAACTCGGACAGATGTGACCTTTTTGCAGCAGCTCCTGAATCTGCCTCTTGATTTCATTGTTCTCCAGAATAGAGCGCCAATAGATTGGTCCATTGGGCAGCGACGAACCTGGGGTCAGATCAATGGAGTGCTTGACCTGACAATGCAGAGGAACCCCTACGGGGGAGGTGAAGATGTCCTCATACTCCTCCACAACCTTGTCCATCTGTAGTTGTCGTGCAGAGGGGCCCTGTCTGGAGGTCGTGGCCACCGTCTTCTTCTTTTCTTGAGGGCGTATCATCAGGAAAACAAACTTCCCGGTTTTGGAAATGAGCTTACTGCATTGTTTTGCAGTAACCAAAGAGATGGCGGTAGGCGGTGCTACCTCTGGTATCCTGTACAACTTATTTCCCAAAGTAACAATAACAGCACGGGGCCTTGACTCATACACAGCATGTCGCTTCCACAAGTATAGTTGTCCTAATAACACATCACAAACTTCAAGGGGAGCAATGTCACACAATACCTCATCTGTGAAGGGCTTGATGTTGTATGGAAGGCAACACTGTCAGCTCACGCGAAGATCCCGTCCTTGGTGCAGCCACCCAATGGTGTATGGTTGTGGATGTGTTGTGGTCGGTAAGCCCAGCCGTTTCACGACCTCTACTGAAATGAGGTTCTTTTGGCTCCCGCTGTCGACAATGAACTGTAGCGGGGAGCCATTTACCCACTCTGGGAGTGGAAGAGACGCTCCTCCTCCTCTGGATCTTCAGGTTCCTCCTTCTCGATCTTCGTGGTGGCAACGGTGGCGTTGGGCTCCGCATCGATAATCTGCTTCCCTTTGTCATTCCCCTTATCGGGTTCTGACTCAGAGTCAGAACATGCATCTGATTCTGAAACCTTTAGCTCAGCCACCAGTGACTGCTTGGCCTGACACTCACTTGTGTTGTGAGTGGAGCTCTTATGGAACTCACACCACTTTCCGATGTCCTTTTTCAGCTTCGCGGCGCTGTTCTTTGCTTGCAACTTTGGCAGGTTGTCTTGGGCCGCCCTGCCTTGGCTTTGTCCTTTGTTCTGCGGTTTGGGGGCACCTTTCCCTTCTTTCGGATTCACAGACCCAAAGTCTCGCTTCTTCTGTTTAAACTTTTGCTCGACCTTAACGGCATATCGGTATGCCATGCCGAGCGAGGAGATGTTTAGGAATTCTATTTCTTCTTGGATGTACTTGTGCAGGTAGCCACGGTATTTGAGTACCAAATGCTGCTCTGTATCCTTGATACCCAACTTTGTGCGAAGGGTATGGAAAATATTGGTAAACTCTGGTACGTCTTGGTCCCTTCCCTGTCATAGCATGGTCCACTTTATGTATTGATCCTCATAGCTTCCGACAGGGTAGTACTGCTCCTTGATGGCATCTCGGAATGAATCCCAAGTCGGTGCGACTGAAGATAGTGAGCCTGTACTTTCATCCTTCTGCTCGCAATAGGTTTCCCACCAATCCTTGATGTGGGGGACTGCTTTGAGAAGAGAAAAAATAATTTTTTCCCGACTGGAAAAATCATGAACAGAAAAATAACCCTCTAGCACATTTAACCATTTATCGACGGCATCTGCGTCTATCTGACCCTCGAATATGGGGATTTCAAAATTAACTTGTACCTTAAATGGTGTGGCGTTTCCAAAGTTGCTGTTGGAAGCCGATGCGTCACCCCTGGGTAGCCGTTGAAGGATTTGGGCAAAGTTGTCCATCATCACGTTCCTTTGTCGCTCGAGGGCTTCTTCGAGCAAGATTTTGATAGGATCTCCTGCCCCCTCGTCTTTCTTTTCGTCCGCCATGGGAGGCCGTCGGGATTTGCGAGGCCGATCTTGCAAAGGTTCGACCAGTTCAAGTCCTAACTCCTTATATCCCGACCTCGTTGGGGACATGCAAAGAAAAACAGAGAAGAAAAGCAGACCGCTCTAATACCATTGATCCGGATTTAAACAGCAATGCAATAAAATATAGAGATAACCATAAAGACAGATATGCAGCGGAAATAATACCTCATTTCATTACTGCAAAATACTGAAATATGCTTACAAACAGAAATGGAAATAAACCAGCTAGGGCGATGGTAGCTTATCTTTGAGAAGAGATGTGGTGGCTACATGCCTCTGAACTGTCTTACAATGAGGCTCGAAGGCCTATTTATTGTTGAGAAACAATGGAAAACCCTTCACATTCCAAAACCTAACCCTAGAAGATGAAATGCCAAATTGTGGGCCCCGTTTTTGGGTAAGTTGGTACATCAACTTCCTGAGGTCGCGAATTGGTCGTACTATCTCCGTTTGACGTGCACGATAGCCCGTTGGAAAGATCTCTCCGAGGACTACGATGGAAAAGACGATTTTTAGGCAGAAAAATCGTTGGCAGTAGATTTCCCAAAAAACGTCGTTTAGGGCCTCAAAACGGCTCCAGAAGTTTAGGACCTCAAAACGGCTCCAGAAGTTTAGGACCCGAAAAACTGCTAAAAATAGTAAACTGTGCTATAAATAAGGAAACTGAAAAAACTATAAGAAGCACTAGAGAGGATCCAAGTGGAATTAGTGGGTGGCTACCAATATACACCTGGATCATTTGAGCTATGACTACTGTTAAGAATGTTCGGAAAATATTGTGTGGAGTTTAAATCTCTAGCATCAATCTAATAGTTATTGATAATGAAATTAAAATTGTGAAAGCCATATTCCAAAATAGATACACCTATTAAGGCTTCCATTATCTTAATTTAATTATCAATAATTACATGGTGGATGGTAGGGATTTAACTTTCATATAATATATTAGAATAGTTTTTGTACGAGTAGTCACAAACGAAATGTTGAAATTTATCTAAAAATAGTTATGGTTTTAATTAAATTGATTAATTGAAAAAAATAAAGTCATATGAGCATGTGTTATATGAACATGAGTTATGGTTTTTCGGGCATGTGATATTAGTAAGTCAATATGGTATCTTTCTCTGGTATTGTAAAAATGACTATTTATATATCAATAATCTTTATTAGAAAGTGGAAGTGAATCTCTATGGTTAAGAATCTTGTTACATGTTCTTTCAAATATATATTCTTAACTTATAAATTAATTGTTTTTATAATAATAATAATAATAATAATAATAATGTTTTTATAATTTTTTTAATTATTTTAATCTAAGCAATCTCAGTAATGTGAGATGTATGATGAGGTAAGTGTTTAGAAGCATATTTGTGTTTACTAGCCATTTAATTGATATAAATGAAGTAGTAATGATTGATAATTAAATTAAAATTCTAACATTTTTATTTTCAAATAAACACAAGTATCAAAAAAATAAAAAGATTAACCAATAGTCAAATTGCAATTTTATTTGAAATTTTTCTTTCTACTTTTTTAATATAACTTTTAAAAAATATCATTCCTATATTATTAATAAATATACTACATTATTTACATTTATTTGAATTTTTGAATATTTCGTATCTTCCTAACACTATCATTAAAAACATGAACTTCATCACATGCATAAAAAAAAATTAATATCATCTTCATTTATTAAAAGGTTTTGAATACCAATTTTAAAATTTTCTAACTATTTATTTTTTAATTAAATTTTATTAATTCCAAAAAAAAATATTGCATCATGATCATACAAGCTTTGCATTTCTAGTGTCAAATACTAGAATTAGTTATGGGTTCTTACTTTTTGCCCTTTCTCCTTCCTGCGTCAATCCAACCTACATAGCTATCAATAACAGCTGAAATTGGGACCATATCCCCATCTCTTTGAGAGGGCTCCATAGTTACTGGTTCAATCCTATTCATTATTTATTTCTCACTATTTGAGTGATTAGGCTCATGGGTGCGCTTTTTTCCACTAATTACAGGCACAATTATAGCTAATGCACTTTCATTTCCCTTTGCTAAAAGGTTTTCCTCTATTGAGGGATGACGTAGTGTCATTGAGGACTGGTATGAATCTGGACAATATGATTTTTTAGTAGATGTCTTATGTTGTTAAGAGTTTCCCTTCTTTTGATCAGGAAAATCCTTGGAACTTGGTGCTGCCTTCAAATCCATCCATCCATAACTAGTTTTATTTGGTTACGAGGTGCAAAAGTCCCTTTAGAAGAGGGACATGAATTATGAAGGTACCTTAGTTGTTGACAAATTCTACACTTGAAAGTATCCTTCACTGAGGTCCACCTCAACACATATGCGAATGAAAGTGATGGTACCTTTTGCCAATATTTCACTATTTATTTTAATGAAATTACCAATTGAATCTCCAATATCTTCAAGGATATTTGGCCGGATCTAGTGGAGAGGTAAGTTTGGGAGCCTTACCCATACTAAAGTAGCAAGATACTTCATGGTTAGAGGATTAAAATCTGGGAACCATGGTTGAAACAAAATACCAGTTCGTCCCTAAAACCAGGGACCCAAGTAAATATCCTCTCGAGCAAAAAAGAAAATCTATATTCTGGTACTAGTTTTGATGAACCCAATCCCAAAGGGTAGATAACGGGATCCAAAATACATCAACAAATAATCAACTCTAGCTTACAGGAATCCTTCAATTGCTCCACCACGAAAGCTTGACCTGATATATCTTTTGTAGTCTGGGAGCTAGGGCCAGGGTTGAGGGAATCCTTAAAAGACATGGTCTTAGAAGCCACGAATGCCACCCTCACCCCTCACATTTCCCTTAGGACACGTAACAAGAGAGATAAAGGCATCCCTCCTAATTCCATATTCTCTTAGTCCATTTTCCATTTTGAGTTGCCTCCCTTCGTAGAGGAGCATCATCATGCCCCCAGGGTTTCCTGTCAACTTTTGAATGTTGGCAGCGAATATGAGTACTAAATCTGTTTCAATGACCTTGATGCATAGTGACTCTCCAAACAGGGACCTAACAAAAATTTGGAATTTATGAGAACCAAAATCCATAAATCCTTTCATTATCTTTTATAAATTTAGATCTGAAGTCTTTGCTTCTTGTTTAGAAGGCCAACAAGATGAGCCTCGAACATAATCCATAGGCTGCATGGTTTTGTCAAACACTTTTCAATATTTATCTTCACTTCCACAATAACCCTCTTGTTTAGATATTTCTACAAACACTTTGTTGTTATCCTGCCTAGTCTCACATTTTTTATTCCAGTTTCTTCCCACGAGCTCTTGAGCCCCTCGCTTACCCAGTCAAGATGAGCCATAGAGATCTACTACATATTCCCCATGAACCACACCTAGCTATGATTACACCATCTGGATGGATTTTCAGAATTCAAAGGTTTTCTTCTTGGCACCCAAAACCCCCATCCCCTGACCTGAAGGTGGTGGATGGGGATGTGAAGTAAGCGAGAAAAGGTCTTACAATCTCTAACACAGGGACACCAACTCCAACAAAATTTGAGTATAGGTGGCATCTTGATTTCTTTGGACAAATCAGAGTCGAACTAATATCCATCCAAGTCGTCAATAGAAACCTAACAACTTTCTCCCTCATGCTCTCATACATCAAAAATTAATAAGCTTAAAATAATAATTGACCTTTTATTCTAACTAAATTTTTATTTCATATTTTTCATTTTTAAAATTATTTAAAATTTACATTTAAATTCATTCATAATATTATTTTTTAATATCAAATTAATGATAAAATATATCTTTATTTATTCTTTTTAAATTTATATTTTCCAATTAATATAAATATCCCCATATACCTATATATTAACAAACCACACTATATAACTACTTATTTTTAATATTTTAATATCAAAAACATATATATTCTTACACATCTTAAAACTATTTCTTGATACTTTAACATATATAAATATTTATCCTTAGACTTCTTTAATGGTTTTATTGGGTGAATGTAATAAGTCTATGTGCGGAAGTAATGTAAAATAACAACCTAGAAATGATGAGAGTGTTATGATGAATTGCCCTTGGCTCTGTTGCTTGCTTCCCTTTTTCCCTATCTGTCTTCCCCTTGTTGTTAGTTCCCCTCTGCATCTCTATCCTTCTGAGTGCCCCTGTTCATGGAAGCTTGGGGTGGGGGGTCCCCAAAACCCCTTACTTCTCATCCTGGTCATTCCTTGACTTTTGGCACCAAAGGGAACCCCAACCCTTTGGCCCAGTTAGATATTTCCATGCCAGCACCCATAACCTTGAATCATTCAGATGATCAGATCAAGTCCAAACCCTCGAGTGATGTTATCCTTGGGACAGAGGATGACCCACTCAAGAAGTCCTTGAACACATGCCATGTGAAAGCAGACAAGAATCCTCGTATCCACAGCCCCCCCGAGCAGCTAAATGGTCGGATTCAATTCATGAGGGACCATGCCCTTATTTGAAAATTCATTAGAGTTTGGCCCATGGAAAAAGCCCTCTTCCATTGGATTGCCACCAGATGGAAGATCGATGCTTACTATGAAGTCAAGTTAGGCCCCAAGGGTTTCTTCACTGTTATCTTCAATGAAAAAATAGATTTAAACAAAGTCCTGGAGGAAGGTCCTTACTTTTTCAACTCTGTAGGACTCTATATGACGCACTGGAAGGAACGCTTCAATCTGGACAAGGAAGACTTTTCTTGGGTGCCTGTTTGGATCCGTATGTACTCCCTTCTGCAGTAATGTTTGGATTCAAACACACTCAAGGACATAGGCAACAATATTGGAAAGTTCGCTCGCTCCTTAGACCAAACTACCCTAGGCCGATATACCTCCTTAGCTCGAATATGCATCTACATGAACATTTCAGGTTTGCTTCCTGAAGCGGTTGAACTGGACTGCAAGGATGATGACTTTACCCAACCTCTAGATTATGAGCATGTTCCCTTCATATGCAGGCGTTGTCATGTGCACGACCATCTATTTCGCGAATGTCCTCTCAACGAAGCAAATAAAAAAAGCTCCAAGGCAGAGGAGGAAGCAGATGGCGAGGGTTTTACCAAGGTTCCCAATAAAAAGAGACACAGTAAAAAATCAACTGGCACCAATGCACTGAAAAGAAATACTCTAACAATAGCTTTGAGGTGTTTACCAATTTGTAAGAGGACATGGCTAGGCCAAGCAATGCAGGACAAGAAATGGATAAAGCCAAGGAAGACCCCAAAAAGCAGCCTCGGGAACAGTCAAGCCATAATGAAGCCAAGGAGACCTTGACTAAAGATCCAGAGGAAATGGAGGAGATTTCGATGGAAGAGGACTCTCTAATGGATGATGAGGAAATGATGGACATCAAAGGTCTCGACCTTCTCGCCATGGAAGAGGCATGCAGACGGAATGACCTGAAGGCAATATCCCCCAAGCAGATTAATCTCTTAACATAAGTTCTTCAGAAGGCCAAGGCTACTATGCAGCTGGGAGTTCAAGGCTCTGCATCCTTCAAGGAAGAAAAGAAATCCTCAAAGGATGCAAAAAAACGAGGACGCAAAACAAATCTGCAATGCATTGATGCTCTGGGCAGGAAGCTTGTAGATTCAGGTCAGTACAAGAAGATCAATGCGATCTACTTCCCCACCAAGTAAGTTTCCCAATGAAAGTTATCTCTTGGAATGTAAGGGGTTTGAATAACCCTTCAAAACAACGTATTCTTCAACAGAAGATTCAGCAGGAACTTCCGACAATCTTGTTCATCCAAGAAACTAAATGTTCTGAAGAAGACTTGAAGAAAATCTTATCTAAAGTGTGGAAAAAAGTGTCTCTTCTTGCAGTGGATGCTGCAGGAGCTTCAAGTGTACTAGGATTAGCTTGGGACCCCACGCTAATAGATGTCCAACTTATCAAAAAAGAACTTTTTTCCATCTCTGTCTCTTTCCATTTTCTGGGATCAGATATGCATGGATTTCTCTCTAATGTCTATGGTCCTCAATCCAATGCAGGCAAATTAGAACTACTTGCTCATCTCAACTCACTCCATCATCTCCTTGATGCAAGGAAGTGGGTCCTAGGAGGTGACTTTAATATGATCACATCACTAAAGGAGAAGAAGAGGGCAAGGCGCTTCCTGGATAAGGAGGCAGAGGACTTCTGAAACTTCATCGAATCCAATGCTTTAGTGGACTCGCAAACACATAATGGTATTTTTACATGGAACAACTGTCAGGGAGGGTCGGATCAAATCGCTTCAAGGCTGAATCATTTTCTAATAGAAAAATACCTCTTCACCAGAGGAGGGGACTTCCTCTCAAAAATTCTTCCAGCAATGGGTTCAGATCATTGGCCCATCAGTTTGACTTGGAAAAATATGGGTAAGCCAAGAAACAGACCATTCAGATTTGAATAATTTTGGTTCACGGATGCCTCTCTCATTAGTAAAATTCAGGAGTGGTGGGAAAACATGGAGGATATAATAGGCTCCAAAATGTATATTATGCAACAAAAGCTCAAAAGACTTAAAGGCTACTTAAAAAAGTGGAACAAGGAGGAATTCGGTAACATATTCACAGAGAAGAAGATCCTTGAACAACAGATGGATTCCCTACAACAGAACATCATTCTGCAGGGGCGTACTGAAGAATCAGTGGAACTAGAAGCTTCTCTTGCCAAGGCCCTGGAGGAGCGATACAAGCAGGAGGAAATATATTGGAAGAAAAAAGAAAGAATCAATTGGCTTCAAGCAAGGGAGCGTAATACTGCCTTATTCCATAAATCAACCATCCAGCATTGGAGCCATAATCATATTGCCTAGTTTAAAACCCCTCATGGTCAGAAAGTTGAATCTTAAGGGGAGGTAGATAAGATCTTAATAGATTATTATTCGAATCTATTGTCTGACCCTCAGCCCTACCAAAAACAGGAGTCAAAGCTCATTACAGCCAACATTCCAAAATTGGTGACTTGAGAGCATAATCAAATGTTAATGAGGCCCATTTCAGAAAAGGAAGTAAGTGAGGCACTCCTTGGCATGGCTAAAGGAAAATCACCTGTCCCGGATGGCTTCACTATCTCTTTCTTCAAGAAATTTTGGAGCTTTCTAAAACAAGAGATCATGGAGCTTAATGAGGAGTCTCATCATGAAAATAGAATACTCCCAGCTTTGAATGCAACCTTCCTGGATTTAATTCCCAAGGAAGCTAATGTGTCTTTGCCCAAAAAATTCAGGCCTATTTCCCTTTGCAATGTGGTCTACAAGATCGCCTCCAAATTTATTTCCAACTGCCTCAAAACCTTTCTTCCATTACTAATCTCTCTGGAACAAATGGGTTGTGTGGAAGGTTGGCAAATCTTGGATGGCATCATTTTGGTGCATGAAGCTATCCACTCCTTAAAAGTTAAAAAAAAAAGACCAATTATGCTGCTCAAACTAGATCTCTCAAAATATTTTGACAAATTAAATTGGGGCTTCATGAAGGATATGCTCATGGCGTTTGGGTTCAACAACGATTGGATGCTTTGGGTGTTCTCCCTTATCTCCTCTCCCTTATTCTCTATCCTTGTCAATGTTTCTTCTTCCGACACCTTCTCCCCATCTCGGGGCATTAGGCAGGGCGACCCATTATCTCCCTTCCTTTTCATTCTTATGGCTGAGGGTGTAGGCGAGTGCATTCAAGCTACTATCAGTGAGGGTCTTCTTAGAGGCCTCTCCTTTCATGATCATCCCCCTCTCTCCCATCAACAGTTTGTCAATGACACCATTCTCTTTCTGGATTTAAGACCTCTCTGGTTTATTATTTTTGACTTAGTCACCGGAGAATCCACAGTAAGAACCATCTTCTACCAACGTTTCAAATCCCAACTGGGATCCATCATCAGGACAACTTGAATGCCTGATAGAAGAAGAGCAAATTTGAGGGATAAATAGAAATGAGGAGAGAAGGATAAATGTCGGCCCTCAATTTCTGAAAATTAATAGATATATATATATATATATATATATATATATATATATATATATATATGATGAGATGTCGGCTGTCTCAGATTAATTTAATGATTTTTTTTTTTTTCTTTTTCTTTAATAACTCTTCTGTCTTTGAAGCCCAAGCCATTAAATCCATCCTTGACCTCTTTTGTGATGCTTCTGGGACCACCATCAACCTGGAAAAGTCCAAAATCTTCTTCTTTAACACGTCATCGACCACCCAATGCAACATTGCTCATATCCTTGGTTTCTCGATTGCTTCCCTTCCTTCCAAGTTCCTGGGGGCTCCACTCACTGACTTTGCCATTAAGGATGTATCATGGAGGGAGCTTCTTGACAAACTCTAGAGCAAGTTAGATGGTTGGACCTTCAAAGCCCTGAACATAGCAAGTTGGCTGGTTCTCCTTAAATTTGTTCTTCAATCTTTTCCCTCTTATCTTTTTTCAGTTCTAGCTGCCCCCAAATGGGTTCTGAAAAAAATCAGACAACTTCAACGAACTTTCTTATGGGGAGGAGATCATCTACACCACAAATGGAGTTTGGTGAAATGGTCTGCTCTTTTCCAGCGTAAATCAGAAGGAGGCCTGGGTCTTCGAGATCCAGAAATTGTAAACAAGGCCATGGGGGAAAAGATATGGTGGAGATGGCTTTCAAACCCCTCAGAGTCGTGGGCTCTTTTTTGGAGGAACAAGTACACCAAATAGGTTAATCAGTTGGACTTGGTTCGTATCCTCTCTCCGCCAAGAGGATCTCTCATATGGAATTTGGCCAGTAGTAATCTGGACCTAGTCTAGAATCATTGTTTTTGGGAGATTCGAGGTGGCTTTCAAGCTAGATTCTGGGATGACTCCTAGCTTCATCTTCCGAGTCTTGCGAGATCTCTTCCACCTCAGTCGGATGACTTTCTCAATTTTGGAGAAAAAAAATCTTTGGTCAAACATTTTTGGCTGGAAGATGATGAGCATGGGGTGAGGACATGGAAAAACCCTAGTTCGTGGGGGGTGTTATCACTCAAAAATTTCTTTTGAGTTGTTAGGAAAGAAATTATAAAGGTAACCACAAACCTACTTTGGAGATTAGGATCTAGCCTTCCTAATGCTCAGAGAGGGCCCTCTCTTTATGATTTAACTTTGTTTAGTTAATTGATTTTAGGCTAGTTATGATTGTACTTGGGTTTTGATTTTGATTTGGTGGTGGGATCACTTACTTAGATGGATAGAGGGATGCCTTTTACCATTGGGCTATGGGGTCAAATGTCAAGCAAACAAGACTGGATCAAGTTCTAAAAATAGTGTCTATAGGGCAAGGTAGCTAAGTTATTTCAGATCTTAAGGCTAGATGATGAAGTGGTTTTCAATCAGATCCAAGGAGAAATTAAGGGTTCCTTAGGCCGGATAATGAAGGAATTGAAAGAGGTCAACCAGGATGCGAGAGAAATTAAGGATTCTCACATCCGGATATCAGAAGAAAACATAGAAATGATTAACTATTCAACACAGCGTGTACTTAAATAAATTCTGAAATAAATTTCCATTTAATTCATTCACTTTAGATAACATGTAAGTTTGTGAGATACATAAGATAATAACAAATTTGACAAAGAAAATACTTCATTGTAATAGCTCAACACATGAATCCTGTAACACAATCTCTTTATTACTCAGTCCAATCTCTTGACTTGAAAAATTGGTACAATAACCCTCAAGTTTCAGATCAATACAACTCTACAAATGTCTAGCAATCCACCTTCAATACTTCAAATTATTAAGAATTTATAGAAAAATATTTTAAAAAATCTCCCAAACTGTCTTGGGAATTAATCTAGGAGAAAGAAATATCTTCATGCAAGAAGATAGAGATAGATGTTCAACTGCTGTATAATGTCCCTCTTTATTTGGTTGTGCTGTCTTTATGCTCAGATATTTTGTTGTTTATTCTCTGCCTTGTTGTTGGTCTTCACGCTAACTGTTCTTTTTACATTGCCCTTTCTCAACTGATACACTTTACCTGATACTCTTTCATCTGGCTGATCTGTCACTTTTCTTTTACTGTGTTTTTTTTACTTCCACTGTGTATTTTTACATTTTGACTGTGCATTTTTACAACAAGTCATTTAAATTCTCCCATGTATCTGCATCTGGTAATTGAATATTTACCATCTTCCTGTAGATTTAATCTGCTTCTGTATACTTGGAAAAAGTGGGTTTATTTACAAAAAGGTGTTTTACCTCATGCTGGAGGTAAAACAGGTTCTCAAATGTCTAATATAGAACCTTTCCAGTAGGCATTCCCTTCATGGAAGAATTACTTACCTAATCCTTCGCCACCTCTCTAATTCTTCTGTTGTAGTCTTCCTGTGGCATCAACTTGTCATTTATCACCAAGGGATTTGGCAGACCTTTCTGCCTCAAAACATCAAACTTTACCATGAACCTGTCTATAGCTAGTTGCATGGTTTGGCATTTGTCCTCAAGGTTTAACATCAAATTCCTCTTGGTGAGGACCTTTTTCACTTCTAGTATTGTGCCTATCCTGTTAGCTATGTCCAGCTCCTGCAATTCATATTTGTTTTTGGAGTTAAGGAAATGAATTATTCTAGTGGCTTCCTCTAGCATGTCTCCCAGTTTAGCCTTAACTCTTTGTATGGCTTCTGTAGCCTCTCTAACTAAGTCACTTTGTTAAAAAATTACTTGAATGGATGGCCAAATATCTTTAAATGAGTCAATGATATTGGCCCATAATTGTTCCTTAGCTTGGCCAAGTGGCTCCTGTAACATTAATTCTTTCTCCAAGCTCTTCATCCTTTCAGTCAACCTGGTTGATTTCTGAACTTCTTCCTTGTGCATAATTTGGGCAAGCTTATTATCATTCTCTAGACTTGTTATTTTTTCCTTAAGCTTGTTTATTTCTGTGGTCTGAATGGACATGTCTTCCATTGCTTTGACCAATTTACTTGCCTCATCACCTGGCTGAGCTGTTGCTGTTGTCGAACCTGTTGCTGATGTAGATGTTGTGGCAGTTGGTAGTGCTGTAGCCAGTGGAGCCGTAGCAGCCAATGAAGCTGACAAGGTGGATGGTACTACTATGGTGACTGTTGGAATGATAATGGAAGTGGCAGTCTCAAGGCTAGATTGTTTTAACTGTATCAAGCTATCCAACTCCTTCTCCATTTCCTTCAATTGGTCATTTAGTTGGAGAACAATGTCCATCATTTCCTCTTGATGAGCTTGGCTTTCTAAGACCTCTTTTTTCTGTGGGTGCTCTGAATGAGGTAGTTTGAGTTTCTTTCTAAGAGCAGAAATATCCTCATTCTTTTTCTTTATCAACTTCTCTGCAGCCTTGACATCATCAGGATCATGTCCAAGCTCAATCACCAAGTCTTCCAGTGACTTGATTCTGTTGTCCTTGGTCTGTGAGGAGGGATTTTCTAGCTTGTACTGTGCAGTGATATTATCCAACGAACATTGAAGCTTATGTGTAGTCATAGTTTTATTGTTCATGGTGGAATAGATTTTCTCACCTGCCTATTTATGAAACTCAATTTGGTCAATGGGATGAACATCCATGGCCAAAACCTCAAAATTTGTCTTCTTATAGTCTGCTGATGATTTTGGCTTCTAGAATGTAGGTTGCATGAATGTCATTTGCATTTTCCTTGTTTTAATGTCAAAGGCTAACATCAATTTGTTTCATTTGCAGGTGTCTGCTTGAAATATTGGGCATGAGTCTCAGCCTTCAATTTCTCATTTCTCAACTTAATCTCCTTGTACCTATCTTTGATGTATTTCTCTTTATCCATAGGCCTGGTGAATGAAGAGACCTCCATGCTGAGTTGTCTCTCAATATTGTATGACGTTGAGGGCTGGTGTGTTTCTGCTGAAGCTGATGGGCCTTTGCTTCTTCCGACCATTGTGTCAATATCAATGACTTCCACTGAGTCAATGGTGTCTTCCTATTCATTTATAGGATTAAGCTTGAGCCTCTTCCTATAACTCATCTCAAACTGTTCATCTGTGGTTGCCATGGCTGAACTAGAACCTTCTTCCTTGGTTCTCTTTGCATTTTTGTCTTCATTTGCTAGAGTCTGTAAAAGAGGAGGAATGTTCATTTGTTCTCCTAGTTATAGAAAATGCAAGAAGGAACTTGTATCAATCTGTTTTTCTACATTAATTAATGTATTCTCTACATCAACTATAGTATTGTCCATGTCTATCAAAGTGTTTTCCAACCATTCTAATTGGTTGGGAAATCTTTCAATGTCTAGCCTGGGATGCTGTATTAAAGGGCCCAATTTGACTTTGAGCCTTAGCTTATTTATGACTCCATGAGGGTCATATTGCCACATAAAATTGTTCTTAAATTTCATCTGTTGTAAAATCTTATCTGCCTCTGGTCCAGCTTCCCTATTATTACAAATAAAGGGGCCCAATTGGTTTTTCATTTTGAATTGAGTTTTCTTCTTGGCTACCAGGAAGTTAACTTCATCAGAGTTTATTATCTGCCTAAAGTACTCTAATGCAAATAACCTCATGGGGAGGTATTTGGGCAGTTTGTAGGGAGCCAGTTGGCATCCATATATCCTTATCTCTGTGTGGTGCTGGTATAAATACCAGTCTCCCACTTTACTATTCTTTGCCAACTATAAAACCATTTTAATTTCTTTACTGATCCTGGATTGATAACTACTGGTTAGCATGTTTATAATAGGATGCACAAATGAATCAATGAAGTATTTGTAGGAAAAAATAGTGGAGTATTCTTGGATCACTGGTGTCCAATAGATGACTAATCTTGAATTTCCTTTGGTGTCCAACTTCTGAATGTTGATTGGAAACTTGTTTGGCTGATAATATAAAAACATGTGAAACAATACATGAGTAATTAAAGACTCTCTCAGTTGGTAGTCTGATGAATTGCTCATGCATTCGGTCTGCTATGAACTGAGCATAGTTATACAATGTAGCAGGGGGTTTTCCTGGGCAAAATATAGATAGGAAGGCTAGGACAAACTCATCCACATGCTCATCTACGATGTACCCTAAAATGCAAGAGAGCATGGTAATAATTTGTCTGCCTCTCTCAGAAAAAATTGTGGTAGCATAAGTACGACTATCTGTTGGAGTGTGAGACTCTTTAATGATGAAAGTTTGGATAATATGACTTTCTTGGGTATGTCTAACTTGGTATAGAGTTCAAGTAAGCCCTCAATTGAAAGTGGGGTCTCATTTTGGCTTGGTTGGATTTGCAGCATTTGATTAATGGATTCTGCTATGATGGTGAACAAAACTTGTTGGTCAGGGGTGACAATGGCTCTTTGGCTGGGAACGTAGCAAGCTTGGCAGAAGTTGATGATTTTTGGGAAAGGGTGTACTTATGGGAAACAGTACTTGGGAAAATTTCACTCCCAAAGGTGGATGTCATCATTCTGGTTTAAAAAATTGTCTTTACTCCAACAGTGAAGTTTTAGTAGGTAGGCAGGGGAAGCAGTGTCATTAATTTGGAAGTCTCTGTCTACTAATGCAAGGTGGTCAATATCTAAGTAAGGGGTTTGCATAGGTCTTATGTCTAGAGAGGTTTGGGAAGCCATAATTGGGTTCACTGAATTGAATTAGGCTTTCAGTGGTTTCGGGAGTGAGGCTTAGAAACTCTAGAACAGTGGGAGGGCAATTACTGTCTTGTGAAAGGGTTTGGGATGTAGAAATAAGTCTCTTCAATTTCAGGAAGTTCTCTTAATTAATTCAATTAATTAACCACTTAATTACAACTTTTGCATTTTCAAATTGAAGGGTCGTTCTAGTGTTTTCCAAGAATACCTGGAAATTGGCAATTTAGTGTGCAGAGGGGTTTTGTGGTAACTACAGAAGGTACTGAGGCCTCAAATGTAAATTGGCTACTTCAATTGGGTATCCACAACGTCTTTAGGCAGTAAAAGGTGGTCAATTTGGTCACATAGAGGTTCAGGGTGTTGCAAATGGCTTAGCAGAGGTTTACAGTGAAAATGCATGAAAAGAGCGAATTGGGGCTTTTTCGGCCTTTTAACCGATAACTGTCACATTTTGGTGTGGAAATTCTTAAATGAATAGTGGGTAGTTTTCGGTTTGGGTGGGGAGGTAGTTTTGTGTGCCATCACACTAGTTTTGGATGGCGGGCGGTATTTTTCGCGACCACGCGATGTAACATGGCGCTTCCACATAGCCAAAAATCTCTCGGACAAAACCGCGAATCTTGCGTGCTCTCAGGCTGTTAACGATCAGACAGTGAATCCATGTGATATGGTTGTAGACCATTGGATCTGTGGGTAGGAGATCAGAGTGATATCGTGCAGTTGAGTTGCACGGATGGAATCAGGAAAGTGGTTCGTGGGGCCCGGGATTTAATCACAACAAATTGTAATTAATTAACCAATAACGTGGAGATTTTCAATATAATCAAATGGTTAATAAAATGGGACCAAGGGTTATGTGGCAGGGGTTTTTAACTGCACCAAGGGTTGGTGGGTCAAAAATATATCGGGGAAATATGAAGTGGGGGATGTTAATTGGATAATGCAGGGGCATAGTAAAAACATAGGATAAAGGGGTTTTGTGGGTTTTTAAGGGGAATAGGGAAATTAATAAGGGGGGAAGGTAATATTTGTAATGGGGAATGGGTTTCACACTAGGGAAAAGGGTTTTTGGAAGGGGGAATGATTTTCGAAGGGTAATCTAGGGGGAGCATGTGAAACCAAGAGGTAAAAAGTCAAAATGAGGGGAAAAGGGTATTTATAAGAAATGAAGGGATAATGGGGGAAATTAGCAAATAATTATGTGGGGGTGTAGTGAAATGAGGGGAAATTAGTAAACAAACTTGGTGAATATCCTTTCTCTCTCACAATTCCTCTTGCACATGAAACATAGGATTAAGCATGATAAATGTGCTTTTGACTTAGCAACTTTGTGCACTTTGCAAAACGTTTTGTACCTACCCTTTATTTACCCTAACATTTTTTCTTCATTTCAATGGGTGAATTTGAGCTTGCTGACCCTTTATTTATTTTTCTTTTGATAAGAAAACTATCTAATTCTAACCTTATAACTTTCAATGGCTTAGATTAAACTAATGAGTTCATTCTTATTCTCTCCCTAACTAATGATCTGCCAAGGTTAAACAGTTTGGCTAGATATTTATTCTCTATCTATTAACATGAAATTTAAAGCATGAATGAGTCAAGATTAAGCCATTTGACCATCATGGATTGTGGCATTTTTGACAAGCTACACACAATCTTATTCTACATAGTAAATGAAAAGTAGTGGTATTTGAATTTGCACACTTTCATGATCTATTATATTTCTTTTTGGGGTTCATATTTTTCACTTTTTTTATCTTTTTATCTTTTTCTTTTTGTCCTTTGATTATTCTTTAGGACATACCCTCTTTACATTTTTTTTGATATGGAAAACATTTTGTAGAAAGCAAAAGTATGTACAATATTACAAGATTAACCATAGCCAATTCAAAATTATGAATCCTATTATTATAGGACCCTAACAGTGGCTCCACATGGGGATGGAATTTCCCAGTGAAATTTCAAGAACTTTAAGACCAGTAGCCTTTAAAATTGTGACTGTAGTTAGCTTTTAAACTGCTCTTTTGTGATTCTTCTTTATTCATACTTATGATGGTTAACGTTTCAAAGCTCAGGGCCTTCTCTCTGGGCTTCAACTTTAAAATATTACCATCCAATCCAATCTAAACTCTGAAATGTTATTTACAATGAAGAAAGTAAAATGAACTACTGTTAATCTATGGATAAGTAGTGCTTCAGCATTCTACCATTGATAGGTCCTCATGGTAGATCTGCTCCATCTAACTCTCTCAAGAATAATGCATTGTTACCTCTATAACCATAAATGATGTAAGGGCCTTGCCATAGGAAACCAAATTTGTCATGTTTACCTTTTTCTTCTCTTCTAGAATCCCACTTGAGAACTTTATCACCTATGTAGAAATCATCAACTTCGGTCTTTTTGTCAAAAATATATTTGATTTTATCCTAGATTACTTATGATTTGACATAGACTTCTTCTCTAGTTTGTTGCAAGTGTATTGTCTGATTTATCCTTCTTTGGATACTACTTGCAATTCTTGAATGATCTTCATCACTGGTACTCCTAAAGAGGAGGGAAAAATAGCATCCATTCCATATACTAGCTGATAAGGAGATGTATCAATGGACTTTTTGGTAGTTAGTCTGTCTGCCCATAAAGCATTAACCAAATTTTTATTCCATGTCTTCTTGTTGTCTTCTAGTAGTTTCTTGATGATATTAACAAGGCTTTTGTTTGAGGATTCTACAAGTCCATTACCTTGAGGGTAATAGGCAGTGGAATGGCCAAGGGTAATATGATATTTGTTACAAAATTCTACCATTTTCTTGGATTTGAAAGTAGCTGCATTATTAGTAATGAGTTTTTGTGGGCGTCCAAATCTTGAAAGGATATTGTTTTCAAGGAATGAGATAATGACAAAGTATGTGGCTTGTTTAGAAGGGATGGCTTCTATCCATTTATTAAAGTAATCAGTGGCTGTCAAAATCCATTTATGTTAGGCTAAGGAGGATGGGTGAATTTCCCAAATGAAGTCTAAACCCCATTGTTGAAAATGCATTTCTGTGGCGATTGATTTGAGAGGTAGTGGTAAGAGTTTTCTTTTACCCTCAAATATTTGGCACTTATGACAGGAGGTCACATGTTTATTGACATCTGCAAAAAGGGTGGGCCAGTAAAAACCTGCCCTTAGAATCTTATCAGTAGTGGTCTTCCAATATAGGTGTCCTCCACAATCTCCTGCATGAAATTCTTGCATAATCTTGTCAGCCTCATCATTCAATAAATAATTTAATAGAATGCCACCATTATCCTTCCAAAATAGCATTATCTATGATACAATATTTTAGTGACTTCATTTTCAAAAATCTAGATTTAGTTCCAGATAAACCAGGAGGAGCTTGTAATTTTAGTAAAACAAATATAATATTTGCATACCAAGGTGAATCTGTAAAAGGTTCACTGATATGTGGAGTCGTCATCTCTTCCTGATCATCTAGGGCACCAATGAAATTTATATCTAAGGCCTGATAGTTCGATTCAACCATAATTTTATCTAAACCTTGGCCTTTGATAATTTTTGTAGGCTTTATTTCTATATCATATTCCAAAATAGTGGAAATCCATTTGCTTCTGTTTCCTTCAGGCCCATTTTATGTCAAAATTTCCTTTACTACTGAATTTGGAACATAAGAAATGATGTGTGAATACAAGATGTATACTCTGAAATATTTAATAGCTTTTACTAAAGCAAGTGCCTGTTTTTCCATTATGTTGTACTTTAGTGTAGCATCTCTCAAAGATTTGCTAAAAATTACAATAGGCTACTCATAACCTTGATCATTCTTTTGCAACAAGATTGTTGCAATAGTATGTTCTGAAGCAAAAGAAAAAATTATAAAATCTTTTTGGAAATCAAGACTTATGAGGACTGGGATTTTGGTAAGGGCTTCTTTGATTGCCTCAAAAGACTATTTAGCCTCTACTGTTCACCTAAGTGTTGAATCTTTCTTTAACATGTTATTTAGTTCTGTAATTAATTCTGCTAAGTTTGAAATGAATCTCCTAAGAAAAATTATTTTGCCTAAAAATGTCTGTAATTCTTTGATGTTTCTAGGATGAGAGATGGTCAGGATTGTCTCTATTCTAGCTGGACCTATTCTAATTCCATCTTTGGATAGTATGTGTCCCAAGTGTTTACCTTCTTCTATACCAAAGAGTTTCTTTTTGGGATTTACGGAAATACCAAATTTTCTACATTTAATGGAAAATCTTCTTAGGTCATCTAGATGTTCGTTATCTGATTTAGAAAAGATTGTGATGCCATCTTGGTAAATAACTAGAAATTCATGTATTTATTTGGCAAAATATATATCCATAGCTCTTTGGAATGTTGCTCATGCATTCATCAATCCAAAAGGAATCTTCAAATACATGAAAGTACCCCAAGGAGTAGTAATGGTCCTCTCGCTGAACTAAGATTTGGTTGTATCTAGAAAATTCATCAAGCAATGAAATTTTGGATGAGCCTACTACCCTCTGAAGAATGTGGTCCATTTTTGGGAGAGGATAGTTGTCTTTCAATGACACTTTGTTCAAGTTTCTGAAATCAACACAGAGAGTGATTTCTCCTATTTTCTTCCTAGTAATGAACAAATTAAGACCTAATCTGAATATCTAATTGGTGCTATGATTTGAGCAGCATACATCCTTTTTACTTCCTTTTCAATGAGTGGCATAAGAACTCGATTAATTCTCCTAAGCTTCTGTTTAAAAGGTTTATGATCTTCTTTGATAGGTATCTTATGTTGAATTATGCTAGTGTCATAAGACTTAAGGTCTTCATAACTCCAGACAAAGACATCTTGAAACTCTTTGAACAGATTTATATATTTCAATTTTTCATGTGAAGGTAATGCTTTGGATATTTTGATAAGCTCAGGTTTTTCTTCAGTTCCTATGTTACATTCTTCTATATCTGCTCTTAAAGGCCCCATTTTTGGTTTCCTAGCTACACCGTTTGAATCAAACAAATCTTCTAATGGGACTAATCCCTTAGGCAAAAAGTTATTTTTAAGGTTTAGAATTTTAGGATCATCATTCATTATTTCTTCTATTTCTACATTTGCTAAGTTATCTATTTCTACTTTAGTGAAATTAGTGGGTTTACCTACATATAAAGCATTTATATCTGTCTCATTATCTATGTTATTATATACAGTACAATAAATATCTATATTATAGTTTTGAAACTCTCCTTCAACATTCATGAAATCATAAATTTGAGAATCTTGTGAGAAAATCTGCCAATATTTCAAATTGTTAGGTATAACAGACCTATGTATCACTTCTACAGTGTATTGGTGGTTGAGTTGAAAAGGCAATTTGCAGGTACTAGAAAAAGTGGCCAGACTGTGAGCTTGCATATTTTGTTTCCTAGGAATGGCAGCAAAATAAGTTTCTAGAAGGTCCTTAATCAAATCTAGGACAATCTCTCTATATTGGCTAAATCTGGGATTATTCACAGAGTATTCACCTTTTATTTTCTTTATAATCAATTCTAAGTCTCCCATGGTAGAAACTCTCTTGGCTCCAAGTTTTCTCACCATTTGTAGTCCTAATATTAGAGCTTCATATTCTGCCATGGTGTTTGTGCATTTAAAGTTTAATCTAAATGCATGACCTTTAGAATGATTATTTTCCATGTTGTGAATCCAAACTCCACCTGCTCCTAATCTATTCACAAAGCCATCAAAATCTAAATGCCATGGGGACTCATGAAAAATGTTTTCACTATCAGGTGTTTTTTGTTTTTCTTCTACAGCTGTGATTTAATTTTTGTCATTGTCTAAATTGTACAAGATAAAGAGTCCACATCAGAACTCCCCATGAGCGAGATAACAAAATTCCATACTTGGGTGGGATCTCAGCAACTAATATGTCCATCACAATACTCTTTGTTGGGCACTGGACTAGAGTCACACACAAATCTTTAATCAGGCCAAGGCACTTGACTTGGATAGAATCAGAGGAAAACAGGTCCTTGTATGGTTTGGTGATATCTAAGTTTAATCTCTCCATGATTTCTTTTGGCATTGAGTTATGAGATGCCCCTGAGTCTAGCATAGCATTATGTAAGGTTTTATCATGAACATTCAAGCTAATGTAGAAAGGAGGAATACCCCCTTGCTGACGTGTGCCATTTACTTTAGGGCCAAACAATAACTTAGGTTGATCATCATTCAAGTTTACAACATCCTCTCCTTCACCTATATTTAATGTTTTAGTGATTTGTGCTCTATATGATTCATTTTTCACTAGCTATGTCAAAGGAACTAATATTTTCAACTTAGCTATTTCATTCTTAATGTTAAATGGCATTTGAGTTTTTCTTGATTGGATGAGATATTCCTTTGCAAATGTGGTCTATGTATTTTTATCTTCTTCTTCAATACTTGGTAGTTCAGTTTGTGTATCTACAGTTTTGTTTTGAATTCTCTTATTTGGAATGATTTGAGTAATGGTTTCAGTTTGAGTTTCAAATGAAGTTATATCTACAATTTTTGGGTTGGAAGTCTCCTAAGTTCCCTTAGGGAGAATTTGTAGAACTTTGGTCACAGGAGCTTCTGTTATCTTTTTGGTTTGGGTTTGGATTGATCTCTTCATGGGAATTTCAGTATTCTTTTTGCTTCTTAGGATGTACTATTTGTGAATTTGATATATAGGAGATTCATAGCTTTGTTTGAAGTCAAAGGGCTCTCCAGATTCTAATTGTAATTGTTGCAGCATGTACAATTCCTGTTCTTCCTGAGTAAGAAAAACAACATCTTAATTATTAATTCCTAATAGATTTATCTGGGTACCCCCTTCTTCTTCATGGTTTTGTGAACCCTCAATATAGTTTTCTTTGAAAGGAGGTCTAATCTTCTGATCTAGTATAACATTTTTTTCCAGTGTTAGGATTCTTCCTAAAGTTGGGGTTTCTTATTGGGGGTGGCTGTTGATTTTCCCATTAAGTTTTTCTTTCCATGTTTTCTAATCTATTCATTATTCTTTTACACTTTTGGCTAGACTATCTATTTTACCATCATAAGTGGAGGTTTCCTCTTTAATGACAACTCTTTTCTCATTTCTCATCCTAGCTTTATTAGCTAATAGATTGGCTTCTACACTAACATCATTACTTTGCATTTGTTCTAATGTTTCAGGGTTTCTTTCCCTTAATTGGTATGACATATCAGTGTCAAAACCATCAGGGAATTTGATGAGTGCTAGGTCTGGTGGAGGTTTAATATTAGCAGGGATTGCATTGTAGATATAGTTGTTGAACCAAGTACAATAATCCTGAAATAATTCATTAGGAGCTCTTCTAATGTTATCATATTCAGATAGTATTTGTAGAGGGTTTTTCTTTCTTTCCCATCTATCAATAAAAAATCTATGAAAAGCAGCTAAATTGTTATGAAACCAGCTCAAGAAAAGATAGAAAAGATAGATCAACGCCTTAGAATTCAGCCTCTTCGAGGGGGCAACCTCCTTTACATTACATAAATGAACAATTCTTTGATGATACAAATGAGAAAACCTCCTTTCTATATATAGGAGTCTAAGGAGTCACAATATAATCCAGCCGACCTAACAATAATAATATAAAGCCACAAAAATAACAATAGAGGGATTCTATGGGGCACAGAAATAACAACATGGGGGTAATAGGGGCACAACAATATAAATAAGGGGTATAACTACAATAGTAATGGGGTAATCACTAGTATTGTAGGGACCCAACATGCCCCTCTCCTTCAAAAAAGTGTTGTCCTCAATGCTTGAGTAGTTCTAGATACTTCTGCATAAAATTCTCATCCTCCCATGTGGAATCTTCAGCGGATAAGTTCTTCCACTTGATAAGATACTCTGAAATTGATCGATTTCGTAGTTGTCGAGTTCTTGTTTCTGTGACTGCTTCCGGTTCCAATATAATTTTTCCTTCCTTGTCAAGTTCTGGCAATATTGTTTGAACGAGGAGCTTGTCACCTATAACCTTCTTTAAACATGAAACATGGAAAATTGGGTGCAATCGAGAAGCTGCAGGAAGCTCCAATTTGTATGCCATAGTACCAATCTTTTGCAACACATTGTACGGACCATAATACTTTGGTGATAATTTATTATCCTTCTTAGCTTGCTTTAGGGAAATTTGCGTATATGGTTGTAGCCGTAGGAATACCCAATCACCTACATCAAAACTTCTTTCACTGCGATGTTGATCTGCCTGTTGTTTCATTCTATTTTGTACCAACACGAGGTTATCCTTTAAGAGTTGGAGGACTTGTTGTTGATGTTCGATGTGATGTTCCACTGCCTGAACCTTAGAATTTTCTCTTAAATATGATGTGATGGATGGTGGTTGATACCCATAAAGTGCCATAAATGGGGTCATTTTTGTTGCTGTATGGAAGGAAGTGTTATACCACCATTCAGCTAGAGGCAACCATTTGACCCATTGTGTCTGTTTATCAGATACAAAGCAACGAAGATATCCTTCCAAACATTTGTTTACTATCTCAGTTTGCCCATCAGATTGAGGATGATAAGATGAGCTATGAGCTAACTGAGTACCAAGACAAGAAAATAATTCTGTCCAAAAATTTCCAGTGAAAATGGTATCTCTGTCACTTACAATAATCTTTGGGTTTCCATGTAGCTTTTGAATTGTTTCCATAAATGCAGTAGAAACTGTACTGGCTTTAAATGGATGTGATAATGCACAAAAGTGTGCATACTTGGTAAGTCTGTCAACTACCACCATGATGACACTCTTTCCCTCAGACTTGGGTAAACCTGTGATAAAATCCATTGAAACCTCCTCCCAACGTTGGCTTGGAATGGATAAAGGTTGTAATAAACCCGGTGTCTTAATTGTTTCAACTTTATTTTGTTGGCAAACCAAACATTCCGCCACAAACTTTTGAATATCTGATTTAAGGCCATCCCAAAAAAATTCCTTCTTAATCCTGTGGTAAGTTTTTAAAAATCCCGAGTGCCCTCCTAAGGGAGAAGTGTGCAATTCCATAAGAATCTTTTGTTTTAGCTAGGAATTCTTACAGAGGTATAAGCGATCTTTGTACCATAATGAATCATTTTGCCAGCTAAATGTATCAGACGTACTGGAATCTTGTTGTAGCTTTCGAATAAGTGCCCACACTTCTTCATCATTCTTCCATTCCTCCCTTGCTTCGTTTATCCAATCTGGTTGGATAATAGAAATGGCGCACAACAATGCTTCCACATCCTCATCCTTTCTTGAGAGTGCATCTGCCACCACATTTTTCTTCCCTTTTTTGTAGATGATTTCAAAGTCATAACCCAACATCTTTGTGACCCACTTTTGTTGCTCTTCAGAGGATAATCTTTTTTCTAAAAAGTATTTAAGGCTATCATGATCCATTTTTACCTTGAAGTGTCTTCCCATTAGGTAGGGTCGCCATTTCTTAAGTGCATGGAGTATTGCCAACATTTCCTTCTCATAAATAGCTTTTCTTAAAAACTTTCCCTTGATTGGACGACTTTCAAAAGCAATGGGTCTTTCATCTTGCATTAGAACAACACCAATTCCATTTCCTGAAGCATCACATTCCACAATAAAGGTTTTTGTGAAGTCCGGTGTAGCTAAGACCGGTGCTTGGCACATTGCCTCTTTAAGATGTTCAAAGGCCTTTGTTGCTTCCGAAGTCCATGAAAATGCATCTTTCTTCAATAATGTTGTTAACGGTGCTGCTATTCTCCCATAATTCTTAACAAACTTGCGATAATACCCTGTCAACCCAAGAAATCCTCGCAGATGCTTTATGGATGTGGGGATTTTCCATTCCTTAATGGCTTTAATTTTTCTAGGGTCTACCTTAACTCCTTCATGAGATACAATATGACCCAAATATTCCACCTCCTGGACTCCAAAGAAACATTTGGATCTTTTTGCATATAATTGTTTCTCCTCCAATAGTTGTAGCACCCTGTCAACATGTTCAACATGATCCTTCCAAGACTTGCTGTAGATTAGTATATCATCAAAAAATACTAACACAAATTTTCTAAGGAATGGTTTGAAAATTGAATTCATCAAACCTTGAAATGTTGAAGGTGCATTGGTAAGGCCAAAAGGCATGACCAAAAATTCATAATGACCCTCATGAGTTCTAAATGCCATTTTCGGAATGTCTTCAATCTTCATTCTGATTTGATGATATCCCGAACGAAGATCCAACTTGGTGAAGTAAATTGATCCATGCAATTCATCCAGTAATTCATCAATGACAGGAATGGGGAACTTATCTTTAATAGTGAGCTTGTTGAGCTCCCTATAATCCGGACACATGCGCCATGATCCATCCTTCTTGTGCACCAATACTACTGGAGCAGAGAAAGAACTTTGACTTGGTTGAATTATACCAGCCTCTAGCATTTCTGCAACCATACGTTCAATTTCACTTTTTTGGACATAGGGATATCTGTACGGCCTGATGTTTGGAGGAACACTTCCTGGAATCAGATGAATAGCATGATCATGATCACGCATAGGTGGGAGACCTTTGGGAGTCTCAAATACCTTGGAATGATTGTCCAGGACTTTTTGGAGATCTGGAGAAATAGATGATTCCGATGTGGAAACATCTAGCGAACATAATTGTGCAATTACACCTCTTTGCTCCTTTTTTAGAAGCTTTGTCATACCATTAGAGCTGATTATCTTTCTTGGTTTCCCTGCAATACCCCTTAATTCAACTTCCTTTCCTTCCGTAGAAAATTTAATGAAAAGTTCTTGAAAATTAAAAGCTATTGTACCCAAGGATTGTAGCCATTGGACTCCTAGTACAACATCAACACCTCCCATTGGAATGGAAAGCATTGGGCTAGTCAATACATATTCTCCCATGGATAGCTTGATATTATGGCACTTTCCAGAGCAATTTATTGTTCCTCCATTTGCAATCATCACTTGACACTCTGGTGCTGGATATAGGAAGCAATTCAATTTTTTTGCTACCCTACAATGAATAAAATTGTGGGTGCTTCCTGAATCAATCAACACTATTACCTTTTTCTTCTTGATTTGTCCTTCTATCTTGATGGTTTGAGGAGTGGTAATTCCTGCCAATGCATTACAAGATATGGTCGGATTTATTTGTTCTTCATCTAGGCTTTGTTCCTGGAGTATATCTTCTTCTTTTGACCTTTCTTGCTCCTTTTCTTCTTCCTCTTCACAATCTATGTAGAATAATTTCTTCTCAGCACACTTATGACCTTTAGTGTATTTGCTATCACAACTGTAACAAAGCCTTTTGCTCTTTTTTCTTCCAATTGTTGTGGTGTCAACCTTATAGGTTGTGGAAGACTAGGGGCAACAACACTTCCGTCTTTATAGTTGTGAGTGGTATGCTTCCTAGTTGCCATAATTTTGCTTTCCATTTTTCTTGCTAACCTGAATGCCTTCTCTAATGAATCAGGTTCCCAAAGGCGAACATCATGTTGGATATTATCCTTTAAAGACCCTATGAACACATCAATCCTATGCTCCTCTGGAATATCTTTTACCCTTATGTTCAATTTTTGGAACTCCTCAATGTGCTCCATTACTGAACCCTTTTGTTTGAGACTTATCAATTGGCTAAAAAAAGTGTTGCTTTTTGTATCTTCATAATGTGCTATCAATTCTTCCGTAAAAATTGCCCAAGTGATAAATTTTTTTATGAGAGCAAAGCCATTGATACCATACAAACTGATTTGGTTCCAAATATACAGTTGCCATACGTACCTTTTGTGTGTTTTGCACATTATTGAGATCGAAGAATTGCTCCATCTGTAATATCCATGTGGCAGGATCCTTGCCATCAAACTTCCTCATATCAATTTTTGGAATATGGTGAGTCTTCGATCCAACATTAGCATCTATGGAATCATGATTAACATTTCTTTTATTCTCATCATGAGTTTCCTTTAGTACCCTTTCATCCTTAGTGCCCATTTCTTGTAGCAACTTATTCATATTTATCTTCAATTCGTCCATGTCTGTCTTCAAATTTGTCTTCAAATCTGCCATGTCTCTCTTCAAATCTGTGTTCGAATCATCCATCTTAGCTTCCATGCCCTTTATCTTAGATTCCACGCCATTTATCTTAGATTCCACACCATTTATCTTAGCTTCTGTTAGCTTTTGTGAGCGTGACATTTGTTGCACTTGTTCTTGTAATTTTGATATATCATGTAGCATTTCTTCCTCTTCTTCATGAGTCATGCTAGAGCTTTCAGGTTCCTTACTAGGTGTTTTCATTTTATTTCCTCGAGGCATCAGTTACCGATAATAATGCTTTACTATGCCCTTTGAATTCCGTTAAACCAAGCTTACACAAAAATTTAAAAAAAACTACACACCTTTTTTCACTTTATAGAAGCCTGATATTGAATCTAATGTATCTCTGTAATTTCGGATCATCCAATTCTAAAATTGTGACCTGTATTAGCCTTCTATGTCCTCTTTCCAATGCCACAAGTCTGACCCAAATTGGATTCTCCAAGGAAGTGTTATGTGAAATCTCCCACAGTGACTTGATTTTAGACTAGTTCAGTAGAGCGAACTTGTACGACGTGCCACGAGTTACTGTTTCAACCTTTGAATCTGAAACAAACATACAAAAACTACAGTCCGTCGCCTTTCTATACCTTCTTACGAAATTTCAATCCGATCCCCAGAGAGAAAGTTATGACGATTTTCCCCAGGTCACATGTTTTGAATGTAATTCAGGAGTCTGCAAAAAGACCAACTTCCTCAGATCATATCTCCGCAAATATTGCACGAAAAGCTCTGAAATTCAGATCCAAGGTTCAGTGCGATTTATTCTCAAATGGGTTTTTTTTGTGACTTCTGAAACATCACAGAAACAACGTTCTAGCGAAAATTCCACGATGACCTGTTTGGAGCAGCGAAACCCTAGAATCCAAAGCTCTGATACCAAATGTTATGAAACCAGCTCAAGAAAAGATAGAAAAGATAGATCAACGCCTTAGAATTCAGCCTCTTCAAGGGGGCAACCTCCTTTACATTACATAAATGAACAATTCTTTGATGATACAAATGAGAAAACCTCCTTTCTATATATAGGAGTCTAAGGAGTCACAATATAATCTAGCTGACCTAACAATAATAATATAAAGCCACAAAAATAACAATAGAGGGATTCTATGGGGCACAGAAATAACAACATGGGGGTAATAGGGGCACAACAATATAAATAAGGGGTATAACTACAATAGTAATGGGGTAATCACTAGTATTATAGGGACCCAACATAAATCTACAATATGATTAGCAGGTAAACCTTTGAACCATTTCTTAACATCTCTTGTCAATGTTTGGGCAAATAACCTCATTTGGACATCAGACTCATCAATCTCATGCAATTCAAAATAGTCATTCATTTTGTTCACATGCTGTTGGGAAGTATACTGAACAGTAGCATCAAACAAAAATATTTTTCTTTGGTAATCTTGGGGCATGGGATGTGATCGGGCTGATAAAACCAAAGGTGCATATTTGTTTGCCATGGCTGAGGTTATGGTTTGGCAATGGGACAAAGTAGTGGTTCTAGAAGAAGGACTTGAGATGGGTGTAGATGAACTAGATGAACTTGAGATGTTTGGTTGGAGAGGAAACTGAGGTATGAATGGCTTAGGCGAATGAACTGTGGTAGATATTATAGGTGAGGTGGTAGTAAATGAAGGTGCATTTAGAGTATTTGAAGATTATGTAGAAAGTTCAGAAGCAACAACATTGAGGGAAGCTAATTCAACTGATTGTTGAAGATAGGCATCATCTATATGGTTTATCAAGGTTGAGGTTAAATCGTCTAGTTTATCAAAAGTATTTAAGACAAGTTGATCTAAATCTGGATGTATAGGCACCTTTTTTGACTCAATGAATTGAATAAAATTAGGGTCTAATACAATTTCATGAATTGAATTTTCTGATTTGGTTCTAAATAATGAAAGATCAAATGATAGATCAAACTGAATATCCTATAAACTTGATAATTCTTTGGGGAGTGAATTTAATTTAACTAACTGAATACTACTTTCTTGAGTTTCTACCTTTTTTGGTTTTCTTAAAATTCTATCAGGGTCATTAACTATTGTAGTAGGGTTTGGATCTGGATTTGCCCTAGTATAGTGAGTCTTTTTGGGAGCCATAATTTTAATTTTTAATTGTTTTTATGAAACTTTTTAACAACTCAAAAAAGACCTTAAGGTGCAAAAGGTAAGATTTAAGATTTTCTTAAAGTTTTATTACACTGAGGATTGGTCCCCAGTATGGTCGCCAATATGTTATCACTCCAAAATTTATTTTGAGTTGTTTGGAAAGAAATGATAGAGGTAACCACAAACCTACTTTGGAGATTAGGATCTAGCCTTCCTAATGCTCAGAGAGAGCTCTCTCTTTATGATTTAACTTTGTTTAGTTAATTGATTTCAGGCTAGTTATGATTGTACTTGGGTTTTGGTTTTGATTTGGTGGTGGGATCACTTAGATGGATAGAGGGATGTCTTTTACCATTGGGCTATCGGTTCAAATGTCAAGAAAATATGACTGGATCAAGTTCTAAAAATAGTATCTACAGGGTAAGGTAGCTGATTTATTTCACATCTTAAGGCTAGATGGTGAAGTGGTTTTCAATCTGATCCAAGGAGCATTTAAGGGTTCCTTAGGCCGGATAATGAAGGAATTGAAAGAGGTCAATCGGGATGGGAGAGCAATTAAGGATTCTTAGATCTGGATATCAGAAGAAAACATAGAAATGATTAACTATTCAAGACAGAGTGTACTTAAACAAATTCTGAAATAAATTTCCAGTTAATTCATTCACTTTAGATAACATTTAAATTTTGAGATACATAAGAGAATAACAAATTTGACAAATAAAATACTTCACTGTAATAGCTCAACACATGAATCATGTAATGCAATCTCTTTATTACTTATTCCAGTTTACTAACTTGAAAAATTGGTACAATAACCCTCAGGTTTCAGATCAATACAACTCTACAAACGTCTAGCATTCCACCTTCAAACTTCGAATTAGGAAGTATTTATACAAAAATATTTTACAAAATATCCCAAATTATCTTGGGAATTAATCTAGGAGAAAGAAATATCTTCATGCAAGAAGATAGAGACAGATGTTCAACTACTGTATGATGTCCCTATTTATTTGGTTGTGCTATCTTTATGCTCAGATATTTTGTTGTTTATTCTCTACCTTGTTGTTGGTATTCACACTGGCTGTTCTTTTTACTTTTCCCTTTCTCAACTAATACACTTTACCTGATACACTTTCATCTGGCTGATCTGTCACTTTTCTTTTACTGTGTTGTTTTTACTTCTACTGTGTATTTTTACATTTTGACTATGCATTTTTACAGCAAGTCATTTAAATTCTCCCATGTATCTGCATCTGGTAATTGAATATTTACCATCTTCCGGTAGATTTCATCTGCTTCTGTATACTTGGAAAAAGTGGGTTTATTTACAAAAAGTTGTTTTACCTCATGATGGAGGTAAAACAAGTTCTCAAATTTCTAATATAGAACCTTTCCAGTAGGTATTCCCTTAATGGAAGAATTACTTGCCTAATCCTTCGCCACCTCTCTGATTCTTCTGTTGTAGTCTTCCTGTGGCATCGACTTGTCATTTATCACTAAGGGATTTGGCAGACCTTTCTGCCTCAAAACATCAAACTTCACCATGAACCTGTCTATAGCTAGTTGCATGTTTTGGAATTTGTCCTCAAGGTTTAACATCAAATTCCTCTTGGTGAGGACCTTTTTCACTTCTAGTATTGTGCCTGTCCTGTCAGCTATGTCTTACTCTTGCACTTCATATTTGTTTTTGGAGTTAAGGAAATGAATTATTCTAGTGGCTTCCTCTAACATGTCTCCCAGTTCAACCTTAACTCTTTGTATGGCTTCTGTAACCTCTCTAACTAAGTCACTTTGTTCAAAAATTACTTGAATGGATGGCCAAATATCTTTAAATGAGTCAATGATATTGGCCCATAACTGTTCCTTAGCTTGGCCAAGTGGCTCCTTTAACGCTAATTCTTTCTCCAAGCTCTTCATCCTTTTATTCAACGTGGTTAACTTTTGAACTTCTTCCTTGTGCATAATTTGGGCAAGCTTATTATCATTCTCTAGACTTGTTATTTTTTCCTTAAGCTTGTTTATTTCTGTGGTCTGAATGGACATGTCTTCCATTGCCTTAACCAATTTACTTGCCTCATCACGCGGCGCTGCTATAGTTGTCGAACCTGTTGCTGATGTAGATGTTGTGGTAGTTGGTAGTGTTGTAGCCAGTGGATCTATAGGAGCCAATGATGCTGCCAAGGTGGATGGTACTTCTGTGGTGAAAATTGGAATGACAGTGGTAGTGGCAGTCTCAACGCTAGCTTGTTTTAACTATATCAAGCTATCCAACTCCTTCTCTGTTTCCTTCAATTGGTCATTTAGTTGGAGAACAAGGTCCATCATTTCCTCTTGATGAGCTTGGCTTTCTAAGATCTATTTTGTCTGTGGATGCTCTGAATGAGGCAGTTTGAGTTGCTTTTTGAGAGCAACAATATCCTCATTCTTTTTATTTATCAACTTCTCTGCAACCTTGACATCATTAGGATCATGTCCAAGCTCAATCACCAAGTCTTCGAGTGACTTGATTCTATTGTACTTGGCCTGTGAGGAGGCCTTTTCCAGTTTGTACTGTGCAGTGATATTATCCAATGAAATTTGAAGCTTATGTGCAGTCATAGCTTTATTGCTCATGGTGGAATAGATCATCTCGCCTACCTATTTATGAAACTCAATTTGGTCAATGGGATGAAAATTCCTAGCCAAAACCTCAAAATCTGTCTTCCTATAGTCTGCTGATGATTTTGGCTTCTGGACTATAGGTTGCATGAATTTCATCTACATTTTACCTGTTTTAATGTCAAAGGATGACATCAATCTATTTTGATTTGTAGGTGTCTGCTTGAAATATTGGTCATAAGTCTCAGCCTTCAATTTCTCATTTCTCAACTTAATCTCCTTGTACCTATCTTTAATTTCTTTCTCTTTATCCACAAGCTTGGTGAATGAAGAGACCTCCATCCTGAGCTATCTCTCAATAAGTTGAGTGTTTGAATGTTGAGGGCTGGTGTGTTTCTCCTAAAGCTGATGGGCCTTTGCATCTTCCCACCATTGTGTTAGTGTTAATGATTTCCACTGATTCAATGGTGTCTTCCTGTTTAGTTACAGGATTAATCTTGGGCCTCTTCCTATAACTAATCTCAAACTGTTCATATGTGGTTTCCATGGCTGAACTAGAACCTTCTTCCATGGTTCTCTTTGCATTTTTGTCTTCATTTGCTGGAGTTTGTAAAAGAGGAGGAATGTTCATTTGTTCTCCTAGTTCTGGAACCTACAAGAAGGAACTTGTATCAATTTGTTTTTCTACATCAATTAATGTATTCTCTACATCAACTATAGTATTGTCAATGTCTATCAAAGTGATTTCGAACCATTCTGATTGGTTGGAAATCTTTCAATGTCTAGCCTCTGACGATGTATGAAAGGGCCCAATTTGACTTTGAGCCTTAGCTTATTTTTGACTCCGTGAGGGTCATATTGCCACATAAAACTATTCTTAGATTTCCTTTGCTGTAGAATCTTATCTACCTCTGGTCTGACTTCCCTATTATTAAAAATAAAGGGGCCCAATTGGTTTTTCATCTTGAATTGAGTTTTCTTCTTGGCTGCTAAGAAGTTAACTTCATCAGATTTTATTATCTACCTAAAGTACTCTAATGCAAATAACCTCATGGGGATGTATTTCGGTAGTTTGTGGGGAGCCAGTTGGCATCCATATATCCTTATCTTTGTGTGGTGCTGGTATAATTACCAGTCTCCCACTTTACTATTTTTTGCCAACTATAGAACCCTTTTAATTTCCTAACTTATCCTGGGCTGATAACTACTGGTTAGCATGTTTACAAGAGGATGCACAAATGAATCAATGAAGTCTTTGTAGGAAAAAATAGTGGAGTATTCTTGGATCACTATTGTCCAATAGATGACTGATCTTGGATTGCCTTTGGTGTCCAACTTCTAAATGTTGATTGGAAACTTTTTTGGCTGATAATATAAAAACATGTGAAACAATATAGATGAGTACTTGAAGACTCTATCAGTTGGTAGTTTGATGCATTTCTCATGCATTCAGTTTTCTATGAACTGAGTATATTTATAGATTATATCAGGGGGTTTTCTTGGGAAAAAGATAGACAGGAAGGCCAGGACAACCTCATCCACATGCTCATCTACGGTGTACCCTAAAATGCACGAGAGCATGGTAATAATTTGTCTGCCTCTCTCAGAAAAAATGGTGGCAACATAAGGAGGACTATTTGTTGGAGTGTGAGACTCTTTAATGATGAAAGTTTGGATAATATGAGCTTTCTTGGGTATGTATAACTTGGTATAGAGGTCAAGTAAGCCCTCAATTAAAAGTGGGGTCTCATTTTGGCTTGGTTGGATTTGCAACATTTGATTAATGGATTTTGTTGTGATGGTGAACAAAACTTGTTGGTCAGGGGTGACAATGGATCTTTGGTTGGGAATGTATCAAGATTGGAAGAAGTGGATGATTTCTAGGAAAGGGTGTACTTGTGGGAAACCATACTTCGGCAAATTTGACTCCCAAAGGTGGATGTCATCATTCTGGTTTAAAAATTTGTCTTTACTCCAGCAGTGGAGTTTTAGTAGGTAGGCAGGGGAAGCAGTGTCCTTAATTTGGAAGTCTCTGTCTACTAATGCAAGGTGGTCAATATCTAAGTGAGGGGTTTGTAGAGGACTTATGTCCAAAGAGGTTTGGGAAGCCATAATTGGGTTTATTGAATTGAATTAGACTTTAAGTGGTTTCAGGAGTGAGGCTTAGAAACTCTGGAACAATGGGAGGGCAATTACAGTCTTGTGAAAGGGTTTGGGATGTAGAAATAAGTTTCTCTTCAATTTCAAGAAGCTTTCTTAATTAATTAAATTAATTAACCACTTAATTACAACTTGTGCATTTTCAAATTCAAGGGTCGTTCTGGTTTTTTCTAAGAATACCTGAAAATTGGTGATTTGGTGTGTAGAGGGGTTCTGTGATAACTACATAAGGTACTAAGGCTTCAACTGTAAATTGGCTACTTCAATTGGGTATCTGCAGCGTCTTCAGGTGGCAAAAGGTGGTCAATTTGGTCACACAGAGGTTCAGGGTGTCACAAACGGCTTAGCAGGGGTTTATAGTGAAAATGCAAGAAAAGAGTGAATTGGGGCTTTTTCGGCCTTTTAACTGATAAAGGTCACATTTTGGCACGGAAATTCTTAAATGAATAGTGGTTAGTTTCTGGTTTGGTTGGGGAGGTGGTTTTGTATGCCATCGCACCACTTTTGGATGGTGGATGGTATTGTTCGTGAGCACACGATGTAACATGGTTCTATCATGTAGCCAAAAATCTCTTGGTCGAAACCGCGAATCTCACGTGCACTCGGGCCGTTAACGATCAGACAATGAATCTGTGCGATATGGTTGTAGAACGTTGGATATATGGGTAGGAGATCGGAGGGATATTGCACAGTTGAGTTGCACGGATGGAATCACGAAAGTGGTTGGCGAGACCTTGGATTTAATTACAACAAATTGTAAATAATTAACCAATAACGTGGAGATTTTCAATATAATCAAATGGTTAATAAAATGGGACCAAGGGTTATGTGGCGAGGGTTTTTTAACTGCACCAAGGGTTGGTGGGTCAAAAATATATCGGGGAAATATGAAGTGGGGGATGTTAATTAGATAATGTGGGGGCATAGTAAAAATTTAGGATAAAGGTTTTTTGTGGGTTTTTAAGGGGAATAAGGAAATTAATAAGGGGGAAAGGTAATATTGTAATGGGGAATGGGTTTCACACTAGGGAAAAGGGTTTTGAGAAGGGGGAATTATTTTTGAAGGGTAATTTCTAGGGGGAGTGTGTGAAACCAAGAGGTAAAAGGTCAAAATGAGGGGAAAATGATATTTATAAGAAATGAAGGGATAATGGGGGAAATTAACAAATAAGTATGTGGGGGTGTAGTGAAATGAGGGGAAATTAGTAAACAAACTCGGTGAATATCCTTTCTTTCTCAAAATTCCTCCTGCACATGAAACATAGGATTAAGCATGATAAATGTGCTTTTGACTTAGCAACTTTGTGCACTTTGCAAAAATTCTTGTACCTACCCTTTATTTACCCTAACATTTTTTCTTCATTTCAATGGGTGCATTCTTATTCTCTACCTAACAAATGATCTACCAAGGTTAAACATTTTGGCTAGATGTTTATTCTCTATCTATTAACATGGAATTTAAAGAACGAATGAGTCAAGATTAAGCTATTTGACCATCATGGATTGTGGCATTTTTGACAAGATGCACACAATATTATTTTACATAGTAAAGCAAAAAGTAGTGGCATTTGAATTTGCACACTTTCATGATCTATTTTATTTCTTTTCGAGGTTCATATTTTTCACTTTTTTGATATTTTTTTTTCTTTTTGTCCTTTGATTATTCTTTTAGGACATACCCTCTTTACATGTTTTAATTTTTAATATGGAAAACATTTTGCAGAAAGAAAAAGTATGTACAATATTACAAGACTAACCATAGCCAATTCAAAATTATGAATCCTATTATTATAGGGCCCTGACAGGGGGAACAGGTATGGGAATATTGGGCCAACATCATGATATCAGAGCTTAGCAGAAGAGTAATTCAAAAATAAACGGGGATGATATCCTGTGATGGGGATACCAAAGAGAGGACACTTTCTCTCTCAAGGAGGCATACTTTCTGGCCAAGTCACCATCGAAGACATAACAAGACAAAAGTTGGAGTGATCTCTGGCTAACCCATCACTAGACAAAAACCACAATGTTTATTTGGTTTTTATACCATGGAAGAATATTGACCTGGGAAAACTTACTCAAAAGAGGTTTCATTGGCCCTTCTGTCTACCAGATGTGTAATTATTATCAAGAAACAATCAACCACCTTTTGGATGAATGTGTTATAGCAAGTGAACTATGGGACAGACTGTCGACTAGATTGGGAAGGGCCAGCAAAGTCTGGGGCAATTTAGTTTCAATGCTTAAAGACTAGGAAAATCATCCCTTCCAAATGCCAATCCTCAACAAAATATGGGAGTTTGTGCCAGGCTTCTTGGTCTGGTCTTTATGGAAAGAACGAAACAATCACATCTTCCAGGATAAAAATGCACCTATGTAGGTTATTTGGCATTCCATGGCTTCTCAGCTCTTAGAATCCATCAATGCTCTCCCCTGGGAAGAATGCAACCTCAAGGGATTATCGTTCTCCATTGGTGGAATGTCAAAGGATCATTCAGGAAGCACTATCCCTTAGCTACCCTAGTTTTCTCTCCATCTCCTTCCTTTTCTGGTCACTGCCCCCAGCCTCCTTTTTCAAGCTCAACTTCGATGGGGCCTCCAAAGGAAATCCTGGTGAGGCAGCTTTTGGGATAGTTCTGCAATCAGATAAGGGAGCTTTAATTTGCATGTTTTTAGGCTACTTAGGGCATGACAACAACAATGCGACAGAACTGGAGGCGCTAATTCAAGGTCTTCTCATTGCCATCCAGATGAGGCTTTTTCCTCTCATTGCGGAGGGTGACTCTCTCCTCATCATCAAGGCAGCTCACAAATTACGATTAGGTCCTTCCCCTGACATATTTATTTGATGTTGGAGGCTCAATCACCATATACAAATACTAGCACAGGCTTTTCAAAGATAAGAACCAATATGATTCACCCATGTCCTTCGCTCAACCAACTCCATAGCGGATTACTTGGCTAAAAAAGGTATGCAAAGAAAGACAATTATGGAAAATCATATAGTAGGGGTTTCCTCTGCTTCTACCTAGGCCACTCACTCTTAAGAGATGGCCATCAAGGATTTGTCGCCTCTGGGATCCGGGTGTCACGTGGTAAGAGCTCATGAACTAAGTGGATGACATAAAATGAATGGGTAATTAATGAGGGACATCATCGGCGTCCCCCATATCATTTCACCACCCCCCTCTAGGCTTCTCTGTGCATGAGAGAGGTCGTGGTATGATGGATGATTGCAATATGGTGGTTGATTTGGGGGAGTGCGACTTCATGTTGACTTTTTGTCGAGTTTTGTGGGAGATTACAGGTGGCATGTGAGCTTGCAGACGCTGAAGAAGGATCGACAGGTGTAGGGGTTGATGGAATGGACAGGGGAAAGTCTCAGCAGTGTAGTGGAAGGGGTTCTGCCCATCATTACCCCTCTCTCTCGCAGAAGATCCGGCATCAAGTAGTTTCATTAGAAGAAGAAGCCATGGAGGTGGAAAGTTTAGAGGTGGAGGCACTACGTTTGGCTTTAGCATGGGATGTCCATGAAAGGAACGAGGTGCATAAAAAAAAATGTGGAGAATAGGCTCTCTGCTATTGATTTCTTGTGGTTAAACTGGGTTGTGAGGTTCGTATGGTGGCTAGGGCCTTGGAAGTCGACATGCCAGGGATGGCTAAGCTGCTTGTTCCACATCATGTTGACTCTTTTAAGGGCTCCCATGCCAGCCCCAATGCTCCTTCAGCTCCACCAGACAACTCTCCATCTGCTCATATTCATATTCAAGGTCGTGTTCGTGGTAGTGATTGTGTTCATGGCAGTGAATGTGTTCGAGGTCATGATGCTGAGAATGGTCCTCCAGCCAATGAGGATGTGTCTGTGGATTCTGAGACTGTCCATGGAGATATTCCTAATAGCTCAGGATAAAATGTCCTTAGTTTGGTTCTGGTCTGTTCTGGTATGGTTCTCGTCTGTCCTATTTTTTTGCTACTATATATCCCTAATATGGTTCTAGTCTATTAAGGCCCTTTCTTGTTTTGTTATGGTTAGTAGACAATTTTGGCTTTATGTTCTGCCATGACAGTAGACTTTTCTGGCTCAATAGAGAATTGTGGCAGTCCTATCACTTATTGTACCTATGTAAATTCTGTGATTTTCTATTAATATAATTTCTATAGCATTACAAAAACAAAAAAAGTCCATGTATGATTTTTCAATGAAACTCTCATATATATATATATATATATATATATATATATATATATATATATATATATATATATATAATGCTTTATTTATATATTTAGCACACAAATAAAAAATACAATATATTAAATATATTCGAATAATATTATAATTTAAAATTATAAAAATATTTTACTAAAAAAATAATGTTTTATAATTGTTTTAATTTTTATTTTTTTTAAGTAAGAAAAATATTATTATTATTATTATTATTATTATTATTATTATTATTATTATTATTATTATTATGAATAATAATTTCTTCGAGAGACGCATAAAATCATATGAGGGAGATGTTGTCATGTAATGTTGTTTTTTTTAGAGTGGGAAAATATATCATAAATTAGTTGTCCAACTAACAGTGGAGACAACCAGCACTGGTTGTTATTGGAAAATGTAGGCTTACCCATCATTGTAATTCAATGAAAACCACACTACCTGGAATTACCTGTTGGTGTTCCATAAGGGGGAAAACTTTCGCTCTTACTAGATGCCTTTGGGTCTTGGGTTGTTAACATGTTTCCTTATGTTTGAGAAAGAGGAACTCTTAGCTGAGCATAAACAGTTTTAAGGCATACTCCAATCCCATTATTACTTAATGTTACATTTATAAATAATAAAATAATACTCATAGGAATAACAAAAAAAATCAATGCCCACAATAGATAAAATACTTCCATTTCCCCCTTTATTTTGCATCAACTTGATATAAAGAAATAAATTAATTGAAAGTGAATAAAAATATTTAACTTTCTTTCAAAAGGAATGGGTATTTTTATATTAATCAACTGGTAAACATGCAAATATCTTTACATTTAGACCATATTCTTCTTCTTGATAGTTCCATAATTCCACAAAAAGGAGCTTATTTATGCCTTGTCTACTTTTGATTACAATACTAACTATGCTTAATTTATAATACCTCCAGAAAAAACCATTATACTCTATATAATTGTAATGCATAGACAAGTGCTTGGGGTGATAATCACATCTAGATTGGTTCAGATCATTGGGACCAACTTTCCCATTCTTCTCATTTTTTTCTTTCCATGGATTAGCCTCTTCCACTGGTTACACGAGTTCCTCTTACTGAGGGAGAACCTCTTCCATGTGTTACTCCATATGCACCTCCTGTCCCTGTCCTACAATCATATAATGAGGAATATTCTCTGTGATCTTGAACACCTCCTTTAATATTCCTAGAGTTTTGATTTCCACTTTCAATTCTATATTATCCACTTTGAATGTTAAATTCTCCACTGCCATCTGCAAACGATTCACTGACTTCTACAAAACTTCTAGCTGATGAGAGATCAGTGCAAAGTGGGGTTGAACCTCCCTTGCCACCTTTTAACCTTGACTCTTGAGGAGAGACAAAATGAGCTCCATGTTTTTGGTTAACTAGGCCTTTTCACGCTCTTGATGACCATGGCTCGCTCCTCTCTCCATTCTACCTAAATTTCCAATTTTTTCTCTCTCCAACAAGATTTCCAGAGCCTGGATTCTCCATATATAGCCAATTTTCCATGCTTTCCTTCCCTCAACATCTTCCTTTCTGCATTCAATATTGTTAACCTACTCCTGGTTGCATCTGATGTGGAGTGCTATTATTGTAACCACCTCTCTATAACTCAATGTAAGTGAAATTACAAACTCCAAACTTTGCAAATCATCAGTATGCTTCTCCGTAGAAGAAGGAATTAATGCAATGGAGAGAGGATGCCATATGTCTGAGGATTTGGAATGAATAGCCTCTAACGCCTAGCTAGAGGAGCCTCCATTGACAATAGGATTGAAGGAGGGCTGCCAAATATAGGTCTTCTAAGAGAAATAAGTAACAACTGCATTAAATATCCTGACATTCCCTGATTTTGATCTCATTCTTGTTCCTATATGAATAAATTTGGATATGATGTCCTACTAGACCTTCGCTCGATTTATTATAGGATATATTGAGTATATGGGGCTCCTTGATATTTGATGATCATTCCTTGTTCAAGCGTTGCTCCTTGGTTGGCAAGGACGCCCGCATCTTGATTATGTTGCCTTTTTATATGGAGTAATTCTATACTCTCAATTTTTTGTATTTTGAAACAAAGTTTTAGAAATGAGGTGGGAAGATCCTAATAAAACACATCTTTAAATTTTTTTATTTTTTGAATCACTATCATAGAGTCTCCATAAAATAAAATATGATGGATGTTCCTAGAAATGGTGACCTCTAAGACTTGCCATAGGGCTAATGCTTTTGCTTTATTGTTTGTTTCTTTTCAAAGAACTTAGGAAAATTTCATTTTGATTTCTTCATTGGGGCGATAAATGACCCCTCTCGTTCCTGCCTTCCCCAAAAATTATTTAACTTTTAAGTGTAAATGAGATATGTATTTCTTTCTCTATTTAATATAGAATTGAAACATGGCATGTAAAAATAATGTTAGATATATTTCATAATCTGTAATTTATTCTATGTTCAATTCGCATATAATATTGAAAAAAAAAAAAAATATTTACAACAAAATAAAATTTTAATGTCAACCATAAATAACACAATTTTATATCAACTTTATATAGAGAAATATAATATAATTTAAATTTAAAAAATTCATATATTTTCACTTTGCATTATGATCTATATATATATGATGATGATGATGATGATTAACATCCACTAAGACCAATGTGGTCTATTGGACCTCAAGAAAAGAGAGTCTAATTGTCATTCTTCAAAATTTTGTTTCTGTGACCAAAGGGTAGGGAAATAAGCATTGCAAGATCATTATAGTCGAGTTGGCTTAATAAGTCAAGAAGATTGGAGGTGTGGCTGATGATAGGGAATTGAGAGAGGATTTGGGAAAGAGTCGGGCAATCTAAAAGGAATTGCTTTTCATCTTCCACCTTCTTAGTATCACAAATCTGACAAATTCTATCATTCGAGGGAGTCTTGGGAGCAAACCACTGCCCAGTCTCACTCCAAACCTCATAAGAGTTAGTTCTAATCCTAGCGATGTTCATTTTCTTCTTGGTGCTAGTCAACATATAGAGATAATTTTGGTTATCGAGGGTGGGGTTGATCACCTCCTTATAGTACCTTAGCTTCCTTTTACCCTCTAGCTCCTTAACATCCAACATATTGTCCTTAACACTAGAGTTAATAGTATATTTGATGTTGTCCTTACTTCCCATGATGATTTCCTCCTTAATCCCCCAAAGGTTGAGCCAAGACTGAACATCCTGATGCCACCCACACCTGAGGCACAGGTGGGGGTTTTGACTAAAGTTAGAATCAATTTTTGGGAGCCTCTTGGATTCCATATTGTAAAGCTTCTTCTTATACATCAGATATCTAAACATAACCACACTTTCAATGGGGGACAGACTAGCTTTGATCAAGAGGATAGGATAGGGAGTATTTCCCTTGATCTTGAGGTTATAGGTTATGAATTCCTTTTGGATCATCTCAATATTTCTCCACGAATCCCTAGATATATTGCACCCCCAAATTTCACATCCATATAAGATAACAGGGGTGATGAGAGTCTCAAAGAGGAACCCTTTTTTAATGTAAAGATTAGCTGACTTACAATTGTTTTCAAGCTCATAATAATCTTTTCAACCTCCAATAATTCTTTTCTCGATGCTATAACTCCAGTTGAGCTGATGAGGAAAGTCAAAACCAAAATATTTATAAGAATAACCTTGCTCAAGACAATGGTTATCGTAGAAGAAACTACCATCGGTGATCTTTTTGGATTTAATGATCATGACTTTAGTCTTGTCAGTATTAACTATCATACCCATCTTGGAGCAGTAGACATGAAGAGTCTTTGTAGTATACCTAGGGGGGATAGTATGGGGTACAGAGGGAGGTACCTAAGGGAATAATGTAATAATGGGATGGGCCATAGTAATAAATAAAGTGGTTAACCCATATCATGTAAGGGACCACAAGTAGTTAGCAACAATGTAATAAGCCCATTGTATTAGATAGATGGTATTGAGGGAACCATGGTAATGACCACTGGTATTGTATGTATAAGGCCTATATATAGACTAGAGACTCCCCATTGAGAGATGTCAAGGAATATTGTATGAAAAAGCATATGGCTTGTGGAGTGTTCTCATTCCTTAAGGAGTGAATGTATGGTGTTGCCCTACCTTAAGGGTTTGATCAATAAAGAAACATTTATATCTATTCAGATCTTGTTATTTCTGATGATTATTTACAGTTATTAGGTATATTGGTATCATTTAATATATTTTTAGGTCATATATATTACATCAAACATCACTAATGTGCAAATAAAGGGACTGAAATAAATCTGTTTTTGTCTTTTCATGCAAAATCAAGAATGCAAACTAATTTATTTTGGTGATGTGGCAGGTGAATTAACGATGTCGGAGGATGTATGGAAGGTTTAAGATATGGTTGGATGGTGTGGGAGACCCTTGGAATTCTTTTGGTGACTTCCTATTGGTTTTTCCTCAATTCGGCCTCAAAATAGGCCATTTCAAGAAAACCTACAGGATGTACTAGAAATCTACAGGATTCCCTGTAAACCTATAGGATATAGTCAAGAGAAAAATGGAAGGTGTTGGAGGTGATTGAAGGCTTAGGGAAGGTGGTATATGGGTGGAATGAAGTGAGGAAAGGTCTAGGATCACTCAGAAGTAAAAAAAAATATAGAGGATGGTTGGATTCGCTCAATGTGCTTGGAAGAATTTCTATGAAAAAAGATGAAAACTAATGAACGCAATGGTGAAAACAAGGAATGACTATGGTGGATGGAGTGGAAGGTGGTTGTTGTATATGAAGTCTTTGTCTCCTCCTGAAGCACCTGCTATGAATAAAACATTTATAATTCCCAAAAATCAATGTAAACAAGAAGCATTCTCATAAGCTGAAAAAACCAGAATTAATGAACTAACTACCTACATGATTGATCTGGATTTAAATAGGAACACAACAAATTACAGAGATAACCATAAACACAGAGATGAGATAACCATAAATACAGAGATGCAGTGGAAATAATACTTCATTTCATTACTGTAAAATATTGAAATATGCTTACAAACAGAAATGGAAATAAACCAGCGAGGGCAATGGTAACTTATCTCTGAGAAGAGATGTGGCAGCTACATGCCTCTGAACTATGTTGCAATGAGGCTTGAAGGCCTATTTATTGTTGAGAAACAATGGAAAACCATAAACATCCAAAAACCTAACCCTGGGATATGAGGCGCCAAACTATGGGCCCCGTTTGGGTAAATTGGTACATCAACTTCCCGGAGTTGTAACTTTGGCATACGATCTCCGATTGACACGCACAATAGCTCGTTAGAAAGATCTATCTAAGGACTATAACTTTGGGAAGAGCAACATCAATTTATGACCCATGTTGCTCCCAGTTTTCCCAAAAAACGTCGTTTAGGGCCTCAAAACAGCTATGGAAGTTCAGGACCCAAAAAACTACTAAAAATAGTAAATTGTGCTACAATTAAGGAAACTGAAAAACTGAAAGAGACATTTGTGGGGGTCCAAATGAGATTGGTGGGTGGCCACCAACATCCACCTGGATCAATGATGCATGAGGAAATTTTTTGAAGGGAATGAAAGCATGGATGAGATCTACTGCAAGAGTGAATATAGGAGAGATGGCAATGAAATCCTACTTTGCAAAATTGATCAAATCCTAACTTATATACAGTAAACTATAAATCTTATGCAAGAAATAGAAATCTATGCTTTTGGGGCTGCACAAGGGTCCCTTCCTCAAATCATGATCCCAAAGTGAGGAAATTAGGCCAAGACACCCACTGAAAACCTTGTGGTACTCATTTTATCCCTGCTAACCTGCTACTAAAGTAAGGCACAAATGGAAGCAAACTAATAAACAACCAATCCAATCTACACTACTTGCAATGAAAACATATCTAAAAGCAAATTAACAATGAATCTATGAGACTAATCTAAACATACAGATACAAGGAAGAGGAGCCTTAGCTACTAGGGTTGGGCCCTAACCCAAGAGCTTCAACCCTCTGAGTTAACTCAATGCTGGCTCAAACAAAACTCATTCTTATTACCAAAACAGAAAATTACATCAATAAAACTTTCACAAGTCTGGAGCTCAAAAATAGATTATATTTTTACAACAAAAATTCAAATCCTAATGAGGTTGTAGGCCTCTCTACTTATACAACTGAAGTCCCAAAAGAATTCCTTAAAATTAGGGAGGCTTGGCTCCCAAACTCGAGATAAACTAGCTCTTTGTCTCTCACTTGCTCAGCTGCCTTCTAATCCTCATGGCTTGGCTGCTTGCACTCCGAGCTGGTGTGATGGATGGAGGAATATTCGAATGGGGGAGAAGTAAATGAGGAGAATTTGCCTCCTACAATCCCTCTCCCTTGTCCCATTCGAGTTTTAACCTTAGTATTTGCCAAGATTCCTTGATTTTCTCCTCCAATCCTACATTGAATGCATATTAGTCCACTAGGCATCATATCCAACTCTAACTCATCTCATAAACAAAATATAATAAAAAACATGTAATAAGTTGTGAGAAAAGTTGGTTTGACTAAGCTAGGAGGTGAATTAAGGCCCATATAATTACCCAATGATGAGGCTCATCAATAAGTAGCAAACAGGTGCAGTAAGAACATAATAAAGTATCACACATAAGTAACACACATGAACACTAGTATTTAAGGTGGAAACCCAATGTGGGAGAAAACCATCATTGTTGTCGTCTCAGTCTTCAAAACTTATAAATATCAAAAAATTCTTAAATTCTTGTACTCATGCAGATTCATACCAGTACATAGGCACCCACCTGCTGAAGGCTACAACCTTCACTCATTCTCTAGCTCCTACTGGAAGGGAGCTCCAACCCCTATATCAGATCACTAGCTACTACTGGCAGGAAGCTTTGACTTTCTCACTGAAGGCTCCAACCCTCAACAACATCCATGGACCATGTTTCATAAATTTTCAAACTAGATCCAATATCAATACTTAAGCTCAACAATTAAACCATAACTCATCACTGTAATACAATCATCAATATCTGACACAACTGAATCAACCAATCACTGAAATCCAAACAACTGACACTTAATAAAAAAATCAACCAATCAATTGGAACAGTCAGATCATTGTAACTAGTACATAGAATTGAACTCAGAATACTGCATCAATACACAAAACCAACTGCAACCCTAATCATTCAAATGCCAAAATGTATACGCTACTTCACTTAAGGAAACCCACATGTATACACGCTTTTCTATAGAGAAACCCGCGTACATATTTTACTATACTGAAAACTGAAAACTTGTAATTTTGAATCAAACACAGATTTGACCAGAGATATTTTGAAATATTCTGTTAGCTTACAGAACCCTCATATAGTCAGCAACATCAAAAATATTTTCAACCAATCAACATGTAAACAAATTAAACTTCATCATTCAATCAGTTCTACTTCAGAGATTATCACTCAACCCATATCAACATTAGGACATCATTGACAAACAACAGACAAGCAACAATAATAATTAGGTTGATCAGTCATTTATGAACATAACCCTTACTTTATATACCTGAATTTGAAGAAGCGAATATGTGTGTATGTGTGCTTTTCCCAAAACCGACCAGTGTAAATATTTGAAAATTTTGACCTAAAATTGCATAGCTCTTCAAAACTTCAGAAGGACCCAAATCCTAATATTCAAAGATAATAACATGCATCATTAATTATATGTAGTCAATCTATGAGCAGATTATACAATGAAAATTCATTTTAGGTCTCACGATCCTGATCCATCATTGTATTCATTGGTGCATAATTATTTCATATATATGTGACAACTATGGCCCTTACAATGATAATATACTTCATATTAAATTATTCATAAAAATTACTTTCACTTGCACACTTAGCACTTTGATATTCACCTCTTTATATAGTTTATCCCTTATTCAATATCACAGGTCAAAACTACACTATTTCCTGTAGTTATCTTTGATGTGATCAATATCTATTATCAGACTCATTACTATGAGCTAATACCATGGTAGTGACCCCTGGTATTTAAAATACCATGGTGAAAAAACCATACGCTACTTTTATTCACCAAACTCGTGTCTATACGTGACTTGGCCTTGATGAACCCATGTATAGATTTTCAAATATTCACTTGTATCAAACTTATGATTTTGATCTGTAAACCTTTGACCCATGATTCTGGTATTCTGTTCCATCATTCTCTCACATTTAAACTAACTTGTGGATAGTTACCATACTTGTTCTATTACGCGTGAGTTACCATCAAGGAAAACACATGCATCATAATGCCAACAAGTTTTTGTTGGATTAGTCATCTTGGAGGCTTGGAATTGGACTTGGAGCTATTTTGGAGATAGTTTGGAGCTATTAGTAGACTTGGCATCTTCAAGAGGAAGTTGAGGAATCTAGTTTGCATTTCCAAGTAAGGAATTTCACTTGAAAAAATCAAATTTTCATTATTTTCAAAATATTTAATTTTTGTATGTGTTCTACGATATTGTTATCAAATCTCTAGTTCTATGCTATTAAATGTCTAGGCTAAATATGCCCATTTTTTCCCCAAATTTATCTTAGGTTTTCCTTTTTTCTTGGCTACAATTTTTTTTTTTTTTTTTTTTTTTTTTTTTTTCTATGGTAGATTTCTTTACAAATTTCAAATATTTCTAGTGACCATGCCTCCAAAATCTGAGGAAAGTGCATCGACTCATTGTGATGTGATTGTGGAGAAATGATAAGCAAATTTTGCAATAAATCTATTGGAAGTGGGGGTTTTCTTAGGTTGAAACAACACTTCGCTAGGATAAGAGGCCAAGTAAAGCCATGTGATGCACCAAAGGAAGTGATAGGTCCTGTTAGGGTAGAATACCTTGCCAAGTTTGAGAAGTTTGAGGAGAATAAGGCTAGGGAGAAGGCTATCCAAGAAGAAATTGCAAGGAAGAAGGAAATTTTACAAGCTATGAAAGAGAGTGGGTATGATGATTTTGAGATTCAAGACTCTTCTATCCCTTCCACCAATGATCCCTTTCACTATGTTCCTCCTACTCTTGGATCTTATAATCAAGGCCAACAATCTAAAGGAACAAAGAGGAAAATCATCTAGAGTTATTTTGCATCCTCTGCCACCATTACCTCTGCTAATCCCACTTCCTCCCAGCCAAGTCACCAGCCCATTTTGGATGAACATTGGAAAAAACAATGCAAAGAATATTCTTTTCAATACATTGTTAGATGGTGGTATGCTGAAAATATCCCATTTAATGTTACTCGCTCACCTTATTACCAAGCTATGTGGGACTCTATTATAGCTACAAGAAAGGGCTTCAATGGCCCTACAATGCATGACTTAAGGGGAGCTCTTTTGCAAAAATAGATTTGTGCCATTGATGAGTATTTCACTAAGTATAAAGAGTCATGGCTCAAAATAGGTTGTTCCATCATGTTAGATGGATGAACCGATGGAAAGAACCACAATATCATTAATTTCCTTGTTTCTTGCCCTTAAGGAACCATATTTTTGAGATTAGTTGATGCATCTGATAAGGTGAAGGATGCACCCTTGTATTTTAGCTTTTGGATGACGTTATTCAGGTAGTGGGGGAGAACAATGTCGTGCAAGTCCTAACAGATAATGTCTGAAACTACGTTTTTGTTGGAAATATGCTTGAGTCCAAATATAAGACCATATCTTGGACTCCATGTGTTACACATTGCATAGACCTCATGCTTGCAGACATAGGCAAAGTGGAGTGGGTAAAAAAAATTGTAGAGCATGCCAAGTGAATTACAAAATAAATATAAAACCACTCATGGGTATTGATTTTGTTAGTGTCTGTCAGTATTGCCAGTCACTAGTGATCAAATGTGCTCTTTCAAAGTTTTTGTTAGGGTCCTGGGTCAAATTTTTATGTTTCAGTAGATCTTCAAATAAAATTTGGTCACTAGTTAGGTTGTTAGGCATGTTACTACTCCCTACGTCTCATGGTCAAATTTCCATTTTGATTGTGTCATTACTCATTATGATTAGTCATCACTAAATGTCTTGGTCACCATCTCAGTCTCATCTCATGGTCAGTCATGTTTCAAGGTCCAAGCCATTAGTTTCATATTCCATTAGGTGTCATTATTGAGGTCAAGTCATCAAAATGATCAAAAGAGTCATGGCATCACTTGTGGTAAATCGTCATGGGAGTAGTATCTAGGGAAAGTTATTTTTGAGGAGGATTTTGCATAACATGTTTGGATTAGATCAACATGCAGTTGTTTTCATCAAAAAGTGCTCGAAAGCAGATTTCCAACGGTACGTCATGCGCTCAAATTTGATTCCTAGATTGAAAGATATGCCAGGATGAAGTTTGGACTTCAAAGAAGATAAAAGCCATATTTCCTTATTCTATCACAAACTCTAGTTTTATTTCCATTTTCCCTTTGTTATTCCAAACTCTAGCCGCATTTCCATACATAAACTCTATCTGTTTCCATATCTTAATAATAGTACCACATATTTTATGTAATACATTGCAATGTAATGTATTAAAATATAATACATTTTATATAAAATGGGTCTGCACTATCCCGCAATTATCGTAATCGACGTATGTTACATGACATACGAAAGGGCACCCCTTACCCTTTTTTCCATTGCGATTGTGATAAGAGTTAAGTCCCACATTACAGTCCCGCAGTAGTACTACTCCCACCTCCCACTTTATATCCCATCCTACATAAAGTCCTGCAACGCTACCCTGCATCACATCCTGCAATAAGTCTCATTTGAAATATGTTAATTCCTCTACCTATCCGCCAATTGCAATAACAATCTCGTAGGCCAATCGCGATCGCCGATATTGCAACATCCCCGACTCCTGACTGCGATATCACTACCATGCCGATATCACTCCCCACTTCGATATCTCATCCCTATTGGTTCTAATTGTGATATCCTCCTAACCCTCGATTGTGATATCACAATCGATGATCCCACAAAGTTCCTCCCCCACAAGGTCTCCCTTCCTGGTTGCGATTGCGATAAAGCCAGCGGATGTGATATTTCATATGTCGTAGTTTTAAAAGTTTTTAGGTCCATCCTTTGGTTAAAAATAGGAAAATCAATGGAAAAATATTTCTATCTATAATACAATTGCGATATGACAGAGGCCCGATCCAAATGCAATTGCGATGTAGGTCAACAGGAAGAGAAAGAATCATTCTCATGGCTCATTTTCAATAAAAAACAACAGTGGAAGGGAGCCACATTGCATATTTGTTACAACATTTCTTAGAACCGATTGCAGGAAAAATGGAACAACAGGTAGTTCATCAAACAATAGGTCTAACAGAATGCTTATTCAAGGCTTCAGTTACACCAAAATGCCTAGAACAACACCAAAAATTAGCCACCTTATATTTTAGCAGTTTTGATCTATTTTAGAAATTTTCTAATAAAGCTTGAAGTTTGTTTCAAGATATTTTTGTTGTAAAATTGTATAAATACTTTAGATTTTGAAGTATTAATGGTGAATAATTGGAAATCGACGAGTAGAACTCTTGGAGCTTGTACTTCATCACTTTTGCATAAATTCAAAGGACAGTTGCAACTATTATTCAAGAATTCTTGTGTTGTGAGTTTGTGATAATTTTTCTCTCTGTTATAGTTTTATATGAATGATAATTCCATTCTCTTTACGTGCTTATGCCTTCCGTGTTTTTCCTAAGAGGTTTTAAACCTAATTATTAGTTTTAATCTCTGTTTTGTTAGGAACTTCATGTTTATGTCACTTGTCTTCTGATCAATTAATTCATTCTTTCCATGCTCATTTTGAATCCTTGCTTGTATACCCTACACTACATCGACAAAACCCCAATTGCTTGTATACCCTACACTACATCGACAAAACCCCAAAGTATCACAAAAGTGTACCTACTCTGCACCTTTATATCTCTTGCAGCTGAGACCTTTGATCTTTTGACCAAGTTCCCTGATTTTCACTATTGATCAAGTAAAATCCTAAAATCTTCAAAACCTATAGCTGAACATATCTAGTCCAACATCTTTTCCCATTCTAGACATCATTGGTTGTGAATTCATAGAGAGATCCCTCTCTTATTTAGCAGGGCTAGCTACTAATCCCTAAGTGGTTTCAAGTTACCTCCTTTAATCTCCTTTCTCAGCCTTGGGATATTGTGGAAGATAACATAGCCTAACGAGGAGAAACATTGGGAGAAAAGAGCTTGTTAGGCCTGCAATTACAAGATTTTCAACTCACTTCATCACATTTCAATGCCTCAATTCTCAAGAAAAAACTTGTAGAAAATGTTTTCTTCTTATGATTGGACTTCATCTTGATGGGATCGTAGACAAGATGGAAAAGACACCAAAAAGAAAGCTTTTGACAATTATTTTTGAAAAAGTACTACAAAGCTTGTGAAAATTGTGGAGCCCCTTGTCAAGGTGCTACAAATTGTGGATGGTGAAAATTGGCCATGGGATAGATTTATGAGGATATGGACCAGGAAAAGGAGAAGATATGGGAAATGTACAAGGATAAGTTAGCTACATATGGGCGTATATGGGAGATCATTGATAACATATGGAACAATCAACTCAATCTTCCTTGTTATACAAAATCTATGACTGTAGACAGAAGTATCTTCTCTAGGCCTAGCGGCCTGGTCTAGAACAATAGAAATAAAAGACTATAAAGTTCTCATTAGAGGAATTGGAGAATGGAAAGATGCTTACTTGTGATTCATCACAAGCTCTTCTCTCCTCTTGGCTTTTAAGCTCCAATCGTAGCTTTGATTACTATAGTTAGAACCTGCACAAATAATCAACATAAGCCAAATATCTATGACATCTATGTAGAATTATCCAATCACTCTATTCAATGGATCAACACACCATTGAAATATATGAATGTAAACATAACATAACACATATAGTAAAACAATATACTCGTTGTATTAATATGAAAGGGAGAGATTTTACAACGAAAAGTGGAAGATGATCTTGTAGAGATCTCTCCAGGTTGACTTGTCCTTCCTTATCACAATGCACACCTCCAAGTCACCCTAATGCATGGGAATGATAACTCTCTTATGATCAAAGCAACATCATAAGGGTATGATTAGTCTCCAAAATACAACTTCTATCTTGTGGATGGCAGTAAATATATAGGAGATAGTTTAGGAATTCTTATCCATTTACTAATCTAGGCTTGAGATCCACTCTTGATGGGAGGATGACCGCAAGGGATAAGAGGTGAAATCACCAAGGTTGGATGAAGAGGAAGCTTTAGGATTCTTTTTATTTTTCCCGAATTTCTAGAATCAATGCACCCCTAGCAAGGGAAAACCTGCTCTGATCATAACAAGTGTAGAACTGAGCAACTTTTTGTTGAACGTAGGTCCCTAGAGGGCCAAGGTGAGATGGGCCTTAAAAGAACTAGAATGAAGCATTCAAGGTTAGAAAATTAGGGATTTGAGAGATTCATCCTCAGGGATTTGTGTAGGGATGATGACAAGGTGTTCATGGATGTTGATTGATCTAGTTTGTAGGCCTATTGACCAGATGTGACAAAATAGCCCATAACATATTGCCCCCTAAAGCACAAAGTCAGAAAGAGTTGTTGATGACTAAAGTGATTTACCTTGTGACAAGTTCAGATCAAGAACAACTGGTTGGATCATCATCTATTACAATAAATTTTCATCATGATATCTTTGTTGAGGGAGACATACCCATAGTCAGCACATAAGCTAAGATTACATGTACAATAATCAAGAAGACATGTCCATTGATGAAAATGGGTGGATCCATGATTGGATGACTATATTTATGATCATAACCATCGTGCTTTTTAATCTTGCATTAATCTTGAAATAGAAGCTTCGATGGATGGAACTAGCTTTGAGGTCTTCTATCTCATTCACTCAATCGTTCAATGTACAAGTCTAACCATGTGAATAAAGGAGTTGGAGTCAATCAAGGAAGACACCATCTAATTACTAGTGAATGATGTAAGTCATTAAAATACACAAGGGAAACCATCGATGATGTTAGTGGCTCTCAAAGTATAACTGTAAAATCTATATGGTGTGAATGAATGAGTTGAATTCGAACACCACATAGAATTTGTCGGTCGAAGGCCAATCATGAAAATTTGTCACTGAGAGTGAGTAAACTTGTCATTGATGTATACAAGTCCCAAGGTACTGAAAGAGGATTTCCTAAGTAAACTTCCTGTATAATGAGTTGATGTCAACAGGAAGAGACCTATCACAAGAGGGCCTTGATGTATGCCCCATCAACGACATGAAACAAGTATCATGATTTGAGACATAATTACATCGATGTGGAACTAGTTCAGGGACAATTGGCATTGAATGAAGGCTTAAGAGTATTGTATGATTGATATCTCTTGAACACATCGGTGACACTGAATGGAGTTGGCAACATTGACATAAAACCGAAAATGGAGGCTATGAAATGGTGTGATGAACCAAAATATAAGAAGATTTCCCAACCCAATAGCCATGAAGATGAAGTGGAAGAGTGACATGTTCAAGAGAGATTCATTTCCATAATAAGTGGAATATCCCATTTTCCTAATTTCCCCAACCATTTTTGGTCAGTACCTCCTTATTTTTTAACATGCTTGAGGAGGATAACATATGCTTGATCTGTAAGTTCATCCTTTGAATGAATCCCTCCGAGTATGTTTAAATAACCCTGAGAAGGAGTAAGTTTGGTCCCGTCATGTTAGATGAGTCCATCATTGTTTGATGTTTTAATGACTCCAGTGAAGGTCTAACTCAACATCATTTTCGTGTTTAGAGAGTTTGAAAAAGAGGTGAAAAAAATTCCAAAGGTTCATTTTCGTAGATAGTCTCTTGAGTCCGGAAAGGCAGAAAATGATACTCATGAGAACCTCTTAGCCATGTTTGGCTAAGGTACTCATTTTTTTAGATATTCTAGCTCATCCTAGAAAAGGGTTAAACTTATACTGAGTAGACATATTTTCATTTACTTTAATGAGTTCGAAAAGACAAGTGCTCGACAATATTTTCATATTTAGGGAGTCTGAAAAGAGTTGAAAGAGGACTCCTCTTAGAGGAACGAGTGGTATAAAGCGTAGAAACTAGCTCTAGTCATGATGGAACTGTTAAAAACATGAAAAGGTTAAGAGACTAGCTAATAAGACCACTCATCATAGTGGTTCCTCGGGAAAGGGTAAAAAATAAGTGAAAGCGTATGATCGACCAAGCAAATGGTGACCATGGAATGAGAAAACCAAGATTCACATGGCAGAAATAAGATAATAAAAATGGAATTCACGAGGGATAAGATGCGAATGGTTTCATTTTTATATAAGCTTGAAACATGTGAAACTATGCTTGATATTGGTTTCATTTTTACACAAGCTTGAAATAGAGAGAAACTATGCTTGAAATAAGTTTGTATGCCCCCAACATAATGACTCAATTCTAGGCACATGTGCCCCAAGCTTCATTTCATTCACCTAAGTAGATTACTAGTTACTAATAGGATGGTGGAATGGAGGTTCATTTATGAGGTCAAGTGAAAGAATCGACTGGGATTTTATGAGATCTAATCAAAGACTCAAATTGGAAGGGGATCTATTTCATTTTTTAATGATCTTGACACAGGAAAAGAACTATGTTCAATGGACATTGTTTCATTTTTTAATGAGCGACACAAGAAAAGGAACTCTGCTTTGGACCTTCCTTCATTTTTTAACGAGCTCGACATAAGAAAAGGAACTATGCTCATGGGACCTTGTTCAAAACTTGCAAAAGCCCATGGCTTCCAAGAGGTTCTCATCAGATGGGATAAAAATGCTACATAATGGATACATGTCAAGGGATCCAATGGAAAAACCAAGCTCCAATTCCCCCAGGATACAATGCACGACATCACCTACTAGATCATCAATAGATGAGAGCATTGAATAGGTTTCCACATAATTAATCTGTGGTGGGGGAGATACCACTTCATATAAGGACCATTTAGGGATGTTGGTTTATTGGGAGTCAAATTAATACCAACAAACGAGATTTGGTCAATGGTCACGATTCTTCCTTCATGAAGGAAGCACATCACACAAAAGAGTGAAGATACAAGAGCTCCCATGTCATAAACATAGTCACAACCAAGGAGCAAATTAAAACCCAAAGGGCCTTGAACTACCATCACATTTATATAGATAGTCTTTCCTCCAAAAGTAATAGGAAACTAAGGAAGGATCCCTAATGGTTGACTTGTTCCTCTACTAAAAGCCAACAGATTATGGATAACAAGAAAACATTGCGAAGAACCTAAAGCTTGCCAAGTAGGTGAGGACTGTTGAAAAATGTAACTAGGTTCGGTCCTCATAATGACATGTGTAATTGTGATTTTATGTAAAGAAGAAAATAAAATTATTCTCCATTTTTTATATTATCTCCATACTTTGTTATAAATAGGAGGGTTTTTCATTTGTTCTTCACCATGATCATAATCATCATTGCCATTACTGTCTTTTTTCCTTTCAGCCCTTATTTGAGTTCTCCACATTTTGTCTAGGTTTTTCACATATTGAGAGAGAATATCATTTTCTAAAGCATTAAGGACATCAAAGGACCCATCCTATTGGAGTGGGACTAGTATACCCATATGTATATCTCCTTCACTAGGTGCTATTAATAAAAGATTTATTCAATTAAAGTCTTTCCATTTGGGTTATGACATTGCATATTTTTCACTACTGCTTTCTATTCTAGATAGTTTATACTTTTTGTTGCAGTTTTTCAATTTTATTGCAAATCTGAATCGTAAGTAGGCATCGACTTGTTGTTAGGGTCATTTGTCACCTATCGATTTAAGTGAAGCTATTTTGGTACACCTTCCATGAAATTTCACACCAACAAATGGTGACTCCACTGGGTCTCTATCTATTTTTGGTAATTTGACACTTCACCGGAAAGCGATTTTTTCCATGAGGTCTCACTTTGCCACCTCTTAAAACTAAATTTATTCATTTGATCCACTCGTACTTTGGTACCACTTTACCTATTCACCAGTTGAGTCAGGTGTCAATTTTCGCCATGACTAACCATTATTCACTCATGTTTTGATGGTCCCCTCTGGGCCTCCTCCACGTGGCAACATCATCGAGTCACCCTTGTTCAGAGCATTAGAGATGAGTCACCCTTGTATTTATGGAGTATGTTCCACATCCCCTTGTTTCCCGTTACAGTATCTCATCGTCATGTCACATCCCTCCAATTTTACTCATATTTGGCTTCCATATGTACTGCTCCATCTTTTTGAATACCTGTTTGAACCATTGACCATCCCCTCAGGAATCGAGTCAGTCGTTGCTAGGTAAACCATCCTTATTATGCTATGACAAGGTAATTCGCCAGTCTACCACCCATATTTTTTCCTTCCATCATCATCCCTAGTGTCAGTCCATTAGTCACTCTACTATGATCCCTCGTGATTTTGTTAAGTATTCCTCATTCCCTTAAGTCTAACGGGCCTTCTTTGGTCAACCTCAGCACATTTATTCCAAAAGAGTGGTCTATAGGGAGGTGTACCTTGGTTCCAACTTCCATCTTTGTTTTGTGGCTCAGATCAAGCAAAGAGACTCATTATTTCCCTTTTACTTGGTTGTTTCTCACGTGCTCGACATCAACTCCTTATCACAGAATTGAGATTCGTACACTTGACAGTTCAACGATCTAGACGATTGTCCCAGTGATTCCCGGGCGTGTGTGAGATGTTCCAGAACTCATGAGGGGGGTGGCCCTTCAGGTAGGCCCCCACATGACTGGATGACCACATATGTTAATCCAACCTCATATGCAGTTCCACAAATGTGATGGGTTTGGTTTTCATTTCTTGCAGCACCCACAGAATGCATGTCTCCTTCAGATGATCCATTCAGATCTTCGGAACCCTTTCATGCTCAACATGGATTCCTTGGTTTTGATCCCCCCACCACCGATGTCACCTTGAGGGGTATTATGTCTCATGTACTCAAATGTTATTGTATTTAGTCTTGGCCTATGTTTTTCCAGGTGCATTATGTATATGGGACCCATTGTATTATTTTCTGGTACATCGATTCCAGTGTATCATGTATCATGTACTTTATATCTCAGTCCCACATTTCTCGACTTATCATTATTCTTTGTACGCAGTTATCTCAAAGGGTATGGGTATGCCTCCCCCACCTCATTTGAGATCATGTACTATCACATAAAAGGAGACTTATATCAGTTTAGTAGGTCTCACCCCCTCCATTATTTGTCCATCCTTGACTTGCTTCAGCTCTCTCTCTCTCTTTGACTCCCCTTTTGGTGTCTCGTGGAAGTGTAATCTACAACGTATTTCGGTCATATGATTTTCTCCTAACACTCATATGTGTGGGGGAAATTTGTTATCACCAAAAAATGATCACCTAGCCATTTCTATCTAGGTGGATTGAAATACACCATGTAGATTTAATTTTATAATAGTAAAATCAATTTCACTGTGGAAAATAATTTAAAACAACTTTTATTAGATTATTTTTTTGATTTAAATCAAAACACCCAATGAGAATAATTAGATAAATCATTATTTATTTAATTTTCTCTAGGACTAATTATTAAATCATTATTTAAATAATTATTCCTTGTCACATTTGACTAAATCCCTTAGGAGTATTTAAACAAATCACTATTTATTTAATTTTCCTTATTTTTGTTATTAGAGTAATTATTAAATCACTATTTAGCCATTATTTTGTTTTCACACCATTCTTAGTTCTAGCGAAATAATTAATAAATCATTTTATTTGTTAAATATTTCTAAATAAAGATATTTAACCATTTTAAATATTGTTTCCCTCTCCAATAAATATAATAAAGTATTCCAAGCGGTTATATCTTGATTTGGTTAATATTATTTTATTATTCTCCATTTTTTATATTAACTCCATACTTTGTTAAAAATAGGATGGTTTTTCATTCTTTCTTCACCATGATCATAATCATCCTCATCATTATCATATTTTTTCTTTTGAGCTCCCATTCGAGTTCTCCACATTTTGTCTGGGCTTTTTACATATTGAGAGAGAAGATCATTTTCTGAAGCATCAAGGACATCAAAGGACCCTTCCCACAGAGGGGGACTTGCAGACCCATCTGTAGATCTCCTTCACTAGGTGATATTAATAAAAACATTTATTCAATTAAAGTATTTCCATTTGGGTTATTGAATTGGACATTTTTCACTGTTTCTTTCTATTCTGGATCGTCTATATTATTTGTTGCATGTTTTCAATTTTTATTGCAGATCTAAATCGCAAGCAGCCATCAACTTGTTGTTAGGGTCACTTGTCACCTAGTGACTTAAGTGAAGTGTTTTCTGTACACATTCCAAGAAATTTCACACTAACATAGTACTTGAATCATGGTTTCATGATCAAGTAATTTTATTTTAGTTAAGGTTCCCATTGTGAACCTTTAGGTTTTAAGTCATAAAAATCAAATTGAGTCAATGTCATGTACGACAAACCCTTCTTGGACATGTTACATATTTTTATGAGCCAATAAAATAATAAAATTTCCTCCAATACCAATCCTAATCACCTCCTACAAGTTGGCTTCAAGAAGGAATAATGAAACCTCTTCAAACAACATGTTGGCCTAGGTCCCTATCAAGTCGGCTTATATGCATGGGAAAATCACTATATATAGGCATCTTGACTCCCATTTCGAAGAAAAAAGTTTGGTCAAGGGATAAGTCTATAATAAATAACTGTGAGGATCATATAGAATGATACCTATATCCAAGCGAAGGAAGGAGGATTAGATCGAAGCGTTTGGCACTATTTTTGGGCTTGTATCTTCACACATGTGACATGAAATCTAGAGTTTGCACAGTGGTGTTATAACAGTCCAAGAGGAAGAAATTAAAGGATCTCCAAATCAGTTTTATTTCTAGCCGAGTTCACTTAGAAGAGTCTCCAAATATAGCGAAGAAGGGAAAATCCTCCAAACTTGTTTCTACTCCTCCCATATGTGAGATTCTAGAAGAACAAACTGTAGATCTATGGAAAGAGACCAAAAGTTCAGGAGTGTAGATGATTTGACTTGCGTTGAACATATGAGGAAGAAAGAGAAAGGAGGTTCTCATTAAGGAAGCCTTGTGACTTGGTCTTGGAGAGGAAAATAGCTCAAGGGTCTTGGTCTTGGTATTCGTCAATTGAAGTTTCTATAAGAAGAAGAATTCATTTGGGTTTTCCTCTCAAGTGGGAGAGGTTTTGGCCCTGGCCGATAACCTACATTCTGTTTCTCTTGTCTCTTTATTCTTTATGCTTTGGTAGATGTTTGATTAAGAGGAACACTATAATAATCTAACTAAAGAGAAATAATCTATTGAAGTGAAAAAGAATTCACAAGAAATTATCATTAATAGAGAAGTCACTTCATCTTGATGTCATAGATTTCTCAACATGGAATTAGAGCTAAGGTGACAAATTCAAGGAAGGGAATCTTATCAAGGGACACTCAAGGTTAAAATATTGAGGAAAGAATCAAAGAGAATCTACAAGTCAAGATCTATCAAGAGGAAGTCTACACTAGAAAGAAGTCATCTCAAGATACCTCGGAGACACTACTCAAGTTGAAGGACTTATACATTAAGTTCCTTTCTAGAGAAACAAGACCAAGAATGTTGTCATCAAAATCCTAAGGTGATATCCCTCTCATTTAAGAAACTTTCTTACCATTGAATACATAATCCAGAATTAATCATTGATCATCATCAACAAATAAATCACAATCAAAGGATCTAAAGGAATCTCCATCTTTGTGGGATCGAGGATCATTCTTGAAGAAAACTATCTTCATCAAGGAGAATTTTTCTATTATCTATATCATCATCAACATAAACATCAAGGAAGTATAAAGTAGAAGGAGAATCCTATCAAGTATAATTATGTCCACATCTAAATCTATCAAAATGTCTTTTTGCAAGGAAAGCAACAAATTGATTGGGGCTTCAAACTATCTTTCATGGAACAAAAGTACAGATATGAATCTCATTGAAAGTGAGGTTATGGAACATGTCAAAGGATCTATCACCAAACCAGAAAAAGGATATGCTCAATCACTTGGAAATTATATGAAATGGGAAGTTAGGGCTCAAAGGATTTTGATAGAATCCATCAATGAGCCCCTCATTCCATATGTATCAAAACAAGAGACTTAAAAACATATTTATGAAGAATTGGTAGATTTGTATTCCGTAAGCACTACAGGAGAAGCCATCTGATTAAGGAAATAAATATACAAGATAAATATGTCAAGAGAATAAGGAATAGCCACATACTTTATGAGGATATATGAAATTAGGTATCAACTTCAAGATGTGGGAGAAGTCATGTCGGATAGAGAAATGACTACAGTTGTACTAAATGCACTACCAAAGGAGTGGGGTAGATTTACTTCAAGTATTTATGGGAAGAAATAAGCTACTCCATTCTAGGATCTATGGTCTCTATGAAATATTGAATAATCTAGGCTAAAGGCCAAATATGATGTAGGATCAAGTGAGCAAAATCAAGCTTATGCTACAATGACAAGAAGAAAGGGAAAATTTGGAAAGTCTGGTTCTCACAAAAAGAAAAGGAACATGGCTAAGATTCAATGTTGTGGATGTCAAGAATATGGTCATTAAAAAAGAGATTTTCCTAATATCAAGAAGGAAAATAAAAAAAGAGGAAAAGAAGAAGCCATATCACCGAGGAAGTAGAGGAAACTGAAAAGAAGAATTCCAAGAAAGAGGAAGTAAAAGATCTTTATTATGATTGAGATAGTCTTCCTCTCCTAGCTCTTTTCAAATTCTATTTTCAAGTTTTCCTATTGTAAAGTATAACTTTAGGAACCATTAGAAGCATGATAGGATACATCATGGCATCATAAGAAGCATTAGAAGAAAGAGCTTGTGATATCATTATAGGGAAGCATGAATGATAGCTACAGTAGGTCTATGAAAGAATATATCTCTTGGAAACCTCATTCGAAGCACTTAAGGGAAGTCATCTGGTACAAGTATCATTATACATCTTTCAAAAGGAAAAATCTGCTAGATGATGATACTCAAGATCCTCTAATGGAATCTTCATCAGAAGGTTCACCAATCAAAAGGGAGTAAGGGTTCATCAGGAATTCTAACTTGTGGAATTCATGGGATGAAGGTATGTTATAGACATTTTTGTGCCTTACAGCTCTAAGCATGAAATGTCCATAAACCAAGGGATCCTAAGTCCCTAAAAGTGTTGTTCCTACCCCTAGAGGAACAAGGTCAACCAATTACAGCTTCTCCCAGAAGTTCTCCACCAGAAACTGCTCAGAATCAGTCAAATCAGGATCATTTCAGCTGCTCCACTAGCCAGCTGCGTTGCATAGCACCCCAGTACACTAGCTAGGTGCATTTCAATGCACCTAAATGCACTACCAGGGTGCGCTGAGCGGAAAATGACAAATGGCAGTGTCATTCCGCGAGGTGGACAGACAATGGAAGCTTCCAGAATCTTCCTCAATGACACTTGCCTCACTGAGTTCGACCAAGGATGAGTAAGAGGCTCTCAGTCTCCAAGTGGAAGCAAGAACTGACAGAGAGAGGCCACAAGTCAAATCATAAGCTGACTCATCCTCTTTGCATACATCTATATATGGATCCCTCATCCCAGAGATCCAGAGGCTGGAATTTTGTACATTGCAGAGAATTGTTGTTGGTTTTGAGATTGAGATTAGTGCATTGGGTGATTTATGCTTTGTTGGGGGTGAAGAAGGGATTCCTTTGCTGGGAGGTTGATGCTGGATCGGGACTCACTTGGTTGTATCTCCTCCTGGATCTTCTTGTTATATCAATAAAACTATTTGAGTTTCTCCTACATGTTTGTGTATCAATGATGTTTTGTTATATTTGCATGTTTAGCTTAAATCTGATCCTAAGCTATTTATGAATGTAAATCTATGTCTTTGTGTAGTTTTCCTCTTCTGTGATCTTGCAGGAACTTGGTGAAGCTGGGCAAGTAAGGGAGCAGGTAGCTGGAAGCTGTTAAAGAGAAGAGAGATTGGATCAAAGGGCTAGCGAAAGACACAGGTTGGTTCATCCTATTCCTCTTCGTTTACAATTCATAAAGAAGAATATGAAAGTAGTTTTCCTTGTTTGTTGCTAAGGCACTATCACACCTTAGTGGGATAGGGGCGTTCTGAGTAGACACTTTTCCCAATAACAAAATGGCGACTCCGCTGGGGAACATGTCTAGTTAGTTTGTTTGTGTTTCTCTTGTTGTTTGTTTCATAAACACAGAAGTAGCAATCGAACTGCATTTGCCATTATCAAATGCAAAGTAGACACCTGCTACTTCAATCCACTCACTGGATTTGTTTATGATTTGAACAGCTGATTCACAAATGATCTGATTACCCTTTGTGATAGCTCTTAGTCCTCCTTTAAATCATCCCTCTGATTGTACCTTACTGATTTCTTTTACTCTGCCAAAAACCATAGATTAAACTGCAAACCGTGACCCAGAACCTGGATAGAAGTCTCGTTTCTGCCCCAGCGCAGGCTTTGTGAAGAGGTTCTGCATTTCAACGCAGGTCCCGAGAGGGCTACCTGCGCTGCAATTCAGTTTCTCTGTGCAACAGGTGCGCTGATCAGCCTTTGCCTTGTGCAGCTGAGGTTCTTTGCTTCATTTTGTCCAGTTTTGTCTCTGATTTTTGCAGCCTGTGATCAGTGTGTGTACGTGTCTGAAAACTCCTTTTCTTTGCCTTAATTCCACCTCCTTTGTACAAAAAGACTGTAGATGTTCTTTGTGTGTTTGTTACATCATTTACAGTTTTCCATTGAAAGAGTAGAATAGTCATACTGTCGTCCTTGGATTTAGATCTGTCGTAAGTGTCGATTTTGATCTTAGGAGAAAGTTTGTTTGCTGTTGACAGTTGATTATACTTTTACTTTTGCCTTTGGTTTGAATTTGTCTCTTTCTAGTGTCGAAATGAGTGTTTATTTCAAAATCATAAAGTGTCGTAATCTTCTCTACCTTTTGATTTCGAAAAGAAGCTTGTTTGTGTTTTTCACTTGAAAGCAAATTCAGATTTGTACATCAACTTTCTTTTTAGGCATCAATATTAAGAAAGTGAAAACAAATACATGCATATGTGCATTTGCATATTGATAGTTTGTATGGCTTGATTTAGGAAAAGTGCATTTACAGTGTGCTCTTTGCTCTTTGAGAAAAGATTGTGTCTTTCTTTTCCCCTTGTAGCTAGGATTTTCATTGCTGAAAAGAGATAAAAGCTTGCTTATCATCTTTAGATTGCATTATAGCAATTACATCTACATCTCGTGGTGATCCCAAAAGGAAAACTTCTAAGAAAGATCAACTTAAAATAAATTGAATGAATCTAACAACGCATTGGAACTTAACGCACAACATAGAGGTCTAAGCTAGAGACGTGTTCCGGCGTCGTAAAACCTGGTAACTGTTGTCCTCACTGATGGTTGGGTGATTCCTCCACTGTGAGACAATAAGTGCCGGTATGGACTTGTGCTCCCACGTACCGTCGAGTATATATTGGGAGACCCCTATAGGCTTAAAACCTTTTATCCATAGGAAGCCGTGTCGGCCGCCCTACTGATCGCAATGCACCGAACACAGCATTCGGGAAGATTGACTGCCGTACCGTAAAACGTATTCTGCAGTTTTGTGATTGGTTTGGTACTCCCTCTACCTAGATCTCAAGAGCAGTCCCTTTCGTTCCTTTTCAGACTCCTTAACGGAAAAGGTCCATCTAAGCACTTGTCACTTCAGGCTCATTAAAAATCGAAGGAGACTAGAGTCATCTTTTGTTTTTTCTTGACTCTTTAAAATTGAAAAAACAAGTTGTGTCTAAAGCGTCTAAAAATTTATTTTAAACGGAATATTCATCACCCTTTTCCTACGTTGATCTTAAGTTGAGAAAATGGAGTCTACCAACCAAGGAATTCCCCTTGGTGGAAATCATAGTCCCTTCTCCTCTTGGGGAGATGTTGGTGCACCCCATATGGCCACATTGTCGCTTCCAGGACTGACAATTAGCTTGCCAGTATGGCTCTTCTCAACCAATGTCATTCAGAACACCACTATTCCTGAACAACCAAATCAGCAGTTAGACCAGTCCAGAGTTACCCACCGACCTTCTACTTCCTCTAATTCTTCCTCTCCTCCTTCCTCTTCGCTTGATGGGGCTGGCAAAGCCAAAAGTCAAGTTCCTAAGGAGAAGAAGGAAAAGAAGAAGAAAGAGAAGAAGAAGAAGGAGCGAAAAGCGAATGGGGGCAAACGAGTGTCGTCTAACGAAAATCCACACACTACACCGACCAGGCCTAAATCGCCATGTGTCATTTGCAAGGGAGACCACTTTCACAGAGATTGTCCTTGCATCCCTTGGATACTAAGGGAATGGTCTCCCCGTTTGCACAATCCGGTGTCGTCAACCTCTGATGGCCATGTTGAAAGCACACCGTCAACTAGCGAAAGTGAAGCCCCAGGACAAAAAGGGAGAGCTAGATCTCCCTGTAAAGTGTGCGAAGGCGATCACGCCATCCACCGTTGTCCCTTCTTAGACGAAGCTAAAAGAGTTTTGGATGATCGTCCGGTTTCATCGTTACAACTTCCTCCTAGATATACAAAACTCTTGCCGAGTCCTTCGTTAGTTGAGAATCCAGCTGGCCCGCTCAAGTGGTCAGCTGAAGCGCCTGTCATTGAAAATGAACCAGCTGAATCCATACCCGATGAAAGTCAAAAGGTCGAAGCGGTAGTTGACCCAGTCTTGCCTTCAGAGGTTTTATCTTTGAATGACACAGTCACTGGAGAGAACAAGGATGACACCGTCCAAATTCTCTTCATCAACACAGACTTCGACAAACACGGGGGCAACTTACCCATTCCTTTACCATAGGAAGGAAGTTCGTCAGAGCCGTACCCGGCGGTCTACTCGGTCCCACCTCCAAGCAACCTAGTTGTCTCCTTCGACTGGAATCAACTAGGCAGACCCGTTTACCAGCAAACATACCATTCAGAATTATCGTCCAAATATATAGAATGGTCATGGCTGGTACCATCATAGATGAGGGGGCTTCTGTGAGTATCCTTTCCTCTATTGCTTGGAAAGCGCTTGGTTCGCCATCGCTATTGCCTGAGATGAGAAATCTGACAGGCTTTGATAAAGGAATCAGTCGACCTTTAGGGATCCTTCCCAATGTGCCCATAACATTGAGAGGGAAGACAGTTCAAATGAACGTAATGGTAGTCCAAGGACCCTTAGATTACAATCTACTCCTTGGGTGAGACTATATTTATTGCATGGGAGCCATCGTCTCCTCACTCTTAAGAGTAATGTGTTTTCCGCAAGAAGGAAGAGTGGTCAAGCTCATAGACCAGCTTCTATTTCCTGGATCATGCATAGCAAATAGTCATATACCATCCCTAAATGGTCTCTTCACGCAAGAAATGTCTCAATCCCCAGTCCGTCCTCCCGATGAGCGCGAGTAATTCGGAGGGATATGACTGAAACCCAGGGGGCATGCGTCCTGGTCTGCTTCGGCAGGAAAACTTCGAGTATAGGGTAGGTTTCCACGGGAGAATATGACTAGTCTGTACCCCGTCCGTGATTGGAAGAGGGGTTATTCTAGAAAAAGATTCTCTTGTCAAAGTTATGTGTGTGGCGCTTGTTGTCACTCACCTTTGTTTATCTCGGTAGACATCGCCGAGGAAGTGTTTCATTTGTAACGCGAATGAGACAATCTTTGGTAACCTGAAAGAGGTAGGCCTTTCCTGATAGAACAAATGTTTTGTCTGCAAATTGAGGGGTAACCTTGAAACCATATTTTATACCTGGGGGCATGCAAACCTTTTGGAGTGCAAGCAAAGAGCGATTATTTATCTGTTTTTTGGATTAGTCGTTTCCTAACTTGCATAAAGAAAGGATGTGGGGCAAAAATCTAAATGTTGCCGTTTTATATGAGACATTCTTATCATATGACTGGATTATCAAGCAGTTTTAGCACATAGTTCAAGCTCGTTAAAAAATAAACATAAGACCGAGCAAGTGTTTCAATCCGCGTTTAAGCTCGTTAAAAAATGAACTATCCTCCGATAAATAACCACCGTGAATGTAGCATTATCAGCCATTAAAGCCTTGGTCGTGTTTGCACCGTCACCTCCACTTTTCCATTGGCCGATCATTCACCTCCATTTGATTGTTTACCCATTTTGAGGAACAGCTGCAAAGAGTGATTTCACTAGCCATCCTTGTGACACTGCCGTGATTGGAAAATTCCAACCCTTACCTGGAATTAGCTGCTACCCATTTTATCACTCGTTCCTCAAAAGACGAGTCTTCTTTAAGCTCTTTTCATCTGACTCATAAAATATGAAAAGATTGCCGAGTTTTGGCCTTCCAGCTCGTTAAAGCGACCGAAGTGCTATCCCTCCTCTAGATTTTAATCTTTTTGGACTAGAGGGATTATTGCACAAAAAGATCGAGCGCTTCTGTTGTTCGGCTCGTTAAAACTATCGAAAATTCATCCCTTCTGTATTCTTTTATACTTTTTCGGACTTAAGGGATTAGATGACGAAAAAGGAATTCCGGAGTTAACTTTACGTACCTTTTCAGACTCTCTAAAAATGAAAAGGGCCGAGTTATCTTTGTCGTTAGACTCGTTAAAAAGATTAATAGCGACAAACTTGTCTTTAGACGAGAACGAGTTTCACTATCGCTAGGCTCGTTAAGACATAGCGATGGGTTTGCCCGAAGGGAAAATTATAGAATAAGCATATGTTATCCTCCTCAAGCTTGACAAAAATAAAGAGGTACTGGTCAGCAATGACTGGGGAAAAATTGGGAAGAAACTCAAAGAATCTTTATTGGTAGCAAGTCGCTCTTGAACATGACACTTCCACTCCGTGCCTGAGTCGGGTTGGGTTGTTTCATTCACCGGTCACATCACCATGGTCACGCCATACCATCCACATTTGGGGTAAATGCTACCGATCCATCACATAAGTGTCGCCGACATGTTCAAGAGAAGTCATCCAGAGAAGTCACCCGTGTTCCATCCACTACCATACAGTATACTTCATTCCTTCATGACCGCCATCCTGAACCATATATCATCAGATCGTTTTCACCTCCATCAAAATCATTTTCTCTGTTCCGTGTCATTGATGTGGGATTCATTAAGGCCCTCCTTTGACGGGTCGCTTCTTGTCGACACCAGCTCATTATCCAAGAAGTTGATCTAGGAACACCCCGTTCAGTACTTTGAAGCTTGCATGCCTCAATGGCAAGTTTCTCACTTCTGGCGACAGGTATACATCAATGACCTTCGACCGAAAGATTTTGCGTGGTGTTCGACGCCAAGTCCTTTATTCACACCACGTGAATTGTACTGCAGTACCTTGAGGGTCATCATCCTTATCGGTGATTCCTCTCGTGCTTGTTAACATTTTACATCATTGACTGGTAATCAAGCGATGTCTTTCCATGTTCGACTTCAAAACATTTCTCACATGGATCGACTTGTACTTTGAGTGAAGGTCGGACGAGATTGAAGACCCTTGATCTAGTTTCATCCATCCGGGCTGCGATATGTATTCAGGAAAAATAAAGACATTGACATGTACAACATTGCAGCACAGATAATCATCCTACCAAAATGATGATGACTTCATCAAAATCATCAGTCTACCATCAGACGATTGTCTGTCCTGTGTACATAAAAATGAATTTATAAAGCTGAGCATGGGAATGCCCGCCTCAGCTAGATCATGAAAACAGTATGAAGATAATGTATTGTATTGTATCTTATTACAGGTCTCCTCCCATCATTGAAAGAACTTCGGATCCTCCTAATAAAGCATTTCACCCGATAAACGGCCTCATACTTTAGGGGGCAACTGTTATAGACATTTTTGTGCCTTACAGCTCTAAGCATGAAATGTCCATAAAACAAGGGATCCTAAGTCCCTAAAAGCGTTGTTCCTACCCCTAGAGGAACAAGGTCAACCAATTACAGCTTCTCCCAGAAGTTCTCCACCAGAAACTGCTCAGAATCAGTCAAATCAGGATCATTTCAGCTGCTCCACTAGCCAGCTGCGTTGCATAGCACCCCAGTACACTAGCTAGGTGCGTTGCAACGCACCTAAATGCACTACCAGGGTGCACTGAGCGGAAAATGACAAATGGCAGTGTCATTCCGTGAGGTGGACAGACAATGGAAGCTTCCAGAATCTTCCTCAATGACACTTGCCTCACTGAGTTCGACCAAGGATGAGTAAGAGGCTCTCAGTCTCCAAGTGGAAGAAAGAACTGACAGAGAGAGGCCACAAGTCAAATCATAAGCTGACTCATCCTCTTTGCATACATCTATATATGGATCCCTCATCCCAGAGATCCAGAGGCTGGAATTTTGTACATTGCAGAGAATTGCTGTTGGTTTTGAGATTGAGATTAGTGCATTGGGTGATTTATGCTTTGTTGGGGGTGAAGAAGGGATTCCTTTGCTCGAAGGTTGATGCTGGATCGAGACTCACTTGGTTGTATCTCCTCCTGGATCTTCTTGTTATATCAATAAAACTATTTGAGTTTCTCCTACATGTTTGTGTATCAATGATGTTTTGTTATATTTGCATGTTTAGCTTAAATCTGATCCTAAGCTATTTATGAATGTAAATCTATGTCTTTGTGTAGTTTTCCTCTTCTGTGATCTTGCAGGAACTTGGTGAAGCTAGGAAAGTAAGGGAGCAGGTAGCTGGAAGCTGTCAAAGAGAAGAGAGGTTGGATCAAAGGGCTAGCGAAAGACACAAATTGGTTCATCCTATTCCTCTTCGTTTACAATTCATAAAGAAGAATACGAAAGTAGTTTTCCTTGTTTGTTGCTAAGGCACTATCACACCTTAGTGGGATAGGGGTGTTCTGAGTAGACACTTTTCCCAACAACAAGGTATGATGACAAAAGAGGTGAAGAAGATCAATGATTGAAGTTTTCATTCAAGGAAGATGTTGAAGGAATATCACCTAAAAGAAAAATGAGGTATGTATGCTTTTATCTGATAATTTTGGAGTCATGTCATATGGTTGCGGATAACATAGATAAATGATCTACTTCGAGAGCATGATCAAAAGGAAAGTATCACCCCCATTGAAAAGATGTAAGAAGGAACAGGTCGCACATTGAATAGATGAAATAAGCATAATATGTCCTCATATGAAATTTGAGGTGGCTGACATTAACTAGAGGAACTATGATCGAAAGTTCCTAGAAGGAAATGTTGAAGAAAGAAAGGAATATATCATGAAATATGCAACTATGGAAAAGGGAAATCAACATCCGAGGAATGAGATATTTGACTACGATATCCCCATGAAAGATATTAAACTCTGATGAAGTCTGAAAAAGAAAGAGACCCTTGAAAACATATATCTTGGGGAGATGTGTCAATATGTATGTAGGATGTTGATGCAAACTAGAAGATGTCATGACGAAAGGTCATCACAAAAATAATTTTTCCTTAATGTTCATTCCTTTATTTTTGAATGATATCTAGATGGGCTTATGTGGGGATGCCAAGGGAAGATCTATGGATATCTTCTACCCATGATGTCCATGTAGTAGGATAAAAGATCCTTAAGAAAATATGACATGAAGAAGGTAGCATGGCATGAAGTCCAGATAGGAACGGATGGATCACTTTCCAATGAAAATAATAATGACATGACTGACTCAGGGATGAAAGTGATGAATGGTTTATTCCCTACGAAGAAGTCCCAAAACATGAAGACTCCTAAATAAAGAAAATAAGTTCATGGCATCATAAGGAAGGAGGTATTCAAGCAGCCGGTTGTCCCATCATCTCCACCTTAAGATTTTTTGTAGGTCCCTAATTAAGAGGGAGTCTGGAAATAAGTTTCTTACTTGGTAGAAACTTATAAGAAAAATTACTAAGCCAAGAGGGAGCTTAGGTACATTCCTTCCGTAGGAATGAGTGCATTCCTTCATTGGAATAGGTATGTACTCCCTAATTAAGAGTGAGAAATGGACATATCGTTCTTTTCTTCACTTAGGAAGAAAAAATGGAGGATTGGGTAAACATATGGCATCTGATGCTTTTTGAGGATGAGTTAGGGCATCCAATATAAGAGTAGTCATAGAGGACCAATATTCTTTGAGGAATGCGAATCCAAGATAAGAATAGTCCCAAGGGAACACACCCTAAGAACCGAGGTGGGGTATGTTCCGAGAGAGACAATGATGAGGGTGTCTATACATCATTGGTCTTGCCAGCATTGAGCTCAGATCTTATGGAGAGATAGAATTGTTAGTCAAGGCCTTGCTATGTGACAATGTTGGTTGATATGATGCTAAATAGATGGGTTACCAATATGACTCTTCTTATGAGAATTTACAAGTACCATGTATGGATTATGAATACCTACCTAGTTAAGAGGGAGTGTTGGAAAATGTAACTAGGTTCAGTATTCATAATGACATGTGTAATTGTGATTTTACGTAATTGATGTAAAGAAGAAAATAAAATTGTTTTTTTAGTAGTTGAATCATGAATTTCATGATCAAGGAATTTTATTTTAGTAAGGATCCCATTGTGAACCTTTAGGTTTTAAGTCATAAAAGTCAAATTGAGTCAATGTCATGTATGAAAGGACCCTTATTGGGCATTTTAGATATTTTAATGAGTCAATAAAAAAATAATAAGGCCCTCCAAGACCAAGCCTAAGAACCCACTACAAGTTAGCTTCAAGAAGGAACGATGAAACATCTTCAAAGGACATGTCGGCCTAGATCCCTATCAAGTTGGATTATATGCATGGGAAAATCATTATATATAGGCAGCTTGACTGCCATTTGGAATCAAGAAATTCGGTAAAGGGATAATTCTACAATAAAGAAGTGTGAGGATCATATAGATGTTGGCTATTATGATACAAGTGTTGTCCTTGATGGAAACTTACTCACAGGTCAATTCAGTTTTGATAAAAGGCAACTCAAAGTACAATACGAATATTCAGAGGTAACAGGGCAGTGGTACAGAAGAACAGGAAGATGGAACTAAGGTCTACTAATCAAAATAAATAAGGTGAAAGAAAAGGTTGATGTAAAGAAGTTTAAGAAGTATACGCAAGTTAACTTAGTCAAAACGGCGTATACACGCTGGTTCACAGAACAAAAAGAGCGTATACATATACAGACACTATCACAAGAGGAAAAGCATGTACAGGTTGGACAATCAAGGATTTGGTCTAAAGTATTTGGTCCGAGGTATTGGTCTGAGGTATTGGTCCGAGGTATTTGGTCCAAGGTATTAAGAAAGGCCTAAAACTATATAAGGAGGAGAAGGTCATTAGGCTAGAGTGTGCAAGTGAAAAGGGTTTCTAAGGAATACTTCTATCTAAAGTATATTTTATGCTACAGGGGACATCTTGGTGATTTGATCTGAAATATTTTATGCACCTTGAATTCAATGTTAGATTAGGATCATGAGATCTGAAATGACTTATCATTGAATGATATGATATTGGTTGGGCCATATCTAATTGTGTACACCTATTTTATTCTTTTCATGTCATGATCTGGGCTTGTCTGAAGTCCGGAATAGAAGAAAAGTTATGAGTTAATATTTGCAAATCTGTACACTGGTTCGCTTTGGTGAAGTTGCGTATACATGCTGGTTCGACTCTTCCAAGTAGCGTATGCAAAAGAAAAGGTATGTTGTTCATAGATGACTGACCTATTTGATTAGTTCTGTTGTTTTAATGTTGTTTGTTAATGAAGTCTTCTTAGATCTGAATGTAAAACTGAATGCATAAGGAGTTTGATATCCGATTGATTGATTGTATAAGTGAGAAGGGTGATCTCTGCTACTGCCTATGTAAGGCTCTGTAAATTGAAAATATATTGCTCGTTGGTACAGACATGATTCAAAAGTTTTATGTTTCAGTAGTTTTGAAGGTATACACAGGTTTAATTAAAGGAAGAAGCATATACACGTAGGTTGGGTTCAGTAAAGTAGCATATACATTTTGATGCATGATTTTTGAGGTTGCAGCTGGTTCTAAATGATGATGTAGGTTTATGGGTTCAGCACAGTGATCTGGTGATAGTGATCTGATTGTTTGGATTAACTGATTGTTGGTTGATGCAATTTGAGTTTAAAAGTTTCTGATGTGTCCAGTATGAAAATTTGATGAAACAAAGCCATCATGTGTACCAAGAGCATCCAATTTGAAAATTTATGAAGTGTGGTCCCTGGAGGAAGAGAGAAGGTCGTAGCCTTCTGTAGGTAAGTTCTTATGTACTAGTAAACACATTGGTTAGTACAAGAGCTAGGGGGTTGTAGCTCCCTTCTAGTAGAAGATGGAAAATGATAGAAGGTTGTAGCCTTCTGCAGGTGGGTACCTACATACTAGTATGAGTCTGCACTAGTACAAGATTGTAAACAGATCTTCTTATTATTAAAAGAAGATAGAGATGACAGCATCGGGTGGTTTTCACCCACATTGGGTTTCCACCTTAAATCTTGGTGTTCATGTGTGTGATGGTTCATTCTATTTTTACTGCGTTGTTTAATAAGTTACTGATGCACTGGTTATAGATATTCACATGATAAATTAATTAAATCAAAGTTCTCTGAGTATACATTGGTTTCACTAATCACAGTAGCGTGTACATGCTAGTTCACTTCACAAAAGTAGCATATACAAATATGTTTGGGAAATGAAAAATTATTGATCTGATAACATTGATTCACCCCCCCTCTCAGTATTATTTCCAACAATTGGTATCATAGCAGCTCATTCAGAAGAAGCTTGATCACTTGAAGGAAGATCTTGCAAGATGAATAATCATGAATGCATGGATCCATCAGACCACCAATATTCAATGGGAGCAACTTAGTATATTATAAAATAAGAACCAAAGCCTATCTACAATCACTTGGAGCCGATGTTTCAGAAATTGTGGAAGGAGGATATCAATTTCCAACAGTAATTCCTATAGACTCTGCAGGTAAGAAGTTATATGAAACCAATGCCAGATATTTCAATACGTTATTGGGAATTCTGCCAGAATTAGAATTTTTCAAAGTCATGCAGCTCAAAACAACCAAAGAGATGTGGGACAAAATCATTCAAAGCTACGAAAAAGACTCTCAAGTAAAATGTGCTAAGCTTCAAACTCTTAGAATTCAGTATGAAACTCTTAGGGTGCATAGTGACGAGAGTGTTGCTAGTTACTTCTTATGTATAGATGAGTTTGTTAATTGTTTGAAGAATCTTGGTGAAGAGATAAAGGAAGTTACCTTAGTTGAGAAAATTTTGAGATCTTTGTCTTCTGAATTTGAGTCAAAAGTGTCTGCCATAGAAGAAAAATAGGATCTTCAGACTATCACTGTGACTCAACTTCATGGAATCCCAACTTCCTTTGAAATGAGAAAAGGAGGTCCATCAGATATGAGAGAAGCCACATTTAAAACATCAGCAAAGGGAAAAGAAAAGGAAGAGCCCAATGAATCAGGACACATTTCAGAAGAAGAAGATGAAGTAAATTTTTTCAAGAAGCTTCAACGGGGTTCCGGAAGATTTAGAGGTAATCTACCTTTCAAATTCTTTGCTTGTGGTAGATTCAATCACTATGCTACCGAATGTCCTCATAAAGATAAATATGAAAAAGTGAAGGAATATGAAAAAGGCAATAGAAAATAGGCTATGAATAGGAGTTACTGTATGCATGAAGATAGTGATGGTTTATCTAATAGTGATGAAGATGAAACTAAACAAGATTATAGACTACTCATGGCTTATGACAATGTGATTTTTTGGATGCATTAGAAGAGGAAGACTTTCTTGAAGAAATCACTAAACTCAAAATCTGTGTAGAAGAAAAGAATGTGACCATAGATACTTTGACACACCAACTTGTCGAAAGAGAAAAACACATTCAAAACCTAGAATGTGAAATTGTGGGTCTAAGAAAAGATCTTGAGAAGACAAAATCTCTTGATGTTAGATTTGCTAAAGGATCAGAAACTTTAAATGAAATTATCAATTTTCAGCGTTATCCTTTGATAAAGATAGGTCTTGGATATACTGAAGATTCATCTCAATCAAAAAAGTCGTCAACCTCCACTAGAAGGTATCTTGATGCAGCAAAGACCAGTGAACAGTATGTCAATCGTCAACAAAAGTCTAAAATTACTCATCAGGTAAATCATACTCAATTTACTCCAAGGATGAATATCAGTAGAAGTCAAAATCAACAGGTAAACAATATTAAAAGATACTATTATTGCAAAAATTTCTTTAATGGGCAATGTTTTTCATGTCATAACTTTGGGCACAAGGTTTGTCAATGTGTTGCTTGCAAAACCATCATGACTAGAGAAGCACGAAATCAAAGGAGTGCGATAGGAATCAAGAAAAGTTCCTATAATAAATTTTCTCCTCTTGAAAATGAAATAGAATGTTCGATTTGTAACAACTTTGGTCATGAAGAATCTGAATGCAGGAGAAAATTTCGGCCAACACTTCAAAAGGAGAAAACACCATTAAATCCCAAGGTATGGAGAAGAAAGGAATCTTAATAAAAAAGATGTGGCATAGCTCTGTATGCAGAAGGACAAGAAAATCAGTGGTACATTGACAGTGGATGCTCCAAACACATGATAGGTGATAAAGAGAAACTGCATTCATATAGTGCTTTAGAAAAGGAAAATAATGTCTCATTTGGAAATGACACACATGTTGTCATTAAAGGTAAAGGCTCTATTTTCTTGAAAGAAAAGGTTAAAGCTAGAAATGACATGTATGTAAATGGTTTAAAGCATAATCTGTTGAGTGTCAGTCAAATGTGTGATCAAGGAAATGAAGTGGTATTTCGATCAAACGGATGTGTGGTTTGTGAGCTTGATACAGGAAAGACTGTGATCAAAGGAACAAGAACTCTAAACAACTTATACATACCCAAAGGAGGACAAAAACAATGCTATCTAAGCAAAACAAATGAAAACTGGCTATGGCATAGAATATTGGGACATCTAAGCTTTTCTCAAATAAGAAAAGAATGTAGGCTCATGGCAATATGTGATCTTCCAGACATTAGCATCCCAGAAAATACCATATGCAAACCATGTCAAATTGGTAAGAAAAACAGAGTTCACTTCAATGAAAAGGAAGGATCAACAAGTAAGCCTCTTGAACTCATCCATACTGATTTATGTGGTCCAATAAGGAAAAAGTCACCTCGTGGAGAAGAATACATTATTTTATTTATTGATGATTTTTCTAGGATGTGTTGGATAGGTCTACTAAAGAATAAAGATGAAGCATTTGAAATTTTAAAGCCTTCAAAGATTTAGTTGAAAATGAATCAGATAAAAAAATAAAATGTCTCAGATCTGATCGAGGGGGAGAATTCTTATCATATGAATTCTTTGAATTTTGTGAACAACATGGAATAAAGAGGCAATTCTCCATCGCAAGAACTCCTCAGCAAAATGGTGTGGTGGAAAGAATGAAAAAAACAATTCAATAAATGGCTCGAGAAATGCTTGATGAATCTGGAACTCCTACAACCTTCTAGGGTGAAGCTGCATTTGTTGTTATGACTGTTCTCAACAAAGAAAATGTTTGGATAAATAGCAATCAAACTCCATATGAACTTTGGTATGGTAAATCTCCTACTGTAAAACACTATAGAGTGTTTGGAAGAAAATGTTTCATCAAAAGGACTGATGAAAAACTTGGTAAGTTCGAACCTAGAGCAGACGAAGGAATTCTCCTTGGTTATTCATCCAGAAGTAAAGGATACAAATGTTATAATAAAAGACTTTGGAAAATTTTTGAAAGCGTTGATGTTGTAATTGATGAAGCATGCATAAATCTGGAACAAATGAAATCAACAGAAGAATATGAAATTGAGGAAGTTGGGGAATGCTTTCCCACATCAAACCAATGAAGAACCAGAAGAAGATACAATAGACAGATTAAAGACTCCATCCAGGTATGTTTAGAAGAATCATCCAGAATCTGAAATTCTAGGAGAAAAGGGGGCTAGCGTACAGAGAAGAAGAACTCTTACAGGGACCTCAAGCTACCTAGCATTAATATCCTCCATCAAACCTCAGAATGTAAATGAAGCCTGCAAAGATGAATACTGGGTCAATGCCATGGATGAAGAACTTGACCAAATTGAAAAGAATGATACTTGGGAGTTAGTTTCTAGACCTCATGATAAAAATATTTTAGGAACAAAATGGATATTTAAGAACAAGATGAATGAAAATGGAGAAGTTATTAGAAATAAGGCCAGACTTGTTTGTAAAGGGTATGCTCAACAAGAAGGTATAGATTTTGAAGAAATCTTTGCACCTCTTGCCAGATTTGAAGCCATAACAATGTTTCTTGCTCTTTCTAGTTTTTGAAAATTCAAAGTATATCAAATGGATGTAAAATCAGCCTTCCTTAATGGAGACTTAGAAGAAGAGATTTATATTGAACAGTCAAAAGGATTCATTCATGGAAATGATGAAAAACTTGTATGCAAGCTTTAAAAGGCTCTCTATGGTTTGAAACAGGCTCCAAGGGCTTGGTATTACGGCCTTGACAAATATCTAAAACAACAAGGTTTCACAAAAGGTTTTGCCGATAGCAATTTATACACAAAGGTTGAAAATGATAAACTGCTAATTATTGTTGTTTATGTTGATGATATCATCTTTGGTAGCAATGAAGAATCCATGAGTCAAAATTTTGCTTCAGTAATGTAGCAAGAATTTGAAATGTCCTTACTTGGTGAACTTACTTATTTTCTTGGTCTACAAGTAAAACAAACTAAAGATGGAATCTTTCTTTCACAAACAAAATTGTTAGCCCCCTAATTTTCTCTCTTTTTGCCATTTTTCCCTTCCTAAATCATAACCATTTACTGTTGTTTTACCTCTCTTATACACCCTCATCTTGCACCAATCCAAGAACAATGACATATTTCGAATAAACATTATTTTTCATATTTTTAATTCAAATTAGCATTAATTAATAATTTATTACATGATTTCTTGCTTATAATCACTCTTTGTAACTTATCGATATCTCCAATGTTTATTTGGTAGTCAAAGTACTTATCGTGACCACTGATCCTAGTGCAGGATCAGATCTTGCATCGTTACTAGCGCAACAAACCCTTGCAGCAGATCCGAACCTCCTTTATCACGGCCTCGTTTTGAGTAGCTTCAGCCACGATAGCAAGATCGATCCAAAGGCAGTTGAGATCAAATTTATGAAGAACGAAAATCTGGAGATTGGCTATGGCGAGTTTTGTTAAATTGTCTAATTTTGAAGGCCCAAAAGCTAAATTCTACATTTGGTTATGTAATCGGTTCAATGATCTATTTTGGCCTTTGGCCAAAGATCTATATAATGAAGAATGTAAATAGGATGAGGAGAGTTTTTGGATAGGAGTTTTTTGATAGAACAGAGACACAGCAAGAGAGGCGATAACAGGTTGCTATATTTTTTTATCGCCTGAATCTGGGATGGACAATGTATTAACACATGTATTTGCCTAAGTGAATTAATAAAAACAAAGCTCCACCTCATGTTTTATAAATCACATTCCTGTATTTGAAGTTGGTGAATTGATTAAAGTACTGAGCAACGTTTTTATTTAAAAGGGAAACACACTAGTTGGCTAGGGCCCATCCAACCCAGCATGTTTACCCTATTTCCTATTTCTTGTAATTTGTGTTTATATTGTCAAGTGTGATTTAATTTCAAGCACATGCATTCCTATATGAGTGAAAGCAGATTCGTTGTGTGAAGTAGCTAAATTTCCTTTCCTGCACTTGATTTCAGATTGGTTTTCCTTGCCTGGTCCAAGTAGGAGAAATAAACCTATACCAGTGCACGTTGGTATGATATTTCCTTTTCTACAGTTCTGATTGGTTGGTTTTCCCCGCCTGGTCCAAGCAGGAGAAATGAACCTACACCAGTGCACATTGGTGTGATGCAACAGGATTTCTTAGTCTACTTTCCACAATTTTCTTTCTTTCATTAAATGGTTTATGACAGGATAAATGTATATGGATTGTTTCTTTATTCCCACACTCTGTCAAGATCACAAACATTCATTTTTATGTGTGCAATTTGACTTAACAGTATAATAGCACTTGCAATAAGTAAGCACCTATTTTAAGAATTAAATGCTAAGTGCAAGAAGCTCTGATATGGTGCAAGAACTATTTTCTTGCCACAGGATCTGAGTTCTTTGAACCTGGAAAAGTTCAAGCCCTTGAAGGAAGTAAAACGACTTTAGTAAAGACACCATTTAAACCTTCTGCATAAATCTCTGTTCCTGCACTAGTGCAAGAAGACTGCGATAGTGTAGGATAGATTAGTGCAAGAAGGAAATCTCTAAAGGAGCAGGTTTAAAGGGCCCATCTGATGAGACTGCTAAGTGTCTCTGATAAATAAAAACACTCGCTCAGTAGTTAAACAATAATTAGCTAGAGCGATTGCCCTTTATCTTTTATTCCCTCTTGCAAATGCATTCTTCCTTGGTCCAGACTAGATTATTTTGATGGTTCAAGTGCCTTTTTCTCTTCTCAGTTTAATTCTACAATATTTCCTTTAAAGAGAGTAGGGATTTATATTAGAAAGATTCATACCATCTCTGGCATTTCCTGTGCTTCGTCTCTAAGTTTACGAATTCCCCGGGTTAACAAATTAAGTGTTGAGGAGTTTTCTTAAGTGTAATTTCTGCACCCAACATTTTGGCACTGTTGCCGGGGAGGTGATTTGATTGGTAAGAATTTTCTGATTATACAATAGAGGTAATTTTTCCTTTATTTTGCAGTATTGTTTGGAAAAGCTTCATTGAAGGAATTTTACTAGTGTTGATTGATTTCTAACAGCGTTTTTTATTAGAATTTGTTTGTTATTTTTCTTTCGCTTTTTCGAAATGAATGCCTAGAAAAGGTAAGGGTTCGAAGCCCACTAAGGGCTGAAAGAATTCTGAAAACAATTCTCATATTGGGTCTCCTTCTGTGAGTAGGAAGCCCAATCCAATTCAAACCCATCACGCAGGAACAGTCCACCTGGATTCTGGTGACAACAGCTCAAGTGTGGTTCAGTCTGTTGGGAGCAAAAGGGAAACAATGGCAGACCATGAAGATCATGTGGAAGGGACTGGTGAAAACTAGGTAAGTAGGGAACAATCCACTTTTGTGTTTCCAATTGTGGACCCTGATACTGTGGTGCAAATGAATAATATCTCACCATCAACTCTCCCTCATTTTCATGGTAAAGTCCATGAAGATCTTGACTCTTTTTTACTCGAGTTTGATATTCTGTGTAGAAGTTATGATTATTCAACTGATGCTCAGAAGCTAAGATTATTTCGTGTTACTCTCAAGGACTCAGCTCTACACTGATTTATGGGGTTAGGAGGAAACACTATAGCCTCTTGGGATCAGATGAAGAGAGTGTTTTTGTCTAAATATCAAGAATATTGCAAAACTCGCGACATGCAAGATGAGATTTTTACAATCATACAGGATGATGATGAAACTCTTGAAGGTTACCTAGAAATTTTTTTGTATATTTTACAAAGGTCGAAACTTAAGCTTGATTCTAGTACTATTAGAACCTTGTTCTTAAGAGGACTTACTGATAATGCTAGAAATAATTTAAATCTATTATGACAAGGTGATATTTCTCAGCAAACTTTTGAACAAATTTGTGAATTATGCAGAAAATTTTCAAGAAATCAGTATAGATCCAGTAGAGGAACTCGAAACAGAAATAGAAAAACTGAATCTACTAACGCTATGATTATTGGACTAGAAAATAAAATGGAAAACATGAAAATTGATATAATGAATATTGTTACCAAACAGTTGGACTCTTTAAAATTTCAGCAAAAAATCATGAAGGGACAAGAGTCATTATGCATTTTAAGTCATAAATGTAGAGACAAGCATCCTCCTAAAGAGCGTCCACTTAATTTGAAAGAAACTAATAAGTGTGCTATTTGTGCAGAAGGCCATGTCATAGAAAAATGTCCCTCTATACCAAGACTTAAAGTTGTATTTACAGGGGGACAACCTGAAGCTGAATACTTGTATGCTATGGGAGAAAAAAGAAATTGGCCTCAGGTAGGTGCAGGTATGGCACCTGAATTTTCTCCACACTACTTTGGTTATAATTCACATGCACATTCTTATCCTAACACTAATTAGCAATGGCAGTATGGGAATTAATATCAGCATGGCAAACCTTCCCAACCATGGCAACAAGGTTGGAGAGGGCCAACTCATTCTCCATATTCCTACCAGCCACCCATGCAGTCATATCCATCTACGCACACACCTTATTCAATGCCTCAACATCCGAGTCAGTCTACTCCACCATTACCTTTACCTCCACCTTTTCTACCTCCTCAGTTGCCTACTCAACCTATGCCCAATCTTAATAATAATAAAGCAGCGCAAATGATCTATGTAACAAACCCACCTTTACCATTCGAGTACAAGTTTATTCCAGTTGGGGTTCATGATATTCAATTAAGATCGAGAAGGACTGTCACATCAGAAAATCATAAGCAACCTAGAGTGATTTTTGAAGACAAAGGAGAAGAGGAAACTCTCAACCATTCTCTGAAAACTGTCACTAAGTAGCCCTTACCCTCTGAATCCTTGCCATCTTCTTCCAACCAGCCTCCCTTCACAGAGAGACTAGTAATGGAAAGAAGTGAGACTATTTCTGAGACTAGCTTGGCATCAAAGCTTCAGAATCTTTTTATTAAGATACCTCTGCTCCAAGGCATCAAAGAGATCCCTATTTGTGCCAAGATTATTAAGGAACTCTGTCTCAAGAAACCTAGGAGGAAGAGATTGGAACCCCAAATGATTCAATTTGTTGGTAGGGTAGCAGAGTTGATGACGGGATGTGTGTCTATGGAAAAATATACTGATCCCGGAAACCCTGTTGTCTCAGTTCAAATTGGTAATTTCCTTGTCTCTAATTTTCTTATAGACTTGGGGGCAGCCATTAATGTCATGACTAAGCAAACCATGGATCAAATTTGGTTATCTCATCTTCGCCCTACTCCCACTATGCTTGAATTAGCAGATAGATCTAAAATTACGCCAGAAGGAGTATTGGACGATGTGATCATCTCATTAGATTCTTGGGAATATCCTGCTGATTTCATTGTGCTTTAGCCAAAGAACCCAGTAGGAGGACATCCCTTGATCTTGGGTTGACCATGGCTTTCTACAGCCAATGCATATATTGGATGTCGCTCCGGTGATATGTATATTTCACATGGAGATTCTAGGAAGAAAGTTACCTTATACCCCCTGCCAGATCCATTCAGGACCTTCAAGATACTTTATGGTTGGATCAAAGCAGTGATGAGGAGACTCAATCCATTTCCCTTATCCATCAGTATACTAGGTCTTCACAAGAAGATGAGATTTAAGATTTTTTGAATAATCAAGACACTATGCCTAATTTTGAGCTATTGAGCCATATTTTCAGCCTAGATTTTGAAGATGATCATGATTATCATTCTTTTGTACCACTGCATTTGACCATCCCCTTGAGTACTCCTAAGCCTGATACTACTCTTATTGAGATTATCCCCGGTAAATCCTTGCATATTAGTTCAGATTTGGACTCATCTCAGCAGGAGCAACTTGTGAATTTGTTGCAAAACCATCTTACTGCCTTTGTATGGGGCTATGAAGATATGAAGGGAATTCCTCCTAAAACTTGTACACATCATATCTATATTTAGGAAGGAACCTAACCTGTCCGACAACCCCAAAGGCAAATGGATCCAACTCTAAGAGATATTGTGAAGGAAGAAGTACAGAAACTCTTGGATGCCGGTTTTATCTATCCTATTTCCAACAGTCAATGAGTCTCTCCATTAGTGCTAGTGCCTAAGAAAGATGGAGGATGGCGTATTTGTATTGATTATCGAGAATTAAACAAAGCCACTCTCAAAGATTATTTCCCTCTCCCTTTCATTGATTGCACCAAATACAGATTGCACCTGAAGATCACGATACAACTACTTTTACATTTCCATGGGGTACATTTGCTTATAGAGTGCTTCCCTTTGGTTTATGTAATGCCCCGACTACCTTTCAAAGGGTAGTCCTCGCCATTTTTGCGGATATAGAATTTGTAGAAATTTATGTGGATGACTTTTTTGTGTTTGGTGATTCTTTTTAGGAAGCTCTTGAAAGTTTGGAAAAAGTACTTCTTCATTGTCAGGAAGCCCATCTCGCCTTGAGTGACAAGAAATGTAGATTAATGTGCAAAGCGGGAGTGGTACTAGGCCATTTGATTTTTGGTAAAGGTATCCAGGTTGATCTAGCAAAGATCGAAATCATTCTGCATCTTCCTGCACCCAAACTCAAAGGGAAGTAAGAGGTATTTTAGGACATTCTGGTCACTATAGGAGATTCATTGAAAAATTTTCTAAGATAGCTGCCTCTCTTTTCCAACTTCTAGCTAAGGATAGTGAATTTTCTTGGACCACAGCTTGCCAACAGTCTTTTGAAACATTGAAGGAAAAGTTAGTACATGCACTAGTTTTGAGAGGTCCTAACTGGTCCCTGCCTTTTCACATTTCCTCTAACACTTTAGATTTGTCTAGTGGTGCAACTTTAGGACAAGAGGAAAATAAACAATCCTATGCTATTTATTATATTAGTAAGAATTTGTCTTCCATTGAATTAAATTATACAATTACAGAGAAAGAGTTTTTAGCTGTAATTTTTGCAATTAATAAATTCAAGCATTATATTACAGGATATGAAGTATTTGTACATACTGATCATTCCATGATTAAATATTTGATGAACAAGCCATTGACTAGTGGTAGAGTGACTAGGTGGTTACTATTGTTGCAGGAATTTCATATTACTATTGTTGATAGACCAGGAAAATCTAATGTTGTAGTAGGTTTTCTTTCTAGATTAGATAATCTTGGTGAAGTAATTCCTGTTAATGATGATTTTCCATATGAACATTGTTTTGCTATGTCAACAGATTCCCCGTGGTTTGCTAACATTGCTAATTACTTGGTTACTGGGAAAACACCACCCCATTTTTCTGCTCATGAAAAGCAGAGTATTATTCAGAAAAGTGCTGCATATTCCTGGATTCAAGGAGATCTCTTTTACACTGGTCCAGATCTGACTATCCATAGGTGTGTAAGGGAGGAGGAAGTGTTTGACATATTGAAATCTTCTCATGATGAACCTTGTGGAGGCCACTTCACTGATAAGCAGACTGCATATAAAGTATTGCGTTCTGGTTACTTTTGGCCTTCCTTGTTTAAGGATGCCAAACAATATGTCAAGCGTTGTGATAGCTGTTAGCGAATGGGCCAACCTAATCAAACCAATGAAATGCCTTTATGCCACCAAGTTATGATTGAAACATTTGAAAAATGGGCTATTAATTTTATAGGGCCAATAAATCCAACATCATTAAGTAAAAAACATATGTTGGTTTGTACAGATTTTGTTACGAAATGGGTAGAAGCTAAAGCTATTTCTTTTGCTCCAGAAAAAGTTGTTGTTGATTTTCTTTTTACTAAAATCTTTACTAGATTTGGCGTGCCTAGAGAAATTGTTTTTGACAATGGTCCACAATTTATTTCTAATCTGGTATAGGGTGTGATGGAGCAATACAAGATCTAGCATAGGAAATCCACACTATATCACCCGCAAGAAAATGGCCAGGTGGAATCCACAAAAAAAGTGATTGATTCCATTCTTACAAAGACAGTAAATATGCATCAGAAAGACTGGATTGAAATATTACTAGAGGATTTGTGGGCATACAAAACCACTTGGAGAAATAGCACGGGACATACACCATATGAGCTAGTATATGGCAAACAGGTTCTGTTACCAATTGAATTCCAGATCAAAATTTTAGAACTGCAGTTTAGTTAGGACTAGATCTCTCTGAGGCACAACAACAATGTCTTCTCCAATTAAATGAGTTAGATGAATTTTGTAGGGATGTTGTTCAGCAGAACATACCAATTTAGTAGCAACGCAAAAAGTGGCATGACAATTCTTTTCAGAAAAAGAAATTCTAACTAGGTGATTGGGTGCTCCTTTATGATTCTAGATTTAAAATATTTAAAGGGAAATTCCATACACATTGGATGGGACCTTATGAAGTGATCTGAGTATTCAAGAATGGAGCAGTAGAAGTTAAAACTATTGATGGAAAAAATTCAGTATTCTTGGTAAATGGACACAGATTAAAGAAGTATTTTCAGCCACTTTCCAGGAAAAATTTTACACAACAAGTCCAACAACAATTCGGGACGGTAGTGGTGAATGGTAATACTAACCTTTTGAAAACATGAATTCTTGTTCTTCTTAAAAAAAAATAGTACAATTTTTTCTTTAAGTAAAGAAGAAAAACCATTTTCCTGTAATTATGAAAATCAGTTCGCTGACATGATTGCAGAAGGATCAACCTAAAAACTAGCATGCTAGCAGGAAGATAAAAAATTTATAATAAAAAGAAAATTTTGCTTGATCTTTAGATGTGCTAGCGACCACCAAGTAAAAGCAGGTTCAGTAGAACCAACCTTTATACAATTGGGGTAATTAGCATGGATATTTTTATTCAAGTAACGCTTAATTTTCGCTGCAGTTATTTTTTCTTACACCAGTGCAAGCAAACATTCCAAACATTTTCTGCCTTTCTTCATATTCCACTTTCATGATATTCCCTGAGTTTTCTTCTTCAATCCCAGAATGATTAACCTTCCCACATTCTTCTAAATTTACCTTGTCCGCTTCGAAAAAATCCCACTTTGCCCTTGAATTTTTTTCCCTATCCCACTTATGTTTATTCCCTCTTTTGGTAATATTCCTAGAATCCCTGTAACATAATTCCTTCCCATTCTGAAATTTCCCTTTTCGCACTTCTTTGTTCCCTCATGAATTCATTACAGGATCTCGCACACAAAGAGAAAAAGGATATGTTCTGAAGCACCAAGAAAGGGCAAGGCAAATTTCCAGTATAAGTTGAGGAAGCCATGTGGAAGTCCAACCTATATTTTATTTAAATTCTCTGTTCTTTTTTAGATATTATGCTTGCACTAGTGCAAGCATGTTGTCCTATATGATAAAGCAAGCATAATGGTACCAGCAGAATAGCATAATTTAAGCGATGCAAAAAGATCAGTGCAAGCATGCACCCTGTCAAAAACATAGTACAATTTTTTCTTTTCATAGCATACGTCATAGGAAAGTGGTCATCATAAAAATTTATAAGAAGTCCTTTCACTTAGCTGAAGAGTACTTGTGCTATCATACTAACTAGGAGAAAATTATTTAAAGTACAAGGTGTTTTTAAGTTAGGAATCATGATCATTTTTTAATGAATGCTAGGTTATTTTTTGCGTTATGAAGGAATGCAGAAGTGTTTAACCATTGCTTGGACATAATTGCCCCTTTCCACCATAATCCTAGATGTCCTTCACTCATAATGATTACCTCACCTAGCCATTAAAACGTCGTTGCAAGTACCAATCCGGCCTGATCTCAAAGATGTCGTGCATCTATGGCGAATGAATGGATGATAAGATGGAAAAGATGGTGGATAGTTGGATCCCTATTTATAAGAACCGATTTTCCCAGTGTTGCATGTAAAATCCTTGATTTTTCATAGCCATTAAGCAGTGATGCCACCTGTTTGAAATGAACCCTCGTCTCTCAGTAGGGTAGAATAGACTGCCGAGTATTGCAAGACTCGAGCTTTCTTCAGTTCTTGCATAAGTTTAGCAGGCACGACAGAGAAGTGGCTTTACAGTTTGCTAGAAGTTTAAAAAACAGCCGAGTAAAAATTGGGCCTCAAAAATTTGAAGTTACAGAAGAATTTTTAGCAGCAGCGACAGGCTTGGAAAATACTGGTGAGTAGTGGTTTAAAAATCAAAAACTAGAAAGGAAGCGATGGTGGCATTTTGTCATCGATAAGAGGATGGAGGTAAATTGGAAGGAAGGAGTTCCACGTAGTACCCTGCTGGGATAGTGGCAAGACCTCCTTTTCATCCTACAGAAGTTTGTAACCTATGAGGGAAGATACTCCCGCACTTTCGTATATCATTTTAGGATGTTACAGCATTTTGAAGCCACCTGGCACATCCGGTGGAGGATGAATTTCCCCTATTTTTTTCTTAAGAGCTTGGAAAAAATGGCCAATGGTGTGCGAGACAGACGGGCAGACTAGGCCGACACGAAGCTATATCACCATGGCCTAATAAAGATTCTGGTCCTGAAATAGCTAGAAGTTAAAGGCATGACCTGGGAGGCACTGTTGAAATAGCTACATAAAAGGACAGTTGCTGGAAAGGAGACAGAGGGCCCCACCAACACAAGCAAGGGCTCGAGTAAGAATGAAAAGGGGAGTCCTTCTTGCACCAGTGCAAACATGAAATGATCTGAAAAAGCAGAAAAGGCCCCATCTTCAAATAAGAAGAAATCTAGTACACCTATTGAAGAGACTCCTTCTATGCCACCAGTATAGGTACAAACCCTCAAAGATGAAAACTTGTCAATCCTTGCGGATGCAGCAAAATTTGCAGAGGTTGAAGATGATACTTTGTTGGCTGATTTCATTAAAAAGCCCCGCAAAAGAATAAAAGATCTGATGCAGGCAAAGAACCATATTCCCCACAAGGCATTGAATCCCCTCCTGCACGAGTACAAGAAGAAGCACCAGTACAAGAAGAAGAACCAGAAGAAGCAGGAGAAGAAGAACCAAAAGAAGAAGGACCAGAGGAAGAAGAATTTCCTGATGTAATCATGAGGGATATTGAGGTCCCTGAGGAAGACACAACCCCTATTGAGACAGAAAAATAAAAATATTTGGTAACTCCTGTTGCACGGGTAGTTGAACTAGAGCTTCAAATTCAGAACTTAGAACAACTTATAGCTAAAGCGCAGGAGGATAAAGAACAAAGTAGAGGAGAATTGACTGTGGAGATCCATAAAAAGAAAAGAGAAGTTAAAGTCTAGAAGTACCAAGCTACGCAATGTTTCAAGCAACTTAAAAACTTGACAAAGAAACTAAATAACATCAGAAAGAAGAAGTCTGAAACATTGCAGGCTGATGTCAGTATGCTAGAGCAGGATTGAGCTAGAATGCTCAAAGTTTTGAATTTTTTTGCAGAGGTAAAGAGTTGTGTGAGGACACACAACAGTTTAAGGATGGGAGGATGTTAGCCCCCTAATTTCTCTCTCTTTTCCACTTTCCCCTTCCTAAATCATAACCATTTACCGTTGTTTTACCTCTCTTATACACCCTCATCTTGCACTAGTCCAAGAGCGATGACATATTTCGTGTAAACTTTATTTTTCCTATTTTTAATTCAACTTAGCATTAATTAATCATTTATTACATGATTTCTTGCTTATAATCACTCTTTGTAACTTATCGATATCTCCAATTTTTATTTGGTAGTCAAAGTACTTACCGTGACCACTGAGCCTAGTGCAGGATCAGATCTTGCACTGTTGCCAGTGCAACAAACCCTTGCAGCAAATCCAAACCTCCTTGATCACTACCTTGTTTTGAGTAGCTTCAGCCACGACAACAAGATCTATCCAAAGGCAGCCAAGATCAAATTTATGAAGAACGAACAACTGGAGATTGGCTACGACCAGTTTTGTTAAACTGTCTAATTTTGAAGGCCTAAAAGCTAAATTTTGCGTTTGGTTATGTAATCGGTTGAATGATCTATTTTGGCTTTTGGCTAAAGATATATATAATGAAGAACGTAAATAGGACGAGGAGAGTTTTTGGATAGGATTTTTTTGATAGAACAAAGACACAGCCAGAGAGGCAATAACAGTTTGCTATATTTTGTTATCGCCCGAATCTGGGCTGGACGATGTATTAACACATGTATTTGCCTCAATGAATTAAGAAAAACGGAGCTCTGCCTCATGTTTTATAAGTCACATTCATGTATTTGAAGCTGATGAATTTATTAAAGTACTAAGAAACATTTTTATTTAAAAGGGAAACACACTAGTTGGCTAGGGCCCAGCCAACCCAGCATGTTTACCCTATTTCTTGTTTCTTGTAATTTGTGTTTATATTGTCAATTGTGATATAATTTCAAGCACATGCATTCTTGTCTGAGTGAAAGCGGATGCGTTGTGTGAAGTAGCTAAATTTCCTTTCCTGCACTTGATTTCAGATTGGTTTTCCCCGCCTAGTCCAAGTAGGAGAAATAAACCTTCATCAATGCACATTGGTGTGATATTTCCTTTTCTGCTGTTTTGATTGGTTGGTTTTCCCCACCTGGTCCAAGCAGGATAAATGAACCTGCACCAATGCACGTTGGTGTGATGCAGCAGGCTTTCTTAGTCTACTTTTCACAATTTTCTTTCTTTCATTAAAAGGTTTATGATATAATAAATGTATATGGATTGTTTCTTTATTCCTACACTCTGTCAAGATCAGAAACATTCATTTTTATGTCTGCAATTTGATTTAACAATATAATAGCACTTGCAATAACTAAGCACTTATTTTAAGAACTAAATGCTAAGTGCAAGAAGATCTGATCTGGTGCAAGAACTAGTTTCTTGCCACGGGATATGAGTGCTTTGAACTTGGAAAAGTTCAAGCCCTTGCAGGAAGTAAAACACCTTTAGTAAAGAGACCATTTATACCTTCTGCATAAATCTCTGTTCCTGCTCTAGTGTAAGAAGACTGCGATAGTGCAAGATAGATTAGTGCAAGAAGGAAATCTCTAAAGGAGCAGGTTTAAAGAGCCCATCTGATGAGACTGCTAAGTGTCTCTGCTAAA